>OX392538.1:32505000-33840000 GCA_947623455.1 Mimachlamys varia | reverse complement strand
CCCTTGTGAAACATGATAGTTGATTCCGTAGTGTCATAATGAACATACATAGCAAATTTGAGCGAAATCGGACAATATCTAAATTTGGACCAATCAGAAGCCACAAAATGGCGGCCATTTTCTCCAAAGTCCAAAAGGAAGGTACGATTGTGTTCGCCATGTCCTGTTTCACATTGAAACCAAATTTGAAGGAAATTGGTAAATATCTAAATTTCAACCAATCAGAGGCCATAAAATGGCAGCCATTTTGTCTGATTTCAAAACCGAAGATACGGTTGTGTTCGGTGTGTCCTGTTACCCGTTCCTACAAAATTTGAGCAAAATCAGACGATATCTAAATTTCAACCAATCAGAAAGTAGGTGGTGGCGGCCATTTTGTAAGAAAATAAATTGACTTTGACCTCGCAGAAATATTTGGCAAAATGAAATCTTCAATTATGTAAATTGTTATGGTAGTGTAAAATGACAAATTAATGCGGAATGTAATGATATATAAAAGTCGACCAAACCGAGGTAATAAAATGGCGGCCATTTTGTCGATTTCAAATTCGAAGTAACCGTTGTGTTCCATGTGTCCTGTTACCCGTTCATACCCATTTTGAGCAAAATCGGACGATATCTGAAATCCAACCAATCAGAGACCGGGCATTGGCGGCCATTTTGATAAAATAATTCAGTTTTGACTTCGCTTAATTAACGGCCATCATACAATCATCATATAACACAAGTTTAATCGTAATCGGCCAAACAGAAAAAAAGTTATAGCGTCACAAATATTCGTTGTTTTTTTTTAAAAAGAGGCTGTGGTGGCCATCTTGGATGCGCAATCGACCCAAAAAAGTACCTTGCACAACTTCACGTACCCACCAATAATCCTTCAAAGTTTCATTGGAGCGCGATAAGTCGTTTACGAGATATATCCCGGACAAAAATGAGTGTAGGAATAATAATAAGAATAATAATAATAACTAGAATTGCAATTGCGAGCAATAGCGGAAGTCACCCCTCCCCGCAAGCCGATCCCACACAATCCCTTGTGAAACATGATAGTTGATTCCGTAATGCCATAATGACCATACATAGCAAATTTGAGCGGAATCGGACAATATCTAAATTTTGACCAATCAGAAGCCATAAAATGGCAGCCATTTTGTCCGATTCCAAAACCGAAGGTACCGTTGCGTTCAGTGTGTTCTGTTACCCGTTCATACCAATTTTGAGCAGAATCGGACAATATCTGAAATCCAACCAATCAGAGACCGGGCATTGGCGGCCATTTTGAAAAAAAATATTAATTTTGACTTCGGTAAATTAACGGCCATCATACAATTGTCATATAACACAAGTTTAATCGTAATCGGCCAAACGGGAAAAAAGTGATAGCGTCACAAAGATTCATTGTTTTTTTTTAAAAAGAGGCTGTGGCGGCCATCTTGGATGCGCAATCGACCAAAAAAAAGAACGTTGCACAACTACACGTACCCACCAATAATCCTTCAAAGTTTCATTGGAGTGTGATTAGTCGTTTTAGAGATATGCCGCAGACAAGAATGAGTGTAGGAATAATAATAATAAGAATAACTAGAATTGCAATTGCGAGCAATAGCGGAAGTCACCCCTCCCCGCAAGGCAATCCCCCACAATCCCTTGTGAAACATGATAGTTGATTCCGTAATGCCATAATGACCATATATAGTGAATTTGAGCGGAATCAGACAATATCTAAATTTTGACCAATCAGAAGCCATAAAATGGCGGCCATTTTGTCTGATGTCAAAACCGAAGTTACCGTTGTGTTCGGTGTGTCCTGTTACCCGTTCATACCAATTTTGAGCAAAATCGGACGATATCTGAAATCCAACCAATCAGAGACCGGGCATTGGCGGCCATTTTGAAAAAATAATTCAGTTTTGACTTCGCTGAATTAACGGCCATCATACAATAATCATATAACACAAGTTTCATCGTAATCAGCCAAACAGAAAAAAAGTTATAGCGTCACAAATATTCGTAATTTTTTTTCAAAAAGAGGCTGTGGTGGCCATCTTGGATGCGCAATCGACCAAAAAAAAGTACCTTGCACAACTTCACGTACCCACCAATTATCCTTCGAAGTTTCATTGGAGCGCCATAAGTCGTTTACGAGATATATCCCGGACAAAAATGAGTGTAGGAATAATAATAAGAATAATAATAATAAGAATAACAAAGAAACGGAACAATAACAATAAGTCACCCCACTTCGTTGGGGGTGACTTAATAATAATAATAATAATAATAAGAATAACAAAGAAACGGAACAATAACAATAAGTCACCCCACTTTGTTGGGGGTGACTTAACTAGAATTGCAATTGCGAGCAATAGCGGAAGTCACCCCTCCCCGCAAGCCGATCCCCCACAAACCCTTGTGAAACATAATAGTTGATTCCGTAATGCCATAATGACCATACATAGCAAATTTGAGCGGAATCGGACAATATCTAAATTTTGACCAATCAGAAGCCATAAAATGGCAGCCATTTTGTCCGATTCCAAAACCGAAGGTACCATTGTGTTCGGTGTGTCCTGTTACCCGTTCATACTAATTTTGAGCATAATCGGACGATATCTGAAATCCAACCAATCAGAGACCGGGCATTGGCAGCCATTTTGAAAGAATAATTCAGTTTTGACTTCGCTAAATTAACGGCCATCATACAATCATCATATAACACAAGTTTCATCGTAATCGGCCTAATAGAAAAAAAGTTATAGCGTCACAAATATTCGTTATTTTTTTTTAAAAAGAGGCTGTGGCGGCCATCTTGGATGCGCAATCGACCAAAATAAAGTACCTTGCACAACTTCACGTACCCACCAATTATCCTTTGAAGTTTCATTAGAGCACGATAAGTCGTTTACGAGATATATCCCGGACAAAAATGAGTGTAGGAATAATAATAAGAACTAGAATTGCAATTGCGAGCAATAGCGGAAGTCACCCCTCCCCGCAAGCCGATCCCCCACAAATCCTTGTGAAGCATGATAGTTGATTCCGTAATGCCATAATGAACATACATACCAAATTTGGGCGAAATCGGACAATATCTAAATGTTGACCAATCAGAAGCCATAAAATGGCGGCCATTTTGTCAATTTCAAATTCGAAGTTACCGTTGTGTTCGGTGTGTACTGTTACCCGTTCATACCAATTTTGAGCGAAATCCGACGATATCTGAAATCCAACCAATCAGAGACCGGGCCTTGGCGGCCATTTTGAAGAAATAATGGAGGTTTGACTTCGCTAAGTTAACGGCCATCATACAATCATCATATGACACAAGTTTAATCGTAATCGCCCAAACACGGAAAAAGTTATAGCGTCACAAAAATTCGTTGTTTTTTTTTAAAAAGAGGCTGTGGCGGCCATCTTTGATGCGCAATCGACCAAAAAAAAGTACGTTGCACAACTACACGTACCCACCAATAATCCCTCAAAGTTTCATTGGAGTGTGATTAGTCGTTTTAGAGAAACGCCGCGGACAAGAATGAGTGTAGGAATAATAATAATAAGAATAATAATAACTAGAATTGCAATTGCGAGCAATAGCGGAAGTCACCCCTCCCCGCAAGCCGATCCCCCACAATCCCTTGTGAAACATGACAGTTGATTCCGTAATGCCATAATGACCATACATAGTGAATTTGAGCGGAATCGGACAATATCTAAATTTTGACCAATCAGAAGCCACAAAATGGCGGTCATTTTGTCCGATTTCAAAACCGAAGTTACCGTTGTGTTCGGTGTGTCCTGTTACCCGTTCATACCCATTTTGAGCAAAATCGGACGATATCTGAAATCCAACCAATCAGAGACCGGGCATTGGCGGCCATTTTGAAAAAATAATACAGTTTTGACTTCGCTAAATTAACGGCCATCATACAATTATCATATAACACAAGTTTCATCGTAATCAGCCAAACAGAAAAAAAGTTAAAGCGTCACAAAGATTCGTAATTTTTTTTGGAAAAGAGGCTGTAGCGGCCATCTTGGATGCGCAATCGACCAAAAAAAAGTGTTATGCACATCTACACGTACCCACTAATAATCCGTCAAAGTTTCATTGGAGCGTGATTAGTCGTTTACGAGATATGCCCCGGACAAGAATGAGTGTAGGAATAATAAGAATAATAATAATAACTAGAATTGCAATTGCGAGCAATAGCGGAAGTCACCCCTCCCCGCAAGACGATCCCCCACAAACCCTTGTGAAGCATGATAGTTGATTCCGTTATGGCATAATGAATATACATACCAAATTTGGGCGAAATCGGACAATAGCTAAATCTTGACCAATCAGAGGCCACAAAATGGCGGCCATTTTGTCAATTTCAAATTCGAAGTTACCATTTTGTTCAGTGTGTCCTGTTACCCGTTCATACCAATTTTGAGCGAAATCCGACGATATCTGAAATCCAACCAATCAGAGACCGGGCCTTGGCGGCCATTTTGAAGAAATAATGGAGGTTTGACTTCGCTAAATTAACGGCCATCATACAATCATCATATGACACAAGTTTAATCGTAATCGGCCCAACACGGAAAAAGTTATAGCGTCACAAAAATTCGTAGTTTTTTTTAAAAAAGAGGCTGTGGCGGCCATCTTTGATGCGCAATCGACCAAAAAAAAGTACGTTGCACAACTACACGTACCCACGAATAATCCCTCAAAGTTTCATTGGAGTGTGATTAGTCGTTTTAGAGAAACGCCGCGGACAAGAATGAGTGTAGGAATAATAATAATAAGAATAATAACTAGAATTGCAATTGCGAGCAATAGCGGAAGTCACCCCTCCCCGCAAGCCGATCCCCCGCAAACCCTTGTGCAACATGATAGTTGATTCCGTAATGTCATAATGATAATACATACCAAATTTGAGCGAAATCGGACAATAGCTAAATTTTGACCAATCAGAGGCCACGAAATGACGGCCATTTTGTCTGATTTCAAATTCGAAGTTACCTTTGTGTTCAGTGTGTCCTGTTACCCGTTCATACCAATTTTGAGCAAAATCGGACGATATCTGAAATCCAACCAATCAGAGACCGGGCATTGGCGGCCATTTTGAAAAAATAATTCAGTTTTGACTTCGCTAAATTAACGGCCATCATACAATCATCATATAACACAAGTTTAATCGCAATCAGCCAAACCGAAAAAAAGTTATAGCGTCACAAATATTCGTAATTTTTTTTGGAAAAGAGGCTGTGGCGGCCATCTTGGATGCGCAATCGACCAAAAAAAAGTGTTATGCACATCTGCACGTCCCCACCAATAATCCGTCAAAGTTTCATTGGAGCGTGATTAGTCGTTTACGAGATATGCCCCGGACAAGAATGAGTGTAGGAATAATAAGAATAATAATAATAATAATAATAATAAGAATAACAAAGAAACGGAACAATAACAATAAGTCACCCCACTTCGTTGGGGGTGACTTAATAATAATAATAAGAATAACAAAGAAACGGAACAATAACAATAAGTCACCCCACTTCGTTGGGGGTGACTTAATAAGAAAAACAAAGAAACGGAACAATAACAATAAGTCACCCCACTTCGTTGGGGGTGACTTAATAATAACTAGAATTGCAATTGCGAGCAATAGCGGAAGTCACCCCTCCCCGTAAGCCGATCCCCCGCAAACCCTTGCGAAACATGATAGTTGATTCCGTAATGTCATAATGATAATACATACCAAATTTGAGCGAAATCGGACAATAGCTAAATCTTGACCAATCAGAGGCCATAAAATGGCGGCCATTTTGTTTGATTTCAAAACCGAAGTTACCGTTGTGTTCGGTGTGTCCTGTTACCAGTTCATACCAATTTTGAGCCAAATCGGACGATATCTGAAATGCAACCAATCAGAGACCGGGCATTGGCGGCCATTTTGAAAAAATAATTCAGTTTTGACTTTGCTGAATTAACGGCCATCATACAATAATCATATAACACAAGTTTAATCGCAATCAGCCGAACAGAAAAAAAGTTAAAGCGTCACAAATATTCCTTAATTTTTTTGGAAAAGAGGCTGTGGCGGCCATCTTGGATGCGCAATCGACCAAAAAAAAGTGTTATGCACATCTACACGTACCCACCAATAATCCGTCAAAGTTTCATTGAAGCGTGATTAGTCGTTTACGAGATATGCCCCGGACAAGAATGAGTGTAGGAATAATAAGAATAATAATAATAATAATAATAATAATAATAATAAGAACTAGAATTGCAATTGCGAGCAATAGCGGAAGTCACCCCTCCCCGCAAGCTGATCCCCCACAATCCCTTGTGAAACATGATAGTTGATTCCGTAATGCCATAATGACCATACATAGTGAATTTGAGGAGAATCGGACAATATCGAAATTTTGACCAATCAGAAGCCACAAAATGGCGGCCATTTTGTCCGATTTCAAAACCGAAGTTACCGTTGTGTTCGGTGTGTCCTGTTACCCGTTCATACCAATTTTCAGCAAAATCGGACGATATCTGAAATCCAACCAATCAGAGAGCGGGCCTTGGCGGCCATTTTGAAAAAATAATTCAGTTTTGACTTCGCTTAATGAACGGCCATCATACAATCATCATATAACACAAGTTTAATCGCAATCAGCCAAACAGAAAAAAAGTTATAGCGTCACAAATATTGGTAATTTTTTTTGGAAAAGAGGCTGTGGCGGCCATCTTGGAAGCGCAATCGACCCAAAAAAAGTGTTATGCACATCTACACGTACCCACCAATAATCCGTCAAAGTTTCATTGGAGCGTGATTTGTCGTTTACGAGATATGCCCCGGACAAGAATGAGTGTAGGAATAATAAGAATAATAATAATAATAATAATAATAAGAATAACAAAGAAACGGAACAATAACAATAAGTCACCCCACTTCGTTGGGGGTGACTTAATAACAAAGAAACGGAACAATAACAATAAGTCACCCCACTTCGTTGGGGGTGACTTAATAATAAGAATAACAAAGAAACGGAACAATAACAATAAGTCACCCCAATAATAACTAGAATTGCAATTGCGAGCAATAGCGGAAGTCACCCCTCCCCGCAAGCTGATCCCCCACAATCCCTTGTGAAACATGATAGTTGAATCCGTAATGCCATAATGACTATACATAGGAAATTTGAGTGGAATCGGACACTATCTAAATTTTGACCAATCAGAAGCAATAAAATGGCGACCATTTTGTTTGATTTCAAAACCGAAGTTACCGTTGTGTTCGGTGTGTCCTATTTCCCGTTCATACCAATTTTGAGCAAAATCGGACGATATCTGAAATCCAACCAATCACAGACCGGGCCTTGGCGGCCATTTTGAAAAAATAATTCAGTTTTGACTTCGCTAAATTAACGGCCATCATACAATCATCATATAACACAAGTTCAATCGTAATCGGCCCAACAAGAAAAAAGTTATAGCGTCACAAATATTCGTTGTTTTTTTTTAAAAAGAGGCTGTGGTGGCCATCTTGGATGCGCAATCGACCGAAAAAAAGTACCTTGCACAACTTCACGCACCCAATAATAATCCTTCAAAGTTTCATTGGAGTGCGATAAGTCGTTTACGAGATATATCCCGGACAAGAATGAGTGTAGGAATAATAATAATAATAAGAATAACTAGAATTGCAATTGCGAGCAATAGCGGAAGTCACCCCTCCCCGCAAACCGATCCCCCACAAACCCTTGTGAAACATGATAGTTGATTCCGTAATGCCATAATGAGCATACATAGCAAATTTGAGCGAAATCCGACAATATCTAAATTTTGACCAATCAGAAGCAACAAAATGGCGGCAATTTTCTCCAATGTCAAAAACGAGGGTACGATTGTGTTCGCCATGTCCCGTTTCACATTAAAACCAAATATAAAGAAAATCAGACAAGATCTAAATTTCGACCAATCACAGGCCATAAAATGACGGCCATTTTGTTTGAATTCAAAACCGAAGTTACGGTTGTGTTCGGTGTGTCCTGTTACACGTTCATACCGAATTTGAACAAAATCGGTCAATATCTAAATTTCAACCAATCAGAGGCCATAAAATGGCGGCCATTTTGTCTGATTTCAAAACCAATGTTACGGATGTGTTCGGTATGTCGTGTTACAGGTTCACACTAAATTTGAGCGAAATCGGACGATATCTAAATTTCAACCAATCAGAAAGCAGGCGGTGGCGGCCATTTTGTAAGCAATAATTTGACTTTGACTTCACAGAAATGTTTGGCACAATGAAATCTTCATTTATGTAAATTTTTATGGTAGTGTAAAGTGACAAGTTAATGCGTGATTTAACGATATGTAAATGTCGACCAAACCGAGGCCATAAAATGGCGGCCATTTTGTCGATTTCGAATTCGAAGTAACCGTTGTGTTCGGTGTGTCCTGTTACCCGTTCATACCAATTTTTAGCCCAATCGGACGATATCTGAAATCCAACCAATCAGAGACCGGGCATTGGCGGCCATTTTGAATTTTTTTTTTCAGTTTTGACTTCGCTAAATTAACGGCCATCATACAATCATCATATAACACAAGTTTAATCGTAATCGGCCAAACAGGAAAAAAGTTATAGCGTCACAAATATTCGTTGTTTTTTTTTTAAAAAGAGGCTGTGGTGGCCATCTTGGATGCGCAATCGACAAAAAAAAAGTCCCTTGCACAACTTCACGTACCCACCGATAATCCTTCAAAGTTTCATTGGAGCGCGATAAGTCGTTTACGAGATATATCCCGGACAAAAATGAGTGTAGGAATAATAATAAGAACTAGAATTGCAATTGCGAGCAATAGCGGAAGTCACCCCTCCCCGCAAGCCGATCCCCCACAAACCCTTGTGAAGCATGATAGTTGTTTCCGTAATGCCATAATGAACATACATACTAAATTTGAAGCAAATCAGACAAGATCTAAATTTCAACCAATCAGAGGCCATAAAATGGCGGCCATTTTGTTATAATTCAAAACCGAAGTTACGGTTGTGTTCGGTGTGTCTTGTTACACGTTCATACTAAATTTGAATGAAATCGGTCAATATATAAATTTCAACCAATCAGAGGCCATAAAATGGCGGCCATTTTGTTATAATTCAAAACCGAAGTTACGGTTGTGTTCGGTGTATCCTGTTACATGTTCATACCGAATTTGAACACAATCAGTCAATATCTAAATTTCAACCAATCAGAGGCCATGAAATGGCGGCCATTTTGTCTGATTTCAAAACCAGTGTTACGGATGTGTTCGGTATGTCGTGTTATAGGTTCATACTAAATTTGAGCAAAATCGGACGGTATCTAAATTTCAACCAATCAGAAAGCAGGCGGTGGCGGCCATTTTGTAAGAAATAAATTGACTTTGACTTCACAGAAATGTTTGGCACAATGAAATCCTCATTTATGTAAATTTTTATGGTAGTGTAAAGTGACAAATTAATGCGTGATTTAACGATATGTAAATGTCGACCAAACCGAGGCCATAAAATGGCGGCCATTTTGTCGATTTCAAATTCGAAGTTACCGTTGTGTTCGGTGTGTCCTGTTACCCGTTCGTACAAATTTTGAGCAAAATCGTACGATATCTGAAATCCAACCAATCAGAGACCGGCATTGGCGGCCATTTTGAAAAAAAAAAATCAGTTTTGACTTCGCTTGATTAACGGCCATCATACAATCATCATGTAACACAAGTTTAATCGTAATCGGCCCAATAAGAAAAAAGTTATAGCGTCACAAATATTCGTTGTTTTTTTTTAAAAAGAGGCTGTGGCGGCCATCTTGGATGCGCAATCGACCAAATAAAAGTACGTTGCACAACTACACGTACCCACCAATAATCCTTCAAAGTTTCATTGGAATGTGATAAGTCGTTTTAGAGAAACGCCGCGGACAAAAATGAGTGTAGGAATAATAATAAGAATAATAAGAATAACAAAGAAACGGAACAATAACAATAAGTCACCCCACTTCGTTAGGGGTGACTTAATAATAATAAGAAAAACAAAGAAACGGAACAATAACAATAAGTCACCCAACTTCGTTGGGGTGACTTAACTAGAATTGCAATTGCGAGCAATAGCGGAAGTCACCCCTCCCCGCAAGCCGATCCCCCACAATCCCTTGTGAAACATGATAGTTGATTCCGTAATGCCATAATGACCATACATAGCAAATTTGAGCGGAATCGGACAATATCTAAATTTCGACCAATCAGAAGCCATAAAATGGCGGCCATTTTGTCGATTTAAAATTCGAAGTTACCTTTGTGTTCGGTGTGTACTGTTACCCGTTAATACCAATTTTGAGCGGAATCGGACGATATCTGAAATCCAACCAATCAGAGACCGGGCCTTGGCGGCCATTTTGAAAAAATAATTCAGTTTTGACTTCGCTAAATTAACGGCCATCATACAATCATCATATAACACAAGTTTAATCGCAATCAGCCGAACAGGAAAAAAGTTATAGCGTCACAAATATTCGTAGTTTTTTTTTAAAAAGAGGCTGTGGCGGCCATCTTGGATGCGCAATCGACCCAAAAAATGTAATTTGCACATCTACACGTACCCACCAATAATCCTTCAAAGTTTCATTGAAGTGTGATTAGTCGTTTTAGAGAAACGCCGCGGACAAGAATGAGTGTAGGAATAATAATAATAAGAATAATAAGAATAACAAAGAAACGGAACAATAACAATAAGTCACCCCACTTCGTTGGGGGTGACTTAATAATAATAAGAACTAGAATTGCAATTGCGAGCAATAGCGGAAGTCACCCCTCCCCGCAAGCCGATCCCCCGCAAACCCTTGTGAAACATGATAGTTGATTCCGTAATGTCATAAGGATAATACATAGCAAATTTGAGCGAAATCGGACAATAGCTAAATTTTGACCAATCAGAGGCCACAAAATGACGGCCATTTTGTCTGACTTCAAATTCGAAGTTACCGTTGTGTTCAGTGTGTCCGGTTACCCGTTCATACCAATTTTGAGCAAAATCGGACGATATCTGAAATCCAACCAATCAGAGACCGGGCATTTGCGGCCATTTTGAAAAAATAATTCAGTTTTGACTTCGCTGAATTAACGGCCATCATACAATAATCATATAACACAAGTTTAATCGCAATCAGCCAAACAGAAAAAAAGTTATAGCGTCACAAATATTCCTTATTCTTTTTAGAAAAGAGGCTGTGGCGGCCATCTTGGATGCGCAATCGACCAAAAAATAGTGTTATGCACATCTACACGTACCCACCAATAATCCGTCAAAGTTTCATTGAAGCGTGATTAGTCGTTTACGAGATATGCCCCGGACAAGAATGAGTGTAGGAATAATAAGAATAATAATAATAACTAGAATTGCAATTGCGAGCAATAGCGGAAGTCACCCCTCCCCGTAAGCCGATCCCCCGCAAACCCTTGCGAAACATGATAGTTGATTCCGTAATGTCATAATGATAATACATACCAAATTTGAGCGAAATCGGACAATAGCTAAATCTTGACCAATCAGAGGCCATAAAATGGCGGCCATTTTGTTTGATTTCAAAACCGAAGTTACCGTTGTGTTCGGTGTGTCCTGTTACCAGTTCATACCAATTTTGAGCCAAATCGGACGATATCTGAAATGCAACCAATCAGAGACCGGGCATTGGCGGCCATTTTGAAAAAATAATTCAGTTTTGACTTTGCTGAATTAACGGCCATCATACAATAATCATATAACACAAGTTTAATCGCAATCAGCCGAACAGAAAAAAAGTTAAAGCGTCACAAATATTCCTTAATTTTTTTGGAAAAGAGGCTGTGGCGGCCATCTTGGATGCGCAATCGACCAAAAAAAAGTGTTATGCACATCTACACGTACCCACCAATAATCCGTCAAAGTTTCATTGAAGCGTGATTAGTCGTTTACGAGATATGCCCCGGACAAGAATGAGTGTAGGAATAATAAGAATAATAATAATAATAATAATAATAATAATAATAAGAATAACAAAGAAACGGAACAATAACAATAAGTCACCCCACTTCGTTGGGGGTGACTTAATAAGAATAACAAAGAAACGGAACAATAACAATAAGTCACCCCACTTCGTTGGGGGTGACTTAATAACAAAGAAACGGAACAATAACAATAAGTCACCCCACTTCGTTAGGGGTGACTTAATAAGAATAACAAAGAAACGGAACAATAACAATAAGTCACCCCACTTCGTTGGGGGTGACTTAACTAGAATTGCAATTGCGAGCAATAGCGGAAGTCACCCCTCCCCGCAAGCCGATCCCACACAAACTCTTGTGAAGCATGATAGTTGATTGCGTAATGTCATAATGAACATACATACCAAATTTGAGCAAAATCAGACAATATCTAAATTTTGACCAATCAGAAGCCACAAAATGCCCGCCATTTTCTCCAAAGTCCAAAACGAAGGTACGATTGTGTTTGCTATGTCCTGTTACACATTGAAACAAAATGTGAGCGAAATCGGACAATATCTAAATTTCAACCAATAAGAGGCCATAAAATGGCGGCCATTTTGTCTGATTTCAAAACCGAAGTTACAGTTGTGTTCGGTGTGTCCTGTTACCCGTTCATACTAAATTTGAGCAAAATCGGAGAATATCTAAATTTTGACCAATCAGAAGCCATAAAATGGCGGCCATTTTGTCTGATGTCAAAACCGAAATAACGGTTGTGTTCGGTGTGTCCTGTTACACGTTCACACAGAATTTGAGCGAAATTGGACGATATCTAAATTTCAACTAATCAGAAAGTAGGCGGTGGCAGCCATTTTGTAAGAAATAAATTGACTTTGACTTCGCAGAAATATTTGGCACAATGAAATCTTCAATTATGTAAATTGTTATGGTAGTGTAAAGCAAGAAATTAATGCGGAATGTAATGATATATAAAAGTCGACCAAACCGAGGCAATAAAATGGCGGCCATTTTGTCGATTTCAAATTCGAAGTTACCGGTGTGTCCTGTTACCCGTTCATAACAATTTTGAGCAAAATCGGACGATATCTTAAATCCAACCAATCAGAGACCGGACATTGGCAGCCATTTTGAAAAAATAATTCAGGTTTGACTTCGCTAAATTAATGGCTATCATACAATCATCATATAACACAAGTTTAATCGCAATCAGCCAAACAGGGAAAAAGTTATAGCGTCACAAATATTCGTTGTTTTTTTTTTAAACGAGGCTGTGGCGGCCATCTTGGATGCGCAATCGACCAAAAAATAATTAGTTGCACACCTTCATGTACCCACCAATAATCCTTCGAAGTTTCATTGTAGTGTGATTAGTCGTTTTAGAGATATGCCGCGGACAAAAATGAGTGTAAGAATAATAATAATAAGAATAACAAAGAAACGGAACAATAACAATAAGTCACCCCACTTCGTTGGGGGTGACTTAACTAGAATTGCAATTGCGAGCAATAGCGGAAGTCACCCCTCCCCGCAAGCCGATCTCCCGCAAACCCTTGTGAAACATGATAGTTGATTCCGTAATATCATAATGTTAATACATAGCAAATTTGAGCGAAATCGGACAATAGCTAAATTTTGACCAATCAGAGGCCACAAAATGACGGCCATTTTGTCTGATTTCAAATTCGAAGTTACCGTTGTGTTCGGTGTGTCCTGTTACCCGTTCATACCAATTTTGAGCAAAATCTGATGATATCTGAAATCCAACCAATCAAAGACCGGGCATTGGCGGCCATTTTGAAAAAATAATTCAGTTTTGACTTCGCTGAATTAACGGCCATCATACAATCATCATATAACACAAGTTTAATCGCAATCAGCCAAACAGAAAAAAAGTTATAGCGTCACAAATATTCGTTATTTTTTTTGGAAAAGAGGCTGTGGCGGCCATCTTGGATGCGCAATTGATCAAAAAAAAGTGTTATGCACATCTACACGTACCCACCAATAATCCGTCAAAGTTTCATTAGAGCGTGATTAGTCGTTTACGAGATATGCCCCGGACAAGAATGAGTGTAGGAATAATAAGAAAATCGAAGTTACCGTTGTGTTCGGTGTGTCCTGTTACCCGTTCATACCAATTTTGAGCAAAATCGGACGATATCTGAAATCCAACCAATCAGAGACCAGGCATTGGCGGCCATTTTGAAAAAATAATTCAGTTTTGACTTCGCTAAATTAACGGCCATCATACAATCATCATATAACACATGTTTAATCGTAATCGGCCAAACAGGAAAAAAGTTATAGCGTCACAAATATTGGTTATTTTTTTTGGAAAAGAGGCTGTGGCGGCCATCTTGGATGCGGAATCGACCAAAAAAAAGTGTTATGCACATCTATACGTACCCACCAATAATCCGTCAAAGTTTCATTGGAGCGTGATTAGTCGTTTACGAGATATGCCCCGGACAAGAATGAGTGTAGGAATAATAAGAATAATAATAATAACTAGAATTGCAATTGCGAGCAATAGCGGAAGTCACCCCTCCCCGCAAGACGATCCCCCACAAACCCTTGTGAAACATGATAGTTGATTCCGTAAAGCCATAATGAGCATACACAGCAAATTTGAGCGAAATCAGACAATATCTAAATGTTGACCAATCAGAAGCAACGAAATGGCGGCCATTTTCTCAAGAAATCCAAAACGAAGGTACGATTGTGTTCGCCATGTCCTGTTACACATTGAAACCGAATTTGAAGGAAATTGGTAAATATCTAAATTTCAACCAATCAGAGGCCATAAAATGACGGCCATTTTGTTTGAATTCAAAACCGAAGTTACGGTTGTGTTCGGTATGTCCTGTTACACGTTCATACCAAATGTGAACAAAATCGGTCAATATCTAAATTTCAACCAATCAGAGGCCATAAAATGGCGGCCATTTTGTCTGATTTCAAAACCAATGTGACGAATGTGTTCGGTATGTCGTGTTACAGGTTCATACTAAATTTGAGCAAAATTGGACGATATCAAAATTTCAACCAATCAGAAAGCAGGCGGTGGCGGCCATTTTGTAAGAAATAATTTGACTTTGACTTTACAGAAATGTTTGGCACAATAAAATCTTCATTTATGTAAATTTTTATGGTAGTGTAAAGTGACAAGTTAATGCGTGATTTCACGATATGTAAATGTCGACCAAACCGAGGCCATAAAATGGCGGCCATTTTGTCGATTTCAAATTCGAAGTTACCGTTGTGTTCGGTGTGTCCTGTTACCCGTTCATAACAATTTTGAGCAAAATCGGACGATATCTGAAATCCAACCAATCAGAGACCGGGCATTGGCGGCCATTTTGAAAAAATAATGGAGGTTTGACTTCGCTAAATTAACGGCCATCATACAATCATCATATAACACAAGTTTAATCGTAATCGGCCCAACATGAAAAAAGTTATAGCGTCACAAATATTCGTTGTTTTTTTTTAAAAAGAGGCTGTGGTGGCCATCTTGGATGCGCAATCGACAAAAAAAAAGTACCTTGCACAACTTCACATACCCACCAATAATCCTTCAAAGTTTCATTGGAGCGCGATAAGTCGTTTACGAGATATATCCCGGACAAAAATGAGTGTAGGAATAATAATAAGAATAATAATAAGAAAAACAAAGAAACGGAACAATAACAATAAGTCACCCCACTTCGTTGGGGGTGACTTAATAATAACTAGAATTGCAATTGCGAGCAATAGCGGAAGTCACCCCTTCCCGCAAGCCGATCCCCCACAAACCCTTGTGAAACATGATAGTTGATTCCGTTATGCCATAATGAGCTTAAATAGCAAATTTGAGCGAAATCGGACAATATCTGAATTTTGACCAATCAGAAGCCACAAAATGGCGGCCATTTTTCTCAAATGTCAAAAACGAAGGTACGATATTGTTCGCCATGTCCTGTTACTCATTGAAACCAAATTTGAAGAAAATCAGACAAGATTTAAATTTTGACCAATCAGAGGCCATAAAATGACGGCCATTTTGTCTGAAATCCAAACCGAAGTTACAGTGGTGTTCGGTGTGTCCTGATACATGTTCATACCGAATTTGAACACAATCAGTCAATATCCAAATTTCAACCAATCAGAGGCCATAAAATGGCGGCCATTTTGTCTGATTTCAAAACCAGTGTTACGGATGTGTTCGGTATGTCGTGTTATAGGTTCATACCAAATTTGAGCAAAATCGGACGATATCTAAATTTCAACCAATCAGCAAGCAGGCAGTGGCGGCCATTTTGTAAGAAATAATTTGACTTTGACTTCACAGAAATGTTTGGCACAATGAAATCTTGATTTATGTAAATTTTTATGGTAGTGTAAAGTGACAAGTTAATGCGTGATTTAACGATATGTAAATGTCGACCAAACCGAGGCAATAAAATGGCGGCCATTTTGTCGATTTCAAATTCGAAGCTACCGTTGTGTTCGGTGTGTCCTGTTACCCGTTCATACTAATTTTGAGCAAAATCGGACGATATCTGAAATCCAACCAATCAGAGACCGGGCATTGGCGGCCATTTTGAAAAGAAAAATAAATTTCGACTTTGCTTGATTAACGGCCATCATACAATCATCATACAACACAAGTTTAATCGTAATCGGCCAAACAGGAAAAAAGTTATAGCGTCACAAATATTCGTTGTTTTTTTTTAAAAAGAGGCTGCAGCGGCCATCTTGGATGTGCAATCGACCAAAAAAAAGTACGTTGCACAACTACACGTACCCACCAATAATCCGTCAAAGTTTCAATGGAGTGTGATTAGTCGTTTTAGAGAAACGCCGCGGACAAAAATGAGTGTAGGAATAATAATAAGAACTAGAATTGCAATTGCGAGCAATAGCGGAAGTCACCCCTCCCCGCAAGCCGATCCCCCGCAAACCCTTGTGAAACATGATAGTTGATTCCGTAATGCCATAATGATAATACATAGGAAATTTGAGCGAAATCGGACAATAGATAAATTTTGACCAATCAGAGGCCACGAAATGACGGCCATTTTGTCTGATTTCAAATTCGAAGGTACCGTTGCGTTCGGTGTGTCCTGTTACCCGTTCATACCAATTTTGAGCAAAATCGGACGATATCTGAAATCCAACCAATCAGAGACCGGGCATTGGCGGCCATTTTGAAAAAATAATTCAGTTTTAACTTCGCTAAATTAACGGCCATCATACAATCATCATATAACACAAGTTTAATCGCAATCAGCCAAACAGAAAAAAAGTTATAGCGTCACAAATATTCGTAATTTTTTTTGGAAAAGAGGCTGTGGCGGCCATCTTGTATGCGCAATCGACCCCAAAAAAGTGTTATGCACATCTACACGTACCCACCAATAATCGATCAAAGTTTCATTGGAGCGTGATTAGTCGTTTACGAGATATGCCCCGGACAAGAATGAGTGTAGGAATAATAAGAATAATAATAATAATAATAATAATAAGAATAACAAAGAAACGGAACAATAACAATAAGTCACCCCACTTCGTTGGGGGTGACTTAATAATAAGAATAACAAAGAAACGGAACAATAACAATAAGTCACCCCACTTCGTTGGGGGTGACTTAATAAGAATAACAAAGAAACGGAACAATAACAATAAGTCACCCCACTTCGTTGGGGGTGACTTAATAACTAGAATTGCAATTGCGAGCAATAGCGGAAGTCACCCCTCCCCGCAAGCCGATCCCACACAAACCCTTGTGAAGCATGATAGTTGATTCCGTAATGTCATAATGAACATACATACCGAATTTGAGGGAAATCAGACAATATCTAAATTTTGACCAATCAGAAGCCACAAAATGGCGGCCATTTTCTCCAAAGTCCAAAAATAAGGTACGATTGTGTTCGCCATGTCCTGTTACACATTGAAACCGAATTTGACGGAAATTGGTAAATATCTAAATTTCAACCAATCAGAGGCCATGAACTGGCGGCCATTTTGTCTAATTTCAAAACCGAAGTAACGGTGGTGTTCGGTGTGTCCTGTTACCCATTCATACTAAATTTGAGGAAAATCGGACAATATCTGAATTTTGACCAATCAGAAGCCATGAAATGGCGGCCATTTTGTCTGATGTCAAAACCGAAAATAGGGTTGTGTTCGGTGTGTGCTGTTACAGGTTCACACAAAATTTGAGCGAAATCGGACGATATCTAGATTTCAACCAATCAGAAAGTAGGGGGTGGCGGCCATTTTGTAAGAAATAAATTGACTTTGACTTCGCAGAAATATTTGGCACAATGAAATCTTTAATTCTGTAAATTGTTATGGTAGTGTAAAATGAGAAATTAATGCGGAATGTATTGATATATAAAAGTTCACGAAACCGAGGCAACAAAATGGCGGCCATTTTGTCGATTTCAAATTCGAAGTTACCGTTGTGTTCGGTGTGTCCTGTTACCCGTTCATACCAATTTTGAGCAAAATCGGACGATATCTGAAATCCAACCAATCAGAGACTGGGCATTGGCGGCCATTTTGAAAAAATAATTCAGTTTTGACTTCGCTATATTAACGGCCATCATACAATCATCATATAACACAAGTTTAATCGCAATCAGCCAAACAGAAAAAAAGTTATAGCGTCACAAATATTCGTTGTTTTTTTTTTAAACGAGGCTGTGGCGGCCATCTTGGATGCGCAATCGACCAAAAAATAATTAGTTGCACACCTTCACGTACCCACCAATAATCCTTCGAAGTTTCATTGGAGTGTGATTAGTCGTTTTAGAGATATGCCGCGGACAAAAATGAGTGTAAGAATAATAATAATAAGAATAACAAAGAAACGGAACAATAACAATAAGTCACCCCACTTCGTTGGGGGTGACTTAATAATAATAAGAATAACAAAGAAACGGAACAATAACAATAAGTCACCCCACTTCGTTGGGGGTGACTTAATAACATGTATAATTTAGTGATTTTATTATCAGAGTAGTTGAGTAAATTGGTCAGTGGTGAAAAAAAATTTTTAAAATATAAACTTTACTTTGCAACAAATTTATAAAGGAAGCCAAATAAATGTTAAAAGAATATCTGTATCACTTTCATTGTTCCAGATAATATGTCAACACACTAGGTAATTTCACATCTCATTGGAGAATCTGAACCCAGCTGATTGCCTTGGTGAATGGCAATTGCACTTATATATCCATAATTGTGCACCCCCAACCGACCCGAAGTAATGCTTCCATGTATGATGCTTGGTTTCATTTTGATTTGATCCTGTTTTACATTCTATTGTTACAGATAACCTATATGGTCATGCATGTAAGGGTGTGCCAGGTTTAGCGTGGAGGAAAACAGGTGTTCCTGGAGAAAAACCACCGACCCATGACCAGTAACTGGCAACTGCACCAAGTTCGCCTCAAATACCGCCTAGAGTGACCTAATTGTTCTGTGGTTAACCACCTAGGATGACCTCACTGTTCATTGGTTAGCCACCTAGGGTGACCTCACTGTTCATTGGTTAGCCACCTGGGTGACCTCACTGTTCATCAGTTACAACCTAGGGTGACTTCACTGTTCTGTGGTTACCTTCACCTAGGGTGACCTCACTGTTCTCTGGTTACCATCACTTAGGGTGACCTCACTGTTCTCTGGTTACCATCACCTAGGGTGACCTTACTGTTCTCTGGTTACCAATTAGGGTGACCTCCCTGCTCTTTGGTTATCATCACCTAGGGTGACCTCTTTGTTCTGTGGTTACAACCACCCAGGGTGACTTCACTGTTCTGTAGTTACCACCTAGGGTGACCTACTGTTCTGTGATTAACCACCTAGGGTGACCTCACCGTTCTGTGGTTACCATCTTGAGTGACCTCACAGTTCTGTGGTTACCACCTAGGGTGACCTCACAATGGCATTATTATCATATAAAGATGCTGAGACAAGTACCTAACAAAAATGTTTGGCCAGTTGTTGATAGAGAATAACACTAATGTCTTAGTTATGTTTTAAAATGTGGAAAAAATCTAACTTCCAGTGTGATTGGAATTTCCTCTGCTAGAAACATGTTGATTGGCCACTAGAATTCCAAAGAAATTTTGTCACTGAATTTCCAGTGGAATTTCCATGGCCACTGGAATTTCCAGTGCCAATGAAATTTGTCATTGGAATTTCCACTGGAATTTCCAGTAATACTACCATTTCCACTGGAAAAGCCAGAATTCCAGTAGAATTCCACTGGAAAAATAAAATTTCAGTGGAAATTTCAGTGAAACTTTCTTTGACCTCACTGTTCTGAAGTTGCCATCACTTAGGGTGACCTCACTGTTCTGTGATTACAACCACTTAGGGCGACCTTACTGTTCTCTGGTTAGCCACCTAGGGTGACTTCACTGTTCTGTGGTTAGCCACTTAGGGTGACTTCACTGTTCTGTGGTTACCATCACCTAGGGTGACCTCACTGTTCTCTGGTTACCATCACCTAGGGTGACCTCACTGTTCTCTGGTTACCATCACCTAGGGTGACCTTACTGTTCTCTAGTTACCAATTAGGGTGACCTCCCTGCTCTTTGGTTATCATCACCTAGGGTGACCTCACTGTTCTCTGGTTACCATCACCTAGGGTGACCTTACTGTTCTCTGGTTACCAATTAGGGTGACCTCACTGTTATGTCGTTATCATCACCTAGGGTGACCTCACTGTTATGTGGTTACCATCACCTAGGGTGACCTCACTGTTCTTTGGTTACCACCACCTAGTGTGACCTCACTGTTATGTGGTTACCACCTAGGGTGACCTCTCTGTTCTGTGGTTACAACCATCCAGGGTGACCTCACTGTTCTGTGGTTACCACCTAGGGTGACCTACTGTTCTGTGGTTAACCACCTAGGGTGACCTTACCGTTCTGTGGTTACCATCTTGAGTGACCTCACAGTTCTGTGGTTACCACCTAGGGTGACCTCACAATGGCATTATTATCATATAAAGATACTGAGACAAGTACCTAACAAAAATGTTTGGCCAGTTGTTGATAGAGAATAACACTAATGTCTTAGTTATGTTTTAAAATGTGGAAAAAATCTAACTTCCAGTGTGATTGGAATTTCCTCTGCTAGAAACATGTTGATTGGCCACTAGAATTCCAAAGAAATTTTGTCACTGAATTTCCAGTGGAATTTCCATGGCCACTGGAATTTCCAGTGCCAATGAAATTTGTCATTGGAATTTCCACTGGAATTTCCAGTAATACTACCATTTCCACTGGAAAAGCCAGAATTCCAGTTGAATTCCAATGGAAAAATAAAATTTCAGTGGAAATTTCAGTGACCTCACTGTTCTTTGGTTACCACCACCTTGGGTGACCTCACTGTTCTGAAGTTACCATCACTTAGGGTGACCTCACTGTTCTGTGATTACAACCACTTAGGGTTACTTCACTGTTCTGTGATTACAACCACCTAGGGTGATCTCACTGTTCTGTGATTACAACCACCTAGGGTGACCTCACTGTTCTGTGATTACAACCACTTAGCGTGACCTCACTGTTCTGTGATTACAACCACTTAGGGTTACTTCACTGTTCTGTGATTACAACCACCTAGGGTGACCTCACTGTTCTGTGATTACAACCACTTAGGGTTACCTCACGGTTCTGTGATTACAACCACTTAGGGTTACCTCACGGTTCTGTGATTACAACACCTAGGGTGACCTCACAGTTCTGTGATTACAACACCTAGGGTGACCTCACGGTTCTGTGATTACAACCACCTAGGGTGACCTCACTGTTCTGTGATTACAACCACTTAGGGTTATCTCACGGTTCTGTGATTACAACCACCTAGGGTGACCTCACGGTTCTGTGATTACAACACCTAGGGTGACCTCACGGTTCTGTGATTACAACACCTAGGGTGACCTCACTGTTCTGTGATTACAACCACCTAGGGTGACCTCACGGTTCTGTGATTACAACCACCTAGGGTGACCTCACTGTTCTGTGATTACAACCACTTAGGGTGACCTCACTGTTCTGTGATTACAACACCTAGGGTGACCTCATGGTTCTGTGATTACAACCACCTAGGGTGACCTCACTGTTCTGTGATTACAACCACCTTGGGTGACCTCTATGTTCTTTGGTTACCATCACCTAGGGTGACCTCACTGTTCTGTGATTACATGTACAACCACCTAGGGTGACCTCACTGTTCTGTGATTTCAACCACCTAGGGTGACCTCACGGTTCTTTAATATATATACATGTTGTTACAACCACCTAGGGTGACCTCACTGTTCTGTGATTACAACCACCTAAGGTGACCTCACTGTTCTATAATATTTACCAGTTGTTACCATCACCTAGGGTGACCTCTCTGTTCTGTGGTAATTTGTAATTTTTCTCTTTTTAACTCCTATCGTATTTTTGTTCCCTTTCCTTTCATAACTGATAAGAAAAACCTTGTGGAACTTTGTATTCTTTTGTTGTAATGTTTTCTCTGTCTGCTTACACATGTACAGATCACATTTAACATGAAATATTTTCAGAACTTCTTTATGTTCTTAAATTGACCTATCCGAAATTGATCTACGACCAATTAGGTGGAGAGTAGTAGAAGCAGAATGTCAGACACTTTAATCAGCAGGCCACTATGTTTCCTATGTACTGTATGTACATGTACATATGTATGATGCTTAGAATTAAAAGCATAATAATGAAATTGTGTTTGTAAGGTAAAACCCCAGCGAAAATATTACACTTGAAATGACATCTTTTAAGCTATATCATCAGATCTTACAAAATAAATTATCAAATTTACTTTTTTAAAAACAAGAGGCCCAATGGGCCTGCATCGTTCACCTGGTATCAATCTCTGACTTATAGTGTATAGTGTAACCCTAAAGTCCCCTAAAATCTGTTACTGTAAGACATTTAGAAGAACAAATTAAGATTTAAACATATTTTACGCCAGTGACATTGTAAGACAACATCATTTTCATTTTCAAATTTTGTTTGGCTTCATCCCAGGACGCTACCAGCCAAATATCATGTCTCAAGTATCATGGGCATTTGGGTTTATCAGAAGAAGTTGCCTAAAGCTTTTAACAGATTTGACCCTTGTGACCTTTAATATGGGTCAAGGTCATTTTCTTTCGCAAAAAAAAAGAGGGCCCCTCTCGAAATATGGACAGTTGGCAAGTATGCATTGTGCTCCACATGTGTTTTGTGTCTGGCATACAGGATACAAACCCTTTCTTCACATGCACAGCTATTGTATCATGACCTTATAAGGACCTATCTCAGTCTATTTCCGAGAAGCTGAGCCTGCCTCTTTGCCGGAATTCAGACTCTGCATATATTTACAGTAATTACTGCTGTTGTGGTATTCACACAGTTCTGAGAAATAGGCTTAGCAATACTTCTGTGTAGTATTGCCTATCCCTGAGTTTAAATCCCTGACTGCACAAAAGTTTTCTTTTTCCTTGGATTTTAAAAATATCAGCATTAAAATCCTTCCTATTTTCCTTTTTAAGCATTTCCTTTAATGCATAATGTGTTTTTCTACAATGGCAGTATCTCTAGATTTGCAATACAATTGGTTCTAAAAAGGACATAAATATAGGTTCTATTGAAAGAGTTTTGAATACACCAAGGCATGTGCTGTATATATATACAGTTACGTGCCATAAGTCTTTCAACTTTTTTTTATTTTGCTATATATTCTTTGTATTTCCAACTTTTTTCAATGAATTTTCCTGACTTCGTTTCGGGATCATTTTTAATGAAATTTTGTTCACTTATAGAGAATTGTTTCCTTTTTCATCTCATAATATTTTCACTGTTTTCCGTTATTTATAATTAGAGAAATCATAATTTATTTACAACATCCAATTTTCGGGACGCCATTTTGACGTGATTTTGGTAACGTTATATAGAGAAATGGCGTCACACGTAAATTAGCAGTGTAGATAATTCTGTATAGCTCCATAAATACACAACGGAAAATTAAATAAATATTGTAAGAGGAAACCTTGTATATTTCTGTACCAAATGACAAAAAATTGTCAAAATCCATCCATAAACGAAGTCAGGAAAATTCATTGAAAAAAGTTGGAAATACAAAGAATATATAGCAAAATAAAAAAAATTGAAAGACTTATGGCACGTAACTGTATATACACTGTATTTGACATAACACACATACTTCAAGACTTTTTATAAGTACAGTGTATCCTCGTTATACCGCCACCTTTCGTCCACAGCAATTATGGCTGTATAACGAGGGTGGCGATAGTATCGAATTATGAAAATTATTACCAAGAATTAAATTGCATAATAGATGGCATTTCCAACATTTTATTAAAAACAAGCTTAGTATTATATTGTCATATAGATCTACATTGGCACAAATTTTATATCTGAAAATAGTTATTGATCTGCGTTTGCCGCATGCCATTCCAAATGGAACACTAAAGCTTTCCTCGATCTCCAAAAACAGAACAATATGGCGTTATTGTCGAGGGAAATGTATAGCGTTTCGGGACGTTTGTATTTTAAAGGGTGTGGCATATGCGAGGGTGGCGAACTTAACGAGGGAATTATAGAAGGGAAATCAGTTCTAGAAGATTTGGTGGCGGTATGAGAGGGTGGCGGTAGATTCAGGTGGCGATAGGTCGAGGGTACACTGTATGATCAAGATCAATTGTTTGATTTGTTTTAAATATATTTTCACCTGTGCTATGCACTCGTGAAAATATAAAAAAAAAAATCTGCCATACTCTTGAAATGTATTTGATATTTAATGGGAAACCATTGAATAGCCTCTATATATTTAACAATCACAAACTGTTTCTGTTTCCTGCAATGATAAAATATTTACAACTGATGTAACTGATTTTCAAAATTAGTTCATGTACAATGCATATAACCAAATTTGAAAGAAAAAAAAGATATGCAAAATAATTTCACATTCAGGAAATTACTGATTTTTCCAAACTTTGCAGTCCGAATTAAATTCATCTGTCACCAATATGACGCAAGAGATCTTTAAAATCAAGAATGTTATATGTTTTTGACAACAAATATTGTATTCTTTGCTCAAGTGTGATTATACAGCAGAAATTCACCACAAGAGAAATTGTACATTATATAACACTTGATCTTAGCCCGAGATCAAATATCCCCCGTAGTGCTTTTCAGCAAAAGTCTTTTATCTAACTAATTCAACGGTGAAATTTCTAGGAACTATTCCCACATTTGAATTGAGAGAGTTCAAAAGAGTATTTGGGGTGAAAGAGCTAAGTTGGGAACTAATTTAAAAGTATTATCACCTGTGTTAAAGGCCCAATATAAGTAACTTCAGGAAAATATTCGTTAATCTGAAAAATTCTGAAAAAAATCCAGTTGATAACCATGCAAAAATAAGCCTAAAATGAAGTAAACCTGAGCGGTAACTAGCGAGAAACTCCTGATAGAAAAATCCAAAGAATTGAAAATCATTCAGGTGGGGCCCACTTCAATAACAAACCGCAGGTAGAAGACAGTCAAAATGGTCTCGTGTTTACAAATACCGAGTTTCAACTGCTGCCGTACCGATAACCGCGTAAGAAGTCATCTTGAATATTGCTGAAATCAGTTAATCTTAACTAAATCTATAAAAATAATAAATTATTAGGCTTGATTTTCGCATCAAGTTTTGCCGAAAGTTACGTATATTGGGCCTTTAAAGCTATAGTTGTTATCAATGTAGACTATCTGGTTATGGATTTTTCTTAAATATATACTTGTCACTTGGGTCCAAAAGCAGCATTTTAATTCAACCTACTTTATTTCTTAAACAGATTTGCATAACTTAATTTAGAGCATGATTCATAAGATTGCAATCCATTATAATAAGCTACATGTACCTCATTTTTGTTCCGCATTCATTATCATTTATACACAGGGTTTCGGAGTAAATTAAAAGTGTAATTTTTGACTGATTTTTTATGGAATGGAAACTTCAAATATATCTAACTTTGAAAAAAGACCTTGAATGGCAAATTTAATTATATTGGGCAATAAGTCTGGGGGTGTACTATATATGACCCTGTTCTGTAAAAATATTCTTAAAGTTAAAAAATCTACTTGCAAATTTCTGTTATGGTGTATTTTGATTTTGGACGATACCCATTCGAATGTATTAGAAAATACAGAATGATTAAGTACTGGTTCAACTTAATGAACTTGATTCCGAACAATTATATTTTAAACACAGTACTCGTATTTATGTCACAATAATACTGGGAATCGTTTCAGCTGGGCTATCCATGTCAAACATTGTCCTTTTTTTTTAATTTTTTCTCTTGGCTTTGGTGATGTATGGGAACACCATTCTTCTTATAATTATAAAAACATACTTATACTGGTAAAACAAAGAACTTTTGATCAGTATCAGCAATATCTTTGAGTTATTTGACTTCAAAATAATGAGGTTGGACTTAACAGTAGCAAGACTGTCAGTCTCGCTAATTGTCATAAAACTATATATGTGTCCTTGGTATATATATTAGCTCAACACTGTATCTGACAAAACCTTTTGACACCTGAGGATTATCCATGAACACACATTTGAATTAAAATTGAAGCAAAAATCAAGCCTAATCACTTTTCATTATTATAAATTTAGTTAAGATTAACTGATATCAGCAATATTTAAGATTAATTCTTGCGCCGTTACCGGTACAGCAGCAGTTGAAACTCGGTATTTGTAAACTCGTGTCCATTTTGAACTGTCTTCTCACTCGGCTTGTTGTTGAAGTGGGCCCCACCTGAATTATTTTCAATTCTTAGGATTTTTCTGTCAAGAGTTTCTTGTTAGTTACCGCTCAGGTTTACTTCGTTTGAGGCTTATTTTTACATGGTTATCAACTGGATTTTTTTCATTTTCAGAATTACAAAAAAATTTCTAAAGTTACGTATACTGGGCCTTTAAGTCTAATCCAATTCAATGGTTGGAATATAGGTCACCATGAAATTCTGAGGTGATGGACGAATAAATAAAACTCTTTAGTTTTTATACCCTATAATACAATTCTGGTCTTTAATACAATAATGGTTGTATATAAATTTATCCTCTTCCATACACTATATATAATATTATGTATACAAATTTCAAAAAAGCAAATTTGATGTGTTTTGGAGGTACATTTTCCTGCCACCGAATTTTATTTTGGCCAAAATACCGGGGTACTGATTTTCACAGTGCAAAAGTAATTCATGAAGTCCCATAGATAATATAGGTCTATGGACAATTCAAATTTTGCATAGACCAACTGGTTTTCCTGTGGCCTCGCGATCGGCCTATCATTACTTTCGCACACTGTTTTCAACATTGAACTCCAGTACGTACGCACTCTTCCTGATTTCCTCATAAGGTGACAATCATTTTTTAATCTCGATATCTCTATCCCAGTTAAAATTATACTGTTACAAATTTCTTTTAACATGTGCACCCCTATCCTATTACTAATGATATATTCAAGCCATTCGTGAAATCATAAACTTTTATTACTGGTAAATTATCTCAATTCATAGATTTATAATGGCTCATTGCAATTATATTCATTTGCCTATTATAGTGTTATAATTAGTATCTTGTCGTTTAACAGTGAGATTTACTTTTCAATAGGTATTGTGTTTGTGTTCAAGTTAGTCTTAAAAGACACTGAATGGTTTCAAGGAAATTTCCACTTTTCTGTGAAAGCTTAAAATAGATCTTATGTAATATTATACTTATAATGCCAAAAGTTTCTTATTCATGTCAGCAGTCAAATTGAATACATGAACAGGGCACGGTGTATTGATAAGTACATTAAATTTTATTGCAAGAGAAAAGACCAAGAAACAAAATAACCAACCCCCTGCTTGAAACTTTTTTGTCAGAGAGAAGAACAACGCCCAAGAAACAAAATAACCAACGCCCTGCTTTAAATTTTATTGCCAGAGAAAAGACCAAGAAACAAAACAACCAACCCCCTGCTTGAAATTTTTTTGTCAGAGAAAAAGAATAACGCCCAAGAAACAAAATAGCCAACGCCCTACTTTAAATTTTATTGTCAGAGAAAAGAACATCGCCCAGATTTTATCACTAATGTTGCGAGTTTGTGAACTATAGACAGATTTTGTTACAGGTAAAATATTTCACCTGTAACATTTTAGAATCAAATGTATGTTATCAGTATTGCTTATCACATTAGCAACCGCCTTTTCCTGCCTATCGACCGACTAACACCTGTGTTTATCTGATACGGATGACATTTGTCCTTGTCATCATGATCAGTCTAGGTCCTCAATGATTCAGCTAGGTGTCCCGTATCTTAAACGGTTACGATAACAATAAGTGTGTCAATCTTTCTTATGGCGGAGTTTTCCAGAACGAAAAAAATTATAAACAACAACAAAAAAATTGCCATTCGTCAGTCCTAATATTTCGACGTCCTGGACAAGTATTCTTGAAATGGTGGATCTTACATGAGTGTCAATGCAATATGGAATTTATTACACGAGTTCAATAATTTAATATGCCACAAGCCTTTAGGCGAGTGACATATTAAATTATTTAACAAGTTTAATTAATTCCATATTAAATCGACACTTGTGTAAGATTCTATTTATCACATAACTTATATTTATGAGAAAATACATCAAAATTATCAATTTCAATCTGTATAAGAAAGGCAAATTTCTTCTTTGACGATTTTCATTACAGAGACAATCATATGACGTCATTTGTTTATGACGTCACAATAGTGTTATTACATGTGTGTAAAACCATGTTTATGACATGGAAGTATGACATGAGTGAGCGGGTCAGTTAGGTGATAAACAGTTCTCTGATGCTATGCCTGAATTTTGTGCATGTAGATGTAAGTTTATTCAAGTAGGACCTCTTTTTAACTCCCTTTAAGCATGTAACATGTTAATTTAAGTGTTATCTTCATGGACAGTATTTGGCTTCAAGTCTTTTTAAATTTCTTTTAAGACGACCTTCAAAAATTTTTTTCATTAATGATCAATTATCACAAAAGAGTGTTATATTGTTATGACAGTTGCTTATAAATCATTAAATCAGATGTTGCTTTTAAAAATTGATGGTACAAATTATTGCAATGACAATGCACACAAATACTTTTTTATGAATTTTCTTTTAAAACTTTTACTTGTGTTAGAAAAGGCTCTCTAACATCGGTCCTACCATTTTAGTGATCATGAACATTTATCATGTTTGTAATAAAATTCTGAAAGTTAAATGTAGCCATCTTCAGACACTCTGAAGACTAGAAATGCCTGTGAGACATACATGTAAATGCCCCCTTCCCCATATGAAATTAGTTCTTCATGATTATTACGTATGCGAAATTTGAAGACAATCAGATCAGTAGTTATCTAAATAAGCTGGTTATTATATTACATTACCATGGGACGGAACGGGACAGACATGGGTAACACTATATATGCTCCCCCCCCACCCCCCCCCCGCCCCCCATTTCATGGCGGGGGCATAAAAATGAAGTGGACACAGAACTTGGCCTGCACCTTACATAAGTTCACCATACATACTAATTTACAATTCCATGTATCTGTTAAAGTAAATGAGCAGAAATGAAATTATGATGGAATCACAGAACAGGTCACATTCTAGGGGCAGGAGGTCATACTTTAATTGTCACCTGTAAGAGGCGGGGCTCAAGTTAGGTCACATTCTAGAGAAAGAGGTCATGTTAGGTCACATTCCTGAGGTAAGAGGTCATGTTAGGTCACATTCTAGAGGCAGAGGTCATGCTAGGTCACATTCTAGAGGCAGGAGGTCATACTTTGTCACCTGTAAAAGGCAGGGCTCAAGTAAGGTCACATTCTAGAGAAAGAGGTCATGCTAGGTCACATTCTAGAGGCAGAGGTCATTCTAGGTCACATTCTATGTGACCCCTTGTTTCATAGTTGAATTAGGGGTACATACCTGGTAATTTGTCTAGGAATCAAAATATTCTGTTTATTGGTGGTATACTTCAGTTTGTTATTAAAACACTTTAACCCTTTAATATTGAAGTTGTCCCAAATTTGCAAAGGTCTTTGCAAACATTTACTATCATGTTAACTGTCTTTTTTTTCAGCTTCCAGGGTAAGTATAACTTGAAGTTCTATTCATGCACGGCCATCTTAGAAACAAACTCTAGGATAATACCCGGTATGTCGAGGCACACTTGGGTAAACTAGAACTGTAAGCAGAATGGCTAAATAAATAAGAGAATACCCAAGCATTAACAAAATCATAATAATCCGAACTCAAAATCTATTAAACCAGCGGCAAAATATCAACAAAGGAAAGATTTACATGGAGACCCTTGTAAAAGTACAAGAAAATAAGACCAGGTGTTCTGGAAGAGTAAGCGTCTTCTGCTTCATCGACAACACCCGCCATGTAAACCTTTGTCATATCTAAGAAAACATCAAGTTCTTAAAATGAGAACTGTTAAGTATCATTGTCAATCACAACAAGTAAATACACTAATGAGCTTACTAAAAAATGTATTTTAACTTAGAAAACCCCCAATAAATCCTATATCTACTCCTAATCCCTTACCTTCTTTTGTAGTTTCATTGAAACTGTTTCACAATTTAAGGATGTAACATGGACAAGATATTACATGTCTACAGACTGATGGACAGAAAGACAGATGGACAGAAAGACAGATGGACAGAAAGACAGATGGACATATTGGGAGGGTAGCTTGTTGCTGTGTCTCATCAACTTTCCCGCAAATATACATGTGAAAATACAAATTAACTCATTCACCCCTGAAAACAAATTGAACTCTCCCAATTCAAAGGTTAGGAGAGTTAATTATGATATTTTAGGGCCATCACAGTAATGTTGTTAATTTTTACTGAAGTGACCGTACATGTACATAACACCATTACCCAAAACAAGAGATCCCAGAGGGATCTTGGCGCCCACCAACAAATGATCTAAGTTTGTTTTTTGAAAGATGGTTCTTTTCTCTTCTTTCGATTGTCTCTTAGGTGTTGATTAAGTGTGAGCAGAGACTCTGGTGGGACACAGATGCATTTTTTTGTTTTTTTTTGTGAATTACATTGTCGTTTCCTTATTCTTAGCATAGCTAGGCACCAGGAGGAACCTACATATGAAATTTGTGAAAGTTCCCTTCAGTATATTCTCAGAAATAGGGATAACAAACTTCAATTGTCAAAATCAAAGATGGCTGCCTGTCGGCCATGTTGTTTTCCGATCTGTCCAAAAATGGAATATGCACAACTAGGGACCAAGGTGAACCAACAAATGAAATTTGAGAAAGATACCTTCAGTACTTTCTTAGAAATAGCGATAACAAACTTCAATTGTCAAAATCCAAGATGGCTGCCTGTCGGCCATATTGTTTTCTGATCTGTCCCAAAATGGAATATACACAACTAGGGACCAACGGACTAACGGACTAACAGACTAACGGACTAACGGACGGACGGACGGACCACGGACCACGGACGCAGGGCGATTTGAATAGCCCACCATCTGATGATGGTGGGCTAAAAAAATATTAGCGGATAATGTTTGCCAAAAAAATATGATGTGACAGGTGAAATTGTTGAACAATTCATTTTTTTCTTTTGCTAAGTCATTTCAACAAACAACTCAGCTTTGTGACTTGTACAGTTTGTATAACTCAGTAAACACATTGAGCTGTGACCCGATATTCAAACACAACCAGTCTATTTGTATAAGAAAAATACCAGTTATAATTCATTGCTAAAAATCTATACATCAATTGACAAAAACAATTGAAATTGATGAATTATATATAAATTATAGCAAAAGGAATCTCAATGTTGTAAATTGTATAAATGTTTTTGAAAGAATTCTGGGGAATTGTTTTTTTTCTGGGACACTTATTAAAACTTCAATTGCAAAAAACAATATCTTATATTTTTGAAGACGATTGGCTGCCGTGACATTTAAAGATGATATACAGCCAAAATAAGTTTTCTGAATTTTCAGATAAATCTCACAAATTTCACATTTTGAAAATTTGCATTTCAACATGTTAAGCACACAAAACTTAAAAATTTTAAACCACCATGGTTATCTTATTAGGAAAACAAATAGCCAAATTTAAAAGCATAGTTAGCTTAAAATCTTCATAAACTTATAAACAGGTATATATAATTAAGCTGCCTTATTATTTCCAATGGTGAAATTATTTAATTACTAAAAGACAACAGATACTTGTCAATTATAAATCATAAATGTAATTGCAATTTATTATTTTAATACATATACAGTATGTCTATTTTTTAATAGCATGTATGGATCATACAGAGTTAATTTCTCAATATAAGAATACCCAGTGAAATTTTGTAGTGAGCCAGTACATATATTTTTGTTTACATATAGTTAATTTCTCATCAAACCACTTGATAAACAAACATTGTGACAATTTAATATTAATTCATGTAAACACGTTTGTATCAAATAGCCATAGTCAGATAAGAAATTAGCTCACCTAATGACACACCTGAGGAATTTAACGGTCCTGACCATGTTCAACACCTGTGGCCATGTATTTTACATGGGAAATCCTTACCGCATATGAATTGGAGATTTTCAGTTTAAAAATAGGTGTCAGAGACCATGTTATATGTGTACATATACATTCACAGCCAGTGTGACCTTGTTCATCACTGTCAGCTTTGTAAATTCTACTAGCCAATCACTTCAAAGGATGAAATCATTTCCAAGAAAGGCTGTCACAAGCAGCCAATCATATGGGCCGATTCATCCTCTGTATCAGATGTCGTAAAAGACATGATGTTTGATTGGTTGATGAAGGAATCTAACAGCAAAAGCACACACTGTATACATATGTATAATTGTTCACCCATGGATGTTTTAGTTAATGTCAGAACTCTTTTGAAGTATGCCTGGTAACAAATGCAAAATTATCTTCTAAAAATGAATTTATATTATGTTTAAGGGAGTGATACATGTATATTTATTTATATAACACAAAAATAAAATCATTTTTAACTGTCTTCCTTAAAAAACATGTGACTTCTCTATTATAATTAACAAAATATCTTACATGTCATTCAGGAATTTTGATAAACCATCGATTAAGTGTATATAATGCTTTTGACTTCATAAAATCAGCTAAGATTTTTGTATTTCAAAGATCCACATATCATTATATCAAGCTTTCTTATAATCCTTGACAAGTGTTTGGGCTATCAATTAAAGTATAAGGAAATTGTTTTTTGTACATTTAAAATTCTTTAAGTACAGAGTCAACTGAAGGTTGTGTCATAAGAGCAGGTTTTAAATTTGATTAATTTAATATCACCTTCCGTCTTCACTAGTTCCTCAGGTGTACCTATATATACAGGTATGTACATGTACAAAGTGTACACCTGTGCTTGAGACAAACTACATTATACCTGAGGTGAGACATTGGAATGTTAAATATTTAGTCACGGGAGTCAACTGGCACAGATTCAAATTCAAAGACTTTGCACTATTGACAAAATAAAAAAAAATAAAAACCCGTTCCAAACTCAGATGTTAACCCTATTTTCCAAAATTAAAATCACAAGTATTATATTTTTGAGAATGTTTAACTCTAAATCATATAATTTTTATCCTGTATAGTATTACATGGACAATATACATGTATCCATTGAAATCAATCTCACCATCTATAAATACCACAGAACAGTCAGATCCATATGACTATATCAGTACAATATATAAGAAATACCTAAATAACTCATGAAAACCTGAAGACTTCAGGGTCCACGCTGGGTATATTATAAATGGGGTCCTTCTGCATAGTTCAAATGGGAATCCTGAAAATAAGTGGGGTCCTTTTCAGTTTCTATGGTTAAAAAGGAAATTAGGATGGCTTCAATGCAAACCTGGACTTATATGAAGATTTTGAACCAATTAAGTCTATGATGCAAATTTTAGATTAGTTCATTATAAACTTTTGGGTGCGCGAGATAGTAAGTATCGGTCAGTGTTGGACCTGTTCTGAAGAAAGGAGTGGGGGAGGAGAGGTGAGCTAAGAGGTTTTTGATGTGAAACTATTGCGCTCAGGAATCGGCTCTTTCGTTTATTTACTTCTGTTAGAATGTTTACATGGGGCTTTGACCCATAAAACCCTCCACGGAAAACACCATATAGAACTCTAAGCACAGAATGAATTCTGTAGTTGATAAATCAGTTTACAGAGCTAACTGATTGTGATCCATTAATTAGAAGTCAACAATATGTTTGATTGATTAATAATCAGGAATTGAACACCACTAGAAACTAGAAAGACATCTTATCATCTTCATAACACATTTTGGCAACAGCAAGAAATGTTGTGAAGGTACAAGTATTTCTGCACATATTTTATATTTTTTTTACAAACACAAGTTTTCTGACCTATATATATCATTGTCATCATTATGGCGAAAAAGCCAAATTTGCATTGCTCTAACCAAAGTTCCAAAAATGTCTCTTGCCAATCGGAAATGGATTATAATGTCTTCATTTTTTACTCATAACTAAAACATTTGCTACATTAGGGCAGGTTTACAGGTTTAACATGTCTATGTGACTCCACCCTAACAGGTTTCGTCCCACTTACAAAAGTCTGTGTTTTGTCGGCGAGCCAAATTAAGGCTCGGCTAATCATTAGCATGATTTAAAGCCACAAATAGCCAAATTCATTCACCCCTAAAGACACATTTGAACTCTTCCAATTCAGAGGTTGGACTAGTTTATTATGAAATTCCAGGGGTGAATAATTAGTTAATAGGACATGTGCAAACCAATAAAACTTTTATCAAGTGTTTAAAACTTCCTCTTTATATCCCTTATATGTGTACTTTTTAAACTCTAATAACAATATAAGTCATGACAGCTGCCTTGTACTTCCTTAATAACACGTATAGAGTTCCTAGATGACTCACCACTAGACTATTGCCTACATGACCATTTAAAAAACTTCTTTATAATACTGGACCCAGAGACTTTGACCTCTGACCTTCAGTCTCTGAATTTGATTTTATTTATTTATTTTGGAAATTCCCAACTCTCTATGTACAATAAGAGAGAGTAAGGTGTCAGTGACATTGATAAATCAATTCATAAAATCACTTTGCAAAGATTTTTCGACCTTTGACTCCTACATAGTATATATCTTAATATATTTATATACTATATTTCTCCGGCAATAAGCTAACGGCTAATGCTTGGTAATAAGCCCACCCCTACTTTTGACCTCCTCCTAAGCACTGGGGATGTCTGTAATAAACCCACACCTACTTTTGACCTCCCCCTTTGCATTGGGGGGGGGGGGGGGCTGGTAATAAGCCCATCCCTACTTTTGACTTCCTCCTAAGCACTGGGGGATGTCTGGTAATAAGCCCATTGTCGAAACCAATCCCTTTCTAAAATGAAACCCTGTTGATTCTGGCCAAACCATTTCATCCTGGAATTTTCCTCTTAATTCATTCACCCCTCAAATTTCATGATGAGCTACTGTATGTATACGAACTTTCAATTGGGAGAATTCAAATGTCTTCAGGGCTGAATGAGTTCACTTTTATCCTACCTTTACAATCTAGACACCTGTGTAAATCAACCAAAACTTTTGGTCCTGGTGACTTCCGGTTTAGACAAGTCATATTTAGAATCAAGTTTTGTTAAAAACTCAAACTGTTTGACAGATGCAAGATGGATTCTGAGTTTACAAGTAGAAAGATTTTATCTTAAAATCTATCACAAAAAATACGCAAGGAATATAATAATTATTATTATATATCTGAAGAATCTAAATGAAATGAACGTCTGAATATATATACTTACAGTAGTAGCAAAAGAGATGATTATTTCATCCAATTTCGTACTTCAGTCTGAAACCCTTTCCGCTGAAATACAAAAGAAAGAAAATTTTAAACTTTATTTAAAATTGATACTAAATGTTTTTGTCGATACTTATAATCATAAATATATAGTTAGTACATGTACACTCATTAATGAGATAATACAGAACCTGTATGTAGATACAATATGTCAGTACACTAGCCGTCAACAAGCCTCCCTGACCTCTGGGTCGCAGGTTCAAGGTACAATGTACATTGGGTAATCAAATCATCATGTTTTGACCGTTGGTCAGTTAAGTTTTGCTCCGAGAACTCCAGTTTTCCCTCACCACTTACACATCCTTGATGACTTTAACTGTTGTATAAATTTATGTAATAGCTAGGACATAAAACACAACGTATTTCTAAACCTCCCTCATTAGGACAGACAGATTATCCTTTATTTCACTAAATTCAAAACTCTCTAAATAAAAGTGCATGCAACCTCATGCTCACACAAGCTCAAATTTTCATCCTGATGTGACCATAGATGTTAATCGGAAACAAACCAAACCAGGGCCTGTATTTATTAAAGTGTTCTCATGCTCAAGCATGGATTCTGTGCTCGAGCAAGTTTTCTTTTTTTAATTAACTCAACGGGCCTAAAAAATATCTAGGATAAAATGAAATAAACTGAAAATATTGAAAACGGTATTCATGCAGGTTCATAGGTCTCTTCTTTGACAAAAACATGTTTTAAAGAATTTATACCTGGCACAACAAATTCGGCTTGAGCACAAAATCCATGTTTGAGCATGTCATGAATTGTGGTTTAAACCAGGCCTAGGACTTTGGTCTTCCTATTCAAATTATATTTATAGATTTAGTTTAGATTAACTGATATCAGCAATATTCAAGATGAATTCTTACGCGGTTACCGGTACAGCAGCAGTTGAAACACGGTATTTGTAAACACGCGTCCATTTTGAACTGTCATTTAACTTCGGCTTTTTGTTGAAGTGGGCCCCACGTGCACTTGAATTATTTTCAATTCTTTGGATTTTTCTGTCAAGAGTTTCTTGTTAGTTACGGCTCAGGTTTACTTAGTTTTAGGCTTATTTTTGCATGGTTATCGACCAGATTTTTTTTCAGAATTTTTCAGAATCACGAAAAATTTCCTAAAGTTACGTATATCGGGCCTTTAACATGCATGTAAAATACATGTACTTGAAAATGCGTATAAGAGGTCTTAGTCTGTCTGATAACATTGACAAATCTTTGACGGCGCCTGTCAAACTTTTATCACTGTATTAAACAAACTTAGTTTGAGTTAACACTGGCAGGTCAGAATGAATCAAGTGATTGTATTTTGAAGTTCAATAATTGCAGATCCTCTCCTGTTACTTAATATTTGGAAAAGATAAATCGAGCAATTGCCAGTTTCAGTCACATGTCACACCCTTACTCACTCGTAGGAAATGTGGAATGAGAGCACAACACATCTCCCTCATCGGAGGTTTTAGAGGTTAAAATTGACATGCATCTATAAAACTGATAACCCAAATTTGTTGACATGTATTCATATATGTGTATGTACATTCACTCAGGCTATAACAAAATCAGACTACATCTGGTAAAAAATACCTACATGTATACAGATGTCTGATCCCAGTACTGTATGTACTTCCAGTAGATATTCCCTTTGTTTATATACCTATGTCACTTTGTCACATGTGTGTACTGTACTGGGGTATAAATGGCTGACACAAATTTCCAAGAATTACATGTACTGTACTCTATTCTCAGAAATGCAAGAAGGGAGACAACTCTTACACTACACTACTTACTCATGTGACCATATGTATTTCCCAATAATAGACTATCATTGTATATTTTGTATTGATCAGTTCTACTTAGAATAAGTTCATAGGTCATATGCATGTCAAGGTCACTTTATAATTATATTTATAAGTACAAATGCCAAAACGAATACAAGAAACTGTACAGGAATATTTCACATAACAGGATTTTGATTACGCGTACAGATATGTATAAAGCCAGGACGTCACAAATGTACCACAAATGTAAGAATAAAAGTGTACTGCTTTTATCTGATCATGATAGCACCATCACATATATTTGTACAGAAGAAATACATAAATAGTCAATGACATAATGGAGAAAATGTAGAGCTATAAAAAGCTCGATGGGTATTTTAGTTTGGTAATTATAGATATCCTGACCTATAATATGATACAGATTGGTATTAATTTACTCGAGGGACAAATCAGAAGATCATATTTCCACCTTTACACTTTGATTTGATCTAGAGCTATTTATATTATGTGGGTTTGATATGTTTATGATTTAAGGGTCCTTGCAAGAATATTATAGATCAACAGCAGTATATATAAAAAAGAACAAATTACTGAAAATTATCATTAAAAAGCCCTGATTAAATTTAAAGTATTGAAAATTATCAAAGAAAATTTTGATCAAATAACTGAAGTTATCATGAAACAAAGAACATCTAATTTAAAAACTTACTATCACTGAAAATTATCATTGAATAACCCTATATTTATAAACACAAAACTGAAAACTACCTTAAAAACAAAATTCACTGAAAATTATCATTGAATAACCCTATATTTATAAACACAAAATTGAAAAGTAACTTAAAAACATTTTGATCAAAGAACTAAAAACTATAATAAATAGAAGACACAACTTTTATTTTCAACTTGATAATAAAAGTTGCCGATTGCACTTAAATTATTTTCCAGGGCAAATTCTTGAATACCTGATACAAATTATAATTCATGCTGACTTCTTATAATAAACATATCACAAATTTGCTTTAGTAAATTACTACTAAATTATCAACTCTGAAACTCAAAGGGTTATGAAAGGCTTATTTTGTCCGACTGGCCCCTAGAATTTCATTTGTTATAGTGAAAATCGAAGGCAGACGGCAACACTTGGCCACTCATTGCAATCTCTTATTTTTTAGCTGATATACGCTTTGCCAATCACTAATCAATCAAAACCAAGATCACAAAATTTTCACAAAATGGTCGAATCTGCTCACAGGGTTTGCATTGAAGCCCCCTATATCTTTTTCAAGCATATAGAGACTGAAAAGGACAACTGAAATATGATTCTGAATCTGGAATTCTGAGGGCGCCAATTTCTTATATAGATTAACCCACCTGCCAACTTTTTGAAATTTTCATGGGAGAGATCACACGTGCTCAGAATTGAAAGTATAAATAATATGTATACAAGTACATTTAGAGGGAAAATAGCACTTTTAAATGGATTCTTTTGGGCTCTTCTTTCAGATGAAATCATGATCATCAGATCTTAAAAAATAGGAACAGTTGAGCAGATTCGAAAGTTGAAAATGTAACATTTTAGGGTCTAAAATTGGGAGTCTCCCTCCTAAATAGGGAAGGTTGGCAAGTATGGATTAACAACTATCGACCGGAAGTAGTGCAACACCTTTTTAAAGGCAGTGGACATGCAATAGCTACCAAATTAAGGGAAGAAAACTCCTGATGTACACATGCACTGACAGAAAGACTCATCTCCGCATTGAATATGTTTTGGCGGAATATTTGAAACTAATATGTCTGATATTGTGTCTTGGTGAGTTATCTTTAATTAATTCCTTTATGCGCGATCTGAAAATTACCAAACATATTCCATAATTAGGAGAGGCAATTTTTAAGTATAATTTGGTATTATATATGCAGTGATACGTGATCATGATGATACTGATAATTCAGTGCGGACTATGATGCTGCGCAAGTTCCAGTCGATACCGCCCTGTCCCCCCTTGAAAAATTGCGTGGTCCAGGAAGGTTCGTTTCCTCCCATTCGTACTGCTTCTTTCCATAACTATTCTCAGAATGACTACTATCGAAGGTGTGATATAGATTAGTTACCTCAAATTCTGTTCAGCTATTAAACTTTGAGTAGTATTCACGAAAGAAACTGTCACGAACATCGAGTCTGGTATCGGTAACGAGTGACGCGGAAGTGTACTCAATTTCAATCACAATCAATTTAGCGCTTGCATTATAACGCATGTCGACAAGCGTCTGACTGTCCCTTGTGCGTTTTTTGTTGTTTCAAGCTTGAATTAAGAGTTCCAAATCTTTACACAGGGTAATGGTGGATGGCTTGGGCTACCGCAAAGCGGGAGAAAACGGGAGAATTTAATAAAATGCGGGACCCGCGCGGGTCATTAATTTCAAACTGGAGATTTTGATTTCTGTCATAAATAATCGGGAGTCTCCCGTCCAAAGCAGGAGACAGGTATGCGCCCCTTTTTTTGAGGGAATTTTGAAAACTTTTGACAAAGTGCTTAAAAATGGAGAGTATGAGAACACTAGATGGACAAAAGTGTGTGTGAAAACAATAACTTATAACGAAACGATAGGCAATTCCCATGAAAAAAAAAGACTGAAAGTAAGTGCTGTTAATTTATATTTGAAATTGGTGCCCTTGGAATACCTGATTCGGAGCTTTGTCCCTTATGTTATGTTTATATCGACCCCCCCCCCCCCCCCCCCCATATATTTTATACATAACGTTACTTTACTAGTCTATTGTAACGTGTAACGTGTCCTTGTGTTTGAAGCATATACATGTTAAATCATTTATTGCAACTAAGAAACATCAAAATATAAATGGCAATTGTAACTGTGGGTCCCATGTCAACATAAAAACACCAGGAAATTTCCAGTGAAAAAGCTGGGACGAGTTGTCTTACCACTGCTACATTGTTAAAATATCGGGACGAATTGACCACTTCAAGAATGTTGACGCCTTGCATTGGCGCTAAGATACTTTGAGGTTTCATACTTTTAATCAACAACGTCACGTGCGTTTATTATAGAATATACATACCTGGTCCAAGCTAATACAAACGTCATTTTGCAAACAATGTTTTAAACAACCAATTATCAAATGTCCTCCAGGAAAGGTCGACAAGTGTCGGAAGAAAAAACACTGCACAACAAAACTGAAACAGGAAGTAAATTGTTGTTATCAATCTAAACACGGGGATATAAAACCGTTACCGGACCATTTATTCCGGGATTCCGGAATATCGACGTAAACCATTTAAATATATGAAAACTTATTACTCTGAACAATTTATGTATGTCGTTAACTTCTTATTATAGAGATATATATATATGTGAACTATTCGCACTCTTGTTACGTAATATTTTTGTTAATAAAATTTGCCTGTTTTTTTTTAATTCATAGAAATAGACAACCTTTATTAGTTGACTTTAAACATATTTATTGCCAATAATCATTGAACACGGGATTAGGCACAAGTTATATCAACTTATCACAGCCTTCTCCAATCACCCATTTATAATTACATGACAAATAATGATGATAGGCATAAACATAATACATAAATGGTATTTTATATGACATTAACATTTACACAGGTAGAAAGTTTACAAAATAGAAAGCACGTACAAAATCTCTTGCTGGTTTTGATGAAATAATGCACATGTCTAAAACTGTTTAAATTAAGGTCTATCGATAATTCAGAGCTGCCAAGCAAAAGAAGCTCAATAGTTACCATTATACCTAAAATATTCAAATTCTGAAATAGTATTCGTCTTTCAATTGAAAAAACGTTGACATTCAAGAAAAAGTGAAAGGCATTTTCAGAGGGATGGCCACAGAAGCAAGCAGGGCTTTCAACTAGGTTGACTCGAAAAGGGTCATGATTAAGAGAACTACACTTGTGTCTCAGCTTTGTATGTATTATATTCAGTTTTCGTTCGTCAAAACTTAAGTAACTTGGAGGGGATGGTTGCTCATTTGACGAAAGAAATTTTTTTAAATGAGTGTACAGAAGGCAGCGATCGTACTGATAAATCTAAAGAATTCCAGCTACGAAGAGCGGAAGGTATAAACGAGAGATTTGTAAGAGAAAGCCCAAATAGAGGAACTCTATAATCACTGCTATTTCTTAGAGTGTATCTGTTATTTTCTGAAATAGTAGGTGGTAGGACATCGTTCATATAATCTGGTGTTAATTTGTTATGCATTTTATATAAAAGTTGAAGTTTTCTACGTTTTCGACGATTGGAAAGAGTTTCTAAACCAGTTTCAAAATGTAAGTCTTCAATACTGGCATATGAAGGAAGTCCGGATATAATTCGAGCAGCTTCTCTTTGGGCTTTCTCTAACTTTTCCTATTCAAACTTAGTACAACCATCCCATAGCTCACAAGCATATTCTAAAACTGGTAAAATGAATGACTTGTAAATGTGTAAGAGGCTATTCCTATTTATCAAATATTTCAATCTTCGTAATACATTCATTTTCTTCATTACAGAACTATAAATCGCATTGATATGATCCCCCCACTTGGCATTTGAATAAAGAGTTACTCCTAAATGTTTATGGTGGTCTGTAAAATCTAAATCATTTCCATCAAATTTTAAATCTAAATCCTCATCTATGTCAGTAAAGTTAGAAATAAATATTACCTTTGTTTTGTCTGGATTAAATGTTACCAACCACCTTTTAGACCAACAATTTAAAGACTCAAGATCCCTATTCAAAGTTGTTTGGATTTCTATACAGGATGAGGAAGACTGTAATAAAGAGGTATCATCTGCAAAAAGACGAGCAGCTGACTCTAGGACATCGGCAATATCTTTTATGTAAATCAAAAATAAAAGTGGCCCAAGAATGGAACCCTGAGGAACCCCGGCTTCATTTAAACCTAACTGAGAATAAGAACTATTTAAGAACACTTTCTGTTGCCTACGAAATAAATAGTTTTCTAACCAGGTACATAATTCACCACAAATTCCATAAGATTTTAACTTTACCATCAAACCTTTATGCCAAACCCGGTCAAAAGCCTTTGAAATATCACAGAATACCATACATACATACTTTTTTTTCTTCGAGAGCAATACAAATATTATGATAACTTTCGATGAGGTGATATACATTGGAATGAGCATGCATGAAACCAGACTGATGTTTATAAAACAATAAGTTTTCTACAAAATAATTATGTAAGTATTTGTAAATGACTCGCTCAAACACCTTTCCAACAGTAGATAAAAGAGAATTTTTTATTAGTTTTTTAGGCGGACATCCAAAATCATAGATATAGACTTCCACATACAATATACTTTATCCTTTCTACCCTCTTTCTATCTTTTCTCGTCCAATGAAGGTCGTTAGACCATGTGAGGACGTAAAACTCTCAAAATAAATAAATTGCCAGTTTTTGAAATATGAGCAAGTTGTTTTCTTAAAGGCCCAATATAAAGTAACTTCAGGGAAATTTTCGTGATTCTGAAAAATTCTGAGAAAATATCTAGTTGATAACCATGCAAAAATAAGCCTAAAACGAACTAAACCTGAGCGGTAACTAACAAGAAACTCTTGACAGAAAAATCCAAAGAATTGAAAATAAAGCAGGTGGAGCCCACTTCAACAACAAACCGAATGTAGAAGACGGTTCGAAATGGACGCGTGTTTACAAATAGCGTGTTTCAACTGCTGCTGTACCGGTAACCACGAAGGAATTTATCTTGGATATTGCTGATATCAGTTAATCTTAACTAAATCTATCAATACAAAAAGTTATTAGGCTTGATTTTCGCTTCAAGTATTTTGTATTTTTGTATTTTTGTGGCGTCATACACTGGAGCGAGGCAATATGCTCTCCAATACTTATAAGCGAGTTAACATAACCACGGATCTAGTTCCGTGATATTATAATTACCTACAACCTTAGCATGGGGCCGTTATGGCGTTGCCGCAGATGATCTCAAGATCTACGTGTCTTGAGGGCCATCAAAGAAGAATTGTCCGACTCTGATTAGATTTTCCTATACTAGAAGTATTTCTGCTTGTCGTCTTTCCAAACACAGGACGGTGTTGAAGTGACTTTTTTGTTAACAATGATCTATACCTTTTTGAAACCAATAAAACATGTACAGGCAACTCAATATAATTGAACTTCATAATTTGTTTCAAGTACAGTACAATCTGTATATTCGAGTTGTCTTTCTTCGAACTGAGAATTACAGTCGCCGCATGCACCATGCTACAGATTATATTATCTACACGGGGAGCAGATTTAATTGTATACATATGAGAAACTTGAGACTGGGCCTTCTTGATTGGCGTTAAAACAAAATATAGCCAGAATTACCGCATTCTCAATATCCAGGGATTACGATCACCTACGTCCTCTTTACCCATGAGATATGTCATGGCAAAAAACTGAAGGCTTCGTGTTCGTCACCTTGTTGATGAGGCAAGAAGACTGGTTCGACCTTTTGATGTACATCTCAAAAGAATCTCGAGGTCACGAAACGGTAAAATTGGCAGGCTTTGAAGTCGGTTGTGGCACCATTGTAATCTCCAAAGGGCAGATATGCAGTCTAACGATTGGTCAGTTTTTTCCCCTGAGCGTGCCTTCAGTTTTGCCATGACATATTCCAGGGTTGTAGAGAGCAGAGGTGATCGTAACCCTGGATATCGAGGATGGAATTACCGTGACTTACCATGGTACTTTTTATCCCCGTGGTACCCATGGCCAACCTATTTCGGAAAACGGTGGCTCTTTCGTTTCTCGTTTACGGACGTGTCGACCGCAGGGACCTGATAATTTGTTATAGTTAGTTTTGGACCTAATCTATGGTATTTAGAATAATGTTACCCTTGTGGGAGTTTAGATCATTTTTCGGTAAAAATGCCCGCTCAATGGTAGCCTTTCTGCCCATTGAGGTGACATTTTGATCGAAAATTGATCTTCCCCCGCCCCCAAAAGCGTAAAATTACTCTAAACTCCCTTATTTAGGTCCAAAACTAACCGTAACAAATTATCAGGTCCCTGTGGTGTCTATGTACGGTTCCCGATTGAGTGTTAGACTGATGCTCTAAAGATTGGTTTGGTTTAATTTGATTGGTTCTTCTCCTGTTATCAGCCAGGGAGTATGCGAAGTGAGTGTGTTTCGAATGCGTGTGCATTTGGGCCAACTGTTCGTGAAAGCCTCCTTTCGATTATCCGGATGTTTTGCCAATTCAAAGCGCTCTTGTCGTTTTCGAAGCCCATCCCCCCGCCCGAGTCAAACAGGGAGTAGAAGCTACCATTGTCAGAGAATAACAACCTTTAACACTACACATCAGTAAATCTTCACCATTATGTTTTCAGCTTGAAGTCATTCACTTTATATATATAACAGGGTCATGCGGTAGTAAGATTCTGCGTTCTGCAACAAAAATATAATCGGGCATTTCCGGCGGCACAGACGGCGCATACCGGAAGTATACGTAGAAGAATGTTTATCGGCAGTCTAACGGAAATAAATAAGCTCATACTTGTTTACTTTTTTGTAAATATAACAATTTATGTATATTTATAAGCACGACCTAGAAACAATGAAACGGTGGTAATTGTAGGTGCATTTTTTAGGAATCTTATAAACAACTGCATGTGTATGCACCTTCTAGAAGCGGAATGGCAGTGGACACATACACCTTTACTTAATAGTGGAACAATGTAATACTACTTATTTGACTCGTAGTTTTGTTTTACATATTTAACATACTGTATATTTATACACAAATGGCATAATATGTGTGAAATGAGAATCTATACTGATCAAGATAGTTTAAGATATCTTGTTGGTTTGTTTTCCGTACTCCGGTTGGTTTGTTTTCAGTACTCCGGTTGGTTTATTTTCAGTACTCCGGTTGGTTTGTTTTCAGTACTCCTGTTGGTTTATTTTCAGTACTCCAGTTGGTTTGTTTTCAGTACTCCGGTTGGTTTGTTTTCAGTACTCCGGTTGGTTTGTTTTCAGTACTCCGGTTGGTTTGTTTTCAGTACTCCTGTTGGTTTGTTTTCAGTACTCCGGTTGGTTTGTTTTCAGTACTCCTGTTGGTTTATTTTTAGTACTCCAGTTGGTTTGTTTTCAGTACTCCGGTTGGTTTGTTTTTAGTACTCCGGTTGGTTTATTTTCAGTACTCCGGTTTGTTTGTTTTCAGTACTCCGGTTTTTTTTCAGTACTCCTGTTGGTTGGTTTTCAGTACTCCGGCTGGTTGGTTTTCAGTACTCCGGTTTTTTTTTCAGTACTCCGGTTGGTTTGTTTTTAGTACTCCGGGTTGTTTTTTCAGTACTTCGGTTGGTTTATTTTCAGTACTCCGGTTGGTTTGTTTTCCGTACTCCGGTTGGTTTGTTTTCAGTACTCCGGTTGGTTTGTTTTTAGTACTCCGGGTTGTTTTTTCAGTACTCCGGTTGGTTTATTTTCAGTACTCCGGTTGGTTTGTTTTCAGAACTCCGGTTGTTTTGTTTTCAGTACAACCGTTGGTTTGTTTTCAGAACTCTGGTTCTCGTTTTGAGGTATTGGCATTGCTTTCGCATGTTTGAAGTGGAAGCGGTCACGTCTTTCGAAACGCATCTTTCTAACCTTTCTCTCAGAGCATTTTCTTCGGGTTGGTGATGACAATCGAATAGAAGTTTCATGTATATAACACAACTAACAGGATATTCAAGGGTGTCGTTTCCATGACTACACTCATGACCAGACTACTGGGTGGTCGGGCGGTGCAGTGGATAGCGCACTTGCCTTTCACCAAGGCGGCCGGGGTTCAATTCCCCGACCGGACGTGGAAAGGTATAGGGTCATCTGCCCTACCACGTTGGTTTTCCCCGGGTACTCTGGTTTCCTCCCACAATGAGACCCCTCGCGCGCTTACACCCGGGCCAACAAGAGTGACTAATATAAGTTGGATAACACTTGCTCATAGGTGTGTGTGAGTCTGTGCCCCCTCCCCTAGTCCCTGTTTAGTTCTGAGCTGCTGCGGCGAATCGAGATACAAGCCCCGGTCACCATATCCCACAGCAAATTTTCATGACGTTACATCCAATATACAGGTACGAAATATCTGCCGAGTGGCTACGTGCACCCATATCTGTCGAGTGGCTACGTGCACCTATATCTGCCGAGTGGCTACGTGTACCCACATCTGACGAGTGGCTACATGCACCATTATATGTCGAGTGGCTACGTGAACCCATATCTGCCGAGTGGCGACGTGAACCCATATCTGCCGAGTGGCGACGTGAACCCATATCTGCCGAGTGGCTACGTGCACCCACATCTGCCGGGTGGCTACGTGCACCTATATCTGCTGAGTGGCAACGTGCACCCATATCTGTCGAGTGGCTACGTGCACCTATATCTGCCGACTGGCTACGTGAACCCATATCTGCCGAGTGGCTACGTGCACCCACATCTGCCGGGTGGATACGTGCACCTATATCTGTCGAGTGGCTACGTGCACTCATATCTGACAAGTGGCAACATGCACCCATATTTGCCTGGTGGCAACATGCACCCATATCTGACGAGTGGCTACATGTTTGTGCACCCATATCTGCCGGGTGGCTACGTACACCCATATCTGTCGAATGGAAACGTGCACCCATATCTGATGAGTGGCTACATGCACCCATATCTTCCGAGTGGCTACGTGCAACCATATCTGTCGAGTGGCTACGTACACCCATATCTGTCGAATGGAAACGTGCACCCATATCTGATGAGTGGCTACATGCAACCATATCTGTCGAGTGGCTACGTACACCCATATCTGTCGAATGGAAACGTGCACCCATATCTGATGAGTGGCTACATGCAACCATATCTGTCGAGTAGCTACGTGTACCCATATCTTCCGAGTGGCTACGTGCACCCATATCTGTCGAGTGGCTACGTGTACCGATATCTGTCGAGTGGCTACGTGACCCATATCTGACGAGTGGCTACGTGAACCCATATCTGTCGAGTGGCTACGTGCACCCATATCTGTCGAGTAGCTACGTGTACCGATATCTGTCGAGTGGCTACGCACACCAACATTTGCCGGGTGGCAACGTGCACCCATATCTGACAAGTGGCTACATGTACGTGCACCCATATCTGACGAGTGGCTACATGTTCGTGCACCCATATCTGCCGGATGGCTACGTACACCCATATCTGTCGAATGGAAACGTGCACCCATATCTGACGAGTGGCTACGTGACCCATATCTGACGAGTGGCTACGTGTCCCATATCTGACGAGTGGCTACGTGACCCATATCTGACGAGTGGCTACGTGCACCCATATCTGACGAGTGGCTACGTGACCCATATCTGACGAGTGGCTACGTGAGCCATATCTGACGAGTGGCTACGTGACCCATATCTGACGAGTGGCTACGTGCACCCATATCTGACGAGTGGCTACGTGTCCCATATCTGACGAGTGGCTACGTGACCCATATCTTCCGAGTGGCTACGTGCACCCATATCTGACGAGTGGCTACGTGACCCATATCTGACGAGTGGCTACGTGTCCCATATCTGCCGGGTGGCTACGTGAACCCATATCTGACGAGTGGCTACGTGAACCCATATCTGACGAGTGGCTACGTGACCCATATCTGACGAGTGGCTACGTGACCCATATCTGCCGGGTGGCTACGTGAACCCATATCTGTCGAGTGTCTACGTGCACCCATATCTGTCGAGTGGCTACGTGAACCCATATCTGACGAGTGGCTACGTGAACCCATATCTGTCGAGTGGCTACGTGACCCATATCTGACGAGTGGCTACATTGTACGTGAACCCATATCTGTCGAGTGGCTACGTGAACCCATATCTGACGAGTGGCTACGTGCACCCATATCTGACTTGTGGCAACGTGCACCCATATCCGTCGAGTGGCTACGTGAACCCATATCTGTCGAGTGGCTACGTGACCCATATCTGACGAGTGGCTACGTGAACCCATATCTGCCGAGTGACTACGTGCACCTATATCTGCCGACTGGCTACGTGCATCTATATCTGCCGAGTGGCTACGTGCACCTATATCTGCCGACTGGCTACGTGCATCTATATCTGACGAGTGGCTACGTGAACCCATATCTGTCGAGTGGCTACGTGAACCCATATCTGTCGAGTGGCTACGTGACCCATATCTGACGAGTGGCTACGTGACCCATATCTGCCGGGTGGCTACGTGAACCCATATCTGACGAGTGGCTACGTGAACCCATATCTGACGAGTGGCTACGTGACCCATATCTGACGAGTGGCTACGTGACCCATATCTGCCGGGTGGCTACGTGAACCCATATCTGTCGAGTGTCTACGTGCACCCATATCTGTCGAGTGGCTAGGTGAACCCATATCTGACGAGTGGCTACGTGAACCCATATCTGTCGAGTGGCGACGTGAACCCATATCTGTCGAGTGGCTACGTGACCCATATCTGACGAGTGGCTACATTGTACGTGAACCCATATCTGTCGAGTGGCTACGTGAACCCATATCTGACGAGTGGCTACGTGCACCCATATCTGACTTGTGGCAACGTGCACCCATATCTGTCGAGTGGCTACGTGAACCCATATCTGTCGAGTGGCTACGTGACCCATATCTGACGAGTGGCTACGTGAACCCATATCTGCCGAGTGGCTACGTGCACCTATATCTGCCGACTGGCTACGTGCATCTATATCTGCCGAGTGGCTACGTGCACCTATATCTGCCGACTGGCTACGTGCATCTATATCTGACGAGTGGCTACGTGAACCCATATCTGTCGAGTGGCTACGTGAACCCATATCTGTCGAGTGGCTACGTGACCCATATCTGACGAGTGGCTACGTGAACCCATATCTGTCGAGTGGCTACGTGAACCCATATCTGACGAGTGGCTACGTGCACCCATATCTGACGAGTGGCTACGTGCACCCATATCTGACTTGTGGCAACGTGCACCCATATCTGTCGAGTGGCTACGTGCACCCATTTGATGCCAGCCGATTGGTTGAAACTCAGTCAAGGTTTATTTTCTATGCTCCCTGTATTATTGCCTGCGTTTATCTGAGTTGTATACTAATTTCTCCTCAGTTGACCTAATTTCAGGAATGTCTTTTCTATATACATGTAAGCTTATATATACTTTCTGATGTAAACATTGATACAAATACCTCGCATCTATGAACAGGAGTACCTCTACATGTATACACTTACAAGCTTACCGTTAGTGTTGCATGCAACACACGTCCCCTGCCGTTCATTACATTTTTCTAAGCAACATTGAGTCCTTAGTAGCAATGAACAGATGTGTCATTATAACAATTATTTTTAACCGTTTAATGAAAATATGGTGACCTTTTGACCCAAAACTCAATCTAACTCTATAATATCTGATAAGCTAACATTTTTTTGAAGTTTCAACAAAATCCATCAATCCTTTCTGAAGTTATCATCTGGAAATTAAAATTTGATAAAAAATATCTATTTTAAGCAACATCGGCCTTTGGAGTTGACCTTTCGACCCTAAACTCAATCCCATACTGTATTACCTCATAATATAACACTGTACGAAGTTTACACCAGATATATCAGTCATTTCCGAAGTTATCATCTGGAAACCAAGATTCATCAAAGATATCTATTTTTAAAAACAGCAACCTTCATATTTAATTTTTCGACCCCAAACTCAATCCCAGACTGTATTACCTTCTAGGCTAACATTGTATGAAGTTTACACCAAATCCATCAATCCTTGCTGAAGTTACACTGTATCTCGAAACGAGATTTTGACAAAAAAAATCTAAAAAAAAAATTTAATAAAGGTGACATTTGTAGTTGACCTTTGGATCCTAAACGCAATCTCAATCTGTATTACTTCATAAGCTAACACTGTATAAAGTTTCAACAGAATCCATCAATCCTTTCTCAAGTTATCGTCTGGGAACCAACATCTGGACAGACATTCGGACAGACAGACAGACGGACAGACAGACAGACGGAGACAAACACTATAGCCACTTCCGGTTTCACCGACAGGGGACTAATAATCTCTCAATGACCAAATACAGCAGCATAGTTTATTATCTTCAAAACATTTTTTAACAATGGCCATCGGTATGCAGTGATGTCTGTTTATAAATATAGCGCTGTTCATCAGATTCATTTTCATCCCGACCCCGAAATATATTATTAATAATTCCTGCCTTTCAAATGGGAGAGTTCAAATTTAAATTACGACGGCAACCATGTAAAAATGTAATAAGCTTTTTTCCATCTCTTGTGATGCACCAGCTTTTTATAAAGGAAGCATAAGTGTTGGGGACTCGAATATTCAAAATTATTCCCAAAGTTTTCAGTATATGTGATACTTTAAGGCCCAATATACGTAACTTTAGGATTTTTTGAGGGATTTTGAAAAATTATGAAAAACAAATTCAGTTGATAATCATGTAAAAAAAGCCTAAAACGAGGTAAACCCGAGCGGTAACTAACAAGAAACTCTTGACACAAAAATCCAAAGAATTAAAAATAATTCAGGTGGGGCCCACTTCAACAACAAACCGAAGGTAGAAGACAGTTCGAAATGGACGCGTGTTTACAAATACCGTGTTTCAACTGCTGCTGTACCGGTAACCGCGCAAGAATTCATCTTGAATATTGCTGATATCATTTAATGTTAACTTAATTTATAAATATAATAAGTTATTACGCTTGATTTTCGCTTCAGGTTTTGCCGAAAGTTACGTATATTCGGCCTTTAATTTACATGTATGTGTACTGGAAAAATGGGAAGAATAATTGGATCAAATCCTTGCCACTTTGCAATCGGGAACCGTCGGTACTTTCCGTAAACGAAAAACTTTTACGGAAAGTGCCGACGGTTCCCGATTGGCCGCTTTGTTCGAGTATCCATATGGTCTACTGAGAACGTGCTTCCGGTATGGCGGTGATAGGTCACCTTTTGTTAACGCGAGCTGACCCATGCGGTGACTTTATAAATTCCTACACATCTCACAATAGTCAGTAAAGTCGGTCAGAAATGTTTGGGTGATGTTTACAAATTCAAATTACTCATGCTATATAACCGGACGAAATTGTTCATTTTCGACAAAAGGGACTGGTATCTTGTGCATGCGGTCATATTTGTTTCAGTGGTGTATATTTGAACGCACGTGTGAATATACATGTAAATATACACGTATATACGTACTAAGGATTTTTTGTAAACCCATGACTTTAGCAAGCAACTAGAGCTTTTGATCGGACTTTCAGAAGAACGGAGGGATGGCTGCTAACACTTAAAAAAAAAAAACATTTGCTCTACTGAATAGGTGTTTTCAAATGGGTTTAATGATACATTGTGAATGCATTTTCGAACGATACATGTGTTTTTGAACGTGACTATACATACAATGAGTGAAAAGTTACATTCGAGGAACACAGTCTGTTTCAACACAAACAGATAATTTAAAACCGAAAGGAGTCATTGAAAGATCATCGGTTCTCAACAAAGTCTGTTTTAGAACTATTAAGTGGCCGACTACTGTACAATGTCTGAGAAGACTGAAGTGTTTTACGCGTGTTTATTTTGCACGTTCTTGGCTTTTGTGAAAGGAAATACTTACGGAGATACACGGCCAACTTTAGTCTATAAATGGATGAAGCTTGAATTTGAATGGCCGAACGATACCATGAAACAAAAGTATATTTCTGATGAAGATTATATTCCTGAAAATAATGCTATCAACGGAATAAAGGTCTATAACAAGACTGTGTACCTGACCATACCGAGGCTCAAAAAAGGTATCCCAGCAACCCTTAATGTTGTAATCAACAACGGAAGTGATTCTCCCGTCCTCCGTCCGTACCCGAACTGGTACATGCACCGGAAACACGACTGTGACGCCCTCTATCTTGTCCAGAGTATGGAAATTGACCCAAACACTGGGTTCATGTGGATACTGGACACTGGTTTGGTCACTGTTGGACCAGTCGATATCGCTCCGATTGCCGCTGTCCACCAAAACTGGTCATTTACGACATCAACAATGACGAAGAAATACATCGATACGTTTTCGACAAAACCAAAGTTGGTGTCGGGATGTTTTATCTCAATGATATAGTTTTGGACTATGGTGCAGACGGTACAGCGCGATTTGCATACATTTCTGACACTCTTGGCCGGAAGTTGGTAGTGTATGATCGGAAGTTGGATACGGCTTATATTTTTGTTCATGCTTCCATGCAACCAAATCCAGACTACGCCACGGTGACTATTTCAAATAGTAGTACAACGGTTACTCCCCTTGGAATCAACGGGATCACTATATCTTCCGACTTCCGTTTTGTTTACTATAGTTCTGTAGCCGGTTTGAGTCTATACCAGGTGTCAACTTCCGTTCTGCGCGACAGATTTGCCACCGATGACGATTTCAGCCGCCACGTGCGCAAAGTCGGCGACAAGGTCAGTCAAGGTGACGGTATGTATTATGGGAAGGGACAAAACCTGTATTTCTCGACGCTCGGCAGGAATGCAGTTTACAAATGGCCAATTCTCTCGGACATGGAGACTCAAGGCAAGGATTCGTCTGACGTAGAAATGATGACGCAAACGGTCGTCTCAGAAGATGCCCGGATGGAATGGGTCGATTCTCTGGCTATCGACGAGGAAAGAGATCTTTGGTTCACTTCCAATAACCTCCACACGTTTTTCGGAAACTCAGCAGAAGATGGTACCTGGAATTTTTACGTTTGGCGAATGTTTATCGACGACTCCAGTTATCTGAACATCACTGGTCTAACCTTTATCGGTCCGACACAAGGGGCGGCCAACCTTATGTCTTCAGCTGTCGCTCTTCTAGTCGGCGTGGCTGTCTACGGCATCATTGCGAGTTTATAGCTACTTACTAGAAAGCCCGGGAAGAACGTCGCTTATTAAACTATTGTGTCAATATGAATGCAATCTGGATGTCAGATAAATAGAATGACGTCCGAGGACATACTGGAAGAGATTTATTGAAAATCACAATCACCTTAGTGATTGACGTAAAGCTATAATGCGTGTTACCTGAGGCGACGTGCAAAGCGTTGACGTAAGTCATGATTTTGTCCAGTAGTCTTGACTGCATATACTCCACGGTGAATACAGTCCAGATTAACACTGAGTTAATGGGAAGTCATCATGCAAACTGTAAATATTCAATTATTGTATATTGTTGTCATGACGTCATCCATCTTAACTGTGCACTTTGCATTGATAGCAGTGATAATATGAAATAGGCACTGCATAAAAGCCAGCGCACATTGTTTAGGAACAATTGTGTAGATCTCGGGCGCCTTCGGCACCCCCACATAAGGGTTATAGGTGACAAAACGAACAGACTCCTTCATAAGGACATACAGTGTGCTGATGATGGTTTTAGAAACTTATCTAAGAATATATGTTATGTCTTTGTGTTTTCCTCATCCTCTTTGTTTTTGTTCATATGTTTGTCCCTCTTTCCTTCCTTCATGAAATTTTCTTTTCTGCTTTCTTCCTTTCTATAAATACAATGTAAGTTATATTTGGAAAATTCACTTAAAAACTGAATGATTATATAAATTTAAATTAAGTGAGTGTGTCTGATATTTTCTACAAATGAATATGTGTGATACATTATTTGAAAAATATTGTACTTTGCATTGTATGAAAATTTCTGAAAATAAAACAAATAAAAAAAGAAAACTTATTTATGAAAGTCTGCCAGATATTTCATGTAGGATTTTCCATAACTTACTATTACCATCGATTTAATAAGCGCAAACGTTCCTATAAGAGCACATCTAAAGGAGAAAAAACATGGGTGTGATAATTAAAACCAAGAAAAAGTTCTTTATCATACTGATATCACAGTACTATCTTTAGTCGTTTTACCAAAGGTTCCATTCCAAGAAACAAAAAAAAAAACAACATCTCATTTCTAAGGTTTCAAATAAAAACTTTCACTTGTATTACTGTTATTATTTCATAAAGCGTTACCCCTTTTGTGTTTTAGTAAGCAACTAAAAGTACATGTACAGTGCATTTATTATGTTGCATAAGGTAATTCAAAATTTCTGAAGACAAGAAGACAGGTAAAGATTTTAAAACTGTGCATAGAACATTCATTGATAGCTCCATAACGGTTATAATTCCATATTTAACAAACAGGACTCTTGTCTTAGGAAGCATCGGTTGTGGTGAGGTCATATTGACTAATTCTTGCTCTCGTCCATCCTAAGATGTTCTTGTACACCACATCCGTCTTTTTTTAAATTCACGAATATTGAAGATATGCCGTGTACAGATATTTTCAATTCATTTACAGATAATTTTTAAGTCAATTCGTCGGTCACAGTGACTTAATTCTTGCATTCTGCACCGCGACATCACAAGTATTGGTTTTACTAAAACATGTTAATCAAGGTGAAATAGAAGAAATGCATTGATAAACATTTTCAAACGTAGAGGTCAAAGTTTAAGTCATATGTGTTACAGTGACCTACTTCTTCAACTCCCCTACTTCTTCAACTCCCCTCTTTTGTCATCGAAAATCTTCTCAAAAGGGCATAGCGCAACCCTGGCCTAAAGTCCTAAAATTGTTGCTAAATTTGCAATTCAAATTGATATTCAGGGAGTTAAGTTGCATAATGTTACCATTCCCAGGACTATAGACTCCCATGTATATTTGGATTGAGTTTCTTTCTGCATTAAGAGATTATATTAACTTAGTTAAAAAGCACTGAAGAAATTAAAAATTGCATAGAATCTAACTAGTGTTTGTAAATTTGTTTAAGATAATGTATTGATAACACGTTATTTTTCCAATGTACATTATGGAGTCAACATGCAGTTGACTAAAGGATTTGAGATCCAGCTTTGGGCCCCTTTTTTCTATTAAAGGTCACAAATGGTTGGGTAGGGAATGTTTTCCCAATCTACTCTCATAGGATACAGTTTCTGAAATATTTCATAAAACACACGTAAAATATGAGAAAAGGTGTAGCTATTCAATTAAGTATTTCAAAAGGACACGATTCTTAAAATATCTTAGAACTACATGATTCTTAAAACATCTTAGAAGTACATGAATCTTAAAATATTTTAGAAGTACATGAATTTTAAAATAGTTTAGAAGTACATGATTCTTAAAATATCTTAAAAGTACATGATTCTTAAAATATTTTAAAAGAACATGATTCTTAAAATATTTTTTAAGTACATGATTCTTGAAATAGTCCAGAAATACATGATTCTTAAAATATTTTAAAAGTACATGTATGATTCTCAAAATATTTTAAGAGTGCATGATTCTAAAAATAATTTATAAGTACATGATTCTTGAAATAGTTTAGAAGTACACGATTTTTCAAATATTTTAGAAGCACATGATTTTTAAAAAGTTTAGAAGTACATGATTCTTAAAATATTTTAGAAGTACATGATTCTTGAAATGGTTTATCTCTTAACTGCTAAGCATTCTCCCCAGATAACACAATGGAGTCCTTTCTGACGTGACAGCGTTCAATGTTTTCTCACGCTGTGTTAAATCATGATATTGGAAACTCTATCCGGGCATCATTTCATGCTTAGGGATCAGATTTGAGGAAGATAATTATAATATAATGAAACTCCTACAAGTCAGATAATATGTATGTTTTGTGATGATAATGAACTGGAAGATGCAATGTACCGGATATGTTTGATTGAGAAAAGGAAAATTATAATTTTTTCACAAAAAAAAAAACTTCGAATGTAAGACTGCATTCATATTACATTTAACTGTTCTTTCGAAAATTGTCGATGTTAATGAAATGCGTACCAGTAAAGTAATGGAGCCTACCTTACGTACACGTAACAAGTTATGGAGCGGAACCATGACTATGCTCCAAATACATTGACTACAAATATAATCTTAAAATGAAAAGTGCATTCCTGAGCTTTGTTTAATTCATTTTCTATCCAAGACAGAGGTTTTGATGCTTGAAAGAGGGCAACAATTTTTCTTGAAAGCCGTACAAGATTGATAGATTAAATCCCGTACAGACATGTGTATGAGTCTACTTGAATGAACAGCTATCTATACCTTTATAGACGCTAAGAACTTGTAATTCTTAGGTCGGTTATGTCAATTAGATAAGAATATTGTGTCGTCTCGTGTATTTTTATAAAACATGTTTTTGACTAATAAGTTCAAATAGACAATGATTCGCCTTTGACAATAAAATAAATGAATAATATATTTTTCAATGTTTTCCTATTTATATACAGTTGTGGGATCGCACAACGTTACACGATGTGCGGTGGGCGCACGATGGGCGAACGGTGTATGCACGATGTGCGAACGATGCGATCATGGGCGATTATTTCTAACGCACATGTGGGCGCACGATGGACTAACATTGTGCGATGACAATCGTGGTTGATGTAAATTTAGAAATGGTTTAACAATATATACGGTTTCGCGCTAGTTGTTTTAAACATATTTCTATATTTTAGCTATTTACATTAGCTGATAGTTATATCTATATATTTCTAAACATTAATAATAGTCTTTCTGTAGTTTTAGAAACAAACCAAATAGACACATGTATGTAAACTTTCAACTCATATTGACAAGTTCTCATTCAAGTAAATATTGCCAGTTTTAATGAGAATCGTCACTTATGTGAGGTTTTCCCCCCGACCAACATCCATTTGACCACACAGCATCCGACTATCATCATAATCGTCTTCAGATCGAGACCGACCCCTGGCCAGACTGTGTTTACAATTTGTTGCATAACACAGTTGCCTGCCTAAATCTACATCCGGTATGTGTAGTATCAAGTTGCGACCAGGGAAGATCAGAATGGTCAAATCTGTATTTATATTCGCCACACTTAAAAGTAATCTGGTGTCAAGATCCGTGGCGTACAAATGCCCTGAATTATGTGTGCGATTGGGAGAATTTGGGGGGGGGGGGCGAGGAGGTCGTGTATAACCTCTCGATCCAATGTAAAACCGATAGGAATAATCCACCCAGTACTTCTCAAGATATAACGGTACCAAATTTTCATTGTCAAAAGCCAAGATGACTGTCTGTCAGACATTTTGTTTTTTGATCAGTCTAATAACCAATACATTACAACTAGGAACAAAGGGAAACTTGCATATGAAATTTGGGAAAGATCCATGCAATAATTTTCAAGATATAACGGTAACAAACTGTCATTGTCAGAATTCAAGATGGCCGTCTGTCAACCATTTTGATTGTCCGATCAGTCTAAAAATCAAGGTAGGGCGTAAGAATTGTACCTGCTGCCCCATTGCATAATCGTAAAAGGCGACTAAACTTGGGATCTTACCTTTTCCATTCTTTCTAAACAATTTTCTTCTTCCTAATTTCTCCCGCACAACCGCACATTTGGCCTTTAGTTGAGCGTTCGCCCATATGAGGAAGGCTATGCATGGGTTCTGTCCCTAGGCCGAGACATACAAGAGTCTCTGTAGTAGTAGTTATTACTCTCTGCCTGACGCTCAGCTTTATTGGAATGGAACGACTGGTTCCCCCGTTGTCAGTATAATGTAACCGGTTGGGGTGTTCTGCTGGGGGCCTTCGGCAGTATATTTCAGTGTGGTAGCACTTTAAATCGGCAAAGATACGGACTATCGCAAAAAGGCTTACATGAACATAGCGCGGCCTCCCAAAACACACACTCTCAACACACACATCCACATCGCATACACTGGGAGACTGTCCTTAAATCACTCTGGCTGGTAATAGGACGCAAAAACAACCAACCAATGTTTCATTTTGCATTATGTTTGGTTAATACATAATAAAAACTCTCACGTTCCTTTTAACTTGATATCCCGTTTAATGAATTGGTCTGACTTTTGTTGTCAAGTTAACATAAACTGGGCAAACATCTACAATACGTGAATTAGCCTTCAATCAATAACAATGTATGGTGTACAAGATCACAAATTAATTTGCGTTGTAACTAGTTAAACAATAATGGTCGAAACATCTACAATATTTGGATTGTTATTTGTTATTTAGCTTATATACTATTTATTTGCCTAACATAATAGCTTGTTATTTGGCTAATATAGACTGTTACTTTTACAGTATGTTCATTTGATTTGTTATCGAGTGAACTGGTTTATCATTGACAACAAGTGGTCAAAATATCTACAACATGTGGTATAGAAAACCACGGTTCATAATGGTCGAACCATCTATCATTTGTGGTTTAGACAATTGCGTTTCATTTGATTTATTACTCGGAAAATGTATGCTTGTCCAATAACGTTACATTTTCAGTCCATACAACACGACGCTGAAAACTTTTTTCATAGCATTTAAAATAACGACAATTATTTCAAGTGTTATTTTAAAGCAAAAGAAAATGTTTGAAGACCGTATAAAAGATGACGTAACACACATATATGCTGCACCTTTTAAATATTGTGATAGAAACAGTTTGCCGATAAAATTAATTAAACTGCATCATACAGCTGTTTCGTCCTCCTAGGACTCTTCAGTGATGCTAGATGGAAATCCAAAATGCTGTTTTCCACGGACTTATCTCACAATATCCGTTCCAAGAGAAAGCAAGTGAACAGTTTTCGTCGCTCAAAAAGGAGCACGCACTACGGGCTGTTCTGTCGATTCAAAATATTAAAGGGTTTCTTTGAGCTACATTTAGTTATTTTTCGGTCGAAATAAGTTTTTCGGGTATGGTAAGAAATGAAAATGTACAAATAAGCATTAAACTGCATTTTGTTATAGGCAAAATTAAATCCACTGTATTACCGGAAATAGCATGAACAACGCTAGAGTTTGCGGTTCATGTGTTATTTTCATTTTGCCTATAAATTTAAAAATCAAATGCATTTTAATTCTTGTTTTTACATTTCACAACATATATTGTAGATAGTTCGACCAGTGTATATAAATTGGATAACAAGTTAAAAGAAACGTGATTGTATTTTCCGGAAAAAAAAAATCAAAACGAAAAGTAATTGCCTCAATCACAAATGGTTGATGGTTCGAGTATGAAAAGTGGTTTTCTATACCATAATTATGTTTTACATATTTTGACGAGTTTGTATCGACCAAATATCATGTTCAATGCTATGTGATCGTCTATACCACATGTTGTCAATAATAAAACAAGTATATATTCACTCGATAACAAATCAAATGAACATACTGTAAAGTTCGCAAGTTTATATTAGCCAAGTAAGAAGCTATATGAATAAGGATTGTCTTCTCCACATATTGTAGCTGGTTTGACAATGATTAATGGTTTAACTAGTTACACTTAAAATAATTGTGATCGTCTACATAATACATTGTAAATGGTTAATGGATAATTCACATATTGTAGATGATTCGACCAGTATATGTTAAGTGGATGACAAAAGTCAGACCAATTTATTAAACGAGATATTGAATTAAAAGAAATGTGAGCGTTATTCTATACACTGTTAATTGTATGACCATTACATGTCACCGCAAATTGTAGATGATTCGACAATACATATTAGCCAAATAACAAGTTGAATTAAATGTGAACAGCCACAACACATATTGGACATAGTTCGACCAACCAAAATTAAATATAATATCAGCATCATTATAAAGGTTCGTAAAATGTATGATATGCAATTAAGAATGAAACCATCACAATACCTGAAATTGTTCCTGGGAATTTCTGCAAAACAATTGTAAAATAATCGTGTTTTATTGATTTTGGGACTGATCGGAAAATCAAAATGGCTGACAGATGGCCATCTTGGATTTTGACAATGAAAATGTTTGTTACCGTTATATATTGAGAAGAGAAGAAAGGATTTCCCCCTATATTTTATATGCTGGTTCCCATTTGACCCCAGCCTTGATTTGCTCTATTGATTTTCGGGCTGATTGGAAAAACAAAATGGCTGAGTGCCAGCCATATTAGATTTTGAAGATGAAAATGTGTTACCATTATATCTTGAGAAGTGCAGAAATGATATTTCCCGAATTTCATATGCAGATTGCAAATGGTGCTTAGTTGTAATGTATTGATATTAGAACTAATCGGAAAAAAAACATTATGGCTAATAGACAGCCATCTTGGATTTTGACAATGAAAACGTGTTACTATTATATCTGGAGAAGTAATGAGGGGCTCTTTCTCAAATATATGCAGTTTGTATCTTTCCCAAATAATGCATGTTGCCTTGGTACCTTGTTGTGCCCTTTCATTCTTTCGAGTGATCAGAAAAAACAAAATGCCTGATAAGACAACCATCTTGGATTTTGACAATGATCGTTTGTTATCGCTATTTCCTGAGAAGTACTGAATCGACCTTTCTCAAATCCATATGTAGAATCCTCTTGGTCCTTATAGTTGTGTTATTTTGTTTTTGGATTGACCAGAAAAAATGTTTGCAGGTTACCATCTTTCAATCAATAATGCAATTTCTGAAGAGGAACTGTCAAATTTCATCATATAACTAAGATTTAATACAATCATGTACATGTAAGAGAGAAGAGAAAGGAAGAATTTTTTTATGAACAGATGAAGATTGTCTATAGTAGGGGCAAAGACCACTCTGAGATATTTTGTTCTTTTATTTCTCTCTAACCATACATTACAGTAGAGGGAAACATACGTACAAAGTAATATGCATTTGTTCAGCTATTTATAAACATTTATTTAAGAGCAATACCTTAGTCTATATTACACCACATCATATTCTTAGTTGCCATTTTTCATATATTATCAATTTTTGCATTACATCAATTCATATATGCAATTATTTTATATAATATACTCCAACTATTATATTACGTAACGTCATATTACGTCACATTATGGAGGACAAATATTGAAGTCATTCTGAAATATTTTGCAAATTATTTTAACAAAGTTCGAATTTATAATTTTTCTAGATCTTAATTCATTTAGCATTATATGATGCATGTAACATTTATTAAGATATTGTTTTCTGTGCTTAGCTAGTGACTGGCATAATGGTAGATAATAGAATTCATTCATGGAGTACACATTATGTGTGGTATTTTTCAAGCTTCCAGTTACAATAATAATCTTCTATGATTTGTTGTTGTCAATCTTTAAAAAATGTTTTTATTTTTTTCTGCCAGAAGATTAAAATATTATAACTCTCAAACCGCACTTTTATTTATTTTTTTTTTAACAATATTTATAGATTTTCAAGAAGTTAATGCATCATTTCCCCATTACTGCGTTAAGTGATTCACATATGACGTAAACGAAGAGGTATTTACTTCGTCTATGCATTGGACTTTTCAAATATAAATAATGCCACATTCATTAAACAAATTTTTGATATAACTTAGATAAGTAATAATAGTTTTAATGTAGTATTGGTTATTATCTAACAGCAAATAAATTATTACAATCAATTTTCTTTCTTTTAAATTAATTAGTTGAGACCACATTTCAGTTTAAAATTTATATATGCAATTGACATGTTCCAGTTCAAAATAAATGCTTCAACTTGGTGTGCTTCGTTTAACCCAACAACAATTCTCAAAACTTCAAAGATGTACTGAAATATCGGTTTATATATTGGACCGAGAGGAAACATTGTATACACGACCTATCCTTCCTTAACACACACACCCCCCCCCTCCCCTTCACCCTTCTCTCACACATAATTCAGGACATCTATACGCCACTGATCTTGAGTCCAAGTTACTCTAAAAGTGTGGCGAATAGAATTACAGATTTGACCATCCTGATCTTGTTCCCAGGTCTCACTAAACATACCGGATGTTGTTATACAACACAGTGTAACACAGTCTGGCCGGGGGTCAGTCTCGATCTAAAGGCGATTGTGATGAAAGTCAGATGCCGTGTGGTCAAAGGGTTGTTGGTCGGGGGGAACACCTCACATTAATGACGAATTTCATTCTGGCGGGGAAACTACCAGGGATTATTTTAATGTGTGGTTGTGTATGATATACATTCATGTTAGTGGAAACTATATAATTAATTATTTATTACCAGGAACAATAATCTGTCCCAGTCAGTATTAAAGTTATTCAGACAAGTATCACCTTTACCTGTAGCGATATACTTTTGAGCATTATGCATTTCCCTAATTACTTTTTTCAACGCTGGAACTGATAAGCTAGTCTGATGACATCTAGTTTTATAAATATATAGCTTTATAAACAGAAGTACAAGATTATCTACATTGTTTATTTCCATTATAGAACCTAAAGATAACAGATTTTAAGCAAAGGGGATTAACAGCAAATCTAATAGAGATTAAAAATCTGCTAAAAACATATTTGTACTTTTTCACATTCCCATAATGCATGAACTATTGTTTCATTTTCAGTTTTACAATGGAGACGATATACAATATAGTATATACCAACTATATATATAAAGAATTCCGTTAAGACATAGAATATATTACAAATAATGAAGCTGTATGAAGTTACAAATTTTAGCTCAACAAACGACATACGACAGTCAACATTCAAAAATTTGATATTTCTGTTTTCACTAGCCAACGAGGAAACTTTAAAATGCCGAACGGCGTATCATACGACATACAAAATTCAGACTTTGAATATTGTGTAGCTCGACATACGTCATTCAACATTATGATTTTGAATATTGTGCGGCGCGACAATCGACATTCAAATTTTTAATGACCAGCAGCTCAGCGTACGACATTCAACATATGACATTTAGATATTGAATGTTGTGCAGATCATCATTATAAATTCAACATTCAAATTTAATCACTGTCAATGTGGTAACGTTTGAATGCCGAGCGGCGCAACAAATGACATTCAGATTTTGACTGTTGGCTCGACATACGCCATGTTAAATTCAGGGTTTTGAATGTTGTGCAGCGCGATGATCGCCAACAAGGTAACTTTTGAATGTTGAGTAGCACGGCGAACAGCATGTAACATTCAGTGTTGAGTGTTTTGTGTAGCTGGATATACGACATTGAACATTCAGATTTTGAATGGTATATAGCGCTACATACGATATACAGCATTCAGATTTTGGATGTTGTGCAGCGCGACATACGACATTCTTATTTTGAATGTCCAGCGGCTCAACACACGAAATACGACATTAAGATTCTGAATATTGTGCAGCTTGACATTAGACATTCGACATTCAAATGTAATCAATGGCCAACGAGGTAACTTTTGAATGTCGAGCGGCGCAACATACAACATCTATGATATACAGATTTTGAATGTTGTGCAGCGCGACATACGAAATTCAACATTCAGATTTTGATTTCCAACGAGTAAACTTTAAAATGTCGAGCGGCGTAACATACGACATTCAACGTTCGGATTTTGAATTTCGAGCGGTGCAACATACGCCATTCAGATTTTGAATGTTGTGTAGCCAATATACGACATTCAACATTCGTATTTCGAATGCTGTGCAGTGCGACATACAACATACGCCATTCAGATTTTGAATGTTGTGCATTTTGTGCTCGACATTTGGTATCCAGCGTTCATATGTAATCGCTGGCCAATGAGATAATGTTTGAATGTCGCGCGGCGCAACATACTACAAACAACGTTCAGACTTTGAATATTGTGTAGCTCGACATACGAAATTCAACATTCAGATTTTAAATGTTGTGTAGCGCGACATAGGACATACACCATTCGAATGTGGATGTCCAGCGGCTTAATATACGACATTCAACATTCAGATTTTGAAAGTTGTGTATCTCGACATAAGACATTCTACTTTCAGATGTTATCACTGGCCAACATGGTCATTTTTGAATGTCGAGTGGAGCAGCATACGACATACGACATTCATCATTTGAATACTGCGTAATTCGACATACTAAATTCACTATTTAGAGAAAATGCTTTGTAGTGCGACATTCTACAAACGACATTCAGATTTTGAATTTGAATATTGACACACTTTTTTTTTGCAATCACAATCTTAGTTGTCATTTAGGTCTCAATGAAAAATAGTATGTATCCTTGTATAATATGAAGATGGACGTTTCTGAATATCCTCATTCGTATGCCTGCTTTTTGTTATTGAGAATTATGTCTCAGTTCCCATTTTGGGGAACTGACATTTACTGGCCTAGATTTACATGGCACGGGTGTCGTCGATGGAGCATTAGACGCTTAACACTTCCGAAACGCTTGGTCTTGTTCTACTGTCCTTTCACGGTCTCCGTTGTAATATTTCCTTTGTTCATATTTTGCCTCTGATTTAATCGATTTTGATGTCTAATAATGGATTTGTTGACCTTTTGTATTTTTTTAAAAATTAATTCTCATGTTAACTAAAATTGAAAAACTGTGTGGATGGCCATATCTCTGTAAAGAAAGCCACATTTATGGCGTACGTATTCATCTCCTTATAGTTACACATAGTATCATGTCAGCCTCCATACTACATTTGAAACTGAATGATTATGGATGAAAGAAAACCTTGAATAATCGCCATCATTGGTCCTTTTGTTCTCGCCAAGCTTATATGACGAAAAAACGCATTCAGTTATATAAATAGGAAAACATTAATATATATATATTATACGGGTTTTAATCTCAAAACTTTGTACTTCTTTCAAAATGAACTGTTGTCCCCTTTCAAACATTTAAACTTCTATCTTGGATAGACACTCAATCATACAAAGCTCAGGAATGCACTTTACATTTTAAGATTATATTTGAAATCAATGTATTTGAAGCATACTCATGGTTCCATTTCATAACTTGTTACGTGTACAACTTTTACTGGTACGCATTTCACCGACATGGACAATATTCGGAATAACACAGTAACAGCTATCGGAATGTAATGCTTTTTTGCTGTATCTTATGTGGAAAAAAATATAAATTTTCTTTTTCTCCATTAAACATTTGCGGTACAGTGCAAAATAAAATGGTTTTCATCTTCCAATTCATTATCATCACACAACATACATTTTCCATGACTTCTAGGAGTTTCATTTTAATCTTCCTCTAAACTGATTTCTTAGCTGGAAGTGATGCACGGATAGAGTTTCAAATATCATCATTTTAAACACAACGTGAGTGAAAAAATCAGACAATACCAAAGCGTCAACAAAACCATAATTCGAACTCAAAATCGATTAAACTAGAGACAAAATAAGAACAAAGGAAAGATTTACATGGATACTCTCGTTAGAGCACAAGGGAATAAGACCAGGTGTTCCGGAAGAATAAGCGTCTTCTGCTTCATCGACGACAACCGCCATGTACATTTTGTCACATCTAAGTAAACATCAAGTTCTCGACACGAGAACCGAGTATGATTGTCAATCACAACAAGCAAACACACTAATGAGCATACTCAAAGACGTCAGGTAAGCGGAAAGCAAAACATGTAACCATGTTTGATATCAACAAATTTGCTCATTATATAACATGACAATATATGCAGCCGTTCAGAAATGTAAAATTTGACCTTGACCTTTGCTCTGATGACCGTGAGGTCTGGTTAGTTGACATATTGCTTGAATCAGACCAACTTTGCTGGACCAAAACAGGGAAGAATGCTAAGCAGTTAAAAGATAAAATAAAATAACCCTGACTTTTGATCAGATGACTTCGATATTGAGTTAATTGATGCCTCGTCCGTTCTGACCAACTTTGCTTCATCGTATCAAAATAACAAAATATTAAGTAGTTAAGAATCATACAGTTTGACATGGTTCTTTGATCAAGATATGTTAGATGACACCTCGCTTGATTCCGATTATATTTCCGGATTTCAAATGATTCCAAGTTGTGACTTGATCCCTAGGCGTGTTGCTCGACTCCGAGGTCAAAGCATGAGAGTATAACGTCATCTCTCATACCAGGATTGTGTTTTTTTTCTCAACAATTCTATATACAGTTTTGGGATTGGAATCTCAACCACTTCAAGGGTGAAAAGACCACAGGAGCAATTGTTATATCATGACTGCATCTATCTCTATATGCCAAGTATTTATACACTTTTCAGGCGAGAATTTCAACCGTTTTCAAGTTATGACCCAGGGATTAAGTTTACAAGGGTGGGGCAGACCCCAGGATCAATTCTGATATCATCACTGCATATTTGTAAACATTTTCTTCTTGTTGGAAAGTATGATTTATGTAAAGATTAGTTTACATCAAAATATTTTACGTTATGTGACGTTTTGATGAATAGTACGAGATGTACCCTGTCACCTTCATCAGACTAATGACCAACAAAGCTTCTTCTTACAAAAGGTGTAAAATTTGTACGAGTTAGTAATTGACAAATCGGTCATCTTGTCCACGGTGTTAACTATTGTACATCAAACATCTATGATCAATTCATAAACAAAATGTAGATGAATCTAGTCATTTCGGTACAATAGCTTTACTATTGTAAAGTATTCTACCCACGGTCACTATCCTACATACGGTCACTTTCCTACATACGGTCACTATCCTATATACGGTTACTATCCTACATACGGTCACTATCCTACATACGGTCACTATCCTACATACGGTCACTATCCTACATACGGTCACTATCCTATATACGGTTACTATCCTACATACGGTCACTATCCTACATACGGTCACTATCCTACATACGGTCACTATCCTACATACGGTCACCATCCTACATACGGTCACTATCCTACATACGGTCACTATCCTACATACGGTCACTATCCTACATACGGTCACTTTCCTACATACGGTCACTATCCTATATACGGTCACTATCCTACATACGGTCACTATCCTACATACGGTCACCATCCTACATATGGTCACTATCCTACATAAGGTCACTATCCTACATACGGTCACTATCCTCCATACGGTCACTATCCTACATAAGGTCACTATCCTACATACGGTCATTATCCTACATACGATCATTATCCTACATACTGTCGCTATCCTTCATACGGTCATTATCCTACATACGGTCATTATCATCCATATGGGCACTATCCTTCATACGGTCACTATCCTACATACGGTCACTATCCTACATACGGTCATTATCCTACATACTGTCACCATCCTACATACGATCATTATCCTACATACGGTCACCATCCTACATACGGTCACTATCCTACATACGGTCACTATCCTACATACGGTCACTATCCTACATACGGTCATTATCCTACATACTGTCACTATCCTATATACGGTAATTATCCTACATACGGTCACTATCCTACATACGGTCATTATCATCCATATGGGCACTATCCTTCATACGGTCACTATCCTACATACGGTCATAATCCTACATACGGTCACTATCCTATATACGGTAATTATCCTACATACGGTCACTATCCTACATACGGTCATTATCATCCATATGGGCACTATCCTTCATACGGTCACTATCCTATATACAGCCATTATCCTACATACTGTCACTATCCTCCAAATGGGCACTATCCTTTATACGGTCACTATCCTATATACGGTCACTATCCTATATACGGTCATTATCCCACATTCGGTCACTATCCTCTATATGGGCACTATCCTTCATACGGTCACTTTCCTATATACAGCCATTATCCTACATACTGTCACTATCCTCCATATGGGCACTATCCTTTATACGGGCACTATCCTATATATGGTCATTATCCTACATACTGTCACTATCCTCTATATGGGCACTATTCTTCAGACGGTCATTATCCTACATATGGCCACTATTCTACATACGGTCATTATAGATTGATATATGCTGTATCTATAACATTCCTCTGATTAAGAATCATGTACTTCTAAATCGGTTATAGCTCATTTTATTCTGACATATTTAAGAATTGTGTTCCTCTAGATATCGTGTACTTTAAAACAAATATTTTAAGAATATTATACTTCTATTTTGCAATTAAAGGGACCATTGTCGTATATTTCATAGCAAGGAAGAATGATTTTAGTGCTTAAATGGACCAAAAATAAAGAAATTTGCGTGGTCATACCGTCAACTTTGGGATTGAAATTTCGAATTCCTCGTCTTCCGAATCGGTCACATGATATGGCACCGGAAATTGTGTCCCGTCGCGTCACGACAAAGAAATGAAAACCGAGGTGTTTTTAGACAAAGACACGTGTGCCAGGATTTATCCATTGTTTTCCCTTTCTTATATATTTTACATCTTGCCTCTTTACATTCTTGTAATTACGCACATCTCGTAGGCGAATAGTGTACTTTGTTGTTCGCTAGCAAAGAATTTAGTTAGGGAAGGCCCGAACGAGGTATTAATAATCTATTGGATAGGCATATGTATGTTTACAACCTTTTGAGTTTAACTTCGAGATGTAACAATGAAAGTACTTGATAATGAAAATATTTTAATTTCTTATATTGATAGCCTACATGTATATCAAATTAATAAATAAACACCATGAAACTCTATGCCAGCTATATATTTTAACCACAAGATATATCCATTTCAGTGTTACATGTACCCCACTGGCTGGCCTCGTTTATGGTCTTACAATGAAGCTCGCTTCGCATGGCTTCACAACGCAAAGCAGGGTTTCATGCGACCCCCACGTGAACATGTATACACCCCACTACCATCATAACAAACATGACTGAAACACGTGTGTATGTATGATTGCACTGGTTGTAAATTGCCTTTATTTTGGATGTAGGCAATCAAGAAATGACTCTATTGTTGAAATCAACAAGTTTTCATTGTAAAACTTACTGCCATTGGCCATAATATCGTTTCCGTAGGATTATTACGGTCCTCGTCTCTTTCGTGTATTGGTACGTATATATACTGTCCATCATGTGCTCGGATCACGCGCTTGCGCAGGATGAGACAGGGGCGTGATTAAAGAAGATAATATATGAATTACAACGGGTTGAATACTTATTTGAGGATACTTAAAAGTTATGATAAGCAGCGTTTGCTGAAACTTTTAATTTGTGTAATTAAGTGTAAGTGTAAGTTTTGATGATATAATTTCAGGAAAGGTTGCGTTAAATAAGATTTTAACAGTGATTTTTTATCAATTAAGTCCCACATGTAAGATATTATTATTATTCCTTGAATATTTTAAGAGTCATGTATTTTGAAGAAAAACAACATTTGCAGTCGTGTGCTTTAAATATATTTTTGAAAATCATATGCATGTACTTGTAAAATATTTTAAGATTCATGTACTTCTGAAATATTTTCATCGTCGGATATATATATACCCACGGTTGATCTCGCTTCACTAACTCACTCTTCATCTGTGATAAGTCAGTTAGCGAAGCGAGTTCCCACAATGAAATATTTTAAGATTCATGCACTTTTAAAATATTTTAAGAATCATGCACTTTTAAAATATTTTTAGAATCATGTACTTTTAAAATATTTCAATAATCATGCACTTCTAAAATGTTTCAAGAATCATGTAATTTTAAAATATTTCAAGAATGATGTACTTTTAAAATATTTTAAGAATCATACATGTACTTTTAAAATATTTTAAGAATCATGTATTTCTAAACTATTTCTAGAATCATGTACTTCTATAATATTTTTAGAACAGTGTACTTCTAAAATATTTTAAGAAACATGTACTTATAAACTTTATTAAGAAACATGTACTTCTACAATATTTTAAGAACCATGTACTTTTAAAATATTTTAAGAATCATGTGCTTCTAAATTATTTTTAGAATCATGTACTTCTAAAATATTTTAAAAATCATATAGTTCTAAAATATTTTAAGAATCGTGTCCTTTTGAAATGCTTTATTGAATAGCTACACCTTTTCTCATATTTTACGTGTGTTTTATGAAATATTTCAGAAACTGTATCCTATGAGAGTAGATTGGGAAAACATTCCCTACCCAACCATTTGTGACCTTTAATAGAAAAAAGGGGCCCAAAGCTGGATCTCAAATCCTTTAGTCAACTGCATGTTGACTCCATAACGCACAGTGAAAAAATAACGTGTTTGATGCAATAATTAGAACAAACTACAAGATTTAGTGAGAAAAAAATTGAGAAAACTGATGTTCAGGGTATCACAACTTTACAATTATATGTCATTAAATGTACAACCATTGTATGACTGTCAGATTATATTTACATTTATTGTCAATATGAATGCAATTCAGGTGCCAGGTATAAGTATTCTATTTATATGGCACACAGATTGCATTCATATTGACAATAAATACAGTCTGGCAGGCGTTAAATGGTTAAGATAATGCTATGAAAAATGTCGTCACAATGGAAAGCTATGTTGCAAAATATTGACCAATTGGATTTACCAATAAGTTCATGCGGCTTCGGTTCCCCAGCATAAACAAGATTCAGTGTCAACGCTGTCAGTGAAACGCTGTCTCATGTATAATAAATGTAAATAGTCAACGATGAATGCTTTATACAGAGCATCGGTGAGTGTAACCCCTGAATATCGAGGATGATTCCAGGGGTGTAGAGAGCGTGCCTGGAGATCGCGGATGATTCCAGTGGTGTAGAGAGCGTGCCTGGAGATCGAGGATGATTCCAGGGGTGTAGAGCGTGCCTGGAGATCGCGGATGATTCCAGTGGTGTAGAGAGCGTACCTGGAGATTGAGGATGATTCTAGGGGCGTCGAGAACATGCCTGGAGATCGATGATGATTCCAGGGGTGTAGAGAGCGTGCCTGGAGATCGATGATGATTCCAGGGGTGTAGAGAGCGTGCCTGGAGATCGAGGATGATTCTAGAGGTGTAGAGAGTTTGCCTGGAGATCGATGATGATTCCAGGGGTGTAGAGAACATGCCTGGAGATCGATGATGATTCCAGGGGTGTAGAGAGCGTGCCTGGAGATCGAGGATGATTCTAGAGGTGTAGAGAGTTTGCCTGGAGATCGATGATGATTCCAGGGGTGTAGAGAGCGTGACTTGAGATCGAGGATGATTCCAGGGGTGTAGAGAGCGTGCCTGGATATCCAGGATGGTTCCAGGGATGTAGAGAGCGTGTCTGGATATCGAGGATGTATCATCCTGAACAAAGAATGCAAAGGGCAAGAAGTTACCTCGAGACAAAGAGGCAGGCTTCAGACGAGTGAAATAATGTGTGAACAGAATTGCAACTCTAAGAACCATTAAAGATCAAACAATTAAATTGCAATTGCCACTATATCTAAAAGTTGTGATCGTTGTGAAAGCTTTTGGCACTTATTCATGAAACCGTTCTCGTGCTCAAGCATGGAATTTTTGCTCAAACCGAATTTCTTGTTTCGGTTATAATTTAATAAGAGATGTTGACCTGTTTATCTTTTGAAGTGTTCTTAAATGGATTACAAGAAAACTTGTCCGAGCACAGAATCCATGCTTTGGAAGAAAACTTGGTCCACTATGGATTACCATAGAATACTGTAAAAGTGGAATTGTTTGCGGTGTGGATTGGCCAAACAAGACAGCGTACAATCCACTAAGAGGGATTACAATAGTGATTTTGATTTTGAAGACGATGTTTTCTATGCTGTAACGCCGCTTGAAACACCCCCCCCCCCCCGACAGTTTGGAAGCTGCTTCGAAGTGAGAAGAATTTCTTCGCAGAATAACAATAAGTTTACCAGTATGAGAATGTACTCAAAACACTTAACCACGATCCGATTTAAATTATGGGAACTTGAAAAAAATTTAATTCAATGTGGTCAATAAGATTAAAGGAAAAGATGAACAATACATACAGGGAAAAATGAAGACGGACAGGCGAAGAGCCAAGCCCTGAGGCTGAAGTCCCTAGCAAGGTTTTTCAATAGTTTTTAACAACACTACCTGTGCCCTATATTGAAATAGGATATGTTGGCTGAGTGGGAAGATACCATAATATTATATGGACCTTGAACACTGTAGTTGGGTTCTTTACAAGTCACTTAACAACGAAAAGATGAGAAAAATAGTATTAATAACACACATATATATAACATATTTTGTGTTATTATGTATTTTCCCTATTTTTATTTTTTATTTTAAATCCTAGACTATATATATAGTTGCAAGCGCTATACCGGGTACTGAGATTTGTACGGAAGCCTGTTGGTGCCACTGCTTGAAAATATTTTATCTGGCGGCCGCCGCTTAATTATCTGGCACCGACAGGCTTCCGTAGATTTGTGCCACGCTCCTGTGGCTTTAGAATGACTGTTTAGACACCAGTTGGTGGTGTACGATGGCATGTACACAAAATATACGATGTATATGTGCATATTATATCTAAATGCGTGACTGAATTGTATACTTGAAGGAAACTGAATTTTATTTTGGATAGAGACTTGTGTGTTAGAACACGATATTTTAACACAAGTGTTCTCGCACACCACAAAGATGGAGAAACAATTTTTACCTGAGACTTTTAAATTTGCTCACCTGGGTTTTACCTGATCCTGAGGTTGATTAACATTTAAAGGTATATCAGTATGGGTCCCTTATGTATCACGGGGCAACACAGCCCCGGTATCAGGCAGTGACAAGCTCCGGGTAGGGGTTTAATGAAAATAAAACTTGTTTATTGTTAAAGTCTGTCGATAGATGATCCCGCGCTCTAGGTATATCTTGACTAATTGCCTAGAAGACAGTTTGATATGGGCAGATGAATAGATTGACAGATCCCCGAAAACTACAGGAATTTTTATAGGCGAGATTTCGCGACCACTTCAAATATTTATGCAATTTATTTGGATAAAAGGCCCAGTGTGTTTCGTTCGTGACATGTTTGCATTTCGTTTACTCAAGTACTTTTAACTTGTCGTGTGTGTGTGTGTATTCATACAAGTTATAGACGGTGGGTACTCTCCACAAATATTGTTAGTACAAACACCGGTCGTCTAAAACCGAATATATTATACTGGATTGAAGAAAACGTGTTCTGGGGTTGGACCGTACAGACACATCTGTGTTTTCACGGATTGCTGTGATAATTAAAGCAATCTAGACAATCTAGAGAGTAAACACAAATATTGCTTTTGAACAGGAACTTGTGAAATCCGTTTTTTTCGATCCCTAAGGACGGTAATTATAAGTACCGTAAACGCCACTTTGGGAAGTACTTATTACGTTACATATGAAGACCAAGGACTATGCATGGGGGTTTGTATGCAATAGTTGGATCAGCGGGAAAGGCGTTTATTAAGAGGATGCGAACATAATATTCTTCAGCAAACAGTGTGGCACAATAGAAAAACTTGATAGAAAAGGGTCCTATACAAAACGACAGACTTGAGACCCACGAAACCTAGCTACGGACACGTTTTTAACAAAGCTTAGAGGATTCACATTGTTGTGACTGGGGACAGAATCTCAACGCTGAGAAGATTGACGGAGTTGAGATGGTTTAATACACAAATATGTACGTCAGCGTGACCTTAGTACTTTTGAAGTGGGCTAGACACACACATATATATATATAAGCATTACTTATGCGTCACCACCTCAGTTCTAAGGGTTTTAAACCTTCATCTCTCGACCTGTTAGATTTGAGACGTAACGAAGAGAACCTCAATACAACACCTGCGTGACAACACGCGCTTTTGTACCTGACTGTGCACATATTTCATCAGCGGTATCGAACGAACTCGTTATACATGAATATGTACTCATTGATGTCTACTTACAAGTATACACATATAAATACCAGAATTCATTGTGTACTAGACACTGAAGTTTGTTTTGTCCATTCAGGAAATGTGAGAATTCGTGGCTTTGGTTTTGAGCAGTCGAGCTACATTATAACAGCCTCAAAATACTGACATTTTGTGAAAATTCCGTGTGAGGACATTTTACTATGTGAACGAATGCGATCCGTGACGATTTTGGATGATATATGTTGACGTTCTATAGGTGTGTTGTACTCATCGTTGAAACTTTAAGACCTTTTTGTTTGACTTGATATCACAAGAGAAAGAAAACTTGGACTGTGAAATTAAGATTTCAAGAAACGCAATACATTTGTGGTGTACCGTCAATCCAGATGAGGATTTTCCATACGGAACCTAAGGACCGGTTTGTGAATTAGAATACGTACAAAGTTGACACTGCCATGCTCCAACGAAAGGTGGTGATAGTTAATGCTACAACTAACTGAGTATGTCTGTCGAGTATTAAATGTTTACACGTAGCGTAGATTGTTTGTCAACATTGCGGATTTGGAAATCGGATTATCAAATACTTGAAAGGCAGCCATGCGAAACTTTAAATACGAGACGCAAAGAAACTTTATCGAGAACAAACGTGACTGTAGCTAAAATAACAAGTTTCTCCAAAACAGTTCAAAATTAATCTTGAATAAGATAGCAAATTGATATTTTTTTGGGGGTCAAAAAGTAGTCTCAATTATCTATGTATGACACAGTACATTTAAGGTGTGTTGATAGAGCTGTATTTTGTTTAAAGGCGCACATTCCTATCTAAGTATAGCAGGAGCAGAACGGTTGATCTTTATGAAAACAATTGAAGGAAAAAATCGAAACATTTGCATGTTTCGAGACTTTATTTGAACCCGATTTAGTGCTATCAATCATACAATTTAATTCTAGATATAATGAATTACAAAAAAAATCCATTGAGATAAACGAATGTTTGAAATTTACTTATAATACGATTCTCGATATGATTGTGTAAAGTTCATAACTTAGTGGATACGGCCGAATCTTTCTCTAGATCATTTCTCACATATTGATAACAAGAATTTCTCACAAAACCGCAAGAAACGCCAAAGCGTTGAATATAGTTTCCACATCTTTAGAAAACTACATTCAACGCCGAATTCGTGACTCCGTGACACGGAGTTTTAATGTAATTGATCTATAGATTTTTTTATCGCATGAGAATACTCAGCTGAATTTGAATCGTATTAGTATTCTGGACATATTTTGAACCGGAAATTAAATTTGTGATCAGGCCACGCATACGTGTAGAGCATAAAATACTTCAGTATTTAAATTTAAGTAAAAAGTAGTCGATAATTAATCACACAGAAACTTGCCCGTTCAGTGTATATACGTACATGTATCGGGTTAAGACAAAGAACATACGTAGAAATAAATCGATAATTAATTTTCGAACAGACCGCATTAGATAGATAGAGTAAGACAAATGCTACACTACAAGCATCATATCGCAAAGATTTTGAAAGAATATATTTATGAATTCGTAAGCGGCTTTTCTTCAGATTCGTTCCGATCTCGATCTTTTTATTGAATGAAATGTCTAATGCCGACTGATCTTTAAGGTTTAAATACTTATTATTTGCATGTAACATGCCGCTTTTATAACAAGATACAGAAGAGCTACAGTTAGTATACCTATAATTTTTTTTAATCAATAGATGTATATTGGGTTCATGCAAATACGCGAAATAAGTTCTGAAGCTTGTCACCCTTGAAACAAACTATTTTGACAACATAATATTATATTTTTTTGACAACATAACATTATTTTTATTTGACAACATAACATTATATTATTTTGACAACATAATATTATATTATTTTGACAACATATTATTATATTATTTTGACAACATAATATTATATTATTTTGACAACATAATATTGTATTTTTTTGGACATAATATTTGTTTGTCACTTTGGGAGAAACACTTGCCTACTGCGCGTGAATTGTTCATATTTGTCGAAATGGAGCTGTATCCAATTTGCAGTATTGTGTGTGTTTTATTTAGCGTACAAATTTGTCATAGTGCAGAGCGTTCTTACGATTCGGATGTCATATACCGGTGGCGATTCTTGGATTACGAATGGCCGGATACAGAAACAAGGACCCAATTTGTAGACAACGGTTCATATATTCAGCACAACAACCGGCTAGGAAATATTCGAGTGTTTAACGGAAGTGTTTACGTTACGGTTCCGCGCCTGCGCAAAGGCGTTCCTTCTACATTGAACGTTATAGTGAAACAGAACGACACAGATTCACCACTGCTTCGACCGTTCCCCAATTGGGAAATGAACCAAGGAGCTACATGCGATCACTTCCGGTTCGTTAATGCGTTTGAGATTGATCCAAATACGGGATGGATGTGGCTTGTCGATACAGGATATTACCCAGATGACTCGGTCAGACCGGAAGGCGAAGTTAAATGTCCCGCAAAACTTGTGATAATTGATTTGAATAACAACATGGTGTTGCATAAACATATTTTTCCTGATTTCGTTGTGGGATATGGAAACTTTTTTCTCAGTGACATTGTCTTGGATTTCACCAATCATGATGTCACGCATGCGTACATAACAGATATGTACGACTGGAAATTGATTGTCTATGATCATAACATGAACTACTCTTACTCTTTCGCTCATCCCTCAATGAATCCCGAATCTGGATATTCTAATATTACCATTTATAATAAAACAGAAACTATAAGGTACCTAGGTATACGGGGAATCGCCATTTCACCGGATTTCAACTTTGTGTATTACACAGCTTTGGCTGGACTGCGCATGTTCAGAATTCCTACATCCGCGCTGCGGGATTTCAAACATGACATTGTATATTTTGCTTTTAATACTCAGAAAGTTGGGAATAAACGTTCTTTTGGCGAAGGTATGTACTGCAGTCAGAAGAATAACCTCTTCTATGGCGCCCCTCGTGCTATTTACAAATGGTCTTTGGCAGACACTAACGATGTCACTCTACCGTTGCCTAGCAACGTTACTTACTCTTCTCAATCTCTTGTTGTCAATGACGAAGAATTGAACTGGATTCCTTCTTTGACTATAGACGTGAACCAGAACATGTGGTTTACGAACAGACCGCTTGGCTTTGTTACCGAACAGAATAATAGCCAATGGAACTATTTCGTAATGCGGACTGCTGTCGGTGAAAAGGGATATATGGATTTTAGTGTTGAATCGAAAGGACTTGTTCAAGGCGCAGTAATATATCAGCTGTCCGAACATATATTACTTGTCTGCTGTGCGTTGGGTATATTGCTGTCTCAAGTACACAAACACTGATTGCATTCATCTATTTTTTGTGTTTTGAAGTAAAAAGAATCCATTTATTGTATTGCTGTCATTTTCACTTTGGTCAAATTTTCTAAACAGTATCACGTGATGCGATAGAGTTTACAGAATTATGGTTATTCAAATCTGATGCTGAGACATTTTCTAAATAAAAAATAATTACACAGAAAATCTACAATGTTCTTTGTACTAACGACCATTACATGACAAAGCCTGTTTTCTCCAAGGGATTACTAAGACATCAAAATAAATATAGCAATGTCTATGGATAAATTAATAAAGGAGCTTACTCTGAAGTCAACAGAAAACCTGTTTTTGTTTAGCTTACCTAGTCCAAAGGACCATGCTGAGCTTTTGCAATACCGTGGCATTCGTCCGTTTGTCAACAATTGACTTCTTCTGTATAATTTCTGATCGGAGTTTAATCAAATTTGGTGGGAAGCATCCCTATTTGGCAAAGGTTTAGATTTTATAAAATGATGGGTCTGTACCCCTAGGGCCATGAGAGTTCCAGTTGGCGATATTCATATCAACGACGTTCTTCTCTGAAACAAAGCAATTAATGTATGACATTTATAGTTCAGCGATAGCATCCTTAGGTGACGGGGATTTATACAAATGATGGGGCTGACCCCCTTGGGGCCTGAGGGATGTGGGGCCAAAAGGGGTCCATTTGTTCTTCCGATACACTGTAACGGTAATGTGAAATACCAACAGGAATATTTTCTAAATAAACATCAAAAAAAGCTTAGTTGTGCATTGTCCCATTTTCATGTGGCTCTGAAAACAATATGGCCTACAGAGAGCCATCTAAGATTTTGAGAGTAATGGTTTGTTGTCGCCCTTATTGACAGTTATTGACAGGCAGTCATCTTAGATTTTGGCTACGTAAGTTTGATGGTTATTTCTTGAGAAAAAAAACCGGGATACATTTTTCTCAGATTTCTTACATATGTTCTCTTTGGTCCCTAGTTAGGACTGATCTGAAAAAAAAATCGCTGACAGGTGGCAGCCATCTCTGAATTGACAATTAGCTTGAGAGTATTATTGTTATTTCTTCGATGAATTCTCAAATTTTATATAGATAAATTCAGATCTAGGAGAAATTAGAAAAAGGAAAATAACAAAATCAATGAAGAATATTAATTAAAGGGAGAATTCTTTCTACATGTGTACGTTGGGTTTAATACTGATTTCAAAGTAAAACCACGTACAGCTGCATACGAACCTCACAAAAGTCTAACGTACGTCAAAATTTGTTTAGTACAATTCTAATATACAATATGTACAATTTTACCACACTACAAATGGCAAGAAATCCGAAACATTTTGTATACACATATATGGCGGTTATAATCAGGGACAATATGTTAACGAACACTTTTTTGTGACTTAATCCATAAATATCTTACTTATGAGAAAGGTGATTTGACATGATTTCTGGTGTTCTAGGTTAAAGGCCCAGTATACGTAACTTTCGCCCAAACTTGAAGCGAAAATCAAGCCTTACAACTTATTATATTTATAGACTTAGTTAAGATTAACTGATATCAGCAATATTCAAGATATATTCGTTCGCGGTTACTTGTACAGCAGCAGTTGAAAACACGCTATTGGTAAACACGCGTCCATTTCGAACCGTCTTCTACCTTCGGTTTGTTGTTGAAGTGGGCCCCACCTGAATTAATTTCATTTCTTTGGATTTTTTTGTCAAGAGTTTACTTCGTTTTAGGCTTATTTTTGCATGGTGGTCAATTGGATTTTTTTTCAGAATTTTTCAGAATCACGAAAATTTCTCTGAAGTTACGTATATTGGGCCTTTAAACATTACAAGAGTGACAGAGTTATCTCCCTTGAATCGTTGCTACATGTACCCAGCAGTTCTAATAAATCTAAACGTAGAGAGTATTTAAGTGTTTTCAATTTTAATGACAAATCTTCAATATTTTGTATGTTACATAATTTGTTCAAGCGCTTTTGAGTTTTTGGGTATGGAGTCACCTGCTCGACCTGCTATAAATAGAATAAGTTATTAGGCTTGATTTTCGCTTCAAGATTTTGCCGAAAGTTACGTATATTTGGCCTTTAACATTGGTGATCTTAATCTTCGTGCAAGTATGTTTTTATTATTAAGATATTTTCATTGCTTTTATACATCACTCCATCTTATCATTATAATTAAGTACAATTGAAGTACGTTGTACAATATATATGTAAATATAAGCATTGAACTGTTACATGTAACGAATGGCAGTATTCAGTCGATATGAATACGATTTTGGTGTAGGATTTGGTAACAGTTCAATGCTAAAAGTTACGTATATTGGGCCTTTAATGATTTTTTCTCTTTGCTTTTATTATTTTGCGAAAGTCTTTTGATGTATGATATTTAAAATTATTATGCATCATATATGACACTATGTTGTATGATGATGGTATATTCAAAGGCCCAATATACGTAACTTCAGGAAATTTTTCGTGATTTTGAAAAATTCTGTAAAAAATCCAGTTGATAATATGCGAAAATTAGCTGAAAACAAAGTAAACCTGAGCGGTAACTAACAAGAAAATCTTGACAGAAAAATCCAAAAGAATTGAAAATAATTCAGTTGGGGCCAACTTCAACAACAAGCCAAAGTTAGAAGACAGTTCCGACTGCTGCCGTACCGGGGCCGCGTAAGAATTCATCTAAAATATTGCTGATATCAGTCAATCTTATCTAAATCTATAAATATACTAAGTTATTAGGCTTTATTTTTGCTTCAAGTTTTGCCGAAAGCTACGTGTATTGGGCCTTTAAATCAGATTGTAACTTGGGTAAATATTTTGATAAAATTATTCCTATCATATTTGTCGCTAGTTATCACCGATACCCATAAATATAGAAAACAATGGACACTGTAGCATTTATTTCCTCATCTACCAACTCGTTGAGTTGATAAATCTACATTCTGTCGGTATCCATACATGTTCAACAGTGAACAAGTGATCATACAGCCTTTAAAATCATACATCACAAGGAAGACTCTATTTTTGATGTTTCAAACGAGAAATTATTTATTATGATTTTCCTGTCATATCAGCTGTACTTGCCTAGGTCAGTGAAAAAATATTCCAGTTGATTTGAATACAGAAATCATCTGTTGCGGTATTTTGAGATATACATTAATCATATGCAGAACATGAATACAATTTTACCTTCATGCCCGTTTTTTTCTTTTCTATATATAGCAACCATCCATGACATTTGTCTTGACATTTGAACAATGAAATACAATGATGTCCGTGATAATTCATACTCGACTTTTGTATAAAGTTTGCACAAAAATACGTCAAAGAACGAGGTTGTTAAGTGCTTACATTAAATCGAGCAGGGCCGGAATGGGGCGGGATGGACCTTGCTAACACTTAATGCCTCCTCCCCCACCTCATATTTTATATCGGGGACATACTTACCTACACAATACAGGAAAATAAGGGCATGAAAACTCACTGTTCAGTAACTACATATTGTGTTATGTTGTGCCTCCAACTGTATGGACATAACGTGACTTTGATCAGATGTGTTGATATTTTACGGCTGTACTATCACAACAACTGCAGGGGCGTAGCTGGAGGTATTTTGATGTGCAAGCCCGCGACGTTTACAAGTACATTGTAGGGGAGGGTTCCTTTGGGGGAAAAATCACCTTTCGACTTAGTTGTGGACTTGTTTGAATAAACATTGTCTGACCTGTCATTATACAAAATATTAATGCGAAAATGGAATAAGATATGTTTTACTTCCTTGATGTATGGAAACAAAATCAAAATCCATATAATACGTTTTTATGTCATTTACTCGTCAGTAAGTACATAGTAATAACAGACACATATAAAACCATCTTTACTTGATATACGTACGTCTCACAGGTACCTGCGAATTATTTCTATCTCTAATCCTGATATAACAGTATACACGCGTGCTTTATTGTCATGTCCACATCACAAACATATTGAAGCAATACTGCAGCTAGTTATGTATATTATACTGCGTATTTAAAAAGAGAAAATGCCTTTTTTTTTGTGCACACTTTTACCAAACACCAAGCATTTTGCAAGACTATGTTGAAGTGTTTGAAAACACGGTAATATTAAGGTACAAAACAACTATTGGTGTTGAAAGTGCGTGTCTTGCTGCAGTCCGTGCACATATCAATCGTTTAAAAAGCCTTCTGAATCCATTCCAAAACTTATCTTTTTACCGCCACAACCGGCAATTTCACTATATACCCCCCCCCTCCCCCCTATGTCAACATTATTGCCCCCCCCCTCCTAACGTTGGCTTCAACATGGTGAACTCAGAGAGTAAGAACTCTTGCTTGTTTTCTCATTCTGAAGCATAATTTTGTACAATTCGAACAGGCCTAGTTTCACGAACGATTTTCATTTTAAGGAATTTCAAAATCTCCATAGGAAAAGACATTTTCCTTAATTCCTGTAATGCTTTCCTATGGAGACGCTTAAGTTAAGGAATTTTGGCCTGGCTCATTAATAATTGTATTTTCTGACATTTTGTTTGAACTGACCGAAATATTAGAAAATATTGGCCCTTCTTTTATAATATTACTCTTAGAATGATAAAAGAAGGGTCATTTTTATAGCAAATCTAATACAGAATCAATTAAACCTAATTGTAATATGACATAATTATATGAAAATTCTGCCTGACAAACTTCCTGCAGCCTGGTCTGTTAATCTGACGAGTCGGCAAAAAAAGGTTACAGTGTCAGTGTGAGTATTAAGAATATAAGTCGAATTATGAAATTTCTCGACTTTAATACACATACTTTGGAAAATGATGTGCAAGCACGGGCTTATGTGCTTACATGGCAGCTACACCCCTGCAACTGTCCCGATTCACTTCACGGTACATTACGTATACTGGTACCTGATTATTTTCACACATGTATTGCTGTAGTTTATCCACACATCTCCGTCCACATCCACAGCCAGTGAAATAGGCACAGCACTCTGACAAGGCATAAGGACTCGGAGTGGATGACAGTCACTGTCTAAAAGTTGTACAGATCTAGTGTAGTGCTCTGTTATCAAAACGTTGTTACCTTTGTCGAATTCCACATTTTGAATGCAAAAATTCTGCGATGTACAGAAATGGATGTCTCTGGATATTGACACTCCATGGTCAATGTACCGTGCTTCAAGGTCAAGGTTGGCATTCAGCATAACAAGATGTGCCCGCGGTGTATGTTGTTGTGAGTTAGTGTAATTGACAACAGCCACTTTGGTACCTCCGTGGTTTACACTCACCTTCCTGGGCCAATCAAACAGTCTGTTATCAACTTTGTCATGCATCTGGGACCTCCTTATCTCCTGTCCCGTGGAGGTGTACTTTACAACAAAGCTTAGTTCAGGAATTTCGTTTTCATCGAATCTATTTACCATGGTCACGAGAAATTCCCCTGAAGAGGCGACACAAATATCACGCGGTATAAAGGGTGTAAAGAACACTATTGACGTAGTACTGTGTGGTAGTACGATCCGGCTGATCCATTTCCTAGTATCACACATGAGAAGTTTGTTACTTCCCATCACTGCGATACCAGAAGGAACGGAATCTATGTTAATTGTTTGTTTTTCATTTCCTTCTGTATCTAAAAGTCTAATTGCATTGTTCTTTTCATCGACCAGCCAGCATTGTTTCAGTGTTGTATGTTGACACATCGTAACACCAAAAAAGAAATGTCGAAAAGAAGCAATGACAGATACATTTAGTAATTCTTGCGCATTTCTATCGACATCAGATGGTGTCACTTTCTGTGCGTTATTGCTAACTATCACAGAGGAATCTAAAGTGTTGGATTGCTCAGATGCTGGCAGTTCAACACTCTGTGGAGCAAAGAAACGTAAAATTTCATCAACTGTCTCCTCGGGTAATTCCCATCCTTAGACATCAGGGTCTTTTTGTAAATCAGCTGAATCAGAATTTGGCGCTAACATTTCAGCTGCTGCCGACAGATTTTTAGAAGCATTTACATTCAATCTGATGTAGAAGGGCGGATCGTCAGGAGCTGTCACAGAAGGATTATCTGCTTGGAGCTCAGAGTTATCAAATCTTTCTCCAATTCCACATGGTAAACCACTTCTAGATTGATTGGTCATTTCTAATGAATTGGACCACTTTCCTATTCCATAATTTGGCGTACCTTCAGATGGACTGTGAATATCTAAGGATTTAGACCCCTTCCCAATTCCGTATGTTGTTGTAGAATGGCTTTGAATTGGCGGGGAAGTGCCATCATTTACATCACCAAGCAACGGGACGATATCCAGTTTACTGATAGGTTCTGGTTTGTAGGACACGTGTTTCAGGGTAGGTAGGTACTGCATATCATGACTGGAAGTTACATTGCCACTTTTACCAAGGGTTTGTAGTTTTGCCTCAACTATTTGAATATTTTCGTCTGTCAGACGCTTGCTCTTTTCCCGTTTATGTGCCACTACCATATCCACTTTGTCCTTAATCAGCACTCCTTGGAGGCCTATCTCGTGCTTGCGTACCTCGTGCTCTTGTGCTTGTGATGCTATAGCTGTGGTCAAGTGCTCATGTTTACTGGCAATAGTCTGTGGAGGTGTTTGCGGAGCCCCATTTGTACCTGAATAAAACCAACATTATTGAAGTATATAAAATTGTTCAATTTGCAAGTGTTAACTCCTTATTTGATACCTAATCCCATATCAATTGCCATTTTAGGGAATTCTGTAATATTAATTTATTTATAAACCTGATTAATAATGAAAATATCAATGTGAAATATGAGTAAAATTTAAAAAAAAAATTGTAGTAATAAATTATTTAGGAAAATAACTTGAATAAATAATGAAAATGTAAATGTAAAATATGAGCAGAATATCAAAAATCCGCATTGTTAAATGACTTGAATAGAAAATTAGTGTTTCAGTTGACATAAAAGATAATATTACATCTTCAGATAGCAGAATATGAACGTGTCAAATCTCGAAGAAAAAACGTTTTTTACACCATGCAAACTGATCCTCTATTTACAGCACACTCACCATTATTTTGTGGTTTTGACTCGTCATCACAAATAATTTGTGCATTTCCTTCACTATTTGGTGTTGAAGATCCACTTGGATGCGTGCTGGATGCTATCCGAGCCTCTTTTTCGTGTTGTATTTCCTGCTCTGCTGAACCGGCTGCTGACGACAGTTTCCTTTTCCTGCTCTGCGGATCAAGCAGTGATGGCGATTTCTGACCAGTCATGACTTCTTCAATCAACGACAGATCTAGTGGGGACTGACCAGAGCTAGGTGAGCTGGTCACTTCCTGTTCAGCCATCACCTTATCTACGATCTTCTGACTGGTCAATTGTTGTAGAGTGGATGGATGATCTTCTAACTTCTGACCAGACATCGACTGACCGGTAGTGGGGCCAGTCTGATAGGATATGGCCTGAGCAGTATGGCCAGTATTTGATTGGTCAGCTGAATCTGTTTCCTGATTTTTGTTTTCTACCTCATACCTACAATAAATAATGACATCCACGATAATACTATTAATCGTGAAGCTATCTCCTTTCAGTTATGGAATCGATTTCAACCTGAAATGTATTTACACTTTTTGTCCTCATTGGGAACCAACTTACGTTATACATATACATCGAGTTGTTATAAACATACTAATGTCATTGTCAGTAACATATATTACTTATAATGTCATTGTCAGTAACATATGTTACTTCTAATGTCATTGTCATTAACAGATATTACTTCTAATGTCATTGTCAGTAACAGATGTTGCTTTTAATTTCATTGTCAGTAACAGATATTACTTCTAATCTCATTGTCAGTAACAGATGTTACTTCTAATGTCATTGTCAGTAACATATATTACTTCTAATGTCATTGTCATTAACAGATGTTACTTCTGATGTCATTGTCAGTAACAGATATTACTTCTGATGTCATTGTCAGTAACAGATATTACTTCTAATGTCATTGTCAGTAACTTATATTACTTCTAATGTCATTGTCAGTAACAGATATTACTTCTGATGTCATTGTCAGTAACATATATTACTTCTAATCTCATTGTCAGTAACAGATGTTACTTCTCATGTCATTGTCAGTAACATATATTACTTCTAATGTCATTGTAAGTAACATATATGTTACTTCTAATGTCATTGTCAGTAACAGATGTTACTTCTAATGTCATTGTCAGTAACAGATATTTCTTCTAATGTCATTGTCAGTAACAGATATTACTTCTAATGTCATTGTCAGTAACATATATTACTTCTAATGTCATTGTCAGTAACAGATGTTACTTCTAATGTCATTGTCAGTAACAGATATTACTTCTGATGTCATTGTCAGTAACATATATTACTTCTGATGTCATTGTCAGTAACAGATATTACTTCTAATGTCATTGTCAGTAACAGATATTACTTCTAATGTCATTGTCAGTAACAGATGTTACTTCTAATGTCATTGTCAGTAACAGATATTACTTCTAATGTCATTGTCAGTAACAGATATTACTTCTAATGTCATTGTCAGTAACAGATGTTACTTCTAATGTCATTGTCAGTAACAGATATAACTACTAATGTCATTGTCAGTAACAGATATTACTTCTAATTTCATTGTCAGTAACATATATTACTTCTGAAGTCATTGTCAGTAACAGATATTACTTCTAATGTCATTGTCAGTAACATATGCTACCTCTAATGTCATTGTCAGTAACAGATGTTACTTCTAATGTCATTGTCAGTAACATATGTTACCTCTAATGTCATTGTCAGTAACATATGTTACCTCTAATGTCATTGTCAGTAACAGATGTTACTTGTTATGTCATTGTCAGTAACATATGTTACTTCTAATGTCATTGTCAGTAACATATGTTACCTCTAATGTCATTGTCAGTAACATATATTACTTCTAATATCATTGTCAGTAACAGATATTTCTTCTAATGTCATTGTCAGTAACAGATATTACTTCTAATGTCATTGTCAGTAACAGATGTTACTTCTAATGTCATTGTCAGTAACATATGCTACCTCTAATGTCATTGTCAGTAACAGATGTTACTTCTAATGTCATTGTCAGTAACAGATATTACTTCTGATGTCATTGTCAGTAACAGATATTACTTCTAATGTCATTGTCAGTAACAGATATTACTTCTGATGTCATTGTCAGTAACATATGTTACTTCTAATGTCATTGTAAGTAACAGATATTACTTCTGATGTCATTGTCAGTAACAGATATTACTTTTAATATCATTGTCAGTAACAGATGTTACTTCTAATGTCATTGTCAGTAACATATATTACTTCTAATGTCATTGTCAGTAACATATATTACTTCTAATGTCATTGTCAGTAACATATGTTACTTCTAATGTCATTGTAAGTAACAGATATAACTTGTAATGTCATTGTCAGTAACATATATTACTTCTGATGTCATTGTCAGTAACAGATATTACTTCTAATGTCATTGTCAGTAACATATATTACTTCTAATCTCATTGTCAGTAACTTATATTACTTCTAATGTCATTATCAGTAACAGATATAACTTGTAATGTCATTGTCAGTAACATATATTACTTCTGATGTCATTGTCAGTAACAGATATTACTTCTGATGTCATTGTCAGTAACAGATATTACTCTTAATGTCATTGTAAGTAACAGATGTTACTTCTGATGTCATTGTCAGTAACAGATATTACTTCTAATGTCATTGTCAGTAACAGATATTACTTCTAATGTCATTGTCAGTAACATATATTACTTCTAATGTCATTGTCAGTAACAGATGTTACTTCTAATGTCATTGTCAGTAACATATGTTACCTCTAATCTCATTGTCAGTAACTTATATTACTTCTAATGTCATTATCAGTAACAGATATAACTTGTAATGTCATTGTCAGTAACATATATTACTTCTGATGTCATTGTCAGTAACATATATTACTTCTAATGTCATTGTAAGTAACAGATATAACTTGTAATGTCATTGTCAGTAACATATATTACTTCTAATGTCATTGTCAGTAACATATATTACTTCTAATGTCATTGTCAGTAACAGATGTTACTTCTAATCTCATTGTCAGTAACTTATATTACTTCTAATGTCATTATCAGTAACAGATATAACTTGTAATGTCATTGTCAGTAACATATATTACTTCTGATGTCATTGTCAGTAACAGATATTACTTCTGATGTCATTGTCAGTAACAGATATTACTCTTAATGTCATTGTAAGTAACAGATGTTACTTCTGATGTCATTGTCAGTAACAGATATTACTTCTAATGTCATTGTCAGTAACAGATATTACTTCTGATGTCATTGTCAGTAACAGATATTACTTCTAATGTCATTGTCAGTAACATATGTTACTTCTAATGTCATTGTAAGTAACAGATATTACTTCTGATGTCATTGTCAGTAACAGATATTACTTTTAATATCATTGTCAGTAACAGATGTTACTTCTAATGTCATTGTCAGTAACATATATTACTTCTAATGTCATTGTCAGTAACATATATTACTTCTAATGTCATTGTCAGTAACATATATTACTTCTAATGTCATTGTCAGTAACAGATGTTACTTCTAATGTCATTGTAAGTAACAGATATTACTTCTGATGTCATTGTCAGTAACAGATATTACTTTTAATATCATTGTCAGTAACAGATCTTACTTCTAATGTCATTGTCAGTAACAGATATTACTTCTGATGTCATTGTCAGTAACATATATTACTTCTAATGTCATTGTCAGTAACATATGTTACTTCTAATGTCATTGTAAGTAACAGATATTACTTCTGATGTCATTGTCAGTAACAGATATTACTTTTAATATCATTGTCAGTAACAGATGTTACTTCTAATGTCATTGTCAGTAACATATATTACTTCTAATGTCATTGTCAGTAACATATATTACTTCTAATGTCATTGTCAGTAACATATATTACTTCTAATGTCATTGTCAGTAACATATGTTACTTCTAATGTCATTGTAAGTAACAGATATTACTTCTGATGTCATTGTCAGTAACAGATATTACTTTTAATATCATTGTCAGTAACAGATGTTACTTCTAATGTCATTGTCAGTAACATATATTACTTCTAATGTCATTGTCAGTAACATATATTACTTCTAATGTCATTGTCAGTAACAGACGTTACTTCTAATGTCATTGTCAGTAACAGATGTTACTTCTAATCTCATTGTCAGTAACTTATATTACTTCTAATGTCATTATCAGTAACAGATATAACTTGTAATGTCATTGTCAGTAACATATATTACTTCTGATGTCATTGTCAGTAACAGATATTACTTCTGATGTCATTGTCAGTAACAGATATTACTCTTAATGTCATTGTAAGTAACAGATGTTACTTCTGATGTCATTGTCAGTAACAGATATTACTTCTAATGTCATTGTCAGTAACAGATATTACTTCTGATGTCATTGTCAGTAACAGATATTACTTCTGATGTCATTGTCAGTAACAGATATTACTTCTGATATCATTGTCAGTAACAGATATTACTTCTGATATCATTGTCAGTAACAGATATTACTTCTAATGTCATTGTAAGTAACATATGTTACTTCTAATGTCATTGTCAGTAACAGATATTACTTCTGATATCATTGTCAGTAACAGATATTACTTCTGATGTCATTGTCAGTAACATATATTACTTCTAATGTCATTGTCAGTAACATATGTTGCTTCTTATGTCATTGTCAGTAACAGATCTTACTTCTAATATCATTGTCAGTGACATATATTACTTCTAATGTAATTGTCAGTAACATATATTACTTCTAATGTAATAATCAGTAACATATATTACTTTTAATGTCATTGTCAGTAACATATATTACTTCTGATGTCATTGTCAGTAACATATATTACTTCTAATGTCATTGTCAGTAACATATATTACTTCTAATGTCATTGTCAGTAACATATGTTACTTCTGATGTAATTGTCAGTAACATATGTTACTTCTGATGTAATTGTCAGTAACATATGTTACTTCTGATGTAATTGTCAGTAACATATATTACTTCTAATGTCATTGTCAGTAACATATATTACTTCTGATGTCATTGTCAGTAACAGATATGACTTCTGATGTCATTGTCAGTAACAGATATAACTTCTGATGTCATTGTCTGTAACAGATATTACTTCTAATGTCATTGTCAGTAACTTTACCCCTGTAAAGTAGAGGTTACTTGATATAATAGTGTCAGTAACAGAGGTAACTTTAGATAAAAGTGTCAGTAACAGATGTATCTTTAGTTAATGGCGTCAGTAACAGAGGTAACTTTAGATATTAGTGTCAGTAGCATAGGTAACTTTAGATAATGGTATCAGTAACAGAGGTAACTTTAGATAATGGTGTCAGTAACAGATGTAACTTTAGACAATGGTATCAGTAACAGAGGTAACTTTAGGCAATTGTGTCAGTAACAGAGGTAACTTTAGACAATGGTATCAGTAACAGAGGTAACTTTAGGCAATTGTGTCAGTAACAGAGGTAACTTTAGATAATGGTGTCAGTAACAGAGGTAACTTTAGATAATGGTGTCAGTAACAGAGGTAACTTTAGATAATGGTGTCAGTAACAGAGGTAACTCTATATAATGGTGTCAGTAACAGAGGTAACTTTAAATAATAGTGTCAGTAACAGAGGTAACTTTAGATATTAGTGTCAGTAGCATAGGTAACTTTAGATAATGGTATCAGTAACATAGGTACCTTTAGATAATGGTGTCAGTAACAGATGTAACTTTAGACAATGGTATCAGTAACAAAGGTAACTTTAGACAATTGTGTCAGTAACAGAGGTAAATTTAGATAATAGTGTCAGTAACATAGGTAACTTTGGATAATGGTGTCAGTAACAGAGGTAACTTTAGATAATAGTGTCAGTAACATAGGTAACTTTAGATAATGGTATCAGTAACAGAGGTAACTTTAGATAATGATGTCAGTAACAGAGGGAACTTTAGATAATAGTGTCAGTCACAAAGGTTACTTAAGATAAAAGTGTCAGTAACAGAGGTAACTTTAGATAATGGTGTCAGTAACTTTAGATAATAATGTCAGTAACAGAGGAAACTTTAGATAATGATGTCAGTAGCAGAGGTAACTTTAGATAATGTTGTCTATAACAGAGATAACTTCAGATAATGGTGTGAGAAACAGAGGTAATTTTGGATAATGGTGTCTGTAACAGAGGTAACTTTAGATAATGGTGTCAGTAACAGAGGTAACTTTAGATAATGGTGTCAGTAACAGAGGTAACTTTAGATAATGGTGTCAGTAACAGAGGTAACTTTAGATAATGGTGTCAGTAACAGAGGTTATTTAGATAATGGCGTCAGTAACAGAGGTAACTTTAGATAATAATGTCAGTAACAGAGGTTACTTTAGATAATGGTGTCAGTAGCATGGGTAACTTTAGATAATAGTGTCAGTAACAGAGGTAACTTTAGACAATTGTTTCAGTAACAGAGGTAACTTTAGATAATGGTGTCAGTAACAGTCAGTAACCTATGGTAATATAAAAAGAAACAGAAACTGAAGCAAATAACTTGAAATGCAGGTGTCAGTGACATTAATTTAACTACTAGTATCAGCATTATATAGACTTTCAGAAATACAGGGAGGAATAGCAATAACATATAATACAGCGTAAAGGTTTGAAATATCTTCTGTGTTTCAAGTTTTATCTATTGCATTATTAAGATGTATTTTTACAGATGGGGAAATCACCTTTACATTACAGGGAAAACGGATCTTTATTCTGCACTTACTTATTATAATTCTTTTCAATATTGAAGAAAGAGTTGTGCCCCTTTGTTCGATAATCAGAAGGATACACTGATATTATATACACATACACACAAAACGTTATTCTGCGACTTAAAGGCCCAATATACGTAACTTTCGGCAAAAGTTGAAGAGAAAAACAAGCCTAATAACTTATCATATTTATAGATTTAGTTAAGATTAACTGATATCAGCAATATTCAAGATGAATTCTTTCGCGGTTACCGGTACAGCAGCAGTTGAAACACGCTATTTGTAAACACGCGTCCATTTCGAACCGTCTTCTACCTTCGGTTTGTTGTTGAAGTGGGCCCCACCTGAATTATTTTCAATTCTTTGGATTTTTTTGTCAAGAGTTTCTTGTTAGTTACCGCTCATGTTTACTTCGTTTTAGGCTTATTTTTGCATGGTTATCAACTGGATTTTTTTTCAGAATTTTTCAGAATCACGAAAATTTCCCTGAAGTTACGTATATTGGGCCTTTAAAATCGATATCATTAACTTTGCGTGTTTGTGTGTATATATATATATGCATGTATATAATCGCAATCAGTGACAGAAAGTATAACAAAATAAATCATATTTGTGATGTCCCGCCCCTGTGGGTGACAATTAACATATATACGTGTAACAGATATCCCTGCTACACAGGCTCACGGTTGAATTTTCTGACTTACATAAAATGTGACCCAAAACACAACATGCATAGCCTACCTGTTTCTTAAAGTTTCACATCGATGAAAATTTCGTTCAGTTTGTATGTCAGTGTTGCTATGAACAGCTAATATAAAGTGACTTCCTGTTTGGAATTCCAATAAAATCTATTTATAGAAGTTCTTAAAATATGTCTTTGTGATGTAGGTTTTTCTTCGTAGCTATAAATAGATAGCTTCAACGACAGGTGCATGTACCGTGTAGTACAACCGATATTCGGACACGTTTTTACATGTGTATCACAGGCACTAGCCTCGTCTGTCAAACACCTATAATATAAACAAGATTATGAACTCCATCGGCCCAGCGACACGACCTAATTATGGGAAACATGTGATTTTGACATAACCATTCAAGATATCTCACTGGGAGTGGTCTTGATCGACAGAGAAATAATTTCCCTTTCATTTGGTATATAATTTATATGTCGTAAAATTTTCTGTAGAGGTCACGAAACAGCAGAAAACTGTCAAATTTTAGTTGGTCGGACACTGTGCTGTCCACGGAAAACACGCTAAATTCCTAGTGGGTGTATACGTAACGCCTTACTCACGGCATGTACAAAGTTCTAGGTGTTTGACAGACGAGGCTAGTGCCTGTGTGTGTATTATATATCTTAATGTGTTTTGTTTGTTGCATCGATGTATCCAATCGCGGGACAGTGCATCGATGCATCGTTTGCAATTGGCTTTGTTTGGTATCGTGATACCTGAAATGAGTTATCTCCCTTGCCGCATTACGTAACCATCATGGCCGACACACAGGAATAGGGGTTGAACCACAGGGACACGTTACAATAGTAATGTATGAATAAAATGTATTGGGGGTCGATATAAACATAACTATATCGACGGACCCCCCCCCCCCCACACCCCCCCATACATTTTATACATACATTACTATTGTAACGTGTCCTTGTGGTTGAACAGAAACATGTTGCTACTCTAGCGACTTTCAAAGCCATTTATTGGACTTATTTAAAACTTGATCAACCAAAATCAAGAGTGGTTTATGGGATACCGATGGAAAACGTCTGTATATTCATTGTAATGAAAGTGGGAAAGGGCTCAAGTATTCCGGGAATCCGACAAAGACAACATATTCACAACACGACGATAAAATTTCTACGACGTTGACATCAATGCATATTAACGTTAAATCTCAGTTCAGCTCTTCATTTACGGCCTCTGCAGTATCTAAAAAGGCAAAATTTAAGTTAAAGTCTATGTTTCAAACGACAATCAAATCTGACTGTACACGTGCGAATTCGATCACAGATGTTAAAGTAAACTTTTTCAGTTGAAAGTAAACAAAATGGAAAACTATTTCACGTGTTGATTGCCTGTTAATGCCGTATCATTTCCAAGAATAACACTACAGAGGCAGCTTTTAAATGTGACTTGTAGGTATAAAAGTTAAACTGACAATGGAATGTTAATTGTCAGACAGTTTGTTGGTTTCACATATATCGTAGTTAGTATCGCATCGTGGCCCTTGTATCGTGATACGTATCGTATCGCCAACCCCCTTGTGAGACACATCTCTATTCAATAGGTTTTCTTGAAGTTACATTGTACCTACACAAGTAAATAAGAATAAGCTCTTGAATTTGATATTTTGTTTTATACTTTTCCAATGCTAATTATTTTACATAATAGAGGAATATTTGCCCTTTATGAATCCATTTAAGGATAAAAAACCAAAATTTCCTAAGTGCACTTTTCGAGGGTTTTAAACATATCACGAAGGAAATATATATAACATGTTATTACCAAATAAGGTCAACATATCTGAATATAAGTTTAATTTCAATAACGTACATTACAAACTTAAATTAAGTTAAAAAGACACATAATGGCAATAAATATTAAGCACTTAATTGAAAATAAACCTTGCTCTTGAGTGGAAATAAATCTTTTGCGCTTATGAAGGAATACGTTTTTAACACTTAATTGAAAATAAATCTTTTGCATTTATTTAGGAATAAATCTTTTGCACCTAATTGAAATAAATCTTTTGCACTTAAGGATGTACTCTTGTGAGGTTTCAGTCACGTTCAAGTCTCGTTTATGTCTCATTTAAAAAGTTTATGTTATATTGAAGAAAGTATGATAAATTTTAATAGCATATATGCATCTGAAAATTGTTTCAAAAATATAAGTGTCTGTTACTTTAAAACTTTTTTTACATGAATTTTAAAAAATTACCAATTTGGCGGCCATTTTGAATATATTCATATTTCTGTCTATTTTATGCACTTCCCGAATGGGCCAAATTTCACCATTTTGGTGCTAGATTGATCTCTTACAAACATCAGTATTTAGCCATTTTTAATTATAGCAAGCTAATATTTGCTGTACAACTTTATAATGTTCACTTTTATAGAAATATTATGATACAAAGTGGATAATTATACAATTTTTATATTTTTGAAGCCGAAATTGTGAAAAATAACACAAATAATAAAGGGACAAAAAATTAAGCACACTAACCCCCCATTTTTATGACGGTTTTAGAAAGAAAAACCCATTTTCTTTACATCCACTAAATATTAAAAAAAGTTTGATATCAGAACTTTTTTTATTAAGCGTTAAATCTGCAAAACATGGTGAAAAAATGAGGATTTTCTCATTAAAAAATAAGGGGTAGGGGTAACTCAAATTGCTTTCCTGAGTAAAAATATAAAGTTAGAGAAATTTTACTTCCATAACTTAAGAGAAAACAATATTTTTGTCATTTCTGCAAACATTCATACATTTCGAATAACAAATTTGGAAGATATTGTATGAAAATGTCCCGCAATCGGTCGAAACTACAAAATTGACTTAAAATCCCTTATTACGTCATATTGGTATCTTTGACCGATCATAAAACAAAAACGAGCACACTGACATATAATTATTTTTGCATTCTCTGGCATGCCTTGAACTCCCTTATTCAAAAATGTATATTAGAAAAAAAGTTTGATACAGGACAATTTTGATTTCTTAGAGGTGTACACCTTAAGTGGAAATAAATCTTTTGCATTAATTGAAAATAAATCTTTTGCACTATATAGGAATAAATCTTTTGCACTTATGTAGGAATACATTTTTTGCACTTAAGTGAAAATAAATCTTTTGCACTTAAATGAAATAAAAAATCTTTTCGCTTAAGTGGAAATGAATCTTTTGCGCTTAATTGGAAATAAATCTTTTGCATTTAATTGAAAATAAATCTTTTGCATTTAATTGAAAATAAATCTTTTGCATTTATTTAGGAATAAATCTTTACACCTAAGTGGAAATAAATCTTTTGCACTTAAGTGGAAAAAATATCTATAGCACTTAAGTGAAATAAAAAATCTTTTCGCTTAAGTGGAAATGAATCTTTTGCGCTTAAGTGGAAATACATTTTTTGCATTTAATTGAAAATAAATCTTTTGCACTATTTAGGAAATATATCTTTTGCACTAATGTAGGAATACATTTTTTGCACTTAAGTGAAAGTAAATATTTTGGGCTTATGAAGGAATAAATCTTAAGCACTTACGTGGAAATAAATCTTTTGCACTTAAGTGGTAATGAATCTATTGCACTTTAGTGGAAATAAATCTTGTTCACATAAGTGGAAATACATCTTTTGCCCTTATGAAGGAATAAATCTTTAGCACTTACGTGGAAATAAATCTTATGGGCTTATGAAGGAATAAATCTTTAGCACTTATATAGGCCTAGAAATAAAATCTTTTGCACTTACATGGAATGTAGTCTATTGCACTTAAGTGGATATATATCTTTTACACCTAATTGGAAATACATTTTTGCACTTTCTAAAGCCGGCATAAAATTAGGGGTTAGTGCGCATTATTTTTTGTCCCATTACTATTTGTGTGGTTTTTTTTTTCAATTTTGCGTTCAAAAACAAAAGTGCTCCGTTTTTTAAATTACAGATACAAATGTACCTATATTTTTGACAAAATTTGCAGCCCATAATAAACATAATGATACGTCCGAACAGATATTGACTGAGTAGGACTAAGCTGTGCATGTACCTGTCGTTCAAGCTGTCTATTTATAAGTACGAAGGAAAACCTACTTTACATACGACTTATTTTAAGAAATCCTATAAATAGATTTTATTATTAGAATTCCAAACAAGAAGTCAAACCTGTTCATAGCAAGGTATTCTGGCTCGAAGGCAGTATGATTAGCACAAACAGATTCACCGAATTGACAGCCCCACAAGATGTTGGAACGAACTTTTCATCGATTTGAACTTTAAGAAAAAGGTAGGCTTTGTCAGAGACGTATAGACGTCTCTGGCTTTGTTGTGTTTTGGGTCACGTTTTATGTAAATCAGAAACCCGTGAGCCTATATAGCAGGGATATTTGTTACTCGTGTCCAGTTTAAATGTCTACCACCGGGGCGGGACATCACAAATATGAATAATTTTGTTATACATGTACTTCCTGGCACTGATATAATATAGAAACACGCAAAGCTAGTAATATCGATTTTAAGTCGCAGAATAACGTTTTGTGTACATGTGTATATAATATACGGTGAACCATTCTGATTACCGAACAAAGAGGAACAACTCTTTCTTCAATATTGAAAAGTATTATTATATAAAGATAAATTTGCCCTGTAATGCACAGTAAAGGATTCACACAACTAAATAATTTACTATATGATTTTACTAAGCTTTCGAGCTAATAGCTTTTAAAACTAATAATTTTACCTCGCTACATGCGTCTGCTTCGATCAACTTGACACTTACATGTATAACAAGCAAATTTGGACGGCAACGCCCTCTGACGTTTGACCCCATATAAACCATCTTCGCTAGCCAAGGGTTACGATCCGCCAATCTGATTAAAATACAGATCCTCACTATTACTATCGTGTGTAAGATCTGACAGTGACCAGTAGAAGGTCATGTGCAGATAACCTTTATTATTTTCATATCTTGGAAATCAACAGCCAATCAAAATGCACCTTGTAAACGGTGTTTGGTAGACGAACAAAAATGGCGGCGGATCGAAGCGAAGAAGAGAAAATCTTTCCGGGCGTTATATAACAATTTCATTTGTATATTTTGTGATAATTTCTTTACATTCAGTTGTATTTCTTTTCGGACAAACGAAAAACTACAAATTAAACTGATAATGTCTAAAAAGAACACACGCCTTGGCGTAGAGACCGCTGAACTGGGCGCCGCCATTTTTGTATACGGTCGTTCGGGTTTCTCGATACTTTACTCTGGTTTAACGACAAATGTAGAAACAAATCGAAATTAGCTTTTCACTTTCAGAATCTGGTAAGCAGCGATTTGATTGGACGATACAAAGGTCATCTGCACATGACCTTCTACTGGTCGCTGTCAGATCCTACACACGATAGTAATAGTGAGGATCTGTATTTTAATCAGATTGACGATCCGCACACTCATCTTCACCCTTGGCATATATAGACCACATTTCGTAAATCCCGCGACGAGAATTTTCATTGGATGCAGCTAGGTCTGGCTGCGTCCAATAAGAGCGCACCTTACATTTGATCACGCACTCTTCTCATGGGACAGGAAAAAATGTAAACAAACATGGCACAGTGTCGACTGTGTCATGGATCTTTACCAGTAAAACAGAGAAGAACAATCTTCAACGACACATTTACGGTAAGGACTCAGTGCGTGGATCGCCGTTTCCTGATGCTGTCTAATTTGATCAAGCTTGAATTTTTCACCGATCAACCGAATGAGATGTTCTTCCTTGTTTACATTCATTGCAGAAGCCGTTTTGTTGCACGCATTTTGATTGGTCGGTGATTACGTGATTCAAAGGTAAACAACGCACACCGACCGCTAGGTGGCAGACCCGGGAGCTTTCAATTTTGCCACGATATATTCCAGGGGTGTAGATTACATAGGTGATCGTAACCCCTGGATATCGAGGATGCATATAAACCTGCCATCACATATCGAAATCATTAGGCCTATCTCAAATAACCTTTGTTACTGACTCCATTATCTAAACTTACCTCTGTTACTGACACTATTATCCAAAGTTACTTCTGTTATTCACACCATTATCTAAATTAACTCTGTTACTGACACCATTATCTAAAGTTACCATTGTCACTGATATCAGTATCTAAAGTAACCTCTGTTACGGACATCATTATCTAAAGTTACATCTGTTACTGACACCATTATCTAAAGTTACCTCTGTTACTGACACCGTTATCTAAAGTTTCCTCTGTTACTGACACTATTATCTAAAGTTACTTCTGTTACTGACATCATTACCTAAAGTTACCTCTGTTACTGACACCATTATCTAAAGTGACCTCTGTTACTGACACCCATTACCTAAAGTTACCTCTGTTACTGGCACAATTATCTAAAGCTACCCCTGTTACTGGCACAATAATCTAAAGTTACCTCTGTTACTGGCACAATTATATAAAGTTACCTCTGTTACTGACACCGTTATCTAAAGTTTCCTCTGTTACTGACACTATTATCTAAAGTTACCCATGCTACTGACACCATTATCTAAAGTTACCCATGCTACTGACACAATTATCTAAAGCTACCCCTGTTACTGGCACAATTATCTAAAGTTACCTCTGTTACTAGCACAATTATATAAAGTTACACCTGTAGCTGACACAATTATCTAAAGTTACCTCTGTTACTGACACCATTATCTTAGTTACCTCTGTTACTGACACCATTATCTAAAGTTCCCTCTGTTACTGACACTATTATCTAAAGTTATCTCTGTTACTGACATTATCTAAAGTTACCTCTGTTACTGACAGCATTATCTAAAGTTACCTCTGTATCTAACACAATTATATAAAGTTACCTCTGTAACTGACACAATTATATAAAGTAACCTCTGTTACTGACACCATTATCTAAAGTTACCTATGCTACTGACACCATTATCTAAAGTTACCCATGCTACTGACACAATTATCTAAAGCTACCCCTGTTACTGGCACAATTATCTAAAGTTACCTCTGTTACTGGCACAATTATATAAAGTTACACCTGTAGCTGACACAATTATCTAAAGTTACCTCTGTTACTGACACCATTATCTTAGTTACCTCTGTTACTGACACCATTATCTAAAGTTCCCTCTGTTACTGACACTATTATCTAAAGTTATCTCTGTTACTGACATTATCTAAAGTTACCTCTGTTACTGACAGCATTATCTAAAGTTACCTCTGTATCTAACACAATTATATAAAGTTACCTCTGTAACTGACACAATTATATAAAGTAACCTCTGTTACTGACACCATTATCTAAAGTTACCTCTGTTACTGACAATATTATATAAAGTAACCTCTGTTACTGACACAATTATCAAAAGTTGTCTCTGTCACTGAAATCATTATCTTAGTTACCTCTGCTACTGACACCATTATCTAAAGTGACCTCTGTTACTGACACCATTATCTAAAGTTCCCTCTGTTACTGACACCATTATCTAAAGTTACCTCTGTTACTGACACAATTATCTAAAGTTACCTCTGTAACTGGCATGATTATCTAAAGTAAGCTCTCTTGCTGACACCATTATCTAAATTTACCTCTGTTACTGACACCATTATCTAAAGGTACCTCTGTTACTTACACCATTATTTAAAGTGACCTCTATTACTGACACCATTATCTACAGTTACCTCTGTTACTGACACAATTATCTAAAGTTACCTCTGTAACTGGCATGATTATCTAAAGTAACCTCTCTTGCTGACACCATTATCTAAATTTACCTCTGTTACGGACACCATTATCTAAAGGTACCTCTGTTACTGACACCATTATTTAAAGTAACCTCTTTTGCTGACACCATTATATAAATTTACCTCTGTTACTGACACCATTATCTAAAGTGACCTCTATTACTGGAACAATTATCTAAAGTTACTTCTGTTACTGACACCATTATCTAAAGTTACCTCTGTTACTGACATCATTATCTAAAGTTACCTCTGTTACTGACATCATTATCTAAAGTTACCTCTGTTACTGACACCATTATCTAAAGTGACCTCTGTTACTGACACCATTATCTAAATTGACCTCTGTTACTGACACCCATTACCTAAAGTTACCTCTGTTACCTGCACAATTATCTAAAGTTACCTCTGTTACTGACACCATTATTTAAAGTTACCTCTGTTACTGGCACAATTATATAAAGTTACCCCTCTAGCTGACACAATTATCTAAAATTACCCCTGTTCCAGACACCATTATCTAAAGTTACCTCTGTTACTGACACCATTATCTTAGTTACCTCTGTTACTGACACCATTATCTTAGTTACCTCTGTTACTGACACCATTATCTAAAGTTCCCTCTGTTACTGACACCATTGTCTAACGTTACCTTTGTTACTGACACCATTATCTAAAGTTACCTCTGTTACTGACACTGTTATCTAAAGTTACCTCTGTTACTGATACCATTATCTAAAGTTACCTCTGTTACTGACACATGTATTTCTTATTAAATCTGTAACTTACAACGACATCAGAAGTAAAATCTTTTACCGACACGTGTTGCTTAAATAGTATATGCTATCTGTAGTAAAGAGATACTAACAACACATTATTTTATAGCTATATATGTTACTAACACAATTTAAATTAACCGCAGTCACTCTAACCTGTATTTAATGAAGCATATGTTGCTGACACGTGTATATATTTATTCAAATATGTAACTGCATCTGTGTTTTAGGGTGAAAGTAAGATGTTAATAAGAGGATGATGTATACGTATATCGTAGGATTGTCTTAACAGAATGTAATCCTTTTCGCTATTCCTAATTAGGGCGAAAACTATAAATATATGTGCAGGTTTAAATTGATTTAAGTCATTTTGTATTATCATTGTTATCATTATTTATTGCAGGTCTGAGGTAGAAAACAAAAGCAGGAACTGAGCGAGGGTCACACTACAGAAACAGATCCAGCTGACCAATCAAATACTGGTCAAGCTACTCAGGCCATATCATATTAGGCTGACCCCACCTCCGGTCAGAACTCAGAAAGTCAGCCATCCACTCTACAACAGTTGACCAGTCAAAAGATTGTAGATAAGGTGATGGCTGAACAGGAAGTGACCAGCTCACCTAGCTCGGGTCAGTCCCCACTAGATCTATCCTTGATTGAAGAAGTTATGACTGGTCAGAAATCGCCATCACTGCTTGACCCGCCGAGCAGGAAAAGGAAACTGTCGTCAGCAGCCGGTTCAGCAGAGCAGGAAAGACAAAATGAAAAAGAGGCTCGGATAGCATCCAGCACGCATCCAAGTGGATCTTCAACACCAAATAGTGAAGGAGGTGGACGAATGATTTCTGATGACGAGTCAAATCCACAGAGTGAAGGTTAGTATGCTTTAAAGGGAGGTTACTTTTGCATTGATTCAAAAAACACTATTTCTCGTGATTTGACATGTTAAATTCTGTAATCTCTTAACATGGAATTGGGTATGAAATAAGTAGTGAACACAAGTACTTGAACTGTTTTATGTACCTGTTTTACTTCGAAAATTTTGTTTTATTAAGGTAAGAATGGTGCTCCGCAAACAGCTCCACAGACCATCGCCAGTAAACATGAGCACTTGACCACAGCTATAACATCACAAGCACAAGAGCACGAGGTACGCAGGCACGAGATAGGCCTCCAAGGAGTGATGATTAAGGACAAAGTGGATATGGTAGTGGCATATAAGCGGGAAAAGAGCAAGCGTCTGACAAACGAAAACATTCAAATATTGGAAAGAAAACAACAAACCCTTGGTAAAAGTGGCAATGTAACTTCCAGTCGTGATGTGCAGTACCTCCCTACCCTGAAACACGTGACCTACAAACCAGAACCTATCAGTAAACTGGATATCGTCCCGTTGATTGGAGATGTAAATGATGGCACTCCTCCTCCGACGCAGGGTCATTCAACATACGGTATTGGGAAGGAGTTTAAACCCTTAGATATACATAGTCCATCTGAGGGTCAACCAAGTTTTCCCAATCTTTAGAAATTAACAATCAATGTAAAAATGATTCAACATGTGGAATTGGAGAAAGGATGGATAACCCCGAGCTCTCAGCTGATAATCCCTCCGTGTCAACACCTGGCAATCTCCCAGCTGATAATCCCTCCGTGTCAACACCTGGCAATCTCCCAGCTGATAATCCCTCCGTGTCAACACCTGACAATCTCCCAGCTGATAATCCCTCCGTGTCAACACCTGGCAATCTCCCAGCTGATAATCCCTCCGTGTCAACACCTGACAATCTCCCAGCTGATAATCCCTCCGTGTCAACACCTGGCAATCTCCCAGCTGATAATCCCTCCGTGTCAACACCTGGCAATCTCCCAGCTGATAATTCCTCCGTGTCAACACCTGGCAATCTCCCAGCTGATAATCCCTCCGTGTCAACACCTGGCAATCTCCCAGCTCATAATTCCTCCGTGGCAACACCTGACAATCTCTCAGCTGATAATCCCTCCGTGTCAACACCTGACAATCTCCCAGCTGATAATCCCTCCGTGTCAGCACCTGACAATTTCCCAGCTATTAATCCCTCCATGTCAACACCTGATAATCGTCCCTCCTGCATTGGATCAAATATCAGTGTCTCTAAAGATCAGCCGTCACCAGCTAAACTTTTAGCTCCGGATTATGATTCAACTGATTTACAAAATGACCTTGATTACCAAGGATGGGAATTACCCGAGGAAACAGTTGATGAATTTCTACGTTTCTTTGGTCCACAGACTGATGAACATCCAGCATCTGCGCAACAAAATAATTCTGTAACGGTTAGCAGTAACGCACTGAACGTTACACCATCTGCTATCGATAGAAATTCGCAAGAATCATCAAATGTATCCATCATAGCTTCTTTTCGAAATTCCATAAGCATGACTTCGGGTTCGATGTGTCAACATACAACACTGAAACAATGTTGGCTGAAGAATTTCAGAAGAAGAGTTATAAGTCTTTTGGATACAGAGGGAAACGAAATACAAACAATTAACTTGGATATCACTTCTCGTGGTTTCGCAATAACAGAAGGTAATAAACTTCTTATGACTAATTCTAAAAAATGTATCAACCAGATCCTACTGCCTCAAAACACTGTATCTACAGCATTCTGTACACCCTATGTACCGATTGATATTTGTGTAAGTCATGCAGGGGAAATTCTGGTGACCATGATAGGTACATTAAATCAAAACAAAATGTCTCGGCAAAGTTTTGTTGTAAAGTACACCTCATCAGGACAGGAGGTAGGTAGGTCCCAGATATTTGATCAGTTTGGTAACACACTGATTGTGAGGCCGCTTGGAGTGAGTGTAAACCATGGAGGTGACAGAGTGGCTGTTGTCAATTACACCAATAGTATAAGATATGAACACGCGTCACATCTTGTTATGTTGAACGGCAACCTGGAACTTGTATCTCGATACATAAACCATGGAGTGTCAGTATCCAGGGACAATCATTTCAATGTATGTCGGCATTTTTCCATTATTGATGTTAAATTTGCCAATGATAACAATGTTTTGATAACAGAGCGCTACAGTAGATCTGTACAACTATTAGATAGTGACTGTCATCGTCTCCGGATCCTTTTGAGTTGTCAGTCGTGTATACCTGCAAGACTGGCTGTAGATGTGGACGGAGATGTGTGGATAAGCTATACCAATGGGACTGTGAAAATCATAAGGTACCAGAAACGTGAATGTTGATAGTACAGCTGTAAAATATTAACAAATTAAGAGTTTCCTTACATAGCTTTCTTACATGACATGGGCAAACTGTATCCAACATGGTGAGATATGAGAGAATATGATATAATGATATTATATAATATACAGTTTTAAGTGATGTGCAACAGTAAGAAGCCTTAAATATGTAATCTAAAATGTAGATGTTGCTTTGAACAGCTTCAATGTGCATTGTACTTCAGAATGTGACAATGAAATTATATTTATAATAAAAGTAAAATTCACTTCATATTGATAAAGTTTTGTGCTGTTCCTATTCATTCTACAAAATATTATAGAAAATTGCGTTATCTTACTGTATATCTTTAAATCTACATAAGTAAATCGAGGGAAATGACCGTAAGACTCCCCATGCAAAATTTATACATAAACATATTTCGTTTTTGTGACCTTAAAGATCAAGGTTACCAATCTAACTATCTAATTACATGAACAATCTACTATATAAATATCAGGACGTAAGACTTTTGTTAATTTAAGGTGGAAATGTAAGGAAATTGTTTTGTTTAAATGGGGAAATATATACACTTTTATGACATAATTAGACGAATACGCAGGCTTATGATACTAGGACCGGATCAGATTTCATTTCCAATCCCATAGGATTAACTCAACGTTGATTTCAGGGAAAAATCTATTGGAAAGTAATAACTTTGGGGCAACAATTAAAAATGTTTTTCAAAACATGACAGGTATATTTATGTATAGCACACACCATTCACTTGATGATGTTGACTTGTACACAGGGACCTGGGAATTTGTTACAGCTAGTTTTGGACATAAATTAGGGTGTTTAGAGTAATTTTACCCAGTTGGGGGGGGGGGGGGGGGGGGGGGGGCGGGGGGTTAAGATCAATTTTCGATAAAAATGCCCCCTCAATGGTCTTAAAAGCTAAAGGGTGGAAAGCTTTCCAGATCGAAAAATCGACCCCACCTACCTTTCTTGCATCAAAAATCACATTGAGGGGGTATTTTTATAGAAAATTGATCTTAACCCCCCCACATGTGTAAAATTACTCTAAACACTATATTTTAGGTCCAAAACAAGCTGTAACAAATTCTCAGGTCCCTGTGCCTAAAATAGGGCATTTAGAGTAATTTTACGCAGTTGGGGCGGGGGGGGGGGGGGAGGGTGTGGTTAAGATTAATTTTCGATAAAAATGCCCCTCTCAATGGTCTGCCCAGTTTATGTTTTTCAGTGAAGTGGAAAAAACAAGTGTCCAGTAGCCTGTCCGCTACACCAGTCCAAGGTGGTGCATATACCTTTAGACACACTGCTACAATAAGTGGTTTTTATGACCATTTAGGGGGGGGGGACATTTTTATCGAAAATTGATCTTAACCCCCCAAATGTGTAAAATTACTCTAAACACTCTATTTTGGGTCAAAAACTAGCTGTAACAAATTCTAAGGTCCCTGTGGACTTGTACACACATATATATAAGTCTCGTATATATTGTTTTGCCCACACTGTCATATCCAATTGTCATGTAAAGCTGTTATTTAATATAAATAGGGATCATTAAAATAGCAGGACACGTGGATAGTTTCATTACTATATGTGGTCAACAGCTGACCGTTCACTCATGATCAGGTATATATAAAGCTCGAGCCGTTAACGGTATATATATAGTCCGGAAATATTTTCAAGGTGTTCGGTTTTATAATCCATACAAAGGTAAGTGCTATATTTATAGTACATCATTTTTACTTTACGATAAACAGTATATAAAATATGTAATTTACTTTCACTAAAAGATTGATAGGATCTTTAGTGAGTTTTCATTTAACAATAATTATCATATTTATGAAAAATTCCTGACGAGTTTCATATTGAATTCGATATGAAATGAAAGCGTGGAAGGTCCTTTTTATCACAAATTCAAGATCTGTAGCACTGTTTTCCCCTTTTAAGTAAAACAAATAATTTTTGATGTCACATACTTTTTGTAAGAGAAGACGTCATATCCTAGGCGTGACGTCACATACTTATTTAGGCGTGACGTCATATACTTATCCTAGGCGTGACGTCATATAATTTTCCTATGCGCGACGTCATATACTTGCCATAGGCGGGGTCGACTTCACGATTGAAATTTACAACCAATCACAGGATTGGTAAGTAATTATTATGCTAACTAAAATTCATCGGATATCACAATACTTGCGGTATGTGATGAGCCAGTTTATCTCATTCAAACGATCCCCGTCACCCGAAAATTACCCATTCCTCGGCAACTATACTTCAAGCAAATCTACAGTTTCGTTAAATAATTTATGAAAACAACGTTTAACGGTTTAACAACGTTTAACGGTTTAAATCTGTTATAACGAAATGATAAAAATGAATTCAAGAAACGCAGCCGTTTTCTGAGTGTGCATTCGTTAGCGTACAACGCGGCCTAGACCAGGGTTCGAACTCTAGTCCTCTGATCGCTGTCCTGTCGCTCAGTCTAATGTATGACATACAGGTTCCTGATATATCTGGACTTTAACTTAGGTGTTTATTGTAAGTTTACAGGGGAGGGGGGGGTTAAGAGCAATTGAGTGAGCTGGTGTATCACATATTGGTCTAAATGACCTTTATAGATGGCAATTTTAATATCAAATTGATTTGAACACCACCACCCCCCCCCCCCTCCTACACCCTCCCAAAAAAGTTAGTTAAAATTAAAATATTGCAAATTATCACGCCCATGTGTCAAATACTGCTTCCACATCTCTTTCTTCTAACTAGTACACCTCATAAGGTATGTATGTTTTATTACCAATAAATATTAAAGGTGATGTCAAATTTAAAGAAATCCTTTTAATTTTTTAGTCGAAATGCTAGCCGTAAATTAATATGATGGCTGATTTTGATCTTTTTTTAAATTACTAAACTTTGCGTATTCTCATTTATAAAAATTCTAGATGTTTCGTCTCCCTTCTCGTCTTTTCATGAAGAGGAAACGAGATTTTACGTTTATTTATTTGCCATTTTGCTGTTAACAGATAAAATGATAAGATTTACGCTTTGATAAGTATCGCCTTTTCGGGAGAAGAAGACAAAGCAATACGCCGTTTCCGAGATAAAAGAACTCTTTTGAAGTGGAGTTAGAAATCGGTGATTTTATCATGTGACCGCGAAAAATTTAGGGCACTTCACAATGGCGGCATTGATGACCGAATGGAAGCTAGATTCGATTCGATTTTTTAGTCGCTTTAGGTTAAAAGGGGACGAAAGAAAGTTACAGGTTCTTAAACTAAGTCATGGTGTGTTTTACCTAGATGTGTTACTGTCAGTCGTAAAAGCAACAATCTGGCAAAATGCAACGTTCAGATCGTTTCCAACAGCAAAGAGAAACCCCGATTACGAGCACTGTATGTGGATTGCATTCATAATTCTCAATACAAGATAAATTCAATTCATCAGTGATCTCAGCTAATTTTACTAACACCCCTTTTGTTTTATTTGAAGTTGTGATCCCTTTTTCGACCAAAAAACTTTACCTCACTTACCGTCATTGAAAACTTCTATTTAGCCGCCATTTTGTTTTAAAAGTGCACTAAATAACGTCACGTAGTGATGAAAGTCACATGACTAAACCGACTGAAAGTGGTATCCCGGAAATGGCGTATTGCGCTAATCAGGCACGGTATTACGTGTAAAGGCTGTTTAAAGTATTCAATATTAAAGAAATATTTTACTTTTCACTTCCAGATGAAGCTGTCGACTGTAGTACTTCTTGTGACGTTGATGTCTTGTGACGTCACCAGAACTGATGGCGTCACTTTACTGCGAGCTAGCAATGGTGAGTCGCTATTTGTTAACAGTACCAAATGCAATGAAATAAATAATTCCGTACACATTATCAGTAAAACCCTACAATTTTTGACCAACTGCGGCGGCTAATTTGTTTCGCCATTATGCTGCGAAACTCACTTTAATTTTCGCTACATACATATTTCGGGACGTAAAGACAAACTAGCGATATAATTAAGGATGACTTTTAAATGTCGACCTTTCGCCCCGAAAGGACATCGCAATGAGAATTAAAGTAAGTGTCAGTAAGTGGGAGAAGGGAAGTAGCTCGGGGATCTTTTTGTTGGAGGAAACCACAGAAGTGGTCGGGAAGGTACGTGGTCCCGTGTTTTTTAATGTCCGATAGGGAATCGTACCCCGGTCGCCTTATTGAAGGACATTTCCGGGCGCTATTGACTACGTACCTGAATACTGATAAGCAGGACTAGAGTCGATTTATCGTTGAAATCAAGCTTACAATGTTTTGCATACAAACAGACATGAAATTTACATGTAGCCAGAAGGTATAACAACACGTGAATGAGTATATCCCATTAATAACATATTCGTTGCAGATAGGTGTAAACCATTATTCCTGGTAACATTTGGTTTGTATTAGGAGTGAATCAAAGTTATCTACATGTATATATACAATGCGTGTGTTTTATATACAGGGAAAGATGTGTATACATCAATTACGACCACCCATCTTGGTTTAAAGAGTTTGATACGTTTAGGCCAGTGTTTAACTCTCGTTAGTTGAGACTCGTGGGTATCCCGCGGTAATTCAGACCCGTGGGTAACTCTCGTTAGTTCAGACCCGTGGGTAACTCTCGTTAGTTCAGACCCGTGGGTAACTCTCGTTAGTTCAGACACGTGGGTAACTCTCGTTAGGTCAGACCCGGGGGTAACTCTCGTTAGATCAGACCCGTGGGTACCTCTTTTTAGTTCAGACCCGTGGGTAACTCTCGTTAGTTGAGACCCGTGGGTAACTCTCTTTAGTTCAGACCCGTGGGTAACTCTCGTTAGTTCAGACCCGTGGGTAACTCTCGTTAGTTCAGACACGTGGGTAACTCTCGTTAGTTCAGACCCGTGAACAACACTCGTTCGTTTATATTGGCGTTTAAAAAAAACTCTGGTTGCATCTGCAGTTATTTTTGTTTCAAATCTCCGTTGAAATATGTTTTGATAATATAACAAATATTTGTCTAAGGGAAATCAAAATTATCCTATGAGTACTTTTATTACCATTTTTTGTCTTCTGCAGGAGAGTGCATTAAAGATGGTTTTCGTTACCCGGATGGTGCGGATATCGATGGAGACAGATGTGACGGTTGTAAATGTACTTCCGGTACAATCACATGTACATACGTTATATGCCCTAGCCTGATGTGTGACGTGGTGGACCGGTACGTCCCGTCAGGTCAATGCTGCCAAGAGTGTCTGTAGTTGTTGGAACCAATATCGGAGTTTATTATATCCGGAATATAAGTTAACATGAATAAAATATAATAAAACGATGCATTTTTTTATAAACTGACCTGTCCGTAGGTCAAAAGAGCTTATGCCATGACACGGCGTCCGTCGTCCGTCCATTGTCAACTTTTCCATTAAAAATTCTTCTTTTCAATAACCATGTAAGGCCCAGTATGATAAAGGGCCATCGAATTTGTTTAAATGTGACCTTGACCATTTTCAAGATCACAGCAGTAAAAAATGTTAACATTTACAAACGACTTCTTTTCAATGATCAAAAGACCAAGGGTACTGATAATGAGTTTGTGACATGCTGGAATGAAGGATTTCAAGGTCAGAGGGGTCAAATGAGGTAAAATCTTCAAACGATTGTTATGATGAAAGGCTAGCAAGTGGTGTTCAATTGAATGACCTTGAGCTTTATTCAATATCATGGAGCTCAAATATGTTTACAACCTTTTTATCAACTACTTATAATGTCCAGCTAGGTATATGAGGGGGAAATACTGCCAAACTGACAAGCTATAGCTTTTTCAGTCATGCGGTATAACCCGGGGACCCGTTCACGCTAGTTAAGCAACGGTGAGTGTGGTCAGTAGTTGGATGGGTGACCGCCTGCACGTTACATTTGGTGGCGCGTAGTGACTCTGTGTGATCATGTAAGGCCAGTTCTCGGTGGTTTGGGAAGGTGCATTGATACACAGAAAGAACCTACGGTTCCCAGGCCAAGTCTCGGGACGAGACTTCTCGTAGGGGGGAATAATGTTATGTCCAGCAAGGTATAATATGAGGGGGAAATACTGCCTAACTGGCAAGCTAGCTTTTTCAGTCATCACGCTAGTTAAGCAACGGTGATTGTGGTCAGTAGTTGGATGGGTGACCGCCTGCACGTTACATATTCAATAACCTAGAGGTCTAGGATGATGATATTTGGCCAGTATCATGCGACAATAAAGGGATACCAGTTGCCATTTCAAAAGAATAATGAAATCCATGAACGGTAGCGCTGTGCGTATAATTACATGAAAATATGATGAAATCAAATGATTCATTTCGTTTACATCACACTTTTATAATGTAGTCTGGTTTAGTTTGACAACAATCTAAATTCTTCAACAAATATTTCTTGGGTGACAAGGACAAGAAGTTTAAAATCATACTTGTTCGTTTACAGTCCTGAATATCCTTATTCATCCCCTCTTCTTCTAATGATATTAAAGGGGAAATTGTTAATTTGGTTTGGTTTGACTGATTTAATATACCAGTATCAACCAGGGTCATTTTAGGACAGCTCCCCGGTGTATGTGCTACGTTGGTGCGTGTGTTGAGAGTACGTGTGTATTTTGGGGGATGTGGTATGTTCGTGTAAGCCTTCTTGCGATAGTCCGGATCTGGTTATAGGACTCACACAACTAAATCAGCCTATGACGAAGTGTTGAATACGTTTGTAGTCCCTACTGAAAATTTGTTCCGGCTAAGTACAGTGATTCTGAGTAATTAAAATAGGTAATTGTTGACCTATTCTGCATTAAATGAAATCTGTAGATATTTAACTTTACAAAAATATATACTTTTGGTAGATTTTGATATGTGATGGCGGATTGATATGGGGTCAAAAGTCAGAGGGTGTTACCGTCCCATTTCACTGGTTTGACATGTAAATTTCCGGTTGTCCGAAGCAGACGCTTGTAGCAAGCTAATATGCCAGTAAACTCCTCATTAAATGCCTCTTGAAGCCTTTGTCATGTATGTATCTGTGAATTTAGGCAGTTTTCACAAGTGTTGTACTTCAAATATTAAAGTTATTAGCTCGAAAGCTTAGTAATAACATATAGTCAATTATTTAGTTGTGTGAGTCCTTATAGCTATCCGTTGACTACAATGTATAACTTTGAAGCGATTATATTGTCTATGTTGTCTACTAGTTCATCACTAAGCTTACACATCGGTTTTTCTCCGGGAACTTCGGCTTTCCTCCATCTCCAAATTCTGACACGTCCTTAAATGACCCTGGCTGTTAAAAAGACGTATTACAAAATATAAACCAAACCAAACATATCTTAAGTATGATATTAAACACTATCCTACGCAATATTTGTACATGAACATAAGTTACTTAGATAGTCGCTTACGGCCGATATCAATGTTAAAGTACCGGACTCCTGGAAGAGGTCCTCGTTCGCCTGATTACGTAAGTATAAATGTTGGCTGATGTACTGCCATTTTGTATTGTCACGAAATGACAGAAATCGGCTTCCAGGTTTCAGATTTGATTGTTCACTCAGACACACATATGTGTGTTACAAGAGGTCATATATATACAAAGCAAGATTTACACATGGCGGAACACAAAAATATCACTATCTTTTTCAAATCTTAACTCGTCAGCTTTAGTATTTTTTTCAAGTTTTTCAACAAACCTACTTACATTTGATAAAACACGAACATTACACAGAGAAAATAAACCTTTCATTTTTGCCATATTTGGGTATGTACAATAATACTTTGGAATTAATGATTTTCGAATTTGGCATACTGATTCATAATTACAATAAAATAATTAATGATACTCGTCACCAACACCATCACAACACAAAGGACAAATTCGATCATGAAGAGGTATACCATGCAGCCCATCGTCCTGTTTCAAATTTGATGTACGGAATTTTACTATATTGCATTCAATTTAAAAAAAAAATCTTCAATTTCAAATTTAGATTTAAAAATGGAGTACATCTGCCCTCTAGATGACAAATCTATATCCTTAAATCATTTCTGGATAAATTGGTCTTGTAGTCTTTGTTTTAGAACAAATTTCAAATGATCTTTAGTTCAATGTACATGTTTCCTGCCCATACATGGGCGAATCTCGTCTGTGGATAAAATCTGAAAGGCTCAGAGTAATACTGTACAGTTGTAAATATTCGCGGGCGATTTAATTTCGCTAAATTCACGGTCAACAAAGATTACGCGAAATTAAAAACTCAACGAATATTAATGCCATAGATTATAACACCCGTGAATATCAGTATATACATGTAATTATATGGAAACTATAGCTACTTGCTGTCGATCACAAATACCTGTTATTTGACGAATGAAGATTTAAGTAATAATTCAATATTGTATTAAAGTTTTTTTTTATAAAATTCATGTAAAATAAATCTGATCATCACACAGAAAATAAACAAATGTTCCACGAAATTTGATTCTCGCGAAAAAGTATTTGATGGGCCAACCGCGAAATATCACCCACGCGAGGTACATGTAGTCTAATGTAAGAATATAACAGGTCTTACAGGGTTTTATCAAGTTTCTGTAATCGGGATGGCACTTTTATCAGAAGTGGATGTAAGCCCCCACACAACTAGTAATATTTCTCTGAACTTTTCTGTTTTCTCACGACCCTGTGATGTGTATAAGATATTACATGTCGAAGGTCGAAGTTACATGTACACGTATGTAATCCAAAGTGCATTTTACAAGTCCGCGTCCATTAGTGATCGGAACACGTAATACATCTTTATACCTCTGGAGTAAAATCTACTTGTGGAATACTTTAACGACAATACAAGCTATATGGCGGGTAAGATGTATTTGTATGCATATAACTATATTTATATTTAGGTTTAAACGACATCAGTATATTGACGGTCAACAATATGTGGACTTAACATGTGAAGAGATAACACAGGTACAGTACAATAATACACACATATACTCACCTTAATCTCATCTATGCAAGCATAATGTAGCTGTTTACTACATACTAAACTTCAATGGGGCGCGTTTTACTATTTATTAACAAAACTGGATATCCAAAATTCGAATTTTGGATATCCATAATTCATTTTTGGATATCTATAATTCGATTTTTGGATATCAATAAATGAATTTTGGATATCCAAAAAGAAATTATGGATATTCAAAATTCCATGTATTTTAGATATCCATTATTCCAATTTTTGGATATCAATAAATGATTTTTTTATATTCAAAATTTGATTTGATGATATCCTTAATTCAAAGCATTTAAAATATATCCAAAATTCGAATTGTGGATATCCAAAAATGAATTATGGATATCCATAATTCGAATTTGGGATATCCAGTTTTGTTAATAAATAGTTAAACGGCGCCCCATAAATTTCGGAATTTTTTTATTATCAAATGCTCTTATCCACAGTGGCATGATATTTTTTACGGTTAGTTTTGTACCTAAACTATAAGGGGTTATTGAGCAATTCTACAAGTTTCGGTGGGCTAAGAACAATGTTTGAACAATGCCCCCCCCCCCCCCCCCCCCCCCCATTTCAGTGGCTTTCATGACCAAAATTGATCTACCCCCCCCCCCTTCCATCTCTTACCCCCTATGTATAAACTTACTCTAAACACCTTACTTTAGGTCCAAAACTAGCTGTAACAAATTATCAGGCCCCAGTGCTCCAACCCATATTAGCCCTCGTTATATTACACCCCAAAACCCGTACCCTGATATATGTCTTTTATCAATTTTCGATATTTCAAAATAAAACATACACCGTAAGATCATAGATCAATGCGTATTTCGTTATTAAGTATTCAATTTAAAGTATAAAACTCGTCAATTTCCTATCCGAAACTCCCAACTCTCAAGGGCTGATATTGGTTGATATGGAGAGAAAACAAACATGTTTTATCCTCTATTTAAACAACCATCCGCCATTGCGATAAAATGGAGTGGTCCAAGTAACCAGAGCTTGTTTTAAAGGGTTTTCTTTTAACGAAAACTGATCAAAGTGCATGTTCTGAGGGGTGTGGATTTTGTCAGTACGGTGTACTTTGAACAAATATAATACAGCTATGTTGTATAGCAGGGATTATTAAAGTGCAAGTGCTTTTGTTTACTTCCATAAAAAGATTAAAATCTGAGATAATGGGAATTGTGTCGTTGGTTAGCACTAACAAATATACACGTACACTCAGATAGCAATTAGCAATTACATATAATGAAGATACCAATCTAATCTAATGCCGTGGTATAACGCAAGGAATTATTTACATTCTACACTGAGCTTTTCATCAACGTTAAAGGAACACTTTTAACCAACAGTTTCCAATTACACGTATAAATTGTATTTCACCGACATACAATACAGAACTATCAGTATAGAGGGTCCAACGCTTGTATCTTCCGGGTTAACAGTGTACTTCACATTTGGCAGTGTGCCTGTTTTCTGTTTTTGTTTATATGTTGACATGCTAATTTTCTTTTAAAGGCCCATTATACGTAACTTTAGGAAAATTTTCGTAATTCTGAAATATTCTGAAAAAAATCCAGTTGATAATCAAGCCTAAAACGAACTAAACCTGAGCGGTAACTAACAAGAAACTCTTTACAGAAAAATCAAAAGATTTGAAAATAATTCAGGTGGGGCCCACTTCAACAACAAGCCGAAGTTGGAAAACAGTTCAAATTGACACGTGTTTACAAATACCAAGTTTCAACTGCTGCTGTATCGGTAACCGCGTAAGAATTCATCTTGGATATTGCTGATATCAGTTAATCTTAACTAAATCTATAGATATAAAAATTTATTAGACTTGATTTTGGCTTTAAGTTTTGCCGAAAGTTACGTATATTGGGGCTTTAAATATTATTTGTGGTTAATTTAGGAAAAGGAAACATTTGGAAATAGTGCACAGGTATCGGTGATTGATGCATCAAGAACTTAAATACAATTACAAATTCAATATTGTATGCGTTTGACATTAACATCATATTTAAATACAAATTAATATATTTTTAATCATTTTAAGGTAAATTCACTTTGTTGAACCTATTTGATTGTTCTATACCACGCGGACGATGTAGGGACATTGTCAGTATACAATATTTACTGGAAACTAAACATTTCAAATTAACAATGTGCATGAAAAGCTCCCCCCCCCCCCTTTTTCGTGCTTATTTTTTTTGTCCATGGTTAGTTTGAGTGTTTGTCTTCATTTCCATGGTTAGTCTGTATGTTTGCCCTGATTTCTGTGTGAGTTTGTTTGTTTGTCACGGTTCCCATGGCTTGTTTGTCACGATTTCCATGATTAGTTTGTATGTTTTGTCACGATTTCCATGGGTTATTAGTTCGTCACGATTTCCATGGTTAGTTTGTATGTTTTGTCACGATTTCCATGGTTAGTTTGTATGTTTTGTCACGATATGCATGGATGGGGAGTATGAAAGTTTGTCAAGATTTACATGGTTAGTTCGTCACGAATTCCATGGTAAGTTTGTTTGTCACGATTTCCATGGTAAGTTTGTTTGCCACGAATTCAATGGTTAGTTTGTATGTTTGTCACGATTTCCATTGTTAGCTTGTTTGTCACGATTGCTATGGTTAGTTTGTTTGCCACGATTGCTATGGTTAGTTTGTTTGTCACGATTTCCACGGTTAGTTTGTTTGTCACGATTTCCATGGTAAGTTTATTTGTCACGATTTCCATGGTTAGTTTGTTTGTCACGATTGCTATGGTTAGTTTTGTTTGCCACGATTGCTATGGTTAGTTTGTTCGTCACGATTTCCACGGTTGGTTTGTTTGTCACGATTTCCATGGTTAGTTTATTTGTCACGATTTCCACGGTTAGTTAGTTTGTCACGATTTCCATGGTAAGTTTGTTTGTCACGATTTCAATGGTTAGTATGTTTGATTGTCACGATTTCAATGGTTAGTATGTTTGATTGTCAGGATTTTCATTGTTAGTTTGTTCGTCACGATTCCCATGGTTGGTTTGTGTGTCACGATTTCCATGGTTGGTTTGTGTGTCACGATTTCCATGGTAAGTTTGTTTGTCACGAATTCCATGGTAAGTTTGTTTGCCACGAATTCAATGGTTAGTTTGTACGTTTGTCAGGATTTCCATGGTAAGTTTGTTTGTCACAATTTCCACGGTTGGTTTGTTTGTCACGACTTCCATGGTTAGTTTGTGTGCCACAATTTCCATGGTTAGTTAATTCGTCACGATTTCCACGGTAAGTTTGTTTGTCACGATTTCCATTGTTAGTTTGTTTGTCACGATTTTCACGGTTGGTTTGTTTGTCACGACTTCCATGGTTAGTTTGTTTGTTTGTCACGATTTCCATGGTAAGTTTGTTTGTCACGATTTCAATGGTTTGTTTGCCAGGATTTCTATTGTTAGTTATTTCGTCACAATTTCCATGGTTGGTTGGTTTGTCACGATTTCCATGGTTAGTTTGTTTGTCACGATTTCCATGGTTAGTTTGTCACGATTTCCATGGTAAGTTTGTTTGTCACGATTTCCATGGTTAGTTTGTTTGTCACGATTTCCATGGTTAGTTTGTTTGTTTGTCACGATTTCCACGGTTGGTTTGTTTGTTTGTCACGATTTCCATGGTTAGTTTGTTCGTCACGATTTCCATGGTTAGTTTGTTTGTTTGTCACGATTTCCATGGTTAGGGTGTATGTTTGTCAGGATTTCTATTGTTAGTTATTTCGTCACGACTTCCATGGTTAGTTTGTGTGCCACAATTTCCATGGTTAGTTTTTTGGTCACGATTTCCATGGTAAGTTTGTTTGTCACGATTTCCATGGTTAGTTTGTTTGTCACGATTTCCATGGTAAGTTTGTTTGTCACGATTTCCATGGTTAGTTTTTCATGATTTAAATGGTTAGTTGGCATGTATGCCATGATTTCCATGGCAAGTTTGTCACGATATGTTTGTTTGTTTGTTTGTAACGATAGTGGTTAAAGTTAGTGCGTTCTATGTCGTACAATAAGTATATATTGTTGTATAACAGAACTCTCAGAACAAAAACAACTGGAAGCGGCGGCGGAAGATAGAGATGAAACAAAACAGCTGGAATACGCCAAGTATTTACTGAAATTAGTAAAATCAGATACAGATGCAGAGGAAAACGGGAAGAAAGCTGTTGATTCTCTGGTCAAACTTTCACAAAAAGCCAATCATGACGCCACGGAATTACTCCGAGAATGTGTCAAAGACAAAACAGGTAAGAATGGAAATAAGTACTACCGCAACACCGTGTTACATGTAAAGCCAACATTAGACATTAGAGGGGTCAATAATGTTGACAAAGGTGGGGGGGGGGGGGGGGGGATTTATATAGTGAAATTGCCAGCTGTGGAGGTAAAAATAAAAAAGTAAGTTCTTGAATGTATTCAGAAGGGTTTTAAAACATTTTATCTGTGCACGGACCGCAGCAAGACACACACTTTTAACACGAATAATTGTTTTGTACCTAAATATTACATTTTTTTCAAACACTTCATAACAGTCTTGCAAAATGCCTGGTGTTTGGCGAACGTGTGCACAAAAAGCGCATTTTCTCCCTTCTGAATCCATTCAAAACTTACATTTTTACCTCCACAACCGGCACTTCCACTATATAAATTGCAACCCCCCCCCCCCCATGGGGACCGGCACTTCCACTTTATAAATTGCCCCCCCCCCCCATGTCAAGGGTCAATAATGTTGACTTTAACACGTGGTGCAAAGAAAATAACTCTATGATGTATGACCTCTCCATCATCATTCGGTGACCTTTGCAGATCACCCTTAATTCTTGCCCAGTTTTCTTAGTTACTGAAACTAGATTTCGATGTTTTGACAGAAAGATACCTGGCGTAACCCATACAGGACATCTATCAAAATGTCTAAATCTTGTGTCAGGGCCAGAGAAATCTTGGCCTTTACCTTCGTCTGTGGTCTGGATGTTAATCTATTTAATTATAATATAATATTTTTTTGGACTCAATTTAATAACTAAGACTGCTAACACGGTCATCTTGAATTTTGAGAGTGAAAATTTGCTAGCGATATTTATCAAAGGGCCTGTTTCCAAAATGGCCCCTTCTCTGATTCAAATTCCCTGTTGATGGTGCATTGCCCATGCCGTTGTGGTCACAAATCTATAAAGTATAAAGATTTAGGTCACTTGGTTTGTTTTTTATGGCTCCTCAAAGTTGTACCTTTCAGAAACTGTCTAAGTGTTGATAAAATGTGCATGTTATGTAAAATATTGATGAAAATCTAATCAAATGATAATCACCGTAAAGAATACATTCATGGCATGATTGTGACAAAAAATCATGTTTCCATCGCGCCATTTGGTTTTTTTTATGGAAGAAACAATCTCAAAAATGCCATTTTCGATGATAACATTTTAGACACAAAAACTGTGTTTTTTAGAGAATACACCCTTTTATGGGCGTTGGATGCAAACCAATTTTTATCCTATCAAACAGTACGTAATATGTTATTGATGAGAGGAAAAATCATCAACATGTAAGTAGTGGAACATTTTCAAATCTTGGGTTGAATTAGCCTGTGGTTGAATTGCCGATTTTCGACTTTCTTTAGATAATTAACAAAAACACGAGAGTATTTGCTCGGTATGTTGAGAATATGTACACAGATATGAAAAAAAGTGAGAGAAACACTTTTTCATGAAAAAAAATCCAAGATGGCTACTTCACAAGTCCCCGTGGTTGAAGACATGTACATTGGCTGACAAATAGACAGAAAAACAAACAAAACGTGTTCCTTATAATTTTGGTTGTTTTTTTTTGCATTTACAGGAGTGTTCATAGCTACGGGCGATTGTATAATACCTATTTTTATAAGTTTGATTGGTCACATGGTAAAGGGGATCTTTCATATCGAGCCCCAAACATACTTTCGACATATGCACTATGTTGCCGCATGGAAAACAATTTCAAGTTTTGTCGGAATTTCTTTACCTGTGGTTGTGATGGTCGAGGATTTTTCAGCGCCCTGTAATACCCAAGGTAGTACAAGATACTGGAGATGTGCGCACACATTCCCATCGTTCTCTCTCCAACTGGGCACTGGCAGTAGTAGTCTTTTATTGGGGCCTCATCATCGGGTGAAATGGTGAACCGTATCCAAACGTTATATTTCGTTTGGCTTTTGTATCGAGAATGTATTTGACATCGGAGAAGGTCTTGGGAGTGCTGGTAAAGCCATACCTCATAGTCTCCATAATCACTTAAATGTTCGGCGATGTAACCAGGAGCCATGCAGAGATATCTGATACGTTCCACACGTAATGGTTCTCAAGTAATCGAGATCGAGACGGGGAAACAGTACGGAAGATACATCCATCTTGACAAACTCGGACCTTGCCCGTCTAGATAGATCCGGATCTGTCTTGACTCTCTGAGCTAAACCATTCGGTGTTGTCAAACGGTCCTTCATACGTTCATCCATTAGCCTATCTCTGGCATCTCTCTCTGGAGATCTCTGGTAGATCGGTCCTCTAATACCATTCAGACAGGCTGTGACGGTTCGAAGCAAAGACTCGATGACATTGATAAAGCTGTTAGACACCAATTGCGTTCGGAAGAACGTCCAGTGTTTCAGACGACCATGATAGGATTCCAAAATCCACCTCGATTTGGTGATAGTTCTGTCAAGATTTGCTTGGACGTCAGAATGTTGACTTTGACCGTGTTTCGGGTAAGACGGCATGCTAGCATTGAGGCCAGAGGCTTCGAGAACTGGTAGGACAATTCTAAAACCTCGGTCAACGACAACATTGTCATCTGGTTGTAGCCAAGTAACTAGCTTGTCCATGACTTTTTTGTAATTGTAGCATCATTTTTGCTGCCAGTGAATGGTCCTACTGTGTCCAGAATGTAGCCATCTGGTAAAGCGATGCTCATGAATTTGAGATAGTTTCTCTTCTTCTGGCTACAGTAGGACATTCTCTGGAGCTTGTGGTTGGAGCTTTTCTGGATATAAATATAGGTGCCATCTAATATGGCAATGGCTTTATCTCCAAAAAATGCTTCTGAAAAGACAGTATTGTGCCCGAGCAACTGTTCTCTTGTCAAGTGATCCGGACCTAGAAATTGTTGGACTATCGATGTGTCTAATGTATGTACTATGGAGTGGAAAGTTTTGGACACACTTGACTTGGAAATTCCAAAAAGAGAAGAACACTGACTCCAGGTAATGTCGGTTTTCAGTTTTACCCAGAACAGAAATAGAGCATCGTGTGTAGTCTTGGTATATATACCAGATGAAAGATATGGGGAACAGTGCGAGTGGATTTCGAGGAACTGATCTTTGGACCAACCTGTCCAGGTCATGCATGCCAAGTCATCAAGAGAAGAAAAGCCCATTGCAAACGCAGACTGGATTTGTGAAAGGACGTGCGACACTTCTAGGAGGTCATTAATGATTACGGACGATTTTGATGGTAACTGAGATTCCAAGGAACCTCTACCATCAAGGACAACCTCTGTAGACGGATCTAAGTCGTTACCAATAAGGTGAATGGAGCAGACGCGGGATGAGGTGGGACACCACAGATTGTGTGAATAGATCAGGTGATGTCTTGCACGTTTTGGTAAGACTGATGATTTTGTTCCATTTATTGCAAAGGTAACAAGACAAGGACAAAGATGTGTGAAGATGATCCATTCAAAAGATCATGAAGGGTAAGAAACGGCAGGATATGGGATGGGGAGTCGTCTTCTTCCTCTATTTCCTGGTTCTGCGCGGGTTCAGGTTCAGGCTGATTTTTGTTCCGAAGATACTTCATGTAGCACTTCTGGCAAATGAGTGCTTGTTCCTTTGCTGACATCAATCCTTGTTGCACCAGCGTATCTAGGAGCCATTTATATTGTGGACTATTTACATTGCGTGCACTTCTGTTCTTATTGCCACTACGTTTCTTGAAGTATAGTTGACAGCCTTCTCCAACACATTTACCCTCCATCTTGAAACAATAACGATTGGTTTATGAAGCGTCGATAAAGTAACAAAATAGCAAGCCACTGATGATTGCTGTAAACAGCTAATACTTAGTAGTTTGGTACAATTATGCGAAAATGTGTGATGAATAACGAACAACTAATTACACAAAATAACAAGACAATATAATAAATCACATTCAATACCTCCAAGAAGCGCAGAATTGATTGATTACTTAGAACAAAATAAAGTAGTTCATATGGATAATCTATCTATTCGATGTGGCGTGGTCGGCAGGCACAAAGATAGTGAGACAAGTCAGGGTCCCAACCCTGACAGAGCCACAACGCTTTGGAGATGGGACAATAAAACAAGGAAAGTGAGACAAGAATAGCTAGCGTCGAGTCAATGATTCCGTAAACGTATAGACAAAGACAAGAAGATACCGAAAAATGTACAAGGCCACACGATCAGAAAATTCAGAAGAGGACAACTTGACATAGAAGAGTATTCATGTATCAGGGTGTCCTCATTGTAAATCTTTATATCGATACTGTTTATTTAGTCGTTAGATATCATAAAAATGTCATGAAAATATCCGCTCTAATATTCAATATAAAATTTTGTATATAATAAGCTATATAATAGGGTTTCAGACAAGGCTGTTACTCATTTCCCCCTTTCTTTCAATTTACAACCACATTCAGGCGGCGATATGAGAACTTTCCACCAAATGGAATTAGCTGATTTTTGGTACACATACGAAACAAGTAAAGCTCTATCCGATTTTCTGATGGAAATTTGCATCCAAAACTAGAAAACGGGAGAAAATTGCAATTTTATGGCATTTTCCTTCATAATTGTGTCTCTGCAAGTGCATTTTTCATCCGAGAAATTTTTTTTTTATGTTTTATGAATAAACACGATGTTTTGCAAATATTTATCAAAGAAATTTATACTATGTTGCGAATTACAATTTCGAGATAACCTTCTTTTATTTACGACCTTGTGTCTTTAATGCTCAAAATGACAACTTTATAAAAATACATTTTCACTGAAATTATGAAATCTGGGTGTCGGAAAGGTGTAAAATTATTCTTCGGAAAAGAAAAAAACTGTAGTTGAGCTAGATAAGAAATTATACGGGGGCAGGCTCCTATGGAGAATTAACATTACTGGAAACAGGCCCTTTCATATGAAGATAAGTGAGATAAAATTGAACTAAAGAGAAAAGAGAACTTTTTCATAGAACCAATGAGAGTGGTACGATGGCGGGGCGTCAAGGTCACCACAATTGTCGCTAGACCGTTATTGAGATCTTAAAAAAAAATCTTTCATTAGTCTTTAGTATGTTAACTGTGGCACAATTATTATATTAATTCAAATCACAGCTACAATGTTAGCACGTTCCATTCACAGGGGCCTGGTAATCTTAACAGCTACTGTAAAAGTGGATTTTTTCGCGGTGTGGAAATTTTCGCTTATTTCGCTTGCATTAAATTTCCACACACGAATATATTCAACACCACTCAAACTATGCCGTGTGTTATAGTATTATGAGGAAAGGTGCAAAACAGCATGACTGTATAGTATAGCGAAAAATTACACATCGCGAATAGTTGGGACGCTGGCTAAGCGAAAATTCCACTCGCCAAAATATTGACTTTTACAGTATACGTTGGGATATAAACTACTGGTAAATTTGTGTTCAGGAAAATTTTCATATGTTGTTTAGATCGACTTTCGGTCAATACCATAGAATATATTACGCAAAAACCATCCGATAATTTACATAATCATTGGGGTGGCATTTCTACCGAAAATCGATCTAAATTCTTTAAGCAAACCCTCATTGGTTTGGAACTTACCAATATAGCTTTAAGAAATGTTCAAGTCCCTTTGGTTTCTGCATTTATTTGCTCATGAAATTTATTGAAATTTGTAAACTGCAATAAGTGCTTCGATTTGTTTTATTTTTGTCTGTGATGTATCCTGCCCTCAGAACAACCCGTTCCATTATTGTTTTCTTCGAATAATGCTGTGGAACAGAACAGGATGGCTCGAGTTTTCCTCCTTCCGAACACCACAGGGACCAAAGAATTTGGTACAGCTAGCTATGACCATTGAGGGGGCATTTTTATCGAAAATTGATCTTAACCCCCCAAACGTGTAAAATTACTCTAAACACGCTATTTTAGGTTCAAAACTAGCTGTAACAAATTCTCAGGTCCCTGTGCCGAACACCAGACGTAGGAAACTCAGGTAAGAATAGGTACATCTCCCTTGAACCTGCAAAATATTTGTAAACAATCTTTTCTCGTGCTTAAGGTATAACCGAGGAGAACAGCGCAACAGTAAAATGGTGTTTGGAAACCAGCGTCCAGGAAAAAAGAATTCGGGAATCAACCAGACATCTTTTCCGGACAATCCACAGGGACAACGGCGATACACCTCTCTCGTATAAGGATTACGTCGAGGCGGTGAAGGCAATGGAAGTGGATGCGCCTGTTAAAGGAATGCTCGTGCTAGCAGGTGCGCCATTTCTATTCTGTAGCCATAGTGATATTTCATCACGGTATCTCGCGATATATGACGTTACATACAAATATTCAGTGTCATTATTGACACATGGTTACTGTGTGACGTTAGCCGAAACGAGATGTTCCGAGTAAGTTGTGCAGCATTTTTTAGCAATCGGGAATCGTCGGCACTTTCCGTAAAAGAGTATTTTCTCGTTTACAGAAAGTGACTGTGCTAATTGTCTTTGGGGTGTCATTTTTACATGAAATTGATCTAAATACCACAAAATGTGTACTTTTACTATGAATACTTCAACTAAGGTTCAAATATAGTTGTGACAGTTGTGACAAGTAACCAGGTCCCAGTGATAGTAATATGCGAACGGACATCCATCTAAACACTGACCAAACTCGACGTTGCTCTTAAGATCAATTTTGCCTATGCTATGGCACATTATGAAGAAGTTTCTCGTCTTAATAAATGTTGCATCAACCAGTATGCAATACATGTATATGTCAACAGGAATCTTAAGGATCAGTCCTGTGGGACATCATGACTGGAAGCACCGACACTTAGATAGGATTAATAAAACTAGAAATGTCTGTGACGTATAAATGTATCCGCCTCCTATGAAATAAGTTCTTCGTGCTTATTGTGTTTGCGAAGTTTGATGACAATTGGATCAGTAGTTATTTAAAGGCCCAATATACGTAACTTTCGACAAAACTTGAAGCGAAAATAAAGCCTAATAACTTTTCGTATTTATAGATTTAGTTAAGATTAACTGATATCAGCAATATTCAAGATGAAATCTTTCGCGGTTACCGGTACAGCAGCAGTTGAAACTCGCTATTTGTAAACACCTGTCCATTTCGAACCGTCTTCTACCTTCGGTTTGCTGTTGAAGTGGGCACCATCTGAATTATTTTTCAATTCTTTGGATTTTTTGTCAAGAGTTTCTTGTTAGTTACCGCTTAGGTTTACTTCGTTTTAGGCTTATTTTTTGCATGGTTATCAACTGTATTTTTTTCAGAATTTTTCAGAATCACGAATATCTCTGAAGTTACGTATATTGGGCCTTTAAATAATTTAATAACCATGGGACGGAACGCGACGCGACAGGACGGGGACGGGACGGGACGGACATGGGTAACACTATATGCTCTCCCATTTTATGGCGGGGCATGCGCATAACAAAATGCTGATCCGGGACCTGATCGGTCTATCTTAGTACGTGAATATTTTCAAACCAATCAGAACCAGCAGCAGTCCATTGCTCCGATTCAGCTGAAATCTTGAAAACGTAAACTTCACATGCACTTTCGATAGTACAATTTTCCCCTGGCCCTGACACCAGACTTAGACATTTTGACAAATAGTTGTCTAGTATAGTATCTATCTCTCGTAGTTCATCATCGAAAACCCACGTGACTATATTTTGATGTTTACACAAACGTAAGATCAATGTCACGTGGCTTTCTGATGATGGTCAAAGGTTTTCTAATTCTGATGTCAGGGCAAGATGAACCTCGGGTTAGACATTGAACAAGGTCTCGTCCATACAACTCCTCAACTTATCTGGACACATGTTTCATTAATTTCATTTTATCAACAGGCAAAGAAGCCGGAAATGACGTCACTGAAGAGAAACTATCAAGAATATTATCAGAACAGATTCAGGGGACACTAAACATGACGTCATCGGAACGCGAAAGCCAATCAAACGAGTTCAAATCAGCTGATATGATGACAAGGGTAAGTATCAGTATTTCGAGTTAAAACGAAAATATTTTAAATTTAATCTTGAATTATTTACATTGTGGTCGTTCTGTAAAGGTGCCTATGCGTCTTATTCGTTTTGTAGCATTTTACATAGTTTTCAAATGTATTAGCAACGAGACGCCAATGAGAAACTTACATTGACTTTATTGCGTTTACTAGGTCACAAAGTTTCCGATGGAGACACTAAAAGTGGGACTACAGGAAGTGCAGGATATGGTTTCAGCTGAAGGCATGTCGTGGGTCGGAAATCTGCTTCCTACAAACCAGCTCTATATGATATCCGCCTTCTTCCTCTACAGCTTTCTGTCTGCAAGCCTCCTCCTTTTCGTCATCCCACTTCTTGTGTTCTACGTCACTCTTGCTGTGTTGCTAGTGGCAACGTTGCAGATTGTTGTCAACAGGCAGAGTCTGAGGAAGAGCGAAAACCTTGCAAATACACTTCATAAATTTGACAAGAGTTTGGACGTAGAAGCGGCCAGGTCGAAATTCATCAGGAATAAATTAACGCCATATTGGGTTTTTATTGCGGTTCTGCCACTTTTCGTTGCTGGTCTGTCATTAGCGAACAAAAAATACATCCCGTGTTCTGATTTGGCGGTTGTGTCGTGTATGATAACAGGAATAACTTTCTTCTTCTTTATTGAATCCCCAATGGAACTGACACGTTGGTTAGCTATGATTTTGAATCTTTTCTCTTCGCTTCCGACAGTCCTACGAAATTTTCCAGACATTCCTGTCATTTCAAAAATTGTAGGTTTTGTCACAAAGTCGTTTTTCACATTTGACACTGCTTTTGGCCTGAAGATAAACGTTGGTCTCCCTTCAATTTCCTATTCTTTGCTTCCATTGATTTTTGTAATCATGGCGTTGCGTCATTCTGGAGCCGGAAGTTACCGCATTCTACTTCCGTTTTTTATCACGCATGTGTGGTTCAGCGTTGCTAGCACTTTGTACCCGCACACCACGTGGTTTGGGTTAATCAGAGCTTCTGTGGGAAACGCCCTTCTACCCGTTCTACTGCCCACTTCCATAGTAGTTGGTATATTATATGGTATCTACCAAGCCTTTCAAACAAGTCTTTTTATACAGATTGCAATTGCTGCCGTTCTTGGACTTGTTCCTTTAATTCTTTCGCAAACAACAGCTCTTTTTGGATCGAATGATGGGAAGAAAACTGGCTCTACCAAGAAGTATATAATGCTCATGTTCGGTATAATGGGTTTTCTCCCTTTAACTTCTGTTTTTAGCTTTATTCCAACAGAACATACTGTACCGTTTAAATTTGAATTAGGGTGGACGGAGTATAGAAACTTATGTACATCCGGGGATGGTAATATGATCTCGCAGCAAAATCTTTGCCGTAATTTCATTGGACAAAAAGTCACATGGAGCGGAACATTCGAGGAGGCCCAAATCGCACAAATTGTGAACAGCATCGAACCAATGCTGGCGGGATTGCCGTCTTTGGTGGTAAATAAAATTCGCTGTAATTTTGGTTCCCCATATGGAGATTGCAACTCGACAGTATTGTCAACAGACCAGCAAACTGTGTGCAAGCTTAAGGCGGCCGCAGGACAAACGTGTCATTTTAACGAATATGACACATTCTCGTTCAAAATGAAAGTATCGATGCCAAATTTTGATGGAAAACTAACATTAGATGCAGGAGATACGTTTAAGAATGTTCTGGAAATTTTAAAAACGGGAGATTCTTTAGAATTTGTTGCCGTCCTTGGTGAAAATCAAGGTACAACAATGCCAAGTTTTCAACTTAAGGACATCCGCTGCACTAGTCGGGTACTTCCGGTGGTTTTAGAAGAACCGGAAGAAGATGACGATGTTCTTCTAGCACGGGCTACAAATGAAGCGATATCAACTACTGTTAATTTTTTCTTGTTTCCGGCTGTAGAATATTCTCCAAAAACCACTTGAATAGATAGAATATATAAAGAAATTAAATGAAGGTGGATTCTTTACGGCAAGAAATATATTACATATTTGAAGTACATATCTTTGTACATATTTTGACTGGAATATCTTTAAAAAATGCAAACGACTTCATGACGGCTTTAAAGAAATGTGTGCATATGATGCCATTTTTTATATTAAATATATTTTGCCACATTTTGTTTTGTCATTTGTTTGTTTGTCCATTATTGCTAGGAAAGGGGCATAACTCTCAATTAAGTCTAATATGCAATGTTTTCGTATGTTATAACAGCTGACGTACACAGTTTCTTTGTCTGACAAAAAGACGGCGAAATTAGGGAAATACATCAAAAGGGAACACTTACTTTTACTCGTGAATTGAAAGAATTATAGATTTCTTCTTGTAAAATAGCAATATGATGCGTAATACGGAGCAATGATAAGAGATTATTTCAATCATTAAAGGCGGGAGTGCAACAGGGGTCACTTTTGGGGCCATGTTTATTTCTACTGATAATGGAGTAAATAATCTATAGCGTCAAGCGTGTTGGTGCTTCATATGCATTGACAGGGGGAAACAAACAGGACACTGCTGACATACCGGGTATGAGATGAAGACTAACATAAATTATATGTTAGAGCAGGTACATGCATGGCGATCTTCAATCCGGAAGAAACGGTTATCCACTTTTGTCTTCAGATCGACTTTGAGATGTTGCATTTTCAGTAATGAAGCAAATGAATCCTGTGTTCGAACTAGGCTTCTCTGAAATGGACATTTAAAAATCCACTTATTAAATAAAGTAAAATACATCAAGTACGGGTAAGAAAAACCCGACATTTGTATGTCCAAAAGTGATAAATATAACCCCTGCTCTAGCTTTCCTAATTTGTGAGAAGCATTGATTTTTTTTCCAAGTCCAGAATTTGGAGATTTTACCCCAAAATTACAAAAAAAGTTGAAATGATAGAAACGATTTTAATTTGCATCCACTATACACCTTTACCCCAAGTTTGGCTGTTTTAGCTTTTATATTTTGTGAGAACAATGGTTTTTCTTTCAATTCCAGAAACTTGAGGTTTTTACCCCAAAAGTACAAAGATTGTTTAAATACTAGTATATATATATGCATAAATAGTGTAATGTATCCAGGTATATACATCCCACGATACACCTATAACCCGAATTTGGATGCTCTAGTATTTATACTTTGTCAGAAACAGCCTGATTTGCAAGAGATAAACGCAAAACTTTAATGTGATTTTTTTTTCAAAGTCCAGAAATTTGATAGTTTGTAGGAATCAATGAAATATTTTAGTTCAGTAGGCTCTACTACTCGTGTTGTCCGATTGATTCAAACTCTTTAGCTCTGATCCGCTAGATATTGGGTCGGTGTGACAGAAAATAAGTTGCCTATGAACAAAGTTCCTTATTTCCACTTGCAACTTCTTTGTAAATCATAGAGTCTCCATGTAAATCTTTTCTTTGTTCATATTTTGCCCCTGGTTTAATCGATTATGTGTTTGCATTATGATTTTGTTAACACTTAGGTATTCTCTTATTTATTTCATAGTATAAGGTGCTATTGCATTTTGTTTTTGCTTTTTACTAATTAGATTATAAGCTAGAAAAAAAGCCTTTTTGAAATTCGAAATTTGAAAAACACATTGAATGTAGTATTTTGACATATTATATACATGTTTGTAGTTAAATTTCATTTGAAATGTTTATAGAGTGTGAAATTATCCGTTATTAGTATCAACTCGTCCGTCTTTTAGCCTATAGTTATGCCCCACTGGAATATTGACGCATGCGCATACGAACGTTTAGAACTTTTTTTCATAGGCAACTTATTTTCTGTCACAACGGCTCGCGGCTTCAGAGTACTATCGGTTGGGCAAGCTTTGTCAAAAACAGAGCTCGAGCTAAACACAAACTTTCACGCACGCCTAAACTTTTATGAAAATGTACAAGGTCTTATTGATGAATATTTTAGTGCAGATCCCAAAGCTTACTGGAGACTTGTTAAATGCCTAATGAAATCTTATTCATCAACACAACAAATTCCAACACTTGTAGATCCAAATTCAGACACTGTAGCCACATTCGATACAAACAAAAGCATTTTTTTTTTAAATTAATATTTCGATAGTATAACTCGTCTTGACGATACTGGAATAGCTTTACCAAGTTTCGCCTCCAGAACTGAAAATATGTTTAATAGTGTTAGGTTAACTTTTACTGAAATTAGGGACGTTTTACAAACGCTGGAACTCGGCAAGGCTTCGGGCCATGATGGAATCAGCCATCATATGTTGACATACGATTTGTAGGCCGTTAGAATTACTGTTAAATGTATCATTTGTTGAAGGTGTTTAGCCAGGTGTATGGAAGCATGAAAGGCCCAATATACGTAACTTTCGGCAAAACATGAAGCAAAAATAAACCCTAATAACTTTTTGTATTTATAGATTTAGTTAAGATTTACTGATATCAGCAATATTCAAGATGAATTCTTCGCGGTTACCGGTACAGCAGCAGTTGAAACACGCTATTAGTAAACACGCAACAATTTCGAACCGTCTTCTACCTTCGGGTTGTTGTTGAAGTGGGCCCCACCTGAATTATTTTCAATTCTTTGGATTTTTTTTGTCAAGGGTTTCTTGTTAGTTACCGCTCAGGTTTACTTCGTTTTAATCTTATTTTTGCATGGTTATCAACTGGATTTTTTTCCAGAATTTTTCAGAATCACGACAATTTCCGTGAAGTTACGTATATTGGGCCTTTTATGTTATGGCTCTTTTTATGAAAATTGATAAGTATTCTCCAACGAACTATAGACCAATTTTTCATTTATCAAATGCTGGGAAAGTATTTGAAAGCGTGATTTTAAGCATATGCATAATGTTTTGTTACAAAATTCTCTTTTTTTATCAGTATCAGTCTGGTTTCATGCCAGGTCATTCAACGGTGTTCCAATTAATTGAATTGTGATACAACATGTTTTTTGCCTCTTGAAGAAAAAAAAACATCCATGTATAATATTTTGCGACATTTTCTAAAGCATTTGACCGAGCCTCGTGCATGGACGTTTTGTTAAATTACAATCGATTGGCTTTACTGGTGAAATTCTTCAGTGGCTTAAACACTATCTTCTAAATAGTAAGCAAAAAGTCCTCACAAGTAATTCATATCTTAATACGATTGAATCAGGGGTGCCTCAAGGTTCGATTCTAGGTCCTCTTTTATTTCTTATCTATATTAACGACATAGCCGACGTATTAGAGTCATGTTCACGTCATTTTACTGATGATACCTCCCTATTAGCTTCCTGTTTTTCCTGTCCTCTTCTTCCTGACAAGAAATTAAACATGTATTAAACAGAGACCTCGAATCCATAAGAAAATGGGCAAACAAGTTAGTGACTTTTAATCCAGACAAAACTGAAATGATCTTCATATCTAATGCTGACGAAATCAACGAAGACTTTGAAATTGTTTTTGACGGGAAATTTCTTAACTATACTTTCATTGTACCGACATTGACATCTCGGGGGGGGGGATTACGAGTTCAAATGCCAAATGAAAATTGTGTCCTAAATATAGGTGTCCGTTGCCTGTAGAACTTTTTTACATGAATTTCAAAAATTTACCAATTCGGCGGCCATTTTGAAAGAGCCTATTTCCGGTTAACTCCCTTTTCGAAAAATGTTTATGAGAGAAAACAGAAAAAAATTGACTTCTCGGAAGAGAATTACTACTCAATTGGTAATGCATTTTATGCCGATAATTTAAATTTTAGAATTTTTAGACACGTACAAAATTACATTAAGTCAGAGACGTATAAAGCCATATATATATACGTCTCTGATTAAGTTCAGTAATATAAAATAAAGTGTAGATTTTAATTGATTTTTTTCTTCTATTTATTTCGATATGAACAGATTCCTGAAATGGCAAATACAAATTTATACAAGTATCGACATATATTCCATCCGGCTAGCATCCATGGACAATATAAACGGTTTTTTGACCCATGGGAGAGTGTATGTCCTTATTAGGTCGTATACGGTAACATGATGACGTCACATGTGTATTCGCAATACTGATCATGTGACCACATAATACCACTTCCGCAACAAACAAAATGGCGGATCAGAAGTCACCGTCTGCTGCACAGTCAAAACAAACTGAAGTTCATGAAGTTTCTAAAGGTGTGTAACTAATACAAATCAACTTATGGCCTTTTTAATGTGGAATTATTCGACTTGTTACAAGTGACTGCGTCTTGCACTCCCAGAACATGCATGCTGGCTATACTAAAATATCTTCGAATTTCGATTCATAAAACCTGTTTCTGACTGCTGATCGGATTATGATCACTGGAGCATGAAATACACCGTGGCATGTTGTTTCACTGAGTCAGCAATAACTTACGTCGTGTGTCACGTTTGGGCTTAACAACACATCTAATACTCATATTGCCAAACGAAAATCAAATGAAAATTCTACATTATAACCAATATAGGATATACATGTCTAGGCACAGGAACGTGTTATAAATAATAACAACAGTATAAAATGTATGCATGCATGGGGGTCGATATTTAGAGATTATGATATCGCACTCCTTATCAGCCCATGAGCCCTGATATCAGGGCTTGAGGGCTGATTAGGGGTGTGATATCAAAATGGTCATGTTATCAGTGGTCAATTTACAATTTATTTTCATGGGTCCTTTTTGTAAATATTGCCAAAAATTATGGGTCCCACAATATTAAATTGAAGTACATGTATATGTATGTCCAGAATATCCAGGAGTCCTTTCATAATTTTATGAGTACTGGACTCGGGACTCGCAAGTAGATTGATCACTGCTGTTATAAACTTTTTATCATTTTTTTATCTCGAGTAAACAAAACATAATTTACAAAGAATTTCTTTTTAACACATCACATAATTTTAACCATTAACATTGACTGATATTCATGAAAATGGTAACACAATTTATCATATAAAATGGGTAAAATTATAAAATATGTAAGAGTCAACATGCGAAAGAAAATCCCAAATTTCGCGGCCATAATGAATTAGATTTCACTTACAAAATACATGCTGCATGTACATTTACTGAATGTACAAATGTATTTTTGATAATAGTTTAAAACCATATTTTTTCATATCATGATAAAATGGTTGGATTTTGATGAATATTAAATTAATCTAATCTTACCTGTTCTCCTGATTGAAAGGAAATGTTAACTATAGTTAAGGTGACCAAACTCAGCAGTCAAAAACAAAACTTGAAACTGTTAAAACTATAAGTGTAAATTTTTATAAAGATTTTTTTTCTGTATCAAAACTTTGTAAAACTGTCCAAAAATAAAATTGTGTCTTCAAAATACAGTTTCCAAACATTTTACTGAGTGAATAATGCATGGAATATAGAGGATAACACTCTTAAAATTTGACTGCAATTAATTGAAATTTTTCTTACAAGACAATTTTATGTAATTTTTTTTTGCTATTTAGATATGGAAATTAAACAGGTAAATCTACAAAATAATCTTTTGTATCATTTATGCAAGCATACAAAAAACATTTTGATTTTCACACTTTAACAGAAACTTTACAACAATGGGAGGCTGAAGCCAAGGATGAAAAGGATGAAAGTCAGGTGAAGCTGGGCGAGTATCTTCTGAAGCTGGCCGACTCTGGCGTAGACAGGGAGGAAAATGCTAAGAAGGCTATTTATTGGCTGGTACAGGCTTCTAAGCAAGGCAATGATGATGCCACTAAACAGCTGGGAAAATGTCTCAAAACAAAAACAGGTAGGTACATCGTATTATACTTTCAGTTCAGGATTGATTAGGATAAAGACTATCAATAAGTTATCTCCCCTTAGCACTTCAGTAAGCTAAACTACCCATATTATTAGTCCCCCACTGAGAAATGGAGGGAACTATATTTTTGTGTTGTGTCTTTCCATTTGTCCTACTGGCCTTCTGTCCATTCATTTGTCCACAAAAATCCACAAAAATGTTTCTGCACAAATGGTGACGATATTGTGAAGGTTTACTGTATTATGATGGAAGCAACTGACCACAATAGGTTTCCCTGGTATAAAGCAAAAAACAGAAGAAAACCCTGGATTTTTTCTTCTGGGGACCTGGAAATACTATAAGTCTAAAAGTACTTACAGGTAAACAAAACAGTTACATGAAATGTAGCTGTATATCAACAAATTGTAATTAGGGATATTAAATTTCAAAAATCAACTTAACAAATATTTTGTTTCAAGGTATCACGGCTGATAATCGAGAAGAAGTTGAGTGGTGCGTGGACACAAGTAATTTTGAGAAGAAGGTTCGGTCAGCGTCCCGTGGTCTTTTTCACACGCTATCGGGGACACATCAAAAAGTGATGTCTTTGGAGGAATACATCACAGCAGTGAAGAAAGTGTCTGGGGGAGACGTTCTTGAGGAAAAAGTACTGATAGCCGCAGGTACAGAGATCTCATTAGCATAATTAGTTCACATGTACCTGCCTCTAAACGTTCAAGTGAGGGCAATCTCTTTCAGTCATTCAACATTTTTTCAGGAAAGCGTGTCAGTGTTCCCATTCATAAAGAAACGTGACTGTGTGATTCACACATATTCTAAAAAGATCACATACAGATTTTGGCTACCTTACGTGACCTTAACGCGAACAAAAATATGTATCTCGCATTCAAAATAACCTTATAATAATTCTATATAATTTCACTTCGCTTAAATGTGAATTAAAAAAGTTGAGAAACAATTCTACAAAAAACGAAAGTGCTGTGGTCACAAGGGGTTTTCCGATTTTCTCAGTTGGTAGTCTTGCTCATGAAAACGCTTTAATACGGACTGTGTGTCTATCTAGTAAAGCGCCTCAAAGACCAAGAATAATACTCAGTACACTAGTAATACTAGAACAAAACAGGGGAGGCAAGGTTTAGCTTCAGTCTGCCCAAACTCCGATGACGCAGTAGAAACAAACAGACAGCTCCGCTAAATGTAAGGCTGGAGGAAATGGGACTGCCAATTACTAATGCAAAGCATGAAAGTATTAGAAGATTAAAAACCTAATGCCATGAGGATTTTGGATATTTGAGGCCAGATAAACAGAAATATGGACTATATATTGTTATTACAAAGATGATTAAATTGTCATATTAATTTATTACACATTATCATATTAATTATTATACATATAATTACCAAACATTGGGTGCTGTTACGTCATGTGTGTGTTCAAAATTATATACTCTATTGGTAAAAGAAGAAATAATTAAACTAACCATTAACATATAGGTGACTGTCATCATTTTACAAAATGGACCTTGTTACATTGTGTCTTGATTACAAAATATTGACCATAAAAAAATGAAAACAAACACTGAATACAGGTATAATAATTGTTTTTATTTTGTTTGTACATACTTTGAGGCTAAATAAATGGTACTCCCAAAAAATCATGCATGTACCCCCAAATTTTGCTGTGTACCCCCTTTTTGCAAACCATGGGGGTACGAAAACCCTCAAATAGAAAAATGAGTGGGAACACTGCGTGTTTGAAATGCATCTGAAACTGCTTTATTCAATTATCTTTTCCTTTTTATGCATTTAAAAGCAGATAAAAAATCAATAATTTGATCCAGACACACCTGTTATAATTATTTAATACACACACCCTCAGTAACTACCAGGTAGGGGATAATGTGATTCAGACACACCTGTTATGATCATTACACCCACCTGCAGTAACTAGGAGATCATTTGATCCAGACACACCTGTTATGATCATTACACCCACCTTGCAGTAACTAGGAGATAATTTGATCCAGACACACCTGTTATGATCATTACACCCACCTGCAGTAACTAAGAGATCATTTGATCCAGACACACCTGTTATGATCATTACACACACCTGCAGTAACTATGAGATCATTTGATCCAGACATACCTGTTTAGTGTTATGATCATTACGCACACCCTGCTATAACTAAGAGATCATTTGATCCAGACACACCTGTTATGATCATTACACACACCCTGCTATAACTAACAGATCATTTGATCCAGACACACCTGTTATGATCATTGCACCCACCTGCAGTAACTAAGAGATCATTTGATCCAGACACACCTGTTAAGTGTTATGATCATTACACCCACCTGCAGTAACTAGGAGATCATTTGATCCAGACACACCTGTTATGATCGTTACACCCACCTGCAGTAACTAAGAGATCATTTGATCCAGACACACCTGTTATGATCATTACACCCACCTGCAGTAACTAGTAGATAATTTGATCCAGACACACCTGTTATGATCATTACACACACCCTGCAGTAACTAGTAGATAATTTGATCCAGACACACCTGTTATGATCATTACACACACCCTGCAGTAACTAGTAGATAATTTGATCCAGACACACCTGTTATGATCATTACACCCACCTGCAGTAACTAGGAAGAGATCATTTGATACAGACACACCTATTATGATCATTACACACACCCTGCAGTAACTAGGAGATAATTTGATCCAGACACACCTGTTATGATCATTACACACACCCTGCAGTAACTAGGAGATAATTTGATCCAGACACACCTATTATGATCATTACACCCACCTGCAGTAACTAGGAGGAGATCATTTGATCCAGACACACCTGTTATGATCATTACACACACCCTGCAGTAACTAGGAGATCATTTGATCCAGACACACCTGTTATGATCATTACACCCACCTGCAGTAACTAGGACATCATTTGATCCAGACACACCTGTTATGATCATTACACACACCCTGCAGTAACTAGGAGATCATTTGATCCAGACACACCTGTTATGATCATTACACACACCCTGCAGTAACTAGGAGATCATTTGATCCAGACACACCTGTTATGATCATTACACACACCCTGCAGTAACTAGGAGATCATTTGATCCAGACACACCTGTTATGATCATTACACACACCCTGCAGTAACTAGGAGATCATTTGATCCAGACACACCTGTTATGATCATTACACACTCCCTGCAGTAACTAGGGGATAATTTGATCCAGACACACCTGTTATGATCATTACACACACCTGCAGTAACTAGGACTTCATTTGATCCAGACACACATGTTATGATCATTACACTCACCTGCAGTAACTAGGAGATCATTTGATCCAGACACACCTGTTATGATCATTACACACACCCTGCTATAACTAGGGGATAATGTGATCCAGACACACCTGTTATGATCATTACACCCACCTGCAGTAACTAGGAGATCATTTGATCCAGACACACATGTTATGATCATTACACCCACCTGCAGTAACTAGGAGATCATTTGATCCAGGCACACCTGTTATGATCATTACACCCACCTGCAGTAACGAGGAGATAATTTGATCCAGACATACCTGTTTAGTGTTATGATCATTACACCCACCTGCAGTAACTAGGAAGAGATTATTTGATCCAGACCTGAAGACTTTAATTATTTTTTTTTTCAAAATTATTTTACTTGGTACTTAAAGGCCCAATATACGTAACTTTCGGCAAAAACTTGAAGCGAAAATCAAGCTTAATATCTTATTATATTTATAGATTTAGTAAGGATTAACTGATATCAGCAATGCTCAAGATTAATTCTTATGCGGTTACCGGTACAGCAGCAGTTAAAACACGGTATTTGTAAACACGCGTCCATTTCGAGCTGTCTTCTGCCTTCGGTTTGTTGTTGAAGTGGGCCCCACCTGAACTATTTTCAATTCTTTGGATTTTTTTTCTCAAGATTTCCTTCTTGGTTACCACTCAGGTTTAGTTCGTTTTAGACTTATTTTTGCACGGTTATTAACTGGGTTTTTTTCATAATTTTTCAGAATCTCGAAAAATTTCCTGAAGTTACGCATATTGGGCCTTTAAGGTTCTCAGAAATGTTAGGCTTTATATATATGACATCATGTTAAAAACTGTTTAATTGGATAGTGTTTACAGATAATTAAATGTAAATACATATGCAGGGATTGGGATGTCCTTTAAAAGAAACTTATATAATTATAAAACCACATGAACAATTGATCACAATCTTATTGAAGATTTTTTTATTCCAGGTAAAAAAATTGGTGACAACATCAGCGAAACAGAATTTGCTAAAGTTTTATCCAAGAAAATTCAAGGAAAGATAACTCTAACATCATCAGAGAAAGACTCTCAATCTGAGGAATACAAATCAGCCGGGATTGTTACTAAGGTAAATTTGTGGTGGATGTTGAATGATCGTGGGAGAACTCTTCACATTAGAAAGCACGAAAGTTTAACTTGAGACAATTCACAAACCAGTATGATTCAACCCCATAATTGGAAAAAGTATTCAGAACTCACCTGAATTTTTGCATATTTATTTCAATCAATGGCCATGGTAATTTTATGCTCCCCGAAAATTTCAGGGGAGTATATATAATATAATTATATACTAAAGTAGTTGCCGCTTTGTCTTTGTCCGTCTGTCCTTTTGTGTCTGGAGCATAACTCTGCCCACAGGTAAGCAAATGATAATCATCAAACTTGATGTGTACATTAGTTACCCTATGCTTAAGGCAATTTGCCATGTACTAAATTTAAGCCCACGGCCCCCTTCGTACAGGGTTTTTGCCCTTTGTTAAAATTTTGTGTCCAGATTTGCCCACAGTGAAGAAAGAATCATAAAATTTGGTGTGTACATCAATTACAATAAGGTGATGTGAACTGTTTAAATTTAAGACCCACAACCCCCATTTTTATGGGGTTATTGTCCTTTGTTAAAATTTAGTGTCTAGAGCCTAACTTTGCTCACAAAGGAGACAGAATCGTGAAATTTGGTGTGTACATCAGTTACATGATGGTGATGCGAAATGTATAAATTCAAGATCAGTAATACCTCATTTACAAATTAATTGCTCCATGTTGAAATTTCGTGTTTGGAACCTTGCTTAAAATTTGCTTGCATTTACCTTCATTAAAAAACAAACATAACTCCTGTGTCAAACAGTATTAGGGAGCATCCCTGGCTACCAGGGACTGCCTTGCATTTAAAGTTTGATAATGAAACTAGGTATATTGGTAATACTAATGCAATACATGTACAACTCTACCTTCACCAAAGAAACATAACTCCAGAGTCAATATCCCTGTGACTGCCTTGTTTTATCCGGAATTGTTAATGGTACAAAAACTGGTTGCAATATAATACAGTGGACTCCACTTAATATCACTCCTGTTAATATAACATTCCTCTTTATATCATGTTTTTCTCAAGCACCATTTTTCTTTCTATTTAATCTATGTAATTTTATTTGGTTAAAATCATGTATTTTGAGTTGAATTCCTCTTAATATCATGTTTTTTTTAACCAATCACATAAAATATCAAGAAAATGATGTCATTTTCATTGATTTCAGATACAACTTGTACAAAACGTTGCATAGAAAATAAAAAAATAACCCCAAAAATGATTTTAATTGAAATAATGTTATCTATAGATATTGATACATCTTCATATGCACATTGAATAGCTTACTTTTAGTAATGGGGATTGGAAATGCACTAGATTTAGTGGGAAAAAAACATGTTTCTATTAATGTCACATTCCTGTTAATATCATGTTTTTGTCTGACAAATGCAACATGATATAAAGAGGAGTGCACTGTACAAGTAGTTTTATGTAGTTTAACTTACAGAGTTACTGACAATTGATTCATCGACAATTCATTGGTTTATCCACAGGTCATTAAGCATCCAAGGGCAACAGCCATGGTTCTGTTTGACGAAGGCTTGGAATGGATCTCTGATGAAGGTTTGAAATTCGGCATGTCACTGATTCCGACCAATCAGCTTTACCTACTGGGCGTGTTCTTTCTGTACAGCTTCATATCAACGAAGCTCCTGTTCCTTGTCGTCCCGCTCGTTGTATTTTACATTGCGATTGCCATCATGGTGATCTCGACCTTACAAATGTTTTACAAGAGCAAGAAACTTAGGGATGCTACTGCAATGGCGAATGTTCTCAAGAATTACGATGTCGGAGTCAATATTGATGATACCAAATCACAGTACACCTGGAATACCCTTACCCCCTATTTGATATACTTTGGTGCCTTGCCTTTTCTTATTGTGAGCTTCTCATTGGCTAATAAATTATTCATACCGTGCTCCGAGTTGATGGTACTTTCTGGTGCTTTGTCTGCCATCTGCTTCTCTGCCTTGAGCGACAGCCATGATCTTATCACTCTGATGGCGTTAGGTTGTAACTTTCTCGCCTCACTTCCAACTTTTTTCCATGCGTTCCCGGATATCCCTGTCATTACTCCGATCTTACACCTTGTAACTGGGTCCTTTTTCTCTATTGAGCTTGGTTACGGGTTTTCTCTGAATTTCGGAATTCCGTCACTGTCACACATTGTTATTGGGATATTTTTCATCGTCATGGCGATGCAGAAATCCTTCTCTGGTGTGTATAGGGTATTAGTGCCGCATCTTATCTGTTACTTCTGGTGGAACTTTATGACTTCCCTATTTCCCTTCACCACCTGGACCGGTTTGGCTCGTGCTAGTATTGGCTATTTATTTCTCCCTCTGCTCTTTCCGTTCATCATGTTTGCCATAATATGTGGCTTCTTTTATTGTCTTTACTCTCTTTTCCAAACTGAACTTTTCGGAAAGGTTATTATCACACTCCTTATGCTGGCTGTTCCGGTTCTTTTGACGCAGACAAAAGCTCTTTTCGGTAAGAAGACTGACAAGAAATACAAATCTGTCAAGACTATTGTCATGGTGGTTTTTGGAGTTTTAGCGTTCATCCCTCTCGCTTTCATTCGACTTCCAAGTTTCAAGGTTAAAGGAAAGTTAAATCTGTCTTGGGAGGACTACAGCAGTATCTGTGTCGATGGATTGACAAGCAACACTGCCCCGAACCAAATTCAATGCAGCCATTTCATTGGTCAAAAAGTTGTATGGGAAGGACAATTTTTAGGTGCCAAGGTTACGAAAATTGAGAACAGCGTTGCACCCTTATTGAGTGGTTTACCCGGTTTTATTGCGGAACAACTTCGCTGCATTTATGGAGAAGACTTTGGAGAATGTGATTCGGAATCAGAAAATGAACAACAGGTGTGTCGACTGATGAAGGCCGCAGGACGGAACTGTCATCTTAAGAAACATGATACATTCTCATTTTCGGCAATTGTGCAGATGCCTAACTCTGTGATACTCAGTTTAGATGTCGGTGATGCATTTAAGGCAGTCATTGCTGCCTTAGAACCTGGAGACAAAGTCAAAGTCACTGCAACTTTACACGACGGCTTGGGGACAAATTCTTTGCATATGAAGTTGAAAAACATTAACTGTTTGAGCAGAGAACTACCAGTCATGGAATTGATTGACGAAGAAGATGATGATGAAATAATAGAAAAAGCCATGAACGAAGCTGTTACTGTGGCATTCAATTTCTTCTGGTATCCTTTGGTCGAGTATGCTCCCTAAAAGGTTTAAAAGTCAAGGGTCAAAGGTTAAGCACTCGCTCTGTCTATTTAACCTTCAAAATTTAAAACTTCCTCCTTAAATTCAGACTGTTTCTACATTTGAATGTCACTTGATGTGAGGAATTCATGAGTTTTGTTTCTAAAGCACCAGTAAGAAATTGTCTTCTGTTCAGAAAGGTTTGAGGCCTATGGGGGTCAATCTCCAGGTACTGCATGCATGTTGCAGGTCAGTGATTCTTCTCCAGGTACTCCAGCTTTCCTCCTAACCAAAACTTGACAAGTCCAGAAAAGAATTGACGATAATTGTTAATACATGCAACACATTTTAGCAAACATACCCAGATATGAAGCATTTAATCAATATCAAAATTTTAAAATTATCTTTTAATTTTTACAAGCTTACCTTGTATGTTTATGAGGCTATTGAACATTCATTCTCTTAAATATACCTTTTGTTAAAAACATATCGGTTATTATAAACATGTTAACTTTTATACATTTTTTTTTTAAATTTGACAAAAGTTATAGGTTGCTCATTATTTTTTTTCATTGTTATACACAAAGAGCTGCCTGGTGTTGAAAGATACAGTTCAATTGCAGTAAGTGCTTCAAATTGATATGTACATTAATCTATATATTTTTTTTTTATTGAAAAACTTAACAGTAAAATTAGGAATTTCTATTGCTTTGTACATCAGAATATTTTACATAATCTTTGTAAACATTTTACAAAGGTGGTGTTGTTTCAAGGTTGGTATTCAATAATCTATATATATTCCTCTGTGGGAATAGGTGGGTAGACATATATATTACCAGACACTAGTATCCATGTGTTTCAGCACAGACTTAGATTGCTATCTTAGTTCTTGGTTTCAGGTATTTTTGGAATAGTTTAAAAGTAAAAATCTCTAATGATCCTGTTTATGGCAAGAAGAGGGTGCATGGGCATTCATATATGTAAAATGAGTTGATCATTACTTGCAGAGAAATATCTTTGTGTTCGTGAAAGCCTCAAAATGAAGGTGATAATTATACTGTTCACATAGTTTATTGATTTATGCTGGGGGAAATTTCGCGAACCATTAGTGCGTTGGTAATTTATGCTGCCTCGACAGACTGACATTTACTTTGTAGAGTTATCTCCCTTAGTCCATGGTATGAGTACACAGGTATTAGTAGTTACCTGTAGCTTTTGAGTACATGTTACTGTACATATGCGTAGCTGGTAAATGCCTACATGTATTATTCCTTGAGATGTGTAGTTGTAACTGTAGTTAAATAGTATGGGTTGTTAAAGATTAAGGGAGATTATTAGTTTATATACATCCAGTATTCACTAGTCACAAAATTATCATCAGTTTGTGTATATATTAATCATGAGCTCAGTTAACATGTCACCTACAGTGAAAAGTGCAGTAAATGTATAAATATTTTTAATCTTTTTAAGCATGATTCATATTTAGGTTCATGTAGAGATTTAGATATTCATTGATTATGGGAGCTATCTTTTTCCAACTGAAAGGACCTCCAGGAAAATTCTGTTAAGTTGAGATTAAACATTGTGGAAAAAAAAAATTAAACAAATAAACTGCACTGCAAGACTATATGAATTAAGAACTCTTCCCCTTATCTCTCTTTGTACACTCTTCTTAATTTGTTGTAATTCAAATCCAACCACATATGAACAAATTTTTCTTTCAAAATATTTTTTCTGTAGTCTCAAATTGATATTCTAATGTCTCTTATCCATCGATATATGGGACCCCATTGTCTTAAGTTTCACAAAGGATAGTAAATTATAACCTGAATATTTATATATAAAAAGGGACTCAATGTCACACTTTTTCATCAGGAACTTATTGTCTAAATATTCTCATGATTTAGGACTGAATTAAAAATAACATTTTGTTTTCTTGTACATGTTCATCTACCAATTCATCTACCCCTACATATCATATACCCAGACTGATTTGGCAACATTCAAATGTAACAAAGGGGTCAATGGGCAATAATATACAACATTATTATGGAAGAGTTACCTACCTTGAACATCTGAAAAGAGCTAGTTAATTTATTTATCCGAATGTTTTAGCATTTATTTAAGGCAAATTTTAATAGCAACCTATTTTTTTATGTAAAAAAAAAAACAATTTTTCTGCTTTAAATGCAATTTTTTCATGTATAAACCCTTGCGGATTTGCAAATTAAAGAATACAGGCCTTGAAAGACAGCCCAAATGAACAACCCTGGTCCAACTGTTTGGATCGTGGTAAGCGAAAGAAGCCCTAGCTGGTTTCTCATACAAAGTCTTAGAACTTTATTTGAAGAACTTAAAAATATTAACATTGTCCATAATTTTTACAGTTTTATAAATGCTCATATCTGTGTGACTATATGAATAAGAAACGAAAGAAACTTGAAATTGCCATTATTTGGGTTACCTTTGTAATCTCTAAATAATTCTACTTGGTCAACCACAGAATGAGATTGCTATATATCCGAGTCTGTGGGTTAAGTACCGGGGTATTGACATTTTTGCAAAACAGGATCAGAAAAAAATAACCTGCTATGATGATTTTTAAGTGAAGTTGGACTGAATGATATTTACATACATATGTAAGTCCTACAAAAATGTTTGGATGTTTTTATCTTTTTAACGTTATCTATCTATTGAACGTTATTTTTATTGTGATATTTTATTCAATATCAAATGTTAATGATGAGAAAAACTATTTTTATAAAGACAAACAAATTTGATCTGCATGTATAAAATACATGTAATGTTATAAATATAATAATACCTATCTATGCAATATTTTTTTTATAGTTTTATGATAAAAATGAATCTCTTACAGGAAAATCTCAGTTGGGACTTTAAAGTTAATGAATATATATGTAGATTTAATTGAAAATTAATATTACTGATAAAATTGAAAATATCATATTATGTAACATATCAAAAATGTATATAATAAAGTAAAATACTCTCAAGTGAATTTATGTTTGAAAGCGTAAAAAGCATTCTGTGAAAAATTTATTGAAATATACTCTTTCTAGTATGTGGTGCTTTTATATATATATATTGGTATATTAAATTACCTTGTTTACAGTAATTATTATATGGATACAATACAATTACTGTCTAAAACATTGGTTGTAATAAGAATCTAGTATCGCCTTAAAATAGCAATGTCATTTTTCAAAGAATGTTGTAACTGAATTTTGTTCAGTGTTTGTAGTTCTTAAAAACTTGGGAGAACAAAGGATGGCCATAGATTTGATAGTCATTGGGCATTACCCGGGTAAGATTTTTTACCCTGAAGATAGTTGAATTATGGGTAGTTTATTATGAAATTTTTGGGGTGAATGAATTCGGTTATTTCCATATTGTGACGTGGACAGTTCATTAATAATGATTATAAAATTTTAGGGGCAAATGAATTAAACTTCGGTTATGTCCATATTGTTATGTGGACAATTATTTATTAAAGGCCTTTTTTAGGGAGTCTGAGCTTTTAGCAGTATTTACTTGAAAAAATTGTTAGCATTTTCAAACCAGATTGAAACTCTTTTTTATTGGGAGATGTAAAAGTGCCATGACTTTCTACCTTAAAGAGGCAATTAAGTGAACCCACCTTTTTGAAAATCAACAAGAATGAAAAAAACCTATATTCAGACAAAGGAATCCGTACTTGATAATTAGGTACCATGTAGCCGATGTCGATGTGGTCAGTTTAATTATCAGGAAAGCCATGCGTGTTGTAAAGAAATGGACACGAGCTCGAGATGTTTTAATTGAATTCAAACTCAAAAGGGGGCCCTCTGAAGGGAAATTTGTTAACCTGAACATGTGTTTGCTCTTTACCATGCTATGTAAATAAAAAATCGTTGTGAATTTCAGCTATAGAGATGTCGCAAGGAAAGTGCTATAAATTCAGGAAATCGTGACGTACATGAGTAATGAGATAAGTGGTAAACTTACTTTTATCCAGAGACATATTACTTGACAGGATGAACTTCGATTTTGAAGTCATTTTTACTGCATCCACGAGGCAGCTGGTCTGCGCGAGCTCCCTGATCATCATCATGAGGTCAAAGAGATGTTTGTAAACATATGTCTCATTTGCATGGGTTGGACGTTTAAGGATTTCCTTATTATTAATTAAAAAACACATGGAAAACATACTAGTAGTTCTGTAATCCTTGTGAACTATTAGTTCACAAGGATGACAGAACTACAGTTTTATAAAATATTTTGCAATATTGTAAAAGTAAACAAACATCACTGAATTGCTCTTCTAAAGTACATGTTTGTGTCAACTATGGATATTGGCTCATGTTGTAATTATTCCAGCAGTTTTTTTTTTTGTGTGTAATTTTGAATTTTAACAATTTTTGACTCTGGAAAAAATAATCTATAATTATATTGCTGAATGCGAGTTGGTCATCCCATTTTTAGTTTTACACTTCAATATTTTATTCTCAAGTTTTCATTTTTACTTTTAGATAAAAAGAAATGTTTCATGTTTAGCTTTCATTTTGTCACTGTACTTTTCATATTTTGGCAAGAGAATATATTTACATTTTGTTTTCTGTTATTGTTTAATCTTTATTTCTTCCACATATCATAAAATGTAATACTCGCATACAAGATGTACTTAATCTATATTATATATATAACTTATACATACTGTTAAACATTTCATCAGATATACCATATCTATCCAGCAATAAGCCCATGCCTGGTGTTAAGCCCATGCCTCTACATAACAGTTCAACAGAAATACAAATAAGAGCTAATTTACTACCCGTTACCTGTTGTAGAGGATTTTCATCCAGGCCTCCGAGCCGTCACATTATCCAGGGGGTTACACTCACCCATGCTCTCTTCACCCCTAAAATAAGTCATGGCAAAATTGAAGGCACGCTCAGGTAAACAAATCTTGACCAATTGCTAGGCTTATGCCCCCTTCTTTTGAAGATAACAGACAGGAGCTGTAACCAACTTCAAATCTTGTCATTTTTTTACCTCTCTGTGACCACGAGATACTTTGTTGTACAAAAAGGGTCAAATGAGCCTTCAGTTTTGCCACGAAATATTCCAGGGGTGTAGAGGGCGTAGGTGAGCACAAAACCCTGGATAATGAAGATGACTTTTGACAAGACTAAAAAATAGCTGGGGTCAATTTTATGGCTTTTGTTTTTTCCAGGAACTGTTCAGTCAACTGTGACCCGATTCACATTATCATTGTTTAGTCAATCCACTTATTTCACAATGAACAATTTCAAGTTAATTGTTGGGGTAAATGATTTAAAAGAAAATTTCAGATTATTTGTTGGACACTGGGCTTATTGCAGGATGCTTGTGCCTTCATATCAGACACCAGATTTTGTTACCCAGTACCAGAATCCTGCTAATAAAAGCACATGGATAAAAAGTGCCGATTTAGAAAATGGAGCAATTGATCAAAGGGAAATGGTGATTAAGTGTTTTTAAAAACCGTTTTGACAGATTTGTCATTTTGGAATTATTTAAAGATATAGTATACATAATAAACGGATTGTTTTGTATTATCAGGTTGTATTATTATATTTAAATTATTTTTTTTTTCCTCAAATCACATTCATGTTGCCCATAACAATTAGCCATATCACAACCTTTTTATATACGTTTTTGCTACTTTTTCCAAACTGTTGTTGCTTGTTATTAGCTTTCTTGCATTTTTTCGATGATTATCATCTTTCTGTACCTACTTTGTACATGGAAATATTTTTACATTCTGTTTTATATATTTACATAGTTGTAGAAATTGTAATTGTTAAACACTGCTGTATGTCTTTCCTGTAACAATTAATACTGCTGCAATAATAAATCTGTCATGAACAAAATTATTAAAATTCATAATTCGTTTATCTAATCGACGCTATTTTCCTGAAAATAAACCAAATTGGAAGCTTTAAAATCGACTTGTTCCTCATTTTTGTCCCTTCGAAAAGAATCGAAGGGAAATGTCAGTCATGTAGCATGTCAGTCTCCTCGCCTATTCATCATGTCGGTCGCAAATGAATATTTCAAGACAGACTGAAGCTGTATTATGATAGTCTTAATAGGTCAAGATGCATAGAAACAAGTTATTAAACTTATATTAATCACTCTTGTCGGCCCAGATATTAGCACGCTGAGGGGTCTTATTGTGGGAGGAAACCAAGGTAACCCGACAGGGAAAAACCCCGTGTGGCCGGGTACAGGAAGGTGAACCCCATACCTTTTTACGTCTAGTCAGGGAATCGAACCCTGGCCGCTTTGGTGGAAGTGAAGTGTGCTATCTACTGCCCTACCGACCACCCAACTGCTTCTGAACTTTTGAACAGGGTCTATCAGAGGTCAAGGTCACTTGTTAAAAGTTGATATTTTTCTTTGCTTGAATTGCCATTCAATGCTAAAACTTTTTGTGGTACCTTTTGATTTCCCCCTCTCAAAGACCCCGCTTAATTTAAGTTCTGTATATGGTCCTGATGTGAAACACATGCATGTAGTTTTTCTAGGAACAGCGATACCAAGATCAGATTTGTGTGTGTGGATTGCCAAAATGGATGCAAACACGTGTTTTGGGCTTGGTCTGCTATAGTGATAAAGGTCACTGCCACCATCAGTTTTTGTGTTGATTCAATGTGTAAACTGTTGGGGTGCATTTCTGATTGCAAACAATTAACTTATGGGGTGAAAACTTAATAACCCGAGCTTAGGCTTCATTCTTTACCGAGACCGAGACTTCGTGTGAAAATTGAAAAATTCATGGATGCATAATACCTAACAAAATAAAAGGCAAGTTTGTAAACATATCAACAATTTTATTTAAGTTAAATCAAACATAACAAGATTTAAATGCATTAACAGAACAGTCCATTCAGTATGTTTTTAAAAAGTTTAAAAAAAATATCAATATCAACACTATGGTCGATTGCTAATATTTAAAACATGTGGAAACTGCATGTTATTTCTGCATTTTCCAAAGCATTAACACAATAACTAGATTTTTCACAACATTGGAATTTTTTTTTCACTTAGAACAAGTAGAACAGTTAATTTGCTGAAGCTTGATTCATAGCTTGAGGGTTCCGTTATCTTGTATTCCAGAATTGTAGAGTACGTTCTTTTACTCCTTCCACAGACTCAGATCAATATCAGGAATATCATTACAGGATGTCAGCGGATTGCTGAAATTAAAAGATCGATAAAATTGTAAAATTATATCCCGGTATACCCTTTTAATTCTTCTGTATATAAGGTTGTTTTCCTTGAATCTTAATTCATTAAATAACTCCAGGTAAAACCTCCAATCCTCTGTCTACTTATGATAATCAAAAATTATATTTTTCAATTAATGAAATTTATTATTTCCTCGTACAAAGACATTTAACCAGAAAAATAAAGGATATAAGCTTTAGCTTAATGCTTTTATTTAAGTTGAATCAGATACAAATTGAGTTCCAAAGATGTTTCTGAATATATTATCTAAGCTTTATTAACATCATATAATTAATTGTTTTCTTAATTTATCAAACTCATTTTACAAGAGTGACTCACCTTGTGCTCTGTATATGGAAGACATCATTTGGTATAAAGTCCATACCAAAGTTGGTACACATGACTTTGGCAAGGGACATCTTCCTTATCTCATTACGTTTTTCTGCAAACAATATCAAATTTTTAATACTTGTACTGCATTAGTTTTGCATTAGTATATGTTATCTGCAAGAATGATATACCCTTGTTGATGTAGGTCGCATACAATAGTGGTTTTCTCCAAGTTATCTCCCTTGATGATATCTACATGTAACAGTATTGTAATATGAAAGAGAATTAATTATCAACCCTTATTGATGGACTAGGTAATGATGGTGGTTTTCTCGGGGTTATCTCCCTTCATTTGATATCTTGAGAATTGTCTACCCGAATTGATGTAGAGGTCAACTTGTTGGTGTTTACCAATTTCATGTCCGTCACATGATCGGCTGAAATCGAAACAAGCAGGTTTGCAACCCGCAAGATTGTAGCCGCATACAGCGATCTTTTAAAACCAGGCTGGGCGGCAAAAACGGGCTGATGCGCACACATTGCTAGAGCCAGTGGAAATCTGCTACCAAACAAGTGCCACCTAGATCATAATAGTCTTTTTTTCAGAGTTATCTCCCTTCATTTGATATCTTGAGAATTGTCTACCCTAATTGATGTAGGTCATGATAAAGTATAGTACCCCCCCATTTGCATTCTTGCATTCCATATATTAGACAGATGTAAATATCTACTCTCAAGTACTAAATGTAAACTGAAAGAATTGAAAATAAACATTGTTTACGGAAGAACAATGCAAGACAAGTATGATTAGCATAGGTCACTAGAGGAAATATCACCAAATAATTAGCTACTAATGTATGCTGCTGTATAAAGCTGTACTTATTAATGACACATACTTGCCAAACTGGTTGAAATGTCCATGGGGGAGATAACGCGTCCTCAGAATTGAAAACATAATATGTATACATGTACATTCAGAGGGAAAAAAACACTTTTAAATGGCTTGTTTTGAGCTCTTATTTCAGATGAAGTCATCAGATCTTTAAAAATAGGAACAGATAAGAAAATTCCAAAGTTGAAAATGCAATATTTTAGGGTCCTAAATCGGAAGTCTCCCTCCTAAATAGGGAGGGTTGGCAAGTATGATGACATATCTCTTCAAATGTGTCTTCATTGAACACGACTGTATAGACTTACCAAGTGGAAAGCCTTCAGGACTCGGTCTTTCAAACCAGAAGCGGTCACCCCTTTTTAGCTCTCTGAACTGCCTTCCCATCATTACTGAAAACATGGGTCCTAGGTGGCCATTAGGTGCTTTTTTCTCCGACATACCACCAGCAAACAGATCAATATCATCAACACTTCTGCAAACAGATTATCCAAGTAATGGTATTAAATGTTTCTGAATTTCACTCTGGAAATGCAAAATGGTCAAAAAACTTTGCATTAACTTGCAAATGTGGGCATGGAAGTTGACCCTTGGGACATTAGAGGAACGATATTGCCAAGGGCAATAGTTCTGAAGGGACAGCATTAGATACAATACAAGAGGTATCGATCACATGGATAAATTGGTATCTAGGTAATCGTGGTAAATTTTTTTTGTTAAAAAGATCCTATTGGCAGGGGCAGACCCAAAGAATTGTTCTTAGAAGCATATCAAAATAATTTAAAAATTTGGTTAATGGGTGGGTATCTCAATTTACTGTTTTCAAGCTCAATTGAGAGCCAAGGTCCCTAGGGCTACATGTGACTATAGACCCAATGCTAATATCATGATTGTGCTAGTCTCTTTATGCCCAGCAACTGTATAGTTTAAGGGTGGGGTGTCTGCAAGGGTGTGGCAGACCCTGGGGTCATATCTAAAATCATATTTGTGATCTCTGTATGCTCCTCAATTGTAGTTTTTGGTTGGGGATCTCAACTATTTAAAAATTATATTGATATTGCCCAATCAACTCCTTTTTTGGTCCACACTAAGATCATTATCATGTTTAATTGATACATATGTAGTAGCTGTGCAAGAAAGTTCATTTGATCACTGAATCCATGCTTGAGCACAAGGGTTTAATGAATTCAGGCCCAATTTGACTAAATCGCCAACATCATCGAAGGAAACCCACCCCTTCTTCAACGAAGCATTATAAATAAGACTCGTTAATGATAGGGTTTAGGTTAGGGAAATTCCACCCGAGGTATTTTCGAAAGCAAAACTGCAAGTTTGACAAATTTTAAAATGCTTAGGGTAGAATTTCCCTATCCTTCATCATTTACCAAGAAAAGAGTATTTTTCTCTCACTCCAACCAAAAGAATAATGTCAAAAACCTTTAAAATATGTTTGGATGGGTTACCTTTTTAGGTCACCTGAGCTGTAGTCTGAAGTGACCTTTTCTAATCGTCTTTTGTCCATCGGTGTCGGTCATGTTTCCGTAAACATAAACAATTTACATTTTCAACTTTTGCTCAAAAACCCCTGAGCCAATTTGAATAAAATTTGGCAGGAACCTTCCCTGGCCAAAGATGCACAAAAACTGTGAATGATATGGTCCTAACCCCTAAGGGTCAAAGGGAGGGGCTCAAAACAGTTAAAATTTCAAAAATATTCTTTTCCAGACCCAGATATGCTGGAATCAAATACTCTTCATAAATGGAACAGTCTTTAAAGGTGCTGTATCAAAATTGTGAATTTTATGGCCCCAAGAAGTCAGGTTCCCCCCTGAGGAGGGGGTGAAGTTTACAATAGTTTATATAAGAAAATAACACTTTTGGATATATTTTGTTCATTTTCCGTTGGAAATAATTGAAAATTGGATGGAATAATGAAGAGATGGTGTGATGTTGAAAAAATGTTTGACTCTGGCCCACCCCTGGCATATTGGGAGGGGCTCAAAAGTGTCAAATAGGCTAAAATTTCAACAATCTTTTTCTCAAGACCAAGAATGCTGGAATCAAATACTCTTCATAAATGGAATTAGGACTTAAGGTGTTTTATCAAAATTGTGAATTTCAGGCCCCCCATATTCTAGGTTTCCCCCTTGGGAGGGGGTGAAGTTTACTAAAGTTGCCCACCCCCGGGGAAGCGGATATTGTCTTCTTCAGTTTTTTAAAGTTAGCAAGATTAGTTTTTTTTTTAATTTTGCTAAGTTTGTAAAGAAAAATGCTTTATGGTTACTACCTTGGGTGTATGGTAAAATGATTTTTCTTATCACAATAATTACCAAATTGCTGCATGAGAATTTGACTCGCCTCATTGTTTAACCAATGTGAAGTCACATCGCTTCAAAATAAATTAGAGAATTATATACCGAAGTGTCAATAAAATCATAATCCGAATTCAAAATCGATTAAACCTGTGTAGTCAGAGGCGAAATATGAACAAAGGAAAGATTTACATGGAGACCTTTATTACAAGAGAATAAGACCAGGTGTTCTGGAAAAGTGTCTTCTGCTTCATCGACGACACTCGCCATATAAATCTTTGTCGCATCCAAGTAAACATCAAGTTCTCAAATGGGAACCGAGTCATCATTGTCAATCGCAACAAGTAAACACACTTATGAGCATACTCAAAAAAGTACATCATCATATCACTTTAAGATACAGAATATTTCTCAATGAGACAAAGATGGCGACCATAAAACTTGCCCATAGTTCTGATCAACCTGCATTTCTCGAATCATTGTGTTGTTAGTTTGTTTGTCAGCAGTCAACATCGATCACGAAAATCACAATTTTAGAGCAAGCCCTAGAATATGATGCATTAATTTAAACCCTTATAGCTTTCTTGCCTTGGACATGCAGCTCTATCTTGCATTCACATGAGAAACTGCAGCAACATATACAATTTCTACAAACAATATTACTTACTGGTAGACATTTTTCAACAAGTCTTTAACGGAATGGCTGTGGTCTGACATTCTATCAAAACTGGTAGCCTTTTGGAGCCCGAAGCGTTTCCTGTACTCGTTGTATGGTGGAATTCCATGGTCGCGCCCTCTCTGGATGTTCAGCGCTGCCAAGTCAAAGCTGCTTCCCTGGCTGTCCAGGAAGAGCAAGTTTCTAACTCCTGGCTCAAAAATCCTGTACAATGGAAATAATAAACATCAGATCTTCAATAATAGCTAGTCATTATAAGTAAATATACTGGTAAAATCGTAAGCCTTGACCTATACAAATACAGGGGCGTAGCTGGAGGTATTTTGATGTGCAAGCCTCGTGACATTTACAAGTAGGGGAGGGGGTCCTTCATGAAAAAAAAAACTCCTTCAAACTTCAATATATTTGTTTCTTATGCCATTTACTCGTGGGAAGTACATTGTTATAACAGCGACATATACAACCATCTTGGATATACATATGTCTCGCACCTGGGACCTGAAGATATGTTACGGCTAGTTTTGAACCTAAACTAGGTTGTTTAAGAGAAATTTAACACTTTTTTGGGGGGCGGGGTGTTGTATCAATTTGATAAAAATGCCCCCTCAATGGTCATAAAGGCTATCACTGAGGGGGGAATTTTTATCAAAAATGGACCCTCCCACCCCCAGTGTAAAATTACTCTTAAACACCCTTGTTTAAGGTCCACAAGCCATAACAAATTCTCAGGTCCCTGTGAAACGTCTCTGTTAATAAGTATGTTATGTGATTATTTCAACTACTCTTGCTTGTTTTCTGAAGCATAATTTTGTACAATATATTACAGAATTTATGGGAAAAGCTTGATTTTAAGTTAAAGGAATTTAAATTCCTAAATTCTGCAAATTGCTTTCCCATGAAGATGCTTAAGTTAAGGAATTTTGGCCTGGCTCATTAACAATTGTATTTGCTGACATTTTGTTTGAACTGACCAAAAATTAAATATAGGCTCTTCTTTTATTACTCTTATAATGATAAAAGAAGGTCCATTTTAAAAGCAAATCTAATAAAACCTCATGCATGATTATACGAAAAATTCTGCCTAGCAAACTTCCTGCAGCCTGGTCTGTTAATCAGATGAGTCGACAAAAAAGAGTTACAGTATCAGTGAGTATTAAGAAAAGTCGAATTATGAAATTTCTCGACTTTAATACACATACTTTGGATAATGATGTGCAACCACAGGCTTATTATTGCTCAACATTCAATAATATGAGAGAATTAAATCTTAATTGCTTGCTTTGTTTTGGACATCAATACTTCGATATTATAAGCTTCCAAAAATATACTTTAATTTCTTAATATAGTCTAACGAAGAGTATAAATAACTTATGATTCAAAACCTGAACCCTGTCCCTCAATAAATTACAGGAGCGAGTACCACCTTATTCTGTACTGTGTTTCTCACTAACTTACTGGGTACCACCTACCATTTCTGTCGTTATTAGCGCCGGGCAGGGTGCCTAAAAAATGGTTACGAAGGGGGCACTTAATAGGATAACAAATACTAAGACCTGGTCACAAAAATCTTGTTTTTATCAAGCCATTAGGTACGATGTAGTAGTGCGACCAGAATGGGTATGTACTCATGATGTGCGATATTATTGTCATCAACTTATTTTGGACAATGTGTACACATATTACCAATACGCAATTGTTTTTCTTGTAAACATGTGCACAGCGAGGTTTTCTGTGCCATTATAATATATTTTTTTAGCTTGTCATGTTTAGTATTGCACTTGCATAATTTCAATGCCTTCGTGAAAGGGGGAGTGGAGCTAATTATAACAGGAAGGGGTGCTAATTACATGGAATACAGCACACCTGTACTGCATACCTGTCAACCCTCCCTCATTTTGACTAAAATTTATCAATCTCCCTCGAAATCTCCTTCATTTAAAGGCCCAATATACGTAGTCCTAACTTCAGAAAATTGTGATTCTGAAAAATTCTGAAAAAAAAAATCCAGTTGATAACCATGCAAAAATTAGCCTAAAACGAAGTAAACCTGAGCGGTAACTAACAAGAAATTCTTGACAGAAAATTACAAAAAATTGAAAATAATTCAGGTGGGGCCCCACTTTAACAATAAGCTGAAGTTATAAGACAGTTCAAAGTGGATGCGTATTTACAAATACCGAGTTTCAACTGCTGCTTTACCGGTAACCGTGTGAAATGCATGGATCTTGAATATTGCTGATATCAGTTAATATTAACTATAAATCTATAAATATAAAAAGTTATTAGGCTTGATTTTCGCTTCAAGTTTTGCTGAAAGTATGTATATTGGGTCTTCAAGTTCAAACCAACAATAACTCAAAATCTACATCTTGTGGTCAAACGAGATTCTAGTTACTGCAGGATATGTGTAATGACCATAATAGGTGTATCTGGATCTAATGAATACTTTGCGAATTTATTTTGATACATATAATAAGGGAAAGACAGATTGAGCACTGCAGTTTCATTCACAAACTTTCTCCCTAAATATGGAAAGCGGGAAATCTCCCTCATTGGAGGTATCAGAGGTTGACAGGTATGGTACTGTGCTTCTCACGAACTCACCTATCGGCCTTCATAGAGTTGTTGTGGGTCACCCATCTCGCCAATTTTGGAAGATCCTGTCCACCATTTTGAATCACCATTGATGGTCTGAAAAAGGTGTCTTGAATAGGTTTCTTTTCACTCCAGGTAGCATAATCATGGAGAAGGTAGCCCTCTAGAGGGGGGATCAGAGAATGTCCAAATCTCATGGCAGCCACCGCAAACTCGTTCCGAATACTTGGATCGGTATGAGGTGCATAGGTGTCATCATTTGATGACAAAAGGTGATATTTGGACAAATAATATGGGCTGAGAATTGATGGTAGCCATTCATAATAACTTATCTGTTGTAAAATTCCAGAGATAATTTTCCTCGTTTCTTGAAATACTCTCTCATCATTCCAACCAGAGTTCATAGCCGCTAGAATTGTGGCGATTCTATTGTGCTCCCGGAAAAACAGAACATGATTAGCTCCAAGATGGGGAACCACATTTGCCCGTACATCTCCTGTAATGAAACATTATATTCATAAATGAAATCCAAATATTTAGCCATTATCTGAAACCATCTTTACAGACCCCACCCTTTCCTCCTCCCTTTTCAAATTTGACCTTTAATACATTGACCTAATTATATGAGCATTGTGAACTGTGATGCACACTTGTGTAGAAGCCATTTCTTTCCCCATCTGACTGAAAGTTTTGTGGTGGGGGGTGGGGGGGATCAACTTAAACCCAATTTCCTACCCGGGATGAAATGCAGTGATCAAATCTACGGGCCGAGTCCTGAATCCAGTATTCATAAAATTATGAAAGGACTCATTAGAAATTGATAACAGGAATTTGACAAACTGACTCCCACTCCCCCCAAATTAACCTCCATCCATATTGATTTATAGAAAAATCTATTGGTTAGTTGATATCCCCCCACCCTCTGTATTGAGGGAGGGGAGAATCAGCTAGTCAATAGTTTCTACCCTTCAATCAATACAGCTGATAACGGGGAAACATAAAATGTTTACCACTATGATTCCATACAGGGGGGAGGGGGAATCAGCTTACAAAGTAAACCCCCTTTCACACCATAGAGAGGGGCGCGGAGGGGGGGGGGATAGGCTAGCCCAGATAAAATTGGAAAAAAAACTTTAAGAGGACAAAACAAAGTTTGCAACAGTACACTTTATAGTGGTTGACAAAAAATTTATCTTTTTAACAAGAGGCCCAGAGGGCCTGTATCGCTCACCTGGATACATTGGTATCTAGGTAATCATGGTAACATATTTTCAAAAAAGATCCCATGGACAGGGACAGACCTGAAGACAAATCCTTGAGGCATATCTGTATAAATTAACGTTTGGTTAACTGGTGAGTTTCTCAACTGTTTTCAAGTTCAACTGAAAAAATGGTTTCTTCTCCATTCCTGTCTTTGGTGAGGCTTGACGGAATCTATATCCATGGCTTTCCTATTACGTTTGACAACATCCTCCCAAGATAATTTGGGTCTGCCAGAGAAGGACATCTCTGATGGTACATTCAACTGTCGAACTTTAGCAATCCAGTCGTTGGTGCCTTCAACGTGCCCCAACCAATGCAGTCTGCTCTTCTTCATGATGACCCTGACATCAATGCTTATATCAGAAGCACCATTTATACAAAAGTTGTTCTCCACCAAATGATGCTTGTGATCAAATTTGGTTCAGTACTTTATGACTAGTATGGATTTAAAAGGCGTTTCCTCTATTGGATCCCGCCCCTCAGGCCCCAGGGGGGTCAGACCTACCGTTTATACAAAATTGAATCCCCTTTAATCAATGTTCCTTCAGACCAAATTTCAGGACTAGTAGGGATTTATAGGAAAAGTTGTCGTAAGACTCTTAGACAGTGATCTAGTTACGACTTTAATGGTGACGTCGCTACAAAATTGGACCAGTGTAAGCATGCCGCGCTTTCCATTGGAAGATTTAATTTTCAACCTTGGCCAATAGCAAGATGTGATGAATTTTAAGTTCCAAGATATTAAGGAACATGTCATTTTCATCTATTTGTAAAAATTCTTATATTGAAAAAAAATGTCATTTTATCTTCACAACATGTACAAGTAGGCGCCAAAGAAACATGCAAACCTCACCCATTTCATGCAAAGAAGCAAAAGGGGGTATACATCGGTTACACAAGACTTGGAAATCTGATGAACAAACACCAATAAAAATTATTTTACATTACATGTATATTTAATGTAACCAATATATTGCTGCATTATCGTTGAGTTATTCATATTCTTTTTATTAAAACAATAGAAATATTTCTTAAAAACGTCTTTGTAATTTGTCTGTAATACAAAACATAGTCATGATAGACTTCCATTCATTTTGATGAAAAGTAGTAATGAAGTCATAATATGTTGAAATATATTGTGATTTCCGATTTGCTTCCGATAAGCTGCATATCATTTCAGGAGGAATGTCTGTTTACCTTTAATGTACAATTTCTAGTAAGTTTTACTGAAGGCTACTCCAGATACCAAAGTGTGCGGAGGCTCACATAGTTTCCCTGTGACCTTTGATCATTTGTGTATCACCAAAGACAAACAAAATACAAGTGGTTATTAAGAAGAAGTCAATTGTTGACGGACGGACGCCACGGTATGGCATAAGCTCACCCTGGTCCTTTGAACCAGGTGAGCTATTTAAAAGTGTGTCGCAAACCCCAGGGCCAAATCAAAAACCATGATTGTGATCATCTCTTTATGCCCAGTAATTGTATGTATAGTTTTGGGGTGGGGATCTCAACCGTGTAAAAGTTATGACTCAGGGGTCAAATTAAAAGTGTGTGGCAGACCCCAGGGCCAAATCAAAAACCATGATTGTGATCATCTCTTAATGCCCAGTAATTGTATGTATAGTTTCGGGGTGGGGATCTCGACCATTCAAAAGTTACGACTCAGTAGTCAATTTGCAAGGGTGTGGCAGACCCTTGGATCAAATATGAAATCATGATTGTGATTGTCTCTTAATGCCGAGCAATTGTATATATAGTTTTGGGGTGGGGATCTCAACTGTTTAAAAGTTATGACTCCGAAGTCAATTTACAAGGGCGTGGCAAACCCTGGGGTCAAAACATAAACCATGATTGTGATCATCTGATAATGCCCAGCAATTGTATATATAGTTTTGGGGTGGGGATCTCAACCGTTTAAAAGTTATGACTCAGGGGTCAAATTAAAAGGGTGTGGCAGACCCCAGGGCCAAATCAAAAACCATGATTGTGATCATCTCTTAATGCCCAGTAATTGTATATATAGTTTTGGGGTGGGGATCTCAACCGTTTAAAAGTTATGACTCAGGGGTCAAATTAAAAGGGTGTGGCAGACCCCAGGGCCAAATCAAAAACCATGATTGTGATTATCTCTTAATTCCTAGTAATTGTATATGTAGTTTTGGGGTGGGGATCTCAACCATTTAAAAGTTATGACTCAGGAGTCAAGTTTCAAGGGTGTGGCAGACCCTGGAGTCAAATATAAAATCATAATTGTGATTGTCTCTTAATGCCCAGCAATTGTATATATAGTTTTGGGGTGGGGATCTCAGCCGTTTAAAAGTTATGAGTCAGGAGTCAAGTTGCAAGGGCGTGGCAGACCCTGGGGTCATATCTAAATCCATGATTGTGATCGAGGTTACCAAAACATTTGTATAAATTTGAATTCAAGCAACCTTTGGATTCTACCACTAGAATATAGATGTCATACATTGCTTAGTTTCAGGAAAGAGATCATTTATACCAATATTGTCTAATGTGCCCCTTTTGGCCCCACCCCTCAGGCCCCTCCGTGATCATAATCATATAATTTTGAATCCTAATCCCATAGTGATGATACCAGGCAAATATGAATAATATCCATTGCTTGGTTTCAGAGAAGAAGTCATTTTTATCATTATAGCCAAATTGACTCCTTTCGGCCCCGCCCCTCAGGCCCCTGGGGGATCAGCCCCACCATTTATACAATTTTGAATCCACACCCCATGGTAATGCTACCAGGCAAATATAAGCGATATACATTACTGGGTTTCAGAGAAGAAATCGTTTATATCAATATAGCCAAATTGACCCCTTTTGACCCCGCCCCCCAGGCCCCTTGGGGGTCAGCCCCACCATTTGTACAATTTTGAATCCCCACTCAATAGTGATGCTACCAGCCAAATATGAGCGATATATATTACTGGGTTTCAGAGAAGAAGTCGTTTATATCAATATAGCCAACCTACCCATTTGGCCCCGCCCCCCAGGCCCCTGGGGGGTCAGCCCCACCATTTGTACAATTTTGAATCCCCAACCCATAGTAATACTACCAGCCAAATATGAGCAATATACATTGCTCGGTTTCAGAGAAGAAGTCGTTTATATCAAATAGCCAAATTGACCCCTTTTGGCCCCGCCCCCCAGGCCCCTGGGGGGTCAGCCCAACCATTTGTACAATTTTGAGTCCCCACCCCATAGGGATGCTTCTGACCAAATTTGGTCAAATTCCGATCAGTGGTTATAAAGAAGAAGTCAATTGTTGACGGACGGACGACGGACGGACGACGGACGGACGACGGACGGACGACGGACGACGGACGCCACGGTATCGCATAAGCTCACCTTGGTCCTTTGGACCAGGTGAGCTAATAATAAAAGGTCACAAAGTTATGGAGCAGAAAGTAACGTGTTTTGGATGTACAGACTGAGTGATCACTATAGGCTGTTCACCAAGGCAGAGCCCTAATTATTTTGACTAACCAGTTTTGATGCAGAAGTGCCCTAATTATTTTGACTAACCAGTTTTGATGCAGAAGTCCTGTGTCGAGTTGATCAAACAAGTGTTCGGGTCATCGGCTGGGGGTAGGCTGGGAGAAACTTTTGACGTCGCCAAAAGTCCTACAACAGGTCGAGAATTTTTAATTCATCAACAAGAACATGTGCATGAACAGTATTTAATAAATAATAAATGTTTCACCAGGAAACGGATTTCAAAATACACATTTTAAAATTTGTTACCATATGTTTTTACATTATGCATCCCATCTAGTGTATACATGTGTATAGTAAATTACGTTATCTCCCAATCGAAATTTACCCAGAAATCAATTCAGGTAGAAGGTTTAAGAATTGTAGAAACATATAGCAAAAAGGTTTGAATGATAAAAGTGTAGCTCATTTTATGGTTTATTATTTTCTTATGTTGTGGGATTTCATACATCCTTCAAAAATTTACACCATTGTCCTGATAAATGTGTAAATATATTATTTATAAAACTTTGTGAAAGAAACAATTCTGCACTTACAATGACTAGTAATAACAAGAGGCCCAATTCATGCACTTTAATAACTCATCTGATATTTATATATTTGGTTTTCATCCTATACTAATACAAGTGTCTTGATTTAAAATAATCTATTGAAAGATTTTAACAAGCATACATGACACCTGTGACCTTGAGTTTGGCCAAGATCATTCATTTGAACAAACTTAATAACTTTTCATCATTGCATGCTACATACCAAATATCAGCAGCCCGAGCAATTTTGGCCAACGAGAACAACTCATTTTGAAGATTTTAACACATTATACTTCTGTATAACCTTGAAGGTGGGTCAAGGTCATTCATTTGATCAAACTTTGTATCCCTTTATTCCAGCATGCTAAATGTGCAACAATCCAGAAATTGTTTGGACCTTTTACTCCGAGACCTTTATAAAGTTTATCAATGTTATAATTTGAATGAAACTTGGTAGCCCTTCATCACAGCACAACTTCCTGAACCATTATTAGTACCACAGACTTCTGTTTTAATTAGAAAACTTCTAACAAATTTGCCCCCTGTGACCTTCAAAAAGGCAAAGGTCATTAGTTTCAACAAACTTTGTAACCCTTCACTTTATTATGCTACCAAGTCCAATATCAGTACCCTGCGCCTTATAGTATTGCGAAGTTGTTTGGAAGGTTTCAAAGACATTTGATCGAGCGGTAATCTTTAAAATAGGTTTGGTCATCCACTTGAACTTGTTAAACCTGCATTCCAGCATGCTACATGCCCAATATCAGTACCCTGGGCCTATTGGCTATTGAGAAGAAGTTGTGTGAAGTAAAAAAAAATGATGCTGCATGGGCTACGGACACTGCACCAATATCAAAAGGTTGATCACTTGCACTTTTAGACAGGTGTATTGAAAGACAAATTTTCAAAACTTGAAAATAATGTTCTTGGTTTTACCCTTGCTGAAAGCCCTCAGGTCCTTCGTCTGGGCTAAAGATGATCCATATACGTTGGATCCATCAATAAACGCAGTGATGGCGTTAAACTGCTCACGGTGGTCTGAAAAGATAAGATATTTCATGAAAATTGTGCTTCAGTTATTAATGTAGTACAGTTGAGCCATATTGTTTCAAAAGTGGGCAGGACAACGGAAAATTTAAGTAATCCTAGTATTCGAGAGCGAGTTTGAATGCATGTTTGGAATACGAGTAAATTAGGCTGGGACTAATAATACAATGTATATAATATTTTGAAAAAACACCGTACGTCTTCCAAGTTATAAAAAATCATGATAATTAGCCTAGTTCGACAGTACAATTTATGCCACATTGCACATCATGCAATGTTTGTTATGTGCAAGAGTAACCTATGTCAAGTTTATTTATGTTATCCTTGCTATATTTGGAGTTGTCTCCCTGTAATATACTTTTAGCATTTGACATGTGAAAAAAAGCTGTCCCAGCTGTTTGTAGTGTAAAATTTTCAGGTTTGACCTTAAATGATCATTTAGTCAGCATGATTGTGTATGCACGGTCTGCAGCTAGGTGAATGATGGTGAAATCTACTGGCTAGCTAGCTAACTTCCAATCATGACCGATATAATGTACCCAGGACCCTCTGCGAATCGGTGCGAGTGATCAGTTGGATGGGTGACTGGCTGCATGCTTTATACTACACAGTAGTTGCATGTTACCGCATCTTGTAATTGTACTTTGATTGACACCTAGGCTATTCAATTAGGTGAACTAAATGGAACTCCGCTGTTTTACATGCTTTGATAACTAATCGTGATGAATATTTTCTAAATTTTCTGAAGATCTGGGCCCGTATTGACATGATATTGTTCTCGTGCTCAATCATGAATTTCATGCTCAATCATACCTGATTTTTTATTCCATAAGTTGAAAGCTGTTTTCAGCATGTACAAAGATTTTTTGACTCTTTGACATGATTAAGGCAAGTTTCAAGAAAGCTCAGACTTGAGCACAGAATTCCATGCTTGAGCACAAGAACGGTTTCATGAATAAAGGCCCTGGTTTCTTTAGTCAGAAATAACTTGATATTTAATGATGGTTAGGTTCAGGTAAAATATTTTACCGATATATAGAAGTTTTAGGCACTGGTGGGGGAGGTTGGGCCCGGGACATCATCAGCTTGAGGTATACCTACTTGGAGAACAGACATCTGTGATGGGAGCAGACCGTACAAAATCCATACAGTTGGTTTTGGTGAAATGAGGGTCATCAGACGGGATTCTGATAGGAAAACACTCTGGCCTGGTAAAAAATAAAAAACAATTTCCCAAACTTCGTTTGAAGATGGCTGCTATTCCAAACTCGTAGAATGAATTATTTAAAATTGGTGGACGGCTTCATTGTAAATTAAAACAAATCTTGCAAAATTTAATCATCACTGAAGACATATTTGAACTCTTCCACTCAAAGGATAGAATAGTTCTGGGGTGAAGCTAAAATTTGCAGTAAAATTCTAAAAGATAATGATCTGCATTCATGAACAGCAAGGTTTGAATTACCGGGTACTGTAAACCAACTTGATTTTGCGTTCTCATATGAAAGAACTATTTCACGGTGAATTAATTTCGCGATAAATACGGTCGTATATACCATATGTACATGCAGTGTTCCAACAGATGGCATACCTCTGATTGTAACTATTTTGCAGCGATTTATTTTCACAAATTTTAAACATCGCAAAATATGGGAAAATTAATCCCACACGAAAATAAGTTAAGTTCACAGTAATAGAATCGGTTAAAAATAAAACAGTATTGGATTAAGGTCAATCTACTGTATATTAATTATTTATAAGCTAATGCTAAGTATGTCAGCTAAAGATACAGAGAATATTTAGGCTTGCTACTGATAATCACAAATCAAGACTTTTTAACATAGATTGGAATAGTTCCAATCATGAAATTTTCTGGGGTGATAAAATTAAAAGATTTAGCAAGGGAGATAATCTAGAGACCAATTCCTAAAGGATACTTACAGCACTGCAGAGACCGTGCTGCAACAATCCAGCACCTTTCCCTTCGATCCTGTAATCACAAGATCAGACAACGGTTTAACAGTCAATTATGACCACAACTCTTTCAAAAAATCAATGTGGAAAGTACAAGGCCAGGGATTCAGCTTAGCATGAATTAGTAAGAACACCAATTAATGCATGGTTTGTAACCCAAATTTCTATACATAAAGTAGTATTGGTTTTTAGCATATCAGGATAAAACATTTTAATTCTTTTCAATTCATCCCTAGGGGTAAGTCAGGGTCTTGATTTTCTTCCGGTCAGACTGCAAACACATAATTCAAATCAAATTTGAGAAATTATATCCCTTTAATTTGACGATAAGACAATGCCCAGATGTGTTTTTTCTCTCTATATTTCTATAAACTATAGTAAACAATTATCACATGTGCCTCCTCCGCATGGCCAGCAAATAATGATGGCAGGGATTTATTATAGAGTTTACTCTTAGATAAAGTAAAGTATATAAATCAAAGTTTGAAGATACTATAAACATTTGATTTTTGTTAGAAGTGTAGCAGATCTAGACCGGGTTGATCGTTGGCTACCAGATCGCTCAATTGGTTGAGCATCCATCTTTCGAGTTTTTCTCTCCTATTACAGAAGGTTGAACATAGCACTCAGAGGAATCTGTTACAAAGTTTTCAAAAAAAAGTTTCATCAAATTTGGACTTAGAATTGTCAAATTATACCAGCCTGCAAGTGAATTGTGTCAACAAATTTGGGCTATCCAGGTGGTGGGGTTTATGTACATAACAAGAGTACTAAAGTGGAAAATGTGTCCACAACAAGCTTACCTGCACTTGCCGGTGTTAACGTGATGTCGTGGTCAAGGAATTGACCCCAGGCCATCACCATTAGTGACATATGAGATTCTTTTTTCTCTTCTATAGATGCGAAGACACTGTTGCTAATTTTCCGAGGACTAGGTAGAGGCTGACCATCCTTTCCCAAAGTTCTGGGAGAACTGACCCCTGGAAATATAAAAATAGAAGGATGCAGGAGATGTTAAATGTGCAAGGGTTTTCTCCCTTGACAAAATGATACTTGATCATTAGCCACAACATTACACAATAGCACTTCATTTCTCTATTAAAATAAAGGTCACCAGTCTGCCAACAAGGTTGCCAAACCACCATCAAGATCACCAGTACACAATAAAGGCCACCAGTACACAATCAAGGTCACCAGTTCACCAACAAGGTCACCAGTACACCATCAAGGTCACCAGTCCACTAATCAGTCCATCACTGTCATCAGTCCACAATCAAGGTCACCAGTTCACCAACAAGGTCACCAGTACACCATCAAGGTCACCAGTCCACTAATCAGTCCATCACTGTCATCAGTCCACCATCAAGGTCACCAGTCCACCATCAAGGTCACCAGTCCTCCATCAAGGTCACCAATCCACCATCAATGTCACCAGTCCACCATTAATGTCACCAGTCCACCATCAAGGTCACCAGTCTGCCATCAATGCCATCAAACCACCATCAATGTCATCAAACCACTATCAATGTCACCAGTCCACCTTCAATGTCATCAGTCTACCATCAAGGTCAGTCCACCATCAAGGTCACCATTCCACAATAAAGGTCACTAGTCCATCAATCTCACAAGTCCACCATCAAGGGCACAAATCCACCATCAAGGTCACCAGTCCACCATCAATGTCACCAGTCCACCATCAATGTCACCAGTCCACCATCAAGGTCACCAGTCCATCAAGGTCACCAGTCCACCATCAAGGTCACCAGTCCACCATCAAGGTCACCAGTCCACCATAAAGGTCACCAGTCTACCATCAATGTCACCAGCCTACCATCAAGGTCACCAGTCCATCATCAATGTCACTATTCCACAATCAAGGGCACAGTCCAAACTGCAGGTCATCCTAAAAGTCACAAGTCAATTGTCATCTTCAGTTGGGCAATTTGGGTACAATATGTTTGGGAAACATTACTTCAAGTACTGTTTCCCAAGCATATGTGTACATGTCCTGTGAAGAAATTCATATTCAGCATGGTCTGTACTTACCATCTCCATAATCAGGAGGAAGAAATCGGAGTTGTTCATTACCAGCTGCTCCATACCACGGCCTGTTCAAGTTGTTGCACGATCCATCTGCTGAACGAAACGTCTTACTAGCCGAAGAACAATCTACTTGACGTGTTGGACAAGCAGTCTGCTTCCTCCATTCTGACAATATTTCTTCGGAATTCTGAAGATCCCTCAGCGACAAACCAGTCCTTTTGCAAGTAAACAAATTTGAAAAATTTAAATTTTATTCTCTTAGGTATTACAGTGTATGCTCAAATTTGCAGCAATTACAAAGACCATATAACTCTCATGTGCAAAACCATTGACTTTTGATGTCTATTTTTGATGGAAATTCTGAATTACTGTTCCTCATGAAGTACATATTTTTCTATTCCAGCACAGAATATCAATACGAGATTGTCTGTAAATGTTGAATCTATCGGTCAATTGCATAAAATACAGATAAATGTCCACATGAAGTTAAGGCAGGCGTAGCAAATACAACACAACATTACTGACTTGAAACAAAAAGATTGCTGGACAAACTGGCTCAATTTTGCTTTGGTCTGTAGACTTCTGTTAATATTAGAAAACAAGAACTCTAATCTAGTCCATCAATCTTGTTCATTGTGACCTTGAAAGTCTATTATAGGACAAACTAACTCAATTTTGCTTTGGCCTGTAGACTTCAGTTAATATTAGAAAACAACAACTCTATTTTAATCAAGTCCATCAATCTTGTTCATTGTGACCTTGAAAGTCTATTATAGGACAAACTGACTCAATTTTGCTTTGGCCTGTAGACTTCAGTTAATATTAGAAAACAACAACTCTATTTTAATCAAGTCCATCAATCTTGTTCATTGTGACCTTGAAAGCCTATTATAGGACAAACTGACTCAATTTTGCTTTGGCCTGTAGACTTCAGTTAATATTAGAAAACAACAACTCTATTTTAATCAAGTCCATCAATCTTGTTCATTGTGACCTTGAAAGTCTATTTTAGTAATGTGAAGACATGCAATGGTGGCTTCACTTATTTAATGCTGTTCTGTTGAGAGAGCCATGTTACTTCTTAGTAAAGGTAAATTCAGTTTTTCCAGTCAGTCATTTGATCTTTTTTCTTTAAAAATACATATATTATATAATACCTCCATTGGTTTTACAAAAATCATATTTTCCTTGCACTTACAAGTCCATGAGTTGTTTAGTAGCATGTAGTGTCTTGAGGGATGCCACTTCCTTGGCCCTGATCTCGGGAGTCGACAGTTTCATCTTGTGCATCATACCAGGACTCTTCATATTTCCTGCGAATCATAAAAAACACTGTTCACCAACCTGTTCAATTCTGATTGCATCGCTATGGTAACATGTTCAATAAATCCATTCTGATTGCATCGCTATGGTAACATGTTCAATAAATCAATCCGAATGCATCGCTATGGTAACATGTTCAATAAATCCATTCTGATTGCATCGTTATGGTAACATGTTCAATAAATCAATTTGATTGCATCGCTATGGCAACATGTTCAATAAATCAATTCTGATGGCATCGCTATGGTAACATGTTCAATAAATAAAGAAGTCTTCAACCTACAAAGTCATGTACAGTATAACATGTACAATGTAGCTTGTTAGAATAAATTTTAGTGTTTTATAATTCAATCTTTATTTAGTTACTTGCCTCTTCAATACATTTCAATGTCAATTAGCTTCAGATCTTGCAGTTCTATTTTCATTTGGAATTAAAATTTAAAAAAAAACATGTATTATTAAATAAAGCAATCTCTGGTAAGGGTTGGGGGGATCTTGGCGCCCACCACTGATGATTTTTATTTGTTGGATCTTTATTATCAAAGTAACACAACTTAAGGGACCAAGAGAAACATGCGTATGAAATTTGAAAGATATCCATTGCATTTCTAAAAAAATGCGATAACAAACATTCAGTCAAAACCCAAGATGGTTGCCATCATCCATATTGTTTTCCTAACCAGTTGGAAAATAAAAAATTAACAGCGAAACAAAGGGAACCAACATATGAAATTAGGAAAAGATTTGATCACTTTTCATTTCTCAAAAAAATGCCATAAAATGCTTCTAAAATTCTAAGATTGATATTCGTTGGCCATATTTTTCCCCAGATCAGTCTGAAGATTAAACAATTATGTTAGCGATCAAGAGGAACCTACATACAAGATGCGAGAATTATTTATCCAGGACTCATCCAGGAAATAGAGATCACAAACTACTAGTATTACTATCAAAATCCAAGATGGCTGCACTTTTTGTATTTGAGGGGAGGGAGTATTTAGCTCGAAATAAAATCATGCACAACTATTGATCAAGGAGAACCTGTATATGAAATTTGAGAAAGATCCATCCAGCACTCCAAGAAATGCTCAAAAATCAAAAATTTATGGTATACTGTATCATACCTTTTGTCAAACGGAAAAAAACATTGTTGTTCTGATGACGGTTAATCTATAGCTGAAACATGTCAACTACTACACTCACCATTAAACATCGGAAAATCGAAAGAACTTCAGTGTTTGGCACAGTTTTACTACATAAAACATTGTACAAGTTCAAGCGTCTGCACCAAATGAATATTAGGATCACATTATCAAGCAATAATATATTATCACTTAATTAGTTGTTAGCAGCCAGTTGCACATCTTGACTGGAATTCATAATTGTTTAGAACAGAGTTTTCTACATCATTTATTGATTACTTCCCAAAAGTGTTATTCGTAGTACCATTTTATACAGCTGGGTAACTGGAACAGTGTTGATATTAAATACTTTGATTCATGCAATATAAAGGCACCTTTTCATTCTTTTCATTTTTGATCGATTTTAAAACAGGACAAAAGGCGAGGTTGATGACCTGTATGCATACTAGTAATTGATGAAATCAACACCTTCTGCAAGAAACATAAACATTTAAAATTGATCCAATTCAGTTTTCAATCCACTAAAGCAGATCTTGATTAAAAAATTCTGGTTCCAACAAACCTCTACTGTTGTGGCGTTTCCTCAATTCCTGATTTTCTAGATGATTTTTGTGAGCATTTTCGTTGACAAATCGTACCAGTTCCTCTATTGTCTCTTCAAGACTAGAAATCTCTTCTAAAGAATGTGCATATACCACAGAAAAGGCTGCTGCCAGCACAAGAACTTTCCAAAACATGACTGAAAATGAATAACACATAAATCAGATACAGTTACAGTTGCAAATTTCTAATTGTATTGATGTTGTTACATGTTACAACAATCATAACGTTTTGCAGCAATATGAAAGTATTCTCAACCTGCTCAGGTTATCACCATGATGGTAGATGCAAATTGTATGAACACATAACCTGTATGAAGACACCACCTGTATGAACACATCACCTGTATGAAGACACCACCTGTATGAAGACATCACCTGTATGAAGACACAAACCTGTAAGAAGACATCACCTGTAAGAAGACATCACCTGTATGAAGACACCACCTGTATGAAGACACCACCTGTATGAAGACACCACCTGTGTGAAGACATTACCTGTATGAGACATCACCTGTACAAAGACATCACGTGTATCAAGACACCACCTGTATGAAGACATCACCTATATGAGACACTACCTGTATGAAGACATCACATGTAAAAGACCCTAATTGTATGAAAACATCACCTGTATGAAGACACTACATGTATGAAGACATCACCTGTAAAAGACCCTAATTGTATGAAGACATCACCTGTATGAAGACACCACCTGTATGAAGACACCACCTGTATGAAGACACCACCTGTATGAAGACACCACCTGTATAAAGACACCACCTGTATGAAGACACCACCTGTATGAAGACACCACCTGTATGAAGATACCACCTGAATGAGACATCACCTGTATGAAGACATCACCTGTATAAAGACATCACCTGTGTGATGACACCACCTGTGTGAAGACACCACCTGTGTGAAGACACCACCTGTGTGAAGACACCACCTGTGTGAAGACACCACCTGTGTGAAGACACCACCTGAATGAGACATCACCTGTATGAAGGCACCACCTGAATGAGACATCACCTGTATAAAGACATCACCTGTGTGAAGACACCTTCTGAATGAAACATCACCTGTGTGAAGACACCACCTGAATGAGACATCACCTGTATGAAGATACCACCTGAATGAAGGCATCACCTGTATGAAGACATCACATGTAAAAAGACACTACATGTATGAAGACACCACCTGTATGAACACATCACATGTAACAGACCCTAATTGTATGAAGACATCACCTGTATGAAGACACTACATGTATGAAGACACCACCTGTAAAAAGACACTACATGTATGAAGACACCACCTGTGTGAAGACATCACCTGTATGAAGACATCACCTGTGTGAAGACATCACCTGTGTGAAGATACCACCTGAATGAGACATCGCCTGTATGAAGACATCACCTGTATGAAGACATCACCTGTATGAAGACATCACCTGTGTGAAGACATCACCTGTGTGAAGATACCACCTGTACAAGACATCTTTTTGTGATGAGACCAATTAGGTTAAGTAGATAATAAGGAATAGAGACCAATTATGTTTAGAGAAAGATCAGTTAGGGTTCAATGGGATCAATGAGGATAACAGATACACCAACTAAGTTTGGAGACCAATTAGGTTTAGATATCAATTGGGTAGAAAAATCTGAAGAGATCAAAGGAGTGAAGCGATCTACTGGGTTTTGATACGAAACCTCCAAGTTCACATAAATTCCACGGAAGTGGACGTGTTCACAAGGACCCGAGAATATGTTACAGTTAGTTTTGGACCTAAAATAGGGTGTTTAGAGTAATTCATATTTATCAATTTTACAATTTTCGATAAAAATGCCCCTCTCAATAGTCATAAAAAAATTCTTACGACAATATTGAGGGGAGGGGGAACATTTTTATCGAAAATTGATCTTAACCCCCTAAAAGTGTAAAATTACCCTAAACACCCCATTTTAGGTCCAAAACTAGTTGTAACAAATTCTCAGGTCCCTGTGGTCGTGTTGCCTGCACAGCGATCCCAAGCAAGCATTTTCTGAGTAAGATCTTTAGTTACAAGTTCTATTTATAGTAACAAGTGACCTTGATCGTTCAACCTGAAAAGCAATCCAGTGCAAGAAAGCACTTCTGGTCATAGGGACCTGAGAATTTGTTACAGCTAGTTTTGGACCTAAAATAGGGTGTTTCGAGTAATTTTTGTACACATTTGGGAGGGGGGGGGGGTTAAGATCAATTTTCGATAAAAATGCCCCCTAAATGGTCATAAAAGCTTGTATGCACTATTTCAGGTCCAAAACTAGCTGTAACAAATTCTCAGGTCCCTGTGCTTAATTCTGAGTTGTTATGGTACGGAAACCTTTTGCAGACGAGACCACAGGGACAAGTATAAACTTATGTTAAAATTACCGATAAATACCCATTATATATAGGTATTTATCGGTAATTTTATTATAGAAGTCTATACATGTCCCTGTGCGCCGACATAGCGATACACGTACCACAGGGGCCTGGGAATTCGCAATCTGATTAAATTACAGCTATTCGATGCGCATACGCTATGAACGTAAAAAAGCGTATCGAAGAGCTGTATTTTAATCAGATTGTGAGAATTTGTTACAGCTAGTTTTGGACCTAAACTTGGGTGTAAGAGTAAATTTACACTTAGGGAGGGTTTAGATATTTTTTGTCGATAAAAATAATCATAATGGCTACTGCTATAGCCTTTATGGCCATTGAGGACGAAGGGCCTATATACTTTTTGCAGGCGAAACAAAGTCTTCAATATTAGGAAACTGCTCGATAGTACAAATCACAAGTGAACAGCTATTAATTTACTTTCATATTGCCCAAAGAGAAAGAATTCCTTTTCGCATTCCCACTGAAGTAATTCCCAAATCCCATTTATTATCATTTCAAACAATAGTTTACTGAATGAAGCACATTTGTAAAGTGAAAACTTGGGAGTAGGATATAGGCATTTTGATATCGGGATATTTGCTGTACGTACATTGTCGATATCAAAGCTAATCCAAATAATTGTCGAGGGAGTTTCACGTCTAGATTAATGCAGACGGTAATTTTACGTTTTTTTTGGTAATACGAAAGTTGAGTTTTGCAGATTTTTTCACCTAATCTGGACACCTTTCCAGAAAAATTCAGTCGAAATGGTCATTCAACGGTTCAATTTAATATGCCCACATTCAAACAGAACGTCACACTTTACAATTGGGACTTAAAAAAAACTAAAAAAAGATAATCAGAACGCGGCAAATAATAAAAGATTTAGCATTTCGTATAAATCTACCTTTTAGAAAGGAAAAAAATATGTGCATGTATAGTGCTTTTTTTTTAAATTTACTTTCTCGTTCGCCAATCTGATTAAAATACAGACCCTCACTACATGTAGTACTATTACTATCCTGTGGATCAGTATTTCAACCAGACTGCTCGTTCGCATTATTAGTCCGATTTTCTTCTAGTTTTCCTCGTATCAATGTCTCGGAAATAAATATATATACAATTACGTGCCAAAGTCTTTCAATTTTTTTTTATTTTGCTATATATTCTTTTTATTTTCAACTTTTTTCAATGAATTTTCCCGACTTCGTTTATGGATGGATTTTGACTTTTTTTGTCATTTGGTACAGAAATATCCAAGGTTTCCTCTCATAATATCTATTTAATTTTCCGTTGTGTATTTATGGAGCTACACAGAATTTATCAACACTGTTAATTTCCATGTGACGCCATTTCTCTATATAACGCTACCAAAATGACGTCAAAATGGGGTCCCGAAAATTGGATGTTGTAAATAAATTATGATGATTCTGGTCATACATAACGGAAAACAGTGAAAATATTATGAGATGAAACAATAAACAATTCTTTACAAGAACACAAAATTTCATTAAAAATGATTCATAAACAAAGTCAGGAAAATTCATTGAAAAATGTTGGAAATACAAAGAATATAAAGCAAAATAAAAAAAAAATTGAAAGACTTTAGGCTCGTAACTGTATATCAAGCCAAAGAAAATTCATGGAGTAATGGAACATTAAAGGATGTAATACCAAAAAGCATATAACAAGACTACAGTGCTGTAAAAGAAATGTTTTGTCTACCTACCTTATAAAATAGTGTCCGATCCCGTGAAGACCAGAATGTCTTGTCCTGTTCGACTATCTCTGGTCAGCTCTCCTGGTCTTCTGGTCCTCGGGTCAAACTTCCAGGAACTTTATGTGCTGTGCAAAGTCTAGACTCACGTACCATGTCCCTGCGCCACGTGCATTATTCACGTGCACGTAGAAGCAAATTGCACGAGCGTGTCGATTGCGTGTGCGTTATCGGTGAGAGAAAATGCAAACTTTGCAAAAATGTGTATGAAACATTGAGGATAAAAGATAAAGGAACTCTTACCACTGGGAACAAAAATGTTAAAAAAACAAAATACATTTTAGAAATCAATCGCATCCCAGTGTTTGCAAATTGAAGTAGTCTAAGATCATAAGAAAGCATATCCATAATGAATAGTCAAATAAATTAAACCGGACAAAACTTAATTGACAAAATAAAGCTAGCATTGTATCAAAAATATAGGAAGAAAAAATACGAAAATCGGTTCAATTTTACGATTCAGTTTTTCGTTTGATACTTGTATGTTTTTTTTTAAATAATAAAGTCAAATAAATATAAACTGACAAAAATTACTTGGCAAAACAAAAGCAAGCATTGTACAAAAAAAAAAGAAAAAAAAAATCTACGGAAAAATCGATTCAATTTTACGATTCAAATTTTTTGTTTGGTACATGTATGTTTAAAATTATGAATAGTCAAATAAACTAAACCTGACAAAACTTACTTGGCAAAACAAAAGAAAGCTTTGTACAAAATAAAAGGTATGAAAATAAATCTTGGAAAAATTGGTTTAATTTTACGGTTTCAAATTCTTTCGTTTGGTATGTTTTTAATAAAATAATAATTGTTGATGCTGCTGGAGATGTTTTATCTGGAATATGTACGTGAACTTTGAAAGTGAGTTAAATCAGCTTGCATATTACAAATATTTTTTTTCTGATAAGATTGTTAGAAATAAGTGTTTACGTTGGAAACGTTGCTCACAGGGACACTTAACAATAACAAGAGGCCCATGGGCCTAAACGGTCATCTGACAATTGCAAACACTTATAGCAGGGACACACCCCTTAGTTCAAAAGTGTTCAAACCAGCATCATTGTCATAAACTATCTGTTCAGATCTAGAGTCGGTTACGAAATTTATTTATGGTGTTGTCAAAGCAATGAACAACATATCGGCCATGCTTGTTATACACTTTGCAATGATTTGGTAATCTCCTATTTGATTGGCATTGCAAAATCAAAAGCGTCTTAGCTATAGTAAATGTATACCAGCATTGTGGAATACAAGACTGTATCACAACTACTTTCACTTTCAGAAATTTCTATCCTTCAGTGTATGTTAACAGGTATTTTACTAATCTTTGATGGATTTTAAATGATAACATGAAACAATGCTTCTTGTTTTTGCTGAAAATATAGCGGATCGATACAGTATCGTAATTTGCTGCTTTGAATCGATACTTGTATCGCGTGGAAGTGAACCGCGATCACTCAATCGATGTATCGTCCCTGCCCTAATTCCTGGCCGCGGCACTCGGCTGGAATAGGTGTTTTTCCCTGTTCTTCTACATTGACGCCCAACTAAATAACCCATGGTAGTAATTATTTAGAGTCTCGGGTTGAGATTTAGAAAATCTCAAGAAAAACAGGGGGAGTAGTGCAAAAGGAGCGGGTCGGTGTGGCTTGTACATAGTGTTAAATACGGTCTCTGTCACTCAGCTGACGAAGCATGCTTTTTTGGCTCAGTCGGTAGATCAAGCTGTGGCTTATCATGCCGGAGACCCGGGTTCGATTCCTGGTTGGGGCACTCGTCAGGAATAGGTGTTTTTCCTGTTCTTCTACATTAGTAATAATAATAATATGAGTCAAATGAAAGACTGATCTTTTCTCTTCCTTTGCATGGTTTCAGAATAGGCTAGGATATTTAAATTGTCAAAACTCCAGAGTAATCTACATTTCAATCCAGTATTAAGCGATAATAATTGTCAAAATATAAAATTGATAACAATTGTCAAAATGCAAGATGGCTGCGTGTTGGCCATGTTGAATTCTGATTGGTCCGAAAAACCACCATGTACATTTAGGGACCTAGGGGAACCTACATATGAAATTTGAGAAAGATCCCTTCTGTACTTTCTGAGAAATAGCAAGAATTGTTACGCATGAATGGACCACGTACGCAGGGCAATTTGTATACATGTAGATGGTGGGCTAAAAATGCACAAAAAAGACATTGTATTATTGTAGCTATCAGTAATTGAAGATTCATATTGTATCTTGATTAGGTTCAAAGATTGCTTGAACAAAAAACAAAAAAAAGTAAAGTTTGCTTAACTTCATTTCGAGTTTTTGTTTTGATCGGAGAATGTTTGGGAGACATAAATGGCTCCATGCAAACTGGCCAAACTACATGTACAGTACCCCTTTTATCTCCCATCTGGCCCATATAGTGTTGGTCAGTCTCTTTATTTAAGATGATTGCTTTCCCAAAATGGGATTGATGTGTTATATCAAATTCTGCTAAATTCTCCACATACAGGAATTAGGATTTAAACATTAATACTTTTCCACTTTCACAGTACCCTGAAGACCAGTCTCCTGTATGTAAAATATGATTGTTCTTCTTCAATTACATTTGAAGTAAAGCTGAGAAAGGATTTGGGGCCCCGCCCCTCTGGCCTCTGGGACCAGATCAGTCGCATTTATATAAAATCTTATCACCTTCCCCGAATGATGCTTCACATTAAATTTGGTGCTGATCGATTCAAGCATTAAGGAGGAGGAGGATTTTAAAGCAAAAACTCAGCAAAGTTCCCCTTTTGGGGCCCCGCCCCTTTGGTCCCAGGGGTCTGATTAGTCTCATTTATATAAAATCTGATCGCCATTCCCCAAATGATGCTTCACATCAAATTTGGATGCAATCCATTCAAGCATTAAGGAGGAGTAGGATTTTAAAGCAAAAATTCAGCAAAGTCCCCTTTTGGAGGCCCCGCCCCTATGGCCCCAAGGGTTGGATCAGCCTCATTTATATAAAATCTGATCGCCCTCCCCAAATGATGTTTCACATCAAATTTGGATGCAATCCATTCAAGCATTAAGGAGGAGTAGGATTTTAAAGTAAAAATTCAGCAAAGTCCCCTTTTTGAGGCCCCGCCCCTATGGCCCCAGGGGTCGGATCAGCCTCATTTATATAAAATCTGATTGCCCTCCCCAAATGATGTTTCACACCAAATTTGGATGCAATCCATTCAAGTATTAAGGAGGAGTAGGAATTTAAAGCAAAAATTCAGCAAAGTCCCCTTTTGGGGCCCTAACCCTCTGGCCCCAGGAGTCGGATCAGCCTCATATATATAAAATCTGATCGCCCTCCCCAAATGATGCTTCACACCAAATTTGGATGTAATCCATTCAAGTATTAAGGAGGAGTAGGAATTTAAAGCAAAAATTCAACAAAGTTCCCCTTTTCGGGCCCCGCCCCTATGGCCCCAGGGGTCAGATCAGCCTCATTTATATAAAATCTGATCGCCCTCCCCCAATGATGCAACACACCAAACTTGGTGGTGATCCATTAAGAAATGAAGGAGGAGTAGCATTTTGAAATGAAAAGTTTACTGACGGCGCACGGCGCACGGCGGACGGCGGACGACAACGGACGAAGCACGATGACTATAGGTCATCCTGACCCTTCGGGTCAGATGACCTAAAAAATATATGGTGGTCGATATAAAATTAATACATGTCCCTGTGCTCTACTGTTTTAGTCGAAGCTTTATCTTGTTCTTTTACGAATTACGCTACATCTTTGTGATACATCGTTTTTTTTAACCATGCTTCTTCAAATTGTATTAAAACTAGTAAAGTTCCGCAGTACGAAAAAAGTACGTGCTGTACACATTGCGTTGAGTTTCATTACTTGTTCACACTTATAAGTGTTTATAGTTACAAAAACAAATTTTAGGTTGATGTCTGTAATCAACTGAAAAATAGAAAGAAAGGCCCACCAGGCACCAATATCTCACCTGTTCCATGCAGATTAGATGACTGCCGCCAAGTTTACAAAATTGAACGTCAACGTCATAGCATGCTATTAGCCGAATAACAGCCTCTGGGCCTTTCACGGTTTTTTAAAAGTCGTTTGAAGATTTCATGATTTTGAAAGAGCATAAAGAGTGTAAGGTCAATTATTTGAACAAACTTGGTAGCCCTTCATCCCAGCATGCTTCGGATTAAAATAGAAAGGACTAAACAATTTCTGGTACGTTTGATCCATGTGACCTTGAAAGAGGGCTAAGGTCATTCATTTGAATACCCTTGGTACATGTACCTCTTTACTCCAACACGATACTTGCCAAATATTTAGAAGTTGTCAATTGAAAGCACGTTTTTTCTCAAGTAAGACATTAAAAAACCTGTCTATTTTACATCCATGCAAGTTTTGAGAGACACATTATTGATGATATGAATCAAGAAGTGTGCCCTTTTGAAAACAATAAGTCGAGTAAATTGGCTATTCTCACCACAGGCACTTGTTGCCAGGAGAATATCCATCTATATAGAATACATAGCGAAATTTGAAAAAATAAAATAAAATATATTACTAAATTTTCCAATTTTCTTTTTATGTTAGTAATCATCTAAAACCATAATGAAAATAATTGTCAAATTTCAGCTTGATACGTCAAGCGTTAAATTTCACCAAAAATCGACTATCAGACACTGAAAAAGAGCTGAAATTTGACAATTATTTTCATTATGGTTTTAGATGATGAATAACATAAAAAGAAAATTGGAAAATTTAGTTAATATATTTTATTTTATTTTTTCGCTATATTCTATATATATTATATATTTAGAAGGTAATTCTCCTGGCCACAAATGCCTGTGATTCTCACTACAGATAAAAAACATTGCATTTTCCTCTTCTCGTTAATGCCGTTAATCTTCCCTGATTGTGCCACACCAGGTGTAAACAAGATGGCTCTGTCTGTCCATGGCTCGAATCCCTTTCTATTGCAAGCCACTAGAATGTTTTTTCGCATTCACCCCCCCCCCCCCCCCTCCCTTTTTTTTGTTATACATATTTTTTTTTTCTACAAAATATTCATTTCAAGCAAACTGTTATGTCTCTGTCCTTTCACGGCAGGATATATCCAGTGCTGACGTCATAATTAGAGTGAATAGTCATTCGATCTCGGTGAGTAAGGTACACTGTCATGAGTGGAACTGTTCCAGTACAGTCTGACCACAAGACCCGCATCCCTATTGAAGCAGACAGCAACCATTGGAGTCGAAACTCTAGGTTACAGAACATGTTGGATATTGGCGGGATACAAGTCTTGTGAAACGTTACGGAAACAGTTTATAGTTTACATTAAGAGCAATTAAAACAATATTTACTCAAGTAGATTCATTGACCTGATACCCCAAGAATTAAATGAAATACATTACATTTCTCATGTAAATTTACACTTTACTGAGTTGATCTTGTTTACGGAAAACACCGACGATCCCCGATTGGTTTCAACTGTCATCAATGAAGCCAATAGCGAGCGCAAGGACCTGAACATTTGTTGGACCTGAACTAGGGTGTACACTCTGTGGGGTTTAGATCAATTTCGATAAAAGTTCTCCCTCAATGGTAGACTTTATACTACTGAGGGCGCATTTTATCGAAAATTGATCTAAATCCACTAAAAGTGTGAAATTACTCAGGTCCCTGTGATAGCGAGTGGAATATCGGACAAGGCATTATCGGGAATGGAATTGTCCCAGTGACAGTCTTATCACAAGACAGGCATCCCTTTCGTAGCTTCAGTCATTATAGCAGGGACCTGAGAATTTGTTACAGCTAGTTTTGGACCTAAAATAGGGTGTTTAGAGTACACATTTGGGAGGTTAAGATCAATTTTCGATAAAAATGCCCCCTCAATGGTCATAAAAGCTAGCTGTAACAAATTCTCAGGCCCCTGTGGTCATCATTGGATCGGAGACCCAATGTTATCGGGCGTGTTGGATATTGGCGGGATACAAGTCCTATGAAACCGTAAGGAAGCAACAAGGATCCCAATTTTTTTAAAATTCAACAACAGTAACTCCAATATTTACAAAGTAAATCTTTATTGATATTGGCGGGATACAAGTCTTGTGTGAACAGGTGCGGAAACCATTAATTAGGTTTCTAAAGTCCCTATTTTTATTTAAAAACATCAACAAGCACAGGAATCCATCTACTCCAACAATGTAAGAGGTTTAACACGGCGAGATATTTTTTGACAGGCGCCGTGTAAACTCTACGGGTCGCAGTCGGCAAAATCATATCCGATAATAAAAAGGCCGACCAGCGGCCTCTTATGTTATAGGAGTAGACTCCATCATGCATCATGCTATAATTTATAGAGTATTAATTTATAGCATGTTGATTTAAACCCGATTGTTCTAGGAAGCGAATATTCATTCAAACTATGCAAATATAATACGTATGTTGAAAATGGAACTGTTCCAGTACAGTCTTATCACAAGACACGCGTCCCTATTGAAGCAGACAGCAACCATTAGAGTGAAGATCCGATATTACTTGACATGTTGGATATTGGCGGGATACAAGTCTTGTGAAACCGTTCGGAAACAGTTTAAAATTTACATAGGAGAACAATTTACAAAACATTTACTGAGTGAGGTAAAATTCAATAATTTCATACCCGAGAATTCGATGAAATACTTTTTCATGTTAATTTACACTACACTAAGGTGATTCGAACTTATTGTGTGAAGCCATTGTCGTTTCCTACGTGCGGCAATTGCCAGGTACTGGCCGTAGGTCGGTGGTTTTTCTCCAGGTACTTCAGCTTTCCTCCACCTCCAAAACCAATCGGGAATCCAGTTCTTGTTTACGGAATGTACCGACGGTTCCCGATTGCTTTCACAGCACTGATGTCGGGAGCTCTAGATCTGCTGCCATCAATGTAGCAAATGGAATATTTAACAAAATCAACTGATATGTCGGGGGTCGGGAGTCGAACTGTTCCAATACAGTCCTATCACAAGACAGGCATCCCTATTGTAGCATCCGTAATTAGGCCGCATATTTAAAACTGTTACAATAAACATAAACATTAAATGATACAAACTATAATAGACAGAACATGACATGGATAACAAACATGCAAGTAAAGCAAGATGAGTAACAGTAAGTAGATATCACAGAAATTAGAAAATTTTGCTTAAGTTAAATGCTAAAAAAAGAAAAGACAGAAGCACATATATATGATACTCTATTTTATTATCATATTTACATATATATTCCACTGTATATATATTTCATCTGTGTGTATGATTATTCATCATGTTGCAGCCAGCTGAACAAATAGCAGGTCACCATGGAGTCGAAACCTAATGTGTTCGATATTGGCGGGATACAAGTCTTGTGCAACCTTTCGGAAACAGTTTAAAATTTACATTGGAGAACAATAAACATAACATTAACTGATCGAGGTAAATTCAATTCATACCCGAGAATTAAATGAAATAACTCTCTCATGTTAATTTACACTACACTAAAGTGATTCGAACTTATTGTGTGAAGCCATTGTCGTTTCACGGCAATAGGGAATCCAGTTCTTGTTTACGGAATGTACCGACGGTTCCCGATTGCTTTCACAGCACTTCTGTCGGGAGCTCTGCTGCCATCTTTGTAACGAATGGAATATTTAACAAAAACAACTCATATGTCGGGAGTCGAACTGTTCCAATACAGTCCTATCACAAGACAGGCATCCCTATTGTAGCATCCGTCATTGAACCGGAGACTCAATGTAGACGGGGCATGTTGGATATTGGCGGGATTCAAGTCTTGTGAAACTGTACGGAACAATAAGAGTCCCAAGGTTTTAAATTCAACAACAATAAATAAGATGTTTACAGAGTAAATTGTTATTGATATGACGTATCAAGGATTAAATGAAATATATCTCTACGTATCAGTTTACATCATGTTAATTTCAAACGGATCGCATTAATGAAAGTGAATAGCCGACTGGATATCGACCAAGACAGACACATGTTGGGAGTGGAATTGCCACAGTACAATCTTAATACAAAACTCACATCTGAGCCATCATCGTGTTATGTTATGGAATTTATTTATATGTGAAATCGGTTTTGGGGGCCGCGGTGGCCGAGTGGTTAAGGTTTCCCGACATTCTAACGCTAGCCCACCGCCTCTGCGTTACGAGTTCGAATCCTACGTGCGGCAATTGCCACGTACTGACCGTAGGTCAGTGGTTTTTCTCCGGGTACTCCGGCTTTCCTCCACCTCCAAAACATGGCGTGGCTTTAAATCACACTGGCTGTTAATAGGACGTAAAACAAAATAAACCAGCTTGACGTAAGTCCCTGTGGCTAAACTGACCATCACTGGTCATTTCAGAATGTCGCATCATACCTAGCAGGGAGAAATATTAGGGACACTGTAGCTGTTGGTACAGGTATAACTATTTGTCAATGTTAGGTAACATTTTGGCATATAACCGTGACGGAAACTCATTGCGGGCACAGAGATACAGAGACCTCAGAAGGGTAAGGTCTCCATCCGGGCCGCCTTTCTCGTGTTAATTTACACTACACTAAGGTGATTCAAACTTGTTGTGTGAAGCCATTGTCGTTTCACGGCAATCGGGAATCCAGTTCTTGTTTACGGAATGTACCGACGGTTCCCGATTGCTTTCACAGCACTTCTGTCGGGAGCTCTGCTGCCATCAATATCATCGAATGAAATATTTAACAAAAGCAACTCATATGTCGGGAGTCGAACTGTTCCAATACAGTCCTATCACAAGACAGGCAACCCTATTGTAGCATCCTTCATTGGACTGGAGACTCAATGTAGACGGGACATGTTGGATATTGGCGGGATACAAGTCTTGTGAAACTGTACGGAAACAATAAGAGTCCCAAGGTTTTATAAATTCAACAACAATAAATCCGATGTTTACAGAGTAAATCTTTATTGATATGACGTATCAAGGATTAAATGAGATATATCTCTACGTGTCAGTTTACAAAATGTTGATTTCAAACGGATCGACCGACTGCCGCCAGTGAAGTGAATAGAAGAGCGGATATCGGCAAAGACAGAATGGAACTATTCCAGTACAGTTTTATCACAAGACGCGCATCCCTATTGAAGCAGACGACCACCATTGGAGCCGAAACCCCATGTGACCGGACATGTTGGATATTGGCGGGATACAAGTCTTGTGAAACCGTACGGAAACAGTTAGGAAATATATAAGAGTTATTGTGCACTACGTATTCATGCGGGCAATGTTTTAAGCTCATTTTCTCCTACATTAATGACCATATGTTGCCAGCATTAACCGTTTTTACAGAACCGTTCCTTTGTGAAAAACAATACTCTCACCTGTTTAGAAACATCTGTCTATTCCTATTTATGACATTGTTATGAAAAATACCAACCATTTTGAAGATACCATGAGCAGATACTTTCCTTTTGTCCTCTTTTACATTTCTCCACTTCTTTGACTTCAAACTGTATTTTAAATTCGTTCAAATTTCAACTGCTCCAAACTTTTCAAAATGTCTACTGTCTGTTCCAATAGAGAGGTTTCTATGCGCATGCTCGAGATTGCAATCGGATTTCAGTGAAATTGATTAGCTGTGAAAACCCGTGGCACTTGATTGACGTGAAGGACCCATTTAAGGGTGTGGTTTAAATTCGGATATGTTAATGATTGAGCAATTGAAATAAGACTGCGAGTTTTAAAGGTTGATTGGAACATGGAGAATCTCCAGAACCATACATCTTACGGTTTTCTGTTTTGTCGATATTATACACATTTCGCTGTTCAGTTGGGTGACGAGCAAATGCACACAGGAACTTCAAGCTATCTTTTGTACCTAAATTAAGGTGTGACGTGAGAACAATTTATCACCTTTGGGGGGGGGGCAGGAGAGATTAGCTCAATTTTCGATTAAAAGTGCTGAGGGAGGGGGTGCATAGTTATCGGAAACTGATAAAAAAACACCCAAAAGTGTAAAATTGCTCCAAACACCTTAATTTAGGTCCAGGCTGTAATAAGATGTTCAGTAACAAATTCTTAGGTCCACGTGTTAATGAATAGTTCGGGCCATCTAAGGGAGATTCTCGGCAATCTTCGGAATTCTGTAGAAGATTGCCGGAAATTTTGAAAGTTTCCTGTGTACGCAGGAAAGCTTCCTACTGTTCCGATTGCATGCAGAAAATCATGGGATACACGCCTCGGAAATTTCCAGCAAGGGGAGTGGTTCTTTGTAGGTTTGATCCGAAAGCTAACACCGTAAACGATCAGTGGGTTTCGTTTTATAAAGGCAGAAATATCTGATATTTATGATATTGTTCAAAGTTTGTATTTTTTCTATGAATGAGTTCAGATACAAGTCACGATCTTGTTATAGCTCTCTTCATGACGTCGCTTTGTTCGTTATTTCTATTTAATATGATACCATTGCAGAAATAATATACAATATCTCTTGAAATCAGCTACGGAAAATTATTGCACATATTATCGGAGGAATGAGCAAAACATGTGAAATTTAAATAAAATTCCAGTGAAAAACATTGTACTTTTGGGTAGAAATATACAAGTTCTTCATTTCTTTCCATATATACATAGTACCAAGTTAACAGTTAATAAGCATTACTTGTCGCTGCTTGGTAGGCGAGGCTGTGCACGTTCCAGTATTTTTCATTAATTTGATGCAGCGTTTTCCCCGTAAATATATATAAACTTTTATACAGAGAGAAGTAGGCCTAATCCGAAGGGTTCCGACTCTATGATCCGCTCAAATATTGGGACAGCTAGCGGCTCGTTACGGCTAGCGGCCCGTTAGAGACTCTAACCACAGGCACTTGTGGCCAGGAGAATAATATAACCATCTATATAGATAATATAGCGAAATGTGAATTATTAAAAAAAGAAAAAAAAAAAGAAAAAGAAAAAACTTTCCGTAAAACTTGAAGCGAAAATCAAGCCTAATAACTTATTATATTTTAGATTTGGTTAAGATTAACTGATATCAGCAATATTCAAGATGAATTCTTTCGCGGTTACCGGTACAGCAGCAGTTGAAACACGCTACATATCTGTATTTGTGAACACGCGTCAATTTCAAACCGTCTTCTACCTTCGGTTTGTTGTTGAAGTGGGCCCCACCTAAATTATTTTCAATTCTTTGGATTTTTTGTCGAGAGTTTCTTGTTAGTTACCGCTCAGGTTCACTTCGTTTTAGGCTTATTTTTGCATGGTTATCAACTGTATTTTTTTCAGATTTTTTTAGAATCACGAAAATTTTCCTGAAGTTACGTATATTGATCTAAACTCTGCAAACGTGTAAAATTACACTTAAAGCCTTAGTTTTGGTCCAAAACTAGCTGTGACAAATTCTCAGGTCCCTGTGGTTTTCAACACTAAGTTACAGTTGTTGTTTTTTTGCCACCACATCAATAGTTATCAAAAAGAAGAGTTCACCTCAAGTGTTTCTTTGACTTGGGTTATTCCCCTTTACATTAAAACAACAAGCAACTGTCAAGCAATTTGACAATCTTGTTTTTTTTTATCTGTGTTTCATAATTCCTATATGCGGCAACGTTGATAAAACATATTTTGGCATTGATATGTAAAAGTTGCAAGTTTTATCTAGTTTCTAGTTTCTGCTATTTGTATTTTCAAACAACTGCAATTCTTTGAATTACTTATTTCCATGCAATATTTTATTTGAAAAGGACTTTAGAAAAGACTTCACAATATGCAGTGACAATGATATAATATCTTAGCTAACTTCTTACTGTAATACCATATAGTACCATAATCTGCTAAGTGGTTTATGAGAAGAAGTTTTTAAAATAATTTAACAGAGAGGCGACAAACAGCAACATGGGTTTTGCAATAACATGTAAGGACAGAAGCCAAATTATTAGAGTGTGTAAAGCTTAAACATAGCAAAATAGAACAGTTACACATTTGATATTTAGTTTTTATTTTTCTTTACACACAATAAACATAAACAATAACAAATCACAAACAATAAACTCAACATAATATCAAATATCTTTTGCATAAAAATGCATATTAACTAATTAAATTGAGGAAACTTCGGAACTCAATTACCCCTTAAGATTTTAAACTCTTCCAATTCAAAGATTGGAAAAGTTCATTCTAAAATTTCAGGGGTGAAAGAGTTAACCAAAACATTTTTTGTAAATTATCTTAAAAAATTATCATAGAATTTGTAACATAATATACATTATGAACACTTGTGTAAACATCTGTTTCTGAATCAAATTCAAATTCTAGTGTGCTTGATATATTGAATGAAAATTATACATAAATAAAACAATGCTTTTAGAAATGATAAGAGACTATTCAACTATGCTATAAAATTCTATTTAAAAAAAAAGTTCCACAAAATTCTTAAAATAATAAGTCTTTGTATAACATAATAGTCTTTGTATAAACCATTTAGCATTCTAATTAAAGTACATGATCATTATTTTCATTATAAAGCAGAGCACAACATCTGTTATAGTTACATGCAAAGAAGCACATCGACTTTTTCTCCCTTCTATATAATATAAAAGATCAGTTATACAAAAAAATAAGATTTTCCTGGCTTAGAGTTACTTCCCCTGTCAAGTCATTCAAATTCATGCCACAATCACAGGGACCTGAGAATTAGTTACAGGTCTATATATGAATCTAAACTAAAGTCTTGAATGTAATCGTAGACATTTTTTGGACTTGCATCAGCATTTGGAAAAAATGCCACACCCTATGATGAAAGGTATAAAATTATTTTGAACACCTTTGTTTTGGTTAGAATATGGTTGAAACAGACTCTCAAGTCCCTGTGATTGCAATACATGTATGATATTATTAAACTTGTCGGTATTCTTTACCTAAAGTAGAACTGCTACAATATTCTAATACCTTGTTATACTGCCAAAATTTATCAGAAAAATTATTTGTTATTTTAGGAATGTTTGACAGTAAACTAAAGGAAAATTTTATTATTATTATTTTTTTTTAGAAAAACAAATGAGGAAACTTTTTTGGCAGTAAGCAGCATGGCATTAAAGTGAGGGACATTATATGTATATCAAGGTTTTACCATACCTATAAATATGAAACCAAATGGTTTTAAATATTGCAAATTTGATTGTAATCAATAAACAGTAATGAAATTTGATATTGAAACCGACTACCAGGTATAAAACAAAATTGAATTTAACTTAATTGATTGCAAAAATCAGGATGATAATTCATTACAAATGTACTCATACATAACAACAGCTTATTAAGCACATCTTAAATCAATTACTTTTAAAATTAAAAATTTCACAACACTAGAAAAAATCCCTGGAATGTATATATGTATCAATTCACTATATAGCATAATACATATACTAGATATCACTGAATGCAAGATCATTTCTTATAGTCTAAACCTAATGTAATCTTAACATTAAAAAAATTTAATTAAAGCTCAATTTCTTTTTCCATTTATCAATCATTAATAATTTAATTCTTGTCAATGATTTTAGAAAAATTCTTGCAAAATATGATCCAATGATCCTTTTCAACATTGGCAGTTCATGTGTGGAAGATTTCTCAACCATTCAGCATAATTTGTAGACATTCCATAATATTTCATGAAGTACTTTTTAAGCCCTTTTGTAAATTATCATATCAAGGCGCCTGATGTCCCTAGTCCAGTCATAACTGAGGTTTTAAAATAACAAAATATTTCCACGAAATCCTATAATTATTAATGTCTGTCATAATTCATATCTGAGCACTCTATAAAGTTTAAATTCCTCTTTGAAAAGTTTTCAGTGATTCACCCCTAAAATTTCAAAATGAACTATTCCACTCTTTGAATCGGGAGAGTTTAAATGTCACTTCAAGGGTAAAGGAATGAAGTAAAACTAAAACTGACAATTTAAGGATAACAAATTACAAACCCGCAGATACTTGTATCTGATATTTCAAGTTTCAATCAGATCTGTCGCTTAGTAAAGATGGAGATTTTTTGCATAAAGAGCTGTAACTCCTTTCAAATTTGAAAATAAAATGCTGGTTCATAACTACATAGTATATTGATCATTCAAGTGACAAATTTCAATATAATCTGCTGGTTAATTCCAAGACAAGTTCCTGGGCAGGGTTATTCCTGCACTATATGGTCCCTCTTAAATTAATTGTGGTTGAGTTAGGGGCATAAATATACAAATAAATAACTTAAATTCATCACCAGAAGAGCAGTAAATTAGTCATAACTCCCATAAGGTGATATGGTAGTTTTTGAGATTCATTCAAAAAATGCAATTAATAAGGAGATAACTCTGCTATATTTTGTCATAATTGTTTCCTCTACTGAATACTACTTGACTTCAATAACTTAAAAAAAAAAAAGAACTTATGATATGCATAGTCAAAACAAAATTTGAGCACTTTTCAACAAGATAAATACATGTAAATTCCAAGATAACTTTAAATGTATTAATATTTAGCAAAAATTTCATTAAGAAATGAGAAATTTAATAGCAAAAATTCTATACACAGAGAAAATATCCCTCAATTTACATTTAACATGATTTAAGTACAAGGAGTGATTTTGTTTTGAATGCTTTTCAATCTTAGCACAAAAAGTGCTAGACTTCATTTTTATATAGTGCCATTAGGGTACATACATGTATTAACAACTAAGCGAACTCAACCTTATAATATGTTCTCTTAATGAGTCTGCAATTAATTCCAAGAAAAATATTGGTGAAAAAAATGCTAGAATTAATTCTATTTATGCTAAGCCTGTTTCGTTTCATTAAATAATATATACAAACATTTATAAAACAATAATAAAATACATTTCACGTTAAACAATATATCATGATTCTAAACTAGTGACAATGGGTAATGAATATGAACGGATAGACAAGATAATATGCAGAGTTGCCAACCCTTACGATTGGGGAGGGAGACTCGCGCAATTTTTCCATAAATGTTATACTTGTACAGTAGATTCGTCTTCATATCACTCCTGTTAATATCACATTCCTTTTTATATCATGCTTTTGACCAAACACAATGCACTAGATTTAGTGGAAAACATGTTTCTGTTAATGTCACATTCCTGTTTATATCATGTTTTTGTCAGACAAACTTAACATGATATAAAGAGGAATGCACTGTACTAAATTTAGTACTTTTCCATATTCCTGTTTATATCATGTTTTTGTCAGACAAACTAATCATGATATAAAGAGGAATGCACTGTACTACATTTAGTACTTTTCAACACTTACATGATACACATATAGTTGTCTCCCATGAGCTGAAAACATCACGTAATTTACATACTAACTACTAAATATTAGCCATAATTTGTCAAAAATTCGTCAAATCAATAAAATATCAAGCTCTAGAGGCTGGCAACCCTGATTTTGAGGATTATATATTCACAATATATGACAAACAACATTTTTATACAATTATTTATGGATAATATTTTAAGATTTTCATCTGTGAAAATTAACAGTTTACATCAAACTTTGAAATTCAACGGCTCTGTTGTATTACTTACACATGTTCCCTTGCACCCTTACAATGCCATGACAAAGTGAAAAGTTAACATTAAAGAGCTGGTTCATTGGTTGCAGCCATAAAGATATCGCCAAGCTGCTTCCTGTTCTCAGCAGACAAATGTTACAGGCCCAATTTTTCCAGTTAATATCGGTAATGCATATCATTGCGATCCTACCATCTGTATATATAAGAACAGGCCCCGGTTTCATCAACGTTCCTTAACTTAAGGAAATTAACCCCTTAACTCCCAGAGCAAATTTTGAAATAGATGTCTTATAGCCATATAAATGTTTAACATCATTTTTAGGCCTTTTCTGTTAACATTTTAATAATACAACCCCCATATATTTTAAAAGAGGGGGATGTGAACTTTCAGTTTTTGTTGTGAAAAAGTCTGTTTTTGACCTCTGTAATCGTAACCATGGCAATAAAACTGTTTAATAATCATTGGAATTGTTAATAATGCTACCTAGTAGATGAATCGCATGTGCTTGATTATTGGTTCATCAAAATATATAATAAATTACATTCTTAAAAAAATAATAAAACACGAAATATAAGTCAAGATGTTTAATTTGGTATTGGTAAATTTTTTTGCCGATGGTATGACACGAAGCAGTCTCCCTTACACAAATGGAGATCACACATTTGGCATCCATACACGGTCTCTTTTCTCCTCTTTTCACCTTGTCTCGTGCACCATTTGCAGATGGAACGTTTTCTGAGAAGTCTGGATTCTGTGTGCATTGTGCCAGGGCGTTGTTGGGGTACTTGATGTGTCTTTTGAAATTGTTGAAAGGGACCAATCAATGCCATGGATACGTCTGTCCTGAAGTCCAATAACTTATAAGACTTTTTCCTCGCTAGTGTTTCTGAAAGTTCAATCAAGATTACGACATTTTTTAAATTTTTCATCGGTATTTTGAAAATGTTGCTTTTCTACAAATATAATGAAATATTGTCAATCTCCTCCCGATCGAGATGCAAATTAACATTTCACGACCCTGATTTACAATAATAAGTTCAATTTGGCTAACAGATGCTAGGAAATCGAATTACTTTATTGTGCTAAAAAGTCCCGTAATGTGAACTATCCCCCCCCCCCCCCCCATCAAATGCATCTTCAAATATGCCTGGATTTTCTCTTAGATGAAAAAGTTGAATATTAGCAATATTGATTATTGACTGTTGTTTCAATTGAATTATGTTTACTGTAGTTCACAACTAACAATCAATAAATATTGTAAATATCACACGAACTGTCATTCAAGGGCGACTTTTCTTTAGCTGCTGTGTAATACAAAATATCTAAGATATAATATTGTCAAGTAACTAGAATTACCTGGTGTCTCTTTCCAAATTTGATAAGCATTTATAAGGCAAACTTCCAAGATGAAATTCATAAGGTACTTCCAGTACTTCTTGCATGGCCTACCAACTGGATTTTTTGCTCTGTGCTGCATACATCTGTCGACTCCGCTCATGTACTTTTGGTAGCTCGTCACTGTAGGTGGTCTTGTGATTTCTACTGCGTCTCCCCCTGGCACCCGTCGAACTACAGGGTCATCCCCTAAAGGATCACACCCAGAGCTCAATACATGGACCTGAAACATATTTACAATTTATTAGGGCTATCGGAAGCAAATTCATATTGAAGGGAGGGGAGGGGGAGGGAGCTGACCTATAAGTTGGAAGTGAAAATTGCATTTTACATATATTCCCTCTGTTCAAGGAAATTTTTGCTCCCCCCCCCTCCTTCCTACGTCCCGGTATTTTTTACAATAAAACTATGAGCACATAATAAGGAACTGGCTGATGCACCTATCTGTAAAACTATAAAAAGACCTCAGGTTCAACTTCTTTGAATGCATCATTCTTGGTTAGCAACTCTGTGCATGTAAAACATATATCGAAAAAAAAATCAATAGAAATGTGATTGCTAGTAAGTAATACAGTGTCAATACTTTACCAATTTCTTGTCTTTCCACGCTGTCAGAACCAAGTTTCCGTGCTGCTTTTGCATTACATCCCCTCTCTGTAACCGACTCGGGCTTTGTAAATCTTCAGGGACATCACGGCTGGTTTGTTTTATGGTCCCACATGAATATATCCCGCTGAATTCCAAAGTTCTGACTAGCCGAAGGCTTGTAAAAAATCTGAAAATTAAAAAGATGGTGACCTCTAAGAATGTACAGAAGGACGTATTTCTGAAATGTGATTGATCTTATTTACATACAATATGTACAATGTATACAGATGGGAGGAGGGGGGGGGGGGGGGGGGGTAGGGTGAAGAAAGGGGTGCGACCTGGTTGAGCAACCACCCCATCCCAAGAAAATGACTGTTTATGTTTATTACCTTACCTTTTTGAGGTTGACTTTTTTGTTTATATGTACCTTTATTTATTTACTCTTCTAAGTACCAACAATAATGGACGGAAGGAAAATCAGAGTTGTTCAATAGGAGGTAGTCGCAATACAGCTCCATCCCTTCCCCGATATGCACGTGACGAAACAATTACACCTGAATGAGCCATTTGACCCATAATCATATTGTACCATAACGGCATGTGAGTGTCAAGGAATTTCTTTCGGGGTATGGGGTGGGGGTTAGAAAGCCAAGAATACTTCAAGGAGTATGGTACATTTTTTACATAGTTTACAGATTCCGGTATAATATATAACTAATGATAAAACTTACCGGTCAAAATACACACAATGTCCTTTATGTTTGAGTGGTCGACATAAATGTCTTACGACTCGCTCTCCGAGGTCTCGTCCGTGAAAATTGTCGTGCTTGCCTAAATATGGTAGAAAGTCACCACAATAGCCACTTTTCTCACATCTCATCCATACCTAGCAAAGACAACAAATGATAAACTAATTTATTAGTTAATATTAATTAATAATTAATATTAATATTTGTTGATTAACATATATTCATCTTGGTGTCAGAGATTTTGGTCACAGGAAGGGGGAGTGGGCTAACCTACCTGTATATATGTTAGCAACGTTTTCGGCATGTGAAAATTGCACTTCACTTCGGAATTATTGAGACGGGCATTGCCTTCTACCACATTTCTTGTCAAATGTCAAAATTAGGGGGAAAATCATTATACAACTTGAAACTTGTATACCTTACCTTCAATCCCCTCTTCACGGGTTTTCCAGGCATGTACTGCTTTGCATAAAAACGTCCCTTATATTTTATCATCCCTTCATCTATGGCTTGGTGCTGACCAGGAAGGTAGTGTTGTTTGAAATTTGTCCTTACCATGTCGATAAGTGGCCTGATTTTATGGAGCCTTGACAGAAAATAAAATTCAAAGATACTAGTATCAAACATTATATGCAATGAAAATGTTACATGTTAATGTCATGTTGTCAATTTTCGTCAGTATTGGTGACCAAAAATTTATAAAGTCATCTGTATTGTGCAAATATCAAAAGGCAAGCAACCACAAAGTTTGTTATAGTGACCAAATCTGTAATATTGTACTATTATAATACACTCTTTCACATAAAAGTTTCCAAATTAATGAGTGTATACAGTAATTTTAAATTTTAAAAATGCTAAAAGAACTTCAAAAAATATGTGCCTGTATCTGTAAGTCTGTATTTGATACGTACAAAAACTTCTTCTATACAATAAGAAGTAGACCTACCTATCGTACCCTTGTTCACCTTGTGGAATCCTAGCTTCATTATCGTTTACATGAAAGTATCTCTGTAGTGCTTGAAAACGGTTCCGAGACATCGTATTCTGGAATCCTGCATTGCCTGGAAATAAAATGTATACAAATAAAATTTCAAAGACAATCGACCCATTACAGATACCATTGACAAAGATGACGTAAAGTCGAATTTATTCATTTAGAAAAACAAAAATTAAATGCGAATATTCTGAAGGCACATAGTGATATAGAAATCTTCAGTTTTTACTAATTTCTGAGACACTGACCACAGGGACATGTATAGACTTTTGATAAAATTTGGTGATACATAGGCCTACCTATAGATATTGTCAAAATATATAGGCATTTACCACTAAATTTTGTCATAAGTCTATACATGTCCCTGTGTCAATATATACATGTATTTATCACTAAATTTCATCATAAGTCTATACATGTCCCTGTGTGCCCGGAACCCCCCCCCCCCCCCAAAAAAAAAAAAAATAGGTAGATATTTTTCGCCCAACCAGTGTTACAGAAATCATAAACATTGAGAATAGTTGTACAATATTTTCTTACCGATGAAGATGTTCTTAGACCAATACATTTCAATGCTTGGCATCTGAACTATTCCCATAAGAATCTGTAGTCCAATGAACGCCATCATCTCTGGAATTGTTGTATCTACCCAGTTGCCGTCGGGTACCTGTTGTCTTTGTTGGGAAGAATACTTGTTCGTCTCTGCAGCAAGTTTGGAAAAAAACTCCTCAGAAAACATTAGAAAAAAAAACATTAGGACGTTTGCTGTAGGTTGCAGATCGTGTCGGGGTCCTGTCTCCTCATCAAAGTCAGTAACATCTACATCATGCAGGTCGTCACTCCAAAAATCACCGTCATCCCCGACAGAACTAGCCTGGCTGTAGGTGTTGATGGAAGAACACGTGTCGGGTTCAGGGTCGGAATCAGTGTCGGATGAAAATGAATGGTCACTAAAGTCATCATTCATTTCTAGATCAGACGATGAATAACCGTCCTCGTCTCCATCGGATTCAGAATTCTCCAGCTCGTCTTCACTATCCGACATTTTGAAGTTCGCGCTCTTTTCAGTATGTGACACGTAATTGGAAATTCCCTAGTACTAATAATAGAAGCTAGGGCCAATGCCATGAACTTGCGATATGGTCCATTCTATTGAGAATGATCCTTGTGTACCATGGCAATGCATTGTACACAAATATAGCCTGGAATTGAAATGCATTTTAGTAAAAAATACTACATGATTTAGCTGTAGATCTACACACGTTGTCGTGTTTTACATCAGAATATTTCATACCGTCTACAATGCAAGTATATATATATCCTACGAGAGCACCGGGGTACCGATGCCGTACATCTAGCTTTACGCAATTTGTTTGCCTTTCAATGTTCATTTAGACATGCATTTTATGTAAATTAGCACCTATCTATTGTTGTTTTTATTCTGAAAATGTCTTGTTTGAAGTCTTAATTTTTTGTACATGTGGACATTCGACCTGCGCCGAGAACTTGTCAATCGTGACGTCGTCGTTATCGGCGTAAAATGATAAAACTATTAAAAGTGAAAATGTAATTTGATTCTAACACTTAATAATTTTTTCATCATTGGTTTAATCGAAAAAGTTTGAGGATAAAAAAAGTTCATCAACATGTTAAGTTTCGTTTGATATATATTTAGTACACCCATGTGATAAATTAAGAAAGATACATCGATCGTTTTACACCGTATGTCAATATGCGTAGAAAATGCGTAGCTGGGAGTTAAGGGGTTAAAGAAATTCCTTAACTTATGGAAATTCCTTAACTTAAGGAAATTCCTTAACTTAAAATTCTCCATAGGAAGGCATTACAGAATTTAAGGGGAAAATCCTTAGCTAAGGAACTTTCCTTAAATTCTGTAATGCTTTCCTGTGGAGATTTTTAAGTAAAGGAATTTCCTTAAGTTAAGGAACGTTGATGAAACCGGGTCCAGAACCTTCAACTTTGTCATGACGTACTTTTTCTCTTTCACCCCCCGAACACATTTGAACTCCCCCAAATCAGAGGTTTGATCAGTTCATTATAAACTTTCAGGGGTGAATGAGTGCAGAGTGCATCGAGGTTATATGTAAATTGAGAATGGAACCGATAGATTTCAAAGACAGGTTCATCCTTGGAATACAAAATATCCTAAGAATCCTCTCTGGTACCAGCGAATGTAAAGTACCGTATTTGCCGTGATTAGTGCCGTTTCCCCTATAAGTGACCCTCTCCTTCCGCGAATATACTGAACAAATTTAAGATCCCCTACTAATCGTAACAAACCTAAATTATTCCATATTAAATCTCCCAGTTCACACCTTTACAAGAATAAGCACCCCCTTCGGAAGCAAGTTTCTAGGCACCCTGGGTGCTAATTGCGGCAAATACAGTACTCATATCATATTTGATCGACATTATACAATATTATTATATCGATATATTTCTCCACCATATACACATAATTTACTACAATACCTTGGTGAACAATATAATTTGGAATGTTTTGTGGCATAATTAAGGTACATCACAAATTATCTGATACATGTACATTGTCAGACACCCATGGCTTATAATGAAAAAAAATATATAAAATCGTTAAGCTTTTGACTAGATTCTGACTAGAATATGCTGCAATATAGCAAAATAATTTCATTGATATCAATATATTTTTATAGATATTACTATTAAATAACAGCTACAACTATAATATTTATAATAATAAATAAACTTTTAAATATTTCCTGTAAAACAATTAAAAAAAATAGTCAATAATCTGAGTCTGGATTTCTAAATCATGATTCAATTTTTAATGCTTTTGTGATCTTATTACTATTGTCTACATATTTATGTATTGAATAATTGTATACAGTAAAACCCCACTTACTCGAACTAATTGAGACCTGATCGATAGCTCGAGGAATACATCGTAAGGACCAATAAAACTGTTCGACAACTGGTGGGTATTCGAGTAGACGGGGTTTGAGTAAGGGTTTTTTACGGTATATCGCAAGCCTGTAAATAATGATATTAGGCTCGAATCATAAAAGGCATAAAATAAAGACTAACAATAATATATATGACACATACATGTATTTACTTAAAAGCCAAATATACGTAACTTTCTGCAAAACTTAAGTGAAAATCAAGCCTAATACCTGATTATATTTATAGATTTAGCTAAGATTAACTGATAACAGCAATATTCTAGATCCATTCTTGCGCGGTTACCGGAACAGGAGCAGTTGAAACTCAGTATTTGTAAACACGCATCCATTTTGAAATGTCTTATAACTTCAGCTTTTGTTGAAGTTAGCCCCACCTGAATCATTTTCAATTCTTTGGATTTTTTTGTCAAGATTTTCTTTTGAGTTAACACTCAGGTTTACTTCATTTTGGGCTTATTTTTGCATGGTTATCAACTGGAATTTTTGTTATAACTTTTCAGAGTCCCGAAAAATTTCCTTAAGTTACGTATATTGGGCCATTAAGTAAACATTACTGCATTCTACAAGATAATGTAAACCAGTAATGTAAACAATATTAATGGCTTTCACAATGAAGTTGGCATTTCATTTTTGCAATTTAGATTAAAGGTACACATATCCTATTTTTTTTTGTCTAGAGTAACCTCCCCTTTCACGTTAAAATTAACTTTTTGGCTCGAAATTGGACATTCATTTTGGTGTTCCTTTGGCCCCTCTATTGACGGAGAGAAGTCTTTGGAAATATATAGGGTCGTCAGAGCAGAATGCAGAACATAAAGACATATTTCTGCCTCGTATTTTTGTTTTGGAATTCACACGGCTGTACATGTTGTCAAATGCTTTACGCAGCGAAATGAATTGCAACATGTGATTTTCATTAAATTTTCTCTTGAAACGAATTCTAAAATGCATGTTTCATAATAAAGATTTAAGTAATGAAATATACTTTAACTTGGCTGTACCTTCTACCATAATAAGACAACAAAACTTAGTTATTATATCTTAAACCATCACTTGTGCTTGAGAAGACCCTTGGCTATCAAAGATAATTTAAAACAGATCAATACACATTTTGGAGGTAGTCTTATCTTAGATATTTTGGCTCTGAAAGCATTTCTCTAAATTATGACTGGGCTAATTACATTTTCGAAAAAACTGCTTAATTTCTACCAAAAGTATTGTTTGAGTGCAACAAACAAAATCTGTTATGTGCTAAAATTTGAGTTCACCAATATAAGTATGTTCACAGGACATTAACTTGGCAGTACAATGGACTCCCCTTTATATCAACCCTGTTAATATCACATTCCTCTTTATATCATGTTTTTCCCAAGCACCATTTTTCTCTATATATAATCTTTGTAATTATATTTGGTTAATATCATGTATTTTGAAGTGAATTCCACTTAATATCATGTTTTTTTTAATCAATCACATAAAATATCAAGAAAATGATGTCATTTCCATTGATTTCAGATACAACTTGTACAAAATGTTGCATAGAAAATAAATAAAAAAATATCCCCAAAAATGATTTTTAATAAAAATAATGATATCTATATATTGAAACATCTTCATATGTACATTGAATAGCTTACTTTCAGTTATGGAGAATGGAAATGCACTAGATTTAGTGGAAAAACATGTTTCTCTTAATGTCACATTCCTGTTAATATCATGTTTTTGTCTGACAATTAAATGCAACATGATATAAAGAGGAGTGCACTGTACCACTAACCTTAATAGGACAACAAAACTTTGTCACAATTTAAATCATCACTTGCGTTCGAGATGACCCTCGGCTAGTGAAGATGATTTTAAACAAGATATATTAATCTGTTTCCCTTTCACAATCTTCTAACCTTGGGCACAATATAAATTAAGTTCCTGGTCAACAATTTTTTGAAAATTTGACCAAAATGTGTATAAATATGATACTTTAATAAATCTCCATTAGGAGGCCATGTTCAATATTTGCTGTTGTTGAATGTTTTCAAATAAGAAAGGATACATTTGTTTATTGTACTACATTGTATAATTTTTAATAATAAATCTAACCAAGAAATTTAGAAGGTTTTCCAGTGTAATTTGTATTCAAAGTACATCTTTTAAAGAACACAAATTAAAAAAAATAAATTAAAAAAAAAAATTATAAAGGCAAATCTTGTGATTTTGAAAATCTCAAAGTTTTTTTTTTTCAATCATGAAATAATCCTTTATTTAAATGTAAACTATAGGTAAGATGACCTGATAAAATTTCGCTAATTTATCAAGAAAACAAAAGCAACTTAACTCATTCACCCCTGAAATTTCATAATGAACTATTCCAACCTCTGAATGGGCAGGGTTCAATTGAATTTTTAGGGGTGAATGAGTTCAACAATAAGGGATTATAGGCGATTGATCCTTTAAATAAATTTTCCTGAATAGTTTACACATGGATAAAAACACAACTCTAACAGTTTTCGTTCCATTAATCACTGATTGCCCGAGACACTTTGTGGACTACTGCTGTTGTTATCTGCATTCTGATTGGCTGTTGGTGAATGAATTTGCTGGCCTGCTGATCCCTGATTGGATAGCTGGAATAGAGAGTACGGTGGAGGCTGGGGAGGGCCACTGCCATTCGGATCTGTACTACCTGAGGAAAAAATGAAAACAAAATATTAACAAAATTGTAGCCAGTCGTGGCTTCTTCAAATACTTATTTTACGGAAGCACGCTGGTCTTGTGGTAGGACGCGGGGCTCGTGATCGAAGGGTTGCAAGTTCTAGTCCTTGCCGCTGCACTTGTGTTGTATCTTTGGGCAAAACATTTTACTCCGCTTGTTCCAGTCTACTCAGCTGTAAATGAGTATGTTGTTGGGCAGTGCTAGAAATTGTAGAATGCTAGCTAAATAACCCTTTTTGGCCCACTCCTCAGCCCCCTAGGGGGTCAGTCACACCATGCTTACAATTTTGAATCCTGAGCACCTAGGGATGCTTCCTGCCAAATAAGGCTGAATTGCAATATGGAGAAGAAGTTGCTTAAACCATGATATAGCTAAATAATCCTTTTAGCCCCGCCCTCAGCTCCCTAGGAGGTCAGTCCCACCATTAGTACAATTTTTAATCCTGAGCATCTAAGGATGCTTTCTACCAAATAAGGCTGATTTCCAAACAGTGGTTATGGAGAAGAAGTCACTTAAACCAATATAGCTAAATTAAACGTTTTGGCCCCACCCCTCAGCCCCCTAGGGTGTCAGCTAGTCCCACCATTAGTACTATTTTGAATCCTGGGCACCTAGGGATGCTACCTGCCAAATAAGGTTGATTTCCAATCAGTGGTTATGGAGAAGAAGTCGTTTAAACAATTTTTGACGGACGACGGATGGACGGACGCCACGGTATGGCATAAGTTCACCTCGGTCCTTCCGACCAGGTGAGCTAAAAACCGGTATTTCAATTCCGTACAGCGGTGCAACACATTTCTATTGGCTCATTGCAATATACAAAGCTGGTATACCGGTATATCGTGACAGCAATACTTTTACCAGTCAGTCAGTCACATAATTTTTCAGTAGTTAGAATCTTACGCCCAACCTTAATGACAAGTTAATAACGAGATTTGATAGACACTGACCTGAGGTGTTTTGTGGGATCTGTTGAGTGCCTGGATAAGGTGGTAGCACTAACTCAGACTTATGAGCTGGGTATAATTCCGGCTGCATCATCACCTATAACAGTTTTAAAACAAACCTTCAAATTGATGCATGCATGGTCACAACAATTTAACATAACTTAATAGAACTCTATAGCTACATGATACAAAAACACTCCAACACCCTCTCACATCTGTATAATGATATAAACTATATGTACATCAGCAAAACTCTATGTTAATGTAAAGAGGATCAAATCTCACTTAAAGTTGTTGATGACACGTAAGAAGATTTTTTCTTCGAATTTTGAATGACGGAATTTTTTTTTTTTTTCTAGAAAGTTTTACATGAAATACATAGAAGACATAAAACAGCTTTCACACTCACTCACACACACTAACATCATCATCATACTAAATCAAGACATCAAATTATCATCAAAATAACCATGATGGTTAGTGTAGTATCTTATCTCCATCCGTCTTATCTCTGAGTAACGCAGAATAAAATGTCTTTCTTAGAGTAAGAAATTGTGGTGTCTTACATTTGAGTAAAATACAGATCCTTGTTCTCACTCCGTTTTACAAGGATCTGACAACATCCCATAAGAGGTCACGTTCAGATGACCTTTGTCGCCTCTTTACTTAACACTAAAATAATTTTCCAATGATCTGTCATCTTGCAGCAAGCCAATTCGTCACATTACTTCTTGGGAACTTTTAGGTGACGAAATGACTAAACGGACAAATGCGATTATGCAAGCTTTGTCGCATCAAAATTTCACTGTCAAGATTCTGAGTGTAGTAATTTATTTGATTGGCTTAATGCAAAAGGTCTTCAGGACATGACCCCCTATGGGATTTTCTCAGATCTTAATGCAGCAGAGAGAAGTTAACGGAACGGCGCGGAGATCAAGATATGATTTTAATCAGATTGACCTTTGAGTACAGAGATTGTAAAAATATTTTTATCCCCAGCTTTCATCGAAACGGGGGATAATAATTTGGGTTAAATTGTCCGTCTTTGTTTCCGTGCAATAACGACAACAATTAGTATCCAATTTTCTTGAAACTTGGTTACAAGGTAAAATGTCTAAAGTGCTCGGCCAAGTTGGATGGCCACTTCTGGTGGATGTTATTTGGCAAGTTATGGCCCTTTGATTAACGAAAAATGTCATTTTCTTTCATTTTCGTGCAATAACAGCAACAAATATTATCTGATTTCCATGAAACTTGGTAACAAGGTTAATTGCCTAAAGGGCAAGGCCAAGTTTGATGGCCACTTTTTGCAGACTTTGTTTTGCGGAGTTGTGTCCCCTTGATTAACATTTCTGCACAATCACTGCAACACATATCCAGTTTGTGTGTACAAGGCTTTAGTTTTTGTAAAATTTCAAGGCAATACATCTTGTGTCAATTACAAAAGATTTTTACCTACAAATTGATTACCCCTTAAAAAAGGGGAAAAGCAGGGGATGTCAATTCTACAAATAAGCTTTAATTGTTTTAGAAAATATAATGTCTTAAATTTAATCACTGAGTAACCAGTAAGTGTCTTACCTTAGAGAAACGAGACAGTTGTGTCTTATGTCTGAGAAAAAAATAGTAGTCTTATGTTAAAGCAGCAAGATGAATTTAGTGTTTGATCTGTAAGTAAAGAGGAGGTTTGTAGTTGTTTTACCTCGGAGTAGGGCGGAGGTCGAAGGGTCAGCCCAGACCTGATGTCTCCACTACCAGTGTAGCCGAAGTTAGCGTGTGAGGCTGGTAGAATGGAAGGATTGTGACTGATCCCACTCCTAACAGTACTGGGCTGGCGGGAGCTAGTACGTCCTAACTGTGAGGCCACCGTCACTCCACACATTCCGCGGGAACGCGCAAATCTCTGTCGCTGCTTGTAGTACCCACAGCCACCGAAGCAGGACATGAGGACAAACAGGACGATGAACCTGACAATTTTGGACACACGTTCAATAGTCTAAGGATTACTATCTCAATTTTGCTATTGCAGTACCGTTAGTTTTAATTGAAATCCTACACTTCAAGTTCTTTCTGTTAGTTCTCTGTTGGTTCATATATAAAGTCTAATTCTGTCTTAAATACAATAAGATGGAGAAGCAGGGATGTTACTATCAAGAAAGGGAAAGTTCATGATCGGAAAATAAAATTGTCACCTTTAACATTTGGGGAATGCATTATTGCGATAGTTTTAATTGAAATCCTACACTTCAAGTTCTTTCTGTTAGTTCTTTGTTGGTTCATATATTAAATTATAAAGTCAAATTCTGTCTTAAATACAACAAGATGGAGAAGCAGGGATGTTACTATCAAGAAAGGGAAAGTTCACGACCGGAAAATAGAATTGTCACCTTTAACAAACAGCTTAGTAGTAAGTTGCACATTTTGGCCACAGTTCAATTTACAGGTAAATATATCAGAGGTGAAAACAGCCAATTGTGAAAAGGAGGAAAGCCCATACTTCAAGGGGTTTTAATGGGAAATTTAAAAATTTACAGCAAAATTATCAGAAAGATGGAATTCTTCCTTTTGGAGGAGGATTTTCAACCCCGATATATAATCAAACTTTCCCACAACACTTGCATGAGTACAAATTATAGGTAATGTAATAGTCTTGCAATTAAAACTGCTTGTATAAATAAGTACAACTGATCATGCATGGGTGTGCCTTAATAACACTGTATCTCAACTATCATTACTCATTATCATATGGTGTGATAATTACTTCATGAATCAAAATGAGAGGTGTACCATAGAAATCTATATCTATATTACTTATACAATAATATTATTGTTACACCCTTTTCATCCACTGCTTTGTATCGCCATGTTTAACAACTTCATGTACAAATCACAACAGACTATCTCTGTAATTTATTTCAAATATATGTTTGTGGACTTTATTCTGTGAAGAAAATATTTCGTCAGAATTAAATTTCTACGATTTTTTAAAACCATGAAAAACAGAATTTAATCCCTAACAAAATGTAATGCTTTAAATTAATTTACAGTAGATTTTGTATTCTTCACAAAAGGTCGATATGATATAAGCCTGCAGTTTTGTCAAAATCTGAAAAGCAGTTTTAGAGGAGAAGTTGAAAATAAATATTTTTATTGATTAGTTGTTTGTCTGGTTTATGATACTGTAAGCTGATGCTGGATGGACGTCACTGAACAGATTTGTACATACACTATATATATATATATATATATTCTGACACTTTAAGGATCATTACGCTAATAAAGATTGTAAACAATCCCCTTTATGACAGAGGGGGAAACCATGACAACATATTATTACATACCAGAAGTACCAAAGGTTGTAAAAGGACACTCGAAACGAATAGGCATGGTGGTCTCGATTATTATCTCCGTCGACGCCATAGCAACAGCCGCTCGGACAACAGGTTTTAGGATAATCACACCTGCAATATAATCAGGTCATACAGTCAGTCGTAGATCTAGATTTTCACCTGTTGACAATATTATATATTGATGGAATTTGATGCTGTTATTGATACAGGTCGGCCTTGTGAAAATACTTATATACAGAAACCTAAAAACACCAAGTTTCAGGGGTCAATAATATAATTAAGCTCAGTCAAGGTAGCTATAAAAACATCTCAAGTTTCAGTGGTCAATAAGCAAGCTCAAGGTAACCGTATTATAAAAATGATTTCCTAAGCTGCAACAGATACACTGTATGTGCTAAGTTAATTAAGATATTATTTGTATAGTTCCTGACTTCTGGTGACGTACAATGAAGCATAATGGTACAAAAATAACCAGCTGCTACAGTACTTATGGTCTAATTGGGAGATGTACAATGAAGACTTAGAAAAAAGAGGGAGAAATAAAGAAGAACTGTATATGGACTGTGTTGATCGTCATGCAGTGACCAGTAGCACAATTAACTGATCACGCATCCATCTGGAGTCCCAGGTTTAATTGAACACCAGATTTGCTGTTCTCAATTTCTCTTGTTAAACCATTATTTCACCTGTCCTTAATACCAGGAACATTAATTATCAATGATGTACACACATGTACCGGGTTATAGATTAATTTAATAATAGATCCCTAGACAATGTGGTACACACGTACATGTATAGATTAATTAAAGATGACTTAACACACACATACACTGCACCTTTTAAATTTAGTAATAGATACAGTATGCCGAAAAAATGAATTAAACTGCATCATACAGTCGTTTCGTCCTCCTAGGACTATTCAGTGATGCTAGGGGCCAAAAGATGGGAATCCAAAATTTCTAAACTAACGTAGAAGCAGAAGGGTCAGGTGTGTAAAGCCCCTTTCATTTATGAATTTAGAAGTAAAATTAAACTAGTTCTGTATAATTTCAAATCGTGTACTACGAAAATGTGTATATTATGTACCCTGCCACTACTCAAACAATATTAACTGTGGCTATGGAGGCTCCAGCAAACCTCGAAGACTAAAAAATCCACCAGCAGAATCTGCCACCCACTATCATTATTGATGATGTAACACACACATATGCTGCACCTTTTAAATTTAGTAATAGATACAGTATGCCGAAAAAATAATGATAGATCCCCGGACAAAGACAGTAATTTAGCAGCAATCAATCTACGTGCGAGTCTCGAGTCCAGTATACTCAAGAGAGTATCGATGGACTCACAGATTTACTGGAATTTACTTTAATTTTGTATCGACCTATTGGTTTTAGCAATACAATCAAAAAGGGCTTATGAAAATGAATTGTAGATTGATCACCTATTTAGTTCTATAAGGATCTCATGAGACACACAACAACATTATACTGTTGTATTTTTGTCAAGTGCAGATACGGATGGATTCTTCTTGGGACCTTATCATCAAATAGACACTGTCAGCTGTCTGGGTCGCTAAAAGTCTAAAACCTACTGAACTTTGCACAACCATCACAAAGATGTTACTTTAGGACATATTGAAGGGGGTAAATATCTTAACATATTAGTTGGTTTGCGTAACCTTACAGGTTCATCTGACAGACAACTGTTGGTCAGCATTCTGTCAGCGATTTTGTAACATGTCCAAGGACATTGTATAAGTATGTTTCTACCACAATACTCCGTGTTATTCCACTCTCAGACCATTGTATAAACGTGCTGACTGTTGGATAAATATGTTATATACCACTAGTGGAATATGACCTTCCAGACTTTTGATTGGTTGAGAAGTTGAACTTTGACCAGAAATCACGTGGTTCAATGCAACGTGCTGATTGTTGATGTCGTCACAATTTGGCAGGAATATATATATATACAAGATAATGTGTTTTCTTGCAAATTCTGCGGTTCACAGAAAACAACACTGCCACTGCGACTGAATATTATTGTGATAGTAACAAGTCACACCACTTGTGAATATTGGATAAAGAATTTATTTCACTCTCATTAATTTTTTTTTAAAAGTTAAAAAAGACACTCACTAAAGTTCGTGTCTTTTGTAACTTTAAAAAATAATAAAGTTGAGTGAAATAAATTCCATATCCAACAACCACTCGTTGTGTAAACCTCTATGTCAGGGGTCAATCTAACCCTTTTTTACTACCATTTATGGGTAGTTTCCCCTCATAATTTTTTTTCCTTTTTTCCCTCAGTCTCAGAATTGTGTTAACCTTACTGATATATTGTTTTTTCCTTCATTTTTGATGTCCATATCTACCAAAATCCCTCAGATTTGTTTTTTCCTGATTATCCTTTGCTGTTTTCAGTTGAAAATGTGCTTTAAAGTTTAAAAAGTGTAACTTTAAGTGATTATTAAAAATTCTCTTTAAAGAGCTTTTTTCCCTCTAAAGTAAAGAAGGGTAGTGTCTCCTTAATCCTCTAGATAAACCCCTGTATATACTCCATTATAAGCAATATGGTCAACTTTAACCTACACGTGTACTTATTTATATACTGTGTGTGATCATTGTAACTAGCCCCCAGGGCACCTAAAAAATCAGTTCCAAAAGGAGCACTTCATAAGATATTACAAATCGGATCCAGATGAAAAAAAAGTTTTTTATAAAGTAAATATGTACGATGTATCATGATAAAAATGGGTAAGTACTCATGATGTGTGACATTATTGTCATCAGATATTTAGAAAATTTGTAAACAATATTACTGATCTTATATTTTTGGGGTTATCTAATCTTGTAAAAATTCGCAAAGTGAGGTGTACTGTAAAATCATTAGGTTGCATTGCGTCATAATATAAGTAGGAAGGGGCGCTAATTACGGCATATACAGTACTTAGCTTATTTACACTGTATATCCATTATTAATTAGTGACAAGTCCATTAGATTGGGGTTTTTTTATTTGGGGAACTACAGAACAATATATATTGATGTGGCTTCCTCGTGCCTGTGTTCTATTTATACATATATGTGATTGTTATGAAAGCATGCTGGTCACTGTCCACATAATTAATAGAAAACCAATCCATTACTGGTACATATATATATGTAACAGGAGATGGAGAGTGGGAAGCGTGACCAGATCATTTCAAGGACTGTTGCCTTAAGAAAGATGAAATTAAGAAGTTTACATATTGAAATTATTTTCATTATATTTCACATCACAGACATAAAACAGTATTAGTATATCAGTAAATTAAAATACAAAAAAATATGGACTTTTTCAAAATATTTGGGCTAACAGCATGGGCAAGCCTAGGAAAATTGACACCTGCCCAGGAATAAAATACAATGTTGGTGTTTTACATTTCATACGGTGTATGAAAAATTGATATTTTACAAAATGTACATGAATATATATAAATACCATAAATTTTGATATTGTGTTTGAAAAAGATATTACACTCATTTCAATTTATATGAGATATGAAACTTAATTTTATAATAATAATAATAATAATATACAACATTTATATAGCGCTCTATATAATTTGTAAAATTACTCTAAAGCACTTCACAACATGTAGATAATAATTTGATACTTACAATGCATAAATAAAGAAGTTATTACAATCTAAGCTAATGTGATCATATAAAAAATGCATATAAATTTGAACTAGATAAACAAATGTCAGTATATATATATACATGTCGTCTATTAGTTGACCCTAATATGCAGACGTGAAAAGGTACGTCTTCAGATGTTTCTTGAATTCGGCCAGAGTATTTGTTTTTCAGATAGCGGATGGCAAGCTATATTCCACAACATGGTCGAAACTCTCCCAAAACACCGGTTTCCATAGGTCACAGTACAAGATTTTGGGACACACAACAATGATTCTGTCTCCGACCTCAGTGATTATGACGGCTGTTTTTCAAAAATTCTTACACTTGTTTCATAAATCCTACATGTATATGAAATTGAAACTCATGCGAGCTTACTTATATACCTAAGATCCTATATTTACCATTGTATGGCATTGCCTCGCCCACTCTCTCTATAGTATTAGTATATATATACTGTAAATCACATATATTTCGCATTGGATTTATTCTCGTTAATTACGCGAGGATAGACAATCGCAAATTCAAATCCCTTACGAATATTTGTATGAAAATAACAACTCTGGATGATATTCATGTTTGTTCCCTCATAATCACAACTCGCTTTTAGACATTTCCATCAATTTTATATAAACCATATTATATAATGACAAACAAATCTGTCGACTTAACCCATTTGTTTCCTTTAAACTCAGATATCTTTATAACTCTGAACATTCATGTGGAAGTCTATAGCTATAGGTCAGAGGTCGAGGGTCGAGCATGCATGTCATAATAACATGGCGGATTTACAATAGCAAGTGGTTATCACGTCATGCAAAATGTATTTTTATAGTATACCACAATAGCCTGTGAGTAGGAAAACCGTCAAAGATGTCACCGCTGGGACGACTGCAGTATACCATGGCCTTAGCTTAGAGGGATAGGCAACTGGCTATTTGGCATAGGAAATATGTCAGGTAGACTTCACTGGTGCGAGAACACACGAGAAGTTACGTGACTTGGAAAAAATACCCCCGCCTCAGCCATCTCAGGACACTTGACTGCCATCGAAGAGCTATATATTCTGGGGAATCCTTTTCATTAAAACTGTCTAGAGTTCAAGGAAAATTATCTTTATTTAACATCATTCATATTTTAATCATGTTTGTTACGTCAAATCTCAGTAAAATGTCTCAGAATATGAAATTTTACAGCGCACCAACACCGTACTATTTTATGGCTTCACCCCCCCCCCCCCCCATTATCCTATTTTATTCGCATTAGCCTTGCTTACCAATTAATTGCTATCTAAGTCCGTGCGTATACTAATTATAAGTGATCAGTACAAACACATTAAGAAATGTAAAGTCAATCACTGCACAAACATGTCGGACCAATTAAAGTCCTGTCATCTTTCAGACAATTGTGAATCAATGTTGAGTTGTTTTTAACGTCTGTCGTTCGTTCACATTCGTAAGTTTCTTTTGTCTGGACAAAGCGCCAACATGTAACACATCCGGTAAAAGTAGCATTAATTATATAAAAATATAATCTCATGAACACAATGCCGTCAAATACAAAGCTATCTGTTACCAATATATAGATGTTTTAATGAGTTCATGTCTCCAAAAGCTGCATGATCATTCGCAAATTTAATGTAATTTAATTTCTAGAACACCATTTGGGAAATGGGAATGTATTCGCAAATATTCTGAAAAGTAACATTGTAAATTTGCGAAATAAAGTATTCCCGAAAAATATGAGTGATCTAGTCAGTATATATAACCCAACCAAATTCAGTTGGCATTTAAAAGGCCATGGATGCCATTGACCGTGTGTTGATATCATTATTATGACTTCATAATTATAACATGTATGTTCAATACGTATACTGCTGACAATCTCATGGTGATGGCTGTTCTATTCAAAGAAAGAGCAGACCCATACCCGAAAATAAAAAATGTAATTGAAAACTTTATGTGGTGAAGTTAAAGAGTAACTGTAGTGCAAAACCATCTTTTGTGTATGGAAAGATTGGTAAAAAGTAAGTGAGATAATTCACACGAAAATTTTTTTTTTGTAAAAATTACGAAGTTTTGACCATTTTTCTAAATTTCACACCTGAACGCAAATCAGAAAATCCCCGATTTTGCCATACGACCGGAAGTGACGTCACAACGGTGACCGCACTGATAGACTTGTGTAGTCATTATATTAAAATTATATGAATCGTATCACGACTTGTTATTTGTATAGAGTCTTCTATTCAAGAATATGACACTTATTATATATCAAGGTTGTATGGAGTTCATTAATGACCCTACTGGTAATTCCAAGGTGTTGTATGCCCCAGGGGGGCCGTAATTAGTGGTGAGGTGGGGTCGGGAGTTCCACAGGTGAGCGGCACACGTGGTCATGATCACTCGACCATAAATCAATTACCGCCGGACTCGCTAACATGATTAACAGGTTATTATTTTGTGGAAAAACTTTTAGAGACTTCAAAACATGCACTTGATATGATTAGGTATTAATTTTCTCATATTCTATTTTATATAACACCGCTAAAACGGCGTGTGTATTCATTGATGGTCACGTTGATTGCATGCACATATCAGCAGGAACTGATCGTAACATCAGTAAAATGCACACAGACAAATATTTATGCATGTTGGTCGACTGTATAAATATAAAACTTCGTAGAAACAACCTCAATAAACACAAGAAAAAGGATATTTGTGTTACTGAAGACCACGGACTTAGATATAATCTAATTCCGTGTATAGACTCGGAACTTCGAAAACCATATATTTTATTGGACTTCAAGGAAGAACAGTTAGTAACATCATATAGAACGACAAGACCAGCCTTTTTATACGTACAATACGATGTACGTATATTGGAAAATAAAAATATATAACTTTTACCAATGCTTTCGACCTGTATAAACTGTTTTGACGGGTATCACATTTCGACTTCTTTTATCCTTATATATGTTTGAGAAATTATAGGTGTGTATTAAAGTTAACAGCTTTCTATCCATTGATAATTTATTAATGTCTATGCAGTATAAAAAAAAAAAACATTTCAAATCGTGAATACTGTAAAATAAATAGAATATGAGCGAAATCCTGATGTTACCTGTCTTCAGGCACATACATCGAAATAGAAATCAAGAACAATGTATTTCGAATTCTGTTTGAGAAAAAATAAGATCAGATCTTTGAAAACCCTTGTGTTTTACTGACAAGAAATGAACATGGAACATCTTTTGAAAATAAGATGAGAAGATTACTTAATTGATTTTAATCACAGGCACTTGTGGCCAGGAGAATAGTCATCTAAATATATAGAAAATTTGCAAAATATGAATAATTAAAGTAAAATATAAAAACTGACTTAAACAATTTTTTTTATGTTATTAATCATCTAAAACCATAATGAAAGTAATTGCCAAATTTCAGCTTGATACGTCAAGCGGTTAAATTTCACAAAAAAAGAGTGTCTGATAGTCGATTTTTTGTTAAATTAAACCGCTTGACGTATCAAGCTGAAATTTGGCAATTATTTTCAATATGGTTTTAGATGATTAATAACATAAAAAGAAAATTTGAAAATTCAGTTTTTATATTTTATTTTAATTATCATATTTCGCTATGTTATCTATATATTTAAATGGCTATTCTCCTGGCCACAAGTGCCTATGGTTTTAATCCGCATTTTATTCATTTATGTTAAAAAAAATTTGAAAAATTATATGTGTATATGTGCATATACGTCCCTGAAACATATCAAGCAAGTTTTCAACAGAACTTCTCGTTGAATAGAAGAGTCAAACTCGAAATTAAAAAAGTGTCATGTACTTTGTGAGCTGACGGTGGGTTACGGAGATTTCAAAAGATACATGTGCACTCGATAGTCTATGTTCCAGTCGAGATCTACATGTAACAGATTTAGAGTACACATTTTGAAGTTATAAAGAGTGGATAATAACCGCAACATACTCAACTATTACAATTAGTTAACTTTGATAGCCCCCCCCCCCCCCCACCCCTCTCCAATGTTAATTACTTGCTATTTGAGATATAATTTACGTGTGAAGTTATCGAACTGACCAGGTAGATTATCCCGCTAATCTGATTACGTAATATAATGGACATTAAAATGAGATGTACAATATTCAAAGGTATTATTATAAGAGTCACTCTTGAATCATTGGATAAATGATATGTATAACTGACATTATAAATGACACAGAGTATTACAATATGATAGCGCATATATATAACAATCAATAAACACTATATTTATGAAAGAATCAAAATAAAGTTATTTCAATGACGATTTCAGATTATTCTCCCGACCCTCATATTATGGTACGTCCCTTAATTTCATTGTATAATACATTTTGAATCATTAATCAACCAGACGTACATATTACTATTATATATAGAGAGACATAGGACCCAATTTCTTGTGTTCCCGTTGTGACGTCACCAATACGTGTGCACAACTTTTAGCGGTTCGCGGTGCGCTTAATTAGCGTGTGGCAAAACAGGTAAAAAACCAAACTTCAACCTGTCGTAACTTTGTAACCGGTCGGCCGATTTCGATGCGGTTTTCGACAATGTATTAATGGCGACACAACGAGTCTGATCATTTCAGTTTCTATTTGCACTACAGTTACTCTTTAACTGATTCTAAAAATGGAAATTATAAAAAACCTAAATATTGTACAGCTTTTAGTTGGCATCCATTAAGGCAATATAGTGGACTTCATGTAGGATTTGCTTTATTTCAGTTGGCATTCATATTGCCTATGAATGCCATCTGAAAGCAGTAAAACGCTAAAAAAAACTATGAGAGAATATATATATAGAAAGCCATACTATAAAATTCCTCACCTTTCACCTGTATCACTGCAGTATTGTGCGTCCGCTGCCACCTGAAATTATAACAACAACTTTATATGAAGTTATGTCATGTTTCTGCATTATATTTAGCAGGCAATGTAGACTATTTTGTGGATGTACAGTACAATACATATTTATATCCAATACTGATTTAGCAAAATGAACTATACTGGAGGATCATCTTTTGTAATCAAATTACAATGTGGTTTTCCATCAAATCAATGCAAGGATTCACTAAATCCGCGACTAGCCAGTCAGCATCCGCAACACCACCGCCACAGGTTGGTTTATATCATGAGGAGAGTTAATAATTTAACAGTTCAATTGGATTTACCTGTTTGACGATTTCTACCAAGAAAATAATCCATGAAACCAACTGAACATCACATTTTCTAATCATTTTCCACCAAGATGAGAGATTAGGTCTCCTCTCAGCTGTAGAATCTCTCTGTTTCGGTTTCACAATATCTTTACACACTTCCGGACATGCTCCATCAACTGTGTTTGACGCACACGCGTCATGCAATGAACTTTGACCTCGATCAATATATATGTTGCTGCTGCTGATCATGAGCGCTCGGCAAATGACGGAGAAGAGCGAATGGGTCCGAGTTGTATTTATTGGTCGTTGCAGAGACGTATATATACATACATATTTGTACGTCTCTGGTCGTTAGGATTAGTAGAGCCACGGACAAATCTAAGTCCGTTGCAGAGCACTATATATATCTTTTGACATTTTATTACATACAATATTGGTATACCAGGAAAACAATTTAATAATTGTAACGTATCAGCTGCATGGTGTTACTAGTTAATTATATATATATATATGGTACAGGGTTTGCGTTGAAGCCGTCCCTATATCTTTTATCACGGACTTAGATTAGTTATTTTATCAACCATAGAAACTGAAAAGGCCCCACTTATTTTCAGGATTCCCATTTGAACGTCTCTGCATTTGAACTTACAGAAGGACCCTATTTATTTAGGAAAGGACCCCATTTATAAAATACCCAACCCAAACCCTGTGGTATATATACGTATATACGTACAATCAGGTATGTATAATAACACATGTACATATAACCGTGTTACATATACATGTACGTCTCTGGTACAATGTACGTGTGTATATACGTAGCTATAGGTGATCATAGCAACGTTACCCCAGCTGGATATCGAGGATGTGATTTCCAATATCACTTCTAATTGGTTCATTGATAAACGCTAGCAGAGACAAAATATCGGTATGCGCTAGTTTAGTCTAACGTAATTCCGGTGTTGTGAACCTATTTATGAAAAAATTAATTAATTAATCTTAAATGCGAAGTCAAGTCCCAAAATAAGGCCAGAACCATTCCCAATCAAGTTACATTTAATATAATTTTCTATTTTTCACAGAGAATTAAAAAAAAAACTGAGACGAACATATATAAAGCCATTATACTTTCTGAAAAAAATATCATGTTGTGCATATCCTTGATATCCAGGTGGTTTCGCTCACCTACGCATCCTAGAAAACGTATAACGTAGGTGAGCGTATACGTAACCATCAGGATATCGAGGTTATGCATGGTGCTGGTGTTTTTTTTTTAAACTTATCAAAACTTGCGTCACACATACGTACGAAAATTGCGTTTTCTCGATAGTTCTACCAATGCGTGGTAAACAAAATTTTCATTTTCTTTCTAGAATTGTTTTTTATTTATTCTTCATCAATCGCAATATCTCGAGAAAATGTTCGTTAATCTTTGGAAATCTATAAAGATCTGGTACAATATATGTCTCGTGAAAAGTTTGATTTGTTTCGTTCAGGAAATGCTTTTTCTTACCAATATAAGATGTCACTCATTTTTCAAATTGGATGATAAACAGGTGGTCCATAATTGGTGATATCGTCCTTCAAGTCATTTTATTGCAAAACAATTGACGCAAAAGTCAATTTGATTAAAATACAGATCCTCACTATTTATAATCGTGTGCATTGTACATGACATTGTGTACACACGATACTATACTGAGCATCTGTATTTTAATCAGATTGACGCAAATTCCAATTAATCCGTAAACCAGAAAATTATTTTATCAATTTTGATATCTATACGTCCTTCTTTTGTATCTGGCGTATTATTCATTTAATTACCCCGTGAGTTATTTAAACTAATGATATAATTATAAATATACGCAGGGACGTATATCTCACATATACGTCCCTGTATCTAGCGATTTATTCAAATTGCAAGTCCCATTTTGTATTTCGTAAGAATTGATCGATATACGTCCCTTATATATATATGTTGTTAGATGTTTATTGACACTTAACATGGACTAATTGATTGACATAGAACGTTCGTTATCAGTATCTGAGTTCCTCGTATATTGTAGTAGCCCCCAGGACACGACCAAGTATATTGGCCCCAGTCCACAATGAAGCTGGACTCCAGATAACAGACTTGTGTAATTTCCTAATTAGTGTCACAACATCAATTGGGTTATATGAAAGAGACGTTATACTTTTCAAATGAATCAAACGATCGATTTCTACATGCCCCGTTATACTTATAAAATAAATAAAAACGATCGTTTTATACATGTCCCGTTATACTTATCAAATGAATAAAAACGATCGTTTTATATATGCCCCGTTATATTTATCAAATGAATAAAAACGATCGCTTTATACATGTCCTGTTTCTTTTATCAAATTGAATTAAAACGATCGTTTTATATATGCCCCGTTATACTTATCAAATGAATCAAACGATCGATTTCTACATGCCCCGTTATACTTATAAAATAAATAAAAACGATCGTTTTATACATGTCCCGTTATACTTATCAAATGAATAAAAACGATCGTTTTATATATGCCCCGTTATATTTATCAAATGAATAAAAACGATCGCTTTATACATGTCCTGTTTCTTTTATCAAATTGAATTAAAACGATCGTTTTATACATGTCCCGTTATACTTATCAAATGAATAAAACGATCGTTTTATACATGTCCCGTTATACTTATCAAATGAATAAAAACGATCGTTTTATATATGCCCCGTTATATTTATGAAATGAATAAAAACGATCGCTTTATACATGTCCTGTTTCTATTATCAAATTGAATTAAAACGATCGTTTTATACATGTCCCGTTTCTATTATCAAATGAATAAAAACGATCGTTTTATATATGCCCCGTTATACTTATCAAATGAATAAAAACGATCGTTTTATATATGCCCCGTTATACTTATCAAATGAATAAAACGATCGTTTTATACATGTCCCGTTTTACTTATCAAATGAATCAAACGATCGTTTTATACATGTCCCGTTATACTTATCAAATGAATAAAACGATCGTTTTATACATGCCCCGTTATACTTATCAAATGAATAAAAATGATCGTTTTATACATGTCCCGTTATACTTATCAAATGAATAAAACGATCGTTTTATACATGCCCCGTTATACTTATCAAATGAATAAAAACGATCGTTTTATATATGCCCCGTTATATTTATCAAATGAATAAAAACGATCGCTTTATACATGTCCTGTTTCTTTTATCAAATTGAATTAAAACTATCGTTTTATATATGCCCCGTTATACTTATCAAATGAATAAAAACGATCGTTTTATATATGCCCCGTTATATTTATCAAATGAATAAAAACGATCGCTTTATACATGTCCTGTTTCTTTTATCAAATTGAATTAAAACGATCGTTTTATACATGTCCCGTTATACTTATCAAATGAATAAAAACGATCGTTTGATACATGTCCCGTTATACTAATCAAATGAATAAAAACGATCGCTTTATACATGTCCCGTTTCTATTATCAAATGAATAAAAACGATCGTTTTATACATGCCCCGTTTCTATTATCAAATGAATAAAAACGATTATTTTATGCATGTCACGTTATACCTATCAATTGAATTAAACTGAATATTGGGCAAGATTTGGGTAGATTTGGGCACGGACTTAGATTAGATTGCTATCGAAGTCTGTGATTTGGGTAAGACTTAGGTAAGGTTTAAGTAGATTTGGGTGATGTGATGTTTATATAACGTCTATTGATTATTGTATTTCTATTGTTTCTTTATCTATATTATTTAACAAATTGATATTATAATAGGCCTAAAGCACAATACAGATATATAACGTTGGTAATTTCTTTGCCATGCGTGATACAGGGGAGATAAACCTTACTAATGTTCGGTTTACTAAAACCTGGAGAAAACGCGTCGACCATCAAAAATTTGCGTAAAATTAATTAATTATGCTTTTGGTTTTCTTATAATTATGGTGTACTTGTACGATTTGGGTAGATTTGGGTAAGATTTGGGTAGCTTTGGGTAAGATTTGGGTAGATTTGGGTAGATTTGGGTAAGATTTTGGTAGATTTGGGGTAATTCGTCATGCCGGCATTTATTTATTGTCCATCCATCCGTCCGTCCGTCCGTCCGTCCGTCAATCCGTGGACTGGTCTTATAGATATGTGTAGAAATAATGTTTCTTGGTTTGGGAAAAGGAAAGAAGAATGGCTTGAACGTGTTGTCATTTGTAGTTTTTAAACATTTTGTTTTAGAATTGATTTGGGCTACAAAAGTTCTATGACGCACGACCGTCTATTTCCTATGGTAATGATTCACTTTAATTAATGGATGTTATGTCAAGCATAACGATATATTTAACTTCTTCTCAAGTTTTATCTATCAACTTTTCGCAGTGACAGTCTTGAAGCCAGGAACTCCGGCTACATCAAGCTATTTTAACATTAAAAAAGTAGAAGGCTATATATGTGTGTGTTGATAAGGTTTGTACTTACGCCGACTCGATTGGGAAAGCCACACACACGTCCTAATTAAACTTTTATACGAAACAGATCAAAATATACGTTGGTGTCCTTAGTCCGTTCTTAACTTCTTTTGCTATTCCTCTCTCTGTACATTTAGTATTGTTTTGTTTTGCTATAGAAATTATATATAAATATATTTAGGCTATTTCGTGACATATTAACTCTGTAAATATGAATTTATTTGTCATGGAAATGACGTCAGTAAGTTGTAATTACTTTTGTCCAATCCATTTGTCTCGTCTTCTGTTACAATAAAATTGATTTAAACTAAACTAAGCTATTTTGTTTTTACAATACCACAGTTACTTACACCATATTAGTCTGGAGCATCGTCGGACTTATTTCACGTTTGTGTACACAAACACAGCACTTGTGGCCAGGAAAATGACCATCTATATATAGATAATATAGCGAAATATGCATGAATAATTACAAAAAAATATAAAACAAAAAGTTTCAAATTTTCTTTTTATGTTATTAATTTTCTAATACCATAATGAAAATAATAGCTAAATTTCAGCTTGATACGTCAAGCGGTTAAATTTAAGAGTTTTCAGTGTCTGAAAGTCGATTTGTTTATGAAATTTAACCCCTTGATATATCAAGCCGAAATTTGGTTATTAGGCCTATTTTCATTATCCGCAAGCATTATCAATTTACTTTAAAAAAATAAAATAAAGATATGCAGCATCACTTAGACATTTGGCTGCAGATTGATATAACTCTACTGCGCTTACATGCACAAAAAATAGACGATTCAAAATTAAAATAAAAAAAAATCGTTATTTTATTGACTATGGGATGTATGTTTAAATATTAGCATAAATACACATTTTGAGCCATAATTCGTATATGTACATTCCAGCTATAGATATGTTTGAGTGGTAATGAACAAGTTGATTATATCAGAGACATATAAAGCCAAACGTACGTCTCTGATAATATATTCGGATTGGACAGTGATTGATAACAGAAGTTTTTTTTCGCAACACAGGGACCTGAGAATTTGAACAGCTTTTACTGTCCCAAACGAATGTTAAATGAATGCTCTTATACAATTTAGGGGTTTAGATCAATAGATTCGTTCGTTCGTTCCTGTTTGTGCTTCTCCTTTCAAAGTAGGAAATGTCTATGAAGGATTTCAAAGTATTAACTTCAATGTATAGGTTGCTTCTTAAAATAGAATTGATCCTCAAGCCCCTGTGGTCATTCCCATTTAAAAATTCCCGGCAACGTGTCACATTTCAAACATCTCGAAGACCAAGATTAGCAAACGTGTCCGAGGCGAACATGCGCATGACAGAAGAAATGAAAGCCAGAGGGATGTAGAACTTGCAACCAAAACATTGCAGTTATGTTCAAGAAATTACGAGACAAGATTGAGCAGGGGGTCGCTCAGACGCCTCTGAAGGGAGCCCTGGGTACTGCTTCAAAGGTAACAATAGAATCGAGTTGTATCGATCCTGGGTTTGCAACAGGTGTTGATGTGTTGACATTGCCCCCCCCCCCCAACTTTCACTATCGGCGTTTCATCTATTTTTGTCTTCGTGTCATGCGTGTATCTTACAATATAATTAATGTTTCTCTTTGGACATCGAAAGGTTGCTTTGATTATATGTCCATATATTTACTTATTTACCGGAATATGTATCTGATAATGATAGTTTGCTGGCCGTTCCTCGAGTCCGAAGTTGGCCGAATTTCTTAAATAATTCATGATCTACAAAATTATACCAGTTTCGATCTTGCAGATTTTGAAGGCGAAAACATTAATATTCTCATTTGTTTTTGATGGTCTAGAGCACATTGATCTATGCTTTATTTGCAAATGAATGTTTCGAATTCGTGCTCGTGGCTATAATTTTTTTTTCATCACAATTACACTTCATATTGTTTCATAGGGTGATAGCCACTTTTATGTGAAAAATGAACAAACACTAGGAAATATTGATGTACAAAGATGATCTATACAACAGTAATATGTGAAAAAAAACCCAAACCTTCAGGAATAGGATGAGGAAAAGCAATAAAGATAGTGCCGTTGCTAGGGTTTGAACCCATGGCTCTCCAGCCCGATGCTCTACCGACTGAGCTAAAGGGAAATTCCCTGCAGCTCATGCTTGTAAGGCAACCTAATCAATGCACATCTTTTACACATGTACAGTGTTCTCACTAAGAATGGCCGGTTTAATTTTCACATTCGGTAATGTTGGCATATATAAAATTCTGAAAAATAGCTGGTTCAGAGTTGGTTAATAACAGGCTACTTTTGCCGGACACTGGCTTTTAATGAGAACCCTGATGTATAGTGAACATGTTCGCAGTGTCTGTCAGCTGACGGAGCATGTTTCTTCGACTCAGGTGGCCATGGTCGTGTCAAAGATATATTACATGTACACCACAGACTTGGGTTCGATTCCTGGTTGGGGAACTCAACAGGATTGTCTTTTTCCCTGTTCTATTTATTACGTAAATTGTCGCCCAACTGAATCCCATGGTGGTGGTATTTTGAGATTCAGGAAATTTCAAGAAAAACAGGGAGAGTATAGTGTAATAGAGGATATTCAATGGTTTGCCGTTTAATATCAATTATATTTCACGAGTATGGCAGATTTTTTTTCTATTTTCACGAGTGCGTAGCACGAGTGAAAATATAAAGAAAATCTGCCATACAAGTTATTAAACGGCAAACCATTGAATTTTCTTTTTATTACATTTCGGAAGAGGAATTAAGATACTTTTAATGATTTGTTTTCTTTACTTGCCTACTGGAAAGTATCTTTACAACTGGTAGGCTAGCTCCTAATCCGTCGAAATTATAACCGATCGTGTCCAGTACACAGCTGATTGGGATAAGCTGATCGGAAAAGTTGAACCATTCTCATCTTCCAATTCATAACATGTTAAATCCTGCAACAGTTTCTCATCAATATTTACTATTGGTGTCATTGCTTCAAGACCATCTTTCGACAATAGACAACTAAGACAAGTTCTAGCAGACGACAACAAAATACCGAGCCCCCAATGTCATGTTCGATTTGATCAAGGGGAACAACTCATACAAAAGTTCCGGTGTAACGTAAAAAAATACCCAGTTTAAAACTACCCACCGTTGAAATCTACGGTGGGTCACTTTCTCACGGGGACGAATTACAGAATATCGAGTGGGGTCATTTTTCTACAGAAGGCAGAGTAAGATTTCTACTGTAAAATAACGACCCCGGGTAAGTTTTGCAATGAAGAATAATGACCCCGGGTAGTTTCTTATTGGCAGGTCACTTTTCACGTTACACTGAAAAAGCCTTATATTTTCACTGCAAAATCTTACATTTTCACTGCAAAATCTTATATTTTCACTGCTCATCACAGCAAGCAATGAAAATATAAGTTTTATCAGTTTGATAATTTTCTATATTTCACAGGCAAAAATGTAATAAAAGGAGTGAGTCGATCGGTATGGTGGCTTGTACATAGTGTAACAATTAAGTTGCATTTAAGTCTTGATAACTCAGCTGATGGTGCATGTTCTTTGGCTCAGTTGGTAGAGCTGTAAATTAATTTTAATTATCACATCTAAAACCCAGGTTCGATTCCTGGTTGGGGCTTTCAACAGGAATGTTGTTTCCCCTGTTCTATTACTGCAGCTACAAGCTTCAAAGAAACATGCTTATCTTTAAGAAAGGGGACAGAATAAGAACAGCTAGTTCTGTTAATTATTGGCCAGTTTAATTAATTTCCAGGCTGATATCCACAACACAAAGCCTGGTGCCCATGCAGTGACCACAATGATCAGGGAAACCATTACCATGATCTGTATGACATGATCACAGTAGCAAATGAGCTCGCAAAGCATTATGCTGTTATACTTGATGTCATTTCGTTTTTTGTATTCTAATCTATAGCTATAACTTATTCAAGGAGAGGATGTGATAATATTTAGCTCTCAGGATACACCAGAAGTCATTTAAGAGCATTAAGATATTAATTTTTTTTCCAAGGAAGACACCCCCCCCCCTCCACATACCCCCCCCCCCCCCTTCTGCACCAGCCCCCTGTTTGCTTCACGATCTGTAGTTCATCACTAAATATTAGTGACTCAGTTGAGGTCGAAGCCCACAGGACTGTATATAGTCACATTTTCACAGGACTATAAGTACCATATAAATTTTACTACTGGTGATCATATTATTGGAATATTAATACTGAAAAGGCTAGTTTAATTTGTAACTCTGTAAAACACGAGCCTGTGGGATAAATACATGCTGCTTATATTAAAGAAGCTGAAACATGGAGCTTGATGAAACAAACTTGATAAAAAGATATAGACTAAAAGAAAGAGTTACACCTGTTTTATTATAGGAAATGGGTCTGTAAGTCTTGACGTGGTCCTTGGTCAAAACTTTCACCAGAACTGACAAACAATCTGCCAAATGCCTGGGGCCCTCATCCTGATTGCAAGTCAAACTGTTTTTGGATGAAATTTGTGTTATAGAACATTTTGGTCACTTACAATTAAGTTTTGAACACTTTTATTAGCCTGTTAAAATAAATTAACTCCTACAATTTAGTTTCCTTGTGTTCATGTTATTAACTTATTATTGCCGTGTTTATTAATTGAAGTATATATAGCTAGTGTTGCAGCTGGACCGGGATTCGAACCTGGGATTCGAACCCGGGATTCGAACCCGGGACTCCTGCTTGGTAGTTGTTTGTTAAAACCATTGAGCCAAAAGTCTGGGCGTTAAACTCCAGAGCCTAACACTGCCAACATAATTTTACCACAATAGCTTTACAGTACTGTATACAATATAATTATTACAGTCACACAATCACTATATCAAAACGCTTATCTGGTCTTTGATGAATAGCGAGAAATAGAAGTTAAAGATGCAGGGTTTTCCCTGGGACCCTCAAATTTAATAATTTTAGGAGTCCTGGGACTCCCATCACACACAATATATATAAGTAACACTTTATCAACTTTGACATGTTTAGGAGTTAAAGTGCAGGTTTTTTGCGCGTCAGGAAAAATCCTGAAGATGTCATTTATGCCCCTTCTCACGCTTTCTAGATCTCTGGCTCGAGCCTGCAGTGCTAACCAACCTTCCAGTCAGCAGTTTCGTGTGCCTTAACATCTGCACCTTTTCTCCATTTAAAAAACAGTTACTAACTTCCAATCATTGAATCAATCTCTTAAGTACTTTAGTATTGTTTACTGTAAAAGTGGAATTGTTCGTGGTGTGGAATTTTTTGCTTATTCTCTGGCATTAAATCTCCCTTGATATATCAATCTGGGATTATATTTTACTATACTCTCAAACTCTACAGTCAGTGTATAATAGTATTTTAGGTACACAGTGCAAAAAAGCATGACTGACAGGACGAAAATTTCCATGCTGCGAACAGTTTGGAGGCTGACTAAGGGAAAAATTCCACACGAAAATTATCACTTTTTACAGTATGTGTACAACATCTGTCATTGCAGGAGGATCTGTCACAGAGTCCACAGCCCATAGCCAAAAGCACACCAAAGAAACCGGAGAATGTCAACAACTCCCACCAGGTGGCATCACCTGACATGTCTATGGGGGCCACACCTGGTAACCCAGCGGTGGGACAACTCGTCGACATTCCACTGCAGGATACCCCGGATAATTCCACTGATGTAGGAGAAGCATTAAAATACTTCACCATTTTAAAAGTTTGATTAAAAATACAAATTACAATGTACAAATGCATGACATTAAAATGAGAGATGGTTTAAGGGATGCGACTTTGCAGAAAAAAAGCATCCATTCTAGATCTGTTTCCTGACTTTCCTTACCTTCTATAAGGAAGGAAAATAACTCTAAATAAATATTTAAAAAAGGACGTAGACTTTGCTTTGAAATGGAATTCTTATATTTTTATTGTGAAAAATAATATACATTTACCAATGTTTGACTCAGCTAAAAAAATAGAATAAAAAGCCATTTAACATAAAAAGCTGTTTAAAAACCTTTTCAGGAAACAGGAATCAAAACTTCTTGTGAATAAAAAAGCCTTTTACACATACAAAATGTAGAAATCTGACTGGATTCACAAATACCTGTGAATATTGCTTATTAAAAAATAAGTAATACATAATTTCTTTCTAGTCTATACAAATATGATAATTTTCTTGTCATTAACAATCCACAACTAATCGTCTGTCTCTTTCGTTTCAGTTCACCTCTGCCTTGTCGTCGCTGCCGGGAAACGACGACACTCCCAGGATGTCACGTTCTCGTACCTCATCGATAAGTTCAGTAACTAGCGATAGTTCGTTTTTCAACACTAACATCACATCTCAGCACTATTACCAGTTACCGTCCGACATTGAGAGCGAGGTCGAAGAAACGTCCAACTTGGATGGGTACTCCAAGGAGGACCTTTACATGGTTGTCCGCAAGTTTGAACGTCGGTCTGTCAAGTATAAAAGTAAATTTATGGAGGTAAGTTTTAATCCACCGAATTAATCTGTCATAATGGTGTGTCAAAAAAGCGGAAATGTTTTATGATATAGCAATACTGGGTGCAGGTGTGCAAAAAAGTTCAAGTCACTTGCAAAACTCATTCTTTTTTAGTGACATACCTTAAAAAATTGCATAAGAAGAATGGTCAGTAAAATTTTTTTTTTTTTTAAATTTTTTTTTTTCAATTTTTTTAATGTTTTCTTATAGAGTGATTTGACCTAATAGTGCTTGAACATTCGCAAAATTTTCAAAATAAAGTTCAAAGTGGATTGGGAAAAAATCCAATAGATGGGACATCTGGAAACAAACATAATTTTTTATTTGTCCTGATACTTGTTTTCAATATATTTGACTGATGGATCATCATAATGCTTGTTTGTCTTTTTTTTTTACAGCTTGCCAATATATACAAAGATTTGGCCCAAGAAAGAGACAAACTAAAGGTAAAAAAAAAACATAGATTTCCTTTAAATAATTTTAAAGTGAGTTTAATAGATATATTGTTTTCATACAATCAAACAACTATGGAGGGTATGAAATAATCCATATGAGTTGACAGCAGTGTTTTTGGTACCTAGATTTTATTGCAGCCTGTGCCTTATTGAATTAGGAATATAAAGTAGGATTTTCAGAGAAATTGGGAAAATACACTTGAATTTTGCTTCATTTTGGGAAAATAACACAAATTTTGACTTTGGGAAACAGCCTTATAACGGCTGTAAAAGTGGGCAAACAAAATCTCTGGACTGTTTATTTTAATTCATTGACCCCCTGAAGACAGATTTGATCTCTTTGATTCAAAGGTTTGAAAAGTCCATTGTGAAATTTCAGGTGTGAATGAGTTAAACATGTACACCAAAAAGGTAGTAATTTAAAACAAAATGATCAATAAACATTTTCAAAAAGTCAAACCTCTAGGGATGTATACATGCAGCCCTAAACATGTCCGTTGCAAATATTTTCCAATTTTAGTTCTTTCTTGAATCACCGACATCAACAGAAAAACCATTTTAGATGATTTTAAAAGACACTAACTTGGGTGGCATTAGAGTTTTAGGATCTTATAATACTTAAAATTCATTGATTTACATGATTACGCTTCAAATGATTTTACAAGATTTGAATTAGCAAGAGAAATGGAAAGATTTGTCAGAAATTAGAATTTGTGGTGGAATATATAAGAAATTCGAAAGGAAAATGATGTATCTCTAAAAACACAGTTTTGTATGTGGATGGACATGTGTATAATAATGATTTTTGTATTTTTCAGAACACATTGACTCAAACTCAGGATCGGGCGTTCAGAAGGATCTCTGAACTGAAGGAACAGATTCAGTTAGATGTGATGGCTAAGCGTGACTTGGAGGAGAACTACAGACTGATGTTAGAGGAGAAGGATGAGCATATGAAAGTCTTCCAAACTCAGGTAAGTTAATGTCAGGTAAACTTGGGTAAATTAATGTCAGGTAAACACAGGTAAGCTAATGTCAGGTAAACACAGGTAAGTTATTGTCAGGTAAATACAGGTAAACTAATGTCAGGTAAACACAGGTAAGCTAATGTCAGGTAAACACATGTTAATTAATGTCGGGTAAACACAGGTAAGTTAATGTCAGGTATTAAAACACAGGTAAGTTATTGTCAGGTAAAACACAGGTAAGTTATTGTCAGGTAAATACAGGTAAACTAATGTCAAGTAAACACAGGTAAGCTAATGTCAGGTAAACACATGTTAATTAATGTCGGGTAAACACAGGTAACTTAATGTCAGGTAAAAAAAGGTAAGTTAATGTCAGGTATTAAAACACAGGTAATTTATTGTCAGGTAAAACACAGGTAAGTTCTTGTCAGGTAAATACAGGTAAACTAATGTCAGGTAAACACAGGTAAGCTAATGTCAGGTAAACACATGTTAATTAATGTCGGGTAAACACAGGTAACTTAATGTCAGGTAAAAAAAGGTAAGTTAATTAATGTCGGGTAAACACAGGTAAGTTAATGTCAGGTAAACACAGGTAACTTAATGTAAGTTAATGTCAGGTAAACACAGGTAACTTAATGTCAGGTAAACAAAGGTAAGATAATGTCAGGTAAACTTGGGTAAATTAATGTCAGGTAAACACAGGTAACTTATGTCAGGTAAATACAGGTAAACTAATGTCAAGTAAACACAGGTAAGCTAATGTCAGGTAAACACATGTTAATTAATGTCGGGTAAACACAGGTAACTTAATGTCAGGTAAAAAAAGGTAAGTTAATGTCAGGTATTAAAACACAGGTAATTTATTGTCAGGTAAAACACAGGTAAGTTCTTGTCAGGTAAATACAGGTAAACTAATGTCAGGTAAACACAGGTAAGCTAATGTCAGGTAAACACATGTTAATTAATGTCGGGTAAACACAGGTAACTTAATGTCAGGATAAAAAAAGGTAAGTTAATTAATGTCGGGTAAACACAGGTAAGTTAATGTCAGGTAAACACAGGTAACTTAATGTAAGTTAATGTCAGGTAAACACAGGTAACTTAATGTCAGGTAAACAAAGGTAAGATAATGTCAGGTAAACTTGGGTAAATTAATGTCAGGTAAACACAGGTAACTTATGTCAGGTAAACACAGGTAACTTAATGTCAGGTAAACACAGGTAACTTAATGTCAGGTAAACAAAGGTAAGTTAATGTCAGGTAAACTTGGGTAAATTAATGTCAGGTAAACACAGGTAACTTATGTCAGGTAAACACAGATAAGCTAATGTCAGGTAAACACATGTTAATTAATGTCAGGTAAACACAGGTAACTTAATGTCAGGTAAACACAGGTAACATAATGTCAGGTAAACACAGGTAACTTAATGTCAGGTAAACACAGGTAAGTTAATGTCAGATAAACAAAGGTAAGTTAATGTCAGGTATTAAAACACAGGTAAGTTATTGTCAGATAAAACACAGGTAAATTAATGTCAGGTAAAAACTGATAAGTTAATGTCAGGTAAACACAGGTAAGCTAATGTCAGATAAAACACTGCATGCAGAAACATGTCGGCAACTGTGTCTGCTGTTACTATATTTAGTGTCATCTAGGGAATTAGTTCACATAATCATGAACGTGAAGTTTTCAGTATTTCATTAATAGATCATTATCTTTATAGATTTTCTTTTTGTTCATAGGTGCGTCTACTAAAGGAGGGCAAAGAGTTGAATCCAGAACTGCTGAAGAAACTTGAGCCAAAAGAAAAGCCAAAATCTGTTCCTAACTCATCGACGCCTGCGGAGGGAGGTAAAGCCGAGGACGGTGATGTTAAGATGCTTACAGAGAAGGTAAATAAGAGAATACATTGACAGAGTTTATGGGCCCAAATTAGGAGATTCTATCAGTCCTTCAATATGTAGATGCCTACAAAATTAGTATATTTTTATCAAGGGAGATAACTCATTATTTTATTCTTCGAAGGTAAAGTGTAGAATAAAAGAATCGAAGTCTCAGACTCAAGGGAGTTTATGTTTTAGATTTAGATGCGATGGTCAAGGTCATTGGTGCTATGGTTAGAAAGATTTTGAACTAATTAAGTGACATAGTTGAAACAAATATATTTGTTAACCATTTTAAATGTGATATCATATATTTCGCAAGCATCAGTCACTGGCAAGGATGCTATTTTTGGAAATTTGTTAAAATGAAAAATAATCCTTTTGAGTTTTAAACTGAACCGGACAGTAAAGATATTTGTACATTAATTTTATTTTTATGGACAATATTTTCTTTCTGAATGCTAAGTGCTGTTCTATCTCTTGCTAGAATTTTATGGGCATTTCTCCTGGACAAATCAAGGGTTGAAATAGCTTTGATTTTGATCTTGGAGTTAGCAATTCTGATCAGTATTGAAATTTCAGCAATGTTACCCTTAATACTTATCATGACATGCAAAAGTTGACATTTGTATTAGTTCCAAAATCTGTAATTATAACCCGTATACTAATTATAGTATAATAATCTGTTTGCTTGTGGATATTTGCACACTACTGTTAAACAGGAATTTTTCAACGTCTTTAATTTATTTCGCCCTCTCATGAAAAGATTTGAATTTGGCCTGTCATATCTAGAAATATTATATATACAATATACATGTAATATGAAACGCAAGCTTATATTAAATCCCCCCTTCCAATGTTTGGCAAAAATTAAATAAGGAAGAGTTTTTCCAGTTTAACCGTAATCTTATTCATTGTGGAAATTGTACCATTCTGGACACAAAGCCGGTTTGGTATTCTGAATTCAGAGAAAGGGGATTTAGGAAGGGTTTAATACCTATAATAACGAAGAAACCATTCCATACATAAACATTGAGTTCGGTATAAATATACTATCTTATCTTTAGGGAAGTTACACTGTATACATACTTTGTACAAGATTACGTAACACACACATATGCTGCACCTCTTAAATTAAGTAATAAAAACAGTATGCCGAAAACATGAATTAAACTGCATCATACAGCTGTTTTGTCCTCCTAGGACTCTTCAGTGATGCTAGGGGCCAAAAGGTAGGAATCCAAAATAACTAAACTAATGTAGAAGCAGAAGGGTCAGGTGTGTAAAACCCCTTATGAATTTAGAAGTAAAACTAAACTAGTTCTGTATAATTTCAAATCGTGTACTTCGAAAATGTGTATATTATGAACTGTGCCACTACTAAAGTTCGGTTTTTAAATTGAAAATTTTAGCACTGCTCAAACAGTGCAAAAAGCGCTAAAATAAAATAACCGCTTAAATTAGTATGTTTTCAGTATGTTTACCGTACGTTTACAGTACGTTTACAGTATATGTCTGTCGTGATTACAACAGGTAAAGAGACTTGAAGGGCTTCTGAACCGCTGTAAGGAAACCATCAAGGCCAATAAAGAAAAGGCTGTGCAACTGACATCGGAAAAAGAACATCTCCAGAAACAGATGGAAGAGAAGAACAGGGAGACGGAGAAACTACGGGTCTGTATCAAAGAGAGGCTCCGATATTATACTGTATTACGTACGCGTACTGTTGATCATTTTCAACTCTTTCACCCCTGAAGACACCTCTTTCAATTCAATGGATGGAATAGTTCATTATGAAACTTCAGGGGTGAATGAGTTAAAAGATCCCTGTCCATATGGAGGAAAAGTAGTTGAGAGATCCTCTTTATTTCATTTTCCCCAATAATACAGTTACCTCCCCTTAACTCTTTCCGTACCGTTGTCGTATACAGACGACAAAAAAAGGTGACATCTCCTCCCCGTTGTCGTATACAGACGACAAAAAAACGTGACATCTCCTCCCCGTTGTCGTATACAGACGACAAACAAACGTGACATCTCCTCCCCGTTGTCGTATACAGACGACAAAAAAACGTGACATCTCCTCCCCGTTGTCGTATACAGACGACAAAAAAACGTGACGTCTCCTCCCCGTTGTCGTATACAGACGACAAACAAACGTGACATCTCCTCCCCGTTGTCGTATACAGACGACAAAAAAACGTGACGTCTCCTCCCCGTTGTCGTATACAGACGACAAACAAACGTGACATCTCCTCCCCGTTGTCGTATACAGACGACAAACAAACGTGACATCTCCTCCCCGTTGTCGTATACAGACGACAAACAAACGTGACGTCTCCTCCCCATTGTCGTATACAGACGACAAAAAAACGTGACATCTCCTCCCCGTTGTCGTATACAGACGACAAAAAAACGTGACGTCTCCTCCCCGTTGTCGTATACAGACGACAAACAAACGTGACATCTCCTCCCCGTTGTCGTATACAGACGACAAACAAACGTGACATCTCCTCCCCGTTGTCGTATACAGACAACAAACAAACGTGACGTCTCCTCCCCGTTGTCGTATACAGACGACAAACAAACGTGACGTCTCCTCCCCGTTGTCGTATACAGACGACAAAAAAACGTGAAGTCTCCTCCCCGTTGTCGTATACAGACGACAAACAAACGTGACATCTCCTCCCCGTTGTCGTATACAGACGACAAAAAAACATGACGTCTCCTCCCCGTTGTCGTATACAGACGACAAACAAACGTGACATCTCCTCCCCGTTGTCGTATACAGACGACAAAAAAACGTGACGTCTCCTCCCCATTGTCGTATACAGACGACAAAAAAACGTGACATCTCCTCCCCGTTGTCGTATACAGACGACAAAAAAACGTGACATCTCCTCCCCGTTGTCGTATACAGACGACAAACAAACGTGACATCTCCTCCCCGTTGTCGTATACAGACGACAAACAAACGTGACGTCTCCTCCCCGTTGTCGTATACAGACGACAAACAAACGTGACGTCTCCTCCCCGTTGTCGTATACAGACGACAAACAAACGTGACATCTCCTCCCCGTTGTCGTATACAGACGACAAAAAAACGTGAAGTCTCCTCCCCGTTGTCGTATACAGACGACAAACAAACGTGACATCTCCTCCCCGTTGTCGTATACAGACGACAAAAAAACGTGACGTCTCCTCCCCGTTGTCGTATACAGACGACAAAAAAACGTGACGTCTCCTCCCCGTTGTCGTATACAGACGACAAACAAACGTGACATCTCCTCCCCGTTGTCGTATACAGACGAAAAAACAACGTGACATCTCCTCCCCGTTGTCGTATACAGACGACAAAAAAACGTGACATCTCCTCCCCGTTGTCTTATACAGACAACAAAAAAACGTGACGTCTCCTCCCCGTTGTCGTATACAGACGACAAACAAACGTGACATCTCCTCCCCGTTGTCGTATACAGACGACAAGCTACTTGACGTTACATACTTTTTGATTAGCTGGGTACAGCAGCCGACAGATGAGTTTACGAATAACATTTTACACAAAATCGACTGCGTCAGTTTATTATAAACAATTTGATAGGCGTAAAGTACACATTTTCTGTCATGTGAACCATTTAGATTGAGTTTCCCGCGAGATTCTGCGAAGTGTCATCACCAATATAAACACCATGGCGGCGAATGCTTTAGCTATACATAGCGGTACCACATCTGACGAAAATATTGCTGCGAAAATAAAGCTATGTATGTCTTCTAACTATAGAATAAACGAAAAGAGCATTGGTTTACATTTACCTGCATTATTTCGGTATAATATCCATTACGCAAACACAACAAAGAGACACCATTTTGGCCGAAACGTCTGGGGGTGAGCCTAGTAATGACTTCCGGTATGGAAACCGGACCGGAATCACGGTACGGAAAGAGTTAATATTGTTTTTGGAGTACTGCTCTGGAAAATGTATATAGCGTTAAGTATAGAGGGTTTTCCTTCATGTGGATTCATGAAAGTGTCATAGAAGAGTTAAAACCTGCCGTCAGCAGTAAATAAATTCAGAAAAGGTCTTAAAGGCCCAATATATGTAACTTTCGGCAAAACTTGAAGCGAAGCGAAAATCATGCATAATAACTTATTATATTAATAGATTAAGTTAAGATTAACTGATATCAGCAAATTGAAGATGAATTCTTAAGAGGTTACTGGTACAGCAGCAGTTGGTATTTGTAAACATGCATCTATTTTGAACTGTTTTCTAACTTCAGTTTGTTGTTGAAGTTGGCCACACCTGAATTATTTTCAATTTTTTGGATTTTTCTGTCAAGAGTTTCTTGTTAGTTACCGCTCAGGTTTACTTCGTTTTAAACTTATTTTTGCATGGTTATCAACTGGATTTATTTTCATAATTTTTCAGAAAATTTTCTCAAGTTACGTATATTGGGCCTTTAAAATAAGATTACTGCTAAAAAATGTACATCTACAATATACAGATCATCAACTACTTTTCCATAATCTTAATAATTGTAAACTTATTATTAAAAAATTACAGACGTCTGCCAATCCTGAGGCCATTGTCAAACTACAGAACCAAATGAAGGAGGCAAGGAAAGTCATTGAACAACTGGAGACTGACCGAGAGCTTGCCATTGCGGAGGTCAAGAAACAGGTGCACGAGGAGCTGGAGCTGAAGGACCAGGAGTTGTCGGACATACGAAACCAGTGTCAGGTCCTACAGGGGGAGAACAAGGCTTTCGCGGAAAAGACGGAGAAACTCGAGAAACAAGGTGATTAAAACTGTGAAAAACTGTAATGAGTGACTTGAAGAAGTTTTTTGTTTGTTCTCAAATAAAGTCGCCTATAACTTGTCTAAACGGGCCCCTGTTTAATTCAAATCCCTACCTATTCTGGCCTTACAGTGCGGTCCCATCATTTCACTCTAAACTTATATCAAACCTCTACAAACCGGACACCTGTGTAAACCAACAAAAAATTTGAAAATTTGGTCCCAATGGTTTAAAAAGTTACACTGTATTAAAGATCTGTTTAAAATGTAGATCCTTGTTGTGGTTTTATTACTTTCTGTTTCACATCGGATTTGACACCATCCCACAAAGAGTCATGTTCTGTGTATCTTCCAATCTTATTAATACCGATTCCTGAATCTAGGAAGTGAAAGTTGTGTGCGAAAAAGTTTGCATAATCTTATCTATGTGTTAAGTCATTTTGTCAAGTCATTTCATCACAACAATTAAGCTTTTAACATTTATGTTTTGACGAAATGACTTGCCACATATGACAGCATCTTCTGTCATCAATTAGACATTTCCATTTGAGTGTGAGGTAAGAGGCGACAAAGGTCTCCAGAATATTGCGCCTTGTGGGATGTTGTCAGATCATTATACACGTTATTAAGAAAGATATTTTATGACTTATACCCTTACAGAGCCTAATAACCTTCATATCCGACACCAAATCACCAAGGCATTACATACCAGAAATACTGTATGTCTGTTAAACAAGAGGCTATTATATATCTTTTATGTAATTGAAACAAATGATTTTGTATCCTTACATAGAAATGATCAGACACATACAAAAGTTTTCAAATTCCTTCTTGTTTTTCAGTGCAAGACAATCTGGAAAAATCAAGGGAGATAATTCGAAAGTTGAAGGAAGAGAAAAGAAAGGTATCTGTGGAGATGGAGGAGAGAGTACAACAGACTGAGAAGGCGGTGGAGGACGAGAAAGAGAATCTCATACATGAGCTGTCCCGAGCTAAAGCTGCAGCCGTCACCTGTCTTCAGGTAGGGAGCTGTTTATGCCCCCGCCATGAAATGGGGGGGGGGGTTTTAGCATTGAACTGCTTTCAGTTAGCATAATGCTAACTGGATAAAGGCAAATTCAATGAAGCGCTTGCGATGATGACGTCAACAATCGGTCAATGGCATTCATGGTCTTATGAATGCCAACTGGATTTGGTAGGGTCATATAGTGGTTAGCTACATCTAACCTCATTCGCCCCTGAAATTTCATAATGAACTATTCCAACCTTTGAATTGGAAGAGTTTAAATTTGTCTTCAGGGGTAAATGAGTTCAAGGATACTTTTTGTAAGTAAATCTGAATGAATTCCTGCAAAACTGCTTTAGGCTTATGTAAATTGTTTTTGAATACTTACCTTGAAAACAACAAGTATATATTTAAAAGTTTTAAGTCCTTTTCTAGGATCTTTCTTCCATCTCTAAAGTTTTGAAAGTAATCTCAAAACAGGTAACAAACAAAAAAACACCTTTATGCCACATTTAAGAAGAGTTGGGGGTTTATGTATAACTTAAAAAGTAAATAGATTGTGTTTATTTCTGAGGAGAGATTGTAAATATTTTGTTTCTGTTGAAGTGAGAGTCTGAAAGAATTTTGACCAAGTAAACTATTCTGTATCTGCCCAAGGAGACTGAGTGACATTTTAGGAAAATATTTCAAGTTCTAATAGGCCTACTGTAAGCATACTTATTAACAATTTTTGCACTGAAAGCAGTCTGCCAAATAATGAGAGGCTATGGTGGCTGAGTGGTTAGGTGTTCCGACATTCTACCGCTAGCCCTCCACCTCTTGGTTGCGAGTTCAAATCCCACGTGGGACAGTTGCCAGGTACTGACCGTAGGTCGATGGTTTTTCTCCGGGTACTCCTGCTTTCCTCCACCTCCAAAACCTGCAAATTAGTCTGTATATTGCACTCTGCAGTAAGTAATATGAGTGTGCTCATCCAACATTGCACTTATCGGCTTGAAGTTTATTATGCAGGAAAATTTTATTGCACCAAAATTAGTATGTTTACAGTAGATTCTCAACTGATTCCTGAATTATACAGGGATGAAAACTCTCCTCCAAAAGGAGGAATTCCTCGTTTTTGATAAGTTTGCTGTAATGTTAATTCTTTAAATTTTCCATTCAAACCCCTTGAAATGTGGGTTTTCCTCCTTTTGCATAATTGGCTGTTTTCATCTCTGATTATATGATTTTATGTTTTTAGGAGGAGACGGAGAAGAAAGTCTCGGCTTCCGTGGAGAGTGTTAAACAGGAGAGAGATGAATACTGGCATAAACAGATGGAGGAACAGACTCGCCTTCATCAAGAAATACTCACCGCAAAGGTCGGCACTCATCTTTTGAAACGCTTTTGGAAAGATTTCAACACTATTTCTAAAGCAAAATAGTTTTATGTTTCCCAAATTCTCTTCAAAATATTGAAATTATGAAAAAAAATTCTGCATGTGGACAGATTTTCAACACTATTTTTAAAGCAAAATAGTGATGTTTCCCAAATTCTCTTCAAAATACTGCATGTGGACAGATTTTCAACACTATTTTTAAAGCAAAATAGTGATGTTTCCCAAATTCTCTTCAAAATTTCTAGATTAAAAAACCTGCAAGATTTGAAGAAATCATTCAAAGTAAATTTGTTCTGAAAATGTTTTTATCATTAGCCGACAGCTGTTATGATTTTTGACAGTAATAATCTCACGCATCTGAAATTGTATCAATATGTTGCCAATAGCGAAAAAATGCTACTTTCTCTCTTAATAAAAAATATTTTTGGCTATTCACAACATATTTATACAATTTAAGATGCCTGTGCATTAAGGATAAGTACGATAGGTAGCTGAAACAAAATGTTGATTTCCTTTTTTTTAACGAAAACCTAGTTTGAAAAATTGAGAAGTAAACATTGAAATTGTCTTAAGGTAGTTAAGGTGAAGTTGTGTATGGAAGAAGTTGTAAATTAAATGACCTTGACCTCACCTTGGTTTAATCACAGGTTCAGGAGAAGGACCTTGAGCTTAGCCAGCTACAAGAACAGATCCATCGTCGTCTGGTCGAAAAGGAGGAAGAAATGAAACTTAGCAACGAGGAGAAAGACCTGCAAAAAATGGCCGCTCTTTCCCAACAGGATGGCATCAAAGAGCAACTAGAGGCTGAAGTCAAACAATTGAAACAGGTAAAAATCTATTTTAGGATCACTGCTCTGTTATCTAAAAATAGAAGTAGGTAAATCCCCTAAGATCCAATGTCCATTTAGTGTAGATAAGGAAAAGGTTCGCCAAATAGTATGCAGGGCACTCTTTAAAGTAGATTAACATCAATGTTTAAAGGGCCAATAAACATAACTTGCGGCAAAACTTGAAGCGAAAGTCAAGCCAAATAAATAATGTCATGTTTATAGATTTAGTTAAGATTAACTGGTACAGTAGACTCCGCTTAATATCACTTCTCATTTGTCCGGGGAAAACATGATATTAACCGGAACATGATATTAAAAGAAAACATATTTTCTGACATTTTTCAGCCCTCAAAACCGGAAGTGGACTTGGTTAAATGTCGTAGTGCTGTGACTCAACAGAGAAGATTGTTGAATAAAGATATTTTATCACTAACAATGTTTTTTTCACTCCAGTGACCGTATAATCTTTGGTTTTGTTCTGGAATGCACTTATTTTCATATATATTGTTCGTACGTAATATTATCAGTAGGCTAGCTTCACACGAAACCAGGGACGAAACGTACTACGATTGTTTACTGCAGTAGGCCTACTGAAATGATGTAACGTTAGGCATACAAGTGGCTGGTATTCTGCATCAAATTCGTGTTTTGAAATCATGACACTCCGTAAATATTTACCGTTATCTTGATATGTATACTGGTTTTTCGCTTGTGAAATCTGTTGTTTGTTTAATTTCTTTAGATATTCGCTGCAAGTGCGACATCGTGTTCACAGGGTTTGTCGGTTGTATAGCGCTACCGCGAAATGAACTTTTACCTTTGAAACGTGACGTTTCATTGGATGACCTCTATGCAAATAAAACAACCACGCGATAAGATTTAGTCTCGGCACTTATATTTATTCACCAGCCTGCCTAGAATCACGGCATGTCGGAGTCGTACTTTGGCTATTTAAAAATCATAACAAAGACGATATCTCCGATTTTACGTGAACATTAGCTTAAATTAATTAATTGGACACTTATTGTTTAAAAGGTGTAATCTAGATCTTTGCTCCGGTATGCTAAGTCAATCTATTGTTCGACTAGTACGGCAGTGATCAGGTAGGTGTGAAAAAGACGCAGCTGACCACGGCGTTGTTTACATAGCGATTTCAGGTGTGAAACTCGAGTCCCCGGGGCATTTATATGAAATTATTTCTAACATTTACCTGTAATTTTTGTGTGACAGTGGCCAAAAAAGTGATATTAACCGAAATCCACTTGGAAACAAGTGATATTAAAAGAATGGCATTACATAGATTATATAGCAGGAAAAACGGTGCATGAAGAAAACGTGATAATAACCGAAAAGTGATATTAACCGACGTGACATTAAGTGGAGTTTACTGTATCAGCAATAATCAAGATCCATTCTTACAAGGTTACCAGTACAGCAGCAGTTAAAGCTCGGTATTTGTAAACACATGTCCATTTTGAACTGTCTTCTAATTTCGGCTTGTTGTTGAAGTGGGCCCCACCTGAATTATTTTCAAGTATTCAGATTTTTCTGTCATGAGTTTCTTTTTAGTTACTGCTCAGGTTAACCTTGTTTTAGACTTATTTTTGTATAGTTATCAACTGGATTTTTTTCAGAATTTTTCAAAATCACGAAAAATTTCCTTTAGTTACGTATATCGGGCCTTTAAAAAAGGACAGCAACTCCTAAGGCCGTGTTTAATGCTGAATAAACTTCAGCTTCAAAATTAATTAATATTAATTAATTGATATATGTCAGCATTACACATATTTTCCAAACCTGTCCTCTGGAGTTGCCACTCTTTTTATACCGAATAGAATTATTGAAGTTCAAAGAACCTGAGCAATAGAATTAACTGGATTCTCCCATACAGGACTTCAGTAACATAATTGTCTTATACCGGTAATGGTACTGTTTTATTTAAATATTGCAATTCTGAAGCCTTGTGACTTGAGTTACCAAAATTTGAAGTCTTTAATTAGATTGTTAATGGTTTTTGAATTTCATTTTCTTTGCACGAGGATTGAAGTCTGTCTAAGCTCTAAGGGCTGAAATTATTAAGTTTGAAGGTTTGACTTTGAGTTCAACAGTTCTGAAGTTGTAGGAATAGAATTATAAAATTTTATCTATAGCAACATGAATCATAAAGTTCAAATCTTCCTCAGGAAAATTTATATCACATTTGAATTACAGAAATTGAAAGCCTCAGACTATAATAATGGATTTTAAGTCATAGTACCAGAGTTATGGAAATATAAAATCTTCAAAGCATGATTGATAGAAGATATAGTCTAGGCAATGGAAGTACTTTGGACAGTAATCTTACAAATTACTACAAACACTCTTTCAGGATTGAAATTAGTAGTATTGTAAATTGAGAGTATCTGGTTTGGATTTTCAAATTAAAGATATGAAGTATAATGTCATGATGTTTGAATCTGGGATCAAAATATGAAAAACAACAGTTACTGTGTTTAGTATTTTAATATTAGTTGCAAGTTGACTGATGTGATTTACGTGTTGTAGTTTATGTACAGTACTGTTATTTATCAATTTCAGAACATCTCAGAAAAGGAAGAGACATTTACCAAACTAGCTGCCGACCTGAATCAACAGCGGGAAGCGTTGGAAACGCAACTTGCGGAAGTCCGGAAGACATTCCAGGCAGAATTGGAAGCTTTAAAGACCCAACACTCCGAAACAATTTCGGCTTCGGAGGCTGCGCATCAAACAGAGTTGATGGAAAAGATTCAGAGTTTAACTGAGCAACACTCTTCAGCATTGGAGGAGAGCGCAAGGCTGCACGAAGACTCGCTTCAAGGTTCTGCAAAAGAGATTGAAGCGTACTACAAAAACCAGGTCAAGACTACGAAAGAAAACCTGGAGCAACTTTTACAAGAACGGAACCAGCAAGCCGAAAAGTTGGCAGAAAGTATTCAGCATCTGAAGAGTGAAGTGGCAGCTAAAGAGGAAGGGATAAAGACTGTGAAGGAAGAATTTGAATGTAACAAAACAGATCTGGAAAGAAGGCTGCAACAAGAAGCTGAGGTGTCCGATAAACTTCGCAAAAATCTTGAAAATCTAAAAGCACAATGTCAGAAAACCAAAACAGATATGGAAAATGAGTCTGCCTATTTCAAAGAAGAGTTAAAAGAGTCGCAAGCAAGTCTTGAAAAAGTAGAGAAAACAAACAAGGAATTGTTTAGTCAAGTGCAGCAGCTGAGAGCCGAGAAGGACAAAATTGAAGCTGAATGGAAAGAGAAATATGACCTGACCCTTCAGGAACATAACAATACCATGTCGGCCATTTCTGAATCGTCTGATGAAAGTTTGAAACATATCACCAATCAACTGAAGGAAAAAGAAAAAGAGCTTCAGGTACTGCGAGCACAGCTGGTTGAAGCTCAGAAGAATGTTGAGCACTGGCATCAAGTGGCGGAGGACGAAAGCCAAATCCTGAAAGAATGTGACGAGAAATACCAGCGTGTAAAGGCGGAGAACCAACAACTCGAAGACAAGATCAGAACCTTCGAAAGTTCGCTGAGCGAGTCGTTGAAAACCAATGAGGAACTAAACACGAAGGTCAAAGAGACACAAGAGCTGTTCAATACAAGTCAGCAACAGATCATAGAGGAAAAAATGTCTATAGAAGAGAAGGTTTTAAAATTACAAGAAGATTTGGATAACAGGGAAACAATGGTGAAAGAAAAAGATAACCTTTTAGCGGTCCGGGAGGAGGAATTGACGGCGACAAAAGTCATCGTACAGGAGACATCCAGTAGTTCTGTATCTTTGGAAAGTAGGGTAGCGGAGTTAGAGGCTCTCGTAAGATCAAAGGAGGAGATGTTTGAAGAGAAAGAAACAGAAATGAAGAATGTAAAGGATAAATTTAATCAGTTAAGGGTAGAAGCAAAAGGACGAATAAAAGAGCTGAAAGATAATCTGGATGAGACGACACAAAAACATCGTGAAGAGGTGGAGGAAAAACAGAACGAAGTGAAGATGAAATTTGAAGAGGAAAAAAATGAATTAATAAACCAGCACAACATTCGTGTGAAAGAGTTGGAGGAAAAAATTGAACAGGAAAAGGCAAATATAAAATCCCTGGAAGAGAGTTTCAAGGTTAAATTCGAGGAAAAACAAACAAAAATGAAAGAAGCAATGAAGAAAATGAAAAAGATGTTTGAGGAAAAGTTAGCGACAAAAGAGTCAGAGTTTCAAAGTACTTTATCAGATTTAACGAAGCAGAAAGAACTCGGAATGGACGATGTTATGAAGAGCATGGAAGCTGCAAAAGCTCAACAGATTCTTGAGATTGAGGACCGACACAAAACTGAAATTCAAACTTTGAACGAAGAATGGCATCAGAAGGTGAAGTCAGAGCAAGACATCTTTGATCAGAAAGTGAAAGAATTGACTCAGGATCATGATGAAACTGTGAATTCATTAAAAACATCCCATTCAAGTGAACTTGAAGAAATGAATCAAAAACACCAGACTGAAATGAATGAATCTGAACAGCAAGTGGAGAATTTAAGGACAGAACTTGAAAGTGTGCGAGTGGAAGGTGAAAATTCATTGAAAGAACTTACGCAGCAGAGAGAAGAAGAAATGAAAACCATTCAGGAAAATCAGGAAAAGACTTTAGAATCTCTCAGACAGGAGAGTTCCGATTCTGGTGCTAAGCTACAAGAGCTTTCAGATCAAGTTAAGACATTGGTCATTGAGAGAGACAATTTAAGTGTGTCTTTACAACAGAAAGAAAGCAATTTACGTGAGATTAAGGAGGAACAAGAGAAGACATTGGAATCTCTAAGAAAGGAGAGTTCCGATGCTGGTGCTAGTCTACAAGAGCTTTCTGATAAACTTGCTGCTCTGGAGTCTGAAAAAGAACATTTGAACCAAAGTTTAAAGGATCAGGAACAACAAAGTGTAGAAAAGGCAACACTCTTAGGTGAGTCTGAGAAACAAGGCAAAGAACGTGAAATGTCCCTGGAAAGAAACATCCAGGAACTCCAACAAAAACTGGTCCTAGTGTCAGAGAAACATGAGGGGGAAAGTCAAGAAAAAGAAAATATGCTGACACAATCGTCCGAACGAATATCACAGTTAGAAACGGCTAACAAATCCATGGAAGAAATGCTGAGAGAACTTAGTGAGAGTGCCCAAAGCAAAGATGACAAAATTCAACAGCTAAGTGATGAAGCTGAAAAAACAGTACAAGAAATGAAGGCTGTAAATGAAAAACAGTCCGAGGAATGGAACACAATGCTGACGGAGTTAAGACAACAGGTGGAAGATCGTAATTCCAGTCTAGCCGAAAAGGAAGCCAAATTTGAAGAAATGTCGAAACAAGTTCAGAGTGATCATGAGTGTAAGATGGAAGAGATGAAGACAGAGTATGAGAAAAAATTAACAGACATGATGATTAATGACGAGGAACTTCAGGCGAAATTGACCCAGTTACGAAACAAAGTGACGGAAACTGAGGAGAAGCTACACGAATGTATCCAGAACTACGAAAATCAGATTGAAAAGTTGAAAATAAAGCTGGATTCCCAGGAAACAGTTTTTGGCAAAGAAAGAGAGATGTTGAAACAGCAACTTGTGGATGCCGAAAGTCAAGCAAAAATGACCACGGAAGGTCTGCAGACATCGCTTCAAACCAATGTCCGGGAGGCGGAGGACAAAATCATAGAACAAAACAAACAATTCGAAGAAGAGAAAGCCAAAATTGATGAAACTTGGAAAACAAAGTTCCAAGAGTTGAAAAACACATACAAGTTGAAATTGAAAGAATTCAAAACAAAAAATGAGGAAAATGTGGCATCGCTTAAAGAGAAATCTAGAAATGAGTGTGAGGAATTACAATCAGCTTTGAAAACTGCAGAGGAAAAACATATGTCAGAAGTTGCATCAAAAGATGACATATCATCAGAGCTTGTTCTGGCGAATACTAAGCTGCTCCAACTTCAAGAATCGTCTGGAGCTAATAGGAATGCTATAATTGATCTGGAAAAAGAGGTGACGGAGAAAAATGAAATGTTATCTAAATTCAAATCTGAACTCACACTGGTGCAAGGGAATCTCTCCGCAAAGGAAGAGCAGTGCATTGCCATGGAAACCAAACTCGGCCATTCAGAAAAAGAGTTTACTTTAAAGCTTCAGGAATGCGAGAAAATGATATCTGTTGTGCAACAAGAAAAAACAGATTGTGAAACTAAGGTTTGTGATTTAGAAAAAGATAATTCCCAATTAAAAGAACGTTTGTCATCGTCTGAAGAAAAATGCGCTCATACTCTACAAGATTTTGAAAATTTACAGAAAAGTTTGACAGATGTGAGCGGTGCTTCAGAAGGGTTGGAGAAAAGGGTCACAGATTTGCAAAAGGAGAAGGAAGAAATGAGGGAAAAGCACGAACGTGAGAAATTTGAAATCGTTCAGAAACAAGCAGACATTGAAGCCAAAAGTGTTGAGCTCCAAAAGAGTTTCCACGATCAAGTAACTGAACTCAATGCCCAGTATGAATCGGACAATATGAAATTGGCAGAGGAATGTGAACGAGAAAAACGTGAAAAGGAACAATTGACACAAGAACTGGATCAGGAGAAAACGGACAAAACAAAATTAGTGGAAGATTTGGAAGGAGAAAGAAGTGCCCGCCAGAAACTTTCCGAGGATTTTGAAACTGAGAAGACAATGAAGGGAAAACTTTTGGAAGATTTTGAACAAGAGAGATTAGAAATGAAAAACAATTTAGACAAAGCTCTGACAGAGGTTAAAGAAAAGTCAAGCAAAGAAATTGAAGAATTGACCAAAAATCTGGAAGCTGAGAATGCCAACAAAGTCGCAGAGTATAAGAAGAAAGCTGAGGCATACATATCACAAATTAAACGGCAACTTCAGGAGGAACGTGATAAGTTAGCGAAGGAAAAAGAAGGCACTGTGGGAGAATTGGACCAGAAATTATCGGAGTGTATTGAAAAACTAACGATGGCAGAGTCAAAATGTTTTGAGCTGCAACAGGCATTGGACACCGAGAAGGCTGAAAAAGAAAGTGTTGTGTCGCAGTTACAGAAGGAAAAGCAGCATCTAGAGACAATGTACGAACAGGAAAAGTCATCGCGTGAATCACTGGTCCACGAACAGTTACAGATGACTGAATCTAGTCAATCAACAGAGCAAATGTTACGTGAAAATGTGAATAGGTTAGAACAGGACTGTGAAAATTTATCGACGCGCATGAAAACACTAGAGGATGAAAAAAAGACAATTACAGAAACAAGCGATTCTGAGATAAAGAAATTAAAAAACTCTAGCAAGAAAATCGAGAAAGATTTCCACAGTTTCAAAATTGAATCCGAAGAAGAGTTGGATCAATTAAAAAGTGAACATTCGTTAGAATTGGAAAAGATGAAACAGCACTATGGCGAATTGATTCAAGATAAGGAAAACGAACACGGGTCCAAAATCAAACAGTTGGTGAAAGAGTTTGATAGGAAACTAGGAGCCAAGGATCGGGAGTTTGAAAACACGTTCTCCGAAGCTGTTGGTAAGATCTTGAACAAGGCTGTGTAATGAAGTGTATAAATGTTTTTGATGACATTACTTGTTGTTAGGCTTGCTTTAAATAGTGAGGTGTTTTGAGTTTGGTTGGGTTGGGTTGGGTTAGAGGGAGGGGGGGGTGATGGGTGGGTGGGGTTGCAGTTTTAGTAGATAATTCAAATGAGCAAATAAATATTTCGTCATATATATACATTCTTATATTGCTTTGAGTGCAAAAGCAATTTCATGTAGTTTTGTGTAGAGGGCAGAACCAAATTCAGATTTCAAGTTTGTATCTTTATGCTGCACATGTAGTATGATGCTTATTTTTGCAATGGAAATTCTTATGGGGTTCACCATCCAATTCATAAAGTTGGTTTCAGAATAACTTTTGAGGTAAAAAAAAAAGCAAAGTTTGCCCTGTTTTGGATTTAGACTTTTTTGGCAAAAAACCCAGGTTAAGGTTTTGAGACACGTTTCTTCAGAAGCTTGTTAACCATTTAATATTTGTATTAGAGTGTTGGTTTTGGCAATGAGAATTCATTAATGGATTATTGGCTTTAAACATCCAATTAATGACCATCAGATTTGGAATTAAGACAAAAGTGGTATGCAGGAGTATTAATTAGTCATCTATGGGAAAATCTAGTTGGAATTAATTTGCTTTTGAAAGGAAGGCTTTGATATAAACTTGAATGATATTCAACAAACATCTATATAGATTCAAAATTCTGTTTTGACGCTAAAGTACAGGGTTCGTACAGACCTTGTAAAGTGCTTAGTTTTTAGGGGGGTGCTTAGAAAGTACTTATAAATGGTCATGTCCTTACAAAGTGCTTTGTTTTCACAGTCGGTGCTTGTAAAGTGCTTATAAATCAGTATTTTCCTTAAAATGTCTCTGTTATTAGGTTGACACTTTGAAAGAAGCAATTTTCGGAAGTAAAAAGGATCGTTTATTTATTATTGTTTTACGGAAAGAAAATCCGGTCCCATCGATTTCAGTATTAGAAACACCGATCTTTAAAACGTTTGAAAATCGATTCCAAGCTAAGCGCTTTACTGAACCTGACCACGTCAAAACACATGTGACATTTGCATGAATGACTTGGACTAGTTAATGCCTAAAATAGAATGGGGAAATGTACATACAATCCTGGCTGGGCGAACAAGTATAAACGGATCAAGGCCGGGAAAACCGATGGAAAGGCCACATGTTCTGTTTGTCAGAAAGATATTGATGTTGGCAGCATGGTCGAGAGTGCGCTCAAAGTCAAAGCTCACCGCCAAACGGACCGACATGTAGGCCAAAGGTTACAGCGACAAATTGAAGGTTCAAAGCTAGATTTCATTAAAAAGGAATCGACTTCCGATGAATAATTAACTGTGCCACCACCTCCTGAACCAAGACAATGTACAATTAATAATTTCATTTGTGGAAACGAAGTATTGAAGGCGGAAATTATATGGACAATGCACACGATTGTCTCGCACTGTTCATACAAATCAAACGAACAAATTGTAATTTGTATTTGGATGTGCTTATAAAGTGCTTATAAAGTGCTTATTTTTTAAGTCTTTTTTTCTGTACGAACCCTGAAGTAGTTTTAAGGAAAGCACAAACGAAAAACTGTTGTTCTGGTTACGTTTGACTGTTGATGAAATTCCTCAAACACTAAATATTATACAAAAACATTGTAAAATAAACATTGCCTGTTAAATGATCTTTTCTATAATTATTCTTTGATCTAAAATGCCTTAGAAATAGACCAAGAACATTAATTTGTTTGCTGTGTATTGTACAGAGAAGAGTAACCGGGGAGAGAGTCGGCTGATGTTTGAACACAGAGAGGCAATGGAGGAACTGCATCGGGAACTCCACGAGAAAGATGATGCCACGGAAGAGATGAGAAACCAGCTGCTGGAGCAGATGAAGGTTAGACCCCTTAGCATCTTCTTCAGTTGTCAGGTTTTCATGCATCTGACACATTCCACCCCTCAACCTTTTGTAAGGAACTGTTCGAATCCTTGAATTTTGATTTTTGGGAGAATATTCAGCATGAATGATGTTTGCATGTGGGTTTGAGGGGGGTTCAAAGGTGAAATATTGGAATACCTCAAATGAGTTTATTTATGTATGTTTTGGAGTTCAAAGTTAAGCTTACATGGTACTATTGCTGCCAAGTATTTTTATAAACCTGTCAATTGATTCAGTAACAGAACATCGTAAACTTCATTTGCTATGATCAAAATTTGACTAAACTCAATTCAAGGGTCATTCATAAAAATCATTGGTTTTCAGGAACCCAAAGGTAAAGTTCAAGGTTAATTATTCCAAGAAACAAAGTCAAGGTCACTATTTCTATTGATAGGACTTGGTTCTCATTCTGAGAACTTGATGTTTACTTGGATGTGACCAAGATTTACATGGCGGGTGTCGTTGATGAAGCAGAAGACGCTTACTCTTCCAGGACACCTGGTCTTATTCTCTTGTACTTTTACAAGGGTCTCCATGTAAATCTTTCCTTTGTTCATATTTTGCCCCTGGTTTAATTGATTTGGAGTCCGAATTATAATTTTGTTAATGCTTCAGTATTCTCCAATTTATTTTTACCTACATGTATCTTATTTTCGAAACCAAGTTGAATATTTAAGTGGATATTAGTCACTGTAGTCTGTGATGCTTTTGGGGCCGCGGTGGCCTAGCGGTTAAGCTTTCCCAACATTCTACCCCTAGCCCTCCACCTCTGGGTTGCAAGTTTGAATCCCACTTGGGGCAGTTGCCAGGTACTGACCGTAGGTAGGTCATTTTCTCTAGGTACTCCGGCTTTCCTCCACCTCCAGAACCTGGCACGTCCTTAAATGACCCTGGCTGTGATAAGGACGTAAAACAAAATTAACTAAAACTAAACCAAAGTGATGCTTTTGTCTTCATTATTCAGCAATCGGAAGGAGAATTAAATGCAAGAATTAGTGAACTGGAACAAAAACTCTTAGAAGAAAACCAGAAACACCAGTTAGAGATCACAGAATTAAAACAAAAGCATGAAGTTAGTATTTGGGAGCTCCAAGAAAAGATGAAACAGACCCAAGAAAAATCCTTCGAGGTGAAAGAGACCATCCACAAAGAAGAGGTACAGTCGCTTACACAGGAGTGGAACAAGGAAAGAAAGGTTGGCTGTTTCTTTACTTACAGTTTACAGGTTGTGAAATTTTTATTGAAAATCTTTTACTTACAGTTTACAGGTTGTGAAATTTTTATTGAAAATCTTTTACTTACAGTTTACAGGTTGTGAAATGTTCATTGAAAATATTATATTTTACTTCCAGTTCTTATGTTATGAAGTTAACATCGAAATTCTTTTTTCATGGATTGAAGTTTGTGAAATTTACATTCAATTTGAAATTTCCCTAGTGTTGATTCTTTTAGGATGTTTTTATTCAGAGGGTTAAAGGTATATTCCAAGTGTTTTCTTCCTTGGGTCTTTTTGTAGAGTAAAATTACTTGAGGAGTTTTTGTTTTTATTATTTTCTATTATATTTGTAGAGATATTTCTAATGGAGTTTTTTGAATGTCTGTATTTTTTATAGGAGGATTAAATATTTCTAGTGTTACACTGAACAGATTATTTTTTCTATTATTTGTTTGAAATAAATGTTGCACAAATGTGTCAGATCTTGTTAATAGACTTACACGTCAAGTTATTTTCAAAATGTAGTCACTCACTACAATATAGCACTAAAACTGAAATAGAACACAATCATTTACACCAATCTTTTAGAAAAGTTTTTTTTGTATAGATGGACCAAAAGAAATATGAAATATTCTAAATAATTAGTTATTTGGAATGAATATATTATTTTTTTTTTTGTAAACAAAAGTGCTAGTATACAGACTAATAATATTTTACTTCGATTGTATGTATTTACAAGAGTGTACAGTTTAATTTGTATTGAGTGCTTGCCCTGACCAAGGAATGTTAAATATCCTGCGAGTCTGTTAGCTTCAGTCAGGGAGTTTGGTAGTCCGAAGGGTTCTGACTATGATCCGCTGAAATATTGAATTGGGACAGCTATAGCTAGCGGTTTGTAGAGTCAGGATCCCTCTCTTTTCAGATATTGAAAAATTTAGCAACCTGTGCACGGGTCGCTGTTTAAGCTGTGTTATAAAAATATGAAACATTTTCGATCACATGCAAATTAGGTATCAATGGAAAGAACAGATATTTTTCTACTAACTTACATATTTAATGTTTGAAAATGTTTGAAAATGGTCGCCACCTAACATCACATGATCCAAAATAGATGCCTGGGACTTGAATAAATGTGTAGGTTAGTAGAAAAATATCTATTGTTTCAATTGATACCTAATTTGCATATGATCGAAAATGTTTCATATTATAAAACACAGCTTAAACAGTGACCTGTGAACGGGTCGGTAAAATTTCCAATATCTGAAGAGAGAGGGATCAGAGTCTTTGAGCCGCCAGCCTTCCCAATATTTCAGCGGATCATGGAGTCAGAACCCTTCGGACTAAGAGTTCGGGTATTGGAATAGTACATTTAGATTTGAAAATTTTGACTTCACATAAACCTACATTTTGGGAATAAAATAACATTTAACACTGGCTCTACGTTTGATGATATTGTAAACATTTGTATATAAAGTATGACTATTATTATACATTGATGTCTTGTATATGTAACAAAACCCCAACACTGTTTTCTTGAGTTTTATACCTGTACATTTGTACATTCTTTACCCATCCTTGTCCTGTCGACACTGCTGATGTTTTCACCGCTGTTTAGCACATCCTGTTTTTGTTTGTCCTTCAATGTTTTCTCAAACTTTAAGTTGATGGAGGTGTCATTTATGAGTACGTATATAATTATAAAAAAAATGAATAAACATGAATAAACAAAAAGAGCGTTATTGGAAAAATGGAATCAAATCTGGTCAAGAACATTAAATAACATGCATAAACACATTTACTAAAGGTTTTTGTCTCGCCTCGACCATAGTCGAGAAAGCGAGACTTAGGTGTTACTTTTCTGGCGGCAACATTTGCGTTAAAGTCCACTTTTCACAATAATTATCCAATTGCATTGAAAGTTGGTCCAATTACTCAAACCATAATTATACTAAATACCTAACCTCAATTTAAAAGATTCAATTGAAACTTGGGGTTTTTACTAATACTATCAAACTGAAGCCCTTACTGAAATTTGGAGTTAATTTATTTGCAGGTCCTGCTGTTTTGGGGCAAAAACATGGGAATTTTGAGAAAATACGTTAGCATCCACTATTTATAGTGCTATTGATATGTAATTAAATTGAAACTTGGCTATGTTACTGATATCATCTTGCTGTATGTATGACTTCTCATACTAATTTTGTCGTTGGGACTAAACATTATCGACAAAGCAGGAAAGGCGAGACATATAATTACGCATTATAAATTCTTGTTCAGATACCAAATCTTCAATTAACTGATGTTGCTATTTAGTACATGTAATTCCTAATGCACAGCATCAAAATGAAAGAGAAATACTTTGACAAGTAAAGTAACTCAAAGACGTAAAATTTACAGTTATTTTTTCACTCCAAAAAAAGATTTAAGAAAGAATTAAAGGGAGAATACTCTGGAGACTAATAGATTAATGATCTGTAGTAAAATTGAACACTTCAGGATTGTAACGGGTACTTTTGAAACCTTAAAATCCAAGGAAATCTTGGCTTTGAAAACTATCAAATAATTTTATAGTTTGTTATATCATCATACTTCCATCAATTTATTCCCATCATGACAAACTGATTTTCCACATTTGACTCACCAATTTTGTTGTACATGAATATGATTTCAATATTATTTTTTTATGAAATGTCATCATCATCGTTTTGTAGTCCGGAAGCTTACAGCTAGCAGGTGATCCGAGTGTCATAGAGCCTGAGGTACACATTGTTTTGTTGTTTTCAGTTCTGTTCTCTGTCATTCAAAGTCTGCTTGGTCATCTCAAATTCATTAACAGTACTTCAATTACGTTTTTGGCGTGCTAGATTTTTTTTTTTTTTTTTTAAATTTGAACAGTGAATATTGAAATACCTCTTGAACATTCTTTTATTCTACAATTTGTATCTGAATTTACATAATTATTATAGAACTTTTTAAAATCTGACAAGGTTTTAATACATCATCCATGTTTTAATTTCACCAAAAATTATGGTTTATGAGATGAAAGGGTTGACTTTGAGAAAGTTTCATGGCAGTATATGTATTTGAAGATTTATTTTTGTCTGTGTTCACTTAGCAATATATATATGTCATATTGATTTATTTATCTGTACATGCTCCTGCTTTTCAAATTTATGAATTTTTAAAAGCACAATTCAATCGCTTGGTCATGTTTATTTCAACAATAATGCAGTTCTCTTATTTTTGTGTCAGTTGTCAGAAAAATATGTGATATAGGGGAATATTGACATTAACAGAAATGCCAGATATTGTGAGATTTTGGAGCATAATTTATCTATTAAATCAGTTTTTCTACCATTCTTATGCAGGGTAGGGTCTAGTTATTGCTTTTGAGTACTGTAAAACTTGAAAAATTTGCCTTCATTTAATGTTCACCCTTTTCGCCAAATAATGGAAAGGTAAATTTAAGACATGGCAAATATTTTTCTAAGGAATACAGGGCGAATTCAGATCTTTTCATGAGAGGGTGAAATAAAAACAGGGCGAAAAATTCCCGTTTTACAGTATATCTATGTATTTGTGAGTGTGCTTCTACCGGTATGTCTTTTCATTGTTAAGCATGCTTTCAAGATATTTTAGGAGTAAAAAAGGTAAAAATGAAATTGGATTAGGGGAAACGGAAATTTGTTATTTATAAAGTAAGCTATTACTTAACCTGCAGACTAGTGAGATATCCTATATATGTCATATAATTCCGAGAATGACCTTTAATATATGGTTTGACCTCTGTCCAGGAGCTGTTACATCACAACCAGCTGGCCATTAGTGCCTTACAGAGCGGCAACACCAGTGGTCACCTACTCCAGAAACAGGTCATCGATCTGACAACTCACATCCGCGACCTGAAGGAGAAACACAGGTAAAAGATGGCCGAATTGTGAACTTGAAAACTTGTTTAATTCGAAGTATTTTGTGAGTCCTGGCCAAGCTTTACACTAGCATTCAGACTGACGTAACTCGAATACTCTGATAACTTGAAGTTTCCCTATGGTTCCGTTGACTTTGAGATAACGAGGTTTTCCCTATGGTCCGATTGACTTTAAGATAACAAGGTTTTCCCTATGGTCCGGTTGACTTTGAGATAGCTAGGTTTTCCCTATGGTCCCGTTGACTTTGAGATAACGAGGTTTTCCCTATGGTCCGGTTGACTTTGAGATAGCGAGGTTTTCCCTATGGTCCTGTTGACTTTGAGATAACGAGTTTTTCCTTTTATTCCTGTTGACATCGAGATAATGAGGTTTTCCCTATGGTTCGGTTGACTTTGAGATAACAAGGTTTTCCCTATGGTCCCGTTGATTTTGAGATAACAAGGTTTTCCCTATGGTTCCTTTAACTTTGAGATAACGAGGTTTTCCCTATGGTTCCGTTGACTTTGAGATAACGAGGTTTCCCTATGGTCCCGTTGACTTTGAGATAACGAGGTTTCCCTATGGTCCCGTTGACTTTGAGATAACAAGGTTTTCCCTATGGTTCCGTTGACTTTGAGATAACAAGGTTTTCGCTATGGTCCCGTTGACTTTGAGATAACGAGGTTTTCTCTATGGTTCCGTTGACTTCGAGATAAAGAGGTTTCCTCCTATGGTTCCGTTGACTTCGAGATAAAGAGGTTTCCCCCTATAGTCGTGTTGACTTTGAGATAACGAGGTTTTCCCTATGGTTCCGTTGACTTTGAGATTACAAGGTTTTCGCTATGGTCCCGTTGACTTTGAGATAACGAGGTTTTCTCTATGGTTCCGTTGACTTCGAGATAAAGAGGTTTCCTCCTATGGTTCCGTTGACTTCGAGATAAAGAGGTTTCCCCCTATAGTCATGTTGACTTTGAGATAACAAGGTTTTCCCTATGGTTCCGTTGACTTTGAGATAACGAGGTTCTCCCTATGGTTCCGTTGACTTTGAGATATCAAGGTTTTCCCTATGGTTCCTTTGACTTCGAGATAACGAGGTTTCCCCCTATGGGCCCGTTGACTTTGAGATAACGAGGTTTTCCCTTTGGTCCCGTTTACTTCAAGATATCTTGGTTTCTGCCATGAAATGGGGTGGGGGGAGAGTTTACAGATGAATGCTTTTGGCATTTTCACGATAAGATCGGTTTATCCTATATGTGAAATCTTAATCATTAAAAAAAAAAATCAGTCAGTCATACTGTTTAAACGAGACCATTCAGTCTTGAAATGTAGGGACACTTTTGATATGTACATATTGAAGAAAGTGACACTTTGATATAAGTACACGCAAAATGCCACCAGTCCGTCAGACTTGTGCGGTAAAATTTCCATTGGTCCAATAAGGTACTGCATAGTCTACACCAAATGTCTGGTACATATTTAAACCTGGAATTAAAATTATTATCCCTCATATCTCTATCAAACATTCGCTTTGCTGGGTTAATTAATCAAATACTATTGAAAAGCGCCATTGACCGTGACATGCTGACATATATGTCTTGTTTTTCCCCCATTATGGTGTAAAATATACCTTGGGTAGCTTATACACTAATAGAGTAAAACAATTTTTATCTTGTAAAATTCTGAACTTTACCAGATCGAAATGTCTGGTAAAGATGTTTACAGCCAGGTAATTATTAACTTTTCACCAGACCAAAAGCCCCTTAAAAAAAAACAATTTTGTGTGGACTGTGATATTAATGTTACTTCAAGTTTTCAGTCTTCCAGTTGAATTAAAAGTTTTTTTATGCCCCACCACGAAGTGGTGTGGGGCATTAAGTACCCTTGTCTGCCCATCCGTCCTGGTTTTGTTTCTTCGTTTAGGTCAGTTTTGACCCAAGTACTTGGCCTATGGTCATGAAACTTCATAGGCTTATAAATTTCATCGGGTAGTGTTGGTTGCAGAGTTTTTTTATGATCTTGACCTCTGACAAACTTAGTTACTGACATAGCCGGAAACGGGGCATCCATGTTTTACAAACACATTACTTTTCTAGTTATATAATTTTTTCCTTAACAGACTGGAGCTAGCTCAAGCTCAGGGTCAGATGGAGCAGAACTCTCTCCCCACAGCCCTACTGGACAGGCCTCTCCCTGCACAGCCAGCCCGCAAAAAGGTCACATTCGACCTCTCCGACCCCAACCTCGAAAGTGATATACAGGATCTGGAGCTCACCAACATGGACCTGCAGGTCAGTATCAATGTGTACATGTAATAAGACCATGCTCACAAATAAGCCCACCCCACACATTTTTTTAACCAACTGCATTTCTTGGCTTCATGCATCTATTACCAAATTTTACAATATACTGTAAAAGTGGAATTTTTCACTTATTTCGCTGGCCTTAAGTCTGCGAATATAACCACACGCCATCTTATTTAACACCACTCAAACTCTACAGTGTGTAATAGTATTATGGGTACTCTGTGCAAAACAGCATGACTGACAGTGCGAAAATTTCTATATCGCGAACAGTTTGGAGGCTGACTAAACGAAAAATTCCATGCGCGAAAATATTGGCTTTTACAGTATACATTAATACTCGCATCACATGGTTATATAAAATTCAGCTTCATATATTACAATCTTTATATTTCTGAAAAAATGTTATCCTGCATGAAAATTAAAAGCACATAGTTACAACCTTTGTTAATCCTTTTTTGGCTGCATTGAGCCATGTGACTGAAAATCAAGTCCCAGTTACAGTTAATAGGTCTTAGAAGTTTGATAAGCTTTAGGTCAAAAGCAAGATATTTTGTAAACAAAAAAAATTCTTTTCATTTACCAAACAACAACAACAACGATATTGATATTGACTTACAACAATACTCTTGGCTGCAATTTAATATCGCAACACGGACATGTACAACATGGCTATACATTCACATTACACCACAACTGAACAACACAACAAACTTGATGTACACAACAACTATGACAACAACACAACTATAAACTTCCACAATACATCTACATGAACAACAAAACCACCAGGCATACTTAGAACAGGGACAGCAGGTTACCTCAACTTTAACATCGGTAAGCTATCCTATCAGTTTAAAGTTTGTCCTCCATACTCTGTATACAATATGTAGTTGTCAAGTTGGGGTGGTCAGGTGGTGCAGTAGATAGCGCACTTGCTTTTCACCAAGGCAGCCAGGAATTGATTCCCCTATCGGGCGTGAAAAGGTTTGGGGTCACCTGCCCGACTGTGTGGGTTTTCTCTGCCTGTTACTCCAGTTTCTTCCAATAATATGACCCTTCTCGGGCTAACATCCGGGCCAACAAGAGTGATAAATATAAGCTGTATAACTTGTTTCATAATTATTGTCAAATAAATAAAAGTTTAAATTGTATTTAGTTGTCAAGAAATGCAATACATATAGGAAGGTCTCCAGTGTTTTTAAAGACTATTTATAGATATCAGAAATTGAATAGAATTGTGACCCTTTATAAATTTATTTTGCTTTGAATTTATATATTTTTGGGTTTAGATACCTTACTGATACATGATAATTAACAGGTTTTGTTTGGCTATTTTAGGCCCAGGTACAGCAGCTGAGTGGAGAGATATCCCAGAGCAGACTAAGAGAACGAGACCTTCATCAACAGGTAGGTAGCCTTAACTCATCTTATTCATGATTGGCTGGAATGGTGTCAGGTGATTCCCAATAAAAAAAAAGATACATTGATTGGCATTTCCAGAAAAGCTGGTTGGCTTTGCCCGTTTATGTTTTAATATTTACCATTGAATGGCATTGTCACAATATAATCCTACCAAATTCAGTTGGCATTCATCAGGCCATGAATGCCATTGACTGATTGTTGACGTCATAATTGTTACGTTGGATACCATTGACCGTCCCCGGGTGATGGCTGTTCTTTTCATTGAACAAGTATACACGACAAATACATTTTTTGAGCTAAATACTGAGAAATATAATGTGTTTTTGATTGTTTTATGAGATTAACAGATTCCAAAAATGGTAAATATTTAAGTATTGAACTGCTTATGACATTGTCACTATATAACCTTACAAACAGTAGCTGAGCATTACCATCTCATAAACTGCCAACCGGCGCATTAATATAATGATGTTGCCCTCTGAACCCTCAACAGTCATCTAAAGTAATTGAGGTTAATTACCTCCCCTTGCACAGTTGGTTTTAACATGAAGCACTAGTGCACTTCATTATAAACTTGCCTTTGTCGAGTTTGCATTATTAGCCCATAACTGCCAACTGAAAGCAGTTCAATGCTTAATTGTGATCCAAACTGTCGGACCAGCGGAACCAGAGTTATTCTTTCATAAAATAAAGGCAGACCTAGTAATTTGATGCTGCATTCAGGGGAATGTAACAAAGTGGGACTTAGATTTACTGCTGAGGTGTACAAAATCTGGCTTAAAATGAAACCCCGGACACAAGGTGCTTGCAATTAGTATAACCGTACCAATAGTAATTAGTTATGGTAATTAGTTCGCGTGGGATTCATAGGTGGTCTACGTGGCAATAATCTAAAAGCAGATTAAGATCTATCGAACAGCTTCCATATGTCAATCAGAGTGTTGGAAGAGTAGAAATGTAATTGCAGTCGTCTTCAGATCGATTTACATATATGGTAAACTCGGGAGGGGACCACACTTCGCACACGACCCTTTAGATTTTGGGAGGCATAAAAATGGGTAAGGGATTAGACAGTGTGAAACAGACCATGGGAATGGACGGACCAACAATAACTAACACATGGAGGAACCGATGAATAAAACTACAGAACTTTACCAACAACAGTTTGTCACTCTTGCTTTGTTACACGAAACTTGGCAAAGCCATTTTTAGGCCTGCATTATCACATGCAGGTCCAACAGGAATTACAGCCAAAAATATGATATTTTGAAATGAACAGGTCCTCATTTTATTTTAAAAAGCATATCAAAAAGCATTTTATTAACCTCGATGTCAGTGCTTTTCAGGTCATCTGACCCAAAGGGTCAAGATGACCTATAGTTACCGTGCTTCGTCCGTCGTCGTCCGCCGTGCGCCGTCCGCCGTCCGTAAACTTTTCACATTTCAAACTTCTTCTCAAGTTCTACCAATGGGAATAAGCTGAAACTTAGCTGAAATGATCCTGAGATGGTCCTGACCAAGTGTTGTTATTTTTCGGGTCGGTCCGAAATCCAAGATGGCCGCCATAGCCGCCATCTTGAAAAACACATTTTCAACTTCTTCTCAAGTTCTACCAGTGGGAATAAGCTGAAACTTAGCTGAAATGATCCTGAGATGGTCCTGACCAAGTGTTGTTATTTTTCGGGTCGGTCCGAAATCCAAGATGGCCGCCATAGCCGACATCTTGAAAAACACATATTAAACTTCTTCTACAGTTCCACTGGTACCTGTGAGCTGAAAATTGGTAGGGATGTTCAGGAAGGGCAGCCCATAAAATGTTGTTATTTTTCGGGTCCGAAAAACTCTCGACATTTGTGCCATAGCGGCCATTTTGTGACATGATTGCGCAATCACTGTTTTCCTGAACAACACCTATTTTAAACTTCTTCTTAAGTTCTACCACTGGGATTAAGCTGAAACTTGGCTGAAATGATCCTGAGATAGTCCTGACCAAGTGTTGTTATTTTTCGGGTCGGTCCGAAATCCAAGATGGCCGCCATAGCCGCCATCTTGAAAAACACATTTTCAACTTCTTCTCAAGTTCTACCAGTGGGAATAAGCTGAAACTTAGCTGAAATGATCCTGAGATGGTCCTGACCAAGTGTTGTTATTTTTCGGGTCGGTCCGAAATCAAAGATGGCCGCCATAGCCGACATCTTGAAAAACACATATTAAACTTCTTCTACAGTTCCACTGGTACCTGTGAGCTGAAAATTGGTAGGGATATTCAAGAAGGGCAGTCCATAAAATGTTGTTATTTTTCGGGTCCGAAAAACTCTCGACATTTGTGCCATGGCGGCCATTTTGTGACATGATTGCGCAATCACTGTTTTCCTGAACAACACCTATTTTAAACTTCTTCTTAAGTTCTACCACTGGGATTAAGCTGAAACTTGGCTGAAATGATCCTGAGATAGTCCTGACCAAGTGTTGTTATTTTTCGGGTCGGTCCGAAATCCAAGATGGCCGCCAGAGCCGCCATCTTGAAAAACACATTTTCAACTTCTTCTCAAGTTCTACCAGTGGGATTAAGATGAAACTTAGCTGAAATGATCCTGAGATGGTCCTGACCAAGTGTTGTTATTTTTCGGGTCGGTCTGAAATCCAAGATGGCCGCCAGAGCCGCCATCTTGAAAAACACATTTTCAACTTCTTCTCAAGTTCTACCAGTGGGATTAAGATGAAACTTGGCTGAAATGATCCTGAGATGGTCCTGACCAAGTGTTGTTATTTTTTGGGTTGGTCCAAAATCCAAGATGGCCGCCAGAGCCGCCATCTTGAAAAACACATTTCCAAATTTCTCTCAAGTTTCACCTGTGGGATTAAGCTGAAACTTGGCTGTAATTATCCTGAGATGGTCATGACCATGAGTTGTTACTTTTCGGTCGGTTCGAAATCCAAGATGGCCGCCATGGCCGCCATCTTACAAAACACATTTCCAACTTCTTCTCAAGTTCTACCTGTGGGATTAAGCTAAAACTTGGCTGAAGTGATTCTGAGATTGTCCTGACCAAGTGTTGTTATTTTTCAGGTTGGTCGGAAATCCAAGATGGCCTTCAGAGCCGCCATCTTGAAAAACACATTTCAAACTTCTTCTCAAGTTCTACCATGTGTGATTAAGCTGAAACTTGGCTGACATGATCCTGAGATGGTCCTGATCAAGTATTGTTACTTTTTGGGTCGGTCCGAAATCCAAGATGGCTGCCAGAGCCGCAATCTTGAAAAACACGTTTCCAACTTCTTATCAAGTTCTACCACTGGGATTAAGCTGAAAATTGGCTGAAATGATCCTGAGATGGTCCTGACCAAGTGTTGTTACATTTCGGGTTGGTCCAAAATCCAAGATGGCCGCCAGATTCGCCATCTTGAAAAACAAAATTGCCGTCCGTAAACTTTTCACATTTTAAACTTCTTCTCAAGTTCAACTCCTTCTTTCTGTACACATGCGCAGTACATTATAACTAAAGTGTGTTCGGTTGAACTCTAGTAGTCTACAGTAACTATAGTCGGCAATCGAACTCGCCCATTGTCACAAATCTAAGATGGCCGCCACATATGTCATTTTGAACTTCTCAAGTTCTACCAGTGACATTGAGCTGAACCTTGCAAAAATTATCCTCAGATATTCCCAACCAAATGTTATTTATCGGGTCCGTCAGACATCCAAGATGGCTGCCACAGCCCCCATTTTGAATACACATTTAAAACTTTTCATAGAAAAATGATCCCAAGATAGTCCCAACCAAATGTTGTTATTTCTCCAGTCCGTCAGAGATCCAAGATGGCTGCAACAGCCCCCATTTTGCATCCACATCTAACACTTTCCATGATCTGAAACTTGCCTAAAATGATTCTGACCAAATGTTATTTTTCGCACTGTTCCGAAGAAATCCATGATCATCACCATCTTGAAAACCACATTTGTGTGGCATATTGTTACATGATTGTATTACTAATTCCTAGAGGAGAGGAATTTATATAAGCTATTAGCTTGTTTTCCAATCCTCACTATTTGTATAATTTCTATATATGTAATATACATGTACACTGATGGAAATAAAATATTGTTTAAACTAATTCCATAATGGTATCACAATTGGTAGTCAGATGACCGTTAAGGCCCTTGGGCCTCTTGTTTTATATGACATCATTTAAAAGATAAAAATCATTCAAAACTGTTCCAAGGTTCGCTCCCCTTTTGGTTTTGGTCAATAAAACACTGTACATTGTATCAACCTCATTAAAAGATTGTAGTTGTATTATATACGTATCAACATTGTTATTTATGATTTCAGATCAATACTCTCACAAAGAGACCAGCACAGCTTTCTCTTGACTCCCCACCTCTCAGTCCAGGTTTTGCCACGGATGGCACCGCATACGGACCCCTTCTTAATGAACCAACACAAATAGAGGTACTGCAGTTTTATGCTATCCTCATTGTATAATTTAAACCAACATACCAGAGAATCCACATTCTCCTTCATTCTTCCAAAAATCCCAAAATTATATTTTGAAGACAGATTGCTCTATAATTAAACTTGTAACTAATTACAGGTCCATAGATATTACCCAAATTATCTAATTCAAAAACCTTAAGACTGCCAGAGATACCAATTTTGAAATTAGTGTGAACCAACAGTCGAGTTAGCTACATGTAGCTGTTTTAACCAAATAATGTTCTAACGCTGATTTATATTGTGAATTCAACCAAATGTTAATGATATATTTATTTAAGTTACTATTGATCTATCTAGACATATGGACCTGTCACAAAACAAGCTGAGGATGCTATTTATAAAATATTAAAGAATTTTAAAAAATCGGGAACCCAACTTTAATATATGATTTGTTATAAATGCTTGTATTATTGGAACTTAATGAAATAAAAGTTATGGTTATATGGTATGCATTTTAAAAATGTTAAATCCTTATAAAAATTAAATAAATAAATATGTTACATTGGATAGAGTGCTTGTATGAAAAGCTGGTAATGTTTATGTTGTGGGTTACAGCATAAATGTAAATATAGATATACATATATTAATTATACATTCAATGTAATTAACAAAAAACATGAATCAGTACAGTTCTGAGGAACTTACAGGAGCTGCCTTATCAGGGGCTAATAACTACTAGTCCTATGCCACTTGGCTAATATCTCCCTTTGTGTGTATGCCTGGGTTTAAACTGGAGTTGTATGCTGATTGCCAGTCCAAATTAAATAATTTCAATGCAATGTTAATTTTGTTTTCAGTACCTTCGGAATATCTTATTCCAGTACATGATGGGCAAGGAGACCAAGGTAAGTTTGATGAGAGCTGATCTCTGATCTAATAGTTTGTATTATACGTCTGGGGTTTAGTTTCACTATATATAGGGTCATCAAAGATAGTATTTACCACTCAGTGAATATTAAGATGGTGAACTTTTCTCAGTGAAAGATATGTAAGTGAAAAAAGCATACATATGTAGAAGCATTTACTGTATTCACTGTAATTAGTGCCCCTTCCCCCCCTCCTATAAGTGCCCTGTCCCCCTTCTATGTACATGTAGGTATTAGAATTATATATGCACACCTTTTCATCATGAAAAAACTAAATGATCAGACTGAGTTAATAGAGTAGATAACCAAGCAATATAGTGTATTTCCATTCATAATCTATGTGAATTGTTCAATTTATCTATTTAATGATGGAAATAATTATTAATTGCTTATAGTGTCTCGTAAGTCTGATTAGACTTGGCATTTTAATGTATTTTAATGATGTATTATATATGTTTAAAATGTGTGACACTTTAATAAATAAATAATGATTCTATGTAATGGTGCAGTAAAACTCAATGTGCGCATGCTTACAAGAAAAAAACCGACAAATATCGGTAATATACAAATTGTCTGAAACTGGTGACAATAGTGTCGCATATCATGAGTACTACCCATTCTTGTCATCATACATCATACTACTTTACTTTATAAAAACGAGCGCCGCCCCTTTGGAACCATTTTTTTAGACGCCCTGGGCGCTAATTACGGCGAATAAGGTATCCATTTGCTTAAAAACCTTGACAGCCAAATTTTAACAAGCTTGACATAAACTTGATTTGTACACTTGCGATTTCTGAAGTATTTCTTGTATAACCACAATCTTTGTTTCTGTTGTTTCACCCACAGACATTGGCTCGGGTCATTGGCACCATTGTCAAGTTCTCGGACGACCAGACACGGAAGATTATAGCCAAAGAAGACACAAGATCTGCTGTAAGTCACTGATTGGTTACTTTGCTTTCTTATCGTCCAATCACATTCAAGATCGCAAAGATAGTCCAAAAATGCTTTGTATAGAAAATTACATATATCTTGTTGCTTATATTATAAATATTAAAAATGTTAGATGCTAGTTTGACAAACTTTTTCCCCAGATTAAATCACAAACACGTGAACTTTATTTTAATGAAAAAAAAATTATGCATTTATTATGGAAATGTAGAGAAAAAGAAGGAAAAAAATGAAAAAGGACAGCTATTTACTGAATTAATTAATATTAATGAAAAATTTGTTTTATTTTTCTCCATTATGTAGACCTGAATAGGTAAAATAATTTTATATGAATCCTTGCACAAATAAAGCACAGTATTAGAAATGTAAACTATATATCATAAGGATACAGACAAATGTTTTTCTATAAAATTTAATCTGTTAGCGTAATGAGACCATATGTGAAATATGTCACTTGACTAATGTATATTATACTGCCCCGGCACATATAGAAACCGCCTGTACAGTGTCTACCGTACAAACGCTGAACTCCCTTAGTAAGTCACATGGATGCTTATTTCAAAATCCTTTTGTTATCTAAAGCTTGTAGATGGGAAAAAGTCTTTTAAAAAGCAGGTGGTTAAGGTTACTTGTGTAATTCTGACAGTTTTTCATGTACTTCTATTTAAAACCATATATCCCGAAATTCTTTGAATATCCATCTTATGTTGAGGTCTTTTCCAAATTATCTAAACCAGCTGGGAAATGGAAGTCGTAACTGGTGTTTCAGTGCTGTTCAGATTTTTAAATTCGACCTGAAATAAATTGGTGACTATTTCAATATCTTGGGTAAATGTATAAAAAATTGTATGTTTATTTACAGGTCTAAACTGAAAGTCTTGTTTTTTAAATTATCTCCCTTTAATAAAAATGGAATTGAATGAATCAAGTTAATAGTATAAAGTTGAAGTCGCTGCACTAACTATCTGTAGAGTAAAAGACACCACAATGAGATACTAAATTAACATGTTCAGGTTTTGTAAATATGGAACTCTTTAGTAAAGGAGGTTAAATCCACAGTAAGGTAGCATACATCCTTAATAGTGAACATCACAGCTGTATCACAATTTTTAAAATAAGAAACAAGGGCAGCTATTAGATTATTTCACTGATAACTTTTCCTGATGCATCTTGGGTAATACATTTCAACCTATGCATCAATTGCAGAATGTTGCTTACAAATTGTACCTTTCATGGTCCATTGACTTTTGTCAGCATCTTAAATTCTCCATCAACATTTTAGTTTTTGCATTTGAGCAGTATGTGTTCTGAAATTAAAAGTGTTTATAACCCAACTTGACATGTGCATTGATGATCAAAATGAGGCAAACAAGACTATATTAATTGAAATGGCATGACTGTTAAAATTAACGAAAAAAAATATATCGAGGGGGGGGGGGGGGTCACATGATTATAAATTACTTCTGTGATGTTTGAAAGTACTGCTGCTGGCTCTTAATAAAAAAGTAATTTACCTGTGTTTCTAGGAACTGTACCCAGGTATTTAATACTGTACTTAGTAATTTAGATTTAATTTGAAATATATCTCAAACAGGTCCAATAGGTGTAGCCCTGCGCCTCAGGAATGCTGGTTCGTTTGTTACGTTTATTCATGCATGTTGTGTAGGGCCCGTTTCTTGTAGAAGTTATGTGGGTTTATTCTTGTGGTGTTACTTCACATTTCATCTTTTTATTTCCTATTTCAAGGATGTACAGTTCACTACAGTATGTTCACATTTTTACGTTGTCATCTTCTTCACAATGAATATCATCAAGTTTCAATTTGATAATTGAAAAGAGAAAATAGAAAATCAAAATGCTGACGACAACAATTTTAAATGCATGAAACAAGAAATTCTGTAATATCAATTCTTAATACAATGTATAAGGATTTAAATAATTGGTTTCACTTATTAAATAAGGAGGCAGTGGTGCTTGAGTTCGAAACGGCAACACCGACTTTCATCCACCTCCAAAACCTGGCACGTCCTTAAATGACCCTGGCTGTTAATAGGACATACAAAAAATCAAACCAAACCAACCAAACTAAACTAACTTATTAATAAAATTAATATATACTGTGTTTTATCACTGATTAGCCAGTTCTCAATATAATGAAATTGTGTGTCAATAAAATTCATGTACTTTCCAATTGGAAAATTCATGAAAAAAAATTGCAAGTATTAATAACAGCCAAATTTGACCCAAAATTATTTTCATTGTAGGAATGATCAGTGATCAATTTACATTTTTATGTGCGAGTCCCGAGTCCTGTACTCATAAATGAAGATGGTACTAGTACTCCTGGAAATACTTCAAATTAACAATGTGGAACCCATTGTTTTTGGCAATTTGTACAGAAAGGACCCTATGAAAATAAATTGTAAATTGATCACTGAATAATGTCTTAAACATGATACAGAACACTTCAATATAATGTCATACATTTCATTTGCCATCTCACCAGTACTGTCAATATATTTTAACTCATTCACCCCTGAAACTTTATAATAAACTATTCCAACCCTTGAAATGGGAGAACTCAAATGTATGTTCAGGGGTGAAAGAGTAAATATAAGTTCCAGCTATCCTGTACAGATCCTGTTATATGTCCCTCCGGAAATGTCACCAAACCCCTTTGTAATGCCATTATATTTTCTGTATATATATTGGCAGTGTAAAGTGGAACAAGGTGTTAATGTTTAAGCTTTTCTCCTTAAGGGTCCCCAACACATCTCTCCCCCCCCCTCCCACCCCCTCCTTTTCTGACAATCATATTTTATGCTTCAAATCATTAGTAACAAAATGTATAAAATGTATAAAACATGTTAGTTAAATTTGCTTTTCATTGACACTGGTTATTTACCATTTCTGTTTAAATGTTCACAAATCTTTTTGAAAAATGAAAAAAAAAATGATATTGAAAACAATATTATTTCTTTACTGGTATTGGTCCTTACATACTCTGCGGTTCTCTTTTTGCCTTCCATTGGCTTCTGTATGTCAATTTTGAAATCTATTGAGTTCATCACATGATAATTTCTTGGAAAATGATTAGCTATAGTCTATCCTTGATCCATTATTACAGTGTATAGTACTTAGCTACAAGCAATATTATTACTCGGCGTAAAAATGAAAGGACACCAAAAAGCTAGAACTTGTCCTTAGTCAAGGGCAGCGTTTTGAATTCTATTTCATTTCGATGATATTGTCTGTTTTGCTTTAAAATCTGGCCCCGGTTTCATCAATGTTCTTTAACTTAAGGAAACTCCTTAACTTAAAAGTCTCCATAGAAAAGCATTACAGAATTTAAGGAAAATTGCTTAACTAAGGATTTTCCCCTTAAATTCTGTAATGCTTTCCTATGGAGATGTTTAAGTTAAGGAGTTTCCTTCAGTTAAGGAATGTTGATGAAACCAGGGCCAGATTCAAAAGAAACATTCAGGCTCATTTGCAGAGCCAAACAAATATTAAGAGACACAGGCTCAATGAGTGCCATCGGACAAGTATTGCATAGCCTACAGATCTAGACATGTGATGTACTAAATCTATTACATCTCTTTGCTGAGGGAAAGGTTCTCTTTTAATGTTGTCTGGGGATTTAAAGTTTCATTACACTGATATAAATATGGTTCAGTTTGAGCATTGAATCTCCCAAGACAACAATTTAAAGAGGACTGTTCTCTCAGGAAAGTGATGTAGTATAGATTAATGGTGTATTAAGCTTTGGGTGAATGGTATCGATATGGTATTGATATTTATGTATGTCCAGTAAGAGAAAATACAAAATTGCATTTCTGATATTAAAACAAACAAATTTTTTGTTAAGAGGAACAAGGACGTATCTCCAACATGGTGTGCATAGAAGTAAAGGGTCGTATCTCAAATTTATCTTTGGATAAATTTGAGATACGAGAACTATTGTTGGAGTTACGTCCTTGTTCCTCTAAACAATTTATTGTAGATGTTGTTTGTTGATGTTTCTTGTGTATATGAAGTAGTCACATATATCACAGACTTTGATTTCATGCTTAAACTTAAAATCCCATCGTCGGAAACCCACAGTGCACTTCTCTGACGTTTGCATCCTGTGGGCCAGAATCGGCATAAACCTTTGTTTCCCCAAATAGAAGTTTATTCGGAGATTTCAACCAATCAAAATGGTCGTTTCTTGTGACACTCTGTTAGATGATTTTACCCTGACCACGACCAGCATATTTCTGTAGGCATGACGCCAATGTCAATAGCCGTATAGCAGGACCTTATATTTTAATCACAATCGACAGGTTTTGTTGACAGGCTGTGCTACAAATGAAACGGGATACCCCGGCTTGATGTCCCGGCTGTATGTAGTCACGGATGAAACCATTGATATGATTGGCTACTTTTTTTAGTATGAAAACGAGAGTTTCTTTCCATTTGAGCCCACGGGATGCAAACGTCAGAGAAGTGTACCGTGGGTTTCCGACGATGTTAAAATCATAATGGCCATGTAAAAGACTTTCAAGTTAATAGATAGAATTCTTCCTTTCATTGCTGAATATGTTCTGAATGTATTTGTTAATGAAAACATTACAATTTATGGTGAAATATCATATAAAGTCATATCATAATAAAGGTTTTGATAATGATGAAAAGACTTTTAACACAAAGTTGAAAAAATGGTTAAAATTACTTTGCTATGTATACCTGTGTATTTTGCCTAGTGAAAGTTTTACCCTACTCCTGTGGACTTGATTGTTTCTAAAGGACTACACACATCTATATCATTGTAATTTACACACCCCCAACTTTTTGATTTTAATTTTCCTTAAAAAAGTGCGCAGATTACACGTGTTTTTACGGTATGTATGGTTTTGCCTGTTTTTGGCCCCCAAATCCATCAAATTTTGAATTGAATACATCCCTCATACAATTGTATTAATATTTGTTGTTTGTGCTGTGGTTGCCATGGTAACCTTCACGAATATGCATAAATTGTGCAAATGTTCTTATTTGGTCATTTTTACATAGTTTTTCACTTAGCAACCATAGACTGCATTCTTGATCAAACTTTTTCACTTAGCAACCATAGAGTGCATTCTTGAACAAACTTTATATTTCTCCTAAAGATGTGGTATAAGTGCCCACATATTCTCATTTGATATTAAGTATGTTCAAGAATGTGCTCAATAGTTTCTGATAGAAAAACTGTCCAAAAATGGGCCAAAATTGACAAAATGTTCAAATTTCCCTAATTTATGCATATTTGAGATGGTTGCCATGACAACCAGAGTTGAAACAATAAAAAATTATTTTCTCAGTATTGTCAGGGATGTATTCCATATTTGAAATACACTGATTTTAGAGTTTAATAATCAGTTTCCAAATCTGATGATTTGGGGGCCAAAATTGACCCAAACCATCCATAGTCCTTTTGCTCATCAATTTTATCAGGTATTTTTGTTCTATATTGTTTACCTTAATAAGGTGTATTTATAAATTAAGGAGGTCAAAATCAACTGTGGCAAGAATTTTCCAATTCCCACTTTTTACATTTGACTTCCAATAATTAAAAAGAAGTTAATCAAAATCATGGATTTATATACTAAATATGATTGACATTCATAATTATTAATCAGTTTTTGTTTCGTCTTTACAGGGTTGGATGTCGTCGCCTATGCATTAATATATACGAAATCTGCGGACAGGGATTGACATTGAAACTTGCAGTGATATACAATGTACATTATATATATATATATAGGTCACTTTCATAATTGGCCTGTCAAACTCCAGCTGGGATAACCTCACAGATGACCAAGATCAGGCAGAATATTTTGGCAGACTCTGATGAGCTAGTGGCCTAATTAATGTCTAAATGGCATGAGTGTCTGTGCATAAGTGATTTATGGAAATATTTCATTTGGACTGATGGTTGGAATTTATTTTTATTTATTAAAGGCCCAATATACGTAACTTTTGGCAAAAACTTGAAGCGAAAATCAAGCCTAATATCTTATTATATTTATAGATTTAGTTAAGATTAACTGATATCAGCAATACTCAAGATGAATTCTTACGCGGTTACCGGTACAGCAGCAGTTGAAACACGGTATTTGTAAACACGCGCTGTCTTCTACCTTCGGTTTGTTGTTGAAGTGGGCCCCACCTGAACTATTTTCAATTTTTGGATTTTTTTTGTCAAGATTTTCTTGTTAGTTACTACTCAGGTTTACTTCGTTTTAGACTTATTTTTGCATGGTTATCAACTGGATTTTTTTTCATAATTTTTCAGAATCTCGAAAAATTTTCTGAAGTTACGTATATTGGGCCTTTAAGTATGCATGTGAAATTGGAAGGTTTATCTCTTCAAAACATCCAGATACCTCTTTCAGGCATTAAGATTTATCTGTTGATTGAAATGAGATATTAAGATTATTTTTACTTAAATGGCCCATGTTGTTAAGTAATTTATTTGTGTTCATAGGTTTAATAAAGGGAGTTAACTGCTGAAAGAAAAATGTTATGAATGAATTTTATCATGCACACTATTTAAGCAGATACAACTGTTAATGTATAAAATATTATCTACAATTTAAATGAAGTTTTAAATTTGCATTGTATATAAATCAGAGGATTCAAAATCATACAATTAGTTTTAAGGAACTAAAAATATTAAAAGCCGGCATTATAACCTCATGAAAATGCCAGTTAACATTTTATTTCGAAAATTTTGGGGAAGTTCTTGTTTTGGGTTTTTGCATCATTCTTCAAATTAATTTTCACACACATTTTTAATGTGAAAAAATTATGTTTCCTTTTGTTGATCACAAATGTAATTGGTTTTGCATTTACTATCTTCAGAAACCCACAGTACACTTCTTGGATGTTTGCTAATGACAACTTTTCAAAAGTGATTTTATTTTCTGCATTGCATATTAGAAAGATCTCTATTAAAAGGGAAGTAATCCTGAGAACTTTCGCTGACTGTCCATTTTAGTAAAGTTATAATAACCAGCTTTATTTACTGAAACTGATTTAATAACTTAAAGGCCCAATATATGTAACTTCAGGAATTTTTTTGTGATTCTGAAAAAATCTGAAAAAAAAATCCTGTTGATAACCATGCAAAAATAAGCCTAAAACAAAGTAAACCTGAGCGGTGACTTACAAGAAACTCTTGACAGACAAATCCGAAGAATTTAAAATAATTCAGGTGGGGCCCACTTCAACAACAAACTGAAGGTAGAAGAGGGTTTGAAATGGACGCGTGTTTACAAATAGCGTGTTTCAACTGCTGCCGTACAGGTAACCGCGAAGGAATTCATTTTGAAAATTGCTGATATTCGTTAATCTTACCTAAATCTATAAATATAACAAGTCATCAGGCTTGATTTTCGTTTCAAGTTTTGTCGAAAGTTACGTATATTGGGCCTTTAATAGGTGTTTCGAAAATTATTATGACTTGTTAACCATAGTGACTAGTTAACTGCATGGGTGCTTTATGATTTTATGTTAAAATATTCACAATATTATCTTAAATTATGATTATGATTTTGAATTTTAATGATTATGTTTGGCTACTTATAGCTTGTATATATGATAGTAGTTTGAAAGATTTATTTTCAACATTTGTTCACTTTGGCTTAATTTGGTTGTATCAAAGTATAATTATACAATATATACATGTACATGTATAGGCCTTGCCCGAAAGTGTTGTTATTCCCCTTGATAGGCCACAATGGTGGAAACAAGATGGACTGCGGGGAAGTGTTTTTGTGATGATTTGGTGCCATGTGACAATCGGATGAGGTAATTCCATTATGACGTCATGATAACATGGTGCAAATTTGTTTCAAAAACACTTCCCAGTGTAGCCATTATATGGTAAACAAGGGAGATAACAACATTTTTGAGATTGGCCTATCGACAGGTATTAATCTAATATGATTTATTTGTTTTATTACATGAAACATTCTATGACAGCTTTGGAGGGGTGGGGTGTTACTTGTTTGATTCCAAGTATCTCATTCAGAGTTATCTGCCCTTGATTCAGCATTAGAATGCTGCATTATGGGTGATCTCTTTCTTAAATGTACATATAATCTATACAGATATTTATTTAGTACATACAAGCATTTTAAATGTTACAAATTACCTATAAAATTGCTTTAAATCTATATATCTCCAAAGTATTCTGCCTTAAGCAGGTTGGAACATATAACAAATAAATACCAGTATTTGAATATTTCATCTATGTATCATGAAATATGCTTTTTTACAAAGGGATAGTACATAAAATATCAAATTTATGAAACTACGATAGGTTTTTGTTGAAATAAAAGTTTCAAATTTTATTTAGCTTCTCAACAAGACAATTATCTCCCTTTATTCTTTGATTTGTTAGACTATTACTTTACATTATTTTATGATCCAGTTCAATTATTCAATAGTTTTTTTAAAATTGAGATGGGGTAGAGGGAGTCATATAAGGATTTGTTTGTGTAATTCAAAAGGGAAACACTATATCATGTATGCTGGGCATATGTATTCTTTGTCTGTTTTTTTTTTGGGGGGGGGGGGGGGGAGTTGTTTCCCATTAGCATTTTTCTTAATTTGTGTTTGTCTGTGTATATTTGTGAATGTGGTATACACTGTTTGTCAGATACAATTTTAGCTAATTGTGATGTATAGAAATAGCTTCAATACTTAAATTAATTAAGCTATTCATGAACATCAACATATACTAAAATAATAACTTAATTACCTATAAGCCTGCATCTGTGATTCAAAATCTGCTATAAAGTATTTAGTTCTGCTCTCGCTGATTATAAATGTGCTATTGTTTATGTGTATTTTTGTTTGTTTTGTTGACTTTATATCATTATTTGTTGATAAGTTTGTGTTTTTCTCACAGAATGACACACAGCTTAGACTTATTTCAGTTTCTTTCTTTTTATACTTTTCTACTTTTGTTGCATGCTTGTCTATTTCTATTTCATATGTAGAGATGTGGGTACACCACTGAACACACATCTGGGCCCAGTTGTTCAAATTTAAAGATGATTAGCTTAATCAGTTATTAGTGCAAATTATCCTGTATCTTAAAAATGAAACCATAGATTTAATTACAACTTTGCAGGTATGAAATACCTAATATTGCCAATTTACATACAAAATTTGAAGACTGTAACTTGTATATTGACAGAATTATTCAAATTTGAAAAATGTCGTTAAATAGTGATTAAGCTTATCACCCTTTGAACAACTGGGCCCTGACCTCTTCCAATTCAGTTTTGGAATAAGTCATGAAATTTCTGGGGACCTAGTAGCTACAGAGTACTGGTGTTCAGATATATTTTGTACTTTATACATATCTTGAACAAAGATCTTGTTCATGCCAAGTCATTCATTTTTGGTCTTGGAAAACTTTCCCCCCTTATTTTTAAATGCATTTTGGGTTTATACCTTTGAGGTTTTTGACTTTTGCAATAAATTGAATTAATTAAAATAAAAAAAAAGCATTATGTGGACACATCTTGAGATATTGACAGTTGATTTTGTTAAAATGTGGGTGATATATGTAATATTGTGGTACCTGAAATTCAATATTTTACAGAAATGATACTGGGGATGATTAATTGGTTTTAAAATATGGAAATAACGGAACATTTGGAAAGATGGAAAATGTTACTCAGGGGAGATAATTTAAGGGGAGATAACTTTGGTATATTTGCCTCTGCTAATTTAGTTAAACTTTAATTTAAGTAAAAGTCATAGCATTTTTTCTTTGATTATGAATGGGACCAACAGATTCTTTAACCATATATATTGAAAATTTAAAAACAGATCAAAACCTTTTAATATTGATAGAAATTGTCATTGCCTTTAAATATATTTACGCAGCTAAGCCTTAATAATTCATCACTATTCTCTGGAAATTGTCTTTTGATATAATTATGAATCATTTAAGTTAGTGGGACGATGTTTAAATTTGTATAGAAAAGGGCCAAAATTTCCCCTAAAATACATTAATATATAGACAACCAAAATCGTGGTGACTTGATTTCCAACAGTATGTACATACTTGTCTGTATAAGGTCCTCATTCACACTCGTAGATAAAAGACAATTACATGTTTGTAAACAATATTCTATTTCTTGATCCAAGTTTCTTGCTGTCATCATTTATTTAAGTCAACATGATAGTTTGAAAATTTGCTTATCTCTAACTTATATATTTTTAGAATTAATGTGGCCTGTAATTTTGAAAACAATGCCGTCCTAAATATAACTAAGCTACTTGTACTCCTCGCAAACAATGTCTGCATTTAAAAAAAATCTGTGAACTGCATGTTTGTGATCAATTATGTGTATATTTTAGGTTGTGTGGTGCTGCTTTGAATAACAACAGTCGTTTTGAATTATATTAGCATTAAAAAAGAGTTATACACTATTGTACCTGTTTCAGTGTAAATGGGTTCTCAAATTTTTCTTTCAAAACTTTTCAAAGAAAATATTCTAAAATTTAGCACACATATGTGAATGCATTTCAAAAGTCAAATGAGGTCTCGGATTAAACAAAAAAATGCCTGAACATTCTGGTCCTTTTTGAAATCGAAACTCTAATCTGTTATGAAGATTTTATATAGAATGTGTGCCACTTGCCTTCCAAAGTCATTGTTGTTACCTCATGAAAGTGCTATTAAAGCAGGTTCAAAAACTAAATTTTTTATTTTCAAAACTTTTTCATTTGAGTTTCTGACCTTTACTTAGTTGTGAGTTATTGGAAAATGTGATAAAGTATGTTATACTTGCCGTAGAAAATTGTATTCTATGTTGGCAGATTCAGCCCTGAAGTTTTATAATGAGTTATTCCAACCATTGAATTGGAAGAGTTCAAATGTGTCTTCAGGGGTAAATGAGTTTAGAGATACTGTTTGCATTACTATAAACCTGGAACTTTAAAAAAAATGATATCTATAAATGGATATTTGACAAGTATATTCTGTTTATCATCCTTGGAAGTCTTATTTAATTGTACTATGGGCTGCTATACCCATTAACCCTCTCTCGTTATGAGGGCGACTCCCTCTTCATTTTGACCAAAATTTTACCAATCTCCCTCATAATCTCCCTCATTTAAGTTAAATTCGCACAAACTCAATATCTACATCCTGTGGTCAAATGATATTGTGGTTACTGCAGGGTGTGTGTAATGGCCTTAACAGGTGTGTCTGGATCAAATTAATACTTTTTAAAGTTATTGTGATACACAATGAGGGAAAGACACATTGAGCAATGCAGTTTCAGATGTATTTTACCCACTTATGGAATGTAGGAGATCTCCCTCATTGGAAGTTTCAGAGGTTAACACCAACTGGTATGGCCTCTAATCCATTGTACAACCAAATGTGGGTTTCGGATAAAGCCTGTTCAAAAAGTGCTATTCATGTTTACTAATTTAAAACATAATTCATAATAAAATGTGAAGTGGCATTGCTATATTGATAAGGAAAAGGTATTGCAAAAAAAAAAATATATAAATTTTGGATCAAAAAACATGTATTGAAGTTTCTTTATGGCAAGCTACAGGTTTTATTATGGTTCAATAGATTGCAATTATTTACTCATCCACACCTGAAGATCATTTTGAACTCTTCCAATCCAAAGGATGGAATAGTTCATTTTGAAATTTTAGGGTTGGTTGAGTTCAGTTTGAAATTGATGAACTTCAGGCAATGAATTCTGCTGTGCATGGTTTTAGACAAAACATCATTTTAATTTTTACAAAAAGGGGACATTAAACATTCCATAAAAACCATTAAGACCACCATGCAGTTTATCACCAGTTTAAATTTCATGAATATGATTTATGTGTTAACGATTGGGAGTGCATAAGGAATGCTTGATTTTATTTGTAAATGATTGCTATTTGTGGGTGTATGATGTGTTTAGCAGAGCTGTGTGATCTAAAGCAGACCTGAAAAATACCTGTCGACATTATCGTGGGTTTTGTGCAATTCAGTGCGTGACTTTTTGAAAAGAGAAATATATATATCACTCCATAGGGGTTGATGAAATTGGAAATTTAGTTGTATTGCTGAGTTGGAAAGTTGACTCTTGTAAACATGCGTAATGTACCATGACGTATGTTATAAAAATGATATTGATGTAATTCTATTAAAAGAAACATATATTTCACTCTTTGTCATTGACTTAAGTTTTCTCTATGCGCAAAGGTGTAAATTGTGTACAAAAATCGGTCGATTTCTGCAATGTTTTGCGTTTGTACTGTAATAGTGAGAAAAGTGATAAAGATGGAACCGTCGCTGGAACCCGCGACTCTTGGCTCTCCAGCCATATGTTCTACCGACTGAGCTAAAGGGAAATTCCCCACAGCTTACGATTGTAAGACAACCATATCAACCTAATCAATTCACATCTTTTACAATATGAGAGAGAGAGAAAGACATTCCATCTTGATACAACGCATTGAGCAGTTTCTCAATCGAGATAAGGGGGCTCACATACTCACACATCTATGACCAAGTTTAAAACAATGCGTAGCTTAATCGCGCCATTTTGTTTTCACTCATTTGTATTCTTTTATTGGCTAAATTGATTTATTTAGGAAATGCAATGATTTCATTTTACTCATAAAAAGCCAACACACATGCATTCGATGCATTTTACTATTTTATAAATAAAATACGTTACAAATATACCAGTTTACTATTGAAAAACTAAAAAATAAGATCATTTTTCTTTTCAATACATACACAAATAAATACAACCAGTTCAATATACTGTTAAATAAAAAAAAAATTCTATCTCTAGTTTTGTAAAATTTCTGATAAATCAAGCCGATACATCTACACATATTTCAAAGGGTTCTGACTTTGATCCGCTAAATATTGGGACGGCCAGCGGCTGTATAACCGTCCTAATATTTAGCGGATCAGAGAGTCAGAGCCCTTCGGACTAATATACAATAAGTTCAGATAAGTATGAATGGCATAGTTTCATTCATAATGTATATCGGTAAACATGTTTATTCTTCCATAAGCACAGTATTGATACATTTTCATTAGTTTAATTCATTGTTACTTGTACTAACGTCTAACCAAGTGAACTAATTTATATACCAATGGACTGCTTCTCAATCACCCTGATACAGCATGCCTGTAATAAAAACACAACAGTACAGCGACGTGTCAAAAACAATAGAACCTGAGCAAAACCACAAAGGAAAAATTTACATAGAGACCCATGAAAGAGTACAAGGAGACCAGGTGAATATTAGAATCATATTTATTTCAACTGGGAAAAGTGCCGATTTAATGCATACATTATTCAGCTACATTCCTCATTCGGGACCCTGCCTCCTATCCCTAGGGGTGTAATCAATTAGGATTAAGATATAATTGCCCACTCCTAATGAAGCTTCTGATCAAATCTATATGAGATGTATTTCGGCATTATGAAACAATAACGTTTTAAAGCAAACTTCAGCTTTACCCCATTTTGAGCATTGAGCCAAGGTAACAGTTGTCGAATATCAACAGTCTGAATTCAGCAAATATTTGCCCATCTCCAATGATGTTTCAGACAAAATTTGGTTGAAATCAAATTAAACGTTCCGAAGGAGTAGCAATTTAAAAGTAATTTTCCTTCACTTCGCTTTTGCTGAGCCGTACGAAGGATTATAAGAGTGCTAAAATTAAACCAATTATAGAGAGTTCGTGAAACCTACCTGCTACGCATGCAGTAAAGTAACAAGCGAGGGTTGCGACTATGATTGCCCGAGGGGCGAACTTGGTGACGGCTCCGATGAATTTTGGGGCCAGTACGGAAATAGATCCTATGCTTATACCGAGGGATGACAGCGAGGCAAACCCACACAAAGCGTAGGCACTGATTACTTCAGAACGATCCTGTAACAGGAAAAAAAACAATATTCAAATTACAGGAAGTTACCTGTAATTATAGTCAGAACTATACCTGGTAAAGATTGTTAAAGCTTTCGCCTTCTTTCGCGCCCTCCATACCAGGGCAAGTTAATATGATGAGAACGAATATGAAATACACAGCAAACATACACTGTACGTTATAGCATGTGACGGTCAAAATCACACTGGGTTCATTTTTGTCTGAATTTTCCTAAGGTCAAAGAAAATGCTTCTACAGTAACACGAGCATTTTGCTGATGTGAGTTAAAACCATGAAAGCTTCTCTAGCGACTCAAATTGTCGTTCCAATTTCAAAACAGAAACAATGTGAAACATTAATGTAGTTTTTTCCTTTTTTAATTTCTTTTGAAATTATGTACCCGAAACACTTACCGACAAGATACCTTTGTCCAAAGTTTGGTTCCACTGCGGTAAATATATATCGTGCGAGTCCTGGTAGAATACAGTGTCATTGTATAATGATGAATATTCATTGAAGGCTTCTTTATTCGTGAAGTATTCTCCCATACGTATGTAAGCTACGGTCAAATCTATCATGCTCCTTAGTCCGAGGAGATTCGATACTCTGGAACAATCCCCCACGTCAACACCCATGAGGAAAGCAAATGGATAAAACAGGTAGGAGGATATTGTCTGAAATATCAATGAGATTCGTTAAATTCTGAATATTACACATCGTCGGAAACATTTGGTATATTTCTCTATCGTGTGTAAACCGTGGGCTAAAACAGAGGGGAAATCACGTTTTCGTACTAAAATAGAAGCCAATAACATCGGTTCTTTCATCCGTTGGTACATCCAGCTGGGATATTCCGTTTGTAGCTATACGATACAAACTAACATGGTGGCGACATCGCCTGTCAAGAAAACATGTGAGTTGTGTAACGGTTATGTTTGAACAACATAATTAAGTGGCATCGGCGTCACGCCTACAAAAATATGCCAAGGTTAAATTATCTGACAAAGTGCCAGGAGAAACGACCACTCTGATTGGTCGACATGTCCGAATAAAAGTCTTTTCGGGGAAACGAGATTACCTGTCTGTTTCAGCCCACGTTATATAAACGAAAGAGAGGTGCACATTGGGTTTCCGACGATGAATATTATAATACCGATAGTTTGATTGTGAAAAGAGGTTATACAAGAGAACCGATTGTTTTAAGTCAGAAATAAGACTTATCTTATGTCCAAAGACTGAAAAGATAGCTTAAGTTTCAAAATATTTGCTTGAACCTTTGAAAGAAAACGGGACGTTTTTTTTTGTTTCATATTGGAGAAGTAGTGTTTTCAACAGCATAGATGAAGTTTCAGAGGATTTTGATGGGGTTATTGATAAGCATGCTTAAATATTGCTACTTATAGTATCTGATCCTCATATCCGTATATCAAAGTGGATATTCATACGCAACTGCCATTCGGTATAATAAAGTATTTGTAAAAGGCAATACCCAGTCAATTTTTCTTCACGTGAAATGAAATGTAATACAAAAGTGTAAGATTTCACGTGAAATGTAAGACAAAAGAGTAAGATTTCACGTGAAATGTATAATGTAATACAAAAGTCTAAGAATTCACATGAAATGTTATACAAAAGTAAAAAATTTCACGTGAAACGAAATACAAAAGTGTAAGATTTCACATGAAATGTAATACAAAAGTGTAAGATTTCACGTGAAATGTATAATGTAAAACAAAAGTGTAAGAAATCACATGAAACGAAATACAAAAGTGTAAGATTTCACGTGAAATGTAATAAAAAAGTGGAAGATTTCACGTGAAATGTAATACAAAAGTGTAAGATTTCACATGAAATATTTCACGTAAAATTTACCTGGAGAAATACGTGCAGGGCTTATTTTGTTGTATTTGTCACATAAACTAGCAGCAACAAAACAAGTTTCATGGCTGAAAATGGATGAAATAACACTCTGAGCTTAGCGTTCTATTTTTAAAACAATCAAAACTTGATATGAAAATAGACCACCATCGATATTCTTAGCCAAGAATCAAGACGAAACCCTAGATACAAGATCTTGATGTTTAAATCACCGAAAAACTGTAAAAGTGAATCATTTGTGATAGCGTAACGTTACCTGAAAAATACTGAAACTTACAAATTGTACAGAATTATATTTAGAATTTAACGTTGTATATGTAACATGTATTAATTACAATCAGTTGGGGTCGGGGATGTTAAGCCTCTGTATCAATTACCTCGAAATTTAGGTGATCGAATCCAGCCCTGGCTCCAAACCATTCCAAAGCTGTATCGACCAAATTCAGCATGGATAACAGGACCATTACGTTGGCAGCGATACTGGCTACAAAGGCCAGTCCCTGTGCTGAGCCAACCGACAAAGCATGGAGGACATTCGACTCTGTTCTGATAAATAGAACACTCTCATTTTTACATCAAGGTGACGAAAAAACACACATGTGCAGCACCTTTTAAATTAAGCATTAGATACAGTATGCCAATAAAAATGAATTATCATACAGCTTTTTCGTCCTCCTAGGACTCTTCAGTGATGTTATGGGCCAAAAGATGGGAATCCACAATTTCTAAACTAATGTCGATGCAGAAGGGTCAGATACGTGAAAACCCTTTAATCTATGAATTTGTGAAACAGCTGTATGATGCAGTTTAATTCACTTTTTTCGGCATACTGTATCTATTTCTAAATTTAAAAGGTGCAACATATGCGTGTGTAAGGTCATCTTTAAAAGTTAAATTAAACTAGTTCTGTATAATTTCAAATGTGCCACTACTCATCCAATTCTTATATCTAACAAAATTGTGATAATGTTCTAATGCTATAAACGAAGAAAAACAAATTGAAGCGAGTTGGCACCATTGACATACAGTTGTTGGCAATAAGTAGTGTCGCACCTAACATTTTCCTTATGCCAAGTGCATTTCAACCAAGTTTTATAGTTTATTGGAGTGTCCAAAACATATTAATTGTTATTGCAAATATAGTCTGTATGCTTTGTTGTTGAGGTGTTTAAAGGCGAACTGAAATCTGTGAACTGGACGTCTCCCCTTGCGTTAATGTTAATTTCATAGAAAATGTGACGTCGTTAATCTGCTCCAACTTCAAGCAGCTCTGCAACGTAAAATATTGAATTCAACGGAACCCAGAAATATGTCCTGAATACTCAACTTAATTCTGATTCAAACCTAAATCACAATGTTGTTGTATAATGACATTTTCAAAATTAATGGGAATGAACTAAAGTCAATGGGAGAATGTTAGGTGCGACAATACGTATGGCCAGTTACTATATCTGTCAGACTGTTTAGTCAGGTGTCAGGGCAAAGGAAAATGCGGACTACATATGTACTTCTCTCTGTTATGTGATCTACATCGCGTAATTTGATGAAGGTCACAAATATTTCTGATTGGCAAATCTTTAACTTGAAATTTGATATCTAATTGTACTTTTGATAAGCCTTATAGAGACCATAGTTGCCTTGTAATTAATGCATCTATGATCTGACTTTTGCTACCACTAGCCCGCAACAACTGGGTCGTGGGTGGGATACATTTACGGGGCAGTTGCTAGGTACTGGTTGTAGGTTGGTGGACTTTCTCCGGGAGCTCCGGCTTTCCTCCACCACTTACACCTGGCACGTATTTAAACGACAATAGCTGGGTAATACTACATGTATGACGTAAAACACAAACAACAAAACAAACTTTACGAGTAATGCAGAACGATTTACCTCAAAGCGTTTTCTTTCTTCTCGACACTCTTGTTTGTTTTAGGCAGGGAGGGTGAGGAGGGATAGTTCAGTTTAGCTGCGGCCAGAGCGGCTGGAGCAGACAACACGGATGCTGATATCAAATACTGGACTGGAATCTGAAATGATGTGACCAAGAACATTTTTTTGGCATGTTCAGTTTGTTAAAGCGCAATTCAGCTAGTTAATTGCCAAAGTGTGACGCATAGTTAAAGATCACGTAACACACACATATGCTGCACCTCTTAAACTTAGTAATAGATGCAGTATGCCGAATGTATTAAACTGCATCATACAGCTGTTTCGTCCTTCTAGGACTCTTCAGTGATATAGGGGCCAAAAGGTAGGAATCCAAAATTTCCAAACTAATGTAGAAGCAGAAGGGTCAAGTGCGTAAAGCCCCTTTAATTTATGAATTTAGAAATAAAATTAAACTAAAATTGAGTTCGGAACTTTGCCGTGTTCTTGACAAAAATATACAAACCTAGAAGTTATACCAATAGTTATCTAAAACACACAGTATTGTGTGGGAATAATAATGTAATTGTACTTATTTCTAAATTCATACATTAAAAGGGTTTTACGCACCTGTGCCTTCTGCCTCTACATTACATGTAGTTTAGAAATTTTGGATTCCTATCTTTTGGCCCCTAGCATCACTGAGAGTCCTATGAGGACAAAACAGCTGTATGATATAGTTTAATTCGGTTTTTTCGGAAACTGTATATATTACTAAATAGAGGTGCAGCATATGTGTGTGTTACGTCATCTTTGGCGCACTCAAAATTAAGCGCAAACAGAATTTAAGTAAAATGATGAAATGGCTTACTCAAAATATCTGCTGTAAAATGCAGTACACAATGTACATAAACTGCTATAAGCGCAATCTTACTGAAACAGAATGATTTTAGCGTAAATACCAATTTAATAAGATAACCGGTCAAATATGTACGTTCACAGTATTCTAAATATATGCGTTTAAGATATTCAATATGTTGAATGTTTTATTATTAATTCGTGGACATCTGAATTCTGAGAATTAAGTATGCCCCTGAAATAAACGTAAATAAAATACCCACAAGAATTAATTATTTTACAGTAGTAGAATTCACTTCATATTTGATTAACCAAAGTTTGAAGAAAAGGATTTGGCACAACTTTTAATAACTTATGAAGTCATCTTCTTACAACATGTTTTTCAAAACAACAGGCGACAATATAGACTGTTGGTTTCAAATAGCAGTAAGAGACTAACTACAGTAGTTACTGACTCCGTATCCTGAGTACAGCACCACGGCACCACCACCAATAGAAGCAAGGTCTCCCACGAACACACAAAATATCTCAGGCTCAGTAAGGAAGTCCAAATACTGCCTGATGAAGAGGATGGCTTGTCCCTGTCAATGAAGAAATTGTCATTACTCCTGTTTCAAAGTCTTAAATGCAATTGTGTATATTTAATTTGTTTTACATCGCTCAAGTATTGGTCTTCTTTCATTGCACTTTTTCAAGAGTCTCCGTGTAAGTATTTTCTTTTTTCATATTTTGCCCTTTGTTCAATCGATTTAAGTTCTGATTACCGTTTAAATATTTTCTTTTTTCATATGTTGCCCTTTGTTTCATTTGTTTTGAGTTCTGATTATGACTTTGTTGACGCTTTGGTATTTTCGGATTTTATTTTTCATTAAGTATGATTTAAGGAAGCTTGCGCTTGAGTATTTGTGTAATTAACCTTTCTTGAAAGCAATGTTTTTATTAATATTATATGGATTACACCAGAATTGAGCAAACCTATCGATGATATTGAGTGTATATCGACGATACAAGCCGTTTAGAATTTGATGGAAAAAACACCTCTAGATTTCGCAAAGAAAATGCATGGGGAAATTTATTTTTCATATTTTCTGTATTTTGATGATATAAAAAGAAAAATGGGAAAAGGTTCCAAAAATTATCAATGTTTCAAACATGCGGCGCCAACTTCCAGAAACAGATAAACACATCAAGTAACTCACTGGTTCCTTTGTCAAACCATGCCTTAAGTAGTTCATACAGTGTATATTAGACTTAACCATCTAAATCGATACCCTAACCTTGCTCGATTTTGTATCCTCAATATCCAGGGGTTACGCTCACCAACGCTCTCTTCACCCCTGAAATATGTCGTGACAATACTGAAGGCTGCGTGTGAGCCACCATGTGGATGAGGCAAGACTGGTTCAACCCTTTGAAGAAAATCAAATTAATATCGTGGTAACAAATCAGTAAATTGACAAGCTTTGAAGTAGGTGGTGACTCCATTGAAATCTTTGAAAGACAGCCATGTAGCCTAGCGACTGGTTAGTTTTTTACGTGAGCGTGCCTCAAGTTTGCCATGACATAATCCAGGGTAGTAGACACGTAGTGAGAATAACCCTGAATATCGAAGATGTCGGTGTGGTGACATATTTATGAAATATAAATCGATCACTGAGTCATAGTTTGATAAGGAACAAGCCGAAATAGAAATATTGTCACAGGGTTAAATGTTTCATGGTTTGTCATGATTCATGTTTTATATTACATACATGTAGTTTGTCAGACATTCAATAATGCACAATTTGGAATGTAAAGAACTGTAAAAGTCAATATTTTGGCGTGTAGAATTTTTCGCCTAGTCATTCTCCAAACTGTCATTCTGTTGTGCATTGTGTACCGGCAATATTATTATACACTGTAAAATTGGAGTGCTCTTAGATATATTCGCGTGTGCATATTCCCGCGGAGATTGTATACCAGCGAAATAAACGAACAATTCCACAGCGCAAAATAAAAATCACTTTTACAGTAAACGTTTGAATTATCTTCCTGACTATATTGATTTTAGATTTTTTTTTTTAAATCAGTAACGTTCAGAATTGGTGCTACATTACCCCTCCAACAAACACGTTTGCCGCTGCACATATCGACTCTGGATTACTTGTCCCAGTACAAAACGCCAGGAAAGATCCCAGATTCCGGTTGACGAAACTGAGGACACCAAGATGAGTCAAAATCCTCACCATGGCAACGAAGAACATAATTTGTGGTAAAAGCTGCAAAAAATACATGAATTAAAAGACAATCTGGAGTTGTTTCCTTACTTCACATAAACGTTATTGGTTAATAAATAGTCTTAATCTCTTCTTGCATTCCGATAGGTTTATCACTATCACGTGATGACTGTCTATGTCAGTAAGAATGTAGCACATTATTTGATCCATATATCAACATATACCTGCATCATATAATAAATTCTTCACGTGTTTGTCAACATTTTTATAAATAATTCAAGAAGTATGTGAAAACGAAGATTGTGGAAATTCGAATAAACGCTTACATCATATTGAACACAGAACTGACCTAATTCTGACTGCTTAATTACCAGTATGCATTCTAGAAAAAAAACAACCGAAGTTCTTTTCTAAACTTTGATAAGAAAAGCAAGACAAATTAGTCCCTTGCGTATGCGTTATTTATAAGAATACTTACACCAAAAGCAAAATAAAACTGCATATAATTTTTGCCAAAGACGAACTCTGACCCCTTTGAAGAATGCTGGAGTAATTCACTGAGGCGCTTGCTACACCACACGACCGCATCTTTCCCGCCACTGGTGTAGAGAACCAGGATAGCTAGAGTGAACTGAATCCCGAATCCCCAGAAAACACTGTGCCAGGATATCTAAGGAAACGCCACCATAATCATGATTTATTTGTTTATTTGTTTGTGATATAAAAATAGAATTTTAAGAAACTATTCAATTATGTATGTCACATGATATATGTATGCGATCGTATTTTACTAAAGATGCATTTTTTACTCCTTTATATATATATTATTTTCTTGTTTTGAGTTTTCTACAGAATCTTAACGAATGATTCGCTATGTAGGCCACACAATATAATAGTTACATCTTTGTTTTACTAAAACGACTCATTTTTACTTCAGATTACATTTTACGAGTTATTTTCCTAAAGATGAAAAGAAGAAACATGCCACTGGTTTATAAGCAGGAATGCCGAACAACAACGAGGTTTGTCATGTAACTTTTATGACTAAATCGCTGTAAGTATAACGTAACGAGACGACATAATATTACTATAAAGGGAATTCCGTTTTGAATGAATACTGCTTCTTTCGTTCTCAAACATTCTGTTTATAAGGGTGATGCAATTGTATTCTTTAGGAATATCACTGTAAAGGGAATTTCGTTTTGAAGGAAGACCGTTTCTTTCTTTCTCAAACATTCGGTTACTAAGTGTGATGCAATTTTATTCTTTATGAATATCACTGTGAAGGGAATTGCGTTTTGAAATAAAACTGTTTCTTTCTTTCTCAAACATTCATTCTGTTAATAAGGTTGATGCAATTGTAATCTGTAGGAATATCACTGAAAAGGGGAGTTTCGTTATGAATGAATACTGCTTTTTTTCCTTCTCAAACATTCATTCTGTTAATAAGGACTTTGTATTCTTTAGGAATATCACTGGAATGGGATTTTGTTTTGAATTGGATACTGTTTATTCCTTTCTCAAACATTTATCCTGTTAATAAAGGCGATGCAATTGTTTTCTTCTGGAAATCAAAAAAGCTCTACCTAAAAAAATACAGCGACATGTACATGTAATTACAATATACTATATCACAGCTTGTTAAAAAAAGGCGTTAAAATGTTGTTCTTTACATTTGAGCGATCCAAGGATGTAGCATACAGCAGCAACAGGAAAACAAGGAGACCTCCAAAAGACACCAAGTTCCGGAAGTTTCCTTTGGCCACAGTTGTACCAACTAAAGACCCAACGACCACTAGCATGGCGATGTACAGTCCCCTGTAACAAAGGAAAGGGAGACACAACAGGAGGATTAATTTATAATGATAGGTTATTATAAGTGGTTTTCGTGATCGATGTCGACAGCTGGCAAACAAATTAACAACACGGGGATTCGAGTGTTGCAGGTTGATCAGAACAATGGGCAAATTTTATGGTCGCCATCTTTGTCTCAATGGGAAATATTATGTATCTTTGTGTGATACATGTATAAATTTGCTCATTAGTGTGCTTACTTGTGATTGACAATGATGATTCTCATTTCGAGGACTTAATGTTTACTTGGATGTGACCAAGATTTACAAGACGGGTGTATTTAATGAAGAAGAAGACGCTTACTCTTCCAGAAAACCTGGTCTTATTATCTTGTACTTTGACAAAAGTGTCCATGTGGATCTTGTCTGTTACGTATTTTGAGTTTGGATTATGGTTTTGTTGACGCTTTGGTATTCTCTTATTCTTTAAAGAAGTGAATTGAAACAATTAAAAAAAGACAAATCAAGGCTACATCCATGCTAATGTCACGTCCTCAAAGTGGGAACTTATGCTTCATTCTCAATCACAACAAGTAGGCATACTAATGAACATATTTAACAACGTCTTCCATACATCAAAGAAGGATGGAAGACTTGTTTCAGTTTATAAAAATAGAATAATAATGGGATATATTAATAAAAAAAAAATACTAAAAAAAAGGTAAACGTTAAAATAAATTTGGGATGAGTATAACAAATTATTGTGTAAAAATAAATGTGTATTTTGTGCACTTTTGAAACAATGTGTATTATGAATGAAATACCTTAAACCATAAAAAAATTGTCAAATGTAAAATATATTCGTTTTGAGTTAAGCAACCCCACTGACGGTATATGGAGACATACATGAATGGTCATACATTGACAAATTACGTAGGCATCTTTCTATTTTTGCATTTTCTAATATGTTAATAACAGCCGAAATTATAGAAACGAAAAAAAACCTAATACAGGAATTGTTTGACAGAGGTTCATCATTACGCATTATTGTAGGCCTAAGTCTTGTGTTGTTTGATGCAAAACAAAATTAGAGAATACGGAAGCGTTAACAAAACCATAATCCGAATTCGAAATAGATTAAACTAGGGACAAAATATGAACAAAGGAATGCATATTTTTGTTATATTTTGATAAATAGTTATGTAAAACAGACAGAGTATTCCTTTAGGCTATAGTAAGCAATTGCAACCTTATAACGTGCTATTTACATGATTGATAATTCATTGAGAAATATTCAATATTGTTTTGATATGAAGTCTCTTACCATCGGATATATTTTCTGATCTTCAGTTGATTTCTACTCTGACATTTCATCTGCCGTAAATCATCGTAGATATTGGCAAACCGTTTCCACTTTTTAATCAGATTCCACGAGATGAGGAGAAATCCCAGTATTGTTCCAATCAGAAGTCTTAAAGAGTTTTCAGAACCAAATTCGACTGTCATAGAGTATCCAACATAAGCCAGAAATAATGCTGCAAAGATGGCTTTCGTCGCCTTGGTAACAGGCGTTGTGTACATTGCTATGCATTCGGAAACTTTTTGTCTTTCTGTTGTTTTCGTTTCCGATACTGTAGACGTTTCGGCATCGTTAACTGTAATTATTATTTCCGTTTGTTTTCCGAGGTCTTCCGAATACGCTATTTCGGTGGTGTCTGGTATCTGGGTATATATCTTTTGATGACTTGCCATCTCTGGTGTCGTGAGGTTCCCGGCTATTACTTGTATGGGGTTCTAGTGTTAAGTCAACAGAGGTAAGCAGTTGAAATTGTGTTTTGTTAGCTTGAACATGCAAACATGTCGTTTGAAAGGTACATGCACCGTCAAGTTTCTCATGCAAGATTTGAAAGCTCATAGACAAAAAACATATTATAAAAAAGCTAACAGTGCTATTGTTTTCATCTTGTCCCTTTCTATGACCTGTTTCGATATCATCTATTACACGTGTTAACGCTGTTTGGTAACACTGCTATGCTAGGTTTCAAGAGGTATATAGGCTGAACAGTGTCACATCAGAGGGTCATTATTTAGAAGATTGAGTTACAAAATGACGTCACATAGTTCATATGATTGCCGATGAAAATTAGGTGCATTATAAAGCAATGCATTTAACGTAAACAACTATTTCTTAATACGGAATATATAACTTTTCTACGTTTGATATTGATTCGATGTAATACTTAGACTAAACTGTATATCCATTTTTATATGATTTAAACCAACTGTTTTATTTATCTTAAATTAAATTCTATTCTTTTTTCATATAATTATGTAATGTATTACTTAAAAATAATCTGAATCTAATGTTTTAATTGCAATCTGTTCATGTGACACTGATTTTATAAAAGAGGTAAAACTATTATCGCTCCATTTCAATTTGATAGTATAAAGAGATATTTTCTCAAATTTACACATAGAAGAACGAAGTATGTTAATACATATATCGCAATTTAGTATTAAAAACAATTTTTATATTTATCAATTTATTCATCTTACCTTTACAGACTCCTGGTTGTTGATTTCTGAAGACATGGTTTCCACCTACTATATGCTACACACGAACAGACCAAGGTGACAGCCTATGAATGTGTTATCACGAAATGGCAGGTACCGTGGTCGTGACAGGAATATTGAGCCATGTACTTAGTCTCTAGATTTATGCAAAGATATTCCCACTTACTGCATTACGGTTTGCATACATTGGTTGCATATTCGATAATGTGTTTATATAAGATTTAATATATAGAGGATCTTACACGAGTATTAATGTAACATGGAATTTATTAAACGAGTTAGATCATTTCATATGTCACGAGCCTTTAGTACATTGACACGAGTGTAAGATTCTATTTATCACATAACTTAAATTTATGAAGAAAATACAAAAAAAACTCTCAAATTCATTCTCTATAAGAAAGGCAAATTTCTACATTGACGGTACGATTTTAACTACCGAGATATATTTTAACTACCGAGATAGATTTTAACTACCGAGATAGATTTTAACTACCGTCATATATATCATATGACGTCATAAAGACGCCATTTTTTCATGACGTCACAATAGTGTTTTTACTCGTGTGTAATGCCATTTTTATGACATGGCCGTATGACATGACTGAACGGGCCAGTTATGTGATAAATACCGATATGCGGTATACTTGTGTTTGATTTATACGGTATATAGGGACTTGAGCCATCCACTATTTTCTATCTATACATATGTACCTGTAGCTATTGACTTAAATTTATTATCAATCATTCTTGTAACGTAAAATCTATCATGTTTAGTTTCCTGACAATGTGAGGGTACATAATCTACCCACCTCTGCCTCGCTAATCTGACGATAATTACGAGGTGAATAAAGTTCAATGGTATGGAGCACCATACATGAAGGTTCATTAGAAATGTTGTATACATAATTATATTCTGAAATTACAATTGTGCATACTCGATATCCAGTAGTTACGATCACCTACGCTCTCTACACTCCTGGAATATGTCATGACAAAATATATATCAACATCTTCATATTTACACGGATGCTACTACAGTGCGACATTGCATGTTAAATATCTTTATTTTACGTGTTATACGAAACGATAGCAGGTTGGGTAATTTTTTAGAACACTTCTTTCTCGCTTCCCAGATCAACTGGGATCAACTGCTCTCTTCAAAAAAAAAAACAACACATTTTCTTGTGGATCCATTTATTGTTAATTCTTCAAACATGTATATTTATGTTCCTCGTTTTTTATGACAAACATCTAATTTCAATCGTTAACCGTCTCCGCAATTTTTCTTTATGGCAGCATTCAACAAATTTTCTTTCTTGAGGGTCACAAATATATTTTTCATCTCCCCCTTCTTCAGCTGAGTAAACTCTTACCTGCTTAAAAATTAGCTATACGCAATGCAAAAAGGCTCAAGGAACTGACTGTTCTCGCTTCAAATTGTTAACTATTCGATGACAGCCATTATTTGGTTCCTTCAATGATTTTGAGACAAGAAATGTATACGGTATGGGATTCATTTCGGCTGATAATACAAAGCATGGGTGCTGGAAAACTCCTTATTCCAGTGATACGCGTTCGATTACGCAAACATGGCGACCTCCTGAAGTTGCGACGTTGACCGCGTCACTACCAGAGCAGTGTGTCACTGCGTGTCCATAACGACCATTACAAGGTGATAGCTAGGTTCGAAGTGCTAGTGATACTATTTCATAACATAACAAGTGATGAAATGAAGAAAAATAATGTGTTTTCTCTGTTTATTTTCTAAATATGCCAATAAATCGATTAAGATTCAGTGGGGCTATATTATCTTAGCAACCACGCCTACCGTGGTTACCATCGTAGCAACCGTCTTCGAATTGTATTTTCTTCGTGTAGCATTTGTACATTAACTATCACACTGACAGTTCAGCAATGACCCTTTCCTTTGGACCCAATGGACAAATCTGGCAAAGTTGACTCCTTGCCGAATTCCAACAAACTTTGCTTCATGGTGTCATAAGGAAATGTTCATCAGTGAAAAGTTACAACATGTGACCTTGACCTTTGACTCGGTGACCTTGAATTTTGCTCAGTTGACTTCTTGAATAATACTGACTTAGCTCTGCTTCGCAATGTCAGATCAAAACGCTCATAAGTGAAAAGTTACAAAAAAAAACCCACACACAATAAAAGTAGTGTAACGGGTGAGCGGAACTTTTCTGCAAAGTACAAAAAACTATTTAATTCGCTTTGAAGAACATATTAACAAACATTAAATCTTTTATATTTTAGGTACACTTAGGTCACGGATGATGATTTTTATTTCAGGTTGAAGGGAAAACCGTGCCAATATCAAAACTTTTAAAAATCTATTTCATTTTGTATACAAATATTATGCCATCCTTTCCCTTATGATATCCAGACACAATTTGCCTGCGGACTTGTTCCCATTTCCCTTGCTTTTCAATCTCATCCATTAAGGGTTCCAAATGTCCCTTGTACTCTTCAACCGAATTCAGCAATGGCGGACGTGTGGCCATCACAAAATAGCCCCCTACAACACAAGTAAGCAATGAACTTTTACCAAATGGTAGTATACAGTCTATATGAATACAATTTCGGCGAAAGAAAATAGAATGTCGCCCGCTAATATTTGCATTTATAAAGATTGTTTTGACTGCAGCTAATGATGCGATTAAATCTGACGTCAGGTTCAAATACCGGAATAGCCAAAAATTCAAAAGGGATCATATGGTCCTTTGTTTCGTCTTAAAAAAAATTGTATATTAGTCTGTATTAGCACAAATATAATATTATTTGAGTCACAATTAGTGTAAATTTGTCATCATAACAATGATTCTATAATATTTTATTTAAAGGCCCAATATACGTCGCTTCTGGAAATTGTGCGGGATTCTGAAAAATTATGAAAAAAAATCCAGTTGTTACCCATACAAAGTATAGCCCAAAACGAAATAAACCTGGGCGGTAACTAACAAGAAACTATTGACAAAAAAATTCCAAAGAATCGAAAATAATTCAGGTGGGGCTCACTTCAACAACAAGCCGAAGGTAGAAGACAGTTCGAAATGGACGCATGTTTACAAATACCCTGTTTTAACTGCTTCTGTACCGGTAACCGCATAATAATTCATCTCGAATATTGCTGATATCAGTTAATCTTAACTAAATCTATTAATATAATAAGTTATTAGGCTTGATTTTCGCTTCAAGTTTTGCCGAAAGTTATATTGGGCCTTTAAATCGCGCATTTATATTTATGCATTAAGCGTAACGCGACTCATGTATTCATACACTGACCTAATCACTGTAAATTGTAGTATACAGTCTATGAATACAATAAGGTTTACTAACGGCATATAGGCAAATCTAATACAGAATGTAAATATAGACACATGATCCTTTAATGTGTATATTTTAAAGCAACACTTTCAATAATGTCTACCTACAGATAACGTTATACATAGCTTTACCCTAGCAAACCGGTAATAATCAAATGTTTATCAAGCTTGAAAGTAAGAAATATTTAAGGAATGACCACAATTTGTTTTAGTGTTATACGGTATATACCGAAAAAAAATGTGCCCTTTTTTTGCATAAACCGCTTCCTAGCGGTTCATTGCAAACATCTTCATTCACGCTTTACACGTGCATTCCAGTTTTGCTTGGAGACACGTGAATAAAATCGTTACCTTCTACGTGATGTTGACAAAGAAAATATACATGTAAGTCTCCAAATCCTAGGTTGAGTTTTCCATAGGTTTTTATTTTGCCTTTTAAAGCTTATTTTTACGGTAAAATTGATTCATTCATGTGTCACTAACTTGTATGCAGAGAGACATCACAACCGTTGAGAAAAGATATTTGAAACACTCACTAAAGCATATTCCAAAACGCCGAAAAGATTTTTATTAGGTCACGATTTTCTTGTCTTGCTTTAATTGTTGTTTACGATTTTTTAGCAGATATAAGATAATTTACTTATATTTAGAGTACACTCCGATTTGTATGTTATTGTTTAATAACATAAACAAATAGTTTGAAGTTGATCGTTAAATAGAAAATCTAATGCTTGATTCGGTTAATCACTCACGTGATTGCATCGTTTCCAAACCAATTTCCCGTAAATACTGCATGTATTCAAAACCAATCGGTGAGATTTGTCATCGACATAACCTTTGTTATCACTGTTATGCTGATGACACACAGATCTACATGGTCATCATACCACAGGACAGCTGGGACACCGTATCAGAAAATCTTGAAGCTTGTCTGACAGACATCAGAAGCTGGATGAATGCCAACATGCTAAAACTAAATCAGGAAAAGACGGAACTGATTGTCTTTTCTCCAAAGTGTAAGCAATCACCGGCTCTCCAGCTCAAGGTCGGAACAAGTACTGTAGAGGCTGTCCCAACCGTTAAAAATCTAGGGGTGTACTTTGATAGTTTACTGAACATGGAGAAACAAGTGAATGCTATTGCCAAATCCTGTTACTACCAGATCAGGAACATCGGCTGAATACGGCAGTTTATAACTGCCGATGCATGCAAGATTTTGGTTCATTCACTTGTTACCTCACGGCTGGACTATGGAAATGCCCTACTCTGTGGTATATCTGACAAATTGAAAAGTCGCCTACAGAAGGTCCAGAACACGGCAGCACGTCTCGTTTCTCGAGTTAGAAAGAGAGAACACATCACTCCCGTTCTGTATTCATTGCACTGGCTACCTGTGCAATACAGGTCACAATACAAAATCTTGGTATACACATACAAGTCACTTGATGGAACAGCTCCCCAGTACATACGGGAGCTAGTTACCCTGTATCAGCCATCACGATCACTGAGGTCGAAGACAGAATCATTGTTGTGTGTCCCAAAATCTCGTACTGTGACCTATGGAAACCAGTGTTTTGGGAAAGTTTCGGCCACGTTGTGGAATAGATTACCATCCGCTATCCAAAAAACAAATACTCTGGCAAAATTCAAGAAACTTCTGAAGACAACTTAGACGTCATGTATATACTGACATTTGTTTATCTACAGTGGATGTAGTTCGTATTTATATGCAATTTTTTATATTATCACATTAGCTTAGATTGTAATAACTTCTTTATTTATGCAGTGTAAGTATCAAATTATTATCTACATGTTGTGAAGCGCTTTAGAGTAATTTTACAAATTATATAGAGCGCTATATAAATGTTGTATATTATTATTATTTATTATTTTATTTCCATGTACATAAATCTTGTATGGTCTCGTCTGCTAATACATGTTGCCTCCCCTACGCCAATGGGAAAATATTTCTTAGTTTTCGAAACTGGGTATAAATTAAATGGACTTATGGCAAACAACTAAATCCAGATTAGGATCCATTGGAGGGATCAAAATAAATCTGCTGCAACAATTAATGAAACAGTTGGTGAACTTTTCCTACATTTCTACCTTTCCGGTTTCTTTTACGTGTGTTGCACACCTAATGGCCAGAGGATAGGACATGCTACTGTATCCAAGTTTTAAAGTGCGTTTAAACCCTACCAAAGTTTGTCGTTTTTTTTTTTGTTCTGTTCTGTATAGATTTTACGTTTTAGCTCTAATCGATGCCTATTTTATAAGGTGATCAGATGGTGCAGTGGATAGCGCACTTGCCTTTCCCCAAGGCGGCTGGGGTTCTTTTCCGGAGGTGGATAGGTATTGGGGTCACCCGCCCGACCACGTGGGTTTTCTCCCTGTACTCCGGTATCCTCCCACAATAAGACCCTTCGCGCGCTAACATTCGGGTCAACAAGAGTGATTCATATAAGTTGTATAACTTGTTTTATAATTGTTGTAAAATAAATAGAGTTTATATATATATATATCGATGCCCACTGATACTAGCGTCACTGAATCTAAACAATAAAAAGATGTGTACGTGGTTTAACATACCTATACCCTCAGGGATCCCTATTAGTAGTATCTTAATACTAATATTTTGTTTAGCCTTTAATAATAACTTTTAATGATTTTAAGCTTGTATTCATATCTCGCCATGTTGGATGAAGTTTGTCCTTGTGGGAAAGCTATGTAAGAAAACTCTATCTTACATAGCATCACGCGGACGACGTCACAATGGCTTAAAGATGATCATGAATACGGTAAACTCTGATGCCGTAAGAGAAAATGGCGACGTGAAGAAGCTCAAACTTTAACAACATTTTAACCGTTAAAATTAGAAAGCTAAGATTCTGAGAAAATTATCATGGCAAAACCTCAGAATTTATCTTTGACATCCCCTCGAGCGAAATTTCCCTATCTTACCCTACCTCTGGCCTAACCCACCTCTGGCCATGAAAGAGTCCAACAATCTTTATAAATGTATTTATACAATATTGTTGAAAGTATTACCTGGTTTAACCAAACGAACGGCTTCCCACAAGCAATCATATGGCAGATGCGTATTGTTACAGGCTCCGCAAATAACGATGACGTCATATGTGTCTATATTTGGATTTTGAAAAATAAAAAAATATATAAATCCATTGCATGCATAAACAATGCATGTGTGAACATATTCCAGACCTCACGTTAAGTTTGAGAAAAGTTTTCGTAGGAATAGGAACTCATTGCGACAAAACTGTGAGAAAATATCACATCATGTAGACTTTAGTTTTTTGGAATACATGTATAAACATTTTAAAGTTTTGCAGTAAAACATCTATAATTATATATGTACATTGGCCCTTTTGTAGGATTTATTTTCTATGTAGTGTATTGTTAAAAAAAATGAATTTAAGAAGAACACTTCAGAGTTGTGCATCTCGTGCCATTTAGCACCTCTATGACTACGACTGTATTCCAAAGTATATCTTTCAGTAAATACCTGTATACCGATCCCTCGAAGTACATATCACTCGATGAATCGCAAAATAGTTGCGGTACATGTATAGCAAGATTATGTTTTATATGGTCTACTAAGTAATATCGACGGTATGATCCATGATTATGTTATATAGATATTTTCTGTAGATCGGTCATTTCTAAATACTGTAAATGACTTATATTTTGCGAGGTATTTATTTCCGCGTTAATTCGCTAGGGAATTCAATCGCGAATTCAAATACCTCGCCATTTTTCCTATCTGTAGAGGTGCTCGTATTTATTTTATCGTCATCGGCACCTCTAGGAAGACGTGCACGATATTTTGTATTCGCGAATATGTCTGAAAAAGTAAGCTCGCGAAATTTATAGTAAATAAATAAAAATAATAAACTAAATAAAACAAATTACCTGATGCAATATCAAGTTCCTTTTCATCAAAATAAGAACATATCATCCTTTTGTAGACACCTTTCTCCTTCGCTTCATCTAGCATTCCTTGGGATGGGTCTAATGCATCAACTTTGACGAATCCTTGTTTGGCTAGCTAAAATGTTAAAAAAATTACAGTTGCTTGAGTTTCTGTCAGTGAATAAAAAATATATATATAATATGTAAGGAGCCGCCCATTATAGAATATAATAGATTCTGTAATGAGCGACTCCTTATATATATATATTATACATATTATTTACTTATAGAAACTCAAGGAACTGTGTTATAATCAAATTAAGGTCAAGGAGGCAATGGGTACATTAAGTGCAGAGGTTGGAGAGTGCTGCTATAATATCCAAATGATATATGATAAATAATTTATATTCACATCATTATCAAAATGTTTTATTGACAGTCTAAAAGAACTGTACAAAAGGCACACACGAGAATAGTATCTTTACGATCCAGAATAAGACACAATCGAGTCACGTTATGAATTAAACAGCAACAAACAGCAGTCCCGTCCTACTTGGCCTCGTCAGCGATTCCAAGCAAGGGACTTAAACGTGAGGCTTAGGAAGGGACTTTGGAAACAGTGTCTTCAGTAATACCAAACATATTTCACTCGTGTGGTTAATATTTTGATATTTTTCACTCGTGCTGCGCACTCGTGAAAAATATCAAAATATTACCCCCACTCGTGAAATAAATTTGGTATTACTGAAGACACTGTTAGATATCCTCTATGCATTAAAGAGCTATGAAAGTACTTTTCAGCCGATTGAACAGCGAAACGTCAAGTTTCCGCAAAAAATGCTCAAGCAAAAACAAAATTATGAATATTACTATTCATCACATAACCCGTTCAGTCACGTCATACGGCCATGTCATAAAAATGGTATTACACACGTGTAATAACACTATGGTCTTTATGACGTCATATGATTGTCTTAGTAGAGAAAATCGTACTGTCACAGAAGAAATTTGCCTTTCTTAGAGAATTAATTTGAGACTTTTTGTGTATTTTCTCATAAATATAAGTTATGTGATAAATAGAATCTTACACTCGTGTCAATGTAATATGGAATTTATCAAACTCGTTAAATATTTTAATATGTAACTCACCTAAAGGCTTGTGATATATTAAATTATCTAACTTGTTTAATAAATTTCATATTGCATCGACACTCGTGTAAGATCCTCTATATATACGATATTACCAGTAATACAACGATACCTCTACACCGACTAAGCCCGTTCCAGCAGCCACATCCAGGATGTAGATGTCATCTCAAGTTCCGGGATATAATTCACTCAGTACACCGGCAACAATCGCTGGACCTCGATATTCAACTGTGTGCATGTCCTATAAACCACAAGTCAACGAAATCGTTCGTATATGCAGGTATAATTATCATTTTCTTAAAATGATCTTGTATGTAAGTAATATGTTAATGTAGTAAATCTTTATATAAGATAATGTAGTAAATCTTTATATAAGATAACATGTATAGACCATATTAACACGTACAATGTATAACATATCTTGGAGTGTTAACAAGAGGCCTAGAGAGCCTGTATCGCGCTCACCAGGATACATTGTAATCTAGGTAATCATGGTAAAATATTTTCCGAAACGATCTCATGGACAGGGGCAGAGCCTTAGACCAGTCAATGAAGCATATCTTAAAACATTTAAGTTTGCTTAATGGGTGGGTATCTCAACATGGTTAAGTTAAACCGAGAAACTAGATCCCTAGGACTGTAGTCGGACCCTGATATCAATGATAATGCCAAGCAACTGTGTATATAGTTTTGGGGTGGATATCTCAACTGTTATGACTTTTGAGTTAAGTGTGCAAGGACATGGCAGACATGGGGTCAAATCTTAAAACATGTTTGTGATCGTCTCTTTATGCCGAACAATTGTATAAATAGTTTTTAGGTGGGGATCTCGACCTTTTAAAAGTTATGACTAATGTGTCAAGTGTGCAAGGGCGTGGTCGACACGGCGGTAAAATCTAAAATCATGATTTCAGATTTTGCTGAGCAGCTCAGCAATTGTATATATAGTCTTGGGTCGGGGATCTCAACCATTTAAAAGTTATGACTTAGGAGTTAAGTGTGCAAGGGCGTGGTCGACCCTGGGGGTAAAATCTATTTGTTGTCCCAGTAGGGATATTTCTGACCAAATTTGGTTCAAATGCAATCATAATTTTATAACTAGTAGCGATTGTGGAGGAAATACCTCCATTTCCCGTATTGGACCATGCCCCTCTGGCCCTCTGCCTAACCCCTTCCACTGATCCTTAATCATCAGTACGGGAGATCATAATAAATATATGGCATGGAAGATCAAAATAAATTTATAACGTGGTAGATCAAAATAAATGTTTAACATGGAAGATCAAAATAAATATATCAGATGTAAGATCAAATAAATACATATAACATGGAAGATCAAAATAAATATATAACATGGAAGATCAAAATAAATATATAACATGGAAGATCAAAATAAATATTTCAGATGTTAGATCAGAATAAATATTCCAGATGTTAGATCAAATGAATATGTAACATGGAAGATCAAAATAAATATATAACATGGAAGATCAAAATAAATATATAACATGGAAGATCACAATAAATATAAAACATGGAAGATCAAAATAAATATATCAGATGGAAGATCAAAATAAATATTTCAAATGTAAAATCAAAATAAATATTTCAAATGTAAAATCAAAATAAATATATATGATGTAAGATCAAAATAAATATATCAGATGGAAGATCAAAGTAAATATATCAAATGGAAGACCAAAATAAAGATGGAAGATCAAAATAAAATATAACATGGAAGATCAAAATAAATATATAACATGGAAGATCAAAATAAATATAAAACAAGGAAGATCAAAATAAATATATCAGATGGAAGTTCAAAATAAATATTTCAAATGTAAAATCAAAATAAATATATATGATGTAAGATCAAAATAAATATATCAGATGTAAGATCAAAATAAATATATCAGATGGAAGATCAAAGTAAATATATCAAATGGAAGACCAAAATAAAGATGGAAGATCAAAATAAAATATAACATGGAAGATCAAAATAAATATAAAACATGGAAGATCAAAATAAATATATCAGATGGAAGATCAAAATAAATATAAAACATGGAAGATCAAAATAAATATATCAGATAGAAGATCAAAATAAATATATCAGATAGAAGATCAAAACAAATATGAAAATGAAGAAGATATTAGATTGTAAAAGAAAATTATGATGTCAAGGAACGTTTATCTGATGAATAAAAACCCTGTATAGCGAGAAGTACCTCTTCATATTGTATACTCCATGAGTCATAGAACTGTGTCTTTTCCTCCCGAGACCTGGTTAAGGAGTAGCCTGTCGAGAACCTCCCTTCTGCGTCCATTTTCTTACTTTAGTTCCCAGCTGCTTGAATACAAAAAAAAGTAAAGCAAAATAAAATATCATATCAACGGCTAAGGACTTTATGGATAAAAATCACCGTTAAAAAATAACCTTATTAGTCTCATTTTAACATGGTGGGTGTCTTCGATGAAGCAGAAGACGCTTACTCTTCCGGAACACCTGGTCTTATTCTCTTGTGCTTTTACCAGAGTCTCCATGTAAATCTTTCCTTTGTTCCTATTTTGCCCCTAGTTTAATCGATTTTGAGTTCGGATTATGGTTTTGTTGACGCTTTGGTATTCTCTGATTTTTTTAGAAAGCATATCAGTGCTACCACACTGAAGTCTATTGTCGAAGGGTTCCATCACCTTATCCCACCCGGTTACATCACAGCAAAAAGAGCGTTTGTTCGTACCTCAACTAGAAATGTGATTTTTGATGCAAGAAAGGTAGGTGGGGTCGAGTTTTCGACCTGGAATCCACCCTTTAGCTTTTATTACCATTGAAGGGGGCATTTTTATCGAAAATTTATCTTAACACCCGCTATATTCTATATCCTATATATACATAGATGGTTATTCTCCTGTCCACAAATGCCTGTGAACAAACAGACTGCACCGGGTACCAGAGTTAGCCGCTACATACGCCGATAGAATGTCCGTACCGTTTCGACTAACACTAGGATGGCAGTAAAGGGATACACATAGAGAACATTAAAATAAACACTTAGGCTAGCAACCTGTTTGCCCCCATTATATTAAATACAACTTTCTAGAATTTGCGTATTCAAGGACGAAGTAAATGATCGCGGACATTGCAATTGATATCAATAAAAAAAACTCCTACCGTCTCTGTTCTCTTTGTCTTTATGATATTGTTTTTTTTTTACTGAAGTATACTCTAAGCTATGCACGAACAACCAAAAGCGAGGCGGCTATGAATATGTTAACACGAAGTAGAGGGTTTTGTGGTCGTGGCATGAATATTAAAATATGTAGTTATTCTCTTGATATATTCATAAAATAGAAATGCTAACTAAGTGAAAACATGTTGGTTTACATGACTGAATTTGTTACATATTATAAAATGCAGCCTTCCATGTACCTACGCTCTCAACACACACACCTACTAACCATGTGACGGGGGCCGTCTTTCAAATGACCCTGACTGTTAATAGGACGTAAAAACAATCAACTAACCAACTTTATATTAAGATATATTACACACCGATATGCGTTGTCCTTATGATATATGTTTAATTATCATAAAAATATCATTGTGTGATATGAAGATGGACGTTTTTGAGTATGGTCTACAGTGTGCTTACTTCTTGTGTTTGACAGTGATGACTCGGTTCTCATTTCGAACACCTAATGTTTACTTTGGTGTGACTAAGATTAACATGGCGTGTGTCGCCGATGAAGCTCTTTCGGAACACCTCTTATTCTCTTTTATTTTTACGAGAGTCTTCATGTAAATTTTTTCTTTTCATACTTTGCCCCTAGTTTAATCGATTTTTAGTTCAGATTATGTTTTTGTTGACACTTTGGTGTTCTCTGACTTGCTGACTTATTAAACATATTAGCGAGACAGTGATGGATGGATTACCTTCACAATGCAAGGTAAATAAGCATGCTAGCTTTTACGTCACCAGAATGTTTGAAATTAAATTTAAAGGCCCGATATACGTAACTTCAGGGAAATTTTCGTGATTCTGAAAAATTTTGAAAAAGAATCCAGTTGATAACTATGCAAACATAAGCCTAAAACGAAGTAAACCTGAGCGGTAACTAACAAGAAACTCTTAACAAAAAAAATCCAAAGAATTGAAAATAATTCAGGTGTGGCCCACTTCAACAACAACCCGAAGGTAGAAGACGGTTCGAAATGGACGCGTGTTTACAAAAAGCATGTTTCAACTGCTGCTGTATCGGTAACCGCGAAAGAATTCATCTTGAATATTGCTGATATCAGTTAATCTTAACGTAATCTATAAATATAATAAGTTGTTAGGCTTGATTTTCGCTTCAAGTTTTGCCGAAAGTTACGTATATTGGGCCTTTAAGAGAATTGTCACTAGCTACATGTATAGATAGAAAATAGTGGATGGCGCAAGTCCCTATATACCGTATAAATCAAATATATCAAGTACAACGCATATATTATATCTTATATAAACACATCATATAATAAAAACTTTAGTGTGAATCTCCTTGCATACATCCAGAGACAAAACACACGGTTTAATATTCCTGTCATGAACACAGTACCGGCCACTTCGTGATAAAACATTCATAGACTATCACCTTGGTCGGTTCGTGTGCAGCATATAGTAGTAAAACACCATGTCTTCAGTAATCAACAACCAGGAGGAGTCTTTAACGGTAAGACCAATATCAAATTTGTTTATATACTAAATTGCGATATATATATGTATCAATTTACTTCGTTCTTTTATGTGCAAATTTGAGGAAAATATCTCCTTCAGAATCTACAATTTAGTTTAGAAATTTTGGATTCCCATCTTTTGGCCTCTAGCATCACTGAAGAGTCAAAGGAGCAAGAAGCAGCTGCATGGTGCAGTTTAGTTCATTTTTCGGAATACTGTATTTATAACTAAATTTAAAAGTTGCAGCATATGTCTGTGTTACGTCATCTTTATACTATCAAATTGTAATGGAAAGATAACATTTGTTTACTTCTTTTATTTTTTAACGATATTAAATCAGTATCACAACAGCATAATGCAAATAAAACATTATATTCAGATTATTTTTAAAATAATACATTACATAAGTGTATGGAAAAATCTATAGAATTTTCTTTAAATCATGACAAAAACAAAAACAACAGCACTGTAAACTTTTTTCATATCAATTATTTTTATATCTACGAGCTTTCAAACCATGCATGAGAAAGTTATGCATGTCTCTTTCAAGCATGCTAACAGAACTGAACTGATCATTATAACTGCTTGATTCTGTTGACTTAACACTAGAACTCTATACCGAAAATACCTGGAGACCTAGCGGTACCTGAGATGGCAAGTCATCAAAAGATATATACCCAGATACCAGACACCACCGAAATAGCGTATTCGGAAGACCTCGGAAAACAAACAGAAATAATAATTACAGTCAACGATGTCGAAACGACTACAGTATCGGGAACGAAAACAACAGAAAGGCAAAAAGTTTCCGAATGCATAGCAATGTACACAACACCTGTTACCAAGGCGACGAAAGTAATCTTTGCAGCATTATTTCTGACTTATGTTGGATACTCTATGACAGTCGAATTTGGTTCTGAAAACTCTTTAAGACTTCTGATTGGAACAATACTGGGATTTCTCCTCATATCGTGGAATCTGATTAAAAAGTGGAAACGGTTTGCCGATATCTATGATGATTTACGGCAGATGAAATGTCAGAGTAGAAATCAACTGAAGATCAGAAAATATATCCGATGGTAAGAGACTTCATATATCTGTAGTAACAATATTGAACATTTCTCAATGAATAATAAATCATTTAAATATCACGTTATGAGATTACAATTGCCTTGAAAACCCAAAGGGATACTCTGTTTGTTTTAAATAACTTTTAAAATTAGTTATTAAAAAATAACAATAATATGCATTGCATCAAACAACGTAAGAATTAGGCCTACATTAATGCGTAATGATGAACCTCTGTCAAACAATTTCTGTATAGATCTATAATTCTACAATTTTGGGATAAAAAGAGTTAATAACATATAAGAAAATGCATTCTTTTAATATCATACCAATCGCACAAAATTTGGGATTGTTTGTGATCTGTGGGTTTGTAAGCAATTTTTTTTTTTTTTTTTAATTTAATCTTAATTTTCTTTTTTTTTCTTAGAATACTGTAGCGATTTACGAAACCCTTTACACTTATTTCTAATGACAATGTTGGACAATTTATATGAACTTGTTTGTTCTTAGTAAGAAAGCTTCTTATCACTCAATTAATAAGATAATGATAAGACATTCAGAAATCTTCTTTTTGAAATAAAGTCAACAAACTTAGCTTTATCCATTTGATCCGATCATGCAATCGGTGTGATTTAAGAATGGATTTTCACTAATTCTTAAAATTCAAGGGACGTTTTGTCGTTATTTTTCTTCTAACTATTCTAGGTTCCCTAAATGCGTTAAATGTCATCAAAATTAGAATTTTTCGTCAGTTACCTTCGTAAAATTTTCATCAATACCGATGCTTGTAGTAACAGAGCGATATATATATATATATAAACAAGAAGAATTGACTTGGAAATATTTTAAAATGAGAATATGAATAGGTGTTCGAGAAGATAAAACGACCTCTGATTAACCGACGACATAGTTACAAAATACACATGTCAATGCTGTGAAATGCGCCACGTCCTCAAAGAGAGAAATGGGGTATCCACAAGGTAAAAAACAAGGCACTCTCATGAGCGACATATAGATGAAAAAACACCATACTTGTGAGAAAGCATACGTTAGTTGTCAATGTATGACCATTCATGTAGATCTTCATTTTATTTCAGTTTATCTTTAACAAAACATGCATAATAGTTTAAGGTTTGTCATTTATAATGCATAATGTTTCCAAAATGCAAAATAAATTATATTAACGTTTAGCATCTTTTTTTTCAGTAAGGTAATTTTAAGTATAACTCCTTATTATTCTATTTTGATAAAATGCAACAATTTGTCCATCCTTCTATGATATGAAAATAACGTTTTAGAAAATGCTCATTAGTATGCCTTCTTGTTGCGATTGATAATGATATTTAAGTTCTCACTTTGAGGACGTGATATTATGAGCATGGATGTAATCTATATTTTCATGGTGGGTGTCGTCGATAACGCAGAAGATCCTTACACTTCTGGAATATCTGGTATTATTCTCTTATACATTTTCAAGGTTTTCTGTGTATATATATATATATATTTAAAAACATTATATTGATCAAGATGCATACACCATAAATCATAAACATATCCTCACAAATTACACCATTTAAATTACACGTACACTTATATTCTTCAATGCACACACACGTACAACTATTTCATAATGCACACTCACATACATGTATATCTAACTACATATTACATTTTACATTATTTAGATAATCAAAATAAAGAATCATTTATCAATTTAGTACTAATTTAAACTGTAATTAAATATTAACCAAACAGTTATCAAATATTAATTGAATAATAATAAGGCATAACTATTTTCAAATATCCGGCTATCAGCCGTTTCGGTTTTTATATTGGATTCAAAAACGGGCACGGTGGAGTGGGCCCTGTGTTTATCTTTCCTTTGTTCATATTTTGGCCTCAGTTTAATCGATGTTGAGTTTGGATTATGGTTTTGTTGATGCTTTGTTTTTTTTAAATGTTTTCATTCACTTCTTAAAATATAAATAGAGAACACCGAAGCGTCAACAAAACAATAATCCGAACTCAAAATCGATTGAACTAGAGGCAAAACACGTGAAGACCCTTGCAAATGTACGAATGAATAAGACCAGGTGTTCCGGAAGAGTAAGCGTCTCTGCTTCATCGACGACACCCGCCATGAACATCATGCACATCAAGAAATCAATTGCAGCAAGAAGGCAAACTAATGAGCATTTTCAAAAACATTAATCTTCATAATATACAAGGATTGACGAGTAATCATTGGCAATCAAAAACAAGTAGGCCCACTAATTAGCATACTCAAAATCGTCCATCTTTATACATGCATCACAGAAAGATGGCGACCATAAAACTTGCCCCTAGTTCTGATCAACCTGCATCAGTCGAATCTATGTGTTGTTAGTTTGTTTGTAAGTAGTTGACATCGATCACGAAAATCACTTATGATAACCTATCATCATAACTTAGTCCTCCTGTTGTGTCTCCCTTTCCTTTGTTACAGGGGACTATACATCGCCATGCTAGTGGTCGTTGGGTCTTTAGTTGGCACAACTGTGGCAAAAGGAAACTTCCGGAACTTGGTGTCTTTTGGAGGTCTCCTTGTTTTCCTGTTGCTGCTGTATGCTACATCCTTGGATCGCTCAAATGTAAAGAACAACAGTTTTACACCTTCTTTTTAACACGCTGTGATATAGTATATTGTAATTACATGTACGTGTCGCTGTATTTTTTGAGGTAAAGCTTTTTCGGTTTCAAGACAAAAACAACTGCATCACCTTTATTAACAGGATAAATGTTTGATATAAGAAGAATCAATATTCCTTAAAATCAAAATTCCCTTTACAGTGATATTTCTACAGATTACAATTGCATCAACCTTATTAACAGAATGAATGTTTGAGAGAGAAAGAAACGGTTTTCCTTCAAAAGTAAATTTCCTTTACAGTGATATTCATAAAGGATGCAATTGCACCATTCTTATTAACAGAATATTTGAGGACGAAAGGAGCAGTATTCATTCAAAACGAAATTCCCTTTTTAGTAATATTAAGTCGTCTCCTAACGTTATACTTACATCGATTTAGTCATAAATGTTACATGTTTGGCATTCGTGCTTATAAGCCAATGGCATAATTTCTCTTTTCATATTTAGGAACATAACCCGTAAGATGTAATTCTGGAGTAAAAATGAGTCGTAAGTGAAACAAAGATGTAAATTGTATTATGTGATCTATTTAACGAATCATTGTGGTGTTTCCTTAGATATCCTGGCACAGTGTTTTCTGGGGATTCGGGATACAGTTCACTCTGGCTATCCTGGTTCTCTACACCAGTGGCGGGAAAGATGCGGTAATGTGGTGTAGCACGCGACTCAGTGAATTGCTCCAGCACTCCTCGAAGGGGTCAGAGTTCGTCTTTGGCAAAAATTATATGCAGTTTTATTTTGCTTTTGGTGTAAGTTTTCTTATTAGATTTATATATACAAGGGAAATGTTTGTCTTGATTTTCTTAATAAACTATATCTTTTCGAGAAAGCATACTAATAATCAAGCAGTCAGTATTAAGTAAGTTTTGTGTTCAATATGATGTAAGCATTTATTCGAATTTCCACAATCTTCGTTTTCACATACTTAGCCTTCTTGAAATATTGATAAAAATGTTGACAAAAAAGAATTTATTATATGATGCAGATATATGTTGGTATATGGATAAAATAATGTGCTACAGTCTTACAGACTAAGACGGTCATCATGAGATAGTGTTTAAACCTATCGGAATGCAAGAAGAGATTAAGACTCAGAATATTTATCAACCAATAACGTGTATGTGTAGTGAGGAAACATCTCCAGATTGTCTTTTGATTTATGTATTTTTGCAGCTCTTACCAAAGATTATATTCTTCGTTGCCATGGTGAGGATTTTGACTCATCTTGGTGTCCTCAGTTTCGTTAACCGGAGTCTGGGATCTTTCCTGGCGTTTTGTACTGGGACAAGTATTCCAGAGTCGATATGTGCTGCGGCTAACGTGTTTGTCGGAGGGGTAATGACTCACCTGGATCATGTTAAAGAGTCAAAAAGTCGCTGTAAATGTTGCGAACAGCTTTTTTGACTTCATGTTTTTCCAACATTTTCCCAAAACTTTGACAAAATTAGATTTAAAAAATAATTTATAGTCAGAACAAGAAATTCGGGTTGAGCACAAATCCATGTTTGAGCATGAGAACGGTTTTATGAATATGGGCCCAGGCGTCTTCTGCTTCTTCGACGACACCCGTCATGTAACATTTTGGTCACATCAAAGTAATCATCGATCCTCAAAATGAGAACCGAATCATCATTGTCTATCACAACAAGTAAGCACACTAATAGGCAAACTCAAAAACGTCCATCTTCATATCACACAAAGATACAGAATAGTTCTCGATGAGATCAAGATGGCGATCATAAACTTTGCCCATAGTCTTCATAAACCTGCATCTCTCGAATCCCTGTGCCGTAAGTTTGTTCATCAGCAGTTGGCATCTATCACGAAAATCTCGATATTCAGAGCAAGCCCTACATAACGAATCAACACCAAAGCAAACAGAAGCAATGATGTTACTATCAAGAAATGGAAAGTTCACGATCGGAAAATCAAAATCGTCACGTTTATCATACAGCTTAGTAGTAGGTTGCGCGTGTTAGTCATAGTTTAAGTAAAGATCGATGTAAGAAGCTGATGTAGGATAGTCTGTTGAGTTCAGTAGGGTATATACGATCGGCTAGGTCAGCTAACTAGGTCAACCAGGAATTCAATCATTCGTACTAAATCTTCCTCAGTACATTTCAACCTAGCTTTTGCTGTGTTTTTCACAAAGTATGCTTTGAGATAGCTCACTACCATGTATTTGTATTGTCGTTCACCTTTCTTGGAAAAGAAAGCTTTCGTAATGAGAGACCGAAGACGTTCTTTAAGTTTGTTATGGTAGTGTATAGGGTGGAAAAATCAAATGTTTTAATGGACGAAACAATTTTGAGAAGGGGGTGCTCCAGACTGATCAGAAGATCTTTTGAGTTTTTAGGAGTAATGACAATTTCTTCATTGACAGGGACAAGCCATCCTCTTCATCAGGCAGTATTTGGACTTCCTTACTGAGCCTGAGATATTTTGTGTGTTCGTGGGAGACCTTGCGTCTATTGGTGGTGGTGCCGTGGTGTTGTACTCGGGATACGGAGTCAGTAACTACTGTAGTTAGTCTCTTACTGCTAATACCAACAGTCTATATTGTCGTTATATAACTTGTGCCAAATCATTTTCTTCAAACTTTGGTTAATCAAATATGTTTAAAGTGAATTCAACTACTGTTAATAATTAATTCTTGTGGAGACTTTATTTTCGTTTATTTCGGAGGCATACTTAATCCTTGAATTTATAATGTCCACGAATTAAGAATAAAACTTTCAACATATTGAATATCTAATTTATATGTGAAGGTAATATTTAACGGTTATCTTATGTTATCGATATTTACGCTGAAATCATTCGCTTAAAGGCCCAATATACGTAACTTTCGGCAAAACTTGAAGCGAAAATCAAGCCTAATAACTTATTATGTTTATAGATTTAGTTAAGATTAACTGATATCAGCAATATTCAAGATGAATTCTTACGCGGTTACCGGTACAGCAGCAGTTGGAACACGGTATTTGTAAACACGTATCAATTTTGAATTGTTTCTACCATCGGCTTGTTAAGTGGGCCCCACCAAGAGTTTTTTATTAGTTACCGCTCAGGTATACTTCGTTTTAGGCTTATTTTTGCATGGTTGTCAACCGGAATTTTTTCATAATTCTTCATTATCCTAATTTCCTAAAGTTACGTAAATTGGGCCTTTAAGTAAGATTGCACTAATTGAAGTTCCTGTATATTGCTGTTTACAACAGATATGGTGTGTTCCCCTATCTGTATTGTGCTTGCTTGTTTAAATTAAGTTTTACGCTTAAACTTGAGTGCGCCAAAATTATTATCATTTTTGTTTGTAAGTTAGAAACTTAAGCCCAACCAAAGGATAAGGCTTGGCAGTATATTGTTATTTACTCTAGGTTTGTACATTGTGTTGTCAGTTCGAAACCCAATCTTAAGTTTGCGTCACACTTTGGCAATTAACCAGCTGAATTTTGCTTAATCAGACTTGGTGTAGCGGATCTAGACCGGGTCGATCGTCGGCGACCAGATAGTTCAATTGGTTGAGCGTCTGTCTACAGTTCGGAAGGTCCAGGGTTCGAATTCCGGTCTGGCCGTGCATTTTTCTTCTCCTGTTACACTGGGCATACCACTAAATGTTCTTGGTCACATCATTTCAGATTCCAGTCCAGTATTTGATATCGGCATCCGTGTTGTCTGCTCCAGCTGCCCTGGCCGCAGCTAAACTGAACTATCCCTCCTCACCCTCCCTGCCTAAAACCCACGAGAGTGTCGAGAAGAAAGATAACGCTTTGAGGTAAATCGTTCTGCATTACTCATAAAGTTTGTTTTGTTTGTGTTTTACGTCATACATGTAGTATTACGCAGCTATTGTCGTTTAAATACATATCAGGTGTAAATGGTGGAGGAAAGCCGGAGCTCCCGCAGAAAACCATCGACCTACAACCAGTACCTGGCAACTGTCCACCAAATGTCTCTAGTGGTTATTGGTAGCAGAATGTCAGATCACAGATGCCTTAATTACTAGGTTCACTATGGTCCATATAAGTCTTATCAAAAGTACAATTTGATATCAAATTTCAAGTCAAATACTTGCCAATCAGAAGTATTTGTGACCTACATCAAATTATATGATGTAGACCACATAACAGAGAGAAGTACATACGAGCATATGTAGTCCACAATTCCCTTTGCCTTGACACCTGATTAAAACAGTCTGACAGATATCAAGTACCTGGCCATAAGTTTTGTCGCACCTAGCATTCTCACACTGACTTTAGTTCATTCCCATTAATTTTGAAAATGTCATTATACAATAACAACGGGATTCAGGTTTGAAACAGAATTAAGTTGAATATTCTGGGTTCTGTTGAATTCAATATTCTATGTTGCAGAGTTGCTTGAAGTTGGAGCTGATTAACGACGTCACATTCCCTATGAAATTAACATTAACGCCTGGGGAGACGTCCAGTTGACAGATTTCATTTCGCCTTTAAAACACCTCAACAACAAAGACTACAGACTATATTTGCAATAAAAATATGTTTTGGAAACTCAAATCAAGTATAAAACTTTCAAAACAAAAAATTATTGGAATCAGTCAAGCTGTAATTGTATTATGACATTTTCGGAATTGGTTGAAACGCACTTCAGGTATAAGAAAAATGTTAGTAGCGACATTATTTATTGCCAACAACTGTATGTCTATGTTAGATAATATTTGACTTCGTAATCGGCAGTAAACAGTTGGCGACGAACATTTTCATCATGGAGCGCATTTTATGGTTTGTCAGTTGGCTCAACACAGGAACCGGCCTTTGTAGCTAGTGTCGTTGCCAATGTAATGGTTATGTTAGCCATGCTTGACTTGGTAGATACAGCTTTAGGGTGGTTTTGAGCGCGTCCACTGTACAGTAGAATAAGGATGTTCCCAACTGCGGGCATAACACCGTAAACGCAATCAAAATGAGGTTCAGTTCTTAATAACCTCGATAATAGTAAATGTATCTATTTTGAGGTTAAACAGGAGATAAAGATTTGAATATATTCTATAAGCTATTTATTCTATTTATCAGAACAGAGTCGAATGTCCTACATGCTATGTCAGCTGGCTCAACACAGGGACTGGCCTTTATAGCTAGTGTCGTTGCCAACGTAATGGTTCTGTTAGCCATGCTGGATTTGGTCGATACAGCTTTGGAATGGTTTGGAGCCAGGGCTGGATTCGATCACCTAAATTTCGAGGTACTTTGAACGTAAGCTTATAATCCCCCATACCCACTGATTTTGGTCAATACACTTTCAATATACAATGTAAACCTCTAAATGTAATTCTGTATAATTTGTAAGTATTTGAAATAATCTGATAAACTACAATTTCAGGTAGTTACAAAAACATATTATGTATTAAGCTTTTCTACAACACTTTACAGTACATAGATGTACGATTACAATAAAGCATATATGGTACCGACATTTTACACGTTTTCGGTGATGTTTTAACATCAAGATCTTGTATTTGGACTTCCGTCCTGATTATTGACAAAGAACATCCATGGTGGTTCATTTCCTTGAAAATTATTGATTCGATCAAATTTGTTTTAAAAAAGAGCTCAAAACTCAAAGCGAGATTTAATCATTTTTCAGCCATGTTTATAGTACAAAGATTGGTTTACTACAACACCGGTTATAAAACTTGTTTTTATTTCTGTTATTGCATGTGAAAAATACAACAAAATGAGCTCAGTCAATTTTTTCTTCGTTATAATTTCGAGTGAAATATTTCAATTTAATTTACTTTTTTATCACATGTAACAGGAAATTCACGTGAATTATTTTTTTAGAAAAATGAGCTTTGCATTGTTTTTTAACAAATATGATTTCTTCATTCCCCGACTATCTTTAAATCTTGCTTGTAAGAGGCACTTTTATTGGCTTAGAAATTGTGTTATCTCCTCATTACGTAAAAATGGCGTCCTCTTTTGTAACGTCGCTTTTGATATGCTGATACAACCGCGTAATGCTTTCTGAGAGAAAATAGTACCACAATAAAGATGATTGTGGAGAGTGTAGAAAAACTTAAATCATAAGGATTAAATTGATCTATTTTTTATGTTGTTGAGTATACTCTTATCACATTACTCAATAGCATAAAAAATAGATTGAAGTTAATCCTTATTAAGTAAACAACACTTTATATTTAAATAGTTGACGGAATCTCCCTTTATGTTAAGTTATATCTTCCACAAGTCATATTTATAGTACTTTTCAGGGTAAAACAAACACTTTTTATTTTCAAATTTAAAGTCATTGGTTTGTATATATAGCTACAAACAGGATATCCCGGATGGATGTAATCACTGAAGAAAGAACCGATAGTACTGGCTTCTATTTTAGTACAAAATGAGATTATCTGTCTGTTTTAGCCCACGGTATAAAAACGAAAGTGTACCGTAGGTTTCCGACGATGTATAATATTCAGACTATAACGAATCTCATTAATATTTCAGACAGTATCCTCCTACCTGTTTTATCCATTTGCTTTCCTCATGGGTGTTGACGTGGCGGATTGTTCCCGAGTGTCCAATCTCCTCGGACTAAGGAGCATGATAGATTTGACCGTAGCTTACATACGTATGGGAGAATACTTCACGAATAAAGAAACTTTCAATGAATATTCATCATTATACAATGACACTGTATTCTACCAGGATTCGCATGATATATATTTACCGCAGTGGAACCAAACTTTGGAGAAAGGTATCTTGTCGGTAAGTGTTTCGGGTACATAATTTCGAACGAACTTAAAAAAGGAAAACACAAAATAAATGTTTCACATTGTTTCTGTTTTGAAAATCGGAACGACAATTTGAGTCGTGAAAGAAGCTTTCAGGGTTTCATCTAACAACATCAAAATGCTCGTGTTAGAAGCATGCCCTTTGATCTAAGAAAAATTCACAGACAAAAATGAACCCAGAGTGATTTTGACCGTCACATGCTATAACTATAACGTTCAGTGTATGTTTGCTGTGTATTGCATATTCGTTCTCATCATATGAATTTGCCCTGGTATGGAGGGCGCAAAAGAAGGAGAAAGTTTTAACAATCTCTACCAGGTATCATTTTGACTATTATTTCAGGTAACTTCCTGTAATTTGAATATTGTTTTTCCTGTGACAGGATCGTTCCGAAGTAATCAGTGCCTACGCCTTGTGTGGGTTTGCCTCGCTGTCATCCCTCGGTATAAGTATGGGATCCATTTCCGTACTGGCCCCAAAATACATCGGAGCCGTCACCAAGTTCGCCCCTCGGGCAATCATAGTCGGTACAATCGCTTGTTACTTTACTGCATGCGTGGCAGGTAGGTTTCACAAACTCTCTATAATTGGTTTAATTTTAGCACTCTAATAAACCTTCGTCCGGTTCAGCAAAAGGACGGAAAATTTACTTTTTAAATGCTACTCCTTCGGAACGTTTAAGTTGATTTCAACCAAATTTGGTCTGAAACATCATTGGAGATGGGCAAATATTTGCTGAATTCAGACAACAGTTACCTTGGATGGGGAAAAGCTGAAGTTTGCTGTAAATTAAACGTTATTCGTTCATAATGCCGAAATACATCTCGTACAAATTTGATCAGAAGCTTCATAATCTTAATCCTAGTTGATTACTCCCCTAGGGATAGGAGGCGGGGTCCCGAATGAGGAAAGAAGCTGAATAATTAATGCATTAAAACGCCACCTTTTCCAGTTGAAATAAATATGTTTCTAATATTCACCTGGTCTCTTTGCACTCTTTCATAGGTCTCTATGTAAAATTTTCCTTTGTGGTTTTGCTCCGGTTCTAATTGTTTTTGACACATCGCTGTACTGTTGTGTTTTAATTACAGGCATGCTATACCAGGGTGATTGAGAAGAGAAGCAGTCCATTGGTATATAAATAAGTTCACTTGGTAGAGACGTTAGTACAAGTAACAATGAATTAAACTAATGAAAAGTATCCATACTATGCTTATAGTATATACATATATACTGATATATATTATGAATGTTACTATGCCATTCAAGATCCGAGCTTATTTTACATTAGTCCGAAGGGTTCTGACTCGCTGATCCTCTAAATATTGGGATTGCTATACAGCCGCTGGCCGTACCAATATTTAGCGGATCAGATAGTCAGAATCCTTCAGAATAATCGTTCATCTATCTGCTTTATTCAACAGAAATTTATCTAAACTGGAGATATTTTTTTTATTTAAAAGAGTATTGAGCTGGTTGTATTTATTTGTGTATATATAGAAAAGTAAAATGAACTTATTTTTTAGTTATTCAATAGTAAATTGATATATTTGTAATTTATTTTATTTATAAAATAGTAAAATGAAAAGAATGCATGTGTTTGGTTATTTGTGAGTAATATGAAATCATTGCGTATCTAAATTAAATCGATTTAGCACAAAAAAAGAAAGGTTGGCACGAGTGAAAACAAAATGGCGTTTTTCCGATATAAGGAAATGCTAATAGTTCACATTACAGTCTGTACTTATCCAAGTGGATTGCAAAAAATAGTCAAGCGTGAAATTCTGGATTAAGAAGCGCTCCACGAGGTTTTAGGTGAGTATATTGTGTCTGGTTTCGTAAAACGAATAGAAATTGACAACCGTTCTTTACATTAAGAACTTAGAAAGAATTCACGAGCTCTTGCAAATGACCACCTTCATCATTATGCAGTGTTATGACAAACTTGTTCAAAATCAAAGTCTCTTCGAAGAGGCTGACGCTTGAATATTTATTTAAATGATTATTTCACACCACCAATAAATGTGTTTATGTGACTTTTCGATGACTTATAAGATAGGTACCCCTTCACCATCATCAGACAAATGACCAGCAAAGCGTATTCACATAAAGATGTAAATTGTGTACGAAAAATCGTTGTCAGGCGAATGCACAATAGTAAAGGGGTCATTTCACCGAGAAATCTCCCGGCAGACTGTGTTGCGATCTCAGAGCGTGACTTGGTCGTCGCAGGTCGCACGAAGTCGACGGTTGACCGAGGGTTGATCATGCCTTGATCTTCCGTGGTCGCACATGGTCGAGGAAAGGTCTTCCTAAAAATCGAAACTCGGTTTTTAACATGTGAAAAACTTGGCCTAAATCTAAAAATCGCACAGAGAGCGTCTAAATAGCGAGCAAGGTCGAGATAAGGACGTATTGGTCGGGGGACCATTGAGCCTAGAGCGGGGATGAGCGAAGCTCAGTCTTCTCGAGCGAGAACTGATTGCACGCATGGTTGTGCAGCTCAAAACTTGCTGGAAGCGATTTTGCTTCGCTCTTTTGCGATCACTCTTTGAGGCGCACGACCTGTCGTTAGAACCGCCCGCTCCCTGTAATTTTTCTATGTGAACAACTTAATTATTCTGGTGCGATCCATGTGCGCTTAAGCTTCAAGCAATAAAGATCGGCCCTCGCTTAAGTTGCGACCTTATTTTTTCTTCATAGTTTACCTTTTTCTCTTCATATTGAGCATGGTAAGAATGATCAAAGAGTCTCGCTGCAATTTCAGAGAATTGCGATGTGTATATCATAGCATGATATAAACTGATAGCGTCCATGTTTCTTTGGAGGCTGGGCAAAAACTTATGGTCGGCGACCGATCGCCGCGCGTTTTGATACGGTCATAGTGGATCGCACGTGAATCCGGGCGATTATAACAAATATGCACGTAGCTCGGGCGAGAATCGGTCGGGAAAAGACCTAGAATCGAGCGTACAGATCGAGGCTAGAACGTTCAAATCGCACTGAGGTCGTATAGATCGAATGTATGTTGTAACTCGTACGAAGCTAGATCGGCCAGGATTGAGACTTGGTCGATCGAGGTCGCGTGCTTGCGAAGAAAGATAGTCGCAAGATCGACGTTATGTTGCAGGGTGATCGAATAGATCGGACCTATGTCGTGTTAAGATCGAGTAAATAAACGCAGCTAAAGCGTATGTTGAGCGTCCAAAGAGCGTATAGGAGTGTACACAGAATCAAATGCATAGATCGCGTGGGTTTTGTATACGACTTCGGGGAAACTGAAGTACGATCATAGTCGCGCGTGGTCGCGTGCGATTTTTCCAGATCGTACTTGGTGAAATGACCCCATGAAGTTATTGTACTGAAGTGACGCGATTAAGCTACGCTTTGTTTTAGACTTGGTCAGAGGTAAATTGATAAATACAGACCAATGAAGATTATGGTCGCCATCTTTGTCTCATTGAGAAATATTCTGTAGGTAATATGAAGATGGACGTTTTTGGATATGCTCATTAGTGTGTTTACTTGTTGTGATTGACAATTATACTCGGTTCTCGTGTTGAGTATTTGATGTTTACTTGGATGTGACAAAGACTTACATGGCGGGCATCGTCGATGAAGCAGAAGACGCTTACTCTTCCAGAACACCTGGTCTTATCAGCTTGTGTTTTTACGAGAGTTTACATGTAAATCGTTCTTTTGTTTCTATTTTGCCTTTTTTTTAATCAGTTTTGAGTTCAGATCATGGTTTTGTTGACGCTTTTGTATTCTCTGATTTTTTTTATTCATTGCTGGTAGATTTAATAGAAGAAAACTCCAGACTAGTATATGATCTAATGCATTATGCAGATTGAACATTATCATCCAGTCATGCAGTTGGTCGTTGATTTTGAAAAGGCTTTTGATTCTGTTAATTGGGGTTTTATAAAGAAAGTATTTGATTTTTTTTAAATTATGGTAAGGATATAAGAGGTTGGATAAAAGCAAGTCCATGTCTGCTGTAAATCAAGGTGGTAATCTCTCAGCTTTCTTTATTATTAAGAGGGGTGCTCCTTAGGGGGACCCAATAGCCCCTTATACTTTTATATTGTGAGCAGAATTATTTGCTGTTAATCTAAGAAATAATAAGTACATACATGGTATAAATGTAAAATAATTGTCCAATATTAATCTCTCAATATGCTGACGACACTTCTTTACTTTTAGATGGTACAACAAATCACTGAGTGGGTCAATAAAGGAACTTAATAAATTCGCGAAAATAACAGGTCTGAAAATCATTTCAAGTAAAACTCAAGTTATTTGGATTGGGGAGAAAAAGTATAGTGATGATGTTTATTATCCTGAACTACACTTACAATGGGGAAACAACAACTTTATAGTATTAGGGTTAGAATGTCATGTCGATCTACACCTGATATCTCGACTTAATTACGATAAAACGTTAGTGACGCTCAAGTCATTACTTAATATCTACAATATTTACTTATGTCATAATTTAACCATCTATTTTTATCATTGCCAAATCCAGATGATATTTTTATCAAAAAAAAATATATAAAAATCAGAATTATGTAATTTCTTGTGGAAAAGTAAAGTTGGTAAAATGAAAAGGATGTCATAACTAAAAATCATCTGGAGGGTGGCCTAAAAATGATAAAACATGAAGACTTTTATTGAATCTTTGAAACTTACCTGGATTCGCAGACTGTATATGTTTGAAGGTAAATGGCAAGTGATATTCAGTTTATTTGCTAATAAGGATATTCTTAGTGATTGTGGACCAGGATATGATTCCTGCTGTCAACAGAAATGTAAAAACCTATTTTGGAAAGACGAAATACAAGCAGAGAAGAATTTGGATTTGAAACAAAGGGAGGTAAGAGACAAACATGACGATTTATTAAAAACACCAATATGGCATAATGCAAACTTTAAAGTGGGAAGCAAGAGTCTAGTTTATAAAGCATTAACATGAGCGGAGTTCGATTTAATCATATGTGAAGATTATTCAAGATTCATGTAAGAAGTGTTCCGCTTGTCCTTATTTACTTCAAATGCCCCACAGTATTCTGAACGAAGCACCAGATACTGTAAAAGTTGTCTCCCTTAATTAGAGTAATTACAGATTACCGCTAGGTGTCTCAAACTCCGTATATCAGGTTTTTAGCTGATCGCTATATATATGCACGGGGTTACTAACGCCTCCATAGAAATAAAACAGGATACAATGAACTCCAGAAATATCTCAATACAATGTGTAGGTGGAGTGATACATGGTTTCTGAAGATGCATCCAGACAAGTGTAAACTTATGAGAATAGGCAAAGGAAGATGCGGAGGGAAAAACGAAGTTGAAACAGCTTACTTACCATCTTAACGGAAATAAATTGCAGAGATCTTTTCAAGAAAAGGATATAGGAGTAATCATAAACTCTTGTTTATCATTTGATTAGCACATATCTGAAAAAGCAACTTTTGTTTACGCTTTTCTCAGGAGAACATTCCAGTTCATGGATATCAAGGCGTTTTTAAGTTAAGGAGTTTCCTTAAGTTAAGGAACGTTGATGAAACCAGGGCCTGAACTTTTCCAGTCCTGTGTGGGTACCACACCTACAAAAACATATCGACAAGATAGAAAGAGTTCAAAGAAGAGCAAACAACAATCTGATTAAAATACAGATCCTCATAGACACAAGATCTTCTATCGGTCGCTGTCAGATCCTAAACACGATAGTAATAGTGAGGATCTTTATTTTAATTAGACTGAGAAACCAAGTATCTGGCGTGGATGAAGGGCCTTACTTACAGGGAAATGTTGGGGAAAGTTCGGCTTCCTACACTGGCATTCAGGAGAATAAGAGGAGACATGATAAAACTGTTTAAAATTAGGGGCGTAGCTTCCTATAGGCGGGTACACGGGTGCGTACACATAAATTTCATATAAAAAAACACATTTTAAATATATTTGTAATAAAAAATGAGACTCTTGTACAAGAAAATAAGCGTGTTTATTCCTAATTCATTATACATGAAACTGAAAATTGGCACTATAACACGTTAAAAAGTCCCAAAGACCTTTAGAAACACTTTCTTCTCGGGGAGGGGGGGGGGACTACAAGGCAGAAGGACGTATCCGACTCCCGTACGCATCCCCTCCTAGCGGTTCGGGTGCTGTGATCGGCACCACATCTGCGCACACTTCAAAACACCCCTACCTACGCCAAGAAAATAGTAAGTAATATGTATGACAATGATTGTATAAATGACATCAAGCTATGGAAAGATGCTGATCGTCACAGTGACAGAGGACACACAAAAAAGATATTCCGTCAGCGATCGATGTTTTTTTTTTAATTAGAACAATGACAATTTGGAACGAACTTCCGGAACTTGTTGTACCAGCATTAAGTGTCAATTCTTTTAAAAAAAGCTAGACAGCCATTGGGACTAAAACAAAAACTCTTCTTTAATTACAAAGCCAGAATTGAATGTATATATATTTACACCTTTCCTTTCTTAAGCTCAGTCAACTCTGACAGCGAATAAATTAGTGTATACGCAATGAAAAAAAGCTCGGCGGATTAATATTTGTTCAAATATAGCGTCGTTCACGCGTCAGAAAAAAAACTGTTCCCTGACGGTCATTGGCTCCTTCAAGATTTTGAAACATGAAACATATATGAATCTGTTTTTAAATGATTTGTGGAAAACGTTTGATTCCAATGATGCGCATTCGAAATTCTTTTACGGTAACGCCAACATGGCGGCGTCCTGCAGTTATGAGTCCGACGTCGGACCGTGTCACAACCAGATCACTGTGTCAATTCGTGTACATAACGACCGTAATAAATAAGAAATAAATTCGAATTGCTATTTATAGTAGTGTAACCAAATTTACAACTTATGTTATGAAGAATAATAGCGTTGTTCACTGTGCATTTTCCAAAATTACAATTGTGTCGATGGAGATTCAGTTGGACCATATTATCCTAGCAACCACGGCCATCGTAGTTACCATCGTAGCAACACGCTTCAAATAATTGTTTCTTCGTATAGAACTTGAAAATTAATGTAAACCAGATGAAATGGCTTGAATGGTTTGCATGGGATCGCTTCGTAGCTCTAATGACGCAATATAAAAAATCGTCTCGTCGTGTAGAGCTACGTTATCGCTGCTACCCTGTACCATGAAACGGTCGCCATCTTTGTTCTTTACACCTGGTGTAAAAATTTGTCTCGAGAACAGTGTTCTTAATCCGGAATCTTCAAGTATATAAGAGATTTTCATTCAAGAGCTATATTCTCGCCCCAAGAACATTTCGACCAAGGACACTTAATAATGTCCGACAATGCCACCCCCCTCCCCCCCCCCCCCCCCCCCCCCGAGTACTCCAGTGTACATCCCTCCTCCCTCCCCACATCAATTATCTCCATCCCCATCGAATAGCCATAAAAATATACTATCTTCTTCTCTAATGGCTTCCAATCAAACATCAAAAATGACCCAGTGCACTATTAGCTAATTGAATTATTTATTTAGAATCTACGGACATTAAATTGCTATCAATTGCCATTCAATGTTGCGTTACTTTGAGAGCAATGCACTTTTATGTACAGCGTACATATTTACATATTTGTTTCCTAAAATAGAACCGTGAGTTAAAATAGGAACGTGACGGCTTTGAATTCCGTCTATAAAATACAAGCATACCCATTTACACACGAGAGACGTCATCCGTGCAATTACTCTCTGCTGGTGGGTTGCGGAAGTAGACAACTGTCGTCCTGTGTATGACGTCATCGGTTTTTGTGTGGCAACAGATAGACCGAAAACAGTGTTATTGATTTTAATAATGTCCATTTACGACTTCAAATGAAATTAGCAATAACGTTTGTATATGATAGAGTCTGTATTTGTGGTCAAAATATTGTTTGTATCCTCTTTTGCTTCATAAATATTTCGAACATTCTTACATTGTCAGTTATATGATACATGTATCAGAGCATTTTTTTGTAGTTTTGATTTTAACCTAAAAATGTTTCGAATAAAATAATGCATTACATTTTGTGTATATCGTGTGGTCTATATTTGCTGTAAGGGAATGTGCACGTGGTCAAAATTTTGCTTATATACATATAAACTTTATTTGTTTTACACCAATTATGAAACAAGTTATCAACTTACACGAATCACTCTTGTTGGCCCGGATGTTAGCTCGCGAGGGGTCTTATAGTGGGAGGAAACCGGAGTACCCAGAGAAAACCCACGTGGTCAGGCAGGTGACCCGGTACCTTTTCACGTCCAGTTGGGGAGACGAACCCCGGCCACCTTGGTGAAAGGCAAGTGCGCTATCCACTGCACCACCCGACCACCGACAATTTTGCTTAATATATAACAAAATAATTTACTCATTCACTAAGGAAGTTCTTTAGGCGATAAAATATTTTATACCCCCCCCCCCCCCCCCCCCCCGGGAAAACTGTTTTTTTCCTGAAAAAATGTGAAATTCATAATACTAGGAAGATGCACAAATACAAAACCATGCATGTCTTAAAATAAGATTTCATTGCAACGATAGTATGGAGTTTTGGGCATTTCCACCTGTAGTTATTGGGTACGAATCATTGCATAATCGATACCTAGGGGTTACGATCACTTACACTCTCTACACCCCTCGAATATGTCATAGAAAAACTGAAGGTAAAAAACTGATCAATCGCTAGGCCTGTCTTTTAAGATTACAAAGGAACCACGACCGATTTCAAAGCCTATGAATTTTTACCGTTATATGACCTCGAGATTCTTTTGGTGTACATCAAAGGGTCGAACCAGTCTTCTTGCCTAATTAGCAAAGTGGCCAACACGCGCGGGATCTTCAGTTTTGCTGTGGCACATTTCAGGGGTGTAATGGGCGTAGGTGTTGGTAACCCAAGGATATCGAGGATGGCAGTATGGAGTAGTTTTAGGCATCACCAGTTATCAAGGGCGTAGCTGGAGGTATTTTGATGTGCTTGCCCCGTGACGTTTACGACTTTGGCCGTGCTCATTAATAATTGTATGTGGTGACATGTGGTGACTGACCGAAACTTAAGTAAATATTGGCCCTTCTTTTATTACTCTTAGAATGATAAAAGAGGGCCATTTTTTATGGCAAATCTAATGGATTTAATAAAACCTAATATGACATGATTATACGAAAACTTCTGCCTAACAAAATTCCTGCAGTCTGCTTCGTTATTCTGACAATTCGGCAAAAAAGAGTTTCATTATCAGTGTGAGTATTAAGAATATAAGTCGTATTATGAAATTTCTCGACTTTAACACACAGACGTTGGATAATGATGTGCAAAAACGGGTTATGTGTTTACATGGCAGAGCTCTACGCCTCTGGTTATTGAATACGACTCATTGCAGCTTTCGGGGATCAGTACGATGATGCTTTCGAATGAAGATATTTTCTTACTATTTATTTATTTTATTGGTTTTGTACACACATCGACATGTTATCCTATGATACAAACAGTGTGGATGTTTAATAATCCCAAATATTGGAACTAAGCTGGTAGATCACGTTACATTGTATAAATCGATCAAAAACGTTATTGGGTTGTCTCCCTTTAGTCAAACACGAACTGTTTTACCTAAAACTGAACTTTTTGTGAAGTAATGTATGTTACTGATTTTCAACTCTGTACCAACGACTTAATTAGAAAGCATCCTGTCGCCGTTGCAAATAAAGCACAGAACAATTATTAATTTGCCTTATAAGTTTTGTTATTTGTTAAAAAAAGGAACATTTATAATTATATCGAACGCACCGAGACTGATTTTCGAAAACAAAAGTTAACACATCTAGATAAAATGCTATGTTTATCCTTTCTTCTTTTCTAGAAAGAATTTCGATATAGCGTTACACTATAACACTACAGACATAGCATAAACAATGGGTCATGGGTTCGATTCCTGGCGAAGGCGTCAACCAGTAATGATTTCAGCTTCAACGCTGTAACAGTTAAAGGCCCAATATACGTAACTTCAGGGGAATTTTCATGATTCTGAAAAATTCTGAAAAAAAAATCCAGTTGATAACCATGCAAAAATAAGCCTAAAACGAAGTAAACCTGAGCGGTATCTAACAAGAAACTCTTGACAAAAAAATCCAAAGAATTGAAAATAATTCAGGTGGGGCCCACTTCATCAACAAACCGAAGGTAGAAGACGGTTCGAAATGGACGCATGTTTACAAATGGCGTGTTTCAACTGCTGCTGTACCGGTAACCGCGAAAGAATTCACCTTGAATATTGCTGATATCAGTTAATCTTAACTAAATCTATAAATATAATAAGTTATTAGGCTTGATTTTCGCTTTCAGTTTTACCGAAAGTTACGTATATTGGGCCTTTAAGTGTTGACTATAAACATTACAGATTTACAGGTTCTTTATTAGCCGATAGCCTTACGACACATAGGCGCATCAACTTTATACAAGTACAAAGAATACAAATTTTACACGTCTAATAAACACACGCACACATCCACACACACATTTACATAAGTAAATACAAGCGTAACCACATGTACCCACATGTGCTTGGAGTTAGATATTATATATATATATTGTATATGTACTATATAGCCTCTTTTTACTGCATACCTCTAATTTATACAGTAATAAGAGGATATATAGAATATATGCAATATATATATTTAATCTAACCCCACGCACCTGTGCATGTACCAGTACCTTTGTATAAACTAGCAAAAGCCAGGCGTCCTTGGTTCGATCCCTGGCGCAGGCATTGAAATCTGCAAAAATGAGTTGCTGGTAGATTGTTTTAATAAACCGTTGTCATTTCACTTGCCACTGAAGTTCTGAAACTGATACACGAGGCTGAATAGATGATGTGTCGTGGTCAGGACGTTTTTCTCCGAGTACTCTGGCTTTCCTCTTCCTCCAAAACCTGCTGTCAAAACGTGAAGATAGCTGTTTTTGAGAGATTCGGGTAACAAAAAAAAATATGCTACATGTAAATCCAACATAATTATTGTGGCACAAAGGAATTAACAATGACTTAAAAAAAAACGAAAACAAAACAGCTAATTCATGCCCTTTTAGTCAATAATCAAAACTGTTATCCTGAGGTGTTGGGGCCGACCTGGTGAACTATTTCCCGCGGCTTATACTGTCTCATTGTAACCTAAAAAATTAAAAAAAAAAGTATCATTTTTTTTTATGAATATTTCAATTTAAGCAGAATGTTTTACCTAAATGTACATTATTATTTCCATCTACGCACTGTGTCCCAATGCATACAGATAACGACACCGCTTTAACGCAATACAAATGATGTCGCATGGTCCAGTTACCTGAAAATAACTATTAATAACGGTTGTAAGGTATCGCGAGAAAAATATTGATCGCACCTGTAATTATCGGCACAGGTATCTCGCGCGAGGTTGGTCGTTTGGATGCGAGTGTGGTATTATTATAGAGTTGCTGTATGGGACGCTGGATGTGTATTCATTTTGTCGTCGTCATCGAGTGTGTATTGAATGGCCTCACAACATATGTAAGAGAGTATACGTACTGTCACCGCCATAACAACGCACACGCGCAGCTCGCGCGAGGATATGTTCTCTGAGAGGGGAGGAGGACTCGCGCGTGACACCCGGTCGGGAGTCATTTAGGAAACGTATTGGACCCACCTGTATGATGTCCACCCGGATATTTCTTAATAGGACGGACTTACCTGAATGTTGTTGGTAGGTACACATATACAGCTATAGTGACACGTGTTTGTGTATGTCAACAATTATCCTTCGCACGTGCGAGCTTACTGAAATGAAAATCTATTCACCTGGTTGACTATATCACCTGTATGTAAAGCCTCATTTATCGTGTAATTTTGACATTGTATGTTGTAGACTAGTTATTAACTCAAAATGTCATTTATATGTCGTGTGTTTTATAACGAGAAGTTCAATTAGCCAATACGTACGTTATATAGTACAAACTGAAACCACAGGGGCATGTATAGAATAAATGGTAAAGTTTGGTGATATATACCTTTCTGAATATAGATACATTTTGTATTTATCATCAAATGTTACCATATATCCTACGATACATGTTCCTGGGCTGAAACTGACAACTACATGTATGAATGAGCAAGGGATAAGTAAAAACTATAAATAAACATATTTTACTCGTAGAAAAACATTTGTGATTCGTGTGACGACTTTATTTGTCCAATTTTCCTCTATTTGGTCTCTCTATCGCGACGGACTGATATACAAACAGGACGTGTACGAAGCCGTGTTGCCAAACGATCATTGTACACTGTGTATAGCCATATAGATCTTTATTTATATTTATGAGTCTGGGACAATGGCGGGATTGCTACATTCATGCCCCGTGTTTACATTGAACCCGGGGTTAATGAATAACATAAACTCTGAAAGTCCGTTTTATAAACAACACTTAAAGTCGACCTTTCGAACAAGTTTCGCAGTGTAATTCACAGAAATGTTCTTACTGTTTGTTAAAAGATATGTTTTGTCTGCCGTAGTTTAATGTTGTTATATTTGTTCAGTGTTGTTTTTTTTGTTGGTTTTTGAAATTTCAATTGTGATTAAGAGTAAAGTTTTTAATAATTAAACATAATTTAGTATTTATATTGAACGACCAAACTCCAGTCGTATTACAAACAAAAGAAAAATTACAAACACAACAAGGGGTTGGGATGGCAGAGTGGTTAAGGTGTCCCGACATTCTACCAATAGCTTCTGGGTTGCGAGTTCGAAACCCACGTGGGCAGTTGCCATGTACTGACTGTAGGTCAGTGGGTTTTCTCCGGGTACTCCGGCTTTCCTCCATCTCCAAAACCTGACACGTCCTTAGATGACCCTGGTTGTCAATAGAACGTAAAACAAAATAAACTAAACAAACAAAATATACTGCATCGTATTACAAAGACATTTGTTTCATCAGTGATGTTTGTGTGTATGCATGTTACGGCTTAAATGTCTGTGTATTTTATCTTATATTGTGAATTTGTCCGTCGTAAAAATAGCTACTGTACTAAGCTAATGTTTATGTTTCAAAGCACGTCACAAAATAAATATTCTTGTATCTTGTATAATTTATCACACTGTTCATAATATGACTGGTAAATTTGTTTAAATTTAATGGGTTTTTTTTATCCGAATAGAAAAAATTCCAACCATCAAACTTATTGCAAATCAACCAAAACAGCATAAAATGTTGTACTTACACGTACACGTTGCAATAATTGTTTTAAATGTTTTTTTCTCTCCTCATAATCACAACAGGGACAGAATTTCAGTTTAAATAACGAATCGAGACTTTCTGATAGCTATTATAGTTTAATTTCATTTTCGTCCTCACAAAAAATTTAGTCGTCAATCTGGATACATGTATGCGTTTAAGGAACGATAACTCTTGGTAGTAAGGAAAATCTACAACGAAATCTACAAGGTGTCAATAAAAGACATGTGTGAACGAGGTCACGGGTCAGGTCGTGACCTGTCGGTCTGACCCGTCGGTGCTCGTCAAAGGGGGGTAATTATCTTCATTGTCGATACCGGCGGTACATATATATCTATACCGTTTAAATACTAAACCATAATAGAAGGCGTTGAATACAGTAAATTATATATTATTGGTGTACCCGTTAATCAATTGAACTTTCAATGGTGGGAACACTTTCAACGGACCATTCACACTTTCCATACATACATAGGTACGTACAGTTTACATCTATTTTTTTCCTCAATGTTTACCATATTAGTCAATATAAGGGGAAATAATATTGAATAACGGTTTTTATACATAATCTAATGAAATAAGGAATATGGAGTTGTACTATTCAAATCCCTTTTACAGTAGACTAATTTATACTGAGAATTTACGGGTGATAGGAATTTAAAACTATAGAACATATGTTATAAAACACAAGTTTGAAGATTTGATTTTAATTTAAGATCGGAAAGTCGTTAAAGAGGCATCACGGTAAAACTATATTTTTTTTATGCTTATTTAGAATTATTGTATATATGAATTAAATGTATACTCTTGTGGAAAATTAACGGGCGATTTACGCTGAAATATGTTCTCGAAATTTTTAATTAATAATTAAAAAGGGAATCACTATTCGTTGATCAACGATTTGGACATGTAAATTTTTTGGCATCACATATGATAACGCATGCGCATAACAAGCTACATCGGTAAACAAAAAATGGCGATCCGCGTGAACTACATGTAACTACCAAGCGAAAAGTGGCCGAATGGTCAAACTTTAACGTAAGGATTATATTACGGAAGCATAATGAGGGATGGGAAGTATTCAAGGGAGAGACTAACAGCCCAATTGTTTGCATGTTACAGTTTTCTTCTGGATAGCCGGTGACACAGTTTTGATTTGGTTTTGGGGCCTCCATGGGATAACTCTTTCATTCCTCTGTTACAGGAAATGCGTGTGTAAAACTTGAAAGCGTGTATTGTAATATTCCCTTTATATTATTCTAGTAAAACGGCATTATTGAATTATATTGCTGAAGAGAAAGACCTTTTTACATACAAGAAAAACCGTATGGGGGGTTACGTTGTAAAACGCCGGAATAGGGCGATTGAGTTTAATGTATACAGATTCAATTTGGACAAAATGAAGAAAATGTCATCATGTGCGGATAAAAAATTATTGTCATACCTAATCTATAAAATACGGATTGTACAAATATTATCGGGTTTGGACCCCGGTAATAAATTTGATATGAATCAAAATATATGCATTATATAAGTGAAGTCATTAATTCATAAAAAAAATCATATACATGTATGCCCCATGTCTGCAGTTGAGTTGAAAATGTTAACGAACCTTTAAATTTACATAAAAAGTAAAATGAATCATAAAATATATATATTGATTAAGTATTGGACAATTATCTTCTCGACAAGTTCCAAATTTGATATATATATTATGCATGTATTCTACATGTTTAGTGCGTGGTGCGTCATTTGAGTGCACGGACTTCCGTGATACATATACAATTGTAAGTGTTAAAGTATGTTGACGCTGAAAGTTGGATAGATTTTAGATGAATATATAGATAGTCTGAAAAAAAATCTTCAAGACATCGAGTTGTATAAAAAAATCGGAATCATTTCATTTTATTTTTGTACTTTTCAATGCATGCACACCTTTTGTGAAATGGTTCTAAATGAGGATTCGTGAAAATAACTGATGTCGATAAATGATGCAGAGATGTCGACACAAATTTCTTGATATGAATATCGTGTGTAATTAACGTCTGATTATTAATGTGAATGTGATTCAATAAATTTATACTCGGACTTTGTGTCTGGTTCATCATCGGATGTACATGTATATACATTACGCGTCCCCTCTTGGGCCCCTTCGTCAAATTGACCGAGAACGCTGTCACTTGTCGCGTGATCGGCGCTATTTTTATCGGGCTTTCCCGAGGAATGCAATTTTGCAAGTGGCTAATAAACACATTTTGAGTGGACTTTGAATATTGAAATATCAGGAAAATGTATCTGGTAGTGCAGACAGCATGTACATTCAAGAAATTCATTGTAGACTTCCCCGGGATGCCCCTTTAACTCATTCACCCCTGAAGACACATTTGAGCCCGTCCAAAGCAAAGGTTAGAATAGTTCATTATGAATTTTCAGGGGTAAATTAATGAGTAAATGTGTGTTTTGTGAGATATTTTGTCCTTAGCTATATACGATACAATGAAACACGTGCGCTTTGTAATCAAAACATTGAACAAAACGGTCATCATTTGCGTCAAAAGGTCAAAGTTCGAACTTTTTTTGTCTTTTTATTATATTAACTGAACATAAAATTTGTGACATGTCTAAGTTTAAATGACCTGTACACGTGTACCCAATTTTCGTTTTGAAACTGTCCCTATATATCGATGTGTGAACATTTTGACTGTCTATCTTTATTTAAAAGTCCCGGAATCAATCAGTAAGAATCAGGATTACACACATATATATATATATATAAATTCTCTTACACAAACACAAACAAACAGAAAGGTTGGCAAGTGTTCGATCCAGCCTTAATCCTGCCATAGAACCGGGCACATGTTTTGTATATACCTGCGATATGGCCCGGGTATATACGTATACACCAGTGTAACGGACTCATTCTTACCTGTAAAAGTTACCTGGGCAGTATTGCAGACGTCATAGATATCAAGCGTACGTTTACTGTATATATTTAACTTTTTTAATAATGTGGTGTCACTTTTTTTCGTGAACAGATGCTGAGGAAAACTCTGAAGATGTGTAAACTGTCAAATTAGCTCATATATATAAGGATTTACACCTGGATTTTATACCTGGAAACCGGGGATATACAAACACATGGTCTAAGCGTAGTGTAATATATATTCGTGTGAGCAGATAATATTCAATTTCGAAGAATCTTCATATATATTGAAATGTGTGAACGCAACCTATTGCTGACTTGAAGCAGAACGGAATTAAAAATCATGGAGGGGGCAAATCCCCCCGAGGGAGCGGCCCCAGAGCCCGGGGGCCAGGCTGGGGATCTACCCCCCGAGGAACAGGAGAAACTGCAGAAAGTTTTGTCTGGATGCCTCGGAAATCTACCGGCTTTAAGTTCGAAAATCGTCCGTATATTTACAAGTTCGACTTTTACAGGTAGGTGCTATATGATTGTTTGATGTTTTTAATAACTTTGACATGACTAGGCCGTTACGGTATCTGGCTTTTCATATCAGTGAGGGTTTCTATTTAAATGTCGACCCATTATTCGAATTATACTATAGAGTGATCCCGACATAGTGGTATTTTATAATTTTAACTGTTCCCTCAAAATAGGCAAGGACAGCGGTTAGCGAGTATAATATGACTTGATGCACATATTTTGAGTTTAAATGTTGTCACTCACTTTGGGTTTTAAAAGATATGATTTAAATCCCGTATTACCGTTCTTATCTTTGACAAAAAATATCACAAAAAGTTGAAAGAATTGTTAACTTTGCGCGAAATTTATTGTCATGTGGGGGAGGGGGGGGGGGGGGGTGAGGGAGTGAGGGGTGGGTGGGGGTGGGGGGGGGGGGGGGGGTGGGGGGGGGAAGGGGGGGGGGTCGTTGAGGGGGTGGGTGGGGGGTATTGTACAATGTTTAGATACAGCTTTCCGGACAAGAAGACACAGAATTTGTATAAACACACTGAAAGTTAACAAAAATAACATTTGAATCATTTTCTTGTCATATAAAGTGTTAATAACGTTTTACTGACAGATTATTTCATTTTAAATATCTTTAATATAAGCTCTATATGATCTAGGCTGTTGAGTAACCTGCTTATAAATCACTTAACTTAACAGAGAATGATTTGAATATTGGATTTCAGTTTTATTGTTTCTATTTCATTATTTGACACTTAAAAACTAATGAATTGAAAGTTTTATTGAACCAGATCGAAAACGAGCGACATTTGAATTAATTAACACACATATATATGTACATGTATATGTACCATTATACAAAAGATTACAATCTGAGCGGAAACGTTTTAATACTAATAACATTATCACGTTTAGTTTGATTTCGCTACCAAAACATAAGTTATTAGAAAGTGTTTGTTGATGTCTTAAGGTACATGTACCATGATAGAGTGTCCGAACGTCTGTATCTCCAATATAGGAGAGTTCCAGTTTTAGCTTTTGTTTTTTCACCCATTTATTACAATAGCAAAGATAAATATGGCGTAAAAATATTTTACGTGAATTTGATATGTTCTCATGAGATCGATATGCGGTTTCTTAAACCAGATCAAATCCCTGTATTTCACACAAATGTTTAATAAAAACAATTCAATATTTCACCAACCACTGCAGAACAAATTGACATTTAAAATTTAAAGATTAAAGTCATCGAAGAATACTTCAGACTTTCGTCTGATATATTTGACCGCCGACTTTACGCACTGTCAGCTTTTCACATCACAAAATCGTCGTTGGCTGGTCTGAATTTATAAACTATGACCTCAAACTTCGTTCGAAATTGACTTCAAAATTTAGATTCCATACTTATATAAACAAACTTAGAAATAAACAGATGTGCAATTTTCATTGAAAAAAAGAAAAAGAGTTTAAAAAAGTATAAACGAAATTTGCAGGCCGATATATCAAGCTAACTAGACCACCAGGAGTTCTGATTCTTGTTACACAACTCTCAAGGGTAAGTTATTCACACTGGGCGCTAATTGAATGCCACCCGTCAATTGGACTTAATCCTATTTTTGTTGAAGTCGTGTTTGTGAGTTTGTCGGATTATCCCACGAATTCCATTTAAAATTTATTCGTCAAAGTTTGTGATGGAAAAGGTGTGTCGTAACTATACCCAACCAGACAACACAACAACCTATGTATTAAGTCTCATAATTTATTAATGAGATAATTAATTTCCTATTGATAATTACACCAACCTGTCACAGGGACTTGGGAATTGGTAACAGAAGGCGTGTTAAGACATATGTTGTTTTAAGACGTTCTACAAATAATCTTAAAAGTTAACGATCAGGTTAGAGGTATAGGTTACATGGATGTTTACAAATAATGTGTACTTTCTATTTTGTATTACACATTAATATTGTCAAGTCCCTTTGCAATCTAGCACCCTGTTAACAGAGACAACATTTTATTGAAATGCACATGTTTTATACAGGATTATGTCAGATTAGTCAGGGTGTCGGGATACTCAGTTGTCGTATTCAACAAGTTTCCTCTGATCAGAACAAAATATGGCCTTGAAAAGGATTTACAAAATATATCACTAAGTATGGATTTAAATTCAAATTCTTGCTTTGGACTGGATGTCAGTGTGTTAATACTATATACAATTTTGATTAATATACAATGTGTATGGGTATTTATGAGTTTAACATTATGACACATGTCAGTTAAAATGCATCCGATAGTACTTAAGCCGTTACAACCACAGGGACCTGAGAATTTGTTACAGCTGGTTTTGGACCTAAACTAGGGTGTTTAGAGTAATTTTACACTTTTGTGGTTTAGATCAATTTTGATAAAAAGTTCCCCTCAATGTCTTTATGACCATTGAGGGAGCATTTTTATCGACAATAGATCTAAACCCCCTTAAAGTTGAAAATTACTCTAAACAACATTGTTTAGGTCCAAAACTAGCTGTTACAAATCCTCAGGTCCCTGTGGTTACATCTACGGACATATATTATGACACAGGGCAAATCCATGAAGGTCAAGTTGTTCTCTGGACGTGGAAATAAACGTATCCCAAACGTCGACAAATATTTATCGTAGCATATCAAACCATAAAACGCCAACCTATTAACAGACGAACATGTGATTCAAGCTCATCGACGTCAAGATATAAATAGAATAATACGACCGGAGAAATCGGACCATCTCCGACTCTTATCTTAGTCCCGCGCGTCAAACATCCGGTATTGTCCACTATCGCTATCAGAAACCGACCATAAAACAAAACATTTCTATGTTATCTATTTAGTGTTCGCGCTAGATCCCCAACCCTAGTCTGCAGTTCCTTCGTTTAATATTGATTAACAATGATTTTTTTTTCAAAATTCAATATTTGTTCTGTATTATGAATACAAGCCATATAGCCTCATATTCATTTTTGTACATTAGCAAGGTATTAGCAGCCATTACAGTACATGTATGTGTGATACATTAAGTCGTGCTAAGCTACATTTAGTAATTACCTGTCCCATAATAGAGGATAGATACATCAATATGAACAGGCCAAAAACCGCTTCGTATGGTACAATGTACATGTTCTACGGTCAGTATATATTATCATCAGTTTTGGTAATACGAAACTTCGCAAGCCAAGGGTGTACAAAATTGAAGTGCTTCAAAATTGGTATGTTTGCAATATATCAATATCAATGTCTTCACATGAACCTGCGAATCCTGTCATCTTATTGACGTATTTTGTTTTATGTACATGTACCTCATGTTACACATTTATATGTGTCTGAGTGATGGAAAATAAGATCTGAAATCTTAAACAATACGCTACTCTCCTCGCATTTGAACACCTTTGGCTTGGGAGGTTGGATAATAATTAAGGGACTAGTGCCTTTGTCGTCACGCAAAGATAGGACAAATTTTACTTAACATCACTGTACCCTATAATTATGTCCAGAAAGCAAATTAGAAACGTTTAAATTTTCATCTTGAAGCGGCTACAATATGTAATGTACATGGTTTGTTGTGCTCTTGGTTTTAGCGTCCCTACATATGGTAATATAAAACAGTGCCTATTAATTAGAAACCGTCAAAATGAAATATTGTAGGTAGAGGGACAATATAAAATTGAAGTTTTCAATGTTCTCAAAGGGTCCAGTGAAATCCATTGCTTGCAATATGGGACTGGTTTCTGCCAAGAATAACCAAACCATTGCAAGTTGCATTCCTTGCGGGTTCCACTGCTCGGTGTTGGTTGTTCTTTGGATATGGACCAAAGTCTAAGATTTCCTCAAGCCATCTACCATGTGGTAAGGTTTTTTGTGAACGGCAGACCCTCTTATAACTTAACTTTCAACATCGTGGACAAATTCCTTAAACTATCGTAGCTGTTGTAAAAAATTGAAAGCCCCGAACGTATGTACGTATCCCAAATGACGTCACCACTCTACATGCTACAATTCTCGACTGAATGGAGGGGCCGCGGTGGCCGAGTGGTTAAGGTGTTCCGACATTCTACCACTAGCCCTCCACCTCTGGGTTGCAAGTTCGAATCCCACGTGGGGCAGTTGCCAGGAACTTACCGTAGGTCGGTGGTTTTTCTCCCTGTACTCCGGCTTTCGTCCACCTCCAAAACCTGTCTGTTAATAGGACGTAAATAAAATAAACCAAACAAAAAAAATCGACTGAATGACATAAAAGTGAACACAAGTTCAAGTGTTCACAAACATCACCCCTTGTACGAGTTCGCGGTGCAGTCTGTTGCGGTCAAAACTAGGTCATCGTTACTATATATAGAAATTGACAGAAATTGGACGTCAACACTCTGCAGCCTGCATTTCATTTATACACATAATTAAGCGCCACACTTGTCCTCGCGGTTTGCAGATTTTCTGCGCATTAAATTCGTGTCTGATAACAGTTTACTCTGGTTGTTTTGACTGTTTCCTCCCTTTCAGCCCAAATTGGACAAGTAGTCAGAAACAATTAGAAATTACTAATTATGATTTACAAAGACTTTTGTGTTAAAAACCCGGCACTACAGTGTCATAATAGACATTATATATGTATAAAAACATTGACTTTCATTAAACAGTTGTTTTCTAATGAACTCATGATATTGACCATAAATATCTTGTTCAGTTTATTTTATTTGATACGTTTAACTGTCCATCAGCGCTAGTCGATAAAGTTAATTTACAACAGTTATAAACAAGTTATCCAACTTATATTAATCACTCTTGTCGGCCGGGATGTTAGTGCGGGAGGGGTCTTATTGTGGAAGGAAACCGGAGAACCTGGAGAAAACCTACGTTGTCGGGCTGGTGTCCCCATACCTTTAACACGATAAGATAAGAAAGTGTCGGTAAATTTGTGTACTCGTTATCAAAACATATTTTTGATTATATTTGCGTTCACGGTATACATACACGATATTGATATATAATAATTGGTTGGCTATGCATTATTTATTAACATCAGCAAGTCGCTTTAGGTAAACATATTCTCAAACAGGTATAGCCGCCATCATCATGTGTCTTTTTGCTTATGGAACGACAAACGACCAACGGAGCGTGAAGCTTTTTCGAATTATAACGCCTAAGTGCAGAGCGGCCTAATAAAATCTAAACTCTTTTATAATTTTATGGATTTCAGGACCCGGAGCAGATAAATAGAATAAAAAAAGGACATAATGATAAATAAAACGTTGTTATAAGCATAAATTTATACGTATGGGATTATTATGCTACGTATGTAGTAAGTAAATAAATAAACTGTAAGTTAACCTAAGGAGCCAAGCGTCAAAGCGACCCAAATTCTAGATCTGCAAGATGTTTTAATAATATTCTGAATCGAAACTGAAACTCTTGAAAAATGCACGAATTCTTCTTCTTCTGTTTATATGAATAAAATAGATTCAAAGGCCTGTGGAGTCAGCTGTGAGATACAATGAATAGATATGTATGTCGGGACCTACGTTGACGATTATTTATTGGGAATTATTTCAGAAGGTTTCGTATGCCGTGTTATTGGATTTTTCGTTTGTCACAGTGTATACGCATACCTTGTAAACAAACCTCGGGAACACAACTTATATTGCAAGAAAGATTGCAAAGGGCACACAGATATGAATAGAAACAGCATTATGCAAATGCTTACCTTTAGAAAAAGTGATACAATATGTTGAGATACAATTGCAGAATAAAACGTAACTCCGTACGTTCGAATAATTGAAATTATTCAAATCTTGCATTCAACAATTATTTGCCTACGATGAGGTATATGCAGTTATTTATCAACCTGTGGTAGGTCGTATCTCCCCACTAAACCGGTTAATATCACTGAAAAATCCTCCAGACATGTGCTATACTTTGGGGTACGCAATATTGGTCGATAGATTACAATGTGCCAAGTTCTACGAAGCAAGTTGCAAGAAATAAGAAAGCGGCACATATAAAATTCCTAATTTAATTATGCGATATTTTGCACTTTGTCAAAGCCTATTTGCTTATTACCAGGGGCGTAGTTTCCTATACGCAGCTACGCAGGTGCGTACACATAATTTTCAAAAAAAAATAAAATTAAAAATACATTGCTAATAAAGACTGAGACTGCTGTACAAGAAAATGAGTGTGTTTATTCTTAATTTTTTCTATACTTGAGAATTGGCACTAGAACACGGGGAAACGCTCCAACGACCTTCAGATTTTTTTTGGAGGGGGGGGGGGGGTGAGGGGGGACACCCTAATACCTCCCTTTCCGAAGGAGGTTGACGTATCTCCCTCCAGTACCCATCCCCCCTAGCGCTTAGGGTGCTGTCTTCAGCACCACATCTGCGTACACTTTAAAAACAGCCCTAGCTACGTCACTGATTACCACAGTTTGAAATGATACGTACTAGAGCATTGTTGAACCGTTTACCCTTAATATGATAAATCTGCCTTTGATTCGTATAATTAAATCACACGAGAGGTTCACACAGTGCTAAAGCATAATTTATCAATTAATTAATCCAATGTGCTATGGTACTAACAGTAAAGGATATAATTATTTTCTCTTTGGTTTGAGAATCGCCAATAGGTGGCGCTGTTACTATCATCGTTATAGTTTACAAAAACAAAATGTGTCCAAAACGGGCAATTCTCAACATCAAAAAATAACTCCTTTCACTATGAACGAAGCATCAGTCGGATAAAATTACCAAATTCTGTCTGAATGCATACAAACCAAACGATAATGTTTGGAAATGTTATTTAAGTTTATTGTCATTGTTTATTTTCATTGTTCTTAACATTGTTTGTTTTAATTGTTTTTCCACTAACAGATACAACAATTGAGAGAAATGCCCTGATGGAAAATGTTTACCCGAAATTAAAAGAATATCTCCGAGAAAGATATGGTTTGGAATTCCAGGTAAGTCTTTAATTAAACCTTTATGACTTCCCTCATACGAATAGTCAGAAATGCATGTTTAAATGTGTAACCCTGGTATATACTATCTGCAATATACCGCTCAGCTAGAGGGATCTTATCTCGATCGGTTGAGCGGAAGACTAATAGCCAGAGGTTCAGGATTGGACTCCTAGCGGAGGTATTGAAATAATAATGACTTCTAGTCTATTACAAATATTACAAACTACAGTAGTACGTATGATATAGGAGATACGAGGGTGTGGTAGGACGCTTGGCCCATGACCGAAAGGTTGTAGGTTCGGGTCACGTAACAGAACAAGGTACTTTGATACGCGTGTACAGTCTACTTAGTTGTAAATGAGTACATGGTTGCTACATATAGATGTGAGTACCGAAATTGCAGCACCGGCTATATGCTCCCCACGGATTTGATACAAACTGATGTATTGGCTGTTTGCTACGCTAGCCACGGATTATTAATAATTTATGAACCACTTTGAAACAACTGAAACAAACAAAGTTGTGATATTCTTTATCATTATAATTAATATCTGAATTTCTACTGACATTTTTCAACGCTTGATAAACATGCATTGTTCCTTCTCTAAAAATAATTTACTATGACTGACCAAGTTAAATTGTATATGCCACCAGGAGGTATCAATCAACCTTTCTATAAATACTATTATAATCATCTCTACGACCCCAAAAGCTACGGAGAGGTCTATAAGTTCACTCGAACTTTAACGTCAAATGTCAATTACTGCATGGGTTCCCCGCGAACAAGCTTCATCAATGTTAGTTTAATGGAATACGCTCACGCATTTTTCAAAATTTGTTGTTTTATCAAATATTTCTCGATGACAGGTTGATACTCAAATAGGAGGGTTTGGGCTTGTTACCGCTTTGTGATTATTTATATAAAACCGCACATTTTCTCGTATCACTTTCCCATTAACCTTGATAGTTTTTTTTTCATTAAATACACGCGATGTATATTCTAAACATATTGTTATTTTTTTATTGTTCATCAATCACTTTGTGTTTAATTCATACATTTTCAAATAATACATTAAATCAATGCTTATTCAATAACACAAGGATTGCCTTCGTGGGTCTATGTAGATTTGATTTTGATAAAATGTATAATAGAATGGTTTTATTATCATTTAACATAAAATTATCGAAACTCTGAAGTTCGCTTTCGTATACCACACCTACACAATTTGGTCGAGGTTATCCGACCCCCCGCGATGGCTGTTTGGGTCTACTGTTCCCGTTATGTATTTAGGATAGGGTGACCCAATTTTGAAGTGTGCGCGCGCAGCAAGCCCAGGACTCGGTGACGGGACGGGATGGGGATTTTGGGGGTACAGGGTACACTTGCCTGCGCCTTATCAATAAATAAACACACATTTATTTCACAATGTTGACCAATTCACGTAGGGTTCCGCTAAATAAATGGCTCTAATCTAACTCTTGAAAAGCTAATACTTGGTTACACTTCGGTGTCCGCTATACCCAGAAACACAGAGCGCAGGTACTTAAAAGTATCGTCATCTTGATGCTTCATTTGTAGCGTAACGCACAATCTGAAATAAAACCATGTAGATATATGCCACTCTGTACGGGGTTCCTTAAAATCTTAACTTGACCCAGTTTTGCTGCATTTCTTGTTTTAGAATAATATTTGTTGATTATTTTTGCAAGTATACAGTTGTAGTAGCCAGTGGACGTAGACTACTTGTAGTGGCAATGTATGCGGGGGAAATATATTTGAGTGACAATTTTTCAAAGTAAGCTAACAATGCGTTTGACACTTGATTAGCTATTATTACAACGATGTACACACAATTTCGCTGTAAACTGTACAAGCGCCGTGAATTATTTACTTGACTATTAAATATCGTTAGTATAAACATTTGAATTAAGACAAGGAATTGTCTACATCATTCCATTGGGCGCCGTTCCCTCTGGGACATTAATAGGATGAATTCCACAGAATGGTAAATATATCGTATTGTACAATATCTACATATAGTTTACATATACATCTCCACATCCCCGGGAGACGAGAGAGACTTGGGTTGGGGAGTGAAGTGGTAATTGATAAAGACACATTTACTACCGGATGAGAAATTTACAAGCACGGAGAAAAAAAAAGAAATATTTATTTTTCTAGTCCACTCGAGACATATTTCTGTTCACAACACTGTAAGAAAATCGTCCGAAAACCATCCGCCGAACAAATATAGTACCCAAGACATATAGTGATTTGCAGATATATAATAAATGAATTGATATTCAAATATATTTCACTACTGTTCAAATAGTTTATAATACATTAATCGAAATAATATTTTTACGAACAATACATACTCTGTAAGTGCCCTATTCGTATACAAGGTTTTGCACCGAATGACCTTTAAGTGATTATCATTCAAATTGTTCGGGGTTAACATTAACGATTTGTTATGTGTGATGATTTGTGCAACATTTCTGATCGATACGGCCCTCCGAATAAAAATGATACAATCAGCAATTTAGATTTTCCGCTGAATAATTCGTAAATTATTTTGCGTCGCGGGAGTCCTATAGCGGCTTTTCACCATGTCCTTCCTACTCAATACTTACATTTCAACGTAACCTTAAACAACAACAAAAGGTAAACAAAAATGTGTATACAATGTGAATCTTAACCAAGAATTTTTAGTTTCAATGTTTTAAAGGGAACCTTTCCGAGATAGGTATTTTAGGCCTATTTGTAGTATTGATAGCCCAAATCATCTGGCTATAATTAGCGTGAAGGGATCATTAATTCAAACGTTCATTAGTGACGTACTTTAAGCATTGTTTAAGGGATACGAATGGAGGATGAACCTAATTAGCATTTTCAATTTCAATAAGTAAAATCATCCTGAACTCATTCACCCCTAGATTTGCATAATGAACTGTTCCAACCTTTGATTTGGAAGAGCTAAAATATTTATTCGGGGGTAAATTAAGTAAAATCATCATTAACTCATTCACCCCTGGATTTGTATAATGAACTATTCGAACCTTTGATTTGGAAGAGTTCAAATATGTATTTGGGGGTACATTTGTAAATTAGTTGAAAGCATGTCACTTTTCGCTTTAGTAAAAAAATACGTTTTCTTTTCCTTTATCCCCAAATAGATAAGACAAAATGCCAGTGCCTCATGGTATAGCGATATAATCATGGCAAGTATTGTGTGGTACACACAACCGAGCATGGGTTGTTATAGATTGAGTTATATATAAATATACTGTATACCAAAAAACCTATGCAATATACATTGTACATAATGTACATTTTGTATCCCTTGCGCGATTTTTGCAACACATTTTCAAATAGAAAAAAAATTGAACAATGACTAGACCAAAGCGTTGCAGATCGTTATTATTGTATTTCAGAAAAACAAAAACTCTTAGAGACATTTAGAATAATTCTTTTGTGATTCAGTGTGCTTTGCCGTACAGCTCTATTGATTAGGGCTAGATTAAGCAAACAATGTATTGTGCTGTAACCATTTATTATGTAAATATGAATTACTTATGGATGAAATTATGAATTGTAATTCAAGCTATTTTTCAGTGTAAATTTATTAAACTTGTTTAAGGTTGTTGGTGAAGCCAGGCTTTGTTCATTTCAATAATAACTGGTAATGCATACTCTCTATATCGGGGCCGCGGTGACCGAGTTGTTAAGGTGTTCCGATTGTCTACTACTAGCCCTCTACCTCTGGGTTGCGACTTCGAATCCCAAATGGGGCAGTTGCCAGGTACTGACCGTTGTTCGGTGGTTTTTCTTCGGGTACTCCGGCTTTCCTCCACCTTCAAAACCTTGCACATCCTTAAATGACTCTGGCTGTTAATAGGACGTAAAGAAATATAAACCAAACCAAATCTCAAAGATTGCTTTTGACCGTTTCCGTGTGTATACCTGAACTATGCTTTCTTACATTAGTGCAATGTAAGGAAACGGAATCTTCCGTTCTTTTGTTGGAACCCGACGTTCCAATGTTTTCCAGTATCGAGACTTGACCGAAAGAGCTACTACTTTCCCTCCCTTTTTATCAATTTTAATATTTTTTTTTCTGTTCTAACAACGAATGGAACTGTGTATAGAATAATATAGTATATTTACCACTGAATGGCATTGCCACTATATATCCCTACCAAATTCAGTTGGCATTCATCAGGCCCTGAATGCAAATGACCGATTGTTGACGTCATCATGATTATGACGCCATAATTGTTACGTTGGATACCATTGACCGTCCCCGGGCGATGGCTGTTCTTTTCATTGAACAAGCATATGCGACAAATACATTTATTGAGCTAAATGCTGAGAAATAAAATTTGTTATTGATTGTTTTATGACATGAGCAGATTCTAAAAATGGTAAATATAAGTATTGAACTGCTTTCAGTTGGCATTCATAGGCTATATGAATGCCAAATGGTCTAGAGCGCTTCATTGAATTTGCCTTTGACCATTTGGCATTCATATAGCCTATGGATGCCAACTGAAAGCAGTTCAATGCTTAAATAAATGTGTTTTTAGTACCTGGAAGGTATCTATAGGAGTGTAGACAATAGTTATAGAAAAGTCAAATATAATTGCGCAACCGGAATATCCAAGTCGCGGAAATGTAACCGTTTAAGTTGTGTGGAAATGACAATACTGTATCCGACATAAGCTTTACCAAGCTTTCAATGATACGAAGACAGTGATTCAGTGATTTATCTAACCAATGCTTCGTTTTAGCAAATGGTGTTGTGATCTAATAACATGCATTGCAATTGCTGACTAAATTAAGAAAAGCTAGTTTGTCAGAAATTCCATTGCATGCCTTAAAGCAAAGACGGTATTTTCTATGACATATGTTTCCCTAGGTTAATATTAAAATAGATTTAAGGCTACATCAATTGTTTATCCGTCTGAGGACATTTTTAGACGTTTTTGAGAAAACCAGTGAAATCACATAATGGGTCTAGACGAACAAGTTCAATATTAAGTTGTAATAAAAATAATTACATAGTAAGTTTATTCGATGAAGTTAAAGCAGAGAACTCTTCCTCTGTCGGAACATCTGGTCTTATATTCTCTTGCATTTTGCATTTTCCCAAGGGATTTTGTGTTAATCTTTTCTTAGTTCAAATTTTGTTCCTAATTTAATCGATTTTGAGTCCCGATTATGGCTTTGTTTACGCTTCGGTATGCTTTGCCTTTTCTTTTTGCAACATGATCGATAAAATGAAAACGAATCGCTTTTCTAATTAGTTCAAATTCATTGTTTGATGCAGGAAATTTTGTGTAATACAGTGCATGTCCTATTCAATATGAAATATACATGAAATGAAATTCGGTCATAGTTTACTAAAATATACATGAATGTAGTTATCGGGACCTACTGACTCAGTTACCAACTAACGGTATTAACGGTTTTGTTTGCCTCTTGGGTAATTGAGCAGACGGTATTTGTTATTGATTTCACTGTTCCTAGTTATGTTTTTATGTTCAAATGTTCCAACATCAATATTTATCATGATGAAATATTTAGACGTGTCTCATATCTTTATTCGATCAGACTTGTTTTTGTCTTAAGGGGAGATACAGTAAGAGAAACTATCAGAGTGTTATGCCAATACCTCTTGCAGAAATGTAGGTTAATAAAGACTATGAGTAAATTTTATATTGACGTGACGTCACGAATACGGTAAACTCTGATGCCGGAAAGAGAAAACGACGGCGTGATAAAATTAAAACCTTTCACAAAATTTTAACCATAAACATTTACTACCGGATGAGAAATTTACAAGCACGGAGAAAAAAAAAGAAATATTTATTTTTCTAGTCCACTCGAGACATATTTCTGTTCACAACACTGTAAGAAAATCGTCCGAAAACCATCCGCCGAACAAATATAGTACCCAAGACATATAGTGATTTGCAGATATATAATAAATGAATTGATATTCAAATATATTTCACTACTGTTCAAATAGTTTATAATACATTAATCGAAATAATATTTTTACGAACAATACATACTCTGTAAGTGCCCTATTCGTATACAAGGTTTTGCACCGAATGACCTTTAAGTGATTATCATTCAAATTGTTCGGGGTTAACATTAACGATTTGTTATGTGTGATGATTTGTGCAACATTTCTGATCGATACGGCCCTCCGAATAAAAATGATACAATCAGCAATTTAGATTTTCCGCTGAATAATTCGTAAATTATTTTGCGTCGCGGGAGTCCTATAGCGGCTTTTCACCATGTCCTTCCTACTCAATACTTACATTTCAACGTAACCTTAAACAACAACAAAAGGTAAACAAAAATGTGTATACAATGTGAATCTTAACCAAGAATTTTTAGTTTCGGGTGGAATATCCCTATCCTACATGCACGCATATGAAAGAGTCTTATAGTATTCTTGTAGGATAGTAAAGTGGAAGTTTTTTATACTCATTAATATGCTTACTTGCTGTGACTCGGTTCTCATTTTAAGGATTGATTTTTCCTTGAATGTGACAAATATTTACATGGCGGGTGAAGTAGGAGATGCTTACTCTTCCGGTACATCTGGTCTTATTCCATTGTACTTTTTACGAGGGTCTCCATGTAAATCTTTCCTTTGTTCATATTTTGCCTCGAGTTTATGTACATAAACATGACTCAACGTTCTTTAACTGTTTAATCGATTTTGAATTAAAGTTATGGTTTTGTTGACATTTGGGTATTCTCTGAGTTTTATTATTGTAAACTGTCTATGAGGTTAATAACACAAGTAGTACTGACAAAACCGTACTAAATAAGGGTGTCGATTATATCACCTATGAATGCCATATCATAGATGTCGACGTCATTGATGTTATAACGTTATGCATTTAACGTAGGATAGTTTTGAGACCCCTGAAAAATACCTGTCACATGCATAAAATTAACATGCAATATATCCAAGTTAACTTAATATAAAACTAGATTGTAATTAATATTTCTTTCTCAAATACTAGATATAAACATCAAACGTTTAATACTACGGTGAAGTGTTTTTCCTTTTTTATTTTCCTTACTTTTCTGTTAATGCCATGGAACAATCTTGTTCAAATATTAAATATAAAACATCACACTTTTTATGATATGGTAAAGTTTTTTCCATTTTTAATTTTCCTTACTTTTTCTGTTAATACAATAGAACGTTTTTTAAAATCTGTAAAATACCTATTGTGTGTTATGTTTTTAAGCGAAAAATGCATTAAATTACGCGCTAATTTACCTAGAAATACACAAGAACGATTAAGTGGGGCGAAACATAGGTAGAGTTAGTAAACTTTAACAAATACTAATAGTGAGTCACATAATAGTATCGTAATTGATATAAATTGAAGGTATTCAAGTGTGTTAGGTTACTCATATCAAGTTTAAGTATTTGTTCCGTTTTCCATCTAAAAGTTATTCTGAAAGTTTACAAAAGAATCGGGTTCCCCTTTCAATTAGCTTTCAATTTAATATACTGGAGTCTGATTGGGTAAACTAGCCAACGGAAAATTCGAGTGTTTGCACGAAGGTATTGGTCAATATTTGATATAATGTCAAATGGACTAATGTGCCATTGTCAATGTTTTACTTAGTCGGTTTCGTTACCCAATACGCACTTGAAAACTGAACAGGGGGTTCGCTGTAAGAGAGAAAAAACCCAGTCAAAACAGACTAAAGTTCATTTAATCGCATATAGATATTAACCTGCAACAAATAAGCAATTTTTATATTGCTTTAGTTTATATATGTAACTAAACATGACTCAACGTTTTCTTGCCATTCCAGGTCAGCTCTAAACTTCATTTCTCTTTTAAATCTTTCAGACTTGTGATTTTTTTTTGATTTTTTGGGATTCTATTTGAAGATCTATTTTACGTTTCTGTGATGAGTCTTTGAACTTGTAAATTCAAATACTTATTTGAGGTATACATATCTTGCTCTGTGAAACTAATCAAATATGCCCCCCCCCCCCACTCCGGATCAATGACGGTTTTTTTTAGTTGCATAATAGATTATTTTTTCAATTTACAATCCTAAAGTATGTTTTTCAACTCTTTGAAAATTGTCAATTCAAATATTAATTTATAGTATGAATCACTTTGCTTATGACAAGTTTAACAACATATCTTTTTTAAACTCACGCTTTTTTAAAATGGTGTAAACGTATTCTTGCAATGGAATGCTATTTCAGATCCATGCACTGTTTCTTTTGAAACTTTAATTAAAACATATTTCATTTTTCTTCAAAGTTTGCTATGTTAGACATCATCAAACATATCTTTAACAAATAATTATACATTGTACTTTCCTTAAATCATGTGTTATTATTTTTTATATTTCATTTGAAGATCTATGTTATGTTTTAGTGATAGAAGTCTTTTAAACTTGTAAATTCAAATATTTATTTGAGGTATAGGTATCTTGCTCTGTAAAACCAATCAAAAATGTCCTTGTCTAACAATGGGGCTTTTCTACAATTGCATAATGGATACAATTTGAAAATTTTCAATCTATTTCATATCTATATGATATATCTTACAGCTCTTTGAAACTTGTAAAATCATTTTTATTATAGTAATATATTTTCGCTGAGTAGAACTTCTCAAACATGTTCAATCTAAACTCACGGTTTCCTGACACGGTGTTACCAATTATTCTTGCAATGCTATTTCATACCTATACTCTATTTGTGTTGAAACTCTTTGAAACTGATTATTTCAAATGTTTATTTCAAATATAGATATTTTGCTTGGTTTAAAGACCTAATATACGTAACTTTCGGCAAAACCTGAAGCGAAAATCAAGCCTAATAACTTATTATATTTATAGATTTAGTTAAGATTAACTGATATTAGCAATATTCAAGATGAATTCTTATGCGGTTACCGGCACAGCAGCAGTTGAAACTCGGTATTTGTAAACACGCGTCCATTTTGAACTGTCTTTTAACTTCGGCTTGTTGTTGAAGTTGGCCACACCTGAATTATTTTCAATTCTTGAATTTTCCTGTCTGGAGTTTCTTGTAAGTTACCGCTCAGGTTTACTTCATTTTTGTCTTATTTTTGCATGGTTATCAACTGGATTTTTTTTCAGAATTTTTCCGATTCACGATATATTGGGCCTTTAATGTCACCAAACGTTTGCTTACATATTACTACCTGGCTTTCCAGAGTGTGTTCTAGTAAATTATAGTGTAGGTCCGTGTTTTGGCACTGAGAACCCAAACATTGTCAAACACGCGCGATATCGAGATAGTATTGACAGGCGCAGTGCGATATCGAAACTTATTATATATCCCAAACACGAATCTAAATGCAATTTGTTTAAGGGGGATATCTACAGATAATAGCCTACTCACGATGTGACCCCCTCTGTTATCTGTATATATACGTAATTAAAATGTATAATAACGGTGGATATATTTCGTGTGACATAGCCACGCTACATAGATAGTGTGTCTGTTGACTTTGTGGAACCGCCTTGTTGACTTAGATGTCGATTGGCTGACAGTTTAAACATTACTGCGGGTCTACCAAGGTAACAGCATATACCGACGACAATTTAATGAATCACAGTATATCAGTAATAGATTCACATAACAGTGCAATACTCTTCTATTTGTTAAGTACTAACTACCGTTACATACTCTACAGGAACGTGACGAACACGCTGTCACGTTTCTGGATTTTGATCTGAATTTTGACACATGCATCGTTCCTCTCTGATCCCCTAAATTATTATTTAAGAATAGGACGAATGCTTCTGTACGATATGTTTCTTTTTGTCATATTACACATTTATTTCTGCTTTGATTTTGGTTTTATTTTTTTTTCACGTTCTCATAATTTAATCTTGTTTGAAACAAGCATTTTCATTGGTTTCAAAAACAATCAGCCAATAACGTAAAAAAAATGACGTCTCCGTTTATAACGTCGCTTTTTATTGGTTGATGCAGCAGCGTAATAATTTGAAATAGAAAAGAGTCCATCAATAATGTGAAAACTAGAAATCGAGTAAACTCGGGAATTATTTTCACGTAGACCATTGAAAAAGTACAAGAGAATACGACCAGGTGTTCCAAAAGAGCAGTCGCCTTCTGCTTCATCGACGTCACCAGCCATGTAAATCTGTGTCACATTCAAGTTAATGTCTCGTCCTCAAAGTGATAACAGATTCATCGTTCTCAACCAGCAGACAGACCAAACAGCATATCACAAAATGTCCACATTCATACAAAACCCTTATTATAACAGTTGTTTCTCCAGTTATGAGATTGTTATGTCGATGACATGAATGTAGTTATTTCATATTAAAGGACCAATATTCGTAACTTTCGGCAAAACCTGAAGCGATAATCAAGCCTGATAACTCATTATATTTATAGATTTTTTTTCAGAATCACGAAAAATTCCAGAAGTTGCGTATATTGGGCCTTTAATTAGACATAATTCCATAGTTACGACAATAGAAAAATCGTACCTCATGGCCGTAAAAGGCTTCCGTACTGTTCAGACATACAATGTAGCTAGCATCAAAGAGGCTTTGACCAAACCCTAAATACCACATTAATTTTACCGAAAGAAGGTATATCTATTTAATATATATACATTGAAGATTGGTGTCCAATATCAAAAGTTAGCGCTGTTTACCTCACTTACAATAAAGATAGCATGGCCGATAGATCAAACACAACTCTGTGTAGTCTTGTGATGGGATTTCCCCTGGATAAATAGGTGTCGTATATAGATGATAAGATTAATGTATGAAAGGGTTTATTATCATTTCAGTCTTTATGACTGCGATTACAACATACTTGTGATAACAATATGCTATTTTTACACACAATATAAATATAACTCCAAACTGAAAATATCCACTATTTTCACTTATTTATGACCCCGCCATGAAATGGGAGGTGGGGGGGGGGGCATATAGTGTTACCCATGTCCGTCCCATGGTAAGGTAACCAGCTTATTTAAATAATTACTGATCCGATTGTCATCAAACTTCGCATACGTAATAAGCACGAAGAAATTATTTCATATGGGGGAAGGAGCATTTATGTCTCGCAGACATTCCTGTTTTTTCTATGTACAGTGCTGGGTTTTATTTGGCGATTGTTCCTAGTAAAATCCAAAATGCATTGAGACATTTTCTTAACATTAACAAGAATCATGTATCGTTTAAGAAACGAATGTGTGTACTCTTTGAATTTAAATTTCTTTCAAGGTTTATTAACTAGGCTACTTTCAAACGATACACATGATTGCGCATTGACATAGTTGAGTTGCCATTAATATCCATTTTTCTTGCAAAGATATTAAAAGAGTTTCTATTGTTTTTTTTTATTATTATTTATGAAAGATTTTCCACGTATACATGGCCTGTTTTTGTTAGATCGGCCGAGAGAAAAACTTTGACCCCGCTTTTTTTTAAAAAGGTGTCTTTTTCAATGTAACGAACATTTAAACCATATTCGTTGTGGTTCTTTGTTAGGTAAACGGTTATGTTTTATGCCTTGTAATCAAAACTTGATAAATATAACAATGCGAATATAACAATGCAATTTATTTTCCTACAATGTAATACCTTCCAAATTGAACAATGCCTAAAAGATAGAGCAATATAATGCATGTCACTTTACTGTCAGTTTTGATGCAATTGACTTTCAAATTCATTCTCTAAAAGAATAGCACATTTCTTCTTTGACAGTACGATTTCCACTACCGAGACAATCATAAGACGTCATTTGTTTAATAGTGTTATTACAATCGTGTAATGACATAGCCGTTTGACATGACTGAACGGGCCAGTTATGTGATAAAATTAGATACGTAATGTTTTTTCTCGCTTGATCTGGTTTTATGCAAGGAGGTCTAGTATGACTATTCGTTGTGATAATGACTTATCCTTTATGGGATCGTGGTTTATTTTCATATATCTTAATCTACATATATATGAGGAAAATATGAAAGAAATTGATGAGGGGGGCAAATATTGACACCACCTTTGTTGTTTTACCTCTTGCTGCGATTCCTCATTTTTATTATAAATTAGGTTCTTGGTTTTATTTATACAAGCTGTTGCCAATAATTATTCTTAATTCTTCATTTGTTTTGCCATACTTGAGTCTATCAATGCCCAAATAGAATTGTATATCCTCAATATTCTGTGCTCCGAGAAAATAATGAATACGCTAAGAAACCATATAGAATTTACTTTATCCTACCATTCATTCTTTGTGAGCTTTATAGCATCAACCTTGCAGAGAGATTAATTTCTCCGGAAATTGCAATTGCGAAGAAGTCCCAGGGGTTGATGAGTACTGTGTAAAGAAATCGTGTGCACTCATTCACTCATGAAATTCCATAATGAAGAACATTTTTTGGTCTCCAAACCGCTATGATTTGGAAGGATTCAAATATGCCTTCATGAAGGTGACGAGCTAATTTTACCATCTCAGTTTACATGTAAACAAAAGACTGTACTATCAGCTACATATGAATGAGTTTCATATCAGTTATGCATACTGTGCAAGATTTCCACTGTTAAAGGTCTTTGATTGGACTGCCCAGCAAGCGACAATGTAAACAATCATTTCCTTTGATGTTTAGGTTAGATGGTTACTCTGTAACAACTTTGTCTCTTTGGAAATAGGGCCATGAACACGGTTTTAAAAGTCTGACCAAGATTCGATTCCATTTGAAGTTCTTTTTATACTATGTTCTATTAATATTCACAAGTGTATGATGTCTTGCTCTCAGGAAATGTGATTTTAAATGGTCTCAATTTATTTGGGTTTATTATTTGTTCATGGCGGTTGATATTTGCGATAACACCATCATGTAGAAACCATATAGGGTGTCTTTAACCATATAGGGTGTCTTAAACCATAACAGATGTCTTTAACCATATAGGGTGTCTTAAACCATAAAGGGTGTCTTAAACCATTTAGAGTGTCTTACCATTAAACCATGTAATATATCGTTAACCATAGAGGGTGTCGTTAACCATATAGGGTGTCTTAAACCATAGAAGGTGTCTTAAACCAAATAGGGTGTCGTTAAGTTATCAACGTAAAAAGTTCCTTAGTAGAATGTACTCCTACTACGATGTGTCACCTGGTTCTACATGTACAATGTAAACGTCTATCAGATATAACTTACGATACGACTTTACATTGTATTTCCCTTAAGTTCAACATTAGTCTTGCTATAATGCAAATATGAACTAGAATTTAGAACAATCTATCTTTTATAAGAAAAATAATGAAACAATGAATTTTTTGGTTCGCGTTATACATTTCACTTTTTGCTAGTCCTGGGGTGTTTTACTGCTATGATATATACAGAACGAATCAGAGGAGATGTGAATTCCCACTGCCATTCATTCGAATTGATATAGAAATATATAATACTGTACAACCATTAGAGGATATGGGGTAATGCACAGAATTACCCCTCGGGAAAAATATTAATATCAACGGGTAACCCTCTTTTTAAATATAATATAATTTGTATACTATATGTATTATACTTTGAAATATTCTTATACTATTAGTATTGAGGTTTTCATAAACGAGTATCAAAGTCTCCTCTCCCTATCTAACGTGTTAATAGCCACACCCTTAATCCTGTTATATCCTGGTCAGTGACCACGCCCTACAATAATTGTATCTGTAAGATATGTGTCCTATTAATAGAAATTTACAAGTATGAACAAGGATAATCGATATAATAAAGTTATTAGGACACGTATGGAGACGCAGTGGCATAAACGAGCACTACCTTATATAGACATAAAACAGGTGAACATTTTTTTTTTTATTTAAACAGGTTAACACATTTAGATTGACATTTACTTTACAATAATGCCCCGATATATACTATATGAATTGCCTACACGATGCTTGCACATTAATAAATAAGGTACATACACTATCACAGATATGTAGCTTACACAGTGTCATATATAGCTATTGTTATAAGACATGCACGGTACGTAATTTACACATTTTTGTAGTAAATGTACACGATTTGAAATTATACAGAACTGATTTTATTTCATAAACTAAGGGGATAAACGCATCTGACCCTTCTGCTTCTACATTAGTTTAAAAATTTTGGATTCCCACCTTTTATCACTGAAGAGACCTGGGAGGACGAAACAGATGTTTAATGCAGTTTAATTTATGTTTGCGACATACTATATCGATTACTAAATTTAAAAGGAACAGCATATGTGTGTGTTACGTCATCTTTCAGAGTATCTAAGATAGTCTCTGCAAATAAAATTAGACTAAACACTTGGTAAATACGTGTGGACCATTCTAATTTGTTCCATAAGATGCTCTCCAAGTAGCTAAAACACCTCTGATAGTTTGATGAATTTAGAATTCGTAGACAAGCACTATAGCATAAGCAAGTAGTGTTTGGTACTTGCGACTTAAGCTGACAACACTCTTTCATTACTAAGCAATATTACATTAATTTAGAGTCAAGAAATGCGGGTTGATGAAGACATGTAAGAGCCAATATTATGGTCGCTATTTTGTTCTCCTTGAGAAATATTTTGTATCCTTGTATGATATGAAGACGGACGCTTTTGAATATGTTCATTTGTGTGCCTACATCTGATTGACTCTGTTCTCACTTTGAGGTTGTGACCATCAAGATTTACATGGTAGATATCGTCGATGAAGCAGAAGCCGCTTACTCTTCCGGAACCCATGGTCTTATTCTTTTGTACTCTTACAAGGGTTTCCATGTTAATCTTTCATTTGTTCATAGTTTGCCACTAGTTTAATCGATTTTGAGTTCGGTTTATGGTTTTGTTGCTGCTTCGGTATTCTTTTTTCTTTTGAGATGAATGTTAAATATACTTTACTATTAGATAGCTTAAAGATACATTAAGACTGGTGCAAAAAAGTTTGGTACGAAAACAAGCATTTTAAAGGCCAAATATACGTGATTTCCGGAAAATTTTTGTGATTCTGAAAATCTGAAAAAAATGCAGTTGATCACCATGCAAAAATAAGCCTAAAACGTAGTAAACCTATACGGTAACTAACAAGAAACTCTTGACAGAAAAATCCAAAAATATGAAAATAATTCAAGTGGGGCCCACTTCAACAACAAGTCGAAGTTAGACAGTTCAAAATGGACGCGTGTTTACAAATACTGAGTTCAAACTGCTGCTGTACCGGTAACCGCGTAAGAACTCATCTTGAATATTGCTGATATCAGTTAATCTTAACTAAATCTATTAATATAATAAGTTATTATGTTTGATTTTTTCGCTTCAGTGTTTGCCGAAAGCTACGTATATTGAGCATTTAAAACATCTATTAATGTTTTATAGATCAGCAGTCTTAAAGTCTGTCACCGTGCTGGTATAATTTGTGTATTATAAGATGAAAACATAAGTAAAGAGATCATTATGTAAAAATGTTACATAAATTCTAATGTCGTAAACTACAATATAGAAATACTGTAGTTATAAATATATGCTGATTAAAAGATCGCACAAGACAGAATTAAAATTGTGTCATTAATTTAGTATTTGCTCTGTCTGATATAGGTAAAATATCAATTACAAAATTGTGAAAGAAAATCGATGATAAAAACAGCATTTTTGATAACAAAAGCAGTAGGCCATACCCTCATAAAAATTACTTATTAACGATGTATAGGTGATAAGTTGTAGTGATCGCATTTTGATCGATATAAGTTATCGTTGTAGCGCATCTTATGCTCTATTGTGTATTCTCACAGGTGACTTAAAATAGGGCTAGTCTATTACACTTTCGCTCACATTGCTAAGTCAGGGTTGTCGGACAAAATATACCCGAAACACAACCAAATTAGCCCGAATCTACTGTTGTGTATGGTCCGTCAAGTGAACTCAGGTCCACGTGGTGTTTGGGTAGTACCTAGATAAATCTAGGTTCATGTGGTGTTTGGGTAGTACCTACATAAATCTAGGTCCACGTGGTGTTTGTGTAGTACCTACATAAATCTAGGTTCACGTGGTGTTTGGGTAGTACCTACATAAATCTAGGTCCACGTGGTGTTTGGGTAAAACCTACATTAATCTAGGTCCATGTGGTGTTTGGGTAGTACCTACATAAATCTAGGTCCACGTGGTGTTTGGGTAGTACCTACATAAATCTAAGTCCACGTGATGTTCGGGTATTACCTACATAAATCTAGGTTCATGTGGTGTTTGGGTAGTACCTACACAATCTAGGTTCACGTGGTGTTTGGGTAGTACCTACATAAATATAGGTTCACCTGGAGTTCGGGTAGTACCTACATAAATCTAGGTTCACGTGGAGTTCGGGTAGTACCTACATAAATCTAGGTTCACCTGGTTTTCGGGTAGTACCTACATGAACGTTTGTCAGTCCATTTTATATTATCATACATGTAAGTCAGATTTAATTCACTTACAAGTTAAGTCTGAGTTAATCCATTGTAATTCTCTCATGTAACGTATATCATGTTTGTCTATTGTACTGTGTTATATAAAGATGGACGTTTTTGAGCTTACTTGTTAGTGTGCTTACTTGTGATTGATAATGACTCGATTCTTGTTTTGAGGATTGATATTTACATGGATGTGACCAAGATTTATACGGCGGGTGTCATCGATGAAGACGCTTACTCTTCCGGAACACCTGGTCTTATTCTCTTCTACTTTTTACGAGGGTCTCCATGTAAATATTTCCTTTGTTCCTATTTTGCTTTTAGTTTAATCGATTTTGATTGCAGATTATAGTTTTGTTGATGCTTTGGTATTCTCTGGTTCGTTTTTAGGATAAGTCTATTGTTCATTTTCCCAGGTGAATTATTTTAGGTTCGACTTGTGACATCAGTCGGTGTAAGTCGATTGTGAATGTTTCTACGTTACTTTAGTAAGGGTTAGTCCACTTTACATTCTCACCGATAACTGAAGTCAGAGTATAGTCTCACCCGTGACTTAGCTCAGGTTTATTCAACGGCATAGTCTTACATTGATTACAGTCACGGATACTCATTAAGGTAGTGTTACAGGCAACTTAAGTCAAGTATAATGCCCTGCAGGTAATTTAGTAATTGTGAAGAAGTCAGGTACTCTATTGCACAGTTTAACACGTGACTTAAGTCATGGATATCCATTGTAACTCCTGTTGCTGACTAACTCACGGATACTCATTTGTGTAATGATACAGGTAACGAAAGTCAAGTATAATGCCCTACAGGTAATTTAGTAATTATAAAGTAGTCAGGTACTCTATTGCATAATCTAACAGGTTACATAAGTCATGGACATCCATTGTAACTCCCACTGGTGACTAATTCACGGAAACTGCTTTTAAAATCCTAATAGATAACCTCGGTCGCAAGAACTCCATTACACAGAAAATGAGCATGAAGTTCAGTGGTGTATTGCATTGGTAGCACGCGGTTTAGACGAACCTCGATGGGATTGTAAATGTTTTACATATATGTATGTTTTATAAATATGCAAATGTGCTGATGCTGCTGGCGCTTGTTACCATTTCACTGTCTTTGTTCTCTAGTACCAATAACATTATATAAGTCCCTTGTGGTTTTGAAAATAATGCTTTTATGACATTTATGGCGTAACATCTTTTTAAATTGTCCTACTTCAGGGTACAAAACAAAGATAAAATCATAATTTTGTCTTTTCAGGTGTTTTACATTTTAAGTTTGTTCAACAGAAAATATGCTTTTATGGTATTTATGCCTTAACATGATTTTGCATTGTCATACACAAAGATGAAAACATGATTTTTTTTTAATTTCAGTTGTTTTGAAATTTTGTTCCACAGTATTGTATCTTTTTTAACAATTTGTATACATTCATATTATTTTGGTATTAACGAACTCTCCCACGTGTATGACCTCAAATAGTACAAATCAACGTTTGACCTCATTTTGAAAAGAAAATAAATCGATATTGATTGCAAAGGTTTGGTACAGATATCGAACTGCGATAATCCTGATTTGTGCAAATATTCTGCTCCAATATCCGACCAAATAATCACCGATAACGAATTTTGTTTTATAGTACACAGCTATCCCGATCTTTGAAAATTAATCCGTTGAATGAACCCAATTTTCTAATCAATTAGCCATGTATTATTTCTAAACCACGCGACGTGTAACATTATTGGCGTGTTATTTCATATTTACGGGAGCTTTAAATCTTTCTGAAGCACCTTGCCGTTGTTTGTATTGAATGTAAGGATTATATCAAACACATAATACACCTGTTCAAATTACTAGTTTCCCATTGTGTTAATCAGCAGACCCATTGAATCGAGCACGCGATTAAAATATAGTTCCGCATGCCATTGGTGTTATCTAGTTATTGGCGCGGAAGGATATGTAAGTTGTACTCCAGTGAAACAAAGACAGATAAAATATCCCGTTTCCAAAGTTCAAACACTTATCGTCATTTGAACTTGAAACTACGCAGCCTCTTGGCCATAAGGGCAGTGACGTCATTCGAGTTCCGGAAAGTTTTGAGTCATACGTGTTCGCATGTTTATTTGCATTAGAAGTAATTTAAACCACATGTACTTGGTTATGAAGTTATGTGCGCAAGATTTAATCAAACATTACACATTTAAAAGTTCGAATCATGAACCTATTACTCCCGATCGATAAAAGATGTATGTAACGTTTTAAGAAATATTGAAAACTATTGACAAAAAATTTTGTTTAACCATACGCGAAAGAGACAAATCATATAACCGCCCCTCGTTAAAAAATATAGTAAACTGAATTATCTAAGAAATCATGTTACTTGTACATGACATATACGCATTTCGATTTTTATTACAACTTTTCATTAATTTCGATTAATTTCTTGCGTGATTGACACCTTCTCCTTTTATATGGATATTTAATAAACAATTTCAATAAACTCATTTGTGCTATTTGATTAATTTCGACCCGTAGATTTTCTATGTTGACTCTGCTACGTAAGTACAACCCAACCTCTTCTTGACTAAAGAAAAGTTCACTATGTGATACTTTTTTAAAAAACATTTTTTTTGTTCATTTGCAGATAAATGATATTACTAACATCATTTCAAGGATATCTGTACAGTCAATTTTTATCATTATGAGCTTATGTAATGTTTCAAAACCATTTTCAATGCGATTATTTTTATTTATCGACTTTTAACATATTCTGTATAAATATAACCATGCCTCGAATAGCTCACCTTGCTAACCCACTTATCGGCAGTATGTTTGATTACAAACGCGTTTCCGCTCCGTTCCATACCTAGTCTGATAAACTGTAAGCGATGTCAAGCGTCAGTGTGATCCAGACATATTGATCGACAAAACACTTGATAATTGAATACGTCTAAAATCTAAACCAAACATTTCTAACCCGACATTTGTACCTTGGTATGTTTTATTGGAAAACGTTCTATAATAAGTTGAATAGGTGACTTGTTCGTGTCATTCCGGAATTTTCCTTTCTCAAAAAAAAGCTGTGGTTGGTTCAAATAAAAATAATCTTGGCATAGGACGGCAAAGACGAATTCCATTAACTCATAAATCATGTTTATCTGGAGTGGTTCATTGTTATAGGTTCGACATTTATCTGCGATTCCTCCGCGACAAATGGCGATGTGTTATGTGGTAACTAAGAAATAGAAAGATAAATGGATTTGATGGATCAATGCTCAATTTTCAACCAAGTAAAATTAAATCGAACACCATTAAATGATAAGCGATTGCAAGGCTAGCGCAAAATCGAATTTATTATTATTGGCAGGGTCCCTGTAGTGATCGAAGATTAAGAGGACTTTCTTTCTAGGGATATTAGCATTACATGGATGCCACAATGACGAATTTCTATAGCTACTGATAAGTTTACTCTTCATATTGGTAGGTCAATCCAAGTTCATTATGATGTTTCTACTCCGATTGATTTTAAAGTGATTTACTATATATGACAGAATCAAGTGTTTAAGTGCTTTGAAATGATACTGTCCATCTGTTCCTGTTACTTATTGTGGCAATCCATCATGTTTTTTTTTTTACATAATCGTCATTAGATATTGGCTGCAGAAATATCATCGATATGTAATTCCTTTTATTATTATTTTTATGAGCAACATAAATACCGGGAAGCGTTTTATTCATTTAAAATTCTAAAGTGCATATTCTAAAACAAAACAACAGAGATAAAATGAGTATAATTTAGTCCGCATTTCTCTTCCGTTTTCTGCAGGCAGGTTATACTGTAAACCAACTTATTTTCGCGGCGACTTAATTTCGCGTTTTCAAATAAAACAACTATTTCATGTCGATTTAATTTCGCGATAAATACGGTCGTGAAGCCTACGTAAAAGTTACGTTTGATATCACTGACAGGGTGATGGCTATTCTATTCATTGAACAAGTACACATCTTGAAATGTTAAACACAGGTATCACACTGCTTTCAGTTGGCATTCATATTGCCTATGAATGCCAAATGAAAGCAGTGCAATGCCTAAGTAGACGATAAAAAGGTTACGGGCGGTAATGTTTGTTAAACGATTTCAGTCATTAAAATGATTATAACTTAAAGTAAAGATGTATTCATAAAAATTCAATTCGTCCCTATAACTTATTTTTTGTGTGTGCTTCCTTCAATTAGTCCTCAGATACAAATATAAAATGTATTATATTCCAAATGTCGCCAATAAAAGCCAGTACGTTTAACGAATTGTCAATGCCATATTGTAAGTATGTTAGCCTCGTTCTCAGACAGCGGTCAATGTTTGACCTCATGATCCACTGCAATGTTTGCAGATAATCATCAGGGTGGCTTTGTTGATTCTGCCGGAATATTTGCATAGGCGATTTGCCGCCAGATAGAGGCACTGTCCACGGTTGTATTAAGTCGCCCTGTGTAAAGGAGGCCTGCTCCACTGTATGGGGAAAAACATTAGAGCATTAGAAGATTCCATAATTTGTTAAATAATACGGTCAGGACATGTCAAATACTTCTATAGCCAGATGTACAGGTACATGTGCGGTATAGATCTGGAATTTTTACATAAAACTTTCTACTCCAATATCCCCTGACGCTACATTGTAGAATTTGGTTTGTTTTATGTAAGGGCGGCCTCAAGGTGTATGCGATGAGTGTTTTGTTGTATAATGCATGTGTATTTGGGAGGCATCGGTTGTTCGTATAATGCTGAGCGTCAAGCAGGCAAAATTAACTCTCGGCCAGGGGACAGAACCAAACGCCTTCTTCACAGGGCCGAACGCTCAACTAAAGGCCAAAAGTGAGGTAGTGTCAAAGATGATGTAACACAAACATATGGTGCACCTTTTAAATCTAGTAATTGATACAGTGTGCCGAAAAAAGGAATAAAACAGCACTATACAGCTGTTTTGTAATGAAGAGAAAGTTGTCAAGAAAGAATAGAAAAGATAAGATCCAAAATTTAGTCGCCTCATACATCATTCAATGGGGGCAGCAAGTACAATTCCTGCACCCTAACTGCAGGGCAGTACATTTTAGAAACATTCAAGAACACTGAGATGCATATGTTCCAACATTTTTAACGTATTCCAGAAGGAAGACCATATTGTATTAGTCATATCAGATTGTGTTGCATTACGTTGTAACCTGAACATGTAATAGAATGCTATTGGCTTCTTAACACAAATTCAGTAATGGCTGATACTCTTCTCGTGAAATGGATTTATTTCATAATCTTCGTTCCGCCTTCTTGAACTCGATGCAATAATTCACCTTTTACATATTGTGTACAAACATGAACACAATTTCCAAGTCAATGCACGGGCAAGGATAGAGAAATATTCATTTCCCTTAACTCATTTTTCAAAGAATAATTCCCATTAAAATGTACAATGATGAACCGAAAAATGGTATTACATTGATCATATGTATGCAACTCCTCCGGATCGATCTCAGAGTACCGTCCTACGGATCCATTGTTAGTTTAGAAATTCAATTTCCGGTATTTGACGCTATTGAACTCGTACTGACACGACCGGTTTGCGCATTATTTGCTGGAAGTACTCATTATTCTTACACTTAACTTACCCAAGATTAATAAGGTTTTTTTTAGAGTACATATTAAATAGCTAATACACATCAATCGGCATATGCTTGCAATACAATACGTCTGTGTTGGTGCTGAATTTAACTCCTTCAACCCAGATGATACATTTGAACCCTTCCACTTAAAATGTTTGAACATTTCATTAATAACTTTCAGGGTTGAATTATTTGACCTATATGCACATTATAGTTGTATTTACACATTTAAAGCAACATAATATAATTTTTATCCATCGTTAGATCCCAGTTAAAAACCCATTTAATTATCCCTTAATCAACCATCTCCTACTGCTAGAGTTTTGAAAACATTTACTAGGTATTTTAAAAAGTGGCATGGTTTAACCGAAAGAATGATCGTAGTAGTCGCGATTGGTATGCTCATGTCACTGAGGTATACATTAAAACCTCGATATGATTCCACTCCCTTCCTTTGGTTTGGTCTCCCGGTGTATACGATGTGGATGAGTGAGTTGTGTGCTAGTGTATTTTTGAGGCTGTGGTATGTTCGTGTAAGCCTTCTTGTATAAGTCCGGATCTTTTGGCAACTTAAAGTGCTACTTCACTGAAGTATACTGCCAAAGGCCCCCCAGCAAAACACCTTACCCGGTCATATTATACTGAAAACGGGCGAAAATGTCGTTCAACTCCCATAGTGATGAACGTCAAGCAGGGAGTAGTAACTACCATTGTTAGGGAATCAGGAATATCGCGGCCTAGGTACAGAACCCATAGCCTTTCTTAAAGGGTCGAATGCTCATTTAAAGGCCAAAAGTGGGGCAGTATCAAGAGAGACATTTATTTAGAAAGGTTAAAGTCTATTAGAAAGAATGGAAAAGACAAGATCCCAAATTTAGTCGCCTCTTACGATCATGCCAGGTACAATTCTTGCGTCCTACCTGCAGGAGTAGTATATACGAGTTGAAAATATAGTGGAAGCATGGTTTTGTCCATTTGTATTGACGCTATATTAAACTGTTAATCCTAAAAATATTTTATTTTAAGTATATATTCGACGTCTTAAATAAAACGGATCCGACAAAAATAAACGACTTGCCTTAATCCAAACGCAATTAACATGTTACTGAAAACTTATTTTTCGCGTGCGATTAATTTTTGCGTATTTAGCGGTTGATTAAAATTCGCGAAAATTAATCGCCGCGAAATAATTTCAATCAGAGGTATGCCAACTGTAGAAGTACTGCACTGTACGGAACAAAGGATCGAAGACAGTATTTATCGCGAAATTAAATCTCCACTAAATAGTCGTTCCATATGAAAACGCGAAATTAAGTCACCGCGAACATTATTTGGTTTACAGTAATCTTTTTTATTGTAATTCCTGACATGTTTTACGTCTGTCCGCAGCTATATGAAGATATACGAAATTTGATCCATACTTTTGCACGGTGCCCAATTTCCCTTTTAACTCCGTGCATCCGAATAATGCTAAAAGGTATAGATGCATCTAAGGAATACTGTTCTATCTTGGCCAGAACTACTGTTGGTATTGTGCGAAAGTCAGTATTAGCAGTAACTTTTTGCATATATATTATGCATAAACAATTTAATTTAAAAAAGGAATAATGGGCTTTAGACTGGTGTTGAGCCTAGTGAAGTAACATTGAGCTGCAAGGTATTTAGAAGGAAGGAATTTTAATTATTAGCACTGTGTTTTCTGAGACGAAACACAAACGGCTGAAGTAATGTTTCGCTATGTATGTTAAGTCATTAGTGATACTAAAACTACACATTAGTACCGCTATTAATTGGCGGCTCTTTGATGTATATTATATATTATTTATCTATATTGTCGAGAATATGGACATTTACTCGACCTAACTGTAATACAGGGGTTAAACACACTTTCCAGTTATATTATTTTTGTTGTTGGGGCGTGTTCGTTCATGCGGAAAACTATAGTACGTCCGTTACAAAGTAAATGTAATATTTTGGGGGATATGCAGGCCTTACAAGCCTTGGCGAAAGCTCGCCTGAAAACAGCATCACAGCATCTGCAATGTTAATCCGACATTATTTGTTTAACTTACAACTCTCTATAAACGGTTTGAACGTACTTAGTTGTTTGTTTTTCTGCGAACATTTTATTTACTTCTTAATGATATCATTTTAGACATTAGATGTTTCTCTTATTTTTTATGGAGGTATGTTTCGAGGTACGGTGGTCTAGTGGTGGGACGCAAGACTCGTGATCGAAGGGTTGAAAATTTGAGACACGGTCACGACATTGTACTGTATATTTGAGCAAGATACGTAACTAAAATTGTTCCAGTCTGCGAAAATGTGAAAGTATACGTGGTTGGGCAGTGCTAGAAATTATAGAATGCTAGCTGTGAGCGCCGAAATTGCAGCACCGATGGATTTGAGAACGATATTGGATGGTTGCTAAATGACCTAGCACAACGGATAATAATTTCAGTCATGATAGAGCGGTATATAGAAACCTCGAATTATAATTTTCTTTTTATTTATACCTTGAAATATATCAAATAAATGTATTATAATGTGGTCTTCTCGAAGAAGTAGCTACTACAACAGGTCTCTTTCTTTTTAAATATACTGCAATAGTGACGCCATAGGCTAAACCAAGATGCAGTTGAAACGTTGACAATGACGAAAGAAATTCGTATACATTTTCAGAATATTTTAGGGAATTGGCCAAATACTGCCCGAAGGTCGTCGATTTTTATCCGGGAACTGCGGCTTTCCTCCAACATTAAAACTTGGCATGTCCTTACATGGCCATAGCTGTTAGTAGGATGTGAAACAAAAACAACCCGAGAAAAACCAAACTATATAGCCCTTGACGTTTAGTAATTCTAAAGTCATTTCCTTGATTTAGAAGCACATTCTTTATATTTCTAGAATAAAATCCGAGAGAAGAAACACAACAGCGAAACAAAGTATTCGTCGGAACATTTGCATATGCTGAAACGTTTGGCAGCAGAGCAGAATAGAAATGACATGCATAACATAATAATCGTCCTTTCTGACCGATTTAAGCGGCATGCATAGTTGACCTTTTTATCTGAAACAGAAAACGCTTTGTAACTTAATACTATCGCGAGGTAGCATCCACGCTGACCGTTTTATGGCGAAATCGGTCAACGGCGGCCGGCCGAAACGGTTATTAGTTTAAAGAGAAAGAGCGCGCTCGGAACATAACATGCAATGACGTCATTGACCTGATATCTCTACACAGCAGACGAAGTCATAATTCTGTCAGGGGTTGACACTGATAGCCAACATTATCACTTTGTGCCGGAAGTGGGGTTTTCAATGTGGATGTAAATTTATCGACTTCGGTTAGACGCTTTATCATGGCAACCCGTATTTAACAACTTAATAATCGTTTGAAAGACGCGGATGTTTTAAATCATTCGCACGTGTCCTAATAATTCGTCATTAACTGTACTGCCTTTTTACACAACGATTACATTCTTGCTTTAATTGCACCATTCCCGTTGACTCCACGGGACTACTTCCATTTGGTGTGTCCGGTAATGGCGGAGTAATTTCCGGTTTATAATTACGTGTCACTTTCACTTTGACTTCCAAAATGATATTCTGTCACGAAATGGCAGGTTTTTTTATGTGAAAGCAAAAACAACGATTTACATTAACCTGTCGATATCAAGATATTTGTTGAGTGAATATGGAATCTTGGACCAGCCTGCCCAATTTCCTTGGCGCAAAGTTACATGTCATCCGTGACACAGCGTTTTGTTGTGAAATATTACAGTAAACCATTTTTAATCATATTTTATATCAATTGCTATTGGTTATCAACCACAATATAATGACGAGGATGTGAGATATCCGTTTCTTTTAATGTTGGGAGAGAGGGATGGCCATTCTTAGGCCGAAGTAATCACTTGGACCGTTTAGTTGTAAACGCAAATTAAAGGAAGCACAGAGAAAATTCATTTAGACGTGACGTCACACAATAGTGACTTACGGTGATTATCCTCATCGCATTCTCAGCGTAAAGCTGATTTTGATATATTTTTACATTACGTATTTCACTATAGTCTAATTTTAGCGCTTTTCGCACTTTAATTATTTGGCTTAATTTATAAATGCACCAATTTAAGCTCTTATACGTTTTTATCTACTTGGATGCGCAAATTCAGTGATGCGCTAAAATTTGAGTACACTGAAATAAAAATATTATATCCAATTACAGTATCTTACTCAAAGGAAACATTTGTATTTGTCTTACAGTAGTAAAGTGTATATGTATGGGTACACTAATCTGGCATAAGAGAAGTTATTACTATACATTTATATTACCTAGCATAAGAGAATAGGTATATATAGCATTCCCTATCTACACTATAACCCACCTTATACAATGTACCATATGCCTGACGTATAATGTTGTTACTATTTATAGGTGGTGGACATGAGATGGGGAGTCCGAGATGAAGCCACGGATGATCACATGACCACACAGTTATGTATGCAAGAAATCGACAACTGCCAACGCCTTTCCATTGGTCCAAATTTTGTGGTGAGTAAACTGTGTATTTGAAAAATAAAATGAAAACAGAGATGGCCGAGAGTGTCTCTGATTGGCTTACAATAATGTCAGATATCATTTGGGTTGAAGAGATGTGATGGATAAAGCGTGGTCTCGGAAAAGTGAAATAATTTGAACTTCTTGTCTAATTATTATGCTCAAACTCTGATGATGTTCCCAAACTCTTGTTTACGTGACAAATCAATATAAAATTTAATGATACCCCAGTTCTCACTTTGAGGACGAGGCATTTGTTTAAATATGATCTAGATTTCCATTGTGGTTTTCGTTGAAGCAAAGACGCTTACTTACTCTTCCGGAACTCCAGGGCCCGCATTCATGAAACCTTTCTCATGGTCAAGTATTGATTCTTGATTCTGTGCTCAAGCCGTTTTCTTGAAACTCGCCTAAATCATGTCAACGGTCAAAACGTGAATTGTAAATTGAATTGAATCCGTGCTTGAACATCAAGACTGTTTCATGAATAAGGACAGATTATAAAATAAACAAAAAGATGGGCAACACAGCCAAATATCCTTTTTGTTTATTATTTACCAAACATATATACCAAATTCGTATTGTCAATATCATATTGTTTCAAGGTCAACGAAAAAATATGTGTATGACATATGTTCATTTCAATAAGCAATGGGAAACGGGAAATGTACCTTCAGAAGCCTTAAATACCCGTAAATTATACATTTCGTTGATCTAGGATGATAACGTACCGAACCATGTCCGCAACGTGTTTGACTGCCTCTTGTTACGCCTGAATAATTACACGGCATCGTCACTCATCTGGAAACTTGAACAATGTGGCTGAATTGTTAATTTTATGTGTAGTACATGTAGTGTTTCTATTGACGCCCGGTAACGTTGCATACCTCACCAGACATTGCCATACAATCGATTTATTCTATTTAGTTTTTGTTATAGTTACAATGATGTGTTTTTCATCACAAACCTTCCAGCTAGACCGTTTTTGTAATAAATTGTTATATTTCTGTAGCAGCCATCCGCTGTTTTTGCTGATTGGATTTTTATTTTCCATCAGCGTGAAATTTATGAAGTTTTTATTTGGATTCCCCATTGATTTTCTTTATAGATGCTACCGATACTGTACCATAAATTCTAAATTAATCCTTTTAATGAAGTTAATACAATTGTAGCCTAAATTAAACTGCGTAAATATTAAGCAAAATTCATTTTTAAAAAAGACCTGTCGAATGTACATGTGAATGGAAATTTTGTCGTTATGCATCAACCCTTTTATTACAAACATACGTCTTTGTCCCTGTATTGGCATTTTGTTGTGTGGTCAAGAAATTTGTGACTGGCAAACCACGTAAATAGGTCAAATCACCATTGTTGTTTTTGACGTTTATACATATTTTCATTACCGACATAACCTCCATGGAACCGGAGACTATATATTGAGATAAAAGCGACACGACCGGTTTTCAGTATTCCTGATAAGTGTGTTAATTTCCTCTGCTATTGGACAAAAGTCATGGAAGGCGATTCCAACTGGAGAGCCCTTTCCTCTGCCTTTCGTTTGTATTGATCCAACGAACGGGTAGCTTCCGCTCAAACGGTAGCAGTTGAAAGGGACAATGACACTAGCTGAAAATATCACGAATGGAAATTATTTGAAATTAACAGAAACACTGATTCAATCAAATGTAGTTATTTGGCAATAAATGGAAACCACAAAGACGCGACAATCACTTATCTATTTGGACGATAGGTGCATGAGAGAAAATATTTTATACCACAGTTTCACCAGTCTACAATGTTAAATTGGTTGTACGTAAAGTGATCAGTAATTTTTTTAATATTCATATCATATCTTGGACACCTCTGATGTATAATACGTGAAAAACTACAGCTGAATTTGGAGAAGAAATCTATGAAAACTGGTTACTAATTAAACTGTTAAGCTGACAGGTATTTATACCGACTAACCGTTATGCTTTCACGTGGGCTTTCAGTGTAAAATCAATGAGCTTGGTAATTTCTATGAACTGGGAATTACGATAGGGCCACACATTTATGCTATAGACTTGCTATTTCCATTAGGCTCAATTGTAAAATAGATCAACTTCCTTTACGATGAGGTTAATAAATAACGTGTCAACTAACCAATCAATACAACGCATTTACGTATGTGCGGGGAAACAACTTCCGGTTAATGACGTAAGCGGGTTAGTGTAGTGGGTTAAAGTTGAAATTATCACCGATCTGCAATAAAAGGATTAGAAACGATTATGTATTGTTACAGAGATAGGACTATACACCACAATTTACGGACGTGTCAGAGGAAATGTGCCTATTTAATCCTTTATTTGAATAATTGTTCATCGAACTCGACAGGGAAGCGTCCAATATATATATATATATATATAACCATGTCTCTGTAGAGTGTTTCTATTCTTCCGTCTATTCGCCTCGGGGTTGTGCCTTTTATTGGTCGATTGGAGTTCAGTAATAAAACATTTGCTATTAACACTTTATTTTCATATTTTACTACATGTATGCGGCATATTGTATTAACTAATTAAGTAATTAACTAATTTTGCATTATTGATAAAGCATTTACAAAATCTATAAGATGAAGGTTCGCAATTATTTTAATCAGTTGTCTAAATAATTTTCAGTTATGTTATAATTTCCCTGTTATTGAGTTATAGCAATGTTGAATGCTATTTAGCAACATGGTACTGCTGTGAGCGGTAAAATATTTGTTCATGTCCAATGTCTAATTCAATATTCTGTGAATATACACTGTTTCCCAATCATATCTTAATCCATTGGTAGTAATATTCGATGGGTATGATACATATAACGAAATTAAATTTACCTCGAATCTGTTTAAAGACACAGTTGTAAAATAATGGCGAAATCCCAAATGAATAACAAGGTAAACAAATCAGGGAATACCGAACTGTCAACAAAACCATAATCCCAACTCAAAATCGATTGAACTAGAGGCGAAATATGAAAAAAAAGAAATATTTATATGGGCACCCTTTTAAAAGTACAAGAGAATAAGACCATGAGTTTCAGAAGATTGGGCGTCTTCTGCTTCATTGACGACACCCTCCATGTTAATATTTGTCACATACTGTACAAATTAACACCTTCAAATTGAAAACTGAGTCATCTTACTAATCACAACAAGTAACACACTAATGAGCATATTAAAATAACATCCACATTTATAGCATTCACGGATACAAAATATTTCTCATTTCTCAAAAACGTCTTATTGTAATTATGTCATCGTATTCTTCCATTGAATGGATATAGAAATATACATAACACTATACAGACATAAATACGAATGTTAACTTTGTATCCATCACAAAGAGTTGTATAATTACATTAATCTAAGTGGAATTGACACATTATCTACTAGAAAGTATTTGAGATTAAATAAAATACAACGTATCTAACATATATAAAATTGGATATATACAAAATGTAATAATATCTCCTTGCGTATGTTAATATAAAAAACAACAACAAAATTCGGACTTTGTCGCATGGCCTTTTTGCTTTCTCAGGCTTCATCAGGTGACAAAAAAATGTTTTGTTTTTTTTAAATTGGTTATATTTTGTTATGAAATCCATCCTTAAATGACCAAAGCTGTTAATATGACGTAAAACAAAATCACACGAAAGCAATTCAAATGACGTAAACATTATTTAATGGTCATTTTTGAATTTGCGTATTAGTGTGCTTACTTGTTGTGATTGACTACGATTGCTCGGTTCTCATTTTGAGGATTGGTGCTTACTTGCATGTGACCAAGATTTACATGGCGGTTGTCGTCGATGAAGCAGAAGATGCTTACTTGGTCTTATTCTCTTGCATTTTTAAAAGGGTCTCTATGCAAAATTTTCCTTGGTTCCTATTTTGCCTCTAGTTTAATCAATTTGGAGTTCTGATTATGGTTTTGTTGACGCTTTGGCAATCTCTGATTTTTTAAAGTACATGTATGACACGTTTCTTCATTTAACGAAAATATTTCCGTTTTAAGTATAGCTTTGTATCTGTATCACGTTCCCAACAATAACACCAGCCAGCTCAGTAACAAACATCCGTATATTCCCAGTCATTATAATATAATGTATATTTATATCCGTTTGGCAACCTCGTGCTGTGACGACCCATCAGTTGCACAATATGAAATGATTGGTTTGTGACAGGTACTCGTATTATGCTTCATGCATTATTAAATTTTCATTAGGAAGACAAAAAATAAATCTATCTTATTTTTAATTCTTTTCAACGACAGAATGAATGATTCAGACGACCGCCATTTGTAGTAAATACACCAAGCATGGCATTGTACTGTTGACAATGGATTTTACATTGAATCATTCTACCCGCCCTTAATGTAATGGAATGTGTACATCAATCTATCAAAATACATGAAACTAAAAACTACCATAACAGCTTGAAAATATCATATTGCATTAAATAAATTATGGTGGATTTCGATGGAAATGTAACATTCATGGCAATGTATCATTTGTGTTACGATTGTGTTGCCAATGGTTAAGCAATCTAGTAAAAATATTCATGATGAATAATAGAGTAATGCATCGACGTTCTGTCATAAACAATTTGAATAGAAATTGATATGTTCATTTGTCAGTATCATTTCACTTTTACCAGCAATCTACCTCCGATCACGAAAGAATTTCCCTTATCGACCGAGCTAATCCCAATACAGGGTTACATTAAATTCAGAATATTTGTGATCTCGGCGCTTTTGTGTTTTCTTAATGTGTGACGTTAACCCTTAAGTAATGCTTGACCCGGTACCCATACCACACCACGCTGTAGTAACACTTGAAAAAGTATGAGAGAATAAGACAAAGTACCGCGGATGAATAAGCATCTTCGGCTTCATCGACGATACCCATAATGTAAGACTAGCTTTACATCCAAGTAAATGTCACGTCCTCAAAGTGAGAACTTAGGCATTATTCTCAATCATAACAAACAGGCGTATTAGCGATCATATTCAAGACGCCCACCTCCATATCATACAGGGATAAGCAAATCTCAAAGGGACCAAGATGGCGACCATAAAACTTGCACAAACGCTTAATCAACCTTCATCCCTCAAATTCCTGTGTCGTAAGTTTGTTTGTCAGCAGCCAACATCCGCCACGAAAATAAATATCGGTATCTAGAGCAAGTTTTGGAATTAACTGCGACATACAAACCCCATTTTCAAAATGTATTTAATCTGGTATTTTTTTTAATGTGGTTGCCATTTTATTGCTTTGCTTTGTTCAGTTACGAACATAGATTTGCAAGGTAATACTGTGTCATAAAACATCTACTGCCCGGTACAGCGATTATACATTAATATCATATGCATATATTTACCCTGTTTTGAGTGTCAATCGAATCTGCCATGTCAGGGAAGCATTAAGTACATTTGATCACTACCAATCAATCATATTTAATGGTAATAGATAGCTATGTGTACAATTATAATTAGAGGTCGACGTCCACGTCGGAGCACTTGTTGACCTCGTCAATAATTGATATCAAATGATGAACAATTGTCTTCTTGTGCTTCATGTCAAGATGGCCGACGACCGATAAATCGGTTTGATATCTCCTTGGGGTGAGATGGTGTCAAGGACATATGAGGTTAATTCATAACTGTTTGGGAATTCAGATTAGTGTGAACAAGGCCATATGTCTTTAGATATTCACAATTATCCTGTTATGATGTCTAAAGGAATTTTTCAGTTTGATGTAGTGTGCCCTCTAAATGTTACTTCCAATTGCAAACAAACAGGCCTTCTGCGAATGAAGCTATAAGCATATGCCGCTTATAACATTTATTGTAATGCAACAACCTAACTTTCGAAAAAAAAATTCAAATCATTAGAGCAATAATTATATATATGCAGTCTATTTAATATACTTTATATTTTTTATCTGATGTAAAAAGAAATCGTAGAGCCCGCGGGCAATACGCAGAAAATTACGGTAACTGTATAGACAAAATTGTAAATGAGCAAATACTTTCATCACTCATCGAAATTGTTAAGCATTCTGCATTCTGTAAAGACGACAATATATCTCAACCAAAAGATTCTTGAATTTACTTTCGGCCATTAACAGTCAACAATGTAACTTTGATGTCGTTAAATATATTTTTGAACAATCTATGTTTATCAAATGCTGCTGAATATTTCAAGAACTAAACACATTGACTACCCCTTCTTTGTTGTGGCAGGTTTTTCTCGGCCAGAAGTACGGGTACCGCCCTCTACCGACGTTTATCGTAGCCACGGAGTTCGAGATGATCCGAGAGTGTGTAAAATCGGTTAAGGATGAGATCGAGGTCCTGGACAAGTGGTATATGAAGGATGAAAACACCGTGCCTGCTGTCTATGTCCTTCAACCCATCAGCTCCATTCTCACCAACTTCAACAACAAGGTTCGTTGTGTTTTACTTTCGTTGTTCAATATGAACGCACACATGTCAAAGCGATAGAAAATGGATGATCAGTAATGCATGTTAATGACAATTTATTGATAACACCACATTGAAATGATATCCGCAAGTCGAAATTTATATTTGTTAACTTTTATATTCTATCGTTCAAAAAGTATTTAATGTTTATTGAATATAATAAAATTTACTGTAATATACTGACAACACACACAAATAAGGTAAAGAAAAGATTATTCATTATATTCATAGATTTTTTTCTATGCTGTGAAATAAAGTTTAAGACATTCAAACAGCGTATTAGTATAGCATTTGCAAGAACTCATGAACATTTAAATGGAGTCGAAGACACTAACCCTGCTGGAACACCTGGTCTTATTCTCCTTTCGCTGTGATCTTTAGTTTGAATAATTGTTTGCCGACAATTCTGTTTGTGTGTTTGAAGTTTTTTTGGTTTTTGTTTATTATGCATCCGCAATGAAATGGCCGGGCAAATTATTTTGTTCTTGACCGTTATTCGGTCAATTTGCCATTCTGTCAATCCATAATGCTTTTGTTTTCACCCATTTACTCTTAAACAGAAAGGGCTGCAACTTGGTATGTTGTTGTATGATAACAAAATGCAAGTCAAATCTTGATTAGGTCATCATCCACCAATTTTGTCAAAATTATGGCCAAATTTAACTTTGAAAATTTTAGAAAAATGGTAGCACCGACAAAAGAGAGCCTTGTCTTACTCAAGTGGATTTTTTTTTAAATTGCAAAAACTACACTCCTTTGCTGTTGTGCGGGTTTTTGTTTCACAATGGCACACATCTATTGTACAACAATTCGTTCTAGATTTGCAGATTCATCATAGAGATGTCAAAAGTTTGGCTATGTTTGCGTTGTGAATATTAAAACATGCAATATGGGCATTTTCGCTTAATTTAGGGTTTGAAAAACTTTTATATACAATGTAAATGTCGTTTTTCGCGTAGGGAAATTGTCGGGAGCTCATTTACTCAATACTAAAAGCGCAAGCACTTTCGAGCTGCAAAAACGCTACAGTAACTAGATTAAAACATATGTTTTGATAACACACAGCAGAGGATCTCTTACGTAGTATCTTCTGAAGAACGTACAAGTCGTGTTAACGAACAATTAAAGACATAAAGTCTACCAACCGTATCTACTGACACACATATTTATTCATCCTCCAGTGATTCGCAATACGTGTTAAACCATTGATGTGTAGTTCAAGGTTATCAGAGAGAGTAAATCTCCTTCATCGTTCGAGCGCGTAAATTGCATTCAGCAATGAAGAATAACCGTTATCTCCGAGCGACTTCGTGATGCCACGACGCTGATGACATTATCGCGTTGTCCGCTTAACATCCGAGTCAAAACACGCCATGTTAGATTTACATAATGTGGATATAATCTTTATTGGAAGTATCCTGATTACATTGTGCCGTGCACGTTTCATGTAGTATCCCTTAAAACCAAATATGACGTAAAGTGTGTCTATTTATACACTTGGTTGCGCAGACTACAAGTGTTGCCAGTAAATTGATTCAAAGCTGATGCATTCAAAGACGGAACACGAGCAAATAATTATGCTACCTTTCGTCTGGCATAGAAAGGTGATTTGTTAGTAGAACTGTTCTATTGTCACCATACAGGCTTGATTTCGCTTATGTCTAATAAAAGTGTTTAAGGAATATCTATAATTTTATAATTTTAAGGATATTACGGTATATAGCCGTAAACTGTAAAGGTGGAAGTATTCGCAGCTTAGAAATTTCCGCTTATTTCGCTTGCATTAAATCACCGAGAATAATATTATATCCAAACGCGAACATATTTAACGCTTCTTAAAAAGTCTAGTGTTTAATAGTATTTTTGTTTCATATTACGAAAGAGCACGACGGACATCTCGACAATTTCCACACCGCTTACAGAATCGAAATTTACAGTATTTACCAACATAAAACTTATGAAGTGTAAACAAGTCAGACAAGGTTTGTAATGAATACTTGCTTCATGGGAATGATTTATTTATTTATCATATTTAAAAAATGACATTCTACAATTAAAAAATTCTTAGGGAAAAACAAAATGATTTTATAAAGACACTAATTCAAGCCAGAGAAAAAGCATGATTTATTTATTTATCATATTTAAAAAATGACATTCTTCAATTAAAAAATTCTTAGGGAAAAACAAAATAAATTTATAAAGACGCTTATTCAAGTCAGAGAAAAAATAAACGAAGAGAAGGCTAAATACAATTTCAATCTTGTTTTGAATCTTCCTAACAAACTGTATTACTGCTACATATGTAGCTTTGTTTCAACGATATTGTACGCACGTTTTAGATTCTGACCTGAATATCACTTTTTGTGATAAAAAAATGTCGGCTGGCGTAGTAGTTAGTACGCTCGCCTTTCACCGAAACGGTCTGAGTTCCATTTCGTGATCTGACGTCTAAAGGTATGGTCACGTAGGTTTTCTCCGGGTACTCCGGTTTCCCAAACTTCCTGTCTCCCTTTGTCTTACCATTTAGATAATTATATTAATGTTGATTTAACTTTTAAAAAACATGTTGTTTATCTTATCTAATTTTTTTAACATTTATTAAAAAAAAATTTTTTTAAATATTGATTATTTTATTTCTTATTTCATGTTTTAAGTTTGAAACAACATTGATAATACAGCTTGATCACTTTGAAGAACTTTCAACATACGCTCGAGTACATTTACATTTTACATTTGCACCACTAACCATGCGGCCCTTTAGTTTCATTTTATTTTTGTAGCAAACTAAAAATGCACTTCTATTTAGTCTGCTCAACGTTTTGTTAAAATTATTCCATACTTTAGAATGCCATTTCATCAGCAGAAGAATTTTTTCTTCACACTTTGTTCTTTTCAGAAAACAATTGTTTTATATACCAGATCAATCTTTTATATTGACTTGCTACAATGTAACGGCAGTATCCTTGATTAAAAACCGGAATCAAAGTCGATCTCCGACGCTATGATAGGTTTTGTCGGAGATCGCTTTATCGATGGCTCTACGATGCTTAAATAAAGATAAAAATTCTTTATCATTGTATTCTTTTGAAGTCAAAGAAAACCACAATCGATGGGACGCAATCGGTTAGCAACGCTGTGTTTGTTTCCATCCGACATTGAAAGTAACAAGACTGGTTTTTCAGGCCACAATGGAATAATTAGTTATACCAATATGGCAATATTGTTTTTCGATTTGACTGAAACTATACACCTTGTTTGAATTGAATTATGAAAGCATTCTTCCTCGACAGGTAAATACACAGATACATGGGTGCATTGTTTAAATTCTGTTCGAGATGGTGTAATTTTAGAGCTTTACATTAAATCAATGTTATGATATCGTAAACCGACTTTTTTCGCGGCGTCTTAATTTCGGGTTTAAATGATACCTATTTCACGGCAATTTAATGTGGCGATGAATAGGCCATAAATCCTATGTACAGTAAAGCGAAAATGATCTTTTGTATCAAGCTAAGCAGTAATATTGAAAGTATCTGAGCGATTTAAAAGATTATAATAAAAAAAATCATAATTATACAGCGTAACAAAAAGATAAATATAATCATAATCATATTGAGTAATATTGTAAAACAAAATACAGGGAAAATGTGAAATCAATGGGAAAGTGATTTCTCTATTCATACAGACGTCATAATGAACAAAAGAACTCAGTACACAACAGCTCTGACAATTGGTGCGATTTCAAATATATTTACCTGTTCTTTGTGCTTGATAGATATCCAAGTACGAAAATAAATAGTATGTAAAACATCAAAATCATTATTAAATGTTTCTTTTATTATTTACAGACGACACCCTGTCTTTATTGCTTCCACTCTATACGATTTTAAAAAGCTGACTACTACTACGTAATAATCTATTTATTGACAACAAAAACATCTGCCCTTTGTATATAAAGAGGCAACCTGCGTCATACCTTCTATTTTCAGAAGAGATCAATTCTTTGCTCAATCATTTAAAAGTGAATCGACGTATATAGTAGTTCATAATAAATGATCTTTTACGATTAAATTTAAGTGGGTTGTTTGAAAGCCGACACACTGTCGCGGTAATTAACTAATTGTTTGCATTAAATGATTGTGTTTTTGATACGCCTTTCTTTGTGTGGCGAATCGAATCAAACCTGTCATGTTTTTTTTTTAAATAATTACTGCAAGATTGTATAGGTACATGTCCTTTTTCAAGGCAAATTATTCGATAAATCATTCGCTAAATAAATGTTTCACGGGTATTTTTTATTGTAATAGCTGTTAGAAACGAAAGAGATTACCGTAAACGATACCCGACCTACTGTTAAAGCCTAGGTAGTAGAAGAACCTCAGTATTGGAAACACTACTTTATAGCATGACTACAGATTTCACTAATCTTTTCGGAAAAGGAAGCTGTCCCTTGACTTAATGAAAAATAATAAAGAGTAGATATCATAGGCGTGCAATAACCACCGGTTCAGACACGGGTTCGAACGCTGAACTTCAGATAACAAGATCATTGCTTTCAAACTGTTTCATTATGTTGGTCGACAAAGAGGTCAAAGTAACGTGGTTCTACAGATTTATCAGCAGAACGGATGATAAGGGGAGGTTATTGCATAGAATGAATCCCACAGTGCAGTGTGACCTCGATGCTTAAAGTATACAGATCGGCAGTATACTTCAGTGTTGTAGCACGTTAAATCGGCAAAATATCCGGAATATCGCAAGAAAGCTTAAACGAAATAAATAAGAGAGTTTCCAAGCGTTAACAGAATCATAATCAAAACTCAAAATCGATTAAAACAGGGGCAAAATATGAACTAAGGAAAGATTTACATGGAGGCTCCTGTAAAAGTACAAGAAAATAAGACCAGGTGTTCCGGAAGAGTAAGCGTCTTAAACGAAGATACCGCTTCCTCCCAAATACACATGTATTAAACACCCACACCCACATAGTATACACTGGGAGACCGCCCTTTAATGATTAAAGGACTTCAGGACGTTGAACAAAATAAACCCATCAGAGAACTCCGATGCTCACGAATTGCAAATCGGCACAAAAAAAGTTACAAAAATGCCACACGATAAATAATTCACAAACCTTTTCCTAGTCAATACTTTAAAGGTTCATTGGTGTAAGTGTGACTGATTGATCATGAATAAAGTGTTTAAGTTTCCTAACGAGAAAAAATGCATTGTTTTTTCAGAGACATCAGCGACTTCAAGAGCTCGACCAGAACACTTGGTGGGAGACATTCCTTAAACTACAGCGGATCATGAGAAAGGCCGCTCAAGTACTTTTCATAACGAAAAAACTTGACCGTGAACAGATGCACAACTACTTCATGTCGGGTAGGTAATCCGAGAAAATCATTCATTGCCCTGTTATTGTGAAACCTTCCCGCTAGACTTTTTCATTGGATACGGCATCAGAATAATAAACCTGAGCTCTATGAGAAATGTTTTCGGGTCTGTCCCTTGGCCTAAATACACTAGAGTCCAAAAAAATTGTTACTCCTCACTGTTTAACGCTCAGCATTATGAGAGTGGAACGAATGGTTCACCTTTGGCAGTATAATTTGACCGGACGGGGTAAACTGCCGGGCCTTAGGTAATATTCTTCAGTGTTGTAGCGCTTTACATTGGCAAAAGTTCCGGTCTACCGTAAGGAGGCTTGTGTGAACATGTTGCAGCCTTTCAAATACACACACGATCAAAACAAGCCGTCCTTATCTATTACTAAATTTAAAAAGTGCAGCATATATGTGTGCTACGTCATCTTTAATGATAGGGGATGGCAGACTCTGCTGTTGGATTTTTTAGTCCCCGAGGTTAGCTGGAGCATCCATAGCCACGGTTGATCTCATTTGAGTAGTAGCACGGTACATAATGTACACATTTTCGTAGTACACGATTTGAAATTATACAGGACTAGTTGAATTTTACTTATAAATTCATAAATTAAAGCGGTTTCGCGCATCTGCCCTTCTGCTTCTACATTAGTTTAGACATTTTGGATTCCCACCTTTCTTAAAGGTAGGGTGTACATCTAGTATCCCAGTTAATCTAGTCGTTGTCTTCCAACTCATCTTATGAAAATGTCTTTTTAGCTCTATTGTTATAGCAACAGAATAGTGAGCGAGCCGAGCCTGGCAGATGCAATGAACAAATAATTTACTCTATTTAACATGAACAGTATATGCAACTTTTAAAATTATTTTTTTTTGTATTACAGTGACGGAACGGGAAGTGGAACGTGGGATCCTGAAGGCCAATAACGTTCAAGATCATTGTCTTGCTTACGTCAGGGAAATCGCCAACATCAACCCAACAATGTATCGCTTTGCTTACAAATTCGTGGACTTTGCTGCTCGAAACATAGATGGAGAAGCTCAGAAACTTCTTCAAGTTCTACGTGACGAGAAGCTTACAAAGAAAATGCCAGAAAGCAATTTAGTTCGTTTCAAAGTGGACTGGGGAAGGGAAGGCATAGACAAAGACACTCATAAGGAGTACTTAGAAAATTTTACGAATCATTTCCATACCTCCATTGCTAAACTTGTGGACGATGCCATGGCAAAACATGAGCGACTCTCCAGCGACCCAGTGTTTACTGAGGCACTACAACATCTCCATGCGTGTACAAAGTATTGCAAAGTGTTTCAAGGTCGTGGGGACATTGTGAAGAAAATAGAGGAACACATTGTTGGTCCTTCAAACAGGCCTTTTATTCTACACGGAGAAAGTGGGTGTGGGAAGACATCCCTAACTGCCAAAGGTGCAAGCCAGGTAAGCCGTTTAAAGAAATCTCAAGATATATGAAAAAATGGCATAGCTATAACGAAGCACATAGTTGATTATTTGTAATATACAGTTAAACCTCGTTTAAAGACCACCTCGCGGCTAAGACCATCTCGCTATTAAACCACATCGCTATTAAGACCAGTTTTGAAAAGGTTTCACGGTACTAAGAATGAACTATGCGTACCGCTCGATATTTGAAAAAAAAAAACACACAATTAATGGTTTTATATGAAATTCTTTGTACATTACCTGAATGCAATGTACGATATTCACCGTAGTTTTACTTTTGGTATTTTGCCCTCCCAAAAGTGGACATTAGTTACATACGCGAGATATATGATTTAATTGTAAAAGGTAGAAACAAATACTAGGCTGGTACGACTTTGTGCCTGATAAGGAGTATAGTTTTACTGGACGGAAATTTACCGTTATAAAGTATTCGTTAAGTAGTGTTTGAATTTAGTTTAATCATTAGAATTATATTCACCAGTGTTACAATTCTAAAAACCCGCTATTAACGACTTTTTCATCAATCTTTTCAGATTAAATCATGGTTCCCCGAAGACAGAGAGCCAATGCTAGTCATTAGATTCCTTGGCACGACGCCAAATAGTTCCAGCATCATTCCCTTGTTGACAAGCTTGTGCAAACAGATATGTGTGTTGTATGACGCGCCAATGGACGAGATTCCGGACGAACTAGCTCCATTGATACATCACTTTAAAACCCTTCTTAACCTAGCAACAGAGGAGAAACCTCTGGTACTGATCCTGGATTCACTTGATCAGCTATCAGGCTCGGATGGTGCACATCAACTCGCATGGCTTCCAGCCCAGCTTCCGCCAAATGTAAAGATGATTTTGTCTACTTTACCGCGACTGTACGGAATACTGGATACAATCCGGATCATGATAGAACCACAAGAGAACTATGTAGCGGTGCTCCCCTTAGGAGAAAACCTAAGTGGTACTATATTGAAGTTCTGGTTAAAAAACGGGAATAAAGCAATAACTGACGCACAATGGGACTTGGTGAACGAGGCATTCACAAAGTGCAATCTTCCACTGTTTGTAAAGCTTGTGTTCGATCAGATCTGTACGTGGAAATCATACACGAAACCAAGCACCACCGTCCTTCAATTCACAATACACGACAGCATTATGAAACTGTATGAACGAATCGAGATCCAGCACGGGAAGACTTTAGTTGCACATGCATTCGGATATATTACCGCTGCTAAGAGTGGCGTGTCTGAATCCGAACTCGAGGATCTGCTTTCGCTTGACGAAAAGGTTCTGAACGACGTGTACCAGTATCATCTTCCGCCCGTGCGTCGTATTCCACCCTTGTTGTGGACAAGAATTCGGAGTGATCTTCCCGGCTATCTGAGCGAAAGGGAGGCGGATGGTGTAAACGTTGTTGGTTGGTACCATCGCCAGTTTATAGAAGCGGCGAAGGAAAGGTATTTCAGAAACCTTAACTTTGTCAGTGTTGTTCATGCAAACCTTTCCGAGTACTTCCTTGGAATCTGGGGTGGTGGGAACCCAAAACCTTTTGAGTACACAGAGGGACAGCGTCGTATGTTCAAACTTGACGAGATGAAAGGCGAAAGTGACCGAAAAGTACCGATTCAACGTCTGGTATTCACTTCAGACGGTACAGTAACAAGGTACAATCTCAGAAAGTTAAGTGAACTTCCGTACCACTTGGTGCGATCCCATCAATACGAAGATCTCTACTCCACCGTCTTGTTCAACTACAAATGGCTCCATGCAAAGATGAGTTCGATGCCTTTGCAATCTGTGCTGGCTGATTTCGAAGACCTCCTGGAACATGTGTACCAAAAGGACGTAAAACTAATCGCAGATGCCATTCGTCTTTCTAGTTCAATTCTCAATCACTATCCAGACATGCTTGGACCTCAGATCATCGGGCGCTTGCTTCCATACTACCAACAGAACACAAACATTCGGAGTCTGATTCAGCAGTGTGATAGTGATGGCTTAGAGGACTGTGCTTTAGTTCCCGCGCACCACTGCCTCCACACTCCGGGTGGGCCGCTGCAATACTCATTAGAAGGACACCCGTTCGCTCCTTTCGGTATCGGCACGACGTCAAACGGTCGTTACCTTGTATCTGTGTCGAACAAGTTCATCATTTGGGATCTACTAAACGGTGAAGTGTTCAGAAACGTAGTGCCGGGAATAGGTGGAATAATGTCCAATCTTTCGATTTGTGAAAATGACAAATACGCTGCAAGCTTCACAAATAACAATCAGGTGGTAATATGTACAATCATGACCGGCGACTACCGAATCATCACACCCGTAATGAACGGAAAGACCGCCTCAATCATCGGCACCTCGATATCAAATACACACATCGCCATCTGGACAAATCAGGAGTGGTATCTATACAACACACAGGGGGAGATGCTATCGAAACATAACACTCCCCTCAAGATGCCTCTCATGCACGTAGACTTTGGCAATGACGACAAAACGTACCTCATTTGCAAGTCTGGTACAGAAAACGACACGGAAATGGCTCTTGAAGTCCAGGACCAGTCAATCGAACCGTTTGAGTTCCACAGCGGTATTGCCGTGAACAAGGAAAAGAACATTCTTTACACGTGTATCGAAATCAGTGACAACGCTGTGGCAGTGTACAAACGAGAGGATAGTGTGTGGAGGTATGACCGCACTTTAGGGGACAATTTCGACATCGTGTTTGCGTTGACTCTTTCAGAAGACGAAAACTACCTTGTTGCAACCATTGCGCTGGGATACAAACTCTGGAACCTGAAAACAGACGCACTTGTGCAACTGAAGTTACCCCCAGGAACCAGAAACATTCCCACAAGAAACCAACTCAGTACCTTGGTTGTATTTACGAAGCACAACCATTTCGTCGTGGCCGGTGTGAGAAAGAATATGTACGTTTGGGACACAAAGCAAGGCAATATGGTGAAAGTTCTTGATGCTCATTTCGGAAGGATTATATCTTTACGGGCGGTGAGCTCTGGCTGTAATAAAGTCATTTCGTCTTCCATAGACAAAACCATCAAGGTTTGGAACTTTGACAACATTTTGGAGGACGTCCACTCGATCGACCGAATGGAAAAACCCATTGAAACTATTGACCTTGCTGATGAAACGCATTACGGTGTGACAACGAGTAGAAACTGCATTGGTGTGTGGAATCTTGGCACCGGTAAACTCGAGTTGTCCCTGGAAACGAAATCTGTCGTTTCGTTAGCGGTCATAACGAAAGATGGAAAGTATGTGGCTGCAGCTGAATCAGGAAAACTTCTTTTCTGGGAAGTGTCGCAAGAATCGGCGTCAAAAGTGATCATCCACAAAGACATTCAACAACTCCTTTTGAATGAAGGAGATACACGAGTGATAGCGTTGGCAAAGGAAGGGTTCAACAAGGGGAAGGTGACCACCTACACCTTTCCCGAAGGGGAGCAAGTCTACACTTTTGAGTACAATCTCAGAGTGTTAAAACCTGGTGTTCTGACGATAGATGGGTCGTTCTTCGCAGTACTTGCCACAGATAAAAGCGGTGACGTCCTTGGCGTCTACCACGCCAAATCAGGGACGCACCTGTACAATCTTGGACTTAAGTATAACAACTACAAGCCGGTACAGTCAATGAGGGCAATGAGACATGACCCTCACCAAATCGTTCTTGTCGATGAGGAAAAGGGAAACGTCATTGATCTCAAGAAAAAGACCGTCCCAAGGTCGGTGAGTAGATGGAACGGTATGGCAATGAAAAACGGAAAGTTTGGACTGTACGCCCCAAACAGAGGGGGATTGCAACTTCTAGAACTGAAAACGGGCAAGACCGTTAGGACCTTCATTCCAAGAGTGGCTGAAGGGGTATTCAGCATTGATGTGTTGTTCACGCAGAATGACAGGCATGTGGTGTATTACCATTCGGGGCATCGTACAATTAGAGTGTTTCGCGTGTCCGACGGTAAAATGGTGGCCAATTTCAAAGCGCATGCCGAAGTGAAGGTAATGGTGAGTACGGCGGAAGGCGAGACTGTTGTGATAGGGGCTGTGGACGGCAGTTTCACGGTCTTGTCAATAGCTGACCCGGAATATGAGGAAAGTGTGGAATTTCTCCAGTGTCTGCCTAGTAGAAACTTGCAATCGAACACCTCAAATGGGTATCGTACAGCGAACGGAGATATTGTTCAGGGCAAAAACAGCATGGGCACTGCTCTACAAGTGGCCCGGTTTGTAGCAAAAGCAAGACAGGCGCAAAAGTCAAGGGCCTGTGTCATATCGTGAACTCGGTAACGGTAGCGTTACACTCTGTTTGTAGTTTAAATTGAGAGACAATGGATGCCTTTGCTTTGATGAAAGAGATTGATGATGGGTTGAGGTCTTAATTTAGGATAAACAGTACGAGGTAATGTGGAATACAGCTTTGGTGTACTCCTTTATCTTCTAAAGGCGATACGAGATATTTAGAATATCAACTCTGTAAAAACGAAAGCATTAGTCTTTATTTTTCATGTAACCATAAAGAGTCTATAAGATAGCTTTATCGGGGATTCGTTTTGACTGGTTTCAATGGCTGATATGGGATGACTGCATTTGCACAAATATTAACATGAGGAAAAACGTGTTTCAAAATATTTGACGTTGCCAAACCGTTGATTGATGCGTGTCATCGTTTGCCCTTCGTTGCAGCTGCAAGGATGTTGTATATTTGTTCTAACGGGAGCGTGTACAGTTAAAATAACATTCAGATGAATACGATGTATCAGAAATATGGACCACGTGCGGAAATGCTATTAGTATTCAGTTTACTGCAAACAATATTTTTTGGCGGTTAGAAAATGTTCGCATTTTTCGCGTTAATGATTGAACAGGGAGATATAAGCATGCAAGTATTTTTGCAAATTATTCCAAAAATAAAGGATAGATATACTTTCAAATGGTGAAGTTTCCACAATTCGATCAGTTTTAAGAGTCATGATGCGAATATTTTTACAACGCGAAAATTTTCCGTTTTACGGTAGCTAAATATCTTACTATGATATTATATACAATGTACAGAGTATAACACAAGAGGTAATGTTATATATGTATGTACTGTCTAAAATATATGACGTATAACGTTATTGATAAAATAAAGATGTTTATTTATGTTGTTGACATTCCATATAATGTGAGTTCATTTACGGTGCATTAGAGTTAATTAGCTATGTTAATTACTGTAAATTAATTAATCATATATAGATCACTATATGCAATGTTTTTAAGACTATCATTTAATGACTTAAATAACAGGATGAGGAAATACACCTATTGTGACGTCATATTGAATATTATAGAGATGACATCAACTTGTAAAAAAGACAAAACCTTGGTCTAAATTTCCGAAGCAATTTGTCAAACAAAGTGTACATTATTAGTTTCAGATATTAGTTAATAAATAGAAAATAAATTCTTGATGCAGACGAACACGTTTATATCCAGTCTATTTCTCAGTCTCATAATGTCAAGCATGAGTCAAAAAGAAGCGTAAAAATGTTGTATATGTATAATAATTATAATGCATGAGAGATATTCTTACGATCAATTAAAGGGGAAAACATATGTTGACCGAAAATTACCAAACGAAATCAAATGCAAATATATTGTGACAGTTCAGAACTAAATTTAAATTGGAAGCCAGCTTCCTTGAAATCCGGAAGTCGTCTAAACAAAGAAACGGACAAGCGGAGAATATAGACTTCCGGAGTTGTTTGACAGGGAATGTCGCCTAGTAGATCGAATTAACAGTCATACATAATTTGAAGTGCAACTTCTTGATATTTCTGGAATTAAAAGTTAAGGATTAAAATTTGAACACCATTGAAAAAAAAATTTTATTTGAGACATATTTATTGTCAAAAGTTGACAGGGGATTAAGTACAAGTTGTTACAACTTATCAACGCCTTCTCCCAATATACATTTTACATAACATTACAATGATGATAATAAGTTCATCCAATTTCAATTTAAACTGTCTTGCTGCATTAGATAACGCTGTGCATATATCTAAGTGTGTTTGTGTTCAGGTCCACTGACAATTGTGAGGTGCCAAACAAAATTATTTCTTAACTTATTGAAACATCCAAATTTTCTAAAATTTAAAAAAAAAACATGTATTTTTTCGTTTGTAAAAGGGCAGCATGGCAAAATATTGTGAAAGCCATTCTCACAAGGATGACCACAGGTCAAATATACCGGAACGTTCATCGCGTGGTATATTCTTTCAAAAATATTGTTTCGAACTATTAAAAACAAAAGATATCATGAAAATATTTCGGGCGTAAAATGAATGCCGCAACCTACTTGGCCAGTGGCTACTAGATTTGTATTGAACCAAGTACTGTTATATTTGTCCGAGGCTTTCCATTATAATATGCTGATCGTGATGTCATATATGACGTGGAAACACACAGTCCAAACAAATTTATCACAAATTCAAATATTGTGATTTTCTGTTTTGCTTTTGCGGAAAACTGAGGTGATGACCTCTGAATTAATAATAAATTTCTCTCGGTGAACATTGTCATCATCGCACAATCGGAAACCGTCGGCACTTTCCGTAAACGAGAAAATGTCGGTACTTTCCGTAAACGAGAAAATGTCGGCACTTTCCGTACACGAGAAATTGTCGGTACTTTCGGTAAGCGAGAAAATGTTGGCACTTTCCGTGAACGAGAACATGTATTTTCTCGTTTGTGGAAAGTGCCAGAGATTCCTGATTATGTCATCGCTGTCGAATTTCCGCATACGCCCTCGTTGTTTTATAACCTAAGGCCTTGGATGAATGGTGCTATCATGACATTCCAGTGACGGATCTAGAGAATTGTTTTTTTTTTTTGGGGGGGGGGGGGGGGGGGGGCGTATGTTCACGAAGCCCAGAAATCCCTCTAGCTCCGTCACTGCACTCGTTATTGTATAATGTAAGTGTATCATATTTTATGGAGATAATTATGACTAAAACTAATGCTATTTAGTTGTATGTTTTAAAATATGTCCTTTCATGCTTTAATTAAAGAAGTGAAACATATATATATATTAACATTAATTAATCTCGACCAGTACGACGCTTGTTTTTATGGCACAAAAGCTTACTGAAAAACAAAAGGATTTCAATGATCAAGATTATTATGACGCAGTTTTTTATTATTTTATTTATGAACTATACATATTATCATGGGCCCCACTTATTTACGAATACAGTTAATGAATAAATACCTGCCTCGGTTTTTCTAGTGCCTCTATTCAAAACGGCGCCTGATTTTTAAACAGACATTTTTTTTTAAATTAAAAAAAATAATCTGGGAAAAAGTGTGTAAAGAACAACTAAAAATAGAAAAGTGCTGTTTTCACTTAAATTGCAGCGGTTCTTGTGGAAAATTAGAAAATAATTCTTCTGGATACAGATTTATTTTAGGTCAGTGTATGCAAAGGGAGGTAACTAGCAAATCAAACTTCTCAAAATGTCTGCTGTTAGGTAAATTCATATACAATTACATATCATAATTGAACATATGTAATTATGTTTTTATTAACGTATAATTCCTATTCCAGTGATTTCCAAAATTAAATGCATTGATCATTTTTTTTTTAAATTACCCTGTTAAAATTGAAATTAATGTGTATAATGTTATATATATGGTTACAGTTATTATTAGAAGCGATATTGTAAAAACGTCAGATCCTGGTACAGTGTATTTCACCTTTAACCTATGTTGTTCCACTGTCGTGCATGGTACGTTATAATATATACATGTATGTGATGCAAGTAGACTCGTGAACATTCATCAATCTTTTTTTTTCAGTTAATCGTTTATGAATAAAAGATTGGTTTCTGTCTTTGTGATATTTCGTTTTCTTTCTTTCATCTAATTAAGTAATATATCTACAGGATCCTTCCAAGAAACCTCTAGCAGAAGAAATTATCCATTTTATAGGACCACGAACGCAATTGGTCAATCTCATTTTGACGCTTCTGTTCACGCCTCGAATGACTCGAACCATCGTAATTAAAAAAAACATTCACGTGATCAGGACATAACAAGATTCAAGGAATATCATTTTCGATGATTATAACCATAATTAATGAGTTCAAAATTCATAATGCCAATTAAAGTGAGATTTATCGAAAAAATACGTTCGTACAGAGTGTATCTAACGTTTAACAATTTATCATTTTTGCTTTTTGGTGCAAATTTAAAAAGTTCATAATTGTATAATACATTCCCGCCAAATTTCGACGTCTTGGCATTGAACAACGTGCTTTCCGGTCAAAGTTCAACTTCTCAACCAATCAAAAGTCCGGAGGGTCATGTCACAGGCACTTGTGGCCAGGGCAATAACTAAATAATTTACTACATGTATATGTTATTACTAAGCTTTAGAGCTAATAACTTTAATATTTGAAGTTCAACACTAGTGACAACTGCATGGATTCACAGATACATACATGGCAAAGACTTAAAAAGACATTTTATCAGGAGTTTCGTGGCATTTTAGCTCGCTACGGGCGTCTGCTTCGGACAACTGGAAATTTACATGTCAAACCAGTAAAATGGGACGGGAACACCCTCTGACTTTTGACCCCATATCAATCCGCCATCACATATCAAAATCTACCAAAAGTATACATTTTTGTAAAGTTAAGTGTCTATAGATTTCATTCAATGCAGAATATGTCAACAATTACCTATTTAGATTATTCAGAATCACTGTACTTAGCCAAAACAACTTTTCGGTAGGGACTACAAACGTATGAAACACTTCGTGATAGGCTGATTTAGTTGTGTGAGTCCGAAAGGATTTACTTGCTTCAACTTTACTGTAGAACGTGGATGTTTGTGTCTACGTCAGTAGCCCACGTAGCTGTAAATGTCATGCTGTATGTGAGAAGTACAGTGAGAGGAACATCCGAAATAAGATAAATATTGACTCCTATTTCAGTATGTAAACATGCGATAATACAATAATGAATGCATTTGTTACAGTTGTAGTTATTACAACAATTTTCTTCTCTTCGATTAATCATGTTTCATTGGGATTCGTCCTTGTATATTTTGTAAATTCACGTTTGTTGGTGTTTTAATTGTGTTCGTTAAGTGCAACTTTTGTTTTGGTCCTATTTCGGTTTGTGGGTTATATTGTGACGTCATGCAAAGGGAGGTTACTAGCAAATCAAACTTATCAAAATGTCTGTTGTTAGGTTAATGCATATATAATTACATATAATAATAGAACATATGTAATTATGTGTTTATTAGCGTATACTTCCTATTCCAGTGATTTCCAAAATTAAATGCATTGATCAAATTTTTTAAAACTTACCCTGTTAAAATTGAAATTAATGTGTATAATGTTATATATATGTTTACAGTTATTATTAGAAGCGATATTGTAAAAACGTCAGATCCTGGTACAGTGTATTTCACCTTTAACCTATGTTGTTCCACTGTCGTGCATGGTACGTTATAATATATACATGTATGTGATGCAAGTAGACTCGTGAAAATTCATCAATCTTTTTTTTCAGTTAATCGTTTATGAATAAAAGATTGGTTTCTGTCTTTGTGGTATTTAGTTTTCTTTCTTTCGTATAATTAAGTTATATATCTACAGGATCCTTCCAAGAAACCTCTAGCAGAAGAAATTATCCATTTTATAGGACTACGAACGCAATTAGTCAATCACATTTTGACGCTTCTGTTCACGCCTCGAATGACTTGAACCATCGTAATTAAAAAAAAACTTTCACGTGAGCATGACATAACAAGATTCAAGGAATATCATTTTCGATGATTATAACCGTACTTAATGAGTTCAAAATACATAATGCCAATTAAAGTGAGATTTATCGAAAAAATACGTTCGTACAGAGTGTATCTAACGTTTAACAATTTATCATTTTTGCTTTTTGGTGCAAATTTAAAAAGTTCATAATTGTATAATACATTCCCGCCAAATTTCGACGTCTTGGCATTGAACAACGTGCTTTCCGGTCAAAGTTCAACTTCTCAACCAATCAAAAGTCCGGAGGGTCATGTCACAGGCACTTGTGGCCAGGGCAATAACTAAATAATTTACTACATGTATATGTTATTACTAAGCTTTAGAGCTAATAACTTTAATATTTGAAGTTCAACACTAGTGACAACTGCATGGATTCACAGATACATACATGGCAAAGACTTAAAAAGACATTTTATCAGGAGTTTCGTGGCATTTTAGCTCGCTACGGGCGTCTGCTTCGGACAACTGGAAATTTACATGTCAAACCAGTAAAATGGGACGGGAACACCCTCTGACTTTTGACCCCATATCAATCCGCCATCACATATCAAAATCTACCAAAAGTATACATTTTTGTAAAGTTAAGTGTCTATAGATTTCATTCAATGCAGAATATGTCAACAATTACCTATTTAGATTATTCAGAATCACTGTACTTAGCCAAAACAACTTTTCGGTAGGGACTACAAACGTATGAAACACTTCGTGATAGGCTGATTTAGTTGTGTGAGTCCGAAAGGATTTACTTGCTTCAACTTTACTGTAGAACGTGGATGTTTGTGTCTACGTCAGTAGCCCACGTAGCTGTAAATGTCATGCTGTATGTGAGAAGTACAGTGAGAGGAACATCCGAAATAAGATAAATATTGACTCCTATTTCAGTATGTAAACATGCGATAATACAATAATGAATGCATTTGTTACAGTTGTAGTTATTACAACAATTTTCTTCTCTTCGATTAATCATGTTTCATTGGGATTCGTCCTTGTATATTTTGTAAATTCACGTTTGTTGGTGTTTTAATTGTGTTCGTTAAGTGCAACTTTTGTTTTGGTCCTATTTCGGTTTGTGGGTTATATTGTGACGTCATGCAAAGGGAGGTTACTAGCAAATCAAACTTATCAAAATGTCTGTTGTTAGGTTAATGCATATATAATTACATATAATAATAGAACATATGTAATTATGTGTTTATTAGCGTATACTTCCTATTCCAGTGATTTCCAAAATTAAATGCATTGATCAAATTTTTTAAAACTTACCCTGTTAAAATTGAAATTAATGTGTATAATGTTATATATATGTTTACAGTTATTATTAGAAGCGATATTGTAAAAACGTCAGATCCTGGTACAGTGTATTTCACCTTTAACCTATGTTGTTCCACTGTCGTGCATGGTACGTTATAATATATACATGTATGTGATGCAAGTAGACTCGTGAAAATTCATCAATCTTTTTTTTCAGTTAATCGTTTATGAATAAAAGATTGGTTTCTGTCTTTGTGGTATTTAGTTTTCTTTCTTTCGTATAATTAAGTTATATATCTACAGGATCCTTCCAAGAAACCTCTAGCAGAAGAAATTATCCATTTTATAGGACTACGAACGCAATTAGTCAATCACATTTTGACGCTTCTGTTCACGCCCCGAATGACTTGAACCATCGTAATTAAAAAAAAACTTTCACGTGAGCATGACATAACAAGATTCAAGGAATATCATTTTCGATGATTATAACCGTACTTAATGAGTTCAAAATACATAATGCCAATTAAAGTGAGATTTATCGAAAAAATACGTTCGTACAGTGTGTATCTAATGTTTAACAATTTATCATTTTTGCTTTTTGGTGCAAATTTAAAAAGTTCATAATTGTATAATACATTCCCGCCAAATTTCGACGTCTTGGCATTGAACAACGTGCTTTCCGGTCAAAGTTCAACTTCTCAACCAATCAAAAGTCCGGAGGGTCATGTCACAGGCACTTGTGGCCAGGGCAATAACTAAATAATTTACTACATGTATATGTTATTACTAAGCTTTAGAGCTAATAACTTTAATATTTGAAGTTCAACACTAGTGACAACTGCATGGATTCACAGATACATACATGGCAAAGACTTAAAAAGACATTTTATCAGGAGTTTCGTGGCATTTTAGCTCGCTACGGGCGTCTGCTTCGGACAACTGGAAATTTACATGTCAAACCAGTAAAATGGGACGGGAACACCCTCTGACTTTTGACCCCATATCAATCCGCCATCACATATCAAAATCTACCAAAAGTATACATTTTTGTAAAGTTAAGTGTCTATAGATTTCATTCAATGCAGAATATGTCAACAATTACCTATTTAGATTATTCAGAATCACTGTACTTAGCCAAAACAACTTTTCGGTAGGGACTACAAACGTATGAAACACTTCGTGATAGGCTGATTTAGTTGTGTGAGTCCGAAAGGATTTACTTGCTTCAACTTTACTGTAGAACGTGGATGTTTGTGTCTACGTCAGTAGCCCACGTAGCTGTAAATGTCATGCTGTATGTGAGAAGTACAGTGAGAGGAACATCCGAAATAAGATAAATATTGACTCCTATTTCAGTATGTAAACATGCGATAATACAATAATGAATGCATTTGTTACAGTTGTAGTTATTACAACAATTTTCTTCTCTTCGATTAATCATGTTTCATTGGGATTCGTCCTTGTATATTTTGTAAATTCACGTTTGTTGGTGTTTTAATTGTGTTCGTTAAGTGCAACTTTTGTTTTGGTCCTATTTCGGTTTGTGGGTTATATTGTGACGTCATGCAAAGGGAGGTTACTAGCAAATCAAACTTATCAAAATGTCTGTTGTTAGGTTAATGCATATATAATTACATATAATAATAGAACATATGTAATTATGTGTTTATTAGCGTATACTTCCTATTCCAGTGATTTCCAAAATTAAATGCATTGATCAAATTTTTTAAAACTTACCCTGTTAAAATTGAAATTAATGTGTATAATGTTATATATATGTTTACAGTTATTATTAGAAGCGATATTGTAAAAACGTCAGATCCTGGTACAGTGTATTTCACCTTTAACCTATGTTGTTCCACTGTCGTGCATGGTACGTTATAATATATACATGTATGTGATGCAAGTAGACTCGTGAAAATTCATCAATCTTTTTTTTCAGTTAATCGTTTATGAATAAAAGATTGGTTTCTGTCTTTGTGGTATTTAGTTTTCTTTCTTTCGTATAATTAAGTTATATATCTACAGGATCCTTCCAAGAAACCTCTAGCAGAAGAAATTATCCATTTTATAGGACTACGAACGCAATTAGTCAATCACATTTTGACGCTTCTGTTCACGCCTCGAATGACTTGAACCATCGTAATTAAAAAAAAACTTTCACGTGAGCATGACATAACAAGATTCAAGGAATATCATTTTCGATGATTATAACCGTACTTAATGAGTTCAAAATACATAATGCCAATTAAAGTGAGATTTATCGAAAAAATACGTTCGTACAGAGTGTATCTAACGTTTAACAATTTATCATTTTTGCTTTTTGGTGCAAATTTAAAAAGTTCATAATTGTATAATACATTCCCGCCAAATTTCGACGTCTTGGCATTGAACAACGTGCTTTCCGGTCAAAGTTCAACTTCTCAACCAATCAAAAGTCCGGAGGGTCATGTCACAGGCACTTGTGGCCAGGGCAATAACTAAATAATTTACTACATGTATATGTTATTACTAAGCTTTAGAGCTAATAACTTTAATATTTGAAGTTCAACACTAGTGACAACTGCATGGATTCACAGATACATACATGGCAAAGACTTAAAAAGACATTTTATCAGGAGTTTCGTGGCATTTTAGCTCGCTACGGGCGTCTGCTTCGGACAACTGGAAATTTACATGTCAAACCAGTAAAATGGGACGGGAACACCCTCTGACTTTTGACCCCATATCAATCCGCCATCACATATCAAAATCTACCAAAAGTATACATTTTTGTAAAGTTAAGTGTCTATAGATTTCATTCAATGCAGAATATGTCAACAATTACCTATTTAGATTATTCAGAATCACTGTACTTAGCCAAAACAACTTTTCGGTAGGGACTACAAACGTATGAAACACTTCGTGATAGGCTGATTTAGTTGTGTGAGTCCGAAAGGATTTACTTGCTTCAACTTTACTGTAGAACGTGGATGTTTGTGTCTACGTCAGTAGCCCACGTAGCTGTAAATGTCATGCTGTATGTGAGAAGTACAGTGAGAGGAACATCCGAAATAAGATAAATATTGACTCCTATTTCAGTATGTAAACATGCGATAATACAATAATGAATGCATTTGTTACAGTTGTAGTTATTACAACAATTTTCTTCTCTTCGATTAATCATGTTTCATTGGGATTCGTCCTTGTATATTTTGTAAATTCACGTTTGTTGGTGTTTTAATTGTGTTCGTTAAGTGCAACTTTTGTTTTGGTCCTATTTCGGTTTGTGGGTTATATTGTGACGTCATGCAAAGGGAGGTTACTAGCAAATCAAACTTATCAAAATGTCTGTTGTTAGGTTAATGCATATATAATTACATATAATAATAGAACATATGTAATTATGTGTTTATTAGCGTATACTTCCTATTCCAGTGATTTCCAAAATTAAATGCATTGATCAAATTTTTTAAAACTTACCCTGTTAAAATTGAAATTAATGTGTATAATGTTATATATATGTTTACAGTTATTATTAGAAGCGATATTGTAAAAACGTCAGATCCTGGTACAGTGTATTTCACCTTTAACCTATGTTGTTCCACTGTCGTGCATGGTACGTTATAATATATACATGTATGTGATGCAAGTAGACTCGTGAAAATTCATCAATCTTTTTTTTCAGTTAATCGTTTATGAATAAAAGATTGGTTTCTGTCTTTGTGGTATTTAGTTTTCTTTCTTTCGTATAATTAAGTTATATATCTACAGGATCCTTCCAAGAAACCTCTAGCAGAAGAAATTATCCATTTTATAGGACTACGAACGCAATTAGTCAATCACATTTTGACGCTTCTGTTCACGCCTCGAATGACTTGAACCATCGTAATTAAAAAAAAACTTTCACGTGAGCATGACATAACAAGATTCAAGGAATATCATTTTCGATGATTATAACCGTACTTAATGAGTTCAAAATACATAATGCCAATTAAAGTGAGATTTATCGAAAATGAACCATTAAATGTTTTTATGTAATATAATTTCAAGGAAAAAATATTGAATATATTTATTTGCAAACTTTATATCGATTCGAGAACTTAAAGATTTACAGCTAATATATAGAGTAAGATTCGATATTTCAGTAGTAACTTTCATATAACAAGTAGGTTATCTGTGTTTCGACCGTGGTCAAATGTTCTGTAAGATAAACCGGTAAACAATTCTTACATAAGTTATATAGGCCCTTAGATATATAAACATTTCTTACATAAGTTATACCCAATCTACCATTCAGCTATCTGTTATTCAACTTCATAAGATAAGTTGTATCCCATCAGAATATGACACGTTGCAGTTATTCGGTATAAATACAGGTACTATTCAGATGTAAAAGCGTCGGTTTCCGGAGGGCGTACCATGAACATCGGTATACTCTCCACATAATAAAACTTCATCTCCACCTACAACTGGACTTGGAATCATTTTTTATACTCCACTACACCTGTTACAAGTTGGCGCCGTGACCTCAGAGCGAACCTGCGAAGAAAACTCCACTATACGATCAACGATCAGCCACAAAGTAAGTTGATTTATTTTCATTTCTTTTATTTGCAAACATTTGTACCAAAATTTAAGTTTAGGTTTAGTTTTAATACATAATGTCTACACCATCCCAACCAACCCAATCGCCAACAGATTATGCGATTGAACTTTTAACTGCTAATGCCACTAGTGTGACAACGTTGATCAATAATCAGGCTCAACGTTTAAGAGTGCTGGAAAATGCCACTAATAGGTTAGTCTTAAGTGACCACTCTTGGTGTTCTGGCAAATTATTTGATGGGGAACGCACAAAATTTGAGCAATGGATGCGGCACATTGACAAGCAAGCCCATATCACAGGTAATACTGATAAGAAATGTTTGCTTGCCTTACAATCCTCTACAGGACCGGTTAGTGAATTTATTCAGCGTTACATCAAAGGAATAGTAGCCCCTGACTGGAATGATTTGAAAACCCAGTTAACCCGTTGTTTTGGGGACATTCAGGGATCCTCACATGCTTTTGCCCTCTTGAAACAAGTAAGCCAACGTCCTGACGAACCTGTGCAACTGTTTGCACAAAGAATACTATCCCTAGCTGAAAAGGGTTATGACAATCATGACCTCAGTTCCCAAATAATACAGCAGCAGCTGGTTAGATTTTTTGAGGATGGGTTAGAAGCCTCTGACATTCGGTTAAAAGTAATGAGAGGGGAATTCACAAATTTTGACAGAGCTGTAAATTGTGCTATGAGAGAAATGAATATTAGGCACCAATTTAATATAAGGTCTCAGAACAACTCAAAGTCTTTTTCTTTCTCACGAAATCAACAACACCAACACACAGAAACAAGTACCGCTAGGGAAGAAGAACCAATGGAAATTGATGCAGCAAGGTCAAAATCCATTAATGCATACACACACAATCACAATGGAAGACAGCGGAACCGACCACATCAAAATTACAACAGACAACACACCACACATGATCATATATCGCACCACGCTTTATTACCAAACCCAGTACACGCTAACCACACCTCAGGACAAATGTCAACACACAGGTCAAACAGGGATTATACGGGATACTATCATAATCGCCCGCAGGGTCAGAACAGACATTCCGATCAGACACAAGACCAGCGTTATGAACCACATTATCAACCACATTATCAACAACATTATCAGCCACATTGTCAACAACATTATCAACACCCAAACAATCATTCCAATACACGCTCACGTCAACACCACCGATCTTACAATCAGGGAAACTAAATAAGATCCGATTTCGAGAGGCTGATGTCGGGTCACAATCAGGTAGACTATCTTACACAATTAACACTATTGGTAGTAATCCTAATTCCTGTCAACTAAAAGTAGGGAAACAAAAATTCAGGAGTTTATTAGATAGTGGAGCTGATTTAAGCCTCGTTCACTATAGAGTGGTAGAACAACTAGACCTCACAAATACTATTGAAAAAAGTTCTGTTTATTTGAAATCTGTAAATGGAAACAAACTGGATGTGTCTGGAAAAATAACTTTGAAATTCACCATTAGAGGTATCAAATTCACACACACATTTTGTGTATCAAAAGACATGTCAAGGAATTTTATTTTAGGCAGGGATTGGTTTGTGAAAGAAGGAGTTAGTCTCCATTTTGATAAACATGCCTTAGAGGTAAGAAACATCCTAGTTCCCATTATTGATGACTATTACGTATCTTCTGTTGTACGTCTGTCACAAAAAGTTGTTCTACCACCACAATCTAGCACTGTTTGTACAGGTAAAATACCTCATTACAGAGCTATTAAAGGTACAAAACTTTTCCACTTAGAACACAACCAGTCCACATCTTTAACAAATGAACCAGACATACAAGTGCTCGAGTCCATATGTTCTATCTCAGACTACAAAACAAAACTTCCCCTAACCATTGTCAATTCGTCTCAACGAACAGTTACATTATATAAGGGATGTTCAATCGCTAGACTGACAGAGACACATGTTGATGCTGTTTCTTCCATTATATCGGAACAAGAATCATCAGCAAACACCAAGTCACACTCTCACATATCACTTGAGCACCTTGACGCCCCAAGCACTCACAAAAACTTGATGACAAAGCTAGTTCAAGACAATATTGATATTTTTGCAGAGAAAGACACAGACCTCACACGTACGGACTTGGTTCAAATGACTATTGACACGGGTAACCATTCACCCATCAAACTTAGACCATATCGTACTCCCTTACAGCAATGCCTGGTAATGTTTTTTTTTCTCTTTTAGGACAACTTCCGTTTAACAATACTTTTAGTCTTGATATCATACATTTGTCACATTTTTTTCTTTCTTTGTATAACTTGTATTATTTATATTGCATTTGAGGTCAACATTATATTGTACACATCTATATCTAGTAACATATTTCTTTCATTATAAGCTAATACGATACCTAGTATGCTACTGTTACAGTTTAAATTCACAGTATATTTATCAATAATTCTACAGTTGTTCTGCTGAACATCATACATGACATTAGATTCAGTACAAAGGGACGAATTGAACCCTCATTATACAGCCCTTTCTTTTATTGGATGATATCAAATTATAACCAATTTGAAATCAAATTAATACAAAGGGACGAAATGAACCATTAAATGTTTTTATGTAATATAATTTCAAGGAAAAAATATTGAATATATTTATTTGCAAACTTTATATCGATTCGAGAACTTAAAGATTTACAGCTAATATATAGAGTAAGATTCGATATTTCAGTAGTAACTTTCATATAACAAGTAGGTTATCTGTGTTTCGACCGTGGTCAAATGTTCTGTAAGATAAACCGGTAAACAATTCTTACATAAGTTATATAGGCCCTTAGATATATAAACATTTCTTACATAAGTTATACCCAATCTACCATTCAGCTATCTGTTATTCAACTTCATAAGATAAGTTGTATCCCATCAGAATATGACACGTTGCAGTTATTCGGTATAAATACAGGTACTATTCAGATGTAAAAGCGTCGGTTTCCGGAGGGCGTACCATGAACATCGGTATACTCTCCACATAATAAAACTTCATCTCCACCTACAACTGGACTTGGAATCATTTTTTATACTCCACTACACCTGTTACAAAAAAATACGTTCGTACAGAGTGTATCTAACGTTTAACAATTTATCATTTTTGCTTTTTGGTGCAAATTTAAAAAGTTCATAATTGTATAATACATTCCCGCCAAATTTCGACGTCTTGGCATTGAACAACGTGCTTTCCGGTCAAAGTTCAACTTCTCAACCAATCAAAAGTCCGGAGGGTCATGTCACAGGCACTTGTGGCCAGGGCAATAACTAAATAATTTACTACATGTATATGTTATTACTAAGCTTTAGAGCTAATAACTTTAATATTTGAAGTTCAACACTAGTGACAACTGCATGGATTCACAGATACATACATGGCAAAGACTTAAAAAGACATTTTATCAGGAGTTTCGTGGCATTTTAGCTCGCTACGGGCGTCTGCTTCGGACAACTGGAAATTTACATGTCAAACCAGTAAAATGGGACGGGAACACCCTCTGACTTTTGACCCCATATCAATCCGCCATCACATATCAAAATCTACCAAAAGTATACATTTTTGTAAAGTTAAGTGTCTATAGATTTCATTCAATGCAGAATATGTCAACAATTACCTATTTAGATTATTCAGAATCACTGTACTTAGCCAAAACAACTTTTCGGTAGGGACTACAAACGTATGAAACACTTCGTGATAGGCTGATTTAGTTGTGTGAGTCCGAAAGGATTTACTTGCTTCAACTTTACTGTAGAACGTGGATGTTTGTGTCTACGTCAGTAGCCCACGTAGCTGTAAATGTCATGCTGTATGTGAGAAGTACAGTGAGAGGAACATCCGAAATAAGATAAATATTGACTCCTATTTCAGTATGTAAACATGCGATAATACAATAATGAATGCATTTGTTACAGTTGTAGTTATTACAACAATTTTCTTCTCTTCGATTAATCATGTTTCATTGGGATTCGTCCTTGTATATTTTGTAAATTCACGTTTGTTGGTGTTTTAATTGTGTTCGTTAAGTGCAACTTTTGTTTTGGTCCTATTTCGGTTTGTGGGTTATATTGTGACGTCATGCAAAGGGAGGTTACTAGCAAATCAAACTTATCAAAATGTCTGTTGTTAGGTTAATGCATATATAATTACATATAATAATAGAACATATGTAATTATGTGTTTATTAGCGTATACTTCCTATTCCAGTGATTTCCAAAATTAAATGCATTGATCAAATTTTTTAAAACTTACCCTGTTAAAATTGAAATTAATGTGTATAATGTTATATATATGTTTACAGTTATTATTAGAAGCGATATTGTAAAAACGTCAGATCCTGGTACAGTGTATTTCACCTTTAACCTATGTTGTTCCACTGTCGTGCATGGTACGTTATAATATATACATGTATGTGATGCAAGTAGACTCGTGAAAATTCATCAATCTTTTTTTTCAGTTAATCGTTTATGAATAAAAGATTGGTTTCTGTCTTTGTGGTATTTAGTTTTCTTTCTTTCGTATAATTAAGTTATATATCTACAGGATCCTTCCAAGAAACCTCTAGCAGAAGAAATTATCCATTTTATAGGACTACGAACGCAATTAGTCAATCACATTTTGACGCTTCTGTTCACGCCTCGAATGACTTGAACCATCGTAATTAAAAAAAAACTTTCACGTGAGCATGACATAACAAGATTCAAGGAATATCATTTTCGATGATTATAACCGTACTTAATGAGTTCAAAATACATAATGCCAATTAAAGTGAGATTTATCGAAAAAATACGTTCGTACAGAGTGTATCTAACGTTTAACAATTTATCATTTTTGCTTTTTGGTGCAAATTTAAAAAGTTCATAATTGTATAATACATTCCCGCCAAATTTCGACGTCTTGGCATTGAACAACGTGCTTTCCGGTCAAAGTTCAACTTCTCAACCAATCAAAAGTCCGGAGGGTCATGTCACAGGCACTTGTGGCCAGGGCAATAACTAAATAATTTACTACATGTATATGTTATTACTAAGCTTTAGAGCTAATAACTTTAATATTTGAAGTTCAACACTAGTGACAACTGCATGGATTCACAGATACATACATGGCAAAGACTTAAAAAGACATTTTATCAGGAGTTTCGTGGCATTTTAGCTCGCTACGGGCGTCTGCTTCGGACAACTGGAAATTTACATGTCAAACCAGTAAAATGGGACGGGAACACCCTCTGACTTTTGACCCCATATCAATCCGCCATCACATATCAAAATCTACCAAAAGTATACATTTTTGTAAAGTTAAGTGTCTATAGATTTCATTCAATGCAGAATATGTCAACAATTACCTATTTAGATTATTCAGAATCACTGTACTTAGCCAAAACAACTTTTCGGTAGGGACTACAAACGTATGAAACACTTCGTGATAGGCTGATTTAGTTGTGTGAGTCCGAAAGGATTTACTTGCTTCAACTTTACTGTAGAACGTGGATGTTTGTGTCTACGTCAGTAGCCCACGTAGCTGTAAATGTCATGCTGTATGTGAGAAGTACAGTGAGAGGAACATCCGAAATAAGATAAATATTGACTCCTATTTCAGTATGTAAACATGCGATAATACAATAATGAATGCATTTGTTACAGTTGTAGTTATTACAACAATTTTCTTCTCTTCGATTAATCATGTTTCATTGGGATTCGTCCTTGTATATTTTGTAAATTCACGTTTGTTGGTGTTTTAATTGTGTTCGTTAAGTGCAACTTTTGTTTTGGTCCTATTTCGGTTTGTGGGTTATATTGTGACGTCATGCAAAGGGAGGTTACTAGCAAATCAAACTTATCAAAATGTCTGTTGTTAGGTTAATGCATATATAATTACATATAATAATAGAACATATGTAATTATGTGTTTATTAGCGTATACTTCCTATTCCAGTGATTTCCAAAATTAAATGCATTGATCAAATTTTTTAAAACTTACCCTGTTAAAATTGAAATTAATGTGTATAATGTTATATATATGTTTACAGTTATTATTAGAAGCGATATTGTAAAAACGTCAGATCCTGGTACAGTGTATTTCACCTTTAACCTATGTTGTTCCACTGTCGTGCATGGTACGTTATAATATATACATGTATGTGATGCAAGTAGACTCGTGAAAATTCATCAATCTTTTTTTTCAGTGAATCGTTTATGAATAAAAGATTGGTTTCTGTCTTTGTGGTATTTAGTTTTCTTTCTTTCGTATAATTAAGTTATATATCTACAGGATCCTTCCAAGAAACCTCTAGCAGAAGAAATTATCCATTTTATAGGACTACGAACGCAATTAGTCAATCACATTTTGACGCTTCTGTTCACGCCTCGAATGACTTGAACCATCGTAATTAAAAAAAAACTTTCACGTGAGCATGACATAACAAGATTCAAGGAATATCATTTTCGATGATTATAACCGTACTTAATGAGTTCAAAATACATAATGCCAATTAAAGTGAGATTTATCGAAAAAATACGTTCGTACAGAGTGTATCTAACGTTTAACAATTTATCATTTTTGCTTTTTGGTGCAAATTTAAAAAGTTCATAATTGTATAATACATTCCCGCCAAATTTCGACGTCTTGGCATTGAACAACGTGCTTTCCGGTCAAAGTTCAACTTCTCAACCAATCAAAAGTCCGGAGGGTCATGTCACAGGCACTTGTGGCCAGGGCAATAACTAAATAATTTACTACATGTATATGTTATTACTAAGCTTTAGAGCTAATAACTTTAATATTTGAAGTTCAACACTAGTGACAACTGCATGGATTCACAGATACATACATGGCAAAGACTTAAAAAGACATTTTATCAGGAGTTTCGTGGCATTTTAGCTCGCTACGGGCGTCTGCTTCGGACAACTGGAAATTTACATGTCAAACCAGTAAAATGGGACGGGAACACCCTCTGACTTTTGACCCCATATCAATCCGCCATCACATATCAAAATCTACCAAAAGTATACATTTTTGTAAAGTTAAGTGTCTATAGATTTCATTCAATGCAGAATATGTCAACAATTACCTATTTAGATTATTCAGAATCACTGTACTTAGCCAAAACAACTTTTCGGTAGGGACTACAAACGTATGAAACACTTCGTGATAGGCTGATTTAGTTGTGTGAGTCCGAAAGGATTTACTTGCTTCAACTTTACTGTAGAACGTGGATGTTTGTGTCTACGTCAGTAGCCCACGTAGCTGTAAATGTCATGCTGTATGTGAGAAGTACAGTGAGAGGAACATCCGAAATAAGATAAATATTGACTCCTATTTCAGTATGTAAACATGCGATAATACAATAATGAATGCATTTGTTACAGTTGTAGTTATTACAACAATTTTCTTCTCTTCGATTAATCATGTTTCATTGGGATTCGTCCTTGTATATTTTGTAAATTCACGTTTGTTGGTGTTTTAATTGTGTTCGTTAAGTGCAACTTTTGTTTTGGTCCTATTTCGGTTTGTGGGTTATATTGTGACGTCATGCAAAGGGAGGTTACTAGCAAATCAAACTTATCAAAATGTCTGTTGTTAGGTTAATGCATATATAATTACATATAATAATAGAACATATGTAATTATGTGTTTATTAGCGTATACTTCCTATTCCAGTGATTTCCAAAATTAAATGCATTGATCAAATTTTTTAAAACTTACCCTGTTAAAATTGAAATTAATGTGTATAATGTTATATATATGTTTACAGTTATTATTAGAAGCGATATTGTAAAAACGTCAGATCCTGGTACAGTGTATTTCACCTTTAACCTATGTTGTTCCACTGTCGTGCATGGTACGTTATAATATATACATGTATGTGATGCAAGTAGACTCGTGAAAATTCATCAATCTTTTTTTTCAGTTAATCGTTTATGAATAAAAGATTGGTTTCTGTCTTTGTGGTATTTAGTTTTCTTTCTTTCGTATAATTAAGTTATATATCTACAGGATCCTTCCAAGAAACCTCTAGCAGAAGAAATTATCCATTTTATAGGACTACGAACGCAATTAGTCAATCACATTTTGACGCTTCTGTTCACGCCTCGAATGACTTGAACCATCGTAATTAAAAAAAAACTTTCACGTGAGCATGACATAACAAGATTCAAGGAATATCATTTTCGATGATTATAACCGTACTTAATGAGTTCAAAATACATAATGCCAATTAAAGTGAGATTTATCGAAAAAATACGTTCGTACAGAGTGTATCTAACGTTTAACAATTTATCATTTTTGCTTTTTGGTGCAAATTTAAAAAGTTCATAATTGTATAATACATTCCCGCCAAATTTCGACGTCTTGGCATTGAACAACGTGCTTTCCGGTCAAAGTTCAACTTCTCAACCAATCAAAAGTCCGGAGGGTCATGTCACAGGCACTTGTGGCCAGGGCAATAGCTAAATAATTTACTACATGTATATGTTATTACTAAGCTTTAGAGCTAATAACTTTAATATTTGAAGTTCAACACTAGTGACAACTGCATGGATTCACAGATACATACATGGCAAAGACTTAAAAAGACATTTTATCAGGAGTTTCGTGGCATTTTAGCTCGCTACGGGCGTCTGCTTCGGACAACTGGAAATTTACATGTCAAACCAGTAAAATGGGACGGGAACACCCTCTGACTTTTGACCCCATATCAATCCGCCATCACATATCAAAATCTACCAAAAGTATACATTTTTGTAAAGTTAAGTGTCTATAGATTTCATTCAATGCAGAATATGTCAACAATTACCTATTTAGATTATTCAGAATCACTGTACTTAGCCAAAACAACTTTTCGGTAGGGACTACAAACGTATGAAACACTTCGTGATAGGCTGATTTAGTTGTGTGAGTCCGAAAGGATTTACTTGCTTCAACTTTACTGTAGAACGTGGATGTTTGTGTCTACGTCAGTAGCCCACGTAGCTGTAAATGTCATGCTGTATGTGAGAAGTACAGTGAGAGGAACATCCGAAATAAGATAAATATTGACTCCTATTTCAGTATGTAAACATGCGATAATACAATAATGAATGCATTTGTTACAGTTGTAGTTATTACAACAATTTTCTTCTCTTCGATTAATCATGTTTCATTGGGATTCGTCCTTGTATATTTTGTAAATTCACGTTTGTTGGTGTTTTAATTGTGTTCGTTAAGTGCAACTTTTGTTTTGGTCCTATTTCGGTTTGTGGGTTATATTGTGACGTCATGCAAAGGGAGGTTACTAGCAAATCAAACTTATCAAAATGTCTGTTGTTAGGTTAATGCATATATAATTACATATAATAATAGAACATATGTAATTATGTGTTTATTAGCGTATACTTCCTATTCCAGTGATTTCCAAAATTAAATGCATTGATCAAATTTTTTAAAACTTACCCTGTTAAAATTGAAATTAATGTGTATAATGTTATATATATGTTTACAGTTATTATTAGAAGCGATATTGTAAAAACGTCAGATCCTGGTACAGTGTATTTCACCTTTAACCTATGTTGTTCCACTGTCGTGCATGGTACGTTATAATATATACATGTATGTGATGCAAGTAGACTCGTGAAAATTCATCAATCTTTTTTTTCAGTTAATCGTTTATGAATAAAAGATTGGTTTCTGTCTTTGTGGTATTTAGTTTTCTTTCTTTCGTATAATTAAGTTATATATCTACAGGATCCTTCCAAGAAACCTCTAGCAGAAGAAATTATCCATTTTATAGGACTACGAACGCAATTAGTCAATCACATTTTGACGCTTCTGTTCACGCCTCGAATGACTTGAACCATCGTAATTAAAAAAAAACTTTCACGTGAGCATGACATAACAAGATTCAAGGAATATCATTTTCGATGATTATAACCGTACTTAATGAGTTCAAAATACATAATGCCAATTAAAGTGAGATTTATCGAAAAAATACGTTCGTACAGAGTGTATCTAACGTTTAACAATTTATCATTTTTGCTTTTTGGTGCAAATTTAAAAAGTTCATAATTGTATAATACATTCCCGCCGAATTTCGACGTCTTGGCATTGAACAACGTGCTTTCCGGTCAAAGTTCAACTTCTCAACCAATCAAAAGTCCGGAGGGTCATGTCACAGGCACTTGTGGCCAGGGCAATAACTAAATAATTTACTACATGTATATGTTATTACTAAGCTTTAGAGCTAATAACTTTAATATTTGAAGTTCAACACTAGTGACAACTGCATGGATTCACAGATACATACATGGCAAAGACTTAAAAAGACATTTTATCAGGAGTTTCGTGGCATTTTAGCTCGCTACGGGCGTCTGCTTCGGACAACTGGAAATTTACATGTCAAACCAGTAAAATGGGACGGGAACACCCTCTGACTTTTGACCCCATATCAATCCGCCATCACATATCAAAATCTACCAAAAGTATACATTTTTGTAAAGTTAAGTGTCTATAGATTTCATTCAATGCAGAATATGTCAACAATTACCTATTTAGATTATTCAGAATCACTGTACTTAGCCAAAACAACTTTTCGGTAGGGACTACAAACGTATGAAACACTTCGTGATAGGCTGATTTAGTTGTGTGAGTCCGAAAGGATTTACTTGCTTCAACTTTACTGTAGAACGTGGATGTTTGTGTCTACGTCAGTAGCCCACGTAGCTGTAAATGTCATGCTGTATGTGAGAAGTACAGTGAGAGGAACATCCGAAATAAGATAAATATTGACTCCTATTTCAGTATGTAAACATGCGATAATACAATAATGAATGCATTTGTTACAGTTGTAGTTATTACAACAATTTTCTTCTCTTCGATTAATCATGTTTCATTGGGATTCGTCCTTGTATATTTTGTAAATTCACGTTTGTTGGTGTTTTAATTGTGTTCGTTAAGTGCAACTTTTGTTTTGGTCCTATTTCGGTTTGTGGGTTATATTGTGACGTCATGCAAAGGGAGGTTACTAGCAAATCAAACTTATCAAAATGTCTGTTGTTAGGTTAATGCATATATAATTACATATAATAATAGAACATATGTAATTATGTGTTTATTAGCGTATACTTCCTATTCCAGTGATTTCCAAAATTAAATGCATTGATCAAATTTTTTAAAACTTACCCTGTTAAAATTGAAATTAATGTGTATAATGTTATATATATGTTTACAGTTATTATTAGAAGCGATATTGTAAAAACGTCAGATCCTGGTACAGTGTATTTCACCTTTAACCTATGTTGTTCCACTGTCGTGCATGGTACGTTATAATATATACATGTATGTGATGCAAGTAGACTCGTGAAAATTCATCAATCTTTTTTTTCAGTTAATCGTTTATGAATAAAAGATTGGTTTCTGTCTTTGTGGTATTTAGTTTTCTTTCTTTCGTATAATTAAGTTATATATCTACAGGATCCTTCCAAGAAACCTCTAGCAGAAGAAATTATCCATTTTATAGGACTACGAACGCAATTAGTCAATCACATTTTGACGCTTCTGTTCACGCCTCGAATGACTTGAACCATCGTAATTAAAAAAAAACTTTCACGTGAGCATGACATAACAAGATTCAAGGAATATCATTTTCGATGATTATAACCGTACTTAATGAGTTCAAAATACATAATGCCAATTAAAGTGAGATTTATCGAAAAAATACGTTCGTACAGAGTGTATCTAACGTTTAACAATTTATCATTTTTGCTTTTTGGTGCAAATTTAAAAAGTTCATAATTGTATAATACATTCCCGCCAAATTTCGACGTCTTGGCATTGAACAACGTGCTTTCCGGTCAAAGTTCAACTTCTCAACCAATCAAAAGTCCGGAGGGTCATGTCACAGGCACTTGTGGCCAGGGCAATAACTAAATAATTTACTACATGTATATGTTATTACTAAGCTTTAGAGCTAATAACTTTAATATTTGAAGTTCAACACTAGTGACAACTGCATGGATTCACAGATACATACATGGCAAAGACTTAAAAAGACATTTTATCAGGAGTTTCGTGGCATTTTAGCTCGCTACGGGCGTCTGCTTCGGACAACTGGAAATTTACATGTCAAACCAGTAAAATGGGACGGGAACACCCTCTGACTTTTGACCCCATATCAATCCGCCATCACATATCAAAATCTACCAAAAGTATACATTTTTGTAAAGTTAAGTGTCTATAGATTTCATTCAATGCAGAATATGTCAACAATTACCTATTTAGATTATTCAGAATCACTGTACTTAGCCAAAACAACTTTTCGGTAGGGACTACAAACGTATGAAACACTTCGTGATAGGCTGATTTAGTTGTGTGAGTCCGAAAGGATTTACTTGCTTCAACTTTACTGTAGAACGTGGATGTTTGTGTCTACGTCAGTAGCCCACGTAGCTGTAAATGTCATGCTGTATGTGAGAAGTACAGTGAGAGGAACATCCGAAATAAGATAAATATTGACTCCTATTTCAGTATGTAAACATGCGATAATACAATAATGAATGCATTTGTTACAGTTGTAGTTATTACAACAATTTTCTTCTCTTCGATTAATCATGTTTCATTGGGATTCGTCCTTGTATATTTTGTAAATTCACGTTTGTTGGTGTTTTAATTGTGTTCGTTAAGTGCAACTTTTGTTTTGGTCCTATTTCGGTTTGTGGGTTATATTGTGACGTCATGCAAAGGGAGGTTACTAGCAAATCAAACTTATCAAAATGTCTGTTGTTAGGTTAATGCATATATAATTACATATAATAATAGAACATATGTAATTATGTGTTTATTAGCGTATACTTCCTATTCCAGTGATTTCCAAAATTAAATGCATTGATCAAATTTTTTAAAACTTACCCTGTTAAAATTGAAATTAATGTGTATAATGTTATATATATGTTTACAGTTATTATTAGAAGCGATATTGTAAAAACGTCAGATCCTGGTACAGTGTATTTCACCTTTAACCTATGTTGTTCCACTGTCGTGCATGGTACGTTATAATATATACATGTATGTGATGCAAGTAGACTCGTGAAAATTCATCAATCTTTTTTTTCAGTTAATCGTTTATGAATAAAAGATTGGTTTCTGTCTTTGTGGTATTTAGTTTTCTTTCTTTCGTATAATTAAGTTATATATCTACAGGATCCTTCCAAGAAACCTCTAGCAGAAGAAATTATCCATTTTATAGGACTACGAACGCAATTAGTCAATCACATTTTGACGCTTCTGTTCACGCCTCGAATGACTTGAACCATCGTAATTAAAAAAAAAACTTTCACGTGAGCATGACATAACAAGATTCAAGGAATATCATTTTCGATGATTATAACCGTACTTAATGAGTTCAAAATACATAATGCCAATTAAAGTGAGATTTATCGAAAAAATACGTTCGTACAGAGTGTATCTAACGTTTAACAATTTATCATTTTTGCTTTTTGGTGCAAATTTAAAAAGTTCATAATTGTATAATACATTCCCGCCAAATTTCGACGTCTTGGCATTGAACAACGTGCTTTCCGGTCAAAGTTCAACTTCTCAACCAATCAAAAGTCCGGAGGGTCATGTCACAGGCACTTGTGGCCAGGGCAATAACTAAATAATTTACTACATGTATATGTTATTACTAAGCTTTAGAGCTAATAACTTTAATATTTGAAGTTCAACACTAGTGACAACTGCATGGATTCACAGATACATACATGGCAAAGACTTAAAAAGACATTTTATCAGGAGTTTCGTGGCATTTTAGCTCGCTACGGGCGTCTGCTTCGGACAACTGGAAATTTACATGTCAAACCAGTAAAATGGGACGGGAACACCCTCTGACTTTTGACCCCATATCAATCCGCCATCACATATCAAAATCTACCAAAAGTATACATTTTTGTAAAGTTAAGTGTCTATAGATTTCATTCAATGCAGAATATGTCAACAATTACCTATTTAGATTATTCAGAATCACTGTACTTAGCCAAAACAACTTTTCGGTAGGGACTACAAACGTATGAAACACTTCGTGATAGGCTGATTTAGTTGTGTGAGTCCGAAAGGATTTACTTGCTTCAACTTTACTGTAGAACGTGGATGTTTGTGTCTACGTCAGTAGCCCACGTAGCTGTAAATGTCATGCTGTATGTGAGAAGTACAGTGAGAGGAACATCCGAAATAAGATAAATATTGACTCCTATTTCAGTATGTAAACATGCGATAATACAATAATGAATGCATTTGTTACAGTTGTAGTTATTACAACAATTTTCTTCTCTTCGATTAATCATGTTTCATTGGGATTCGTCCTTGTATATTTTGTAAATTCACGTTTGTTGGTGTTTTAATTGTGTTCGTTAAGTGCAACTTTTGTTTTGGTCCTATTTCGGTTTGTGGGTTATATTGTGACGTCATGCAAAGGGAGGTTACTAGCAAATCAAACTTATCAAAATGTCTGTTGTTAGGTTAATGCATATATAATTACATATAATAATAGAACATATGTAATTATGTGTTTATTAGCGTATACTTCCTATTCCAGTGATTTCCAAAATTAAATGCATTGATCAAATTTTTTAAAACTTACCCTGTTAAAATTGAAATTAATGTGTATAATGTTATATATATGTTTACAGTTATTATTAGAAGCGATATTGTAAAAACGTCAGATCCTGGTACAGTGTATTTCACCTTTAACCTATGTTGTTCCACTGTCGTGCATGGTACGTTATAATATATACATGTATGTGATGCAAGTAGACTCGTGAAAATTCATCAATCTTTTTTTTCAGTTAATCGTTTATGAATAAAAGATTGGTTTCTGTCTTTGTGGTATTTAGTTTTCTTTCTTTCGTATAATTAAGTTATATATCTACAGGATCCTTCCAAGAAACCTCTAGCAGAAGAAATTATCCATTTTATAGGACTACGAACGCAATTAGTCAATCACATTTTGACGCTTCTGTTCACGCCTCGAATGACTTGAACCATCGTAATTAAAAAAAAACTTTCACGTGAGCATGACATAACAAGATTCAAGGAATATCATTTTCGATGATTATAACCGTACTTAATGAGTTCAAAATACATAATGCCAATTAAAGTGAGATTTATCGAAAAAATACGTTCGTACAGAGTGTATCTAACGTTTAACAATTTATCATTTTTGCTTTTTGGTGCAAATTTAAAAAGTTCATAATTGTATAATACATTCCCGCCAAATTTCGACGTCTTGGCATTGAACAACGTGCTTTCCGGTCAAAGTTCAACTTCTCAACCAATCAAAAGTCCGGAGGGTCATGTCACAGGCACTTGTGGCCAGGGCAATAACTAAATAATTTACTACATGTATATGTTATTACTAAGCTTTAGAGCTAATAACTTTAATATTTGAAGTTCAACACTAGTGACAACTGCATGGATTCACAGATACATACATGGCAAAGACTTAAAAAGACATTTTATCAGGAGTTTCGTGGCATTTTAGCTCGCTACGGGCGTCTGCTTCGGACAACTGGAAATTTACATGTCAAACCAGTAAAATGGGACGGGAACACCCTCTGACTTTTGACCCCATATCAATCCGCCATCACATATCAAAATCTACCAAAAGTATACATTTTTGTAAAGTTAAGTGTCTATAGATTTCATTCAATGCAGAATATGTCAACAATTACCTATTTAGATTATTCAGAATCACTGTACTTAGCCAAAACAACTTTTCGGTAGGGACTACAAACGTATGAAACACTTCGTGATAGGCTGATTTAGTTGTGTGAGTCCGAAAGGATTTACTTGCTTCAACTTTACTGTAGAACGTGGATGTTTGTGTCTACGTCAGTAGCCCACGTAGCTGTAAATGTCATGCTGTATGTGAGAAGTACAGTGAGAGGAACATCCGAAATAAGATAAATATTGACTCCTATTTCAGTATGTAAACATGCGATAATACAATAATGAATGCATTTGTTACAGTTGTAGTTATTACAACAATTTTCTTCTCTTCGATTAATCATGTTTCATTGGGATTCGTCCTTGTATATTTTGTAAATTCACGTTTGTTGGTGTTTTAATTGTGTTCGTTAAGTGCAACTTTTGTTTTGGTCCTATTTCGGTTTGTGGGTTATATTGTGACGTCATGCAAAGGGAGGTTACTAGCAAATCAAACTTATCAAAATGTCTGTTGTTAGGTTAATGCATATATAATTACATATAATAATAGAACATATGTAATTATGTGTTTATTAGCGTATACTTCCTATTCCAGTGATTTCCAAAATTAAATGCATTGATCAAATTTTTTAAAACTTACCCTGTTAAAATTGAAATTAATGTGTATAATGTTATATATATGTTTACAGTTATTATTAGAAGCGATATTGTAAAAACGTCAGATCCTGGTACAGTGTATTTCACCTTTAACCTATGTTGTTCCACTGTCGTGCATGGTACGTTATAATATATACATGTATGTGATGCAAGTAGACTCGTGAAAATTCATCAATCTTTTTTTTCAGTTAATCGTTTATGAATAAAAGATTGGTTTCTGTCTTTGTGGTATTTAGTTTTCTTTCTTTCGTATAATTAAGTTATATATCTACAGGATCCTTCCAAGAAACCTCTAGCAGAAGAAATTATCCATTTTATAGGACTACGAACGCAATTAGTCAATCACATTTTGACGCTTCTGTTCACGCCTCGAATGACTTGAACCATCGTAATTAAAAAAAAACTTTCACGTGAGCATGACATAACAAGATTCAAGGAATATCATTTTCGATGATTATAACCGTACTTAATGAGTTCAAAATACATAATGCCAATTAAAGTGAGATTTATCGAAAAAATACGTTCGTACAGAGTGTATCTAACGTTTAACAATTTATCATTTTTGCTTTTTGGTGCAAATTTAAAAAGTTCATAATTGTATAATACATTCCCGCCAAATTTCGACGTCTTGGCATTGAACAACGTGCTTTCCGGTCAAAGTTCAACTTCTCAACCAATCAAAAGTCCGGAGGGTCATGTCACAGGCACTTGTGGCCAGGGCAATAACTAAATAATTTACTACATGTATATGTTATTACTAAGCTTTAGAGCTAATAACTTTAATATTTGAAGTTCAACACTAGTGACAACTGCATGGATTCACAGATACATACATGGCAAAGACTTAAAAAGACATTTTATCAGGAGTTTCGTGGCATTTTAGCTCGCTACGGGCGTCTGCTTCGGACAACTGGAAATTTACATGTCAAACCAGTAAAATGGGACGGGAACACCCTCTGACTTTTGACCCCATATCAATCCGCCATCACATATCAAAATCTACCAAAAGTATACATTTTTGTAAAGTTAAGTGTCTATAGATTTCATTCAATGCAGAATATGTCAACAATTACCTATTTAGATTATTCAGAATCACTGTACTTAGCCAAAACAACTTTTCGGTAGGGACTACAAACGTATGAAACACTTCGTGATAGGCTGATTTAGTTGTGTGAGTCCGAAAGGATTTACTTGCTTCAACTTTACTGTAGAACGTGGATGTTTGTGTCTACGTCAGTAGCCCACGTAGCTGTAAATGTCTTGCTGTATGTGAGAAGTACAGTGAGAGGAACATCCGAAATAAGATAAATATTGACTCCTATTTCAGTATGTAAACATGCGATAATACAATAATGAATGCATTTGTTACAGTTGTAGTTATTACAACAATTTTCTTCTCTTCGATTAATCATGTTTCATTGGGATTCGTCCTTGTATATTTTGTAAATTCACGTTTGTTGGTGTTTTAATTGTGTTCGTTAAGTGCAACTTTTGTTTTGGTCCTATTTCGGTTTGTGGGTTATATTGTGACGTCATGCAAAGGGAGGTTACTAGCAAATCAAACTTATCAAAATGTCTGTTGTTAGGTTAATGCATATATAATTACATATAATAATAGAACATATGTAATTATGTGTTTATTAGCGTATACTTCCTATTCCAGTGATTTCCAAAATTAAATGCATTGATCAAATTTTTTAAAACTTACCCTGTTAAAATTGAAATTAATGTGTATAATGTTATATATATGTTTACAGTTATTATTAGAAGCGATATTGTAAAAACGTCAGATCCTGGTACAGTGTATTTCACCTTTAACCTATGTTGTTCCACTGTCGTGCATGGTACGTTATAATATATACATGTATGTGATGCAAGTAGACTCGTGAAAATTCATCAATCTTTTTTTTCAGTTAATCGTTTATGAATAAAAGATTGGTTTCTGTCTTTGTGGTATTTAGTTTTCTTTCTTTCGTATAATTAAGTTATATATCTACAGGATCCTTCCAAGAAACCTCTAGCAGAAGAAATTATCCATTTTATAGGACTACGAACGCAATTAGTCAATCACATTTTGACGCTTCTGTTCACGCCTCGAATGACTTGAACCATCGTAATTAAAAAAAAACTTTCACGTGAGCATGACATAACAAGATTCAAGGAATATCATTTTCGATGATTATAACCGTACTTAATGAGTTCAAAATACATAATGCCAATTAAAGTGAGATTTATCGAAAAAATACGTTCGTACAGAGTGTATCTAACGTTTAACAATTTATCATTTTTGCTTTTTGGTGCAAATTTAAAAAGTTCATAATTGTATAATACATTCCCGCCAAATTTCGACGTCTTGGCATTGAACAACGTGCTTTCCGGTCAAAGTTCAACTTCTCAACCAATCAAAAGTCCGGAGGGTCATGTCACAGGCACTTGTGGCCAGGGCAATAACTAAATAATTTACTACATGTATATGTTATTACTAAGCTTTAGAGCTAATAACTTTAATATTTGAAGTTCAACACTAGTGACAACTGCATGGATTCACAGATACATACATGGCAAAGACTTAAAAAGACATTTTATCAGGAGTTTCGTGGCATTTTAGCTCGCTACGGGCGTCTGCTTCGGACAACTGGAAATTTACATGTCAAACCAGTAAAATGGGACGGGAACACCCTCTGACTTTTGACCCCATATCAATCCGCCATCACATATCAAAATCTACCAAAAGTATACATTTTTGTAAAGTTAAGTGTCTATAGATTTCATTCAATGCAGAATATGTCAACAATTACCTATTTAGATTATTCAGAATCACTGTACTTAGCCAAAACAACTTTTCGGTAGGGACTACAAACGTATGAAACACTTCGTGATAGGCTGATTTAGTTGTGTGAGTCCGAAAGGATTTACTTGCTTCAACTTTACTGTAGAACGTGGATGTTTGTGTCTACGTCAGTAGCCCACGTAGCTGTAAATGTCATGCTGTATGTGAGAAGTACAGTGAGAGGAACATCCGAAATAAGATAAATATTGACTCCTATTTCAGTATGTAAACATGCGATAATACAATAATGAATGCATTTGTTACAGTTGTAGTTATTACAACAATTTTCTTCTCTTCGATTAATCATGTTTCATTGGGATTCGTCCTTGTATATTTTGTAAATTCACGTTTGTTGGTGTTTTAATTGTGTTCGTTAAGTGCAACTTTTGTTTTGGTCCTATTTCGGTTTGTGGGTTATATTGTGACGTCATGCAAAGGGAGGTTACTAGCAAATCAAACTTATCAAAATGTCTGTTGTTAGGTTAATGCATATATAATTACATATAATAATAGAACATATGTAATTATGTGTTTATTAGCGTATACTTCCTATTCCAGTGATTTCCAAAATTAAATGCATTGATCAAATTTTTTAAAACTTACCCTGTTAAAATTGAAATTAATGTGTATAATGTTATATATATGTTTACAGTTATTATTAGAAGCGATATTGTAAAAACGTCAGATCCTGGTACAGTGTATTTCACCTTTAACCTATGTTGTTCCACTGTCGTGCATGGTACGTTATAATATATACATGTATGTGATGCAAGTAGACTCGTGAAAATTCATCAATCTTTTTTTTCAGTTAATCGTTTATGAATAAAAGATTGGTTTCTGTCTTTGTGGTATTTAGTTTTCTTTCTTTCGTATAATTAAGTTATATATCTACAGGATCCTTCCAAGAAACCTCTAGCAGAAGAAATTATCCATTTTATAGGACTACGAACGCAATTAGTCAATCACATTTTGACGCTTCTGTTCACGCCTCGAATGACTTGAACCATCGTAATTAAAAAAAAACTTTCACGTGAGCATGACATAACAAGATTCAAGGAATATCATTTTCGATGATTATAACCGTACTTAATGAGTTCAAAATACATAATGCCAATTAAAGTGAGATTTATCGAACAAATACGTTCGTACAGAGTGTATCTAACGTTTAACAATTTATCATTTTTGCTTTTTGGTGCAAATTTAAAAAGTTCATAATTGTATAATACATTCCCGCCAAATTTCGACGTCTTGGCATTGAACAACGTGCTTTCCGGTCAAAGTTCAACTTCTCAACCAATCAAAAGTCCGGAGGGTCATGTCACAGGCACTTGTGGCCAGGGCAATAACTAAATAATTTACTACATGTATATGTTATTACTAAGCTTTAGAGCTAATAACTTTAATATTTGAAGTTCAACACTAGTGACAACTGCATGGATTCACAGATACATACATGGCAAAGACTTAAAAAGACATTTTATCAGGAGTTTCGTGGCATTTTAGCTCGCTACGGGCGTCTGCTTCGGACAACTGGAAATTTACATGTCAAACCAGTAAAATGGGACGGGAACACCCTCTGACTTTTGACCCCATATCAATCCGCCATCACATATCAAAATCTACCAAAAGTATACATTTTTGTAAAGTTAAGTGTCTATAGATTTCATTCAATGCAGAATATGTCAACAATTACCTATTTAGATTATTCAGAATCACTGTACTTAGCCAAAACAACTTTTCGGTAGGGACTACAAACGTATGAAACACTTCGTGATAGGCTGATTTAGTTGTGTGAGTCCGAAAGGATTTACTTGCTTCAACTTTACTGTAGAACGTGGATGTTTGTGTCTACGTCAGTAGCCCACGTAGCTGTAAATGTCATGCTGTATGTGAGAAGTACAGTGAGAGGAACATCCGAAATAAGATAAATATTGACTCCTATTTCAGTATGTAAACATGCGATAATACAATAATGAATGCATTTGTTACAGTTGTAGTTATTACAACAATTTTCTTCTCTTCGATTAATCATGTTTCATTGGGATTCGTCCTTGTATATTTTGTAAATTCACGTTTGTTGGTGTTTTAATTGTGTTCGTTAAGTGCAACTTTTGTTTTGGTCCTATTTCGGTTTGTGGGTTATATTGTGACGTCATGCAAAGGGAGGTTACTAGCAAATCAAACTTATCAAAATGTCTGTTGTTAGGTTAATGCATATATAATTACATATAATAATAGAACATATGTAATTATGTGTTTATTAGCGTATACTTCCTATTCCAGTGATTTCCAAAATTAAATGCATTGATCAAATTTTTTAAAACTTACCCTGTTAAAATTGAAATTAATGTGTATAATGTTATATATATGTTTACAGTTATTATTAGAAGCGATATTGTAAAAACGTCAGATCCTGGTACAGTGTATTTCACCTTTAACCTATGTTGTTCCACTGTCGTGCATGGTACGTTATAATATATACATGTATGTGATGCAAGTAGACTCGTGAAAATTCATCAATCTTTTTTTTCAGTTAATCGTTTATGAATAAAAGATTGGTTTCTGTCTTTGTGGTATTTAGTTTTCTTTCTTTCGTATAATTAAGTTATATATCTACAGGATCCTTCCAAGAAACCTCCAGCAGAAGAAATTATCCATTTTATAGGACTACGAACGCAATTAGTCAATCACATTTTGACGCTTCTGTTCACGCCTCGAATGACTTGAACCATCGTAATTAAAAAAAAACTTTCACGTGAGCATGACATAACAAGATTCAAGGAATATCATTTTCGATGATTATAACCGTACTTAATGAGTTCAAAATACATAATGCCAATTAAAGTGAGATTTATCGAAAAAATACGTTCGTACAGAGTGTATCTAACGTTTAACAATTTATCATTTTTGCTTTTTGGTGCAAATTTAAAAAGTTCATAATTGTATAATACATTCCCGCCAAATTTCGACGTCTTGGCATTGAACAACGTGCTTTCCGGTCAAAGTTCAACTTCTCAACCAATCAAAAGTCCGGAGGGTCATGTCACAGGCACTTGTGGCCAGGGCAATAACTAAATAATTTACTACATGTATATGTTATTACTAAGCTTTAGAGCTAATAACTTTAATATTTGAAGTTCAACACTAGTGACAACTGCATGGATTCACAGATACATACATGGCAAAGACTTAAAAAGACATTTTATCAGGAGTTTCGTGGCATTTTAGCTCGCTACGGGCGTCTGCTTCGGACAACTGGAAATTTACATGTCAAACCAGTAAAATGGGACGGGAACACCCTCTGACTTTTGACCCCATATCAATCCGCCATCACATATCAAAATCTACCAAAAGTATACATTTTTGTAAAGTTAAGTGTCTATAGATTTCATTCAATGCAGAATATGTCAACAATTACCTATTTAGATTATTCAGAATCACTGTACTTAGCCAAAACAACTTTTCGGTAGGGACTACAAACGTATGAAACACTTCGTGATAGGCTGATTTAGTTGTGTGAGTCCGAAAGGATTTACTTGCTTCAACTTTACTGTAGAACGTGGATGTTTGTGTCTACGTCAGTAGCCCACGTAGCTGTAAATGTCATGCTGTATGTGAGAAGTACAGTGAGAGGAACATCCGAAATAAGATAAATATTGACTCCTATTTCAGTATGTAAACATGCGATAATACAATAATGAATGCATTTGTTACAGTTGTAGTTATTACAACAATTTTCTTCTCTTCGATTAATCATGTTTCATTGGGATTCGTCCTTGTATATTTTGTAAATTCACGTTTGTTGGTGTTTTAATTGTGTTCGTTAAGTGCAACTTTTGTTTTGGTCCTATTTCGGTTTGTGGGTTATATTGTGACGTCATGCAAAGGGAGGTTACTAGCAAATCAAACTTATCAAAATGTCTGTTGTTAGGTTAATGCATATATAATTACATATAATAATAGAACATATGTAATTATGTGTTTATTAGCGTATACTTCCTATTCCAGTGATTTCCAAAATTAAATGCATTGATCAAATTTTTTAAAACTTACCCTGTTAAAATTGAAATTAATGTGTATAATGTTATATATATGTTTACAGTTATTATTAGAAGCGATATTGTAAAAACGTCAGATCCTGGTACAGTGTATTTCACCTTTAACCTATGTTGTTCCACTGTCGTGCATGGTACGTTATAATATATACATGTATGTGATGCAAGTAGACTCGTGAAAATTCATCAATCTTTTTTTTCAGTTAATCGTTTATGAATAAAAGATTGGTTTCTGTCTTTGTGGTATTTAGTTTTCTTTCTTTCGTATAATTAAGTTATATATCTACAGGATCCTTCCAAGAAACCTCTAGCAGAAGAAATTATCCATTTTATAGGACTACGAACGCAATTAGTCAATCACATTTTGACGCTTCTGTTCACGCCTCGAATGACTTGAACCATCGTAATTAAAAAAAAACTTTCACGTGAGCATGACATAACAAGATTCAAGGAATATCATTTTCGATGATTATAACCGTACTTAATGAGTTCAAAATACATAATGCCAATTAAAGTGAGATTTATCGAAAAAATACGTTCGTACAGAGTGTATCTAACGTTTAACAATTTATCATTTTTGCTTTTTGGTGCAAATTTAAAAAGTTCATAATTGTATAATACATTCCCGCCAAATTTCGACGTCTTGGCATTGAACAACGTGCTTTCCGGTCAAAGTTCAACTTCTCAACCAATCAAAAGTCCGGAGGGTCATGTCACAGGCACTTGTGGCCAGGGCAATAACTAAATAATTTACTACATGTATATGTTATTACTAAGCTTTAGAGCTAATAACTTTAATATTTGAAGTTCAACACTAGTGACAACTGCATGGATTCACAGATACATACATGGCAAAGACTTAAAAAGACATTTTATCAGGAGTTTCGTGGCATTTTAGCTCGCTACGGGCGTCTGCTTCGGACAACTGGAAATTTACATGTCAAACCAGTAAAATGGGACGGGAACACCCTCTGACTTTTGACCCCATATCAATCCGCCATCACATATCAAAATCTACCAAAAGTATACATTTTTGTAAAGTTAAGTGTCTATAGATTTCATTCAATGCAGAATATGTCAACAATTACCTATTTAGATTATTCAGAATCACTGTACTTAGCCAAAACAACTTTTCGGTAGGGACTACAAACGTATGAAACACTTCGTGATAGGCTGATTTAGTTGTGTGAGTCCGAAAGGATTTACTTGCTTCAACTTTACTGTAGAACGTGGATGTTTGTGTCTACGTCAGTAGCCCACGTAGCTGTAAATGTCATGCTGTATGTGAGAAGTACAGTGAGAGGAACATCCGAAATAAGATAAATATTGACTCCTATTTCAGTATGTAAACATGCGATAATACAATAATGAATGCATTTGTTACAGTTGTAGTTATTACAACAATTTTCTTCTCTTCGATTAATCATGTTTCATTGGGATTCGTCCTTGTATATTTTGTAAATTCACGTTTGTTGGTGTTTTAATTGTGTTCGTTAAGTGCAACTTTTGTTTTGGTCCTATTTCGGTTTGTGGGTTATATTGTGACGTCATGCAAAGGGAGGTTACTAGCAAATCAAACTTATCAAAATGTCTGTTGTTAGGTTAATGCATATATAATTACATATAATAATAGAACATATGTAATTATGTGTTTATTAGCGTATACTTCCTATTCCAGTGATTTCCAAAATTAAATGCATTGATCAAATTTTTTAAAACTTACCCTGTTAAAATTGAAATTAATGTGTATAATGTTATATATATGTTTACAGTTATTATTAGAAGCGATATTGTAAAAACGTCAGATCCTGGTACAGTGTATTTCACCTTTAACCTATGTTGTTCCACTGTCGTGCATGGTACGTTATAATATATACATGTATGTGATGCAAGTAGACTCGTGAAAATTCATCAATCTTTTTTTTCAGTTAATCGTTTATGAATAAAAGATTGGTTTCTGTCTTTGTGGTATTTAGTTTTCTTTCTTTCGTATAATTAAGTTATATATCTACAGGATCCTTCCAAGAAACCTCCAGCAGAAGAAATTATCCATTTTATAGGACTACGAACGCAATTAGTCAATCACATTTTGACGCTTCTGTTCACGCCTCGAATGACTTGAACCATCGTAATTAAAAAAAAACTTTCACGTGAGCATGACATAACAAGATTCAAGGAATATCATTTTCGATGATTATAACCGTACTTAATGAGTTCAAAATACATAATGCCAATTAAAGTGAGATTTATCGAAAAAATACGTTCGTACAGAGTGTATCTAACGTTTAACAATTTATCATTTTTGCTTTTTGGTGCAAATTTAAAAAGTTCATAATTGTATAATACATTCCCGCCAAATTTCGACGTCTTGGCATTGAACAACGTGCTTTCCGGTCAAAGTTCAACTTCTCAACCAATCAAAAGTCCGGAGGGTCATGTCACAGGCACTTGTGGCCAGGGCAATAACTAAATAATTTACTACATGTATATGTTATTACTAAGCTTTAGAGCTAATAACTTTAATATTTGAAGTTCAACACTAGTGACAACTGCATGGATTCACAGATACATACATGGCAAAGACTTAAAAAGACATTTTATCAGGAGTTTCGTGGCATTTTAGCTCGCTACGGGCGTCTGCTTCGGACAACTGGAAATTTACATGTCAAACCAGTAAAATGGGACGGGAACACCCTCTGACTTTTGACCCCATATCAATCCGCCATCACATATCAAAATCTACCAAAAGTATACATTTTTGTAAAGTTAAGTGTCTATAGATTTCATTCAATGCAGAATATGTCAACAATTACCTATTTAGATTATTCAGAATCACTGTACTTAGCCAAAACAACTTTTCGGTAGGGACTACAAACGTATGAAACACTTCGTGATAGGCTGATTTAGTTGTGTGAGTCCGAAAGGATTTACTTGCTTCAACTTTACTGTAGAACGTGGATGTTTGTGTCTACGTCAGTAGCCCACGTAGCTGTAAATGTCATGCTGTATGTGAGAAGTACAGTGAGAGGAACATCCGAAATAAGATAAATATTGACTCCTATTTCAGTATGTAAACATGCGATAATACAATAATGAATGCATTTGTTACAGTTGTAGTTATTACAACAATTTTCTTCTCTTCGATTAATCATGTTTCATTGGGATTCGTCCTTGTATATTTTGTAAATTCACGTTTGTTGGTGTTTTAATTGTGTTCGTTAAGTGCAACTTTTGTTTTGGTCCTATTTCGGTTTGTGGGTTATATTGTGACGTCATGCAAAGGGAGGTTACTAGCAAATCAAACTTATCAAAATGTCTGTTGTTAGGTTAATGCATATATAATTACATATAATAATAGAACATATGTAATTATGTGTTTATTAGCGTATACTTCCTATTCCAGTGATTTCCAAAATTAAATGCATTGATCAAATTTTTTAAAACTTACCCTGTTAAAATTGAAATTAATGTGTATAATGTTATATATATGTTTACAGTTATTATTAGAAGCGATATTGTAAAAACGTCAGATCCTGGTACAGTGTATTTCACCTTTAACCTATGTTGTTCCACTGTCGTGCATGGTACGTTATAATATATACATGTATGTGATGCAAGTAGACTCGTGAAAATTCATCAATCTTTTTTTTCAGTTAATCGTTTATGAATAAAAGATTGGTTTCTGTCTTTGTGGTATTTAGTTTTCTTTCTTTCGTATAATTAAGTTATATATCTACAGGATCCTTCCAAGAAACCTCCAGCAGAAGAAATTATCCATTTTATAGGACTACGAACGCAATTAGTCAATCACATTTTGACGCTTCTGTTCACGCCTCGAATGACTTGAACCATCGTAATTAAAAAAAAACTTTCACGTGAGCATGACATAACAAGATTCAAGGAATATCATTTTCGATGATTATAACCGTACTTAATGAGTTCAAAATACATAATGCCAATTAAAGTGAGATTTATCGAAAAAATACGTTCGTACAGAGTGTATCTAACGTTTAACAATTTATCATTTTTGCTTTTTGGTGCAAATTTAAAAAGTTCATAATTGTATAATACATTCCCGCCAAATTTCGACGTCTTGGCATTGAACAACGTGCTTTCCGGTCAAAGTTCAACTTCTCAACCAATCAAAAGTCCGGAGGGTCATGTCACAGGCACTTGTGGCCAGGGCAATAACTAAATAATTTACTACATGTATATGTTATTACTAAGCTTTAGAGCTAATAACTTTAATATTTGAAGTTCAACACTAGTGACAACTGCATGGATTCACAGATACATACATGGCAAAGACTTAAAAAGACATTTTATCAGGAGTTTCGTGGCATTTTAGCTCGCTACGGGCGTCTGCTTCGGACAACTGGAAATTTACATGTCAAACCAGTAAAATGGGACGGGAACACCCTCTGACTTTTGACCCCATATCAATCCGCCATCACATATCAAAATCTACCAAAAGTATACATTTTTGTAAAGTTAAGTGTCTATAGATTTCATTCAATGCAGAATATGTCAACAATTACCTATTTAGATTATTCAGAATCACTGTACTTAGCCAAAACAACTTTTCGGTAGGGACTACAAACGTATGAAACACTTCGTGATAGGCTGATTTAGTTGTGTGAGTCCGAAAGGATTTACTTGCTTCAACTTTACTGTAGAACGTGGATGTTTGTGTCTACGTCAGTAGCCCACGTAGCTGTAAATGTCATGCTGTATGTGAGAAGTACAGTGAGAGGAACATCCGAAATAAGATAAATATTGACTCCTATTTCAGTATGTAAACATGCGATAATACAATAATGAATGCATTTGTTACAGTTGTAGTTATTACAACAATTTTCTTCTCTTCGATTAATCATGTTTCATTGGGATTCGTCCTTGTATATTTTGTAAATTCACGTTTGTTGGTGTTTTAATTGTGTTCGTTAAGTGCAACTTTTGTTTTGGTCCTATTTCGGTTTGTGGGTTATATTGTGACGTCATGCAAAGGGAGGTTACTAGCAAATCAAACTTATCAAAATGTCTGTTGTTAGGTTAATGCATATATAATTACATATAATAATAGAACATATGTAATTATGTGTTTATTAGCGTATACTTCCTATTCCAGTGATTTCCAAAATTAAATGCATTGATCAAATTTTTTAAAACTTACCCTGTTAAAATTGAAATTAATGTGTATAATGTTATATATATGTTTACAGTTATTATTAGAAGCGATATTGTAAAAACGTCAGATCCTGGTACAGTGTATTTCACCTTTAACCTATGTTGTTCCACTGTCGTGCATGGTACGTTATAATATATACATGTATGTGATGCAAGTAGACTCGTGAAAATTCATCAATCTTTTTTTTCAGTTAATCGTTTATGAATAAAAGATTGGTTTCTGTCTTTGTGGTATTTAGTTTTCTTTCTTTCGTATAATTAAGTTATATATCTACAGGATCCTTCCAAGAAACCTCCAGCAGAAGAAATTATCCATTTTATAGGACTACGAACGCAATTAGTCAATCACATTTTGACGCTTCTGTTCACGCCTCGAATGACTTGAACCATCGTAATTAAAAAAAAACTTTCACGTGAGCATGACATAACAAGATTCAAGGAATATCATTTTCGATGATTATAACCGTACTTAATGAGTTCAAAATACATAATGCCAATTAAAGTGAGATTTATCGAAAAAATACGTTCGTACAGAGTGTATCTAACGTTTAACAATTTATCATTTTTGCTTTTTGGTGCAAATTTAAAAAGTTCATAATTGTATAATACATTCCCGCCAAATTTCGACGTCTTGGCATTGAACAACGTGCTTTCCGGTCAAAGTTCAACTTCTCAACCAATCAAAAGTCCGGAGGGTCATGTCACAGGCACTTGTGGCCAGGGCAATAACTAAATAATTTACTACATGTATATGTTATTACTAAGCTTTAGAGCTAATAACTTTAATATTTGAAGTTCAACACTAGTGACAACTGCATGGATTCACAGATACATACATGGCAAAGACTTAAAAAGACATTTTATCAGGAGTTTCGTGGCATTTTAGCTCGCTACGGGCGTCTGCTTCGGACAACTGGAAATTTACATGTCAAACCAGTAAAATGGGACGGGAACACCCTCTGACTTTTGACCCCATATCAATCCGCCATCACATATCAAAATCTACCAAAAGTATACATTTTTGTAAAGTTAAGTGTCTATAGATTTCATTCAATGCAGAATATGTCAACAATTACCTATTTAGATTATTCAGAATCACTGTACTTAGCCAAAACAACTTTTCGGTAGGGACTACAAACGTATGAAACACTTCGTGATAGGCTGATTTAGTTGTGTGAGTCCGAAAGGATTTACTTGCTTCAACTTTACTGTAGAACGTGGATGTTTGTGTCTACGTCAGTAGCCCACGTAGCTGTAAATGTCATGCTGTATGTGAGTAGTACAGTGAGAGGAACATCCGAAATAAGATAAATATTGACTCCTATTTCAGTATGTGTAAACATGCGATAATACAATGATGAATGCATTTGTTACAGTTGTAGTTATTACAACAATTGGCTTCTCTTCGATTAATCATGTTTCATTGGGATTCGTCCTTGTTTATTTTGTAAATTCACGTTTGTTGGTGTTTTAATTGTGTTCGTTAAGTGCAACTTTTGTTTTGGTCTTATTTCGGTTTGTGGGTTATATTGTGACGTCATTATGTGTCAGATATGACGATGACGTTACGAGTCTTGTGGAGAATTGGAAAATAATTCGTCTGAATACAGATTTATTTTAGGTCAGTGTATGCAAAGGGAGGTAACTAGCAAATCAAACTTCTCAAAATGTCTGCTGTTAGGTAAATGCATATATAATTACATATATTAATAGAACATATGTACATATGTATTTATTGGCGTATAATTCCTATTCCAGTGATTTCCAAAATTAAATGCATTGATCAATTTATTTTAAAACTAACAGTGTTAAAATTGAAATTAAAGTGTATAATGTAATATATATGTTTACAGTTATTATTAGAAGCGATATTGTAAAAACGTCAGATCCTGATACAGGGTAATTCATCTTTAACCTATGATGTTCCATTGTCGTGCATGGTACGTTATAATATATACATGTATGTGATGCAAGTAGACTCGTGAAAATTCATCAATCTTTTTTTTCAGTTAATCGTTTATGAATAAAAGATTGGTTTCTGTCTTTGTGATATTTCGTTTTCTTTCTTTCGTATAATTAAGTAATATATCTACAGGATCCTTCCAAGAAACCTCTAGCAGAAGAAATTATCCATTTTGTAGGACTACAAACGCAATTGGTCAATCTCATTTTGACGCTTCTGTTCAAGCCGCGAATGACTCAAACCATCGTAATTCAAAAAAAACATTCAGGTGATCATGACGTAACAAGATTCAAGGAATATCATTTTCGATGATCATAACCATACTTAATGAGTTCAAAATTCATAAGGCCAATTAAAGTGAGATTTATCGAATAAATACGTTCGTACAGAGTGTATCTAACGTTTAACAATTTATCATTTTTGTTTTTTGGTGCAAATTTAAAGCGGCAAACGGACAATAAAATATTTACACACGAAAAAAGACAACACCGACTCATTTTCAACTATAAAATGATATTCTGCAATATCATAATTATGCACCTGCAAAGATCCCGATCAGGAACTGGTTTCATTTAGAATACTACGTAGTGCCCAGTTTCATTAGAGACATATACCTGGAGTGGGGGTTAGCTAATTCTAAATATCAGTCTCAATCGCACTTTTTTATTTTTTTTTCATGTGTCCTTTTCATTCGTATAGCCAAAAACAATGGGTCCCACAATCCTAAATTTAACCATTTCCAGAAATTCAATGGGTCCATTAAAATTATATGGGTACAGGACTGGGGATGCGCACGTAGGTTTTATACTGTGAATAGTGAGACATACAGCTGTCATAAAACAACTGTACATAAGGCGTGAGATAAAAAAAATATATATATCGCTCGATCGTGAATATGACTTTTATGGATCCACCTACAAAAACACCAAAACCATCCTTGCCAACATTTTAAGTGCTTGGAGAATACGAAGAAATATCCCCGGCTCATTTTCTGCTGACGACAGCTACCATGAAAGGTCAGTTTTAAATAAGCCCTTGTCTTCATGATCACTTTCGGAAAATGTGTAGTACAGCAATAGGACGAGTTGAAAAATGTCATCGCTTTCAAATTTTATTTTATGTTTCTATCGCTATCCTAAATATTTTGAGTCTCAAACAGGCTCTTGGCTACAAGGATAATAGAGTTATGTCCCTTGCGTAATAAACATTATTTAGTCTCGCTCGCCATACAACAAACATTCAGTACAGCATATCAAATATTTATATTTGTATAAAGGAGGCCACTAATAGAATTATATGAGACTTACGGTGATCTTGACCATTGAAATATACAATAATGTATATTATAAAGAAGATAAACTAGTAATGAAAACATGTTTGGTATAATAGAGATCTGCATGTACAACAAGTATATCTGTGTCTGGTAAAAACCTTCCGACAAACCTTGGTTGTATAATAAACCGTATTTATCACATAACTGACCCGTTCAGTTATGTCATATGGCCATGTCATAAATATGGTATTACACACGTGTAATAACATATAATTGTCTCGGTAGTGAAAATCTTACCATCAAAGTAAAAATTTGCCTTCCTTATATAAATAGAGAATGAATTTGAGAGTTTTGGCCAATAAATATAAGTTATATGATAAATAGAATCTTACACTCGTGTCAATGTAATATGAAAAACTGTTTTAGTTGGCATTTATAGGCAATATGAATTTCAACTGGACAAAGGCAAATCAAATATGAAGCGATAAGCGCTTTATTGAATTTTCCTTTGTCCAACTTGCATTCATACTGAATTTAAATCAATGCATTAAAAAAACGTGACATTTTTAACCCACATCTCAGGGTGCAATGTCCGATCAGGAAATGATATTATCAGGAATTGAGGAATGATATCATCAGGAATTGAGGGATGATATTATCAGGAATTGAGTGATGATATTACCAGGAATTGGGGAATGATATTATCAGGAATCGAGGGATAATATTATCAGGATTTCAGGGATGATATTATGAAGAATTGGGAAGTGATATTATCATGTATTGGAGGATTCAGGAATTACTCTTTATTTTATATATAATCACAAACAAATAAATGACGAGTGAACGACCGAAGGAGTTTATCAAATATCTGTTATTTGTTGATAGATTGTAATCTAAAAAAGAAATATGTGGTAAGGGATTTTGTACAATTTACATATGTACAATAAACATAGCAAAGTTATCTACCGTTATCTTACATTGCAGCAAAGATATAAATGCATTTCATGGGTTCGAAATGTGAGTCTCTGTTAGCTTTATAACCTTAAAGTTAATAAAATTCACGTTTAGAAATTTGAATCAAAACACATTTTTATATATTAGCTAATTTCATCATTTTTAGTCCAATGTGCTTCAGTATTGCTACACCGCTTTTTAAATTTCAATTAACAGCTTTACGAAGCTGACGCATCTTGGAACAATTGAGGTCAGAACATTTTAAGTTAAACTAGGCTATATGGACGTCAACTATATAACCTTGATGATGTTGTGAAAAACATATGCTGAAAACCCTATATCTCCTAGCAACGCTCTGATAATAGTTTACAACATACGTTTTCTCATTGCATCATTTTTTTCTGTATATACAATGTACGTAATAGATATACGTAACTGATAGACATAAATTATCGCTACATCGGTAAACACGTTATGTGTCTTTATCAGTTTGTTTTAAGGATTGACTCGAAATTGTTTCGTCCTTGGAACAATTAACAGTTAAGTATAACAAATACGTATATAAGAATATAATTGTAACATTATCTATTACAATCTCTGAAGAAAATTCGTTCTTTCTGACTACAATGATGAACCTTAGTGGAGTTACTAGGATGCGGATTTTGAAAAACCTCGAACGATCTTTTTTTATCAATATCGGACATCCCCTCCTCAAATATGTTTCATCTATCAATTCATTTTATTTTCAAGTCATGCGCACTACTCTACCTCAAACTAAAGTACAACATCTTCGATCTCTAATTATGAGAGTGGATTTTCTCATGAAAGGTGGACGACTATATAAATAGAGTTATATACTGAGTTTGTTTTGTACACAAACAGGGATTGAAAACTTAATTTACGAGCTTTCGAAAACGCCCGTTTCCTTTGCCAAGCAAAGAGTACAATAGCCGAGTGTCGGTGTTCTGACCGCTAAAATCAGCTCACTACCCAAAATAGGGCGAGTTAGAGAAGTCAGCTGTCAAAAACGTAGCGCGACATTTCGTCCAAATGTACTCTAATATCACAGGTAGACAGAGGGACGGGTAAGATGTTTACCCATTCCGCCCCTTATTGAATGTTAAAATGGATCAACAACTTACCCGTCCCTCTGTCTACCTGTAGTATTAGAGTACAAAGTCTGAAAAATTATGAAAAATCTAGTTGATCACCATGCAAAATTAAGCCTAAAACGAAGTAAACCTGAGCGGTAACTGACAAGAAACGCTTGACAAAAACTCCAAAGAATTGAAAATAATTCAGTTGGGGCCCACTTAGTTAGAAGTTAGAAGACTGTTCACAATGGACGCGTGTTTACAAATACCGAGTTTCAACTGCTGCTGTGCCGGTAACCACGTAAGAATTAATCTTGAATATTGTTGATATCACTTAATCTTAAATAAATCAATACAAAAAATGTTATTAGGCTTGATTTTCGTTTCAAGTTTTGCCGAAAGTTACGTATATTGGGCCTTCAAGAGCTTGCAATTCGCGTTTGTTATCTTTCATCTTTACTTGTTACATATATATCATGAAAAAAGTTCATAATTGTATAATACATTCCCGCCAAATTTCGACGTCTTGGCATTGAACAACGTGCTTTCCGGTCAAAGTTCAACTTCTCAACCAATCAAAAGTCCGGAGGGTCATGTCACAGGCACTTGTGGCCAGAGCAATAACTAAATAATTTACTAGATGTATATGTTATTACTAAGCTTTAGAGCTAATAACTTTAATATTTGAAGTTCAACACTAGTGACAACTGCATGGATTTGGTGGGGAAGTTAAAAAAATCACCTGCGGATATTTTTTAACTTTGTGGCGTTGTTCTACCGAACCCCCACCTTTATATTAAGTATGAGATGGTATAAATAGTATACTTCTTATCATACTTATATATGTATTGATAATACTTATATATTTATCTATATGTTGTAATAAACTTGTCACCTTATGGTGGCCATTTTCAATTCATAATGATTTTTTTTTGTTGTCTGTACGTGGAGTATACATAAATGCAAGCTATATGTATAGCTAATTTTATGTGACGACACTACAGAATTGGTTTTACTATCAGTAATATTTTGTTATTTTTTTAATAACTAAGTTGCGATTTCCCTTTATGTAGCCTCCCATTTATTTTGGACATACCCCTTAAGCGCCCCACTAAATCTTGAATTTGATTGGCTATGGCATGATCTATTTTGGGCTCCTTAAATAAAGGCTTCTGATTGGCTTAAACAGGAGACCCTACTTCAGAGAAAAACTTCTCACTGGCGTCATATTGTATACAAAGAAAACAGAATTATTGTCAAGTTTTAAAACTTCAAGAAATCAAAACCCACCCTTTTCTGCCCACCCAATTTTTATATACAGTAGTCATTGAAAGATATTTATATGTCTATACGTTGTTTTGCATTGTTCTATGAACGGCGTTGTTCTACCGAACCCCCACCTTTATATTAAGTATGAGATGGTATAAATAGTATACTTCTTATCATACTTATATATGTATTGATAATACTTATATATTTATCTATATGTTGTAATAAACTTGTCACCTTATGGTGGCCATTTTCAATTCATAATGATTTTTTTTTGTTGTCTGTACGTGGAGTATACATAAATGTTATTACTAAGCTTTAGAGCTAATAACTTTAATATTTGAAGTTCAACACTAGTGACAACTGCATGGATTCACAGATACATACATGGCAAAGACTTAAAAAGACATTTTATCAGGAGTTTCGTGGCATTTTAGCTCGCTACGGGCGTCTGCTTCGGACAACTGGAAATTTACATGTCAAACCAGTAAAATGGGACGGGAACACCGTCTGACTTTTGACCCCCATATCAATCCGCCATCACATATCAAAATCTACCAAAAGTATACACTTTTGTAAAGTTAAGTGTCTATAGATTTCATTCAATGCAGAATATGTCAACAACTACCTATTCAGATTTTCAGAATCACTGTACTTAGCCAAAACATCTTTTCGGGGTAGGGACTACAAACGTATGAAACACTTCGTGATAGGCTGATTTAGTTGTGTGAGTCCGAAAGGATTTACTTGCTTCAATTTTACTGTAGACCGTGTATGTTTGTGTCTACGTCAGAAGCCCACGTAGCTGTAAATGTCATGCTGTGTGTGAGAAGTACAGTGATAGGAACATCCTAAAGAAGATCAATATATTAAGTCCTATTACGCTATGTAAACATGCGATAATACAATGATGAATGCATTTGTTACAGTTGTACTTATTACAACAATTGGCTTCTCTTCGATTAATCATGTTTCATTGGGATTCGTCCTTTATTATTTTATTTCACGTTTGTTGGTGTTTTAATTGTGTTCGTTAAGTGCAACTTTTGTTTTGGTCTTATTTCGGTTTGTGGGTTATATTGTGACGTCATTATGTGTCAGATATGACGATGACGTTGCGAGTCTTGTGGAGAATTGGAAAATAATTCGTCTGAATACAGAATTATTTTAGGTCAGTGTATGCAAAGGGAGGTAACTAGCAAATCAAACTTCTCAAAATGTCTGCTGTTAGGTAAATGCATATATAATTACATATAATAATAGAACATATGTAATTATGTATTTATTAGCGTATAATTCCTATTCCAGTGATTTCCAAAATCAAATCCATTGATCAGATTTTTTAAAACTTACCCTGTTAGAATTGAAATTAATGTGTATAATGTTATATATATGTTTACAGTTGTTATTAGAAGCGATATTGTAAAAACGTCAGATCCTGGTACAGTGTATTTCACCTTTAACCTATGTTGTTCCATCGTCGTGCATGGTACGTTATAATATATACATGTATGTGATGCAAGTAGACTCGTGAACATTCATCAATCTTTTTTTTCAGTTAATCGTTTATGAATAAAAGATTGGTTTCTGTCTTTGTGGTATTTGGTTTTCTTTCTTTCGTATAATTAAGTAAAATATCTACAGGATCCTTCCAAGAAACCTCTAGTAGAAGAAATTATCCATTTTATAGGACTACGACCGCAATTAGTCAATCTCATTTTGACGCTTCTGTTCACGCCTCGAATGACTTGAACCATCGTAATTAAAAAAAACATTCACGTGAGCATGACATAACAAGATTCAAGGAATATCATTTTCGATGATTATAACCGTACTTAATGAGTTCAAAATACATAATGCCAATTAAAGTGAGATTTATCGAAAAAATACGTTCGTACAGAGTGTATCTAACGTTTAACAATTTATCATTTTTGCTTTTTGGTGCAAATTTAAAGCGGCAAACGGACAATAAAATATTTACACACGAAAAAAGACAACACCGACTCATTTTCAACTATAAAATGATATTCTGCAATATCATAATTATGCACCTGCAAAGATCCCGATCAGGAACTGGTTTCATTTAGAATACTACGTAGTGCCCAGTTTCATTAGAGACATATACCTGGAGTGGGGGTTAGCTAATTCTAAATATCAGTCTCAATCGCACTTTTTTATTTTTTTTTCATGTGTCCTTTTCATTCGTATAGCCAAAAACAATGGGTCCCACAATCCTAAATTTAACCATTTCCAGAAATTCAATGGGTCCATTAAAATTATATGGGTACAGGACTGGGGATGCGCACGTAGGTTTTATACTGTGAATAGTGAGACATACAGCTGTCATAAAACAACTGTACATAAGGCGTGAGATAAAAAAAATATATATATCGCTCGATCGTGAATATGACTTTTATGGATCCACCTACAAAAACACCAAAACCATCCTTGCCAACATTTTAAGTGCTTGGAGAATACGAAGAAATATCCCCGGCTCATTTTCTGCTGACGACAGCTACCATGAAAGGTCAGTTTTAAATAAGCCCTTGTCTTCATGATCACTTTCGGAAAATGTGTAGTACAGCAATAGGACGAGTTGAAAAATGTCATCGCTTTCAAATTTTATTTTATGTTTCTATCGCTATCCTAAATATTTTGAGTCTCAAACAGGCTCTTGGCTACAAGGATAATAGAGTTATGTCCCTTGCGTAATAAACATTATTTAGTCTCGCTCGCCATACAACAAACATTCAGTACAGCATATCAAATATTTATATTTGTATAAAGGAGGCCACTAATAGAATTATATGAGACTTACGGTGATCTTGACCATTGAAATATACAATAATGTATATTATAAAGAAGATAAACTAGTAATGAAAACATGTTTGGTATAATAGAGATCTGCATGTACAACAAGTATATCTGTGTCTGGTAAAAACCTTCCGACAAACCTTGGTTGTATAATAAACCGTATTTATCACATAACTGACCCGTTCAGTTATGTCATATGGCCATGTCATAAATATGGTATTACACACGTGTAATAACATATAATTGTCTCGGTAGTGAAAATCTTACCATCAAAGTAAAAATTTGCCTTCCTTATATAAATAGAGAATGAATTTGAGAGTTTTGGCCAATAAATATAAGTTATATGATAAATAGAATCTTACACTCGTGTCAATGTAATATGAAAAACTGTTTTAGTTGGCATTTATAGGCAATATGAATTTCAACTGGACAAAGGCAAATCAAATATGAAGCGATAAGCGCTTTATTGAATTTTCCTTTGTCCAACTTGCATTCATACTGAATTTAAATCAATGCATTAAAAAAACGTGACATTTTTAACCCACATCTCAGGGTGCAATGTCCGATCAGGAAATGATATTATCAGGAATTGAGGAATGATATCATCAGGAATTGAGGGATGATATTATCAGGAATTGAGTGATGATATTACCAGGAATTGGGGAATGATATTATCAGGAATCGAGGGATAATATTATCAGGATTTCAGGGATGATATTATGAAGAATTGGGAAGTGATATTATCATGTATTGGAGGATTCAGGAATTACTCTTTATTTTATATATAATCACAAACAAATAAATGACGAGTGAACGACCGAAGGAGTTTATCAAATATCTGTTATTTGTTGATAGATTGTAATCTAAAAAAGAAATATGTGGTAAGGGATTTTGTACAATTTACATATGTACAATAAACATAGCAAAGTTATCTACCGTTATCTTACATTGCAGCAAAGATATAAATGCATTTCATGGGTTCGAAATGTGAGTCTCTGTTAGCTTTATAACCTTAAAGTTAATAAAATTCACGTTTAGAAATTTGAATCAAAACACATTTTTATATATTAGCTAATTTCATCATTTTTAGTCCAATGTGCTTCAGTATTGCTACACCGCTTTTTAAATTTCAATTAACAGCTTTACGAAGCTGACGCATCTTGGAACAATTGAGGTCAGAACATTTTAAGTTAAACTAGGCTATATGGACGTCAACTATATAACCTTGATGATGTTGTGAAAAACATATGCTGAAAACCCTATATCTCCTAGCAACGCTCTGATAATAGTTTACAACATACGTTTTCTCATTGCATCATTTTTTTCTGTATATACAATGTACGTAATAGATATACGTAACTGATAGACATAAATTATCGCTACATCGGTAAACACGTTATGTGTCTTTATCAGTTTGTTTTAAGGATTGACTCGAAATTGTTTCGTCCTTGGAACAATTAACAGTTAAGTATAACAAATACGTATATAAGAATATAATTGTAACATTATCTATTACAATCTCTGAAGAAAATTCGTTCTTTCTGACTACAATGATGAACCTTAGTGGAGTTACCAGGATGCGGATTTTGAAAAACCTCGAACGATCTTTTTTTATCAATATCGGACATCCCCTCCTCAAATATGTTTCATCTATCAATTCATTTTATTTTCAAGTCATGCGCACTACTCTACCTCAAACTAAAGTACAACATCTTCGATCTCTAATTATGAGAGTGGATTTTCTCATGAAAGGTGGACGACTATATAAATAGAGTTATATACTGAGTTTGTTTTGTACACAAACAGGGATTGAAAACTTAATTTACGAGCTTTCGAAAACGCCCGTTTCCTTTGCCAAGCAAAGAGTACAATAGCCGAGTGTCGGTGTTCTGACCGCTAAAATCAGCTCACTACCCAAAATAGGGCGAGTTAGAGAAGTCAGCTGTCAAAAACGTAGCGCGACATTTCGTCCAAATGTACTCTAATATCACAGGTAGACAGAGGGACGGGTAAGATGTTTACCCATTCCGCCCCTTATTGAATGTTAAAATGGATCAACAACTTACCCGTCCCTCTGTCTACCTGTAGTATTAGAGTACAAAGTCTGAAAAATTATGAAAAATCTAGTTGATCACCATGCAAAATTAAGCCTAAAACGAAGTAAACCTGAGCGGTAACTGACAAGAAACGCTTGACAAAAACTCCAAAGAATTGAAAATAATTCAGTTGGGGCCCACTTAGTTAGAAGTTAGAAGACTGTTCACAATGGACGCGTGTTTACAAATACCGAGTTTCAACTGCTGCTGTGCCGGTAACCACGTAAGAATTAATCTTGAATATTGTTGATATCACTTAATCTTAAATAAATCAATACAAAAAATGTTATTAGGCTTGATTTTCGTTTCAAGTTTTGCCGAAAGTTACGTATATTGGGCCTTCAAGAGCTTGCAATTCGCGTTTGTTATCTTTCATCTTTACTTGTTACATATATATCATGAAAAAAGTTCATAATTGTATAATACATTCCCGCCAAATTTCGACGTCTTGGCATTGAACAACGTGCTTTCCGGTCAAAGTTCAACTTCTCAACCAATCAAAAGTCCGGAGGGTCATGTCACAGGCACTTGTGGCCAGAGCAATAACTAAATAATTTACTAGATGTATATGTTATTACTAAGCTTTAGAGCTAATAACTTTAATATTTGAAGTTCAACACTAGTGACAACTGCATGGATTTGGTGGGGAAGTTAAAAAAATCACCTGCGGATATTTTTTAACTTTGTGGCGTTGTTCTACCGAACCCCCACCTTTATATTAAGTATGAGATGGTATAAATAGTATACTTCTTATCATACTTATATATGTATTGATAATACTTATATATTTATCTATATGTTGTAATAAACTTGTCACCTTATGGTGGCCATTTTCAATTCATAATGATTTTTTTTTGTTGTCTGTACGTGGAGTATACATAAATGCAAGCTATATGTATAGCTAATTTTATGTGACGACACTACAGAATTGGTTTTACTATCAGTAATATTTTGTTATTTTTTTAATAACTAAGTTGCGATTTCCCTTTATGTAGCCTCCCATTTATTTTGGACATACCCCTTAAGCGCCCCACTAAATCTTGAATTTGATTGGCTATGGCATGATCTATTTTGGGCTCCTTAAATAAAGGCTTCTGATTGGCTTAAACAGGAGACCCTACTTCAGAGAAAAACTTCTCACTGGCGCCATATTGTATACAAAGAAAACAGAATTATTGTCAAGTTTTAAAACTTCAAGAAATCAAAACCCACCCTTTTCTGCCCACCCAATTTTTATATACAGTAGTCATTGAAAGATATTTATATGTCTATACGTTGTTTTGCATTGTTCTATGAACGGCGTTGTTCTACCGAACCCCCACCTTTATATTAAGTATGAGATGGTATAAATAGTATACTTCTTATCATACTTATATATGTATTGATAATACTTATATATTTATCTATATGTTGTAATAAACTTGTCACCTTATGGTGGCCATTTTCAATTCATAATGATTTTTTTTTGTTGTCTGTACGTGGAGTATACATAAATGTTATTACTAAGCTTTAGAGCTAATAACTTTAATATTTGAAGTTCAACACTAGTGACAACTGCATGGATTCACAGATACATACATGGCAAAGACTTAAAAAGACATTTTATCAGGAGTTTCGTGGCATTTTAGCTCGCTACGGGCGTCTGCTTCGGACAACTGGAAATTTACATGTCAAACCAGTAAAATGGGACGGGAACACCGTCTGACTTTTGACCCCCATATCAATCCGCCATCACATATCAAAATCTACCAAAAGTATACACTTTTGTAAAGTTAAGTGTCTATAGATTTCATTCAATGCAGAATATGTCAACAACTACCTATTCAGATTTTCAGAATCACTGTACTTAGCCAAAACATCTTTTCGGGGTAGGGACTACAAACGTATGAAACACTTCGTGATAGGCTGATTTAGTTGTGTGAGTCCGAAAGGATTTACTTGCTTCAATTTTACTGTAGACCGTGTATGTTTGTGTCTACGTCAGAAGCCCACGTAGCTGTAAATGTCATGCTGTGTGTGAGAAGTACAGTGATAGGAACATCCTAAAGAAGATCAATATATTAAGTCCTATTACGCTATGTAAACATGCGATAATACAATGATGAATGCATTTGTTACAGTTGTACTTATTACAACAATTGGCTTCTCTTCGATTAATCATGTTTCATTGGGATTCGTCCTTTATTATTTTATTTCACGTTTGTTGGTGTTTTAATTGTGTTCGTTAAGTGCAACTTTTGTTTTGGTCTTATTTCGGTTTGTGGGTTATATTGTGACGTCATTATGTGTCAGATATGACGATGACGTTGCGAGTCTTGTGGAGAATTGGAAAATAATTCGTCTGAATACAGAATTATTTTAGGTCAGTGTATGCAAAGGGAGGTAACTAGCAAATCAAACTTCTCAAAATGTCTGCTGTTAGGTAAATGCATATATAATTACATATAATAATAGAACATATGTAATTATGTATTTATTAGCGTATAATTCCTATTCCAGTGATTTCCAAAATCAAATCCATTGATCAGATTTTTTAAAACTTACCCTGTTAGAATTGAAATTAATGTGTATAATGTTATATATATGTTTACAGTTGTTATTAGAAGCGATATTGTAAAAACGTCAGATCCTGGTACAGTGTATTTCACCTTTAACCTATGTTGTTCCATCGTCGTGCATGGTACGTTATAATATATACATGTATGTGATGCAAGTAGACTCGTGAACATTCATCAATCTTTTTTTTCAGTTAATCGTTTATGAATAAAAGATTGGTTTCTGTCTTTGTGGTATTTGGTTTTCTTTCTTTCGTATAATTAAGTAAAATATCTACAGGATCCTTCCAAGAAACCTCTAGTAGAAGAAATTATCCATTTTATAGGACTACGACCGCAATTAGTCAATCTCATTTTGACGCTTCTGTTCACGCCTCGAATGACTTGAACCATCGTAATTAAAAAAAACATTCACGTGAGCATGACATAACAAGATTCAAGGAATATCATTTTCGATGATTATAACCGTACTTAATGAGTTCAAAATACATAATGCCAATTAAAGTGAGATTTATCGAAAAAATACGTTCGTACAGAGTGTATCTAACGTTTAACAATTTATCATTTTTGCTTTTTGGTGCAAATTTAAAGCGGCAAACGGACAATAAAATATTTACACACGAAAAAAGACAACACCGACTCATTTTCAACTATAAAATGATATTCTGCAATATCATAATTATGCACCTGCAAAGATCCCGATCAGGAACTGGTTTCATTTAGAATACTACGTAGTGCCCAGTTTCATTAGAGACATATACCTGGAGTGGGGGTTAGCTAATTCTAAATATCAGTCTCAATCGCACTTTTTTATTTTTTTTTCATGTGTCCTTTTCATTCGTATAGCCAAAAACAATGGGTCCCACAATCCTAAATTTAACCATTTCCAGAAATTCAATGGGTCCATTAAAATTATATGGGTACAGGACTGGGGATGCGCACGTAGGTTTTATACTGTGAATAGTGAGACATACAGCTGTCATAAAACAACTGTACATAAGGCGTGAGATAAAAAAAATATATATATCGCTCGATCGTGAATATGACTTTTATGGATCCACCTACAAAAACACCAAAACCATCCTTGCCAACATTTTAAGTGCTTGGAGAATACGAAGAAATATCCCCGGCTCATTTTCTGCTGACGACAGCTACCATGAAAGGTCAGTTTTAAATAAGCCCTTGTCTTCATGATCACTTTCGGAAAATGTGTAGTACAGCAATAGGACGAGTTGAAAAATGTCATCGCTTTCAAATTTTATTTTATGTTTCTATCGCTATCCTAAATATTTTGAGTCTCAAACAGGCTCTTGGCTACAAGGATAATAGAGTTATGTCCCTTGCGTAATAAACATTATTTAGTCTCGCTCGCCATACAACAAACATTCAGTACAGCATATCAAATATTTATATTTGTATAAAGGAGGCCACTAATAGAATTATATGAGACTTACGGTGATCTTGACCATTGAAATATACAATAATGTATATTATAAAGAAGATAAACTAGTAATGAAAACATGTTTGGTATAATAGAGATCTGCATGTACAACAAGTATATCTGTGTCTGGTAAAAACCTTCCGACAAACCTTGGTTGTATAATAAACCGTATTTATCACATAACTGACCCGTTCAGTTATGTCATATGGCCATGTCATAAATATGGTATTACACACGTGTAATAACATATAATTGTCTCGGTAGTGAAAATCTTACCATCAAAGTAAAAATTTGCCTTCCTTATATAAATAGAGAATGAATTTGAGAGTTTTGGCCAATAAATATAAGTTATATGATAAATAGAATCTTACACTCGTGTCAATGTAATATGAAAAACTGTTTTAGTTGGCATTTATAGGCAATATGAATTTCAACTGGACAAAGGCAAATCAAATATGAAGCGATAAGCGCTTTATTGAATTTTCCTTTGTCCAACTTGCATTCATACTGAATTTAAATCAATGCATTAAAAAAACGTGACATTTTTAACCCACATCTCAGGGTGCAATGTCCGATCAGGAAATGATATTATCAGGAATTGAGGAATGATATCATCAGGAATTGAGGGATGATATTATCAGGAATTGAGTGATGATATTACCAGGAATTGGGGAATGATATTATCAGGAATCGAGGGATAATATTATCAGGATTTCAGGGATGATATTATGAAGAATTGGGAAGTGATATTATCATGTATTGGAGGATTCAGGAATTACTCTTTATTTTATATATAATCACAAACAAATAAATGACGAGTGAACGACCGAAGGAGTTTATCAAATATCTGTTATTTGTTGATAGATTGTAATCTAAAAAAGAAATATGTGGTAAGGGATTTTGTACAATTTACATATGTACAATAAACATAGCAAAGTTATCTACCGTTATCTTACATTGCAGCAAAGATATAAATGCATTTCATGGGTTCGAAATGTGAGTCTCTGTTAGCTTTATAACCTTAAAGTTAATAAAATTCACGTTTAGAAATTTGAATCAAAACACATTTTTATATATTAGCTAATTTCATCATTTTTAGTCCAATGTGCTTCAGTATTGCTACACCGCTTTTTAAATTTCAATTAACAGCTTTACGAAGCTGACGCATCTTGGAACAATTGAGGTCAGAACATTTTAAGTTAAACTAGGCTATATGGACGTCAACTATATAACCTTGATGATGTTGTGAAAAACATATGCTGAAAACCCTATATCTCCTAGCAACGCTCTGATAATAGTTTACAACATACGTTTTCTCATTGCATCATTTTTTTCTGTATATACAATGTACGTAATAGATATACGTAACTGATAGACATAAATTATCGCTACATCGGTAAACACGTTATGTGTCTTTATCAGTTTGTTTTAAGGATTGACTCGAAATTGTTTCGTCCTTGGAACAATTAACAGTTAAGTATAACAAATACGTATATAAGAATATAATTGTAACATTATCTATTACAATCTCTGAAGAAAATTCGTTCTTTCTGACTACAATGATGAACCTTAGTGGAGTTACCAGGATGCGGATTTTGAAAAACCTCGAACGATCTTTTTTTATCAATATCGGACATCCCCTCCTCAAATATGTTTCATCTATCAATTCATTTTATTTTCAAGTCATGCGCACTACTCTACCTCAAACTAAAGTACAACATCTTCGATCTCTAATTATGAGAGTGGATTTTCTCATGAAAGGTGGACGACTATATAAATAGAGTTATATACTGAGTTTGTTTTGTACACAAACAGGGATTGAAAACTTAATTTACGAGCTTTCGAAAACGCCCGTTTCCTTTGCCAAGCAAAGAGTACAATAGCCGAGTGTCGGTGTTCTGACCGCTAAAATCAGCTCACTACCCAAAATAGGGCGAGTTAGAGAAGTCAGCTGTCAAAAACGTAGCGCGACATTTCGTCCAAATGTACTCTAATATCACAGGTAGACAGAGGGACGGGTAAGATGTTTACCCATTCCGCCCCTTATTGAATGTTAAAATGGATCAACAACTTACCCGTCCCTCTGTCTACCTGTAGTATTAGAGTACAAAGTCTGAAAAATTATGAAAAATCTAGTTGATCACCATGCAAAATTAAGCCTAAAACGAAGTAAACCTGAGCGGTAACTGACAAGAAACGCTTGACAAAAACTCCAAAGAATTGAAAATAATTCAGTTGGGGCCCACTTAGTTAGAAGTTAGAAGACTGTTCACAATGGACGCGTGTTTACAAATACCGAGTTTCAACTGCTGCTGTGCCGGTAACCACGTAAGAATTAATCTTGAATATTGTTGATATCACTTAATCTTAAATAAATCAATACAAAAAATGTTATTAGGCTTGATTTTCGTTTCAAGTTTTGCCGAAAGTTACGTATATTGGGCCTTCAAGAGCTTGCAATTCGCGTTTGTTATCTTTCATCTTTACTTGTTACATATATATCATGAAAAAAGTTCATAATTGTATAATACATTCCCGCCAAATTTCGACGTCTTGGCATTGAACAACGTGCTTTCCGGTCAAAGTTCAACTTCTCAACCAATCAAAAGTCCGGAGGGTCATGTCACAGGCACTTGTGGCCAGAGCAATAACTAAATAATTTACTAGATGTATATGTTATTACTAAGCTTTAGAGCTAATAACTTTAATATTTGAAGTTCAACACTAGTGACAACTGCATGGATTTGGTGGGGAAGTTAAAAAAATCACCTGCGGATATTTTTTAACTTTGTGGCGTTGTTCTACCGAACCCCCACCTTTATATTAAGTATGAGATGGTATAAATAGTATACTTCTTATCATACTTATATATGTATTGATAATACTTATATATTTATCTATATGTTGTAATAAACTTGTCACCTTATGGTGGCCATTTTCAATTCATAATGATTTTTTTTTGTTGTCTGTACGTGGAGTATACATAAATGCAAGCTATATGTATAGCTAATTTTATGTGACGACACTACAGAATTGGTTTTACTATCAGTAATATTTTGTTATTTTTTTAATAACTAAGTTGCGATTTCCCTTTATGTAGCCTCCCATTTATTTTGGACATACCCCTTAAGCGCCCCACTAAATCTTGAATTTGATTGGCTATGGCATGATCTATTTTGGGCTCCTTAAATAAAGGCTTCTGATTGGCTTAAACAGGAGACCCTACTTCAGAGAAAAACTTCTCACTGGCGCCATATTGTATACAAAGAAAACAGAATTATTGTCAAGTTTTAAAACTTCAAGAAATCAAAACCCACCCTTTTCTGCCCACCCAATTTTTATATACAGTAGTCATTGAAAGATATTTATATGTCTATACGTTGTTTTGCATTGTTCTATGAACGGCGTTGTTCTACCGAACCCCCACCTTTATATTAAGTATGAGATGGTATAAATAGTATACTTCTTATCATACTTATATATGTATTGATAATACTTATATATTTATCTATATGTTGTAATAAACTTGTCACCTTATGGTGGCCATTTTCAATTCATAATGATTTTTTTTTGTTGTCTGTACGTGGAGTATACATAAATGTTATTACTAAGCTTTAGAGCTAATAACTTTAATATTTGAAGTTCAACACTAGTGACAACTGCATGGATTCACAGATACATACATGGCAAAGACTTAAAAAGACATTTTATCAGGAGTTTCGTGGCATTTTAGCTCGCTACGGGCGTCTGCTTCGGACAACTGGAAATTTACATGTCAAACCAGTAAAATGGGACGGGAACACCGTCTGACTTTTGACCCCCATATCAATCCGCCATCACATATCAAAATCTACCAAAAGTATACACTTTTGTAAAGTTAAGTGTCTATAGATTTCATTCAATGCAGAATATGTCAACAACTACCTATTCAGATTTTCAGAATCACTGTACTTAGCCAAAACATCTTTTCGGGGTAGGGACTACAAACGTATGAAACACTTCGTGATAGGCTGATTTAGTTGTGTGAGTCCGAAAGGATTTACTTGCTTCAATTTTACTGTAGACCGTGTATGTTTGTGTCTACGTCAGAAGCCCACGTAGCTGTAAATGTCATGCTGTGTGTGAGAAGTACAGTGATAGGAACATCCTAAAGAAGATCAATATATTAAGTCCTATTACGCTATGTAAACATGCGATAATACAATGATGAATGCATTTGTTACAGTTGTACTTATTACAACAATTGGCTTCTCTTCGATTAATCATGTTTCATTGGGATTCGTCCTTTATTATTTTATTTCACGTTTGTTGGTGTTTTAATTGTGTTCGTTAAGTGCAACTTTTGTTTTGGTCTTATTTCGGTTTGTGGGTTATATTGTGACGTCATTATGTGTCAGATATGACGATGACGTTGCGAGTCTTGTGGAGAATTGGAAAATAATTCGTCTGAATACAGAATTATTTTAGGTCAGTGTATGCAAAGGGAGGTAACTAGCAAATCAAACTTCTCAAAATGTCTGCTGTTAGGTAAATGCATATATAATTACATATAATAATAGAACATATGTAATTATGTATTTATTAGCGTATAATTCCTATTCCAGTGATTTCCAAAATCAAATCCATTGATCAGATTTTTTAAAACTTACCCTGTTAGAATTGAAATTAATGTGTATAATGTTATATATATGTTTACAGTTGTTATTAGAAGCGATATTGTAAAAACGTCAGATCCTGGTACAGTGTATTTCACCTTTAACCTATGTTGTTCCATCGTCGTGCATGGTACGTTATAATATATACATGTATGTGATGCAAGTAGACTCGTGAACATTCATCAATCTTTTTTTTCAGTTAATCGTTTATGAATAAAAGATTGGTTTCTGTCTTTGTGGTATTTGGTTTTCTTTCTTTCGTATAATTAAGTAAAATATCTACAGGATCCTTCCAAGAAACCTCTAGTAGAAGAAATTATCCATTTTATAGGACTACGACCGCAATTAGTCAATCTCATTTTGACGCTTCTGTTCACGCCTCGAATGACTTGAACCATCGTAATTAAAAAAAACATTCACGTGAGCATGACATAACAAGATTCAAGGAATATCATTTTCGATGATTATAACCGTACTTAATGAGTTCAAAATACATAATGCCAATTAAAGTGAGATTTATCGAAAAAATACGTTCGTACAGAGTGTATCTAACGTTTAACAATTTATCATTTTTGCTTTTTGGTGCAAATTTAAAGCGGCAAACGGACAATAAAATATTTACACACGAAAAAAGACAACACCGACTCATTTTCAACTATAAAATGATATTCTGCAATATCATAATTATGCACCTGCAAAGATCCCGATCAGGAACTGGTTTCATTTAGAATACTACGTAGTGCCCAGTTTCATTAGAGACATATACCTGGAGTGGGGGTTAGCTAATTCTAAATATCAGTCTCAATCGCACTTTTTTATTTTTTTTTCATGTGTCCTTTTCATTCGTATAGCCAAATACAATGGGTCCCACAATCCTAAATTTAACCATTTCCAGAAATTCAATGGGTCCATTAAAATTATATGGGTACAGGACTGGGGATGCGCACGTAGGTTTTATACTGTGAATAGTGAGACATACAGCTGTCATAAAACAACTGTACATAAGGCGTGAGATAAAAAAAATATATATATCGCTCGATCGTGAATATGACTTTTATGGATCCACCTACAAAAACACCAAAACCATCCTTGCCAACATTTTAAGTGCTTGGAGAATACGAAGAAATATCCCCGGCTCATTTTCTGCTGACGACAGCTACCATGAAAGGTCAGTTTTAAATAAGCCCTTGTCTTCATGATCACTTTCGGAAAATGTGTAGTACAGCAATAGGACGAGTTGAAAAATGTCATCGCTTTCAAATTTTATTTTATGTTTCTATCGCTATCCTAAATATTTTGAGTCTCAAACAGGCTCTTGGCTACAAGGATAATAGAGTTATGTCCCTTGCGTAATAAACATTATTTAGTCTCGCTCGCCATACAACAAACATTCAGTACAGCATATCAAATATTTATATTTGTATAAAGGAGGCCACTAATAGAATTATATGAGACTTACGGTGATCTTGACCATTGAAATATACAATAATGTATATTATAAAGAAGATAAACTAGTAATGAAAACATGTTTGGTATAATAGAGATCTGCATGTACAACAAGTATATCTGTGTCTGGTAAAAACCTTCCGACAAACCTTGGTTGTATAATAAACCGTATTTATCACATAACTGACCCGTTCAGTTATGTCATATGGCCATGTCATAAATATGGTATTACACACGTGTAATAACATATAATTGTCTCGGTAGTGAAAATCTTACCATCAAAGTAAAAATTTGCCTTCCTTATATAAATAGAGAATGAATTTGAGAGTTTTGGCCAATAAATATAAGTTATATGATAAATAGAATCTTACACTCGTGTCAATGTAATATGAAAAACTGTTTTAGTTGGCATTTATAGGCAATATGAATTTCAACTGGACAAAGGCAAATCAAATATGAAGCGATAAGCGCTTTATTGAATTTTCCTTTGTCCAACTTGCATTCATACTGAATTTAAATCAATGCATTAAAAAAACGTGACATTTTTAACCCACATCTCAGGGTGCAATGTCCGATCAGGAAATGATATTATCAGGAATTGAGGAATGATATCATCAGGAATTGAGGGATGATATTATCAGGAATTGAGTGATGATATTACCAGGAATTGGGGAATGATATTATCAGGAATCGAGGGATAATATTATCAGGATTTCAGGGATGATATTATGAAGAATTGGGAAGTGATATTATCATGTATTGGAGGATTCAGGAATTACTCTTTATTTTATATATAATCACAAACAAATAAATGACGAGTGAACGACCGAAGGAGTTTATCAAATATCTGTTATTTGTTGATAGATTGTAATCTAAAAAAGAAATATGTGGTAAGGGATTTTGTACAATTTACATATGTACAATAAACATAGCAAAGTTATCTACCGTTATCTTACATTGCAGCAAAGATATAAATGCATTTCATGGGTTCGAAATGTGAGTCTCTGTTAGCTTTATAACCTTAAAGTTAATAAAATTCACGTTTAGAAATTTGAATCAAAACACATTTTTATATATTAGCTAATTTCATCATTTTTAGTCCAATGTGCTTCAGTATTGCTACACCGCTTTTTAAATTTCAATTAACAGCTTTACGAAGCTGACGCATCTTGGAACAATTGAGGTCAGAACATTTTAAGTTAAACTAGGCTATATGGACGTCAACTATATAACCTTGATGATGTTGTGAAAAACATATGCTGAAAACCCTATATCTCCTAGCAACGCTCTGATAATAGTTTACAACATACGTTTTCTCATTGCATCATTTTTTTCTGTATATACAATGTACGTAATAGATATACGTAACTGATAGACATAAATTATCGCTACATCGGTAAACACGTTATGTGTCTTTATCAGTTTGTTTTAAGGATTGACTCGAAATTGTTTCGTCCTTGGAACAATTAACAGTAAAGTATAACAAATACGTATATAAGAACAGAATTGTAACATTATCTATTACAATCTCAGATGAAAGTGTGCTAGTTCTGACTTCAATGATGAACCTTAGTCGAGTTACAGGGATGCGGATTTTGAAAAACCTCGAACGATCATTTTTATCAATATCGGACATCCCCTCCTCAAATATGTTTCATCTACCAATTCATTTTATTTTCCACTAATGCGCACTACCCTACCTTAAACTAAAGTACAACATCTTCGATCTCTAATTATGAGAGTGGGTTTTTTCATGAAAGATGGACGACTATATAAATAGAGGTTATACCGCGAGTGGTTGTTGGATATGGAATTTATTTCACTCGAGTTAATCATCATTTTTAAAAGTTACAATAGACACGAGGTTTAGCGATCGAGTGTCTTTTGTATATTAAAAAAAAAATAACGAGAGTATTGTCTGTAACAATGCAACATAGCAAATCTAAAGAGGCGGGTAGTTGTCATAATGATCGACATTTTGTTTGAACTTCGGCGCAAAAAAAAAAGTTTGATATTCTTCTGCGCCATGTTGAACCGGTTGTATAGAGTTATCGTATACCGTTGCGTTCGACCGTAGGGTTCGACGCTTCAGCACAACAGAAGATTTGTTTCATATTTTTTAATTTTCATTTCTGTTCCTGCTATGTGCCAGTGACACTATATGGTTCTACTATTTATAAAGGTGCATATGACTTCATGTCAATACAACTTTTTTTAAAATTGGTGGATTCACCTGCGTACTGGCAGCTACGCGCCTGTAAGAATTCGAGAGATACAGATCAATGAACATTATGGGTTTGTTTTTTCTCGCCATTTTGATCTCATTGAGTGGTATTACATTATTTTCCTTGTGTGATATATGTTGTCTCTTATATTTTAAATCAAGGTTAGGCAGTTAGTGAATTTTGTCACCATGTCGGGACATACACATTTTTTTTGAAACAGCATTCAGGTTAATGGCAAATGTGACCGGGCAGGATGCTGTGTTGACTGGACCACCAGGGCCACTTGTCAACTTGTCAGTATAATGTGACCGGGCAGGATGCTGTGTTGACTGGACCACCAGGGCCACTTGTCAACTTGTCAGTATAATGTGACCGGGCAGGATGCTGTGTTGACTGGGCCATTTGTCAACTTGTCAGTAAAATGTGACCGGGCATGATGCTGTTCTGACTGGACCACCAGGGCCGGTTGTCAACTTGTCAGCAAAATGTGACCGGGCAGGATGCTGTGTTGACTGGGCCACCAGGGCCACTTGTCAACTTGTCAGTATAATGTGACCGGGCAGGATGTTGTGTTGACTGGACCACCAGGGCCACTTGTCAACTTGTCAGTATAATGTGACCGGGCAGGATGTTGTGTTGACTGGACCACCAGGGCCACTTGTCAACTTGTCAGTATAATGTGACTGGGCATGATGCTGTGTTGACTGGACCACCAGGGCCACTTGTCAACTTGTCAGTATAATGTGACCGGGCAGGATGTTGTGTTGACTGGACCACCAGGGCCACTTGTCAACTTGTCAGTATAATGTGACTGGGCATGATGCTGTGTTGACTGGACCACCAGGGCCACTTGTCAACTTGTCAGTAAAATGTGACCGGGCATGATGCTGTTCTGACTGGACCACCAGGGCCGGTTGTCAACTTGTCAGCAAAATGTGACCGGGCAGGATGCTGTGTTGACTGGGCCACCAGGGCCACTTGTCAACTTGTCAGTATAATGTGACCGGGCAGGATGCTGTGTTGACTGGACCACCAGGGCCACTTGTCAACTTGTCAGTATAATGTGACCGGGCAGGATGTTGTGTTGACTGGACCACCAGGGCCACTTGTCAACTTGTCAGTATAATGTGACTGGGCATGATGCTGTGTTGACTGGACCACCAGGGCCACTTGTCAACTTGTCAGTATAATGTGACCGGGCAGGATGTTGTGTTGACTGGACCACCAGGGCCACTTGTCAACTTGTCAGTATAATGTGACTGGGCATGATGCTGTGTTGACTGGACCACCAGGGCCACTTGTCAACTTGTCAGTATAATGTGACCGGGCAGGATGCTGTGTTGACTGGGCCACTTGTCAACTTGTCAGTATAATGTGACCGGGCAGGATGCATTGTTGACTGGACCACCAGGGCCACTTGTCAACTTGTCAGTAAAATGTGACCGGGCAGGATGCTGTGTTGACTGGGCCATTTGTCAACTTGTCAGTAAAATGTGACCGGGCAGGATGCTGTGTTGACTGGGCCACCAGGGCCAGGTGTCAACTTGTCAGTATAATGTGACCGGGCAGGATGATGTGTTGACTGGACCAACCGGGCCACTTGTCAACTTGTCAGTATAATGTGACCGGGCAGGATGCTGTGTTGACTGGACCACCAGGGCCAGGTGTCAACTTGTCAGTATAATGTGACCGGGTAGGATGCTGTGTTGACTGGGCCACCAGGGCCACTTGTCAGTATAATGTGACCGGGCAGGATGCTGTGTTGACTGGGCCACCAGGGCCACTTGTCAACTTGTCAGTATAATGTGACCGGGCAGGATGATGTGTTGACTGGGCCAACCGGGCCACTTGTCAACTTGTCAGTAAAATGTGACCGGGCATGATGCATTGTTGACTGGACCACCAGGGCCAGGTGTCAACTTGTCAGTATAATGTGACCGGGCAGGATGATGTGTTGACTGGACCAACCGGGCCACTTGTCAACTTGTCAGTAAAATGTGACCGGGCATGATGCATTGTTGACTGGACCACCAGGGCCAGGTGTCAACTTGTCAGTATAATGTGACCGGGCAGGATGCTGTGTTGACTGGGCCACCAGGGCCACTTGTCAGTATAATGTGACCGGGCAGGATGCTGTGTTGACTGGGCCACCAGGGCCACTTGTCAACTTGTCAGTATAATGTGACCGGGCAGGATGATGTGTTGACTGGACCAACCGGGCCACTTGTCAACTTGTCAGTAAAATGTGACCGGGCATGATGCATTGTTGACTGGACCACCTTGGTCAAGTGTCAACTTGTCAGTATAGTGTGGCTGAGCAGGATGCTGTGCTGACATATCCTTTCTCCGGCACACTATATGTACACACCTGTACGTTAAACTCAATTCACATGTAGATACGTTTTAAAATTACCTCAATTATTAATACATCGTTAACAAAATAAAACCAAGCCGAACTCTCGATTTCAAGTGAGATTTCGTCCCAATAACGTCGTCACATTATTTGCCTCTCGTCCTCATCGCTTTTTTACAATTTTCCTGTAGACCGTGGGTGTTTGTGTCTACGTCAGTAGCCCACGTAGCTGTTAATGTCATGCTGTGTGTGAGAAGTACAGTGAGATGAACATCCTAAAGAAGATCAATATTGACTCCTATTACGGTATGTAAACATGTGATAATACAATGACGAATGCATTTGTTACATTTGTAGTTATTATAACAATTGGTGTCTCTTCGATTAATCATGTTTCACTGGGATTCGCCCTTGTTTATTTTGTAAATTCACTTTTGCTGCTGTTATAATTGTTTTCGTTAAGGTGCAAACTTTTGCTTTGGTCTTATTTTGGTTTGTGGGTGATATTATGACGTCATTATCTGTCAGATATGACGATGACGTTGATATATTTGTGTTGTGTTGTTGTTTTGTGACATAACACTCGTCGGGGAGTTGCGGTATCTGTATTGCTGTATCAAGCGAGTCGGAACTGTAAAAGATGCTGTTGGAGGCACTGTTCCACTACCAACATAACACAATACATCTCCAGCAAACACGCATGAATACACACATAGGGAGATGTTAGTCAAGTGGCATAGGACTAGTAGTGAGCGCCTGATAAGGCAGCTCCTGCGAACTCCTCAGATTTGTATCTGATTGTATACATGTTACCTATAAAATTGCAGAATATTTCTCAATGAAACCAAGGTCACGAGCCCAGTATTCTACCACTAGACCATCATGCTTCGAATGAATGGAACTCGAAAGTAATTTCATGAAAGATACCAAAAATATTCTGATTGGAAGAACTGCAGGATGTATTTAAATGACGGGATGATGCTCCCAAGAGCGAACGATAAATATCTACCATTGAAAAATATCTCCTAAAAAAAATCATTCTATTTATCACTTTAATATGGTATTCTGTTACAGAACGGTCGGGAATAAGTCCATGAATTGTCGGGCATGCGCAGAGGACATCAATCTGTGTTATGACACCACTTCAATACTGTCATAAGCATAGGGAGCGAAGAAGTGCCTTTGTCATTATCTACTGATCCGCCAAATCAACATAAAACAAAATGTGATTTGTCGCCGTTATAGTATTTTTATCTGTATACGACAAATGACATTACAATCAAACGGATCGATACAGCTAGGATGGGCTTTTTGGGATGCTAGCATTTATGGTCTTAAAGTGATCAGCGTGTCCTACAGTATACGCCTGTATGTTTACTTCTCAACTTTTTGATTTGTCTCCCAACAAACAATGTAAGATGGTGGAACGGGGCAAGTACGGCCATAGAGTGAGTTCGGCAATCTTTGATATATTTGGTCTTGAGCAAAGATCTACCCGAGTCTATCAATGGTAGTCACTACTCCCTGCTTGGCGTTCAGCATTATGGGAGTGGAACGAATTGTTCGCCCGTTGTCAGTATAATGTGACCGGGTGGGGTGTTCTGCTGGGGGCCTTCGGCAGTATATTTCAGTGTGGTAGCAATTTAAATCGGCAAATGATCCGGACTATCGCAAGAATGCTTACACGAACATACCTCAGACTCCCAAATATACACGCTCCCACCACACGCACCCACATCGCATACACCGGGAGGCCGTCCTTGACCTTGGCTGTTAATAGGACTTTAAAACAATTAACCAACCAACAATTTTTTATGATCTCATCACTGACGACTACCTTCGCTATTAATAGGTCGTAAAACAAGAGGTCCAATTGTTCTACGTCGCTCTATCGTACATTTGTAACTTTTTAAATACCTTACTTTACCAATCCTGTGTTATGAACGTTAGCCTGTCAACCTTGGGTGCTTCAGAACTTTGATATAAATTCTTAAAATAAATAAAGACACGGACGGTGAGTTAAATTAGGACGAAAAGCTGTCATTTTATTAAATTCACTAATATTTGGCATATCAATTCATTGTCCATACTATTGGTGGTAATCGGAATTTTCAATTTCTCTTTACCTTACTCTACCACAGCTTGTGTTCTGAACGTTAGCCTTTTGACCTTGGGTGCTTCAGAACTTTGATACATGTATAGATTCTTACAATAAATTAATTTGGGACAGAGACTTTTATTTCTTTTATTTCGTCAACATTTGACATATCAATTTACTGTCAATACATGTTCAGAATTTTCCGTTTCTCTTTACCGTACTTCACAACATCTTGTCCTCTGAACGTTAGCCCTTTGACCTTGGAAGCTTCAGAACTTTGATATAAATTCTTCCAATCAATATGGAAACGGGCGATAAGTTAATTTGGGACGGAGAACTGTCATTCCATTTAAGTCTGCATTGGACATTTAATCAGGGAGAGAAGAAAGGCTATAGATTCTTCTCGAAACACTAACTATTGATTTCTTCTCGTGAGCGACACAGGAAATGACGTCAGAGTATGCATTTAAACGGTGACAGATAATACAAACAATAGTGACGTCAGGAAATGTAGTGCTTGATTGAAATAACTTTCATATCGAATATTTCGGTTGGTGCTTGTAACAAAAAGTTGTGACGTCAAAAAAAAATTGTTTGATTTAGAAATAACGTTGGAAGCTTTGGTTGGTGTTTGTAACACATTGTTATGACGTCAGAGCCTGTGACGTTTTTAGCAAATGAATGTGACGTCAATATCGAGTAAAGAAGAGACAAATGTCACTAGAACATGACCTCTTATAGGATGTTGCTAGATAATTCTGTAATGGGGCGAGAACGAGATTTTGAATTTTAATCAGATTGAATGCTTAAATGTATTAAGACATTTCTATCAACAGTCGAATGTCATAATTATATGTTATGCATGTCTGACTGCAAATGTTTTTTGGTGATGACCAATCATTTTTTTTTAAATAAATGGTGTAAACAATTATGTTGCATGCCAAGCCTTGCAACTCTCACACCGGAACTTACCATTTTCATTGCACATGCGCGCTTGTAACTTTCACGGGGCTTGCAACTCTCACGCTCCACCTTCACTGTGACTCGAACCTGGGACCACTGGCAGTGATAAAACCTTCACTGTGACTCGAACCCGCGACCATTGGCTCTAGATCTCCAGCCCGATGTTCTACTGAATGAGCTAAAGGGAAATTCCCTACAGCTCACGTTTGTGGAGCTACCTATAAGTCATTCCGGGTGCGCGCTGTCCTCGGCGCGGTTACTAGACTCACGGTATTCAGTCCAGTTTGCCTTCCTTGTGTGTAATTTGCGACCGATTTAGGGAAAATAATACTGCATCTGAATAATACTTTTGACAATAGTTTGGGCAAAAAGTAAATCACAAACTTGATAGTCATTTTTTGTAAAATCTTTCTGAACTCCCAAGCATTGTTATGCCGGGGGATATTATAATTAGCGCCGGGAATTCAAAATGCAATGAAAATGTATGCTTTTGGACCGACATTCCATTCCCCATTCATGTCGCCTACTTGATATTCAAGTTTCTGAATGCGATTCAAAACAGATCTCTTAATATAAGCTGTCTGTGATATCCGTGACGAGTGGGATTAATCTAGGATTTCTGTGAACATATTATTGTCATGTCAGATATGTGTGTTGTTCTGAATCATCAATGTACACACCACATGGACGTAGATTACCATATTTATTGCAGTTTTACCAGTTAAATATCGAAAATTTCTCATTCAATAAAAGTAATATTTTTCAATATTGAAAAATATAACTTTTTTCTGATATGACCAATCAGAACGCTGCTTACAAACGACGTTTGGGAAAACCAGAAGCTGCTACTGTAGATTTTCATACAAAAATGTAATAAACAGAATATCTAACAGTATCTTCATTAATACCAAATATATTTCACTCGTTAGGCTAATATTTTGATATTTTTCACGAGTGCGCAGAATATTAGCCCCACTCGTGAAATATATTTGGTATTACTGAAGACACTGTTAGATATCCTCTATGCATTAGTACGATAATAATAAAAAACGAATGAATAGTCTGAGGTTCAATTGAAGGTAAAACATATAAATCGTGACAACTTTGTTATCATTTGTCACGAGGCCATCTTTCACGCGTCTTATTCATCAAGCACCAAGCGCACACGTTAAGTTCAATGCCTTAAGGATCTGCTCTTGTGAGGTTTCAATCACGTTTAAATCTCGTTTTGATCTTACATGAAATATTTTTCATATGTATGACCGAGATTAAGCAACACCAAATTAAAAAATTAAACTATGTATTGCGTCGCCGTTCGTCATACAACTGTGACGTATTTTAAACAATATCATATTTGTTTTTGTTGAGAAAATCAGACAAAATAGAACTTTTTGACACTTTTATGACTAGATTATTGTCCCAATGCAACTTACATTGTACGTTGCCATGAAAACAAACATTTTGTTTACATCCTGTATCGATTTCAATTCATTTTCACTATTCCGGACCGTCAGGCTCTTAGCTATGTTTGTACAGAGGGGCCCCAGGTGCATTATCGAATACTACATCATAAATAAATTGGTTAAAGAATTATTTTCATGAGGCGAAATGCAGCATGTCACATCAAAATGCCATTAAGGGTCCCGCTTGTTTTATCAGACAAAAACAAAACAGTTTTGTTTTGATTAGTCTAGGCATTTGAAAAGAATTAAGATTTTCTTGTCAAAAGACGAAAAATTGTTTTAGAATCACTGTCAAAATTTTAAGAGTATCGGAAGCATATTTTGATACGAAAGGAAATTATTCAGTTGATGCACAATTAGTTTTCTTTATGAATTTCATCTCCAAAAAAAACAAAAATGTTAGTATCACATTATATGGAAAGTGTCTTATTAACTTTAGTTGATTCAAAAATAATCATACATCCCTGTCTCATTGTAGTTTTTCCTAATTATACGCAATTACACCCCGTTTAATCAATTCGCTTAATTTACTATATGGTGTTACCAAACATTTTTGATAATAATCTTAATGTTTAAATTGCACACTACTGATAAATGTGTAGATTCACAGATAAATACCTTGCAGCAAAGTCTACAAATCGAATATTAGGAATAAGATTCATCAGTTTGGTATGAAATGATATGTCCTGATTTTGTTTTGTACACTGTGTGACAGTTGAATGTTTGCCAAACTTTCCAGAACTGATATATATATTATATCATATAATATTGAATACCTAATTGAAATAGTGACAGAATTGTGTTTCCCTAGCGATCCAGAAATAAATGATTTAAGCAATGAACTGTTACCAGATGTAGTATACAGTCGATATGAATACAATTTAGGTGACAGATAAATAATCATGTCGCCCAGGTCTGGTTACATGCAGTTGTATACTACATACTACTCCATCTGCTTACAGTTTATTGCTTATATTTACATTAAGGATAATTTTAAAATATGCATGTGTCTATTTCTTTTGAATATGGTGGTTAAACGTTCTCTCTTCTGCGTGTGTTTATTTACTGGAAGAGTCTGATTAAATCAATGTCATCTAAGCTATTGATTTAAAGCCACTATATCTGTTATCTGAGGGGGAGTGCAAAGCGTTGACATAACGTTGACAAACTTGGCGCCAGAAATTACGCCATAATATATTGATTTAAATCAGTGTCATCTAAGCGATTGATTTAGAGCCATTATACATGTTATCTGTGGGGGAGTGCAAAGTTAAGCTTTGATATTACATAGTCCAACATGGCGTCAGGATGACGTCATGTGATGCAGCTTCGCAAATTCTAGTATACAGTGTGATATACTACAATTTGGTTTACTAATGATATATAGGCGAAGGCAGCAGAGATAGTAAATATAGTGTTATATACTACAATTTGGTTTACTAATGATATATAGGCAAAGGTAACACAGAATGTAAAGATGAAGTCATAGTTCGCACATTCAGTGAATTATCAATATGATGAGTGGCAGAGAAATGTTTGCAAATTTTTTCATGATAAATGATGACGTCATATTCATGCAAATAATGTTAGCCTACGTAAAATGTGCCTATATGTGATGTACTGTAGGTATGATCTACCTGTAGTTGACAGACTAGAGCAACTTCCTTTCTGCAGTTTGCTCTTCATTATGCACGTGAACCAACCTTAGTTTGAACAGTTACATTCTTTAGACCATTTATTTTGCCAAATGGCTTTAGGAAGTTCGCTACTGAATGTGAAAGAGCAGTGTTGGCCTATAGCGACCAATAATTTATGACGTCATTTTCCTCATGGACAGTAGGGGGAAACTAATCAAATATTTCCACTTTTACTCAATATTAACTAGAAATGAGATCCAGGAGGCTAAACTCCCTCGGAGACGGTATGGTGTCGTCTGCTTCTAATCATGGACAGTTTGAAGCATAGACAAGTGTCACAAGCCGCCACCAGCCCTGTCGATCACGTGGTGATGACGGACAATCGCCCGATTCCAAACTGTTGTATCAAATGCTTGTTTCTCAACACCGACGTATACAGTTTACCATCGCAGACAATTAGAACGAATTGTTGGCGTTCTGTCTTCACAGCAGCACCGAGGTTATAAGCGAAATGACCGCTGAGCAGATGTACAGTACACCGGCCTATCGTCCAATCGTCGGTGGAGCTCACGTGCCTACTCCCGACGACCTCCCGTCAGCGTTCTGATGTATATATATATATACTACGTATACAGTAGCAGTATTAAGATCTATCTTCATTGTCACTTGGAGCTGTGATACACAACGGTCTGATTGAAATTTATTCAGAAGTACAGAGAAAACGAGGACCTCAACTTGTCTAATATTTGACGGTATGTACTATCTATTAGTATTTAACAATTTTATAATATATTGTTTATACAGTATGTATATATATTCACTGTATACTTTTAAGAAACAGGAGATTTTAAAAAATGTTGATACACTAGTTCCCATTTCGACCAATCAGATGTTAAATGGATTTTTTGTTTGTGTATACGTTCATTTTTACTTATTTAAAATAATAATGAAAATGAAGAGCAATTTTAGCATTGACAATTTCATAATTTTATATTTAATGAATTGTAAGACTATTCTTTATTTCATATTTTGTGAAGCGCTTAAGAGTGATTTTACAAAGGATATACAGCGCTATTTAAATATCGTATTTTTTATTGTTATTACATTTACAGCAAATACCACATACATAAACAATATATATAGCCGCTACATGAATGAAACGTAAATATCATAGCAATTATTAATAATTAAACTGTAATTTGTACACTTTAAAAATAAATGTGAAGCAAGCTGTATAACCATAAATTGGGAAAAAGAACTAAATACTAAAACAATATTTCAATCAGAACATTTTGATTGTGGCTGTCTGGAGGTGCAATAGTATCATGTACAAATGTAACATAATATTATTATGAGCTAACTTTGTTTTTAACACACGTTGTAGCAACTTTCGCCGTTTCACATTTACCTTAAACATCGCAGTATATAAACTATTTAAATCAAAGGTCACAGAATAGTGGCAGCAATAAACGCAACATCTACTCGTAGTTTTAGCGCTAAATACCTATAGATGATTACAAACGGTACCGTACTTTATATACGTTCATAAAGCATTCCAGGTTTTCGATATTGTATATTTCGCGAGTTTTCTTTTTCAGACGTATTCGCGAATACATGATTTCGCGAACGTCTATCTAGAGGTGACGATGACGATTTACTAAACACGGGCGCCTCTAGAGATAGAAAATGATCGCGAGTTATTTGAATTCGCGAATGAACCTCCTCGCGAAATCACGCGAAAATAAATACCTCGCGAAATATAAGTGATTTACAGTAATTAATGTCAACATAATTTCTTGTTTACTATTTTCTTAACCTGGTTTTGTGGATATTAACGAAAATGAAATGAGTGTTAACCTCACTGCGGTAAACATATAAAAATTATCTCGGCTAATTTAGTCAAACAATCCTGTCTGAATCATAAGTGAAATATTGAAATCGATGATTCGGTTTTTGAATGAATGCTTTCTCAATATATTGATATTTTTATTCTGATCATATATATTTACTAAATTGGTTGATTGTATTGTTTAATACATCTTTTGTGTAAAAAGTAAGAAATGCTTAGTCTAAAGATGACGTAACACACACATATGCTGCAACTTTTAAATTTAATAAAAGATACAGTTTGCCGAAAATATGAATTAAACTGCATCATACCGCTGTTTCGTTCTCCTAGGACTCTTCAGTGATGCTAGGGGCCCAAAAGTGGGAATCCAAAATTTCTAAACTATTGTAGAAACAAGTGCGTAAAACCCCTTTAATTATGAATTTATACGTAAAATTAAACTAGAATTATTAAAAGCGCATTCAGGGGTGAATCACATTTTATACATGCAATTTAATCAACTGTGTTGACGTTTGTTTTGTTTTATATGTGTTGTATAACTAACGATCGATCGACAGTTCTAGTCATTTAGGGCCGAAGAACATCGTAAAATTTAAACATTCATAAAAAATTCTAGTAATTCATAGTGACCAGGAAGAAAGTAAACGTTAAAATTCATTAAAAAACATTTTAATCCGTAACCACTAAAAACGGCTTCTTGATGAATTTATCATATCTTGTTAGATATAAAATGATTGTTAATAATCATATATCTGTTCACAGTAGCTGGAGTTTCTGTCAGTAAATAATGTATATAATATAAGGAGCCGCCCATTACAGAACGAAATGGAAGTATACCAACGTTATTTCCCAACTGTTTGGAAATAATGCAAATAACTTACTTATTGTTAGACTGCCCTGTTTCCATTATATTCTATAATGGGCGGCTCCTTGTTATACATCTTTTTCATTATTTACAGACAGAAACTCAAACAACTGTGATCAGTTACACGTTTCATAGATAGTATATTATATCTATAGAATAATTCGGTCAAACAATTGTTTAAAATTTGCATATACATTCAATCATCAAGTGATTGACTGTAATAGTTTGATAACACGCGTTAAACTGATAAGGAAGTTCTTTCTTAATTATTCTTTTTATTCTAAATTTCATTTCAGAAGATGATTTTAAAGGCATAGATAATGTACATGTAATAATCATAGTATTGTAGTTCGTATATTTTTGGTTGATAATTTTTTCGTCCGATTTTCATTTAAGGGCTGCCTCTCGGTGTATGCGTTGTTTGTGTGTGTGTTGAGAGCATGTGTATTTGGGATGGTGCAGTATGTTCGTGTAAACCTTCTTGCGATAGTCCGGATCTTTTGCCAATTTAAAGTGCTACCACACTGTAGTAAATATGTATATTGCCAAAGGCCCACAACAGAACACCCCATTCGGTCACATTATACTGGCAACAGGCGAACCGTAAAACGTAAGATTATAACATAGTTTAAAACATGATATATATACAACGTCTTTTCTTTTTGTTCTAATTTTTATTCTAAAATCCCTCTCCTGTTACATTTAGCGCCCAACAAAATATATCCAGGGGAGGTGGTATAGTGTCTCGTGTGTGCTTTCGGGGTCGAAGACTTTGTTAAAGGAGGGAGGAATGAAGCGGATCTAGACCGGGTCGATCGTCGGTGACCAGATAGCTCAATTGGTTGAGCGTCCGTCTAGAGTTCGGAAGGTCCCGGGTTCAAACCTCGGTCTGGCCGTGCCGTTTTCTTCTCTTGTTACACGAGAGAGTAGTTCATAATCATTAACGAATGGTTTATTGTGACTAAACTGCACAGAGAGTGTCTCGCAGAAACCACGTGAAAGTTAAGGTTGTTGAGGGCCAATAGTTACGTGGGAGACGAGGATATTGCACCGTGTGAGACTGGTTTCGTCTTCCCGTGCGTCGATCGCCGTTGTTTATTTGCGTACCGCAATGTACTGACGCACCGTAACAATAACAACATCCCAGCATATCTATCGAGATTAACAAGTTTACGGTGTGTAAACAAACAGACCGCTCACCATGTAGAACTACGGTTTGTTCCGTATAAACTACAGTGTAACAACTTGGGGAGGGGGGGGGGGAGGGGGGGGGGCACAAAACCGGCGGTGAATAATTGTTCCTCATTTAGTTTCTCTCTTAATAGGTTATTGATAACCGATTATTCTCGTCTGCTCATCTTTTTCCAATGTCTTGCTTCTATTTTTTCTCGTTTGAGTGCTTGCAATTTTTTGGACAATCTATTATGTTATTTAAAAAAAACAATTTAAGTGAAAAAATTATAATGATAATAAGACTGAAAAATGTTTACCACAGGAACGCATATATCGCCGACCTAGAATACATAGATTTGTACAAAACTAAGATAAATAAACAAATGCAGCTGTCCGGAGCTAAGTGTACGTTTTCTTGCAGAAAGCAAATATGCCTTTGGTTTGTTCGAGTTTTTGAGTGCTTTTGACATTTTTTTCGGTTAAGTTCGAGTTATTGATTTGCCATTACAGTAAAAGTTCATTATCTGTCAATCGTTAAACTTAGAAGACCATGTTTAAGTCATCGATCCCGGCCAAATTTCAAAATTAACCCTTAACTCTTTCCGTACCGTGATTCCGGTCCGGATTCCACTGCCGACTGCTGTACCCAGCTAATCAAAAAGTATGTAACGTCAAGTAGCTTGTCGTCTTTATACGACAACGGGGATGAGACGTCACGTTTGTTTGTCGTCTGTATACGACAACGGGGAGGAGACGTCACGTTTTTTTGTCGTCTATATACGACAACGGTACGGAAAGAGTTAACTCGAAAATTCCGTTAACTCGAACTTACTCTTCCGGAATACCTGGTCTTATTCTCTTGTACTTTTACGAGGGTCTCTATATAAATATTTACTTTTTGTTCATATTTTGCCCCTATTTAAATCAATGTTGACTTCGGATTATGGTTTTGTTGACGTTTTGGTAACTCTTATTTTTACAGTCCTCGAGGGTCGGGGGCTTCATTTTAATTAACCCTAGACTTTGCCGAGTGTTAGTCATTTTAATAATCAATCTGATAAAAATACAGATAATTATTTTCAATCCGTTACTTAATGAGCTGTCAGCATCCCATAAGAGGTCATGTTCTGATGTCTGTTGACCCTTGCCGCCTCTTTACTTCACAACGTTGCAATATCATCTAGTTATGACGAAATGACTATACGCACAGATAATATTATACAAGGTATTTCGCTCACAAACATTCACATTCAGGATTTTGGCAGCGATAATTTGATTGGCGGCTGATGTAAAAGGTCAACAGAACATGACCCCTTAAGGGGTTGTTGTCAGATCCTATCTATGCGGAGAATAACGGAGCGAGTATGGAAATGCATTTCAATCAAATTGTCTTAAGCATCTCTCTCTCTATCCCCCCTCCCCCACCCCGGTCCCCGGATTGATATTCCCCTTTCTCATCCCAAGGGGGTGATATATTCCGTTATTCAATGCCGAAGTAGGATTTGTGGGCTTCTGCATCGTATCATTTATAAATAGACCATATCATGCTTTAAGCATGAATCTGTCAATATTCAATAATAACTGTCGATGGTGAAGGCAGTTGCATCAAATTTACCATCGGTAAACTAGCTGTTATTTCAGATGCTTTAACTTTATTAGAAAATCGTTAAAATGCAGCCAGTTTCGTACTTAGAATAAGATAATCCAGCCTTTTCGTTATCAATAATTAATCCAGCAAGTTTTTTTAAAAGCTACAGGTGACCGAAGCGTTAAAATTGTGAAAAAACTTCTTATTTTGGCCCGGTAGCATGATTTATAGAATGCCTAACACATTTGTTCAAACGATTGGCAAGGTCACAGGGATAAGGTATGTTTAAAACATTTAAAAAACCTTTTTCTTGATTACCAACATACCTAGATTAACATTATTTGGCATGTAGCATGCTTAGTTAAAGGGGTAAACAGTCTGTTAAAATGCAAGACCTTCACATTGTCACTCATATCCAAGGTCACACATGTAAAATGTGTTTAAATTTTAATCGCATTCTTCTAAATAATAAAAATATCAAGAGTAATGAATGTTTGCCTAGAAGCATGGTTGGACAAAGACTGTTTGCTGTAAAGAGATATTATTGTCAGACATTTTTATGGTCACAGGGGCATATGTTTAATCTGTTAATAGCATCTTTTGAAACAAACAGCAAAGTTTGCCTGTAGCTTTATAGTATAGTTCACGTTTAGGATCACGAGTATGAGATTGATACCAAGTGAGCGTTGATTCTTGAAGAGCGATGCAAGCCCATTGTACCTCTTGCAAAATCAAGAAACCTTCCTGCTGGTAACATCATCAATAATACCTTCAATCTCTTTAGATAATATTATTAATTTCATTTTAATTGATAAATTTGATAAAATTTGTTTTAATTTAATTATTCAGCTATCATTTTCAGCGTTAGATAATCAAACCATATTTGCTTTCATTTGAAGATTCAGCCATTGTTGTTTCCGTTAGGAAAACTGACTTCTTATTTCTTGTATAATCGTGCAGCAGCATCGCTTTTGAACACTTAGCATGTAGCTTGTTTTATTGACGTCATAGCTGTCAACAAACAGACAGGACAAATCGTGAAATGTCAGTTTCAAAATGGTACTCTGCATCTTATCAAAGATATGATTTGCAGTCGATATTTGCATGTCTATGCGTGGAATAAACGTACAGTATGCCTATCCTTATTCTCACTCCGTACAATCAGGATCTGGCATCAACCCGTAATACAGTTCAAGGTCATGTTCTGATGACCTTTTGCACGAGTTAATCAAATTACCGCTGCCAGAATTCTGAATGTGAATGTCTGTGGGCGACAAAACTTGTATAATATTATATTATCTGTGCGTTTAGTCCTTTCGTCACAACAAGCTAACATGCAATGTTGCGACGAAATGACTTGCTGCAAATGACAGCGTCAACTGTCATCTAACGGACAATTCGGCTAGAATGTGAAGTAAAGAGGCGAAAAAGGTCACCAGGGCCCAGTTGTTCAAAAGATGGTTTGCTTAATCAGTGATTAGTGGAAATTTTAATTATCCTGTAACTTTAAAATGAAACTATAGATTTAATTACAACTTTGCAGATATCAAATATCTAATATTGTTAATTTAATTACAAAATTTTAAGATTGTAACTTGTATATTGACAGAATTATTCAAGTTTGAAAAATGTCGTTAAATAGTGATTAAGCTAATCACCCTTTGAACAACTGGGCCCAGAAGATGACCTCTTATGAGATGTCAGATTCCAATGTAACGGAATGAGAATATGAATATGCATTTTCATTAGATGGGCGTTCAGTGATCCCTTGACGTACAGTGATCTCAATGCAAAGTATGTTCAACCTGATGGGTATTTGTCCTAACGGTGAATCATACACCTGCTTAAATCGAGAAAGTTCAATAACACCAAAGGATCATAAACATAAATATTTGGAAAAATAGATAAAGCTATCTTAGGAATAGTATGTCTTATGTTTATGACTTTTTCTCTTTATTCGACAGGTGTGACGACAGAAGCCGCCAAAACTACTCTACCTATATACTTACTTATACATACCAGACATCGCCATGACAGGTGGAAGGTAAATACAGAAACGAAATTGGAATATCCGGAATTATTTACAGCAAGCATTTGAAGATGCCTTATATTCATCTAAGTACTATGTCTGCCAATACGTCAGTTGCTTCCGAGATGGTGGATGCCGGTTTTAATAGCACAGAAGACGGAAATGCAGAAAACAAGACAGACTTATTACACACAGGAAATAACTCACAACAAGTGATGAATATCTCAGAAATCATCTTAAATACAAATGTGTCAAACATGCTAGAGACACATGATAACGGAAAATGGAACGCTACAAATATATTAGATTCTGGAAACGTTGCAAGAAATTTTCAAACGAAGAATATTTCAGCCATTTTCGGACCAGGGAATGATTCGTTTACCTTTGGGAATTCGTCCTGGCTGTTCAATAACACACTTTTAAACTCCACTTCCGTTGAAGAACAGAGCCTTTTGACTCGGGAAATTCGCTTGATTAAAGTTATCGTCTTGGGTGTTGTGGTATTTGTGTTGCTAATATCAGCAGGCAAACTTGTCTTGAAGACCTTCTCGAGATATGGTGGGAGTAAACGATATGACACGGACTGCTAAATCAACCCTCGGGTTTTTCATTTCATGGGCTCGCCGTTGGTCTAGAAAATGTTTTTATGACGTCATGACATATTTTTTTTGTTTTTTGTTTTCATCTATTTAAATTCTAAAACAACGACGGGGACTAAAATCGTTTAGAATTCAAAATCAATAAAACTGTTTACATTGTATAACATTCCAAATGATGCACAAAGTGTATCATATAAACAATGAAAATTATTATTCATTTGTAACTTAAAGGCCCAATGTACGTAAATTTAGGAGATTTTTCGGGATGCTGAAAAATTCTGAAAAAAAATCCAGTTGATAACCATGTAAAATAAGCCTAAAACGAAGTAAACCTGAGCAGTAACTAACTAGACACTCTTGACAAAAAAAAATCAAAAGAATTGAAAATAATTCAGGTGGGGCCCATTTTAACAACAAGCCGAAGGTAAAAGACAGTTCGAAATGGACGCGTGTTTACAAATACCGAGTTTCAACTGCTGCGGTACTGGTAACCGTGTTACAATTCATCTTGAATATTGCTGATATCAGTTTATCTTAACTAAATCTATAAATATTGGCTTGATTTTCGCTTCAAGTTTTGCCGAAAGTTACGTATACTAGTCCTTTACTTAAGAAAGTCAAATAACATTTTGCAGCACAGTTCATACAACGAGCAGTTCGTATATTACGTGAACTTTGCATCATATGGAGATATGAATTTAACAAGAGTATTCTCTGTTACCTGAACGAATACCGGAACATTACTGGGATACATCATTCCATAGTTTATGTATTGAATTTGTGACTGTGATTGGTTACCGCTGTGACTTTAACATTGTTATTTTAAATGTTGTTTTCATTAGGATTTGAAAAGAGAAAAGGTATGCGTGTTACAATGTGCTGATAAATCTATTTAAGTATTGAACTGCTTTCAGTTGGCATTCATAGGCTATGGGTATGTGAACTGGTAAAAGGCAAATTCAATGAAACGAACTAGTGCTTCATGTTGGATTTGATTTTGTCCAATTGGCATTCATATTATCTATTTTTACCATTTTTAGAGTCTGTTCATCTCATAAAACTAACAATAACACTTTTTATTTCTAAGCATTTACCTCAAATACTGTATTTGTCGTGTGTGATTATGCAATGAAAATAACAGCCATCGCCCGGGGACGGTCAATGATATCTAACGTAACAATAATGACGTCATAATAATGATGACGTCAAATATCGGTCATTGGTATTCATGGCCTGATGAATGCCAACTGGATTTTGTAGGGTTATATAGTGGCAATGCCTTTCAGTAGTAAATATAGACTAATAATATACTTGTGACAAATTGGTTGAACACGTGACTAGAAACCTGGTATGTCGTTGTAAATATAACTTACATTATATACACATTTTCGTAGTAAACGATTTGAAATTAACCTATACTAATTAATTCTTTTTTTTTTCTAAATCCATGAATTTGAAGGGGTTTTACGCACCTGATCCCTCTGCTTCTACATTAGTTTAGACAATTTCGATTCCCACCTTTTGGTCTCCAGCATCACTTACGAGTCATTGAAGGAGGAAACAGCTGTATGACGCAGTTTAATTAATTTTTTTGCCATACTCTATCTATTACAAAATTTTAAAATGTGCAGCATGTATGTGTTACGTCATCCTTAATAAACAAAAATGTTCACATTTGACTGTGACTAAGATAAGGAACGTAGAATGTCGATTTACGAGTATGTATGTGATCAATTTATATTTACAATTTGTATTGCTTTCGCCTATATGCTGTAAGTAAACCAAATTGTATTCATTAACTGTATGTTACAATTTTGAGTGATAATGTCTGTGTATGAATACATGAGTCGGGTCACGCTTAACAAAATAATATCGATGTACAGTATTGTCAAATTCACTAAAGCATTTATGACAATCTTTTTTTAGTTTCATTGGGGTATGCGTAGCGGATTCTTACAAAGTTTGCAAGCAAAATTTTTTTTCATAACCCTACGCAATTAAAAAATAATTGACATCAATGTTAATAATTAATTTTTGAAACTTATTTTTAAATTTAAAACATGTTTATGTACAATTTGACTGATCTAACAACGGATTAATTTTACAAATAAATACGCAACGTCAATTGCCGCATTGTGACGTCACACTTTTCGCGCCATTTTCGGATTTGTTTTTCATAGAGGTATGAAAAGAAAATCTCAACCAATCAGAAAGCCGCATTCTGCATACAATCAATGGCAAATTAATAATATGAATATAAAAGAGGAATGATTATGGAAGCACTGCTATTTTGATACATTTACACAAAATGTGACTATAACGAAATTTGATTTGTGTCTATTGTGACGACACGAGGGACTATATGACTCCTTCTGGATTTCTGGCTGTCCCGGCATTTGAACTTGATTACGACAGTGATATGGTAAGCGGCAAAGTTAAACGCATTATAAGGTGCAGTTCAAAAAAATCTTGAATTAATGTAAATATAAGAAGTGAACTGTTACCAAACGGTGGTATACAGTGGATTTGAATGCAATTCGAGTGGCATATAAATATTCATATCACTATACAGAGCGACTTTCTTTTTTTCCTGTCATCCAAATTGTTTGTATATCGACTATTTACTACCATTTGGTACAAGTAACAGTTCAATTAAGGATTAATCTTTTATTTTGTGTAGTTTATGATATCATAAATTCAATGGAGAACGAGGTAAATGCGTAAACGTTCCTTTGGATTTATGATATCATAAACTAAACAAATTTTAAGGTTGATTCTTATATTAACAGTATTTTTCTGTAAGTGGTGTTCAACTTAGCCCCATCTGTGGACATTACAATTGTGATTCCAACGAGATAATTTGCATAGCTCCGCCCACATTTATTGTTATTGAAGTCATATAATTTTGGCACGTTGTCAAGTAATTTTGAAGTTTGCAGTACAATGGTTATCGAGTGAATGTCAGTGTAGACTGTAAACATCCGGCACATGTCTATCTAAGCTGAGAGGGCCAAGACGTTAATCTCGAATGACAATAGAAACATGACGTCAGTTGTCAGTTGCATAGAATTGGTTTCCCTGTATAATGAAACACTCGCTAAGAAGTCAATCAATATCTGTTATTTTTATGTTGCATCTGTACAAGCCGGCATGAATTGCAATCCGTTTTTAAGATTGTTGACTTTTTATCAACATAATGTTACGTAGAATATATTTAGTGTAAATTTGAAGACCCCCAACCCTCTTGATAATGAAACACCCGCTAAGAAGTCAATCAACATTGATATATTTCAGTTACATGTACATTTATACAAACAATCAGTATTCGCAGTTTAAATAAGCTGGTTACATTACTATAGGACGGGACGGGACGGACATGAGTAACACTATATGCCCCCCATTTCGTGGCGGGGGCATAAAAAATACAGAAAAAGGACAGACATTTACTCTGACCGTCCTTGAATCTTAGCTATTTATAGGACGCTTAAGAAAGGAGCGCCTCTGTTACTGTTTTTTTAGTATTGAGGTTTGTTTTACATTAAAGGTATACAATGTATAATTTACGGTAGAGTGTTAAATGAATTTATCAAAATGATATAATTTCCTAAATCCCTATAGCCCTCACCAAAGACATTAAATGTTTGTATTTTTCTTATTGGTCCAGTTTTTCACATCGTTACTTTGAATTCGCATACATGTTTTTGTTATTATGGTAAAGGACAGGTGACTTAATGATGAGATTATAACTCTATAATTGCCTTATCTCGTTTGTTTTCTTTGGTTTTGTCGTCATTTACTTCCAGTTTTAATGTCGGTTTTTAAAACAAATAAACTTCATAGTTACGTATTTTGTACACAAATATAACAAAGTAATGGTTTTCTTCGTGATAAATAATATATTTGTTCAGTTCAAACAAAATCGGAGAACATGTGACAAAACGAAAATACTTCATTAGAGTAAGGAAAGCTCCACAAAAAGGCCAAAAGATGAATTAAACTGCATTAAAATATAAATTTCGCCCTTTACATTGAATTACATAAGAAATTTAACCCTTCACATTGAATTATAACAGTATAAATTTGATTTTTTGTTTGTACAATTTTCCTATTCAAGAACATATGAATTTCAAACCATGTTTTGGAAAGCAGTTTTACAATACTGCGCATATTGTAATATTGTATAGAAAAAAAGTCGCGGTTTTCTTATTGGGACATATTTATGGGTATACAATTTCGTACACCGTCGTCTTATTTGTTCTCTTAAAGAAATCAGTCTGAGCTTGGTGTTTTATGCAAGGGTATTTAATTTCGTGGAATGGTATTTGGCCATGAGTATAGCGAAATTAAATGCCCCGCGAATAAAAGCAATTTTACAGTACATCTTTCACAGCTTTCTATGTAGTGAACGTTGTGTCAGCACCATCAATATGCTACAGGATATGAGGTCGTGACCTTCAGTTATCTCCGATATGTAATCCCCAGTGTATATTGCCAGGGTTACATTCCTACTGTCCGTGTTTCTATCCGCCCCCGCCGTCAGAACTAGTAATATCGTTCCAGTCAAAGTAATGGAAACATTGTCGGAAACAGGGTCCTACATATCTGCTGGCAAGAGTGTATATACAATATGTACAGCTCCGTGCCTAAAATGAGTCATTTTTATTTTGTTATACATTATTATATTCTTTGTTTTTCGTCAATGGAGTGTCCTGACTTTGTTAATGTATGGGTCATTTGAAAATATTTTTGTCTATAGTAAATTGTTTCAATTTCATAATATTTTTACCGTTTTGCATGATCAAGGAAATCATGATTTATTTACAATACTTAAATGTTGGGACGCCATTTTGACGTAACATAAGGAGCGTTATATTCACAGATGGCGTCACGTGGAAAGTAGCCGTGTAGATAATACTGCACTTGTGCGTTTGTTCACAACGGCAAAATAAACAAAACATATAATGAGAAGAAACTATTTTCTGTGCAAAATGACCAAATTTTGTTTTAAAATATCCCTACTCAAACTCAGGAAAATTGACTGAAAATTGTGATAGATACAAAATACATATGGCAAAATAAAAACAGATGTTACAATTTCGGTACAGTGTTGTATACCAGAAACAAAAATCACCTTATTTATTACTTAAATAAACATCAATATGGCCCCTCGCATCACTGAAGAGTCTTAGCAGGACGAAACAGTTGTAGGATGCAGTTTAATATAATTTTTCGACATACTGTATCTATTACTCAATTTAAAAGGTGCAGCATATATGTGTGTAAGTTATCATTAATCACAACATAGTATGTACAGTCAAATCTCATTATCTGGAACACGTAATGCCCGAAGATCCAGTAGAATTCGAAACCAGGACAAACTAAACTCTTAACATCCGAGCTCGTTTAACTTGAAGTTTTCTTTCTTTAATAATGAAATTTGACCGCATAGTAATGAATTATAATGATGGTGTTTCATAAAGTAAGGATTTTATGGTAAACATAAAATCTTTTCGTACAGTTTATTTATACTTTTATACGTTTTTGTTGCAATACACAGTTGTAAACATGTGACGTCATATAGAGTGCAATAGACACCTTGCCGTTTTTTGGCCTTTTTCTGTATATGATTTGTAGCGCACTTACGATTCAATGTTTAGAATTCATAATAAACGAACGGACCATGCTAAGGACGCTTACATAATCATGCCGCAGTTTCACAAATACACATGCATTCAACACCCACACCCACATCGCATACACTGCGAGGCCGACCTTAAATTACCCTGGCCGTGATTAGGCTTTATACCTTTTTTGCGTTCTGCATCTATGAAAACAAAGGTCAGATATGTATTGTTAGTACAGGTGCCTTATCCTCTTAGGTACGTATTTCTAGTGCTTAAAAAACTGTTTATTATGACAAATGTCACGTCTACATTATAAACAAGCATGCATCAAGATGTGCATTTCGTAACAAAGAGTGAACATAAAATTAATAACAAATGAAAAATAAGCGTGAACAGTATCTATTTATAGCTGTGCATGCGTGTTATCCACCTTGCAACTGGACGAAGTTAGTTCCGCGTTGTCTTGTAGGATGCAAACTGTTTATTTACTCATTTCAATCATCTTTAATCCTGGCGTTTTGTATGTCGACACACATCTATAGTTACCCTAGCTTGCTTACTATGTTTGAGTTACACGTACCTACTCATGCACGCTCGTGCCAGTGACGTCTGACATGTATACACGTGGTGACAACTGTTTACACACACAGCTGTTGATACTGGCGAGATGTCAGAACGCGCTAGGTTACACACAGACTGTTAACATTCAGGTATATATGGAGTTAAATGTTTGTTTTCACTGCAGTTTTATTAACATGTGTATATTATTTATCAGTAGAGTTGACGCTCTCTTACACATATTTATATACTTTGCCATGTGGCTTATATGTAGTTTTACTGATGCAGTTAATTGGTATTATATTTAGGGTGTATTAGTTGCCTTCGGTCTTTTCGTTAAACCTCCAAATAGTTTATCATGACATAGGCAGAAAAAAATGTCAATGTCTCGCATGAAGACTAAGACGATTTTTAAAGTCAAAAGGTTCATAATTATTTAATCGTCTGCGACATCGAATGCGACTTAAACCTAAAGTAAGTAATTGTGAAATCGGAAATTTTTGCGTGGGGCTGAAATATCGATGCTCTTAGCAAAACACCATTTCGAAGCACATATATTCGTTGATCACGAGTATTCGCTGAAAGGGAGGAAAGCTATATTTGCATCAAACCCATCCGTGCTTCGTTTACTTATGAATTCTTTAATGACGTTTACCCATCAGCTCAACGAAGCAAAAACACCCACGAACATTTGTTATTTCAATGAATTTTGTAAGAACCTCGCCATCAGGGTTTGATATGTAAACACTTTGTCAACTTTCGGTGCTTCCCCATGCATGGAAGCGTTCTTGGAAGATGACGTAACAGATACATATTCTGCACCTTTATAAACTGCACCATACAGCTGTGTCGTCGTCCTAGGACTCTTCAGTGATGCTAGGAGTCAAAAGGTGGGAATCCAAAATTTCTAAACTAATGTAGAAGCAGAAGGGTCAGGTGCGTAACACCCCTTACATTTATTAATTTCTAAGTAAAATTAGACTAGTTCTGTATTATTTTAAATCGCGTACAACGACAATGTGTATATTATGTACCGTGCCACTACTCAAATGAGATTAACTGTGGCTATGGAGGCTCCAGCAAACCTCGGGGACTAAAAATTGAAAATTGACTGGAAATTGAGCCCCGATACTAAATCTTAATGAATCTAGCAATGAAAGCTCCGCTCCTTCGTGGTTGGTTGACTGTCTGCAAGTCATTTTCATCTAAGCAATGAAGTCCAACTGGACTTGATTTTCAATATCACTTCAGAACTCATCAATATTTGGAGATCAGTTTAGGAACTGATAGATGCGTGAAGTAGCTTCTCCCATCATTCCCAGATCTGTCTCCTAGTTTGCCCGTTGGAAATTTCTCATTTAAGGGGTTATTTCTCCTATCAGGGGTTATTTTGCTGTCGCCCTATAGCATTTTGACTCAAAACTCAACTCAAAATAAGGGAATGTCATCATTTTATTAAAGGCCCATTATACGTAACTTTCGGCAAAACTTGAAGCTAAAATCAAGCCTTATAACTTATTGTATTTATAGATTTAGTTAATATTAATTGGTATCAGCAATACTCAAGATGAATTCGTTCGCGGTTACCGGTACAGCAGCAATTGAAACACTCTATTTGTAAACACGCGTCCATTTCGAGCCGTTTTCTACCTTCAGTTTGTTGTTGAAGTGGCCCCACCTGAATTATTTTCAATTCTTTGGATTTTTTTTGTCCAGAGATTCTTGATTGTTACCGCTCAGGTTTACTACGTTTTAGGCTTATTTTTGCATGGTTATTAGCTGGATTCTTTTTCAGAATTTTTCAGAATCACGAAAATTTCCCTGTAGTTACGTATATTGGGCCTTTAAGCGTAATCAGGACGCAAATTGATAACGTCATTATTTCATGCGACATTAAAGATGGTGCAATGCATACGGTTCCAAACATCTTTACATATTTTAATGTCTTTGCAGGTATTGGAAAAAAACAATCAAGCATAGATATGTTCCGTTGATAAGAATATATCAATCCTCTTGTATGGGTTTAGCTAGCCAGCACTCGACAGGCCTCGTGTTAACAAGTCTAACTTTTACATTCGGGTTTATATATAGACCTATGTTCCATTCTATTAAATAAGACCTTCTTACAGAAACCATCTTCGGCAATTTATCAGGAAATTCTATTTAGTAATAAAAGGATCCCTGTAAATTCTCAATATTTACAAAATTAATTCAGCCAAAATGTATGCATGACAAATGATCAATAAAATATAAGACTATGAAGAACAACCCATCTTTCTGTTCATTATTGGTATAAGGGAGATAACTCCATTATTAGTATGCTATGATATTCCGCAAGGACCCTAGACTGTTCATACACTAAAAGAGCTACATGTTAACCTTTAAAAAAGTATTCTTGCTATAATACAAAAAAGAAAATTAATTAACACGAGAAATCGTTCAAAGTACTTGGAGCCTCACTCTTGAAGTAAGGTGATGGCTCTCTATTATATACTAGGATAAAATAACTATTGAACAATACTCAAATACTAGGAGCCGAGCTTTTAAAGTAATCAGTGTTCACTATTATATACTAGGATAAAATAACTATTGAACAATACTCAAATACTAAAAGCCGAGCTTTTAAAGTAATGAGTGTTCACTATTATATACTAGGATAAAATAACTATTGAACAATACTCAAATACTAAGAGCCGAGCTTTTAAAGTAATGAGTGTTCACTATTGTATACTAGGATAAAATAACTATTGAACAATAGTCAAATACTAAGAGCCGAGCTTTTAAGGTTATTAGTGTTCACTATTACCAAGTACTAACGACGTCTGACAAAAATACTGGTGTAAGGATTTCTTACTGGTACCGGTGAAACGGAGATGCTGATCCTCCGTGCTCGCCCCTATTTATACCTTTTTGGCTGCAACCGTTGCCTAGCGGATTATGCTATGCCATTAGTAATCCGAATCACAATACGACATTGCGCCAGAAATAATCCCGATAAAATGACAAAAATAATTGATAAACAAATGGTGCACCATTACCTAAAATACATCTGTGTAGGATGCTACGGGTTCTTCTCTAAATTTGAGTAATAGATTAGAGAATTTCGCGGCGTTAACAAAATCATAATCCGAACTCAAAATCTATCAAACCAGGGGCAAAATATGAACAAATGAAATATTTTCATTGAGACCCTTGTAAAAGTACAAGAGAATAATACCAGATGTTACGGAAGAGTAAACGTTTTCTGCTTCATTGACGACAACCGCCATGTAAATCTTGGTAAACATCAGGTTCTCAAAATGAGAACCGAGTACCATTGTCAATCACACACAGTAATGAGCATACATTAAAAAACGGCCATCTTCACATTCAGCCGTAACGATACAGTTAAACTTTTTTAATGGCAAGATCGGAGAAGTTCGTTATAAACATACCACCGGGGGTGAAAGAGTTAACCCTATCACAACTTCTTGTGTGTATGGACCGAATCAACTGGCTACAGTAACTTGTAGATGCCAAAGATATGAGCTAGAGAGCATGTCTAGGCCATGTAATGTCACCGTTGGTTACATGTACCACCGTAGCCATGGCCGTTATAGTCTCTAGACTGCGATGTCTATCCCTAACAACATACCGTTCTACAGGTCTAATAGTAATCGTACGAATCATGCAGTGACAGAATAGGTTCATACGGAAGTTACCTGATTCTGGATGTACACTACATTAATACAGCTGCTTAGTAGTAAGTTGCTGCCATGTTCATATGCTGTATATAACACGTCTTTTATAATACATATATCTAAATTAAAGGGATCACACAACGTTTCACGAAGAGCGGTATGCGTACGATGTTTGAACTCATTTTTGGTGCATTATGCGTTACCACAGTTGTAAAGTCAAAAGAAAGTCTGTCAAATAAAAACGAACCATCCTGTCGAAGGATAAAGGAATATTATACAACGATTAGATCGCAAAAGCCTTTCAGAGAATATTACAAAATGTGTTGTCTCTCTTGTGTTTACTTTGTAAAATAAAAATAAAAAAATACATAACTATTCCATGTATTTGTATGTTTTTTGTGTTGTAATTCGTCGAGCTTGTTGACATGAACATGCATATGTCTGATGCATTCTGACGCTGTGGTTATAGACTTACATTTTGACAAAGTATTCAATTATACTAGGAAAAGACCTAGTGTGAACAATGTTATCTACATTTAGATACATTAATTACAACGTCTGATGCAAGACCAACGTTTGAGGAACGAGAATAACGCGACACAACATTATACATGTAGCAAAAAATAAAGAAATCGGTGAGGTTCAGCCACATCTATTGATTTGACTTAATTACGGACGTAGATCAGTATGTTGTCATGATCAGACGTCGTAGGTACATGTGTTCCATTATGCAATTATCGCTCATCGACGAATTTTCAACAACAAATATTAATTATTTATGAGACAATATTTTGTAATATAATTCTGTAAGACACTGTGATTGTTCAGTTGTATAGATTTCATTTTTACGCCATGCAAGACACAAAATATGAGATGCTCAACGTTTCACAACGATAACACCGAATAAAGCGATCTAAAAATGGGAAACCATGCTCCTTACAAAAACAAAAACAAAATATGATACATAATCGAAGTTCAAAATCGAAAGGTATTGTACAGATCATGACCCAAGTGCCAATAGCGATTGCCGTGTGTCGGTCGCTTTTGTCACTTTTGTGGTAATACACTTAAGCGCCGACAGAAACAATGATATCGAGCAATTAATTCCGTACAGTATGTTTCTGTACTTTTTTACTTGCATGCATAACATTTGTTACTCTGACTTTCTAGCTTGTTGTCGGGGCCGCGGTGGCCGAATGGCTAAGGTGTTCCGACATACTACCACTAGCCCTCCCAATCTGACTTGCGAGTTAGAATCCCACGTAGGGCGTTTGCCAGGTACTGACTGTAATTCGGTGCTTTTTTTTCTCAGGGTACTCTGGCTTTCCTCCACCTCCTCCAAAACCCGGCACGTCCTTAAATTACCCTTGCTGTTAAAAGGACGTAAAACACAATAAACTAAACCAAATGTTAGCTTGTTTAGTTAAATATATCTATTTTCAAAAGAAGACAGGTTCTTACTGTTTATCAACGCCTTCATCCAATGTACATTTTACATGATGATAAGTATATGTAGTATATACAAATAACATTTTTGTAATTATAATTTGAATTCAAAATCTCTTGATGGTACTATAAAGCGTTAAGCTGTAATACGATAATACAACCCTCGTGATCAAGTATATAACTCTCCTGTTTCTATATCGTCATCCCGTAGGAAATATTCTATTATTGAATGTCTAGATAATGTTAAAAATACACATGTTATTTTTGAAATAGCTATAACCTGTTTTCACCTACTTTGCAAAGGAGGTGTTATACAATCATGAATTTTTTTAGTTGGTTCATACGCTGTGTTATTCTTCTGGTCCATATCATATCATATTAACCAAGTAAAAACTTCATAATTGTTTTATTATATAGTGATTAAAGATTAAAAATGACAAACGTAAACTTAAAGCTCAGCACATAAAACTTGCCGTGCGTCTCTACAAGTATAGGATCCGGGTGTTAGAGTATTTCAAAAATATATTTTAAGCGGCGCTGTTATTAACTTTTTAGCAAAAATCACGTGTATCGATTCATTCAATGACAGAAGCCATAAAAAAACACAGTATATAATAAAATTGGTTGAATCCTTTATAAACAAGGAATAAGTTTATTTGCTTCATATTTCAAAACATACAAATACACTGACATTAGTATACTATATTAGTATTTAAGCAGATTATTATGTATTTCAACATGTCATTGTTGCAGTGGGAATTATATGATAAACCATAATAGGTGAAGGTTATTCAACTCTCAGGGTATCAAAATTAATAATCTTTACCACTGTTGAATAACATTCTGTTTACACCACACGTGAAATAAACTCTGAACGCATTTTGATTGATTGACATGGTGAACTTTGACCGGAAACAACGTCACTTGCCGATTGTTGACGTCGTCACAACTTGGCGTGTGTCTTTTGTAAGTTTTAAAAAACAGTGAACTCGAGTGAAATAAGTTCCGTATCCAACAACCGCTCGTTCTGTAACCTCTAACTATATCACGTATGGTTAACTACAAAATATGCAAAATGTAAAAAAGTTGATAACTCATGGCCTATTTCTAGGAGGCTTACGTGTCTGTAAGTCCCTATCTGAAATGATAAGCAGTTGGAAGTTACGTGCTTCGTAAACTACACAAAAATCCGTGATACATAATATAATTATATAAAATATTTTCTAAATTGACTAACATATACAATTTTATATTTATTATAAACCTTTCGTTAAAGGACAAGCCTGAATGGTACACTTCTACTTCTACGTATGAACGCACCGTACTGATGCCGCTTCGACACTAAAATGATGCGACAGTTTGTGATCGAAGACATAGATACGTAATAAGACCATTCACAAATTTAAACCAAATGGATAAACCCGATATCTAAAATCATTCCATCAATACAAACTACACAAACAAAGAGATGACATATTTTGCGCATCAGAGTATTAGTGTATATGATATATTTTCTTCTCCATAAACTATTCTTGATTAAAACTATACTTTACAATAAGTACAATATAGTAAAGGATGTATATTAAATCTAATACTAAATGTTAGTTTCCAGTAAATATATATAAACCTGGTCATTTTATTTAAGTGATTTGATAACTGTTAGAGATAAAATTGTTCATTTTACAACATTAAGCTTATAAAGATCCTTATTCTTTTCTATCTTGGTAAATGTATGCATGTAGTTTGATATTTAGTAACATGACGCTTCTGTCCTTGACCTAACCTACTTACTGTACAAAAAAAAATTCGCCCATAACTAACTTTGTGTTAAGTTATAGAAGAAATTATAGCCACTTCTTATGTCATGTTCGATCATTTTTTTGTCCAAGACGTTGATTATAAGTTTATATGTCTTTATATAATTGGATTGCGTCGAAGAAATTGTTTCTGCTAGAAGCTAGTTGTGCAGTTGAAATGAGGCAACACAAAATTGGCTTGATTGATGATATCCTCATAAGGTGGCTGACTTCTCTTGTCATCACGTACCTAAAGGTAGACGAATAAATGAATTCAAAGGGAAAAGGTAAGGATGGTATATAACGGAGAAAAAAGTTAGTTGTACAAGGGAGTTAACTCTTACTACAAAATATTCAAATTGAAAATCAGAATCAAAGGTCACAAGCAAGAAAACTATTATATTTGGCCATTTACTAGATTTATTATTCAAAACAATTACATAATTGTACATTTACATTTGAATTGATATTAGGTAGTACATTTTAGCCGATTACAAACAATATGAATATTTTCCCTCTTTATACCTATATAGAGCACAAATAAATGTATTTTTAATGTTTTCTGCGTTGAAGACCATGTAGAGCGATCCCCATATTAATCCCTTATTCTTGAGAAACATAAAAGGTAGCTAAATCTGATATATTTCTACTAGATTCATGTTTTGACTAGATTTCGGCAGTCTACTGTTCTACATCTCCATAGTCCCTTACCTTTTCCGCGGCCTTGAAGACCCGGAGTAGGTTCTTGCCGGCCAGTTTAGCCAGATTTTCTTCGGACCAGTTTCGTTTGAGGAGTTCGGCAAAAAGCACCGGGTAAGTTGAGACATCCTCTAGCTCGAGGGGCAGGCTACAATAGAAAAGATGTCACTTCATGTGATGTAATTCTAATTTACCACTATTGTAATAGCACGAGGAACAGTGATAAAGATAGCGCCGTCACTGCAGCTCGCACCCGCGACCCTTGGCTCTCCAGTCCAATGCTCTACCAACTGAGCTAAAAGGAAATTCCTTACAGTTAATGCTTGTAAGGCAATCAATACACATCTATAACACAATTCTCCCTTTTTCCAAAATATCCAACCCAGATTCATTGATTCCTTACAAAGCCTTCTCCGCCTTGAAACGGGGAGGGTCATCAGTACCAGTTGGTAATCGAGGTCGAGGAAAAGTGATAAAGATAGTGCTGTTGCTGGGCTCGAACTCGCGACCCTTGGCTCTCCAGCCAGTTGCTCTACCAACTGAGCTAAAGGGAAAATTCCCAAAGCTTATGCGTGTACGACAACCTAAAGGTGATGTAACACACGCATGTGTTGCACCTTGCACGTCTTTTACACCATTATCTGCCTTCAAACCAATTCAATATTTTTTTTATTTAGTTTACGTATCACTATGCTATTTAACAGCAAATGATGACATTTAAAGACGGTCTCCCAGCGCCACTGTAAGGAACGCTTTCGGTTCTGTCCTCTGACCGAAACGTACCAAAGTTTCAAAAATGGTATGGATCGACTAGTATACCCGTTGTCAGTATAATGTGATCTGATGTGGTGTTCTGCTGGGGGCTTCGGCAGAATAATTTAGTGTGGTCGCACTTTAAATCGACAAAATATCCTGGCTATCTCACGGGGGCTTACACGGGAATACCGCTCGATGTCAGTTGTTTAGTGTTAGTAAACTCTATTCCTACCACAATACCCTGTGTTATTCCACTCAGGCCATTATATAAACGTGCTGACTGTTGGATAGATATATGTACCATTAGTGGAATATGACCTCCCGGATTTTTGATTGGTTGAGAAATTGAACTTTGACCGGAAATCAGGTGGATCAATGTAACGTGCTTATTCTTGACGTCGTCATCGATTGTTGACGTCGCCACAATTTGGAGGGAATACATGTATATACGAGATGATGTGTTTTAGCGCAAATATCATCCGCGTTCACAGAAAACAACACTGCCAATGCGATTTAATAGTATTGCGGTAGAAACAAGTCAAAAGACTCGTGGTTATTGGATATGGAATTTATATCACTCTCGTTAAAGCTAAAACTCGTGACTTTTGTAACTTTTACAAAACAATTAACTCGATTAAAATAAATTCCATATCCATACGCCACTCGTTGTGTAACCTCTTTATCTATCTTCTGTTGTTGTTTGTATTGTTCTAGATAATTTCATTTTTCCGTTAAGTTATATACTTACGTTGGAACACCGTCATAATCTGAACCAATGGCCACATAGTCTACGCCTATGAAGTCTTTCACGTAGTCAATGTGATCTGTGAAAAAAAACCGGAACCTTGTAGCAATATCCAGTAAAATTAATATCTTCAATTGTTTAAATCATTTTCTACCACAATACTCTCTGTTATTCCACTCTCAGACTGTTGTATAAACGTGCTGACTGTTGAATAAATATATGTTATAAATATACCGCTAGTGGAATATGACCTTCCGGACTTTTGATTGGTTGAGAAGTTGAACTTTGACCGGAAATGTGGATTGTTGACGACGTCATCGATTGTTGACGTCGTCACAACTTGGCGGGAATGTATTCGAGATGATGTGATTTCCCGCAAATCTGCGATTCACTCCAAAAAACAACACTGCCACTGCGACTTAATAGTATTGTGGTAGAAACAGGTCACACGACTCGTGGTTATTGGATATGGAATTTATTTCACTCTCGTTAATTATTTTTTTAAAGTTACAAAAGACACTCGCTAAAGCTCGTGTCTTTGGTAACTTTCAAAAAAATAATTAACTCGGGTGAAATAAATCCCATATCCAACAACCACTCGATGTGTAACCTCTATTTATTAACCTGGTAACTTTCAGACTGTCATATCCATGCAAGAATGCGAGGATGTTTGATTAAAAAACTTTCAGACTTCAAACAGTATCAATATCAATCACAACAAGTAAACACCCAATGAGCATACTAAAAAAACGCCTATTTTCATATAACTTAAAGATGCAGAATATTCCTCAATGAGACAGATATAGCGACATGCACATGTTTGATTTGATGATATGGCTTTTACCTGCAACTTGGGACACTGTTGTTGTATTCCTGTGGTCTGTTGCATTGTTGATGTACGCGGTGTAGAAATTTATCATTATGACTCCTTTATTGTCCTTCTGCAAATTATATATTTAGTTATTGATAACAAGTAAACAAGAAGCAGTGTCTGTTTGTTGGTTGATTGTTTTTACGTTATATTAACACAGCCAGGGTCATTTAAGAACGGCCTCCCTGTGCATGCGATGTGGGTGTGTGTATTTGTGAGGCTGCGATATGTTCATGTAAGTCTTCTTGTGAAAATCCGGATCTTTTGCCGATTTAAAGTGCTAGCACACTTAAGTATACTGCCGAAGGCTACCAGCAGCACACTCCACCCGGTCACAATATACTGACAACGGGCAAACCAGTCGTTCCACTCCCATACTGCAAAAACCTCAACAAACACAGCCTAGCATATGCAGATGCATTACATCTGATTTGCATTATCCGATTGTAATGCATTGTGAATTATCATGTTATTATAAGAATATAATTTGCTATTGTAATCGTACAATAAGTCTTGTGACGTCATCAATTTCACTTAGGTCACCGTTCTAAAATAACTTCTCATCAAGTCATCAGTACAAAGTAATACATATTTTTAAAAAAAATAACATGAAGCCCTAGTGCATGCAAGTTAAGTTTGTCATCAATTTCAATGATGTGTCGAGTTCAAGTAGTACATGGGGTAACGTGACTCGGTTCTTATTTTGAGGATTGATACTTACTTGGATGTGACCAAGATTTGCATGGCGGGTGTCGCCGATGAAGCAGACGACGCTTACCCTTCCAAAACACCTGGTCTTAATATCTTGTACTTGTACGAGGGTCTCCTTTTGAATCTTTCATTTGTTCCTATTTTGCCTCTAGTTTTATCAATTTTGAGTTCGAATGAAGGTTTTGGTAATGCTTTGGCGTTCTCTTTTATCGATTACATATCATTTCATGTCATTAGGATGCAGTATATTTTATCGTGTATTTTTGCCCATTTATTGAGTACATTATCCTGTATCTTACCAGTTTGAGGAGGACGTCATCCTGGACATTTCTGTAATGATTACAAAGCTTGAAGACAGACGAGTGGCTGAAGATGACAGGTGCTTCTGACGTTTCGATGGCGTCCAGCATGGTTTGATGCGAAACGTGCGACAAATCAATCATCATACCAAGCCTGTTCATTTCTTTGACCACAATCTACAACCAATAAGCACTTCACAAATTTCATTCAGATACTTTGATAACGATTTAAAAGGTATCCTAGTATTTAAAAACAACTCCTGCCAAAAGACTCACATTCTATAAATGAACCATTTAAAACGAATAAAAAAATCCTTTTATTTCTATGTATAAATTTAAATACAAAGCTATATTTATATATTATAAATATTGTTCATGGACAACAAAAATAGTATAATCAAATGATAATGTCGAACCCATTATGCATAAATGTTTGGAGTTTTTGCCATCGAGTATTTCAAAATAAATGAAGACCTATTCGGAAGTCTGCTTGTGTCACACAATCGATTTCCACCACAACCTGCCATACCTAACGAAACACATAAAACATAAAAGGTCGGCCTGGCTGCGTAAGCGCCAGCGCGCTTGCCGTTCGGAATTGAAATGGTATAAAGGTACCTGCCAGACTATGGGTTTTCCCAAGTTATTGAACTTTTTCTCAAAAATTTGTTTGTTCAAATCTTACCCTTCCGAAATCTGTTAAACCTTTAGATATACCCCCATTCAAGTCTGCCTTGTAGTTGTCCGCCCTGAAAACAAGAACCAGTCATTTAAAAGCCAAAATATTTCCTCTCTCAAACCTTCAGCCTTCTTTAATGAAATGTATTTCGTCCTGTGTTAATATAGATCTACTTATAAGTAATAGTTCAATACTCATTTTGCCTGCAATAAAATATTCACCTTCAGAAGAGAGGATATAAACAAAAGGTAAAGAACCCCGAACATTTCACGGTTTACATGATATTGTTGACTATTACACGGAGATAACACCAATGAAATTAATTTTTCTTACCCGCACAACTTTTATTTATCTCTATCTCAAAAAGCGGAAGTAGGATTCAAAGAGAAAATATTATAAACACACAGATGGATTTGAAAAAAAAGAAGCTAATATCTTACAAAGAAGGAACTTTACATGAAAGATGACGTAACACAAACAAGGTGCACCTTTTGAATTTAGTACTAGATTCAGTATGCCTAAAAAATGAATTAAACTGCATCATACAGCTGTTTCGTCCTCCTAGGACTCATCAGTGATGCTAGGGGCCAAATGATGGAATCCAAAATTCCCAAACGAATGTAGAAGTAGAAGGGTCAGGTGCGTAAAATTTTAATTTGATTCCTTTAATTTATGAATTTAGAAGTAACTTTTAACTAGTTCTGTATAATTTCAAATCGTGTACTACGAAAAAGTTTGATTGTCAATGATGCAAAGATTGAAAAACATTCAGTTGAAATTATTTTATATTTGATTTTTTAATAATATGGTTAGGTCACTCTTTCTTGAGGAGCATGCAGAGCTTGACTTTCTCTTTTTTATAACAATTTCTATGATTTAACTCTTTTCCCGGTTAGGTTTTTAAATAATGTCTTATCCTTTACTGTTTCCGAAGGGACACTGTTGGGTCTATCGTAAAATCCAAGTTTCTCATATATAGACGAACGGACCAATAATATATACAGAACTGACACTTACTTGAGCAGATATATTTGACATATACAATGTATGTCATCACTCACCAGTCATTGTCACAACTGTGGGTCAAGGTCATGTAGCGGACTCCGGCTTTGTAGTAAGCACGTAGAACACCGAGGGTGTTTCCGATACAATGACCGCTTTCAAGACCAACAAGACTGGCAATTTTGTTGTTAGCAAAAACAGCTTCAATATCTGTAAAATAATAAAATTAAACAAAAATTGAACACCCTCTTTTCCTGATTGATAGCGTGTTAAATTGCATGTGCACTTCATACGTGTAGTTGACCAAATTAAAGAAAAAACATGTCTGATATTGATGTTTATTACATTTTTATCAATGAAATATCGAAAATTATTCATTCTATAAAAGTGATATTTTTCACTAGTGAGAAATATGATATTTTTTTACTAGCGAAAAATATCACTTTTTATGATTTGACCAATCATAACGCTTCTTACAAACGAGATTTGGGAAAATCAAAAGCTACCATTGTAGATTTTGCTATACAAATGTAAAAACAGAATATCTAAGAGTATCTTTAGTAATATCAAACATATTTCACTCTATTTTCCTCTATTTACATACTCATGAATTGCACGCGTTTAAAGATTAATTGGTGTAATGTTATTTAATATTAGTGTGAACTTTACAGAATATCTAAAGATCGATATCTAAATATTTCAACAGTTAAAGCATGCTTAACGGCAAAAGTCATCTGAACGTGACCCCCTTAGGGATGTACTCAGATCTTGACACAGCAGAGAGAAGTTTACAGAACGTCACGGATATCAATATATGATTTTAATCGCATTGTTACGTATGCACATCGCATTAACATTAACATCATCGTGTATTCATACTAATAAGCCTAATCATCATACATGCAATTACAAAAAAAGAAATAGAAGACGCAACAGAGAGAAGTCTACGGAACGGCGCGGAGCTCAAGTTGTGATTTTCATTAGATTTCATACGTGATGTCGAGAAGGTGCTAGTTCATGTTGATATGTGATGATGCCTGTCTAATTGATGATGATGATGATGATGATGATGATGATGATGTTGCATGAGTTAATTAAAATATATGAACTTCCGGAAAATCATCCCCACTGAACATACGCATGGTAATAATTGGCTTCAGTTCTACGTATTTTTAAACAATAAAAACTAAATTCCACGGTTGGTTCTACTTACCAGCTGCAGATAAAGCCAGTGAAAATGCTTCTGGGTACTTTTTGATCATTTTGTGAATAACATCAACCTGGTCGAAGCCCTGTCTCACCGCATCCTTGGCGGTGGCTGCACAAGAAACAAACGCAGCCCAAAACTGCAAGCAAATGATTAGCACATTAAAGTGTTTGCATTAAAATTATTACTCAAATAGCCGAAGTAAAGAAGTTTGTTCGTCTGATTATGTTTAGCGTCATGAGAGCTAGTTTATTTTTGAGACGTTCCTTCAACGTGTTACTTGCAAATTATAATTAAAAACTAGAAATGTCTGTGAGACATAAATGCCCTCGCCCCCATGCAAAAACTTTCTTAAAACTTGGACAATACATATTTGGATTTTTACCAATCTGAGGCCATGAAATGTCTCCCATTTTGGTTTTAACAAAATTAATACTGCCAATGCCTTCGTATTGCCATGCTTATTATGTATACGAAGTTTGATGACAATCGCATCAGTAGTTGTTTAAATAAGCTGTTTCGATTGCCATGGGACGGGATGCGACGCGACTCGACGCAATGGGACGGGACGGATAAGGGTAACACTAAATGCTCCCAATTTCATGGTGGAAAACAAAAATATCCTATCGAAAAAGAAAAATGGTCGAAAGTTAGAGAAAAAGACTTAAAAAAGAAATAATTAAGAGAATCCTTACCTGTGCACCTAAGCCACCGGCTTGAAGTCTTGGAATGTCGGTTTGAGCAGAGATCCTTTCAAAAGAGTAGTCTGTCATAGGTGTTTCTGGTGTCCACTGAAGCCGTGTATCCTGGTTCAGCATCACATCAAATACTTTATTTGATGCATATCGACGGTATTGCCACGGAAGATCATTGTGGCTGAAAAACAAATAAAACAATAATATAGTAATACATGTATAAAACAAGAGGCCCACGGGCCTTAACGATCACCTGAGTTTTGATGTATTAGTTGTACCAGTAACTGCATATCTAGATCTTAAATTGTTGACATTGTAGCCAATTTGACCCTTATGACCCTTCCCCACTGCCCCGGAGTCAAACTTTGTTCAATACCAAACTATCTTGTCCTGGTTATTATTCTATCCAAGTTTCAACTATTTCCAACTGAAAAATTTGACCATTTTGAGCCCCTCGCCACTGACCCGGGGATGGAACAGAGTCAATTTTTTTCAACATCAACCGTCATGTCCTGGTTATAATTCCAACCAAGTTTCTATTATCTCCAACAGAAAATGAATGAAATATATCCAAAAGTGTCATATTTCTATATAAACAATAGTAAACTTCACCCCCTCCCCATGTACACAGGATGTCAAATGTTCAATGAACAAATTCAAAGTTGAGAATATTACTTATCATTTGTATCAATCTGATTAAATTTCAGATCCTCAGATTTTCACTTGCATCATTTCCCGACCGATTTGTTCAATTAAAAGTGTTTTTTTTAAACCTGGGGAACTTTAAAAAAAAATAATATAACAAAAAAAAAAAAACAAACAAATAAGGCCATACCAATTTGATTTATTGTTCGTCGGATTTACCGCTCCTGATTTGGAAAAATTAAATAAAAGTAAAAGTAAAAAATTACAGCTCCAAGTTTAGCGTCAATGAAAAATGACGAATCCGGATATATTTTACAATGGTTCAAAATTTTTGAAAGCGTATTTCCCGATCATTTGGATGATGGAAATGAAGGAAATGCCGCGGCGTTTTCACTTTTGAAGAAAACTGAGAATGTGTCAAAATGGCTTTTTTATCGTGTTGGTCACTACATAATCCGGTCGCCATAATGTATTGAAAAATACCGCAATAAATGATTTATCGTTCCAAGATCTCTTGATCAAATAAGCAAAATATGGAACTCAAGCGGTCTCACTAAAAAGAGACTTCAAGCGTCATCAGCAAATATCTTTAAAAATATTGAATTAAGTAGCGACATCAAAAGATATGATGTTAATATAAACTTACTACTATAATAACACCTATATTTAATTTCAAATCGATATTCTTCTCAAGCAATCGACCCTATTTGGCAGACATCATTGTCATTTCATCAGTCTTATTTTAATAGAATAGGCCTGCTGTTGATAGTTAAAAACGTGTTTGTTATTAATACTTTGAAATATTTATGTAGGTATAACCATTCGAACTCTCTTCCAGATGATGTAGTTACCTAGTCACCAGTAGTCTGAACATTTAAATCTGGAATGGATTAACACTGGGTTCATGATGCTTATTCAACCCCGAGATAAACAATACTGAACTTATTCACAATATTATATGGGACCTCAGCTTATAAACTGATATCAATCTTTCTTATCTGGATATATAATACAGAAATAATGCTTGTGTGCATTAATACTTTTCAATTCAATTCATTTTATTTCCGTAAGTTGTACAACTTATAGGATACGCATACATGGTACATTCATCAACAAAAGCTAAATTATCTACATTTTCAGCAACAATATAATCATGCATCCTTATCATCATCATCATCATCATCATCGTTATCATGGGGAAAATACAAGTACAAACAAAACGAGAACCTTAATCGATTTGGAAAAAATAGTTAGGTAAGACAAAAATAAAATTTAAGTACTCCTCCGTTTTTAGGCTTCAACGATAAATTTACCCAACATATTCAGTTCCTTGACATTGTGTGTATTTAATAGTTCGATAAGTTTGAATACAGATGGTTTTTGCCAGTAATATTTTTTAATATGTTTTTTTCTTAGATCTTGATGACAAGGGCAAGTAAGTAGAAAATGAAATTCATCTTCTACTTCTACTAGATCACAGTTAATACAATATCTATTATTTCTTGTAATATTCTTGTACCTTCCCGTTTCTATTGACAGATTGTGAGCTGACATACGTAATTTGGTAATCATAATTCGACGTTGTTTTGGTATGGACTTTAATAAATAATATTGTAATGTCACATTATCTACCATGTTTCTATATAAATCACATTTACTTGAGATGGCCAAAGAGTTGAATAAAATTTGTTTTGCCTGATCCTCTATGCGCTGCTTAATAATGGGTAAAAGATAGATGTCGCTAGCTGCCTGTCTTATTCATATATATCCAAACCCCAATTCAAATAATTTATGTTTTATGAATAATAACCAATTTTGTTTTGGATTAACCTTCCAGGTTTCTTTCAATAACAAGTGATATGCTTCTTTTAGAATACAATTTTCACAGTTTAACAACTTAAACCAATATTTCAACATTCTATACGTCTGATTATTTGCCAAAGGAAGTCGCCCAAGCTCAAAATATACCATTGCATTACACGTTGATTTTTTAACACAGAGTATAATTTTGCAAAATTCTAAATGGACCCTTTCAATTTCAACTGCTTTATAACCACCCCATATTTCACAACCATAATAAAATATACTACTCACATATGTGTCAAAGAGGTGTAACATAGTTTTGATGTTTAAATGAATGTGTTTACATTTAGACCGTAAGGCAAAAAGGGCTTTACGACCTTGCTCTGCTACATGTTTAATCATAAAACTGAATTTGTTATTATATCTAAACAGAACCCCTAAATAACAGAACTGGTCAACAACTGAAATTGTGTTACCATTATATACCCAGCTTTCCGATTCTTTAATCCTGCCACTGTTGTAGACAAAAATTTCCCTCGAACCCCCAGCTTTGTCAACTTGTGCCATAAGCTTACTCTGTCTACGAAATCAAATGCCTTGCGGAAATCTACGAAGCAACAATATAGCTTCTTTTTTCCAGATAAAGTTTGCGAAATTATAGTTTGCAAAGCGAAAATAGCGTCCACAGTGCTTACTCCTGGACGAAATCCAAATTGCGCGTCTGTTAAAATATCATATTTGGTACAAACGTCAATCAGACGTTTATTTAGAATGGATGTGAATAATTTGCACTGACAGCTTATTAAACTGATACCTCTAAAATTATTAGGATCTGTATAATCTCCCTTTTTATGCACAGGTACGATTATTGCTGTGGACCAATCAGCTGGGAAACATCCAGATTGCAATATATTGTTAAATAATACATGTAAAAGTGGCAGCAACAGCTGTTTACATTCAATGAAACATTCATTTAACAAGCCATTTGGACCATGCGATTTATTTCGTTTCAGGTTATTGATCGCCACTGTAATTTCTTCAATCGATATAGGAGTATCTAACTCATCAAAAATTACAGTATCATCATTCTCTTTATCGAAAATGTTGTTGTGCCCATAATCAACATCAGTATTTGTTATATTTTTGAAATGTTCAAATAATTGGTCCATTGAAACTTTAGGTGGATTAGATTTCTTCTTAGAAAACTTTTTATGAAAAAATCTTGGATTATGTTTCCTTAAATATTCCATCATGTCACCCTCTACGCTGAAATATTTCTTCTTCAATTTAGATTCCAAAATTTTATACTGTTTTTTCTTTGTTACGAGTATTGCATGATTATGTGGATTTGCATTACTATTAAATAAACTTAAGGCACTTAAATATTTTTTATGTAAACATTTCACTTCATCATTAAACCAGGGCTTATCATCCCTTGTTTGTACAGTCAAACATGTAATATCTTCAACTTTCTTTGCGCACTTAACATGTACAGTTTTAAGAAAGAAAGGTTCCATTAATTCCTGCAATACATTAGTAAAATTCTTAGCACTGGAGTCTATAGATTCCTGGTTTACTTCCCCCCTGATCTGGACATGTTCCTTAAGCTTGTCAAAATTTACATTTAATGACTCAGAGAACTGATATTTATATTCATCTTTCTATATATACTTTGGACTATCCTTACCGTTACAATCGCCTTTGACAGTATCGTTAATGGTTGGTACCTTTTTACCATATAACTGTACATGTAAAGGAGCAGGATCAGAAAACTCTGTAAAATTACATACAACAAATTTGTTCACAGTTGCGAACAAAGAAAATGACATTAACATGTAGTCTATCACACTCATACCATTTGATCCACAAAATGTAAACTTATTTGATGTTCCATCGATATCTCTACCGTTTCTGATTCGTAGGCCAGAAGATTTACATAATTTAATTAATCTAGCACCATATTCATCCGTGCCAGGATCTGGGTTTACTCCAGTAGGTAAATTGTCATCAGTATCATCAATCACATAATTAAATATAGATTCAATGTGGTTTCTTACACACTCATGAATTGTATCAAAAGTTATGAAATCATCAGTTGTGCATGTTCGAGCATTAAAATCACCTAAAATCATCACATTCTTGGACTCCGAATATTCTAATAGGATGGTCTCTAACTCATGAAAAACGTCACAGTTATACTGTATATAGTATTGTGAGGATCTAGGAGGAACATACGTAAAGATTACCGTGATGTTTTCATTCTGACTCAGTAGACATTTATCAACAGTTACAGGTAATATGGTATCAAACAGAGAATTTCCAACAAAAACCAAGTCAGAAATACTTTCACGAATTAGCAAAATATTGCCGCCACCTTGTGTATGTTGAGTTAATTTCCTAGGTATAAACACAGACTTGAAATCATCAATAGTTACAGAGTAATCGTTTGGAATAATATCATTATTATTGTAACTCAAAGGTTATGTCAGCAAAACAACTAGTGTCATACATCTAGCCTTCAGGGTTTGTTTTGATTGCGGTACTACATATAAAAAATTTTCTTCTTTAATATACGAATGTATATCATTTCGATAACATGTGCATTCTGCATGAATAGGAGCATCTTAATACCTACAAGAAAAAAATGTGGTTCCTTAAATGTGTTTCCTGTGGCTTTGGTTCAATCATAAAACTTGAATGAATGACCTTGGGTCTTCTATTAAGAAGGTAATTTAAGAAAGCTTTTCTCTCAAATGCTGTTTTATTCTACAGCTTTATACAAGTAGTCTGTACCATGGGAACGATTAAAAAAAACGCTACAACAGTTTAAATGCGTTTACTATTTGGTGATACATTATATTAATAGTCAAACAATGTATTCTAATATTTAGTCTTTCAAAATTACCGCTCGCTCGAAATTTTAAGGAATTCAATTTTTTTGTAAAAACAAAAAATTTGCGCCCGCTCGCTCCTATTTTGAAATCTCATTTTCCGAAGAACAATAAATCAAATTGGTATGGCCTAATATAACAAAAAAAAATTATATAACAAAATAACAAAAATACAAAAATGACTGAGAAGAATTTAGTCACACTACCATGCAAAAATCATACATTTCGAGGAACTTACCCATCAATCAGCACATTGTTTTTCAAGATATTTCTAGCTGTGACAAGGTTGGGGTCTTCTGATGTGGTCTGTGGAGCATCCCGTTTGGAGAAAGGAATAGCCACGGCTAGTCCAATAAGTAGGGCAAATCCCCCCACAACTACCAAACTGAGAACCACTTTGTCACGCCCACTTCTCCTGCTGAATGACGTCAGTTCCTGTTTAGATCCGGAGGTCGACATCTTAAAACGACTTCAGATATTGAAAAAAACCTTAAACGAAATCACAATATATGTATGTTAGGTGGGTTTTTTTTTCAAAATTTTAAGACGTTTTGTATCAGTAATGGGAATGCGGATTCACTTTGCAGTTGGTAGAGGTTTTCTACAACTTTTAAAGAAGGACAAAAGCAGTACAAATAGTATAGACGAAGGCTGGAGAAACACCCGTGAAAACTTCACAATTTATTTGTAATGCAGCGTCTAATTGTTTTTCAGTTACTCTGGATAATTAGTTATTATTTACTTATTCGGGGATAATGGTATGCATTTAAATCAAATTGAAACAACTTAAGTATTTTTAAACGACGGGGCGGTTGGAGGAGTATCTGTGTAGTTCTGAAAGCATGAGGAGTGACAAAGGAATAAATATTCTGTTGACTCATAAATTCCTTAATGTCCTTAAATGACGTCAGGTGTTAATGGGACGTAAACAAAATTAAACCAAGTGGTCAGATGGTTCAGTGGATAGCACACTTATATTTCACCAAAGCGGCCGGGGTTCGATTCCCCGAACTACTAGACCACGTTGCTTTCCTCCTTGCGCTCCGGTTTCCTCCCCTCCCACAATAAGACCTCTTGGGCGAGAACAAGGGCGATTAATTTAAGTTGTAGAATTTCTTTTATTTAAGCATTGATGACATTTTTTTTAATTACATCGGGGTATGAAAATATTTTGTTTGCAAACTGTATGAATCCGCATAGCTGATTCTGATAAAAATTTGCAAGCAAAATATGTTTCATAATCCAATGAAACTAAAAGATAATTAACATCAACACTTATAATTAATTTTTGAAACATATTTTCAAATTTTAAAAATCTTTATGTACAATTTGACTGATCTAACAACGGATTCTCTTTTTACAAATCAATACACCACGTCAATTGACGTATTGTGACATCACATTTATTTTTAACCAATCAAAAAGCCGCATTCTGCATACAATCAATGGAAAATTAATTATAATTGTTATAAAATGAAAAGTTAATATTATTAAAAAATTAAGGACGCTCGACCCTTCGTAATACTAGAGCTGGGTACCACAAAATAAAACGTACCACAGTATACCACGGTATTTAGGTAAATACTGCGTTACGTACCACAGTATACCACCTTGATTGAATGTTTGAGCTAGCTTAAGGTCTCTGGCTGTTTTTGTTCTGAAGCCAATCCACAAGATGCCTGTCATAAGTTTCTCGTTGTGTTATCTTCTAATATTGTTTGAGTGAAGCTATGTCTGTCCTAGTTGATCAGCAAACCTGTAGGAAATTATTATTAAACCATATTGGAATTTCAATTGATCTATGTAACAAAAAGTTAAATGAAAGTCCCAAAAAACCGGTACAGGACTAATGTACTACGGTATGTACCATCTCAAAACTTTATACCACGGTATACCGGTAAAACCGCCCAGACCTACGTAATACACAAGTTTTGATTTTCGTTTTGTGGTGACGTAGCTTCCTATTTGTGTACCTGGTATTTGAAAACGGGGCATCAAATTCGTTCTACACAGTGATATGCCGCGATGTCAACAATGGCGAGATGAGAGGGAACGGTTCAAATCTTCAACTCAAGATTACGAGCAAATGAAGTATTGTCACGACCACTCCTATTGCAAACAACAACAAAAATAGATGTACACTATATCGACACATGGGCGGACACTGACAGCGACGGCAACAGTATAGAAACAAAATCGGAAGGTAGGCCTATAATACCGGTACAACTGGCCATGTTTTCTCAAACTGGTAAGAGAGTCGGCGAGTGGTAGAATTATCCGTGTTGGCAGAACGTTTGTACAAGGGCTGTGCCTGGTGTCATTATATATGAACTATTATGTTGTTGAAATATAACACAGAACGCCGGTAGTTGTTATGTTCTAAACTGTTTTAGGCTTGTACTCATTCACAGTATGTATGTTATGTAAAAATACTACCCCCTATAAAAACTTAATAGCAACAAGGGATACAACCTACCCTAGACACAGTTTTACATCTAGTTTTCAATAAGTAGCATAAAAAGCTTGTCTGTAATATTTTGATTCAATTGTTTGCTTGTGCTTTATATAACTATATGGTATGTAAATAATTTGACTGTGAATACTGAAATTTGTCCGCTAGATAACACACTTTGTAAAAATTGTTTTGTCTATTTTTCCACAAATAAAATATTTTTGAGGTAGCTATTGTTTTCTTTTTTTATTTTATTTTATGCTTGTGATTTTCAACAACATTCACAAGAAAAAAAACCCAGAAAAAAACATTAAATTTTTTTTGGTGTTTTTTACCAAAAATGAAACAAGTCATAGGAATGCCTTGATTTTCACAAAATCATCTCTACCTGGTAGCATAATCAACATATGAAAGTTTTAAGGAAATCTAGCGGTTAATTGCGAAAGAGTCGAGCCTCCTTAAACTGAACTTACAGGTTATATTACATTTTCTATTATAGGTCTATCTCGATCTGACGTACTGGATCAAATATCGGATGTTTGAATGATGCACTGCAAGTGATTATTATCATGATAATTAGTTTCAAAGGAACATTTATCTGCATCAGTCAAGCTACATTGAACTTCAGACACCATGTATATATAACTTCAGTATGTGTACCCGAGCAGTATGTACACATGATCTTCACAGCATACAGCGTTGACAGTGTTTTCAGTTATTCAAGGTAACTTTAAACATACGTGTATAGACATACAAAGGCACATCGTCACACAATCATCATGAAAAAAAACATTCTAGGTCAATGGAAAGGCTTCATTGAACATCAGGTAAATTTAAACTTGTTATACAATATCTAAACCATTAAAACCAGTTTCAAAAAGCCAGGCAGGCTGCAGAATGCACATTTGTATGCTTAACAAGTTACCCAACTGTGTGCTATATATAAAGAAATGCCTATTATGCATGCTTCAACTTGATCTAAATGACCGGGCCGGTTTGTTAGGGGGTCAATGTCCTCGCCAAAAAAAGGTTTACGTAAGGACGGGTACCAGATAGAGAGAGACACAACGAATAGAGTAATATCAGGACGGGTACCTAGGGAGACACAACGAATAGAGTAATATCAGGACGGGTACCTAGGGAGATATAACGGACAGGGTAATATCAGGACGGGCATCTAGGGAGACACAACAGATAGGGTAATACCAGGGCGAGTACCTAGGGAGACACAACGGACAGGGTAATACCAGCACGGCAACCTAGGGAGACACAACGGACAGGGTAATACCAGGACGGGTACCTAGGGAGACACAACGGACAGGGTAATACCAGGACGGCAACCTAGGGAGACACACCGGACAGGGTAATACCAGGACGGGTACCTAGGGAGACACAACGAACAGGGTAATATCAGTACGGGTACCTAGGGAGACACAATGGACAGGGTAATACCAGCAGGGGTACCTAGGGAGAGACGACGGACAGGGTAATACCAAGACGGGTACCTAGGGAGACACAACGGACAGGGTAATACCAGCACGGGTACCTAGGGAGACACAACGGACAGGGTAATACCAGCACGGGTACCTAGGGAGACACAACGGACAGGGTAATACCAGGACGGCAACCTAGGGAGACAGAACGGACAGGGTAATACCAGGACGGGTACCTTGGGAGACACAACGAACAGGGTAATACCAGGACGGCAACCTAGGGAGACACAACGGACAGGGTAATACCAGGACGGGTACCTAGGGAGACAACGGACAGGGTAATACCAGGACGGGTACCTAGGGAGACACAATGGACAGGGTAATACCAGAACGGGTACTTAGGGAGACAACGGACAGGGTAATACCAGGACGGGTACCTAGGGAGACACATCGGACAGGGTAATACCAGGTTTGGTACCTATGGAAACACAACGGACAGGGTAATACCAGGACGGGTTCCTAGGGAGACACAACGGACAGGGTAATACCAGCACGGGTACCTAGGGAGACACAACGGACAGGGTTATACCAGGACGGGTACCTAGGGAGACACAACGGACAGGGTTATACGAGGACGGCTAACTAGAGAGATATAACTGACAGTTTAATACCAGTAAGGGTACCTAGGGAGACACAACGGACAGGGTCATGCCAGGACGGGTACCTAGGGAGACAACGGACAGGTTAATACCAGGTTGGGTACCTAGGGAGACACAACGGACAGGGTAATACTAGGACGGGTACCTAGGGAGACACAACGGACAGGGTAATACCAGGACGGGTACCTAGGGAGACCCAACGGACAGGGTAATACCAGGACGGGTACCTAGGGAGACACAACGAACAGGGTAATACCAGCACGGGTACCTAGGGAGACACAACGGACAGGGTAATACCAGGACGGCAACCTAGGGAGACAGAACGGACAGGGTAATACCAGGACGGGTACCTTGGGAGACACAACGAACAGGGTAATACCAGGACGGCAACCTAGGGAGACACAACGGACAGGGTAATACCAGGACGGGTACCTAGGGAGACAACGGACAGGGTAATACCAGGACGGGTACCTAGGGAGACACAATGGACAGGGTAATACCAGAACGGGCACTTATGGAGACAACTGACAGGATAATACCAGAACGGGTACTTAGGGAGACAACGGACAGGGTAATACCAGGTTGGGTACCTATGGAAACACAACGGAAAGGGTAATACCAGCACGGGTACCTAGGGAGACACAACGGACAGGGTTATACCAGCACGGGTTCCTAGGGAGACACAACGGACAGGGTAATACCAGCACGGGTACCTAGGGAGACACAACGGACAGGGTTATACCAGGACGGGTACCTAGGGAGACACAACGGACAGGGTCATGCCAGGACGGGTACCTAGGGACACAACGGACAGGGTGATACCAGGACGGGTACCTAGGGAGACACACCGAACAGGGTAATACCAGGACGGGTACCTAGGGAGACACACCGAACAGGGTAATACCAGGACGGGTACCTAGGGAGACACACCGAACAGGGTAATACCAGGACGGGTACCTAGGGAGACACATCGGACAGGGTAATACCAGGACGGGTACCTAGGGAGACACAGCGAACAGGGTAACAACAGGAGGGGTACCTAAGGACACAGAAGATTATTTATTCTTTACTTCCTAAATGCTCCATAAAAAGAGGAGCCCCTCAAATTCTGAAGGGAATAATGAGGGGGGCATTCAACCGCATAATACGATACTTTCAGAGGTCGTAAGCCCAGGTGGTCAAATCTTTTTCCTGATATCACAATACATGTTTCAGTATTAACAGCATGTTTAAAAAAATCGATAAATAGATTTGCATTAAAGTATCAATACGCTAATAAGGCGTAGACAAACCGACATTGTAAAAAGGTTCAAGGTAAATACGATGAGTTACCAAACCAGACATCCGGGTAGATAATGTTATGACAATACAATGCATTACAAATACAGGTATACAAGTCATAAGAGGGTTTGATATGTATTTGAAAATTAAAAGAAGATAGTAAACAAAAATAAGGTGTAGTCAAGATAATAAATAGCAAATTAACTTAAGCTGTTATACTTTACCTTGTAAAGCGTTCCCAGAACCCGGTCTGAACAGGCCTGTTTACCAGTTTAGCTGTAACGCATGCAGTACTTACAATAAAGGTGTACACGTTGTCCTAGATCTGTGTCGGGGGTGTAGACGTATGTTTAACCGGTTATGTGAATGACCTAATTCTGTATATTGGTATGCATATCATATTACCATTTGCGAGTAGGTTTTATACAAATAGCGTTTAAAGTGTCATTATGGATGTTATTCAAAGCATCTGTGATTGCAATGCTAAAGTTGCATAAAATATAATTTAACAAAGTAACATCCCTGCTTCTCGAACCTATGGTGTTTACATGTCGCAGTTGATTCGTTGTTCTATGTCTTGCTCTAGGCATCGTGATTTTTGTGATCGATATCGACTACAGACAAACAAACTAATAACACAGAGATTCGAGAGATGCAGGGTGATTATAACTTTGGCAAGTTCTGTGGTCGCCATCTTTGTCTCATTGAAAAATATTCGGTATCTTTGTGTGATATGAAGATAGACGTTTTTGAGTATGCTCATTGGTATGCTTACTTGTTGTGAATGACAATGACACGGTGCTCATTTCGGCGACTTGATGTCTGCTTGGATGTGGCCAAGATTTATATGGCGGGTCTCGTCGATGAAGCAGAAGACGCTTACTCTTCCAGAACACCTGGTTTTATTCTCTTGCACTTTTACAAAGGTACCCATGTAGATCTTTTCCTTTCTCATATTCTGCCTCTAGTTTAATCATTTTAGAGTTCGGATTATGTTTTTGTTGACCCTTCGGTATTCTCTAGCTTTTTATGTCACCTGTGACCATCGCTCAATATTTACATATCAACTCTATATTCCGCCGTCCTAAATAAAACGCGCATCTGAGTGATATGTGTATGTATATATAGAAAATGTGTTTGCTTATGATATGTGACATGTTATACACACTCATACAAAGAGTTTCTTCCTTTCATGCGAAGAGGGCACCATTTTTTAGAATAAATATCGATTTTACCTTCTTGTTAGTTGTATTGAAGCCGGTAAGGGACATTCGTCACTTACTAGGCAGACACGAAACTATATCGCCTACCTGCTTGTTCAGTATCCCTGAAAAATGCGGGTTAAGACAATCTAACCTGCTATTTTTGTTGCCCGGTATTGATCTGTTTTTGAAGAAATATTCTATTTATTTGTGTGTACATGTATCATATTTTTCCTTTCTTTACTCTTTTATTTTAACTTAAAGGCTGTGTCATCCTAAACAACCGTCCTCATATGACCCTGGCTGATGTGTCTCCCAAGACACCCGTCTTCATACGACCCTGGCTGTTGTGTCTCCCAAGACACCCGTTCTCATATGATCTTGGCTGTTGTGTCTCTCTTTAGACACCCGTCCTTATATGTCCCTGGCTGTCCTGTCTCCCTGCTACATGTCAATGTCAGTATGCAGGCCATTCTGTGAATATCGACAAAACCACTATGTTTTTATCTTTTTTATCTTTTCTGCTCGTCTTGTTAAGTGATCTGATAGAATTTCATCAAGAGGCAATCGTGACGCCAATTTGTTTTGGTTAGAAACGTGGCGTGGCGTTAATGCGATGGGCGGAGTTAAACACAATTTGTCATGATTTCATCGCATGTTAAAACATCGTCCTATGAACTTATAACACTATGCAAGTTAACTTTGTAAGATTTACCGTTCCTCGCGCTTCTAGCCTTCTCATTACTTATACTCACACTATTAAGAGTTATTATCAATTCATTAACATATCATTACAATTGTATCGTGTTGCTGGTATGGCGTAAGAATCAACCCTTGCCCTATTGCAGGAAAGTTAGTGGCGACTTAATTTGGGATATCTTCTTTCTAAATGCTGTATTTCTCCTGATGAAAATGCATTTTGGGAGCAAAACGACTTTTCACCTACGTCGGCTCTAGTATTATGTGTTCTGCTCAGGACCATCGGTAGTATACTCCAGTGTCGTTCAACTAAAATGTCGGCCTCAATGGTGCACTATTGCTAGGTAGCGTAAGCGAACATACCGCGTCCTACCTAATTCACACACTCGACATACACGTTGACAAGACACAAATTGCGGGATTAAACCGATTACAAAGTGCACATTTCTCTGTACGTCGTCGACACGTTTCCATAGTTCTGTGAGAGCAAAGAGCAAAACCCTTTCAATTGCATTACAGGATATTTTGAAACTATTGTACCTGTGTGCCAGCTATTCAGCTACCCATATCATCTAGCGTAGTTGACTTGCATTAACCGTATAACAAGATAAACGACTTCATTGAATCTATTTTTAAATAACTTTAAAATGAGATATATCCAGTTAGGGTAGGCTGGAGGCGGACGTAGTTTATGCATGGACATATTCTAGTTTTCCCCAGTGCAAACTTTAATTATCTACGATTACGCAATGCTTGTGCACATTGTTGAATATATGATGTACGATATCGTTTTGTAACTATAGGGTATTGGAAGGTAGATATAAACAGCATAGTTTTTTTTTGCGAAACAAACTTGGTTCGAAGGATTCATGGATCCATGAATGGTTGGGAGGGGCCAAATAAGGGAAATGTAGAAAATACTATAAAATCGACATGTTGTTTGGTCAGAAGCATCCATCATTTGATAGAAGGGGAATTATTTAGTACAACAGATGGGGCTGACGCCCTTGGGGGCCTTATGGGAAAGAAATATAATTATTTTATTTTTTTTTATTTCTGCATAAAAATAACAGGATATTAAAAAATTGTCTTACATGTAAGCATCATTCGATAAAAGAAATTCAATATTTTGATTAACCCCTACCATCACCCCCTTCCCCCTCCTCCCCATCGGTGGCAGAGTGATCAGCTCAGTATGAGAAATTCAGTAAATTGTTTGGGACCCTCTTCATCTTCAACATGAATGACAGGATATTGTACAGTTACCGTTAGTGATTTGAAGCAGAATTACTCAGATTATAGAGACAGTTGTTGAAATAGTCTGTTCATGTATGATATAAACAGTCGATTATAATATTCAATACATTTTGAAAGAGATGGAAAATAGTGTGGGGAAAGGTATATTTCGAAAATAACCTCCTACGATTGTTTTCAACCAATTATGACTAATAACCAGAGTATAGTTCTAGAGAAGAAGTTGTTCATACTAACCGGCTCTTGTCTTCTGCACAATGTAAATTTTAACCAGGTCATCTGAAAACGGCGTGCAATAAAAACAAGAATAATGAAAACTCAAAATCTGTCAACAAAATCGTTTTTATTCCGGGACCCTTAATCGAACAGGTAATACTGTGTAACAGAGCAATTTCCCAATATCTGCGCGAGTTTCCATAGTCGTCTTTTAAGAGGGATTAATCAGTGCCTGTAAGTATACTGACTGGTCCTTTGCCTGACAACATTTAAAGGAAGTGAAGTCCGTCTTTCTGAACAGGATACAAAGTTTTTATGTTCAGTAACCCAAAGCAATAGAAAACAGCATTACTGATGGTAGGGAACTATTGCGTAAATAAGACATGAGTAGATATTTTCGTTAACCCACAGGATTTATCATGCACGGTTATGCCTTTGATGAGTCAGCTGCTGAGGACGAGTTTACAACAGAAGCAAGTACCGCATCCTTTAGGCTTCAGGGGACTTCGAGAGAAGTAGATACGGTGTTCCACCCTTTCACAATGCCATTTCTCTGTTGTATAGGTGGCCCCCTCTTTCAGTATACTAGCATATTCTGAGCTCGTCCAACGGTGGCACCGCCATTCACCTTTAATGCAAACATACAACGTTACACTTTGCTATATTCCATTAAGAACAATCTGATTGAAATGCAGATCAATAGTCTAATTATGACATTGCCATTTACCTTAAATGGAACGAGATGCCGTTAACATACGTCATCTGTCACATCTACCACAAGAAACGTGTTAAAAGATAGTTTGATTTTGTACAGATGTATGTGACTGGCATACGTTCCGAACTATCACAAGAGACTTAAAAGAATATACCGTGGCCTCTCATATACACTCAATGTATACACTGCACATCAAACACAAAATGCTGAATAGTAACCTGGATATATATCGTTTTTATTAGTTTAGTATGGTACATATATAGCCATGTGGCCAAGCCAATTGCCTTCGTTACTAATAACATTAGGGACATAAGAGAGAAACATCTTGTAAGGGTAGCATACGTGCTTCCTTTGTGTTGGATTTATGCGTTAAACTTCATTCCCGACTTGTAGAAGTTTCAAAGATAGAATAAACAAGAGGCTTAAATGCCTTCGAGTAATATTTGCGCTACTTGTAACTCAATTTCCACGACGATATCACCTTTAAATAACATGTATTACAACAGCAAATATTTAGACACCCGCCCTGGCCACCGGGGATTGGTCGAAAATACCTATTTCACTATTTGATACAATTTTTCTTCAAGGATGGTTCTCAACAAACAATTTCCTACTTGAAAATGGACAAAATACACTCATTAGTATTAATTATTTCTATAAACTATAGTGACCTTTGCCCCCTTTTTCCAAGAAAGAACAGATTGTCCGGCAGTACTGAAATTAACAAATTATGCATTCACCCAGAGCAATAGACTGTAGTACCGCTGAGCCTAGAAATACAAATATTGATACGCTTTCCCTTTGGGCACCGACCTTGGCAAGAATCCCAATTTGTTTCAATTGTGTATCAAACATAGGATGAATTACAGTTAAAAAAATTCCATCAATTGTATAAATGTAAAAAGTTTGCTGACGGCGCGTGAGTGTTTTTGTAATGGAAGCTGCAGTATGTTCGTGTAAGCCTTATTCCGGATCTTTTGTCGATTTTAAAGTGCTACCATACATAAGTACACCGTATACTGACGAAGGACCACAGCAAAACACTCCGACCGGTCTCATTTTACTGACAACGGATGAACGCAGCTATATTGGTCTTTTTGAGAAGAATTCTGCATCTTTATATAACATCTAGATCAAGGTGAACTAGTATGCCTAGTTTTATAGGCGATACATTTAACCGACTGGTTATCGTAAACAATACTACCTCTGTTCCCAAATAGAGGACGTGGCATTTACTTGATACAGATCTACATTATGGGTGCCCTTAGCGTAGCAGAAGACGCTAACCCTACCGATGTTATTCTCTACTACTTTTTTAAAGCTCACCGTGTTAATTTTCTACGAGTTAAGATTTTTAAAAAAAGATATGTAGCAAGTATCAATCATATCTTTAAAACACAAAAAGGGTAAATCATTACATGGTTCTAATTTTCGAAATATACCCGTGGGCATACATGTAATGGTTGGCATATTGAAGCATACTCACTTTTAAGGGTTGGCAGACACATGTGGTTCTCCGACGAGATAGGAACACACCTATCATATACAGAACAACCCTGATTACGGCAGCCTCCAAGCAACACCTGTTTTCAAAGTAAATGTTGAAAGTTAAAACTTGTTGTGATTGGCAATGATGACTCGGTTATCATTTTGAGAACTTGATGTTTACTAAGAAGTGACCAAGATTTATATGGCGGGTGTCGTCGGTGAAGCAGAAGATACATTTCTCTTTCGGAAAACCTGGTCTTATTATCTTGTACTTTTGCTAGGGTCTCCACGTAAATCTTTCCCTTTTGTTCATATTTGGTACTAATTTAATTGATTTTTAGTTTGGATTATGGTTTTATTGACGTTTCGGCCAACAAAACCATTATCCAAACTTTAAATTGATTTAATTAAAAGAAAAATACGATCAAAAGAAATACTTACACGGAGAACCTCATAAAAGTAAAAGAGAATAAGTCCACGTGTTCCGGAAGAGTAATATGCCGTCTGCTTCACCGACGCCATCTAACATGTAAATCGAGATCAAATAAACGTGAATTTCATGGCTTCAAAGTGAAACTGAGGCGTGATCTATTGGTTATGGTGAACGTTAAAACTTAACATGTTTCAGGCGTGATTATAATTTCAAAAAAATAATTTCGCAAGACAACACCAAAAGGCCTGTTTTACCTTAAAAACATTTTTATAGAAACATTCATGGAAAAACAAGGACAAAATTTCTGCCGCGGATTGAACAATACTCTCCCGTCCCATGCTAATTGTGAAAGTATTTTTTGTATTAAAATGCAAAACTAAACGGGAGAAATAACCTTTCGCATTCTGAGCAATACCTCAAAAAACATTTGTCATCACTTCTATACCTTGAAAAGTACAAGTCTCGGAAGAAAATAGTTGTAAAAATAGTGGGCGAAGATATCTAGAATGAAATATGTAATCGGAAGTAACTCATCAAAATTTTCTTAATAAAAAAACATCTTCATATCGTGGTTATTAAATGAACAATGTTTGGAAGAGATCGGTTGAAAACAGTTTAAAGGGGTCTCCGAGCCCGATTAAGATTGTGAAATATGAAAAGTGTAATAACTCTTCCGCACACAGTCGAATGAAATCGATGTTAAGGAAAACACTATTTCACGTCAAGTTTGAAAGAGGTTTGATGGAAACTTTTGGAGATCTCTTGACAAATGAACGTTAACGACGGACGGAAAATGCTAAACCATAAAACAGGTTTTTTCCAGCAAATAAAACCGTTTTCTCTTAATGATATTAAAAGATAGAAAGTGCAGTATGATACAAAATGAAGATACCTGCGGAATTCCCGTATGATCCATGTATATCATACTTTTCCTAGAAATGGCGCCTGGAAAGAAGGCCGTGATGTTGTTTTGATGAAGGTAGCATGTCCTTGACGCTAGGTCAAAGTTTGCTGACTTACACAGACGGAAGTGTAAACACAATGCAGCACACTGCACAAGGGTAGGGAGAGTGATCACATGAAAAGATCCTGAGATGAATAATCCCGTTGTTGTATTAAGCGGTAAATGCATATTTCTAAATTCGCTGCAGCTGGAATTTTGTCTAAAAAGACAAAGCAAAACAAGATACATGACACTTCTAATAATTTCCTTCATACCTTCAATGTTTTAACTACTGATGAAGTGCCCAATCGACCTTCCGCGTTTTTATCACAATTCGATTATTCTAATGACGTGTTGTGTTGCCAATTTGTTCAACTTAACATCAACAAAACCTGTCGCTTGGTTTCATCAATTTATTATCAAACAACGTACGCCGTGTAGTTTCCAATATCGGTTATACTTAATGAAATATGTTTCCCTGTTTATGAAACATATTTTTAACTAACAATAACTAATGTATGTTTTGCGTGACAATTTCCCCTGTGTAATCTAAGAATCTTACAGTATCAACGGCTGCGCATTTCTAGTTCATATGTACCGGATATACATTGAATATTTGATATATATTTTATGAAGATTTTGTTTACTATGAGTTCCAATAGACGCACACATGTAGCTTCTAAGCCCATGATACAAATGCATACCTTTTTAAAGATACGAGGGGTGTTCCATAAATAATGTCATCTGTGCTTTATTTCGCGGAAATCGTGCAATTTATGCACAAAACCACCTCGTGTCGATTAAGTGATCACTGGCTCGTGACACAGGTAAGTATCTCGTCCACACGTTCACTGGCCTCGGTACAGTGTACATCGTTTCATAGCCTATTCGTTAGACTAGACACAAAATGACAGGAAAACGAGCTGAAAATGTTTTTGAAATTAGGGCCTACATAAAAGGTAGATCAATACTCGGCTGTAGATGTTCACCGCGAGGTGTGTGACATTTATGGGGAGGGCCAAATGTCTCACAGGACTGTTTGTAGGTGGGTGGGTAAATTAAGTGCTGGGCAGCAGCAACTGAAAGATGCTGCTCACCCAGGTCGTCCTGCAACAATCCGAAATATCTTCCAAACTGATGCTCGATTCACCGTAAGACAATTGGCTCGAATGATAATCTTGTCGTTAGCAAGAGTTCATGCAATTTTGAAGAAACACCTAAAGGTTAGAAAGATAAATGCAAGATGGATACCCCATTTGTTAACGGATGACCAAAAGAAGACGCGTGTAACAATGGCAAAAAAACTTCTAAAAATGTACCCAAAATATAGGAAAAAGGCTTTTGATAATATAGCCACTGGTGATGAGACCTGGGTGTATTATTATGAACCAAAGCGGAAGGTTGCCAACCGAATATGGGCTACAAAAAATGCCAGACGCCCAAGTATTGCCAAACGAATACGAACGGTAAAGAAGGTTTTGTATGCTATTTTTTCACTAATAAGGGTCCAGCTATTCAAACCCGGTGCCAAAAGGCAGAACGGTCACAGGCAAGTTCTATAAAAACGTTGTTCTGAGAAAGTTGAAGAACTACTACAAAAGTCGCCGCCCCAAAACAGGACTTAAGTATGTCCGACTTTTGCATGATTATGCACCCGCTCACAAGGCACATATTGTGACTGACTTTTTGGAGTCAGAGAAGGTTACCGTCCTTCCGCACCCTCCGTATTCGCCAGACTTGGCCCCCTGCGAATATTTTCTCTTTCCAAAACTTAATTATCATTTATCTGGAAGGAGATACAATTCGAGAAATGCCCTTGGATCTGCTGTTTATCAGTGTCTGATGGGTGTACCCATTGAAGAGTATGAAAAATGCTTCCAAAAATGGATTGACCGGCTAAAAAGTGTGTTCTGGCTGGCGGAGAGTATTTTGAAGGGCAGAGCAAATTAAAATGAACACTTCCGCTATATGAGCACCGATGCAAGTGACATTATTTTTGGAACACCCCTCGTATGCTACATGTATGACATTTTGTACTTATAATGATCAGGTAACGGTATATATAAAGGTTACACAACGATAGGTTGTTGGATATGGAATTGATTTTACTCGAGTTAATTACTTTTTAAAAAATAATTAACGAGAGTGAAATAAATTCCATATTCAATAACCAAGAGTCGTGTGACCTGTTTCTACCACAATATTAACTCGGCAGTGTCAGTGTTGATTTTTGGAGTGAACCGCGGACTATTTGCGCGAAAACGCATCATCTCGCATAAATTCCCGCCAAGTTGTGACGTCGTCGATAATAGATGACGACGTCAACAATCGTGATTTCCGGTCAAAGTTCAACTTCTCAACCAATCAAAAGTCCGGAAGGTCATCTTCCACTAGTGGTATAGTGGTATATAACATATATTTATTCAACAGTAAGCACGTTTATACAATGGTCTGAGAGTGGAATAACTCGGGGTATTGTGGTAGAAAGGTGTTAATATATGTTGCTGTAACATCAGCTTTCATTAACAGCGAGAAGTTTGGTTTGTTTGTTTGCTTTTGTTTTACGTCTTATTGACAACTCAAGTCAATTAAAAAAAGCGACCAGGGAGAGGTACGAATTTATCAGATACCCTCCCCAATTTTCAAGCATTTTTGCCGTGTTCAGCGATTTTTTGAAAAGGACTATCGATTGCCCTGTCCTCTATATTAAAGCGTTAACTATCAAAGGGACAAAACTCTTATAAGAAGATAGATTTCTCCAATTAGACTTAAAATACTATAAAATTCCAAATGGTGATCTTTCTCAATAAAGGCATCTATTAAATATGGTAATAGCTGTTATTATTTTAAAAAAAACTTTCTTTGGCAGAAATAACAGGCCAATATTCAAAGTTGGTCTAAAACATATTTGGATACAACAGTATCAATATTTGTATAAAATGTTGATCTGACCCCATACCATCCCAATGAAGGGCTTGGAGGTCAACTCAGTAAGTACAAATACGACACATTCTTTGAAATACTTAATCTTCTAAATGAATGATACTGTCCAATTGCCATAAATGCGCCGGTTATAGATACAGGTCATTTGCATTTGAAATACAGTACAATATATGGACCACCAGCTTATAAACTGATATTAATCTTTATGATCTGGATATATAGTACACAAATAATGCTTGTGTCCATTAATACTACTACTATTATTATTGAAGCTGAAAGGCTATGTCAGAAAAACACCAAGTGCCATATATCTAGAATTACGGGTTTGTTTTATAGCGGTACATCATACATATATCTTGTCATCTCTAGTTTATATCAATTCTATATTCTGCTTGAATAGAAGCATCTTGATACCTTGTACCTACAAGAAAAAAAACGTTGCTAAAGTTGTTTCCTGCGGCTTTGGTTCAATCACTAAACTTGAATAAATGACTAGTCAGGTGATTGGTTACTTTGATGACTGTATATGGTCTTCTATTAATAAGGTAATTTAATAAAGCTTTTCTCTCAAATGCTGTTTTATTGCACAGCTTTATACAAGTAGTTTGTACCATTGAAATAATTAAAAAAAACGCTACAACAATTTAAATACGTGTACATTTTAATAATAGTAAAACACATATTCTGACATTTAGTCTTTTGAAAACTACTGCTCGCTCGAAATTTTAAAGAATTCAAATATTTTGTAAAAACAAAACAATTTCGCCCGCTCACTCGCTCGCTCAAATTTTGAAATCTCATTTTTCGAAGAACAATAAATCAAATTGGTATGGTCTAACAAACATTCATAGCATGGTTACATTATATCAAGTGCACATATTATATTACAACACTACCTTGATAAGGGAAACAACTCGTGTTGACTTAAAACATATTAATGATGCCTTCAAACAAACCCACGCACTGGGGAGATCACAGAACATATACATTTCTAATCAACAATTTATTAATGAAACATGAAAAATTCAACTTAATACAAAAATGTAGCAAGTTGTTTCCGTTGGTCATAGTTTAAAGTAAAGATCGGGTAGGCAGCTGATACAATAGCAGTGTCTGTTGTGTCCTTGATGTCAAGTTATGAAGGGTACATACGATCGATTAAGTCGGGGAATTTCTTGTCGTTGATAGACAACATCGTCAATATACATGAACGTGAAATTTAAATAATTGGCAAGGTTTTTCTTACACGTCCTGATAAGCTCCTCGATAATTTCAGCCTCAAATGAAAACAGAACAAGTCAGATAAGAGTGGGACACAATTTGTTGAAATAGGTATGGCAACAGTCTGTTGGCAATTTTTCCTACAAACTCAACAAATAAATTGTCGACAAGGATTTTCTCACAATGTTTATTTCAATAGAGTTCACAACTATATATATCTTTGTTTATATTCAAAAATTAGTAAGCGTCTTCTGATCTTCCATCGACGACCCCCACCATGCAAGAATATTTTGGTATGTGTGTATCGACGAATGCTGCAAGCATGCAATATCGATGGAAGAATGGATTCAAACGACGACCCGAAATATTCCTTGCTACATTGTAGTTCATCAGTTCAGTTCAAAATAAAAAATTCATATCTTGAGCGATCAGGAGTAGATGCTGGAACTGAAATCGGTTAATAGGTAATATGTAAAACATCAAGAAAAAATAATAAAAAAAAAAAAAAAAAATTGGGAGGGCAACTTACGTATGCAGAATCGTCAGCTTCACGATTCGTTGCGACATTTTAATTTGTTTTGTTTTTTTATCAGTAAAATAATGAAAATTAAAACTAAGCTAATGGCTAACTTATACCCCCGCCCCCACCTTTGCAATAAAAATCTTTTATAAGGTAATGTCGATGACGAACACATTTTAATCTGCAGATACATCTACAAATCATCCTGGTGTAGCTTCATTGAAATTGGTTCACATGTTAAGAAACATTTTTCAAGTAGTTGTCTGGAAAATAATTCCTTCCAAAAACGAAGTATAGTGACCCGGTTACCATGACAACCAAAATCTTTAAACGTGATATAGATTACGCACATTTACAATGTATAAGGATTATTGTCACCAATGTTATTTTTAAATTCCCTCTGCAGTTTAAGATGTAGTCGGTACATCTTTGTGTCTACAGACGGACGGACCGATTCCAGGATACCTCCCCCCCACCACCCCCCCCCCCCCACCCATCCCCCCCCCCCCAACCCCAACCCCTCTAACTTCGCTGCGGGGTTAAATTATTCATACTATAAAAATGATATTTGCCACTAGTGAGATATATGATATTGATTTGATCAATCATAACGCTGCTTACATATGACAAAAGGGAAATTGAAAAGCTGCCCGGGTAGAGTCTGCTATACAAATGTACTAAACAGAATATCTAACAATATTTTCAACCACATATATTTCACTCGTGAGTCTAATACTTTGATATTTTTCACTCATGAAATATATTTGGTATAATTGAAGACACTGTTAGATATCCTCTATGCCTGCCTGTTACCCATTCCATTGTATCAAAGAACTGAACAATAAATATTCTGAAATGAAAAATATCCTCTATGCATTAAATGTCTAAATGCATACGTATTAATATACACATCACACACCCTAAATATCCTAAATGAGAACACGATATCCAATGGGGATCTTGGGACCAACCATTGATGATCTTTATTTATTTTGTTCTTCAAATTTGAAGATGACGTAACACACACATGTGCTGCACTTTTTTCAATTTAGTAATAGATACAGTATGTCGAAAAATGAACCAAACTGCACCATACAGCCGCCTTGTCCTTCCAGGACTCTTCAGCGATGCCAAGGGCCAAAAGGTGGAAATCCAAAATTTCTAAATTAATGTAGAAGCAGAAGGGTCAGGTGCGTGAAAAGTCAGTTCTTTTTCTCCTTTTTTTGCATGTATTTAATCTTAGTTATATAAAATTGAATAGTAACAACAGTTAAAAAAGATGGTCGCATGTCAGCAATCTGATCAGATCAGAAATCAAACACAACCAAGGATCGACCATTTCTTTAAAAACAATCCACAATATAATTTCACCGTCTGTCGACTTTTTCTGATGAGCTAAACCAGAAAAAGCACGAGGGAATTTTGTATGTAATTTGAGAAGGATCAATCCATCACTTTGAAAGATATAGCGATCACAAACTATTACTTACGAAATCGAAAATGGCCGCCTATAGGCTAACATTTTGAAGAATCCATGGGGCACTTTTCACGCAAAAAGGACAGAAAAACGACGACAACAATCACGGGACTAGCTGACTTTGCTATCTTTGTCTCAAATATGGATATTAGCTGTCTTTAAATGTCTTTCAATTTCTGCTGGAGGTTGCACATAATCGTCGTAAAAGGTAAGCTAGGTGTACCTAAGCCTGCGATGATGACACTCTCTTCTTATAACATAATTAATAGCCACGAACATAGCATGGCTGATTTAGATTGTTAGAACGTGCCAGCTGACAAGTAGAACCTATTCAACATATCAAACAAATTATTTTACATACATAAGGCTAGTACCCTTTGGTGACTTTTGCTATTGTTGGTCTTTCTAGTGATCTGTTTCCTCCATGAAAACAATAAGTACAACATTATTTGTCCAATGTACATTATATCGCGAAGATAAGGACACGCTTTGCGGCTCCATGTTAAAATTGTGTTTGGTTTCCAAAAGATGGCAATGTATGTTTGCGTAAGTACGACTCCTTTGAACATGTCCGTTAGTCACACACACTATCCACCGGATTTAGATTCTTTGGGACTTGATGGGTCAGCTTCCTAAGACGAGCTTACAACAGGTGCAAGTACCGCATCTTTTAGGCGTCATGGGACTTCGATAGAAGTAGATACGATGTGCCACCCTTTCACAATGTCATTTCCCTGTTGTATAGGTAGACATCTCTTTCAGTAAACCAGCTAATTCTGAGCTCGTCCAACGGTGGCACCGCTATTCACCTTTAATACAAACATACAACGTTACACTTTGCTATATTCCATAAAGAACAATATTCTCACTCTGTTACAAGAGGCCTTGTGTAATGGAGAGGGAATAAGGATAGTCATTTATGTCAGATTGCAAAATGAAAAATTGTTAAAGATAGTTTGGTTGTATAGTTTGATTGGCTTTGTTTGGGTTTCTTGTTTTTACGTCCTTTGCGCCAAATGTGATATCTTTATATTTTCTTTCTTTTTAACCCCCATTTCAACGTCACCTGAGCTTTGCTGAAGTGACCTATTCCGAACACTTTCCATCCATCATGCGGTGTGTTACTTTTTACATTTTCGACTTTTCTTCAAGAACCGGTGGATATAATCTTTCACTTAATAAGCTTTGGTAGATGAGGTTACAGATTTGTGAAATTGGAGTTCCTGTCCAAACACGTGTGGCCAGGAATGGACAATTAACAATAACAATTAACTATTAACTATTAACAAAGATAATTAAGAACTTTGTTTAATTTGTAAATTTCAGCATAGTTACGCCAATCGTTCCCCTCTAAAATAAAGATATAACGTTATTTGGTATATTTTTCCGTTTAAAGAAGGAAAACAATTATTCCAACTAAGTGATCATAATCCTTGAACCAGGATGATCAAAATAATTAAAATAGTTTTCTCTATACTGGTAGGTTCCACAGTCCCATTCTCTGTATGGATAGAGAATGCTGGGGTGAATTAAAGACACTGCCAAGTTTGTTAAAATGAATTGCTTAGACTCACTTTCAAGGTCATAGCGGTCAAATGTCTTAAAAATCTACAAGCAAGTCCTTTTCCATAATCAATAATAAGGCCTAGGATACTGATATTTTTCCTGTTTCAAACGGGGATGAAGGGCTGCAAGGTTGTTTTAATTGAATTACCTTGACACACTCTCAACGTCATACGAGTCAAATGTCTAAATATCCTCAAGACATATACATTTTTAAATACCTGAAAGGCATAGGATACGTTTTTGCGCCAGTAGCATGCTGGGATGAAGGACTACCAAGTTTGTTCGAACGAATGACCTTGACCAACTTTCAATGTCACAGAGGTCAAATGTCTTTAAATCTTCAAGCAAGTTCTCAATAATCTAAAGGCCTAGGATACTGATATTTGGCCTGTAGCATGCTTAGATGAAGGACTACCACGTTTGGACAAATGAATGACCTTGACCCACTTTCAAAGTTACAGGGGCTAAATATGTTTATATTTAAAGGCCCAATATACTTAACTTTCGGCAAAACTTGAAGCGAAAATCAAGCCTAACAACTTATTATATTTATAGATTTAGTTAAGAATAACTGATGTAAGCGATATTCAAGATGAATTTTTACGCGGTTACCGGTACAGCAGCAGTTGAAACTCGGTAATTGCTAGTGTACTTAAATAGGTAATTGTTGAAATGTTAAAGTTTTTGTTTGCTTGAATTATGTAATATTATTATGTTCACTTGTTTTGAAGTATTGATATTACTTACTGTAAGTAGGAAAACAAATTATAGACAAGTTAATCAATTACTTAATTCAAGTAAAAAGTACTTGATAACAAGTAGTAAAACTACTTGTTGTTAAGAAATATTATTACTTGAATTAAGTAGTATTATTACTTAGAAATAAGTATTTGTATAATTGTATTACTTAATTTTTGTATTTTTTTACCTGATATAAGTAATATTAATACTTGTTTTCAAGTAAGAATATTACTAGATTCAAGTGGAAATCTTACTGGAGGCCGACATCTTTGAATTAATATTCAGTATATTCCGGCTTGTATTGGAGGTACAAGCTTATTTTATTTATTTTCAGTCGAGTAATAAATAATGTAAAAATTAAACGATTATTGTGCATAATACAATAATTTCATATTTTAGCTTTGTTTCATTCAATGCTAATATAAAGTTTCCGAAGCTCAGCCTTGTTCGGATAGATTGTTTTGTCGTCTGCGGCCTCCATTGGTGTTTGTGTGACCATATGACCTGCCGCTCTGGTTTAGAAGCTAAGCATCGCGTGCATGACCAGACATTATCAGAGTATCCAGCGCAAATGAGGTCAATTCTGCAACTCATTCTGTAGCTAATCTGTGTATTGATATATAATATTGTTGTAACTTCAACATTCCAATGACGCCATATTGTTAACAGTTTCAGTGTTGTGTTTGGACCGAGAAACACGAAGTTTGCTGTTTGTATTTTCAACAATTATGTTAAATTTGCTAGGTGTTATTGATGAGGTATTTTAATATACCATACAAGGAGATAATTTTACAAAACACGATAAATTAAACATTGGATTTCAACTTTCACTATTTCACTTTCACTTTCATTAGTTATTGTTTCATGGTGCCTAACGACAAAGGAGAGTTCCGAAATTGTGAACCAGCATTAAACAGACACCCGTAATGTTAAGGGGTTTAAAATTATCCTTTTTAATGGATAAATGAGTAACTTGCATAGAAACTGTAGTCAATTAATTGAACAGTGATGTGTGGGGGCAGTTAAAAAATATTCTTGATAACAACTTGTTAAATAACTAGGCCTATATAGAGTTTAAACTAAATGACATATCATTTTTAAAAAAATGCAAAATCATAACGTAGAGTGATCATAGTTTAAATAAAATCAATGCTTTTGGATCAATAAGAAAAACATTAAAATATAGCAAATAATGCTGGACATAGAAACAGTTTGATCACAATTAAGCAAACATATTATATTACTTAGTAGTATGATTACTTAAGAATGATTACTAAGTATTACTTATCAGGGTTATTGATTTCTTAACCGTCTGACAACTTTTTCTACTTGTTTTAAGTAATACTATTACTTGTTTTAACAATCCTAAGTAATATTTTTTTTAGAGTGTGGAAGGTTTGCTTTTGTTAAGTTCGATTGTTTTTACGTCTTATTAACGACCAAGGTTATTTAAGGTCACTCGGTTCCTTTGTCAATATCCATAGGAATTTCATGAAATTTCACTCAAATGTTTACTATTCTATAAAGAACTAGTATTTTTGTTGTAATTGGCCGAAAAACTGCAGGAATCTTTTTGGTGTGAAAAACTGATATTTTCAGGGAAAACACCAGAACGAGCGAAATCAGCAACTAACATACTACGTTTTAATGTATTACAATCGTAACGTTATATATACATATAAAAACAGAAAAAAAAAGCAAATAGTTTACGTTTCGTATAACTTTTATTCAACAAAACAAACAATTATATGTATGTTTTTCATCAACATTTTCAAATATCAAAACATTGTGTAGATGAAAAACTGATTTTTTAAAGTTAGGTTATGAAGAAACAATCCTTATTTAACAAAGCATGAACAAAATTGAACCAAAAAACATTATTTCACTTAAAATTTGGGGAAAATATTCAGAATTATTGGTTTTTTTTATTTCAATTGCCTCCCCATTCACTGCAACTGGACTTAAATGTAGGAGGTATAGATTTTCCCATATCACATAAAACCCACTTCTAAAGTATCTTAATATAGTTTAATTAAACCACGTGTATCAAAATGTATTATAGGAACATTTCAGTTAACCCTAATTTTAAAAAACTCCGGTACTTGTATGAAACAGATTATCAAGCACATACCGATTGAAAGTCTAAACGATATATAGGTTGTTTTGGTGTCTACATCTAAAGATTATAATGCGTTGAAAGTAGTGAGGTACTAGGTTTATCGATTGTTTTAGCCTGATTTGAATGTATCCATTCGCCTGGTATCAGATTACACAGAAAATAGTTTATAGGCCTAATTATCATTTATGGCATATATTGAATAGTGATATCATCAGAACATGTTGCATTAAATATCGAATAAATATAAAGCAATGTGTTTGTTTAATGATGCAGTTGTAAAGAATTGAAGCGGGTATATATGTTGTCTTGGTGTTTACATTACTAATAGATGAATGAGGTTGAGTGGGGAACCCGCTTATGAAACTCGCATCATGACATCGTTGTAGATAAAAACACATACGCGTGTTACCAGTTCCAAGACCTTGTATTCACTCCCAAATACATGTTTTACATAAACAGATTTTTGATAAATGGGAATAACTCAAATACATTGGAGTTACTAATTACCTTCCCTACACCATACTCTATTGTTTACACAACACGTTTACATAAGATCAGGTTGATATAGTCGATAATTACGCAAACAACTTAACCTTCTAGCGTTAACATTGATTCTAGCAGACGCTTTGGTCTTTGCCGGATTGCAAATTGCATGATCATCGGCGTATGTACGGTGAATTTCTTACCCACAATAGGTATCAAATTTATATATCCGTCAAAGCGGCCATGTTTTTGCCAAGAACGATAATCAACGGACCGAGAGACCTTAAGGACGTCCTCCTGATGTATGCGATGTGGATGTGTGTGTTGAGAGCGTTGGTATGTTGCTGTAAGCCTTATTACGATAGTTCGGATCTTTTGCCGATTTTAAAGTGCTATCATAGAGAACGTGGCATTTACTTGATACAGATCTACATGATGGGTGCCCTTAGCGAAGCAGAAAACGCTTACCCTACCGGTGTTGTTCTCGTCTACTTTTTCAAAGCTCGTCGTGTTGATATTTTATTAGTTCAGATTTTTGAATTAGATATATAGGAAGTATCAATCATATGTTTTAAAAACAAAAAGGGTAAATCATTACATGTTTCTTATTTTCGAAATATACTCGTGGGCATGCATGTAATGGTATGCATAATGAAGCATACTCACTTTGAAGGGTTGGCAGACACATGTGGTTCTCCGACGAGATAGGAACACACTTTTTATAGTCAGAACAACTCTGATTACGGCAGCCTCCAAGCAATACCTGTTTTCAAAGCAAATGTTAAAACTTGTTGTGATTGACAATGATGACTCGGTTCTCATTTTAAGGACTAGATGTTTACTGAGATGTGACCAAGATCTATATGGCGGGTGTCGTCGGTGAAGTAGAGGTTCATTCCTCTTTTGGAAAACCTAGTCTTATATTCTCTTGTACTTTTGCAAGGGTCTCCACGTAAATCTTTCCCTTTTGTTCATATTTGGTCCTAATTTAATTAAACTTGTGTTTGGATAATGGTTTTGTTGACATTTTGGTATTCTTTAGTTTTATTTTTACATAACAATTCCTGTTCAAATACACAAATAGAAAATAAAGGAATACCGAAGCGTCAACAAAACCATAACCCAAATTAAAAATTGATTCAACTACAAGAGAAAATATGAACAAAAGAAATACTTACATGGAGAACTTCATAAAAGTACAGGAGAAAAAGGCCAGGTGTGCCAGAAGAGTAATATGCCGTCTGCTTCACCGACGACATCTAACATGTACATCGAGGTCAAATAAACGTGAATTTCATGGCTTCAAAGTAAAACTGATGCGTGATCTACTGGTTATGTTGAAAGTTTAAAATTTCCTGTTTCAATACACATGCCGGAAACCGAATAAGCTGTTTCTGGCATGATTACAACTTTAGAAAATAATTTCGTAAGACATCAGAAGGCCTGTGTTACCTGAAAATGGTTTCATAGAAACATGCATGGGAAAACTAGGACAACATTACTGCTGCGGGGATGGAACAATATTATCCCGTCCCATGCTAACGTGAAAGTATTTGTTATATCGAAATGAAAAAAAAACGAGAAAAATAACCCTTCGCATTCAGTAGCAATACCTCAAAAACATATGTCAACGTTGCCATACCTCGAAATGTACAAATCTTGGAAATTTAGTTTTAAAAATAGTGGGCGAATATATCTAGAATGAACAATGTAACGGGAAGTAAATCATCAAAATTTTCTAAATAAAAAAAAAACATCTGCATGTCGTGGTAATGAAATGAACAATGAAGAAATCGGTTGAAAACAGTTTAAAGGGGTCTCCGAGCCAGATTAAGATTGTGAATGAGTCGAATGAAACAGATGATAAGGAAAACACAATTTCACGTCAAGTTTGCAAGAGTTTGGATGAAAACTTATGGAGATATCTTGACAAATAAAAATTTACGACAGACGGACAACGCTAAACCATAAAACAGGTTCTTCCCAGCGAATAATATTGGTTTATTATAATGATATGCAAAGATATACATCGCAGTATGATACAAAATGAAAGATACCTGGGGAATTCCCGTATAATCCATGTATATCATACTTTTTCTAGTAATGGCGCCTGGAAAGAATGCCGTGATGTTGTTTTGATGAAGGTAGCATGTTCTGGACTCTTGGTCAAAGTTTGCTGACTTACACAGTCGGAAGTGTAAACACAACGCAGCACACTGCACAAGGGTAGGGAGAGTGATCACATGAAAAGATCCCGAGATGAATACTCCCGTTGTTGTATTAAGCGCTGAATGCATATTTCCAAATTCGCTGCAGCCGGAATTTAGTTTTAATATAATTGGTGAAACAAGGAACTGAATACTTTTGATCCCCTTCATACCTTCAATGTTTACAATGCTGAAGACGGCTATCGACCTTACGCACTGGCGTTTCATCAATCAATGTGTTTGTTTTAGTTTCTATAAAACCTGTCACGTGGTTCATTAATAATCAACAAAGAACGCCTTGGAACATACACTCTCAGATGCAAACCTTGATTTTGAACGTTCTGTGTGACAAATGTTTCCCAAGTGCACGTCATATACACAAATATTGAATATTTGATGTACGATATCTTCTTGTAACTAAATATAGGGTATCGGTATGTAGGTATAAACAGAATACATTTTGTTTAGTTTTATTTGTGAAGCATCCCTGGATCGAGGGATTCATGGATAAATGAATGGTTGGAAGGGGCCCAATAGGGGAAATGTGGAAAGGGCCCAATAGGGGAAATGTAGAAAATACTATAAAATCGACTTAGACTCACTTCCAATGTCATTGGGGTCAAATGTCTTACAAATCTTCTATCAGCGTCTTTTCAATAATCGTTGGTTTTAAATGAATGACCTTGACACACGTTCAACGTTATATGAGTCAAATGTTTAAATATTTTCAACACATATACATTTGTAAATACCCGTAAAACATAGGATACTGTTATCGCGCCAGTAGCATGTTGGGATGAAGGACTACCGAGTTTGTTCGAACAAATGATATTCACCAACTTTCAATGTCACAGAGGGCAAATGTCTTAAAATCTCCAAGCAACTTCTCAATAACCTTAAGGCATAGGATACTGATATTTTGCATGTAGCATGCTTAAATGGAGGACAATCAGGTTTGGACAAATGAATGACCTTGACCCTCTTTCATGGTCACAGGGGCTAAACATGTTATAAATCTTTAGCAATAACTGACAAAATAATAACTGCTTCTTGCTTCTATTGAACAATTACAGTGAAACCTCGCTTAAAGACCACTTAGGAATTAAGACCACTTAATTTTAGTCCCGAAACAATCTTCTATATTGTTATAATTTTAAGCTTCACTATTAAGACAACCTGCTATTTAGGCCAGTTTTGAAAAGTCCCAAATACCACTTTTGCACTAAGTGTCACCTCACTACTCAGACCACCGACCAAACACAAAGTCACATGGTGTGTATTCCACTGTGTACACCTGTCAGGTGTCAGTTCAGTAAACTGTATTTTGGTGTCAAATGGGCAATTACTGTGTATTTAACAATATAAAGCCTCTATATTAGTTACTAAACCATAAAAACATGTGAAAATGTGGATTTCAGAGAAATCTGTCTGCATGGTCACCCTCTGTATTAAGACCACCCCGCTATTAAGACCATTTTGGTGCGTCCCTAAGGTGGTCTTTATAAAGAAATTTCACTGTACTAAATGAATGTCTTTTTGAATGGTTGTTTAATTAACTGCGTTTGTTATTGCGACGGCCTCTAAACGAAAATTGCCATAATTTCAGTAAAATATGGGTCATTATTTAAACATAGCCATTGGAGCGTTTGACGCAGTAACCTTCTGCATGTTTCATGCATCTGAAGATTAGCGGCACTTCTCACATCAACCAAGGTTGATATATTAGTCATAAGTTATCCACGTAAATGGATGTGTTAATACTGTATTCTTGTCCAGTGTTTGCTATTTTCATATATAATGTCAATGTACTCATTAACTTTTCAGAGTTGGCATACTCTAACATTCTCACCTTTAACGGTTGGCAAACAGAAGTGATTCTCCGTCGAGATAGGAACACATCTATCGTATATAGAACAAGTGTGCTCACTACAGCCCCGAAGCAATCAAATCAATTGTCAAAGGTTTAAAAAAGACCCAGGGAATACCAAAGCGTCAACAAAACCATAATCCGAACTCAAAATCGATTAAACTAGGGGCAAAATAGGAACAAAGGAAAGATTTACACGGAGACTCTCGTAAAAGCATAAGAGAATAAGACAATAATTTCCGTACAATTGCAAAAAACTGCAACAATGATGGACATTTGGACGATATCCTCTCATTCTTTAGAGGGAGAAGAATTTTTATACATTTTCCCCCGATGATTAATAACATAAATAGATGACTGTGTTGGGATGACTAAAATTACGAACTAGTTTCATTTTACTTCTAAATTCATAAATGAAAGGGGTTTTACGCACCTGACCCTTCTGCTTCTACATTACTTTAGAAATTTTGGATTCCATCTTTTTGCCCCAGCATCACCGACGAGTCCAAGAAAGACGAAACAGCTGTATCATTTTGTTCATTTTTTATCGGCATACTGTATATATCTATTACTAATTTTAAAAGGTGCAGCATGTGTGTTACTTCGTAATGCAATGACATGCTATCGGAGGATTATCGAAATATTTGATGAAGGGACATCACGGTTGAATAGGCTTCCAAAAAACCTCATAAACCATCATTTGGATTTTGTTGATATGAATACATGCATAAGACAATAACTTCAAAATATATTTGGGATTTCTGACTACTGGTCAACGTTTTAGCTTTTGAACTATGAGCACGCTGTCATAGTATGCGGTTGTGTTTCGTTGTAAACTTGGATTCCAAACATTCCTCTGTACATAGGTGGATAATTCCGTGATACTCTGACTGCTTGCACAGGATGCAATGTTTTTTTCCACACAAAAACTGAACATGTTTCAACTGAGATCACAAAGTGTTTTTTTAAATTAGATTACATGCAATATGATACTCAAATTCATTTCAAAAGGCGTGCAATAAAGGTATGTATCAATCTAATTAAATTACAGATCCTTGTTCTCACTCCGTTTTCAGCAAAGAGAAGTTTACGGAACGGCGCGGAGATCAAGATATGATTTTAATCAGATTGGGGTATGTATCTACAAAAAAGTACTCTGTTACCTCGACCCATATAAATAAACCTTGTTGCTCTACCAATTTCCTTCATTTCACAAAAAGCCCCTTTCAGGAATTAATGCAAAATGAATTCAATTAATAAACTATATTTTGCTCTTAGTACAGATGAAAAAGATGACTTTTTAGATATAAAATATTGTTTTGCATTAACCCTGCGATATGTTTTTTTTTTATTTTTCATTTTTTCCGATCACATAAATTTTAACAACATGTGTTTGTGATATATTCGACAAAATATAATTTCTACAGATATACATCTTGCATAGATTAACATTTACCTTCACTGTTGAGAAATATTGTATTATAAACAAACAATAAAAGTAAATTAATTAAGGTCCAGTGCTCTTGAAATATTCGTCCATTTCAAAAAAATTTGAGTTGCTTGTCGAGGGGTGTACATATAAAGACATTGATATTCTATGTTTTTATAATATTGTATTCTTGCCAAAGCTCCAGCGCAAAATAGAACCCTGCGATATGTTAATATATTCAGCAATAACGAGAAAATATACTTATAACCTGGTGACTGTTTAGGCTCATGGGCCTTTTGTTCAACTAAATGTTCATCAATGAAAAGCTACAAAATTTGACCTTGACCTTGTGACATTGACTGAGTTTGTAGAATTCTGTTGAATTCTGACCAACTTTGATTTATAATGTCATAACATTGTTAAATATGACGTTGACATTCTACGCAGTGTCATATACTTAATAGTTATGCTCTGTGTACTCCTTATTTGACTCCAACCAACTTTGATTGAGCTAACCTACATTATTCGGACCGAATTCAATAACCTTCCATTTTGAGACCCTGCCTCTTAGCCCCAAAGGGTCGAATTAATATTCAGAATTGAAGACATGAGTGCCCCCGCCCAGTGATTAAAAATTAGCTGAAATTCATCAAACCTTTATCAAAGAAGGATTTGCATTTTGAAGAAAAAGGTTTATGCATGACAACTGACATATGATAGCAATAGTTCATTAGACCTTTCTGGTCAGATGACCTAAAACTTAAAATCTGATATGTGTATCGGTATTTGCGTGTTTATGAACATTTTCCAGTATATTCCTTGTTTTGCTTTGATAGATAACGTGGAGCTTACGAAAAAATTCAACATGACACAATACATTAACAAATAAACTAAGTCCAATAAGTATCAAGTTTACGTTAAATTATTCATTGAAAACATGTACTCGGATGCTTAAATATATCAATTAATTTTGTTTTACCATCTTTAAGTTTAATAATACAAATATTGACGTGGCATCCACCAGAAAAGTAAAACCCATCTTATGCTTCACTTGCTCTGTCGCTTGCAAGACAAAAAAATCGATAATATGTGCACCGTGCCTGAAGTTGTGTTGGAAAAGAATGTTCCGGTATAGGAAATAACAAAAAGATCTCAGAAAAATTCAATCCTCATAAAGAAAACGACGTTATCACAGAAAATATATACATCTGTATAATGGGTTTACTTACTACTTACATCTCTGTAAAGCGTCGATTAATGAAACGTTTTTCGATACGTTCAAACCTGGATCATTTGTACATGTTTTCTTTGTAATGATTGGTTTGTCTTACCGATCATTTCTACAGGTTTCGTTTGCGATTATAGATATAACGTATCGACCATTTCAGTCTACAGCTTTCGTTTGTGATGATTAGTATGACATACAAGACCCTTTCTTCAGGTTTTGTTTGTGATGTTAAGTATGTTTAACCTATCATTTCTACAGGTTTCGTCTGTGATGTGTGGTATTACTAACATATATGTTTAATAGGACTTAACAACCATTTCTATAGATTTCGGTTGTGAATATTTTAATGACCTACCGACTATTTCTACAGGTTTCGTTTGTGATGATTGGTATGAATAACCGAGCATTTCTACATGTTTTGTTTGTGATGATTGGTATGAATTACCGACCATTTTTACAGGTTTTGTGTGTGATGGTTGGCATGAATTACCGACCATTTCTACATGTTTTGTTTGTGATGATTGGTATGAATTACCGACCATTTTTACAGGTTTTGTGTGTGATGTTTGGTATGAATAACCGACTATTTCTACAGGTTTCGTGTGTGATGTTTGGTATGAATAACCGACTATTTCTACAGGTTTCGTGTGTGATGTTTGGTATGAATAACCGACTATTTCTACAGGTTTCGTGTGTGATGTTTGGTACATTTTGTATGAATAATCGAGCATTTCTACAGGTTTCGTTTGTGATGATTAGTATGATTTTCCTACCATTTCTTTAGATTTCGATTGGGAATATTTTAATGACTTACCGAGCATTTCTACAGGTTTTGCTTGTGATGATTGGTATGACTAACCGACCATTTCTACAGGCTTTGTTTGTGATGATTGGTATGAATTATCGACCATTTCTACAGGTTTCGTTTGTGATGATTGGTATGAATTACCGACCATAACTCTAGTCAATCATGTCGAATCAAACTGTTTTTAAGGAAAACACATTTTCATGTCATGATAATCAAGCCTAGAAAGTTTGAAATATATCGGTTGATATAACTGTTACAGTAGATGATCTCCAGACAAATAATAGTTTATGATGAATATCCATTTTCTATATAATGCCCATATTTAGCAGGTATGCAATGATTTTAGATTTGCAATGATTTTTGGTCTATTTATTTTTCCATAACAAGAACTTGAAGATGACGTAACACACACATATGCTGCACCTCTTAAATTTAGTAATAGATACAGTATGCCGAAAACATGAATGAGACTGCATCATACAGCTGTATCGTCCTCCTAGGACTCTTCAGTGATGCTAGGGGTCAAAAGGTAGGATTCAAAAATTTTAAACTAAAGTAGAAGCAGAAGGGTCAGTTGCGTAAAACCCCTTTAATTTAGAAGTAAAATAAAATTGAATGTATATGTCACTATCATGTTAAAGTCTGAACCTGTTAAAAGGGGAGTCAAATACATGAATATGAAATACGTCGTATATACATGGATCGTCCCTTTCAAAAGACATGCACATGGGTGATGTAAGTATGACCAGTTCATAGTCGAGAGAGGACAACTTCATTTGGGATTTTGTCGACTAGAAAGAAAGGAGTACGTTATGATTGAAATTAAAATCGTTTGTTGATAGGCTCTGTAGACAATAATGTTGTCATTGATTAACTATCTGAATAATGGGTTTGCTATCTGTTTATTGGACCTTGGAATGGTTTGCAGCAACTTTCATGCAACTCTGTCTACTTTCACATTTTCTTTATGCCAATATTGGATGGGATGTATAGAAATACTATCTTGTTTTCCTCGAACGTTCAGGAAGACCCGAACTGTAACAAGGAAGCTTACATAACTGCAACCTCACAGATACACACGTATTTACACTAACATCGCATACACTGGGAGTCCGTCCTTAAATGATACACATTTGCACATGTTACATTAAAAAAAAGTCAAGGTTAAATTAGTTTAATAAACATTCAAGCTTCCTACCTGCTCAATATCAGTACCAGTGGCCTTTTAGGTATTTAAAACATGCTTAAAGACTTTATCCCATTTGTCATAGCGAAATAAGGCAGTGAATACTTTTAATCTCCTTCATACTTCCAACATTCCTAATCAACCTTTCACATGGTTGTCACTTTTCTCTTAACCTTAGGTAATAATGTTGCTATTCCAATGACATTAGTTGCTGTTTTATAAGTCTGTTCGATTATACTGCTAGAAAACTTGCCATGTTGTTTCATTAATATTCAATAAAAAAAACCTCTGCATTGACACTTTATTCCTCTACAAAGGTAAGTTCCGTGTTAACTTGTAGTTTTATAAGGTGTTACGTCCTTTTAGCATCAAGGCTCATAACACAGTTTGACACTGTACACAGTTATGACACATAAATATTGGTTACAATCATTGTTTCTTTATGATTTTATGATTAAATCGTAGTCACGTCTACTTTATTTTATCTAATTTGCCTAATCGCCCATTAACACAGGAAAGATGATAAGGGCCAAAATTTGGTATAAATCGAAACTGAAAATGAAGAAACGAACAGACAAATGTTAACATACATATTTAAAAGTTGCTATGATGAATTCTTTGTAACAAACTAACGGATTTTAAATAATTTAAAATTGTTTAGCCACTAATTGTTTTAAATAAAGATTTGACGCATGTTATGTTTTGAAAGAGTTTCTTTCGGGTCGGCTGAAGGTCAATGCAATCCAACAAGAAATATTTTACTGTAATTGGTTTTGGCATGCTATGCATTGAGGTTGGTCCTCGCGTTTCAACAAGTAGCGAAGGGTAACGCATGTGCAGGTTGTAGAGGCATCAACTACTTCAGTAATATATTAACTCATGCATAGCGTTGTTTCTTCAGATAGTTTTCACTGTCCTTGTACAAAATTTAAAATACATGTTTGTTCTAACTAGAACTGTAAGCCGATGGCTGACTAATACCCCCCCCGCTACCTCTTATTAGAGGTGTCTGACATGTTTTTGAAAAAAACATGATGTAGTACAAGTTGTATGTAACATGCATTATATAATGTCAACAGTCAGCAGAATTTTAAAAGCCGAACGGACAAATTTTAACCTGTGTATAGTAATCCTCAACATTACTTACTGCGAAGTTTCATTGAAAATGACCCAGTAGTTTAGAAGAAGTTGTCCAGACATCATGTTATTACGGAAACCTGTGTATAGTCACCTCATTACAATGGCAACCAAAATTTTGACAAACGAAACCCTGTATGCAAATCTATACATGGTCCCCAACAATACTGCCAAGTTTCACTGAAATTGATCCAGTAGTTTAGGAGGAGTTGTCCGGACAACACATTATAATGGAAACCTGTGTATAGTGACCTGGTTACCATGGCAACCAAAATTTTGACAAACAAAACTCTGCATGCACATCTACACATGGTCCCCAACAATACTGCCAAGTTTCATTAAACTCGATCCAGTGGTTTATAGGAAGTTGTCCGGACAACACGTTATTACGGAAACCTGTGTATAGTGACCTGGTTACCATGGCAACCAAAATTTTGACAAACGAAACTCTGCATGCACATCTACACATGGTCCCCAACAATACTGCCAAGTTTTATTGAAATCGATCCAGTAGTTTAGGAGGAGTTGTCCGGACAACATTTTATTATGGAAACCTGTGTATAGTGACCTGGTTACCATGGCAACCAAAATTTTGACAAACAAAACCCTGTATGCAAATCTATACATGGTCCCCAACAATACTGCCAAGTTTTATTGAAATCGATCGAGTAGTTTAGGAGGAGTTGTCCGGACAATATTTTATTATGGAAACCTGTGTATAGTGACCTGGTTACCATGGCAACCAAAATTTTGACAAACGAAACTCTGCATGCACATCTACACATGGTCCCCAACAATACTGCCAAGTTTTATTGAAATCGATCCAGTAGTTTAGGAGGAGTTGTCCGGACAACATTTTATTATGGAAACCTGTGTATAGTGACCTGGTTACCATGGCAACCAAAATTTTGACAAACAAAACCCTGTATGCAAATCTATACATGGTCCCCAACAATACTGCCAAGTTTTATTGAAATCGATCGAGTAGTTTAGGAGGAGTTGTCCGGACAATATTTTATTATGGAAACCTGTGTATAGTGACCTGGTTACCATGGCAACCAAAATTTTGACAAACGAAACCCTGCATGCACATCTACACATGGTCCCCAACAATACTGCCAAGTTTTATTGAAATCGATCCAGTAGTTTAGGAGGAGTTGTCCGGACAACATTTTATTATGGAAACCTGTGTATAGTGACCTGGTTACCATGGCAACCAAAATTTTGACAAACGAAACCCTGCATGCACATCTACACATGGTCCCCAACAATACTGCCAAGTTTTATTGAAATCGATCCAGTAGTTTAGGAGGAGTTGTCCGGACAACATTTTTCTACGGACAGACGGACAGACGGACGGACAGACGGACAGACAGACGGACAGACAAGCTGATTCCAGTATACCCCCCTAACTTCGTTGCGGGGGGGTATAATAAGTAACACATACTATGAAGGAGTGTTAACAAAAGCAGATCGATTTCATCACTCAGTTACAACATCTAATAAAAGTTCATGTTCTGGTGACCTTTGTAGCCTCTATACATCTCACTCCAGTCGAATTGTCTAATCGATGACAGTTGAGGCTTTTGTCTGCAGCAAGTAGATTCGTCATAATAAATTAGAAAATACCGAAGCGTTAACAAAATCATAATTCGAACTCAAAATCGATTAAACCAGTGCTAAAATATGAACAAAGGAAAGATTTACATAGAGACCATTGCAAAAGTACAAGAGAAGAAGACCAGGTGTTCTGAAAGAGCAAACGTCTTCTGCTTCTTTGACGACACCCACCATGTAAATCTCTGCATCTCTGCCACATCTAAGCAAACATCAAGTTCCCAAAATGAGAACCGAGTACCACTGCCAATCACAACAAGCAAACAGAACAAAGAGCATACTCAAAAACGCCCATCTTAATGCATATTACTTAAAGGTAAAGATTTTTTACAATGAGACGAAGATGGCGACCATAAAACTTGCCCATAATTCTGATCATCCTGCATATCTCGAATCTTTGTGTTGTTAGTATGTTTGTCGGCAGTCGACATATGCACATTAACTTGTGACGACATGACTAAATACAAAAAAATCAGAAAATACCAAAGCGTCAACAAAAACCATAATCCGAACTCAAAATCGATTAAACTAGGGGCAAAATAGGAACAAAGGAAAGTTTTACAAAAGCACAAGATAATAAGACCAGGTGTTCTAGAAGAGTAAGCGTCTTCTGCTTCATCGACGACACCCGCCATGTAAATCTTGGTCAACAAGAACAAACATCTTCTTCAGGTTTTTCGAACATGAAATATGCAAGCTTTTTCGCCCTCAAACATTCACATTCAAGATTCTGGAAGTGGTAATTTCGTGAAATTAATTCAAAAGGGCACCGGTACAAGACCTCAGACTGGATGTTGTCAGATTTTTACATAAAAGAGTGAGATTAGGGTCTGCATTTTAATCAAATTGAAAGCTTGGTTGGTTGGTTGATTGTGTTCACGTCCTATTAACAGCCAGTGTAATTTAAAGACGGCCTCCCGGTGTATGTGATGTAAGTGTGTGTGTTGAGAGCGTGTATATTTGAGATATTACAGTAAGTTCGTGTAAGCCTTCTTGCGATAGTCCGGGTCTTTTGTCGATTTAAAATGTTACCACACCTAAGTTTACTGCCGAAGGCCCCCAGCAGAACACCCCACCCGGTTACATTACACTGACAACGGGCGGACCAGTCGTTCCACTCCCATAATGTGAACCTCCAGAGGAGAGCAATAACTACCATTATTAGAGTATGTCTCGGCCTGGGGACAGAACCCATAGCCTTCATCACAGGGAAAAACCCTCAACTATCGGCCAAAAGTGAGGAAGTGTCAAGGGAGAAAGTCATAGAGAAAGAATTGAGAAGCGTCGTATTTCTAAAATGACCCTACCTGTTACAATGTTCTTGGCAGAAACATAAGAAAAAATCCAAACCGAAAACAACCTAATATTACGCAAGACACATCTACGATTGAATTTTTTTTTTATTAAAAGTACAAATCTATCGTCCATGACCGGGGACAGTGACCCAAAGCATGTACAGCATGTGGTATTAAAGGCCCGATATACGTAACGTCACGTAACGAAATGTTTCGTTATTCTGAAAAAAAATCCAATGTAAAACTATGCAAAAATAAACCTAAAACGAATTAAACCTTAGCGGTAACTAACAAAGAATTTGAAATAATTCAGGATGGGCCCACTTCAAGAACAAGCCGAAGTTAGAAGACAAAATGGACACGTGTTTACAAAGACCGAGTTTCAACTGCTGCTGTTCCGGTAACCGCGTAAGAATAAATCTTGCATTTTGGTGATATCAGTTAATCTCAACTAAATCTATAAATATGAAAAAAAATATTAGGCTTGAATTTCGATTCAAGTTTTGCCGAAAGTTACGTATATTGGTACTGAAACTTTCCTCAATTACAATTGGAAATTTCTGACATTGTAATTAGCCAGAAATCGCCGAGGTATAATGGTTATGAGCTCCTGTCAGCCACATTGTTTTTGGGTCAGTAAAACAATGAATAATGCACAAATTGGGATCAAGGATAACAAGCAAATGAAATTTCAAAAGAATCTTTCCTGCACTTATCGATCACAAAATCAAAGATAGCTGCCTGTCGGCAATATAGTTTATCTAAGTCGCACAAAAAAGATTCATTCAGATCAGTTCGAAAGTTGAACAATGCGCAGCAAAAGACCAAGGTGAACGTTTATATGAAATTTGATAAAGATCCTGCTATAACTTCTCAAGAAACAGCAGTAACACACACTAACTGTCCAAATTCCCAAATACATACTCTCTCAACACATCCGCCCACATCGCATACACCGAGGATGGGAGAGTGTCCTCACATGATCCTGGCTGTTAATATAACGTAAAAACAATAAATCAACCAACTATCCAAATTTGTAATGGCTGCCTGTGGGCAATATCGCTTTTCATAGACGCCACAAAAAATGTGTCAATGCACAATATAGGTCGTAGTGGAATGGAATTTGAAAATGTTCAATCAAGAGCTTTTCAAGAAATAGCTGTTATAAATTATTACTCCGAGATGGTCGTCTCCCGGCCATAATGTTTTTAGTTCATCTTAGATGAACTATAGCCATCGTGCACCGTCAATAATCTTTCCCCGTAAGAGACTTCTGCTCAATAACCGAAAGGCCTAGGGTGCCAAATATTATACATGTAGCATACTTGGATGAATCAACAAAGTTTGTTCAAATGAAACCTTGTCCCACTTTCATGGTCACCAGGGTTGAATGTGTTAAAAATCTTTCATACTACTTTTTCTCGGTAACTAAAAGGCCTATGGTGCTAAAATTATGCATGTACAGTGTAGCATGCCGGGATGAAGGGCTACCAAGTGTGTTAAAATGAAATACCTTGACCTGATTTCAAGGTCACAGGGATCAAATATGTTAAAATCTGTCAGCATATTCTCAATAACCGAAAGGTCTAGGGTACTGGTATTTGGCTTATAACATACTTTGATAAAGGTCTACAAAGTTTGTTAAAATGAATGACCTCGACCTACTCTTGTTTTAGACTTATTTTTGAATGGTTATCAACTGGATTTTTTCTTCATAATTTTTCAGAATCCGAAAAAAATTCTGAATCTACGTGTATCGGGCCTTTAACATTTTGAGCTCTCGTCGGTAAGGGGAATAACTCGTGCGATCTTAAAACGTATAAACTCACATTCTGGATCATACGGTATTCAGATTTCTCAAAATTCTGTTCAGTCAAGTACATTTTATAGGCTTGTATTAGTTAAACTGTTTGACCAAAGATTTCATGAACATTTTCCTTAAAAAAAACTATCTTGCCCAAGCATATACGTGATTTCGATGAAAGCGTTTTGTAGACATGTAGACGACATTTTCTGACTTAGATATTTAGTGACGGTTAGATATTTTCTGACAAGCTGTCATAACGCAAAGATAGCTGCTGCGACAAATTCATGTACCACAAGGAACATTTTAAATTGCATTAAACTGCTAAACAGAATTAAAGTGATGCAAAGGGATTTTACAATGACGTAGAAATGAGCGATGAATACTTTACAGGATTTTAGACTTTTGAATTAAAGGTAACAAAACTGTTAATATATTTAACTCAATAGTCAACACTCGGTCTTGGGGACGACCTGGTCAACTATTTTCTGGTTAGTATTTACAGTGGGGAAAGAAATGGATAGATTTATTTTAGTTTGTTCTAATTTATTCCAGTTACATTTTGTACCTGTTCAGAGGCCCTTTAAGTATGTATAAAAATGACACAGTAACATTTACTATATTACACTCTGGTTTGACCTTAACAGACATAACAGTTCAAGTTGAACTTCGTTTTAGAAGGAGAAACGATTACATGTACATCCAGATCTGCAGTTTCAAATATTTCGAATTTCACTAACACCGATACAAGTTTGACAGAACAGCTGTTTGTTGATGATACTGTATATATCACGAAGACGTGAACAATTGCCGTGCAGTTAAGACGGTGAGCAGTATGTTGTGTAGATTTCAACTATATCTGTAAGCGGTTTCCTAGTAATGAGAGTAGACCATATTGTGGCTGATGAACTTTCCTGTGTCTAGAAGCAGTGTCAATTCCATACAAATTGCACTTTTGCTGAAAATCACTTTTTTTAGTGTGTTTATTTGTTGTATGTTATCGCTCGTGCTCCCGGTGTCGGTATACTATGAGACATTTCAAATATCGAGGAAAGTTACGCAGACACCTACACTACGCTGACACGTGCAGATATCGGGGGCCATCTCCAAACTAAACTGATTAATTTTTATTATTTTTTTTTATTCTCATGAATTTTGTTGTTGTTTGCATTGCTTTTTTAGGTCATCTGACCGCAGGTCTTGGTGGCCTATAGCCATCGTGTCCGTTGTCGGCTTCTTCTCAGTGACGTTAATATTTCGGGGGCCATCTCCAAACAGTTTGCAAACAGCTTCTTCTCAGTAACGTTAAGATTTCGGAGGCCATCTCCAAACTAAACTGATTAATTTTTATTATTATTTTTTTTATTTTCATGAATCTTGTTATTGTTTGCATTGCTTTTTTAGGTCATCTGACCACAGGTCTTGGTGACCTATAGCCATCGTGTCTGTTGTCGTGCGCTGTGCGTAAGCTTTGTTGGGATGAAGTTTTCTCAAACTAATGGCCTTGACTCACTTTCAAGGTCATTTACATCAAATGATCAAACAGTTTGCAAACAGCTTCTTCTCAGAAACGTTAAGACGCATAGTCCTGATAATTAATTGGTAGCATGCTTGGAAACTGCTTCAAGAAAACGGAAATATTTCGAGTGGATCTACAGAGTGCAGCTTTACGGAATGTGAGGGACTAAGTTTTACAAGTGTATTGAATGTTTTCCAGCCAGTCAGATTACTATTTATAATCCTTCGTTACAAATATAATATTATCAATGTCTATGGGTAAAATGTGAACAGAAATATAGGCGATGTCAATATGTCCTTCTTCCCTTCATTTCATCTTCCAATTTCCTTTTCCTCCTCTGTCTCTACTATATATAATTTGATAAAAATGTAAATTCACTGCTGTCCATTATGTAGTTCGTATCGTGTATTAAAGGGAGGGCGGTACTAAGTTGGAAAAACTTGTGTCCAATCCATATTGTCCAATATTATGACAATAAAAATTTGTTTAAACTAAACTATATCTTTTTCTAAGTTTAAATGTACAATAATCTGCGCTATTATATACAGACGTACTGTATTATGTATGCCACTGGTGCCGTCTTCATAGTCGTAAGATTCAACTTCTTCGTTGAAATATATCAAAGAAAATGAAAAAAGAATTTCGGTGTTAAAGTTGAAAATTTAAAAGAGCTGCACAGTACTGTTATTTACACGGTTTAAGTCCTGACACTACTATTGTTTGATGATTATAAGTCATTTCTATAGTTCTATACGCATTTGAGAACTGTTTAACACCAATACACAACTTATATATTTAGGTGTATTAAATTGTCTCCTCCGATACTCGAATTAAAGCTTGACACCCAGATAGTACATGTTATCATAACTTCAAAATATGGTATGCGTAGATGTGTGTTTACCTATTTGTGAAGTCACCATGCGTTGGTCGGCTGTACAGAGGGATATTGAAATAAGTTTTGTATTTATAAATAAATTTTATGAGTATAATGAAGTAGCATTTACTTATTGGGTTTTCTAAGAACAGATGATACACACGCCTCGTGGAGCAAATTGCTGTCGTTTCGTTATCAAAAGGTACACAAAACCCGTGAACGTATTAGTCAGTGTTATAATATTTCCGACAATGAAAAAATTATCGCCTTACGCACTTGACTTCAGTTACAAACTTTACGCTGTACTATACAGACATTACTATACAATTATTTTGAATAACTCCGTCGCAATCTCTACAGGTAAAATTCACCAGACTTGTTCTTGTCAATATAACACACACACATTAATAATAACTGTCAAAAAACAAATTACCCGGTTATTATAAGCAAATCAAAGGCCGGTTATATTTACAACGTCCTATTGGCAAAGCCTATACGGTTATCGTAGCAACTTAATTCATGATTTTGAAATTTCAGCTTACTTTAACACTACTTGTAACAGTACTAAATAAGTCGATCACATCAGTAATTTGAACTACCCTGGTTAACCAGTGGTGTTATGGGTCTCAAAGTAACAACATTTTAGGTTAGGCATGGGTAATGGTATCGCGCCGAAACAATTCTGCCCAAGTCGTGCAGCTAGGGCGTAAGAATTGTACCTGCTGCACCATAGCATGATTCGTAAAAACCAAATGAATTTGGGATCTCATCTTTTCTCTAAAAGGGATCTTATTTTATCTCTAAACAACTTTCTCCTTCCTACTGTCTCCCTTGACGCCACCTAACTTGGGCCTAAAGTTGAGCTTTCGCCTCTTTGAGGGAATGTTTTGGGTTCTGTCACCTGGTCAATACATACATATCAAAGTCTCCCTTAATGGTAGTTATTGCTGCCTGTGTGACACTCAGCATCACGCAAGTAGAATGACTGGTTCACCAGTTGTCTGTATAATGTGACTGGATGAGGTGTCCTTTTGGGAGCCTTCGGCAGTATACTTCAATTTAGTAGAACTTTCCATCGGCAAAAGATCCGAACTATCGCAAGAAGGATTAAAGAAACGCACCGCGGCCTCCAAAATACACACGCTCTCAAACACACACCCACATCATATACACCGGGAGACTGTACTCAAATGACCTCTGGTGTTAATAGGACGTACAAACAATCATCCAACCAACCAAAGAGCATAAAATTTGTAACTTAACATTTGGATGTCTTGTAAAGTAATGTCCATCTGTTGAACGTTGTTTGATAATGAGTGTAAAATTACGAGGTAATGTTAAGTAATGTTGAGCTTCTAATGTTTATCATGACACAAGGCTATAAGTAAACTGAACCGATTATATTAAACTGGTGTTTTAAAATTAAACTGGAAAGAAACATATTTATGTTCTAATATATCTTGACTTTATTTATTTCGCTAGTTTTCCTACATATCCATGGTGTCATGTTGCGACACAAAACGTTATCAGTATCAATACAGATACACACTCTTCTTTCTGAAGAGATGTTCTTACAACTCCTTGTCATAGGGTTTTAATTACAGGTATATTTTACTTTTGACATTTAGCTTAAACTTTTCTTGAAGTTGATGTTAAATACAAAATGAATTAATGATAACCCTTGTTATGGCAGTAAACTTTGAGGAAGCCGATCATACTTCACAGAATGAAGTCTTCTGTAGGAGGTACTTGTAAATTGTCGTCAGCTACCGCCTATCTAATCAGTTTAGTCTTCGACGATATCAACCACCCATAAATTTGTTTAACAGGTGATCTTAAGCAATCATGGTGTCGTTTAAAGGGTGCTTAAACTCCCGTCTCTATAATAATGCAATCGTTCTTATCTGAAGTATTTACACAGTGCGGACAGGAATGAATAGATTTATTTGATTTTGCTATAAGTCATTTTAATTACATTTTGTACCTGTTCAGAGGCCCTTTAAGAATGTATAAAACTGACACCGTAAAAAATTACTGTATTTCACTCTGGAAGGACCTTAACTGACATAACAGTATTAAGATGAACTTCGTTTTAGAAAGATATAAGATTGCATGTACGCCCCGATTTCTAGTTTCAAATATTTTAAATTTCATCAAGACCGATACAAGTTGGACAAAACAGCTGTTTGTATTTGATACTGAATCGATTTTTTAGTTTTAATTTACAATGGCCTCCGCTATTATATACAGCCTTATTGTATTATCTATGCCACTTGTGCCGTCTTCATAGTCGTTATATTCAACGTCTTTGTTGAAATACATTAAAGGAAATGGAAAAAGAATTTACGTTGATTAAGTTTAAAATTTGAAATAGCTGCACATTACTGTTATGTACACGGTTTAAGTCCTGACATTCCTATTGTTCGATTAAAAGTCATTTCTACACACCTTTGGAAAGCAATGCGGTCACAATCGGGCAACTGTTTAATACCAATATACAGCCTATATGTTAAGGTGTATTAACTTGTCTCCTTCGATACTCCTGTTATGGGTTAACACCAAGACAGTTGTTGATTTACACATTAATCCTAACTTAAAAAACGAGAACAGGTACATGTTGATGTCCCTTAATCCAGCATTGGTTGACTACAGATAAATGTGCGTTTTAGATTTGTGGTTTTTAACGAACAATTTACAGTTATAGACAGGTAGGGCCAAACACCGATGTAAAACTATACATTATTTAATTTTATTATTATTATAATTTACAAAAAAACAAAGATGTCATAAAAGCAAACAACAAAAGGTTAAAATCTACAACGTTAAAATAAATTTGTGAAAGTTATCAAAGTAAATCTAAAGCAAACAAATGGTTTATAATATTATGACTCATAGTATATCTTCTTTCAGAATATTACCGATCAAAGGTTGATTGCACATGAACGGTATATCAAATAAACGTATATATATTACAGGTAAAATCCCGTTCGTATGTATACTGTTTCTACATTTGAAAGGGCGAAAAGAAGACGAGGCGTATTCAAACCTTTTAAGAGAGGGCAAAATATAGACAGGGCAAACATTTCCCGTTTCACACCCAGAAAAAAAATCTCATATACATTGAAGTCTGATAGTTGCATCACAACTCTAGTCAACCCAATCACGAAAGCAACACATTAGTGCTTAATCTAAATCATTTGTAAGGAACACAGCTACGTATTTAAATGTAACTTGTGCCATTTTAGGACTTGGACCCAATTTATCCCTCATAACGTAAGCAGTCTTGTGTTAAGGTACATGACCACACTTCTGACATAAAATCTCAGTTCAGATTTATTTAACCTCTAAACCCAGGGCTTTTTTCGAGGCGACTACGGTAATCACACCTGGCTGTATAAGCCCAGGCTACTTAGACAACACTCTCAGTGAATCCTACTGTAAGACCGTCATGCTTGACCGCAGACACCATACTGGCTTCCAAACAGGTTTTGCTGGTGAGGTACTACATTGGGTATTTAACGAAACTGAAACACGTTGTTATGTAAGATTCCATTGAAAATGGATACTGTACCGGCATTAGACCCCAGGTTACCTTGCACTTTACAATTCAAATACATACTATCTGTGTAATTCACCTATACACTGCCCAATATTAGCAAATCCAATGGCAAAATTTATTTCCTTTCAAAAAATTCCAGAGCCATTTCTGGAACTAAAATCATGATAAAAATAGAACAAGTTGATTATCCATTTGTCTGAAATGTACTGCTATCAATATTTTACCTGAGTATTGATTATAAAGACCGAAACATCATTGACAAATGTACCTACCCCCTCAAGTGGTCTGTCGTTACATAGGGTAGGTGAGTTTGCAACACTGAAAGTCAAAATCTAAAATGTTTTTTTCTGGAATTCAAGCATAGGAGTACCTTTGTAAATGTCATATGGTTATTCATAGAAAGGTATAATTTTGTACCTGTTACCTGTTTTGGGATAGATTTTTTTTAAGTTTATACTTATTCTCTCTGTAAACAAACCAACAATTTGGTTTATTAGGAAGAGTTGGTAGACATTTGTGAATACAAGAGTGTTTCATTTCAAAAGAAACACAGGTAAAACCATAGCTACTCTCGTAATCAACCTGGTGTTTGTACTAACTCTTTCAATACAAAATAATATTTACTGAAAGTCTGGTCATGACCTTAAGATTTCCTGGTTCGCTGGTCAGGTGAAATCTGCTGTTAATGTTTGGGTTAGCAGCTTATGGCCGCAGATTTACAGCAACTGTTAAACATAGAGGTTTGCAAATTAACTTTGCAGTATTATTAGTCATTTGACTCACACTAACATCAATGTTAATGTATTTTCTCTAAGTCGAAAAGCAATTAGAAAAACCTTGCTTTGTGCAATAAAGAAAACTTGATGATATATCGGGTTATTAATTTATGCAGGTCTCGGAGTGCTGATAAACTAGATAAAGCCATCATACGGTATCACATGTCCATACCCCACCTTACGGAATAATGTTTTGCCCAATAATGCACTTGTGCCGTGCCTTAACGTGCCGTGTAAAGCCGGGACTATTTTATCACGAGCCTAGTGTGCCACCTGTATTTTCATCATAAGACCCACTAAAGGTCAAAATAAAAGTTTAACGCGAAGTCCTACCTGGTTAGTTTGTATTAAACGTACTTTGATTCAAACTGGAAAGTAATATATTTATGTTCTAATATATCTTGACTTTATTTATTTTGCTGGATGTCCTACATATCCATGGTGTCATGTTGCGACACAAAACGTTATCAGTATCAATAGAGATAGACAATTTTCATTCTGAAGGGATTTACTTACAACTCCTTGTCATAGGGTTTAAATTACAGGTATATTTTACTTTTGACATTTAGCTTAAACTTTTCTGATGTTAAATACAACATGAATCAATGATAACCCTTGTTATAGCAGTAAACTTGGAGGAGGTACTTGTGTCGTCAAATATATAATCAGTTAATCTTCAATGACATCCGACACCCATAGATTTGTTTAACAGGTGATCTTAAGTATTCATGGTGTCGTGTAAAGGGGCTTGAACTCCCCTATCTATAAAAAAGCAATCGTTCGTATCTGAAGTATTTACACAGTGCGGAAAGGAATGAATAGATTTATTTGATTTTGCTATAAGTCATTTTAATTCCATTTTGTAGCTGTTCAGAGGCCCTTTAAGAATATATAAAACTGACACCGTAAACAACTACTATATTTCACTCTGGTGGGACCTTAACTGACATAACAGTATTAAGATGAACTTCGTTTTAGAAAGATATAAGATTGCATGTACGCCCCGATTTCTAGTTTCAAATATTTTAAATTTCATCAAGACCGATACAAGTTGGGCAACACCTGTTATGTACACGGTTTAAGTCCTGACATTCCTATTGTTCGATTAAAACTCATTTCTACACACCTTTAAAAAGCAATGCGGTCACAATCGGGAAACTGTTTAACACCAACACACAGCCTATATGTTTAAGTGTATTAACCTGTCTCCTCCGATAGGCCATTTATGGGTTAACACCAAGACAGTTGTTGATTTACACATTAATCCTAACTTAAAAAACGAGAACAGGTACATGTTGATGTCCCTTAATCCAGCATTGGTTGACTACAGATAAATGTTCATTTTAGATTTGCTTTTTTTTGACGGATTATTGACAGTTATAGACAGGTAGGGCCAAACACCGATGTAAAACTATACATTATTTTATTTTATTATTATTATAATTTACAAAAAAAAACTAAGATTTCATAAAAGCCAACAACAAAAGGTTAAAATCTACAACGTTAAAATAAATTTGTGAAAGTTATCAAAGTAAATCTAAAGCAAACAAATGGTTTATTTAAGGATTAACCTCTGATTTTGTTTAGTTTATTAGATCATAAATCCAATGGAGCACGAGGTAAATTGCGTAAACGCGAAGCGTTTACGTTAAATTTACCGACTGCTCCATTGGATTTATGATCTCATAAACTAAACAAAATCAAAGGTTAATCCTTATATTTACAGTATTTTCCTGTAAATGGTTCATTACTTTTCTGTTCAATTTTGCCCCATCTGCAGACATATATTTCATTTCAAAACTTACAAACGTGAAAACAGTTCAATAAATGTAACAGCATGAAGTTTGCATAAGCCGTAGCTAGCCCCGCCCTTGCCAATTGTTAATGACGTCATACAATTGTGATTCGAACGGGATAATTTGCATAGCTCCACCCACATGTACTGTTGTTGACGTCATATAAACTGTGCACGTTCCTAAGTATAGTTACTGGAAAATAACTCTAGTTTGCATTACAATGGTTATCGAGTGAATATCAGTGTAGACTGTAAATAAAATATTATGACTCATAGTATATCTTCTTTCAGAATATTACTAATCAAAGGTTGATTGCACATGAACGGTATATCGAATAAACGTATAGATATTACAGGTAAAATCCCGTGCGTATGTATAGTGTTTCTACATGTGAAAGGGCGAAAAGAAGACGAGGCGTATTCAAACCTTTTTAAGAGAAAGCAAAATATAGACAGGGCAAAAATTTCCGGTTTCACACCCAGAAAAAAACCCTAATATACATTGAAATATGATAGTTGCATCACAACTCTAGTCAACCCAATCACGAAAGCAACATATTGGTGCTTAATCTAAATCATTTGTAAGGAACACAGCTACGTATTTAAATGCTACTTGTGCCATTTTAGGACTAGGATCAAATGCTATCCCTCATAACGTTAGTAGTCTTGTGTTAAGATTTCCTGAATCGCTGGTCAGGTGAAATATGCTGTAAATGTTTGGGTGGGCAGCTTATGACTGCAGTTTGCAGAACTTGATGTTTACTTGGATGTGACAAAGATTAACATGGCGGATGTCGTCGATGAAGCAGAAAACGCTTACTCTTCCGGAACACCTGGTCTTATTCTCTTGTACTTTTGCAAGGGTCTGGATCTTTCCTTTGTTCATATTTTGCCCCTGGTTTAATCGATTTTGAGTTTGGATTATGATTATGTTAACGCTTCGGTATTCTCTTATTTATTTTAAAGCAACTGTTATGTATAGTCTGTACCTATTAAACAAACATAAGTTTGCAAATTTACTTTGCCGTATTATTAATTATTTGCTTCACCACACTAACCATCAGTGCAATGTATTTTCTTCGAGATGAAATACAAATAGAAAATCCTTGCTTTGTGCAATAAAGACGACTTGATATCTCGGACTATTAATTTATGCAGGTCTTGGATTGTTTATAAACTAGGTAAAGCCGTCATACGGTACCTCGCCTAACGGAAGAGTGTTTTGCCCGTTAATACCGTTTAAAACCGGGACTGTGTGATCACGAGCCTGGCGTGCCACCTGTATATTCATCATAAGGCCCACTAAACGTAAAAAAAGTCTAACGCGGTCGTGAAGTCCTATCTGTTTAGTTTGTATGAAACTTAATCTGGGTTTTAATATGGCATCACGAATGGGACACGGACCTATCGTGGCCGTGAGTTCATACATATGTATCGTGTTCGTTTGTATTTGACTTAATTTGGGATAGGAACTTTGAGTTATGGAATTTGATGCTGATATTGATTTATTTAAAGCAAGACTCAGTTGTTGACATTTTCCTAAATTCTCAACGTGTTTCATGGTAAAACAACCTTCGAATTCTAGGACCGGCCCGGCCTTCGAATAGAACATATTGTTTACCTCATCTAAGCAAAAGCTGAACATTAAAGTTTAACTTTATCCTCTTGTAAGAGTAAGACAAAAAAATGGCAGCCCTAAGTTTCTTAAATTGTATCATCACGATACCAAAACGAATTATCATATCACCTCACAGTATATGTGACACAGCAAATAACCCACCGATAGGGTCTGATTCTTTAGGGATTAGCCAAAAGATAGAATACTGCAGTTTTCCGATTGTATGACCTTATATTTACACCTCTCCCTTCTCGTGTTTAGTAAACTCTGACTGCGAATATATTACCGTATACGCAGTAAAAAAAGGCTCGGCGGATTGATATTTGTTCAAATATGGCGTCGTTCACGCTTCAGAAAAATAAGTATTCCCTGTCGGCCATTGTTTGGTTCTTACAAGATTTTGAAACATGGAACATATATGGAATCAGTTTCTTTTGATTAAACAATAAAAAGTTTCTAGCAAACTTTTGATTCCAAATGATGCGCATTCGAAATTATTTGACGGTAACGCAAACATGGCGGCGCCCTGCAGTGATGACGTCTGACGTCGGACCGCGTCCCAACCAGAGCACTGTGTCAATGCGTGTACATAACGACCGTTATAAATAAAGAAATAAATTCGACTTGCTAGAAATATGATTTAATACCAAATTTACATACAGTTGTATGATGTTATGAAGAAAAATGGTGTTGTTAACAGTGTATTTTCTACATCTACCAATATATTGATGGAATCCAATGGGACTACGTTATCTTAGCAAACACGGCCATCATAGTTACCATCTTAGCAACCCGTTTCAAATGCTTTTTTCTTCGTATAGCACTTGAAAATTAATAATGGTGTAAATATAAGGATTGTACCTCATTTTGACTGCGTATACGGTAGTATGCCCGCAGTTGGCAACGAACATATTCACTATGGAGCGCTAACGCGCACCATAGAATATGTTCGTTGCCAACTGCGGGCATGCTACCGTATACGCAGTCAAAATGAGGTACAATCCTTATTTATCATTATCATAATCAGAAAGATGACGTAACACAGACGCATAAGGCACATATTAAAATTAGTAAAAGATACAATATGCCGGAAAATAAATTAACCTATATGATACAGCTGTTTCGTCAACACCGATTAATCTTATCTAAGGGTTCTGCTGTTACATTTTTATTTAAAAATATGCAAATGTGGCAACATTTAGACCCTAGTTAAATTTCTTTTATTTTTCGCAATATCTATACTCTTATATATTATTTATATATATATCAAATGACCTTTTAGTGCGGATTTATGCAGATGTGGAATAGATGGATTTTGATATATGGTTTTCAGCTGAAATGATCCTCCGATGGTCCCGACAAAGTGTTGATATTTCAAAATTCTCAAGTTCCAACAGTGGTATTGAACTGAAATAATCCTGAGATGGTCCCGCCAAAGTGTTGATATTGCAAACCTCTTCTCAACTTCAACCAGTGGTATGAGCTGAAGTAATCTTGAGATGGTCCCGACAAAGTGTTGATATTTCAAATTTCTTCTCAAGTTCAACAAGCGGTATTGAGCTGAAATAATCCTGAGATTGTCTCGACAAAGTGTTGATATTTCAAACCTCTTCTCAAGTTCAACCAGTGGTATGAGCTGAAATAATCCTGAGATTGTCTCGACAAAGTGTTGATATTTCAAACTTCTTTCAGGTTCCACAAATGGTAATGAGCTGAAATAATCCCGAGATGGTCCCGAGAAAGTATTGTTATTTATTGGGTCGGTCCGAAATCCAAGATGGCCGCCATCTTGAAAAACCACATTCAAACTTCTTCCCAAGTTCCAAAAGTGATATTGAGCTGAAACTTACCTGAGTTATCTTGGGATTGGTTTTTTTCGGGTAGGTCCGAAATTCAAGATGGCCTCCACAGCTGCCATTTTGAAAAACATATTTCAAACTTATACTCAAGTTCCACCAGAGGTTTTGAGCCTACACTTTCCTGAAATAATCCGAGGACGGTCCAGACCAAACGTTATTCGAGTCGGTCAAAGATGACCGCCATAGCCGCCATCTTGAAAAAAACACATTCAACACTTCTAATCAAGTTCCACCAGTGGTATTGAGCTAAAACTTGCTTGGGTGATCCCGGGACGGTCCTGAACAAGTATTGATATTTTTCGGGTCGGTCCGAAATCCAAGATTGCTGTCACAGCTGCCATCTTGAAAACATAGTTTAAACTTCTTCTCAAGCTCCACTGGTACAGTTGTCTAGAAAATATGTTGAGAAGTCCATTAGAGTTTTGTTAATTTGAAAGTTCGAAAAAAGCTTAAATGGCAACCTATGCGCCCTTTTTGCAACATGATTGTGCAATTACTGTTTTCAACAGTAGTATGGTGTACATTCAATCGGTACAATGTACGTGTAGTCACATGAGCGTCGAGGCCCTTGGGCCTCTTGTTTTTTTATTATCATTTGTTTGATAGATAAAACGTTTTTTTTTTCACATGATTTGTTAACAAGCCACTATTAATTTCGGTTTGCTTTTTAACAAATCACTTGTATTCCCGAGAACATTAAAAAGGATCATTTTTTAATATCTCCTTTTCAAAGATAAAATGTCGTGTACACATGATTTGTTTAAAAGTGTATTCGGTTAGCCTTTTGTTTATTGGAAATGACAAGCCCCACAGAGTATCATCTTGCATCAAAACACCAGTCTACTTTTGTCTCGGAACCACCAATACACAAATTATACGCCAGCTGTTGCCAATACACTGCTGTGATAAGTACATCCACACAGCCGATTAACAGTTTTCGTTCAACGACTCGCTTAAATGGCCAGTATATATTCAAATCATTATTTACATAATAAACAGTATGTGCTAGAATAGAAAAAGCTCTCCCATGTTTGAAAGTCATAAGTTACACGCACCTGTCGTATAATTCATTAAATAATCACCCGTTATTCCGGAATACACAAACCAAGGATGTCGCAGATAGCCAACAGCTGTTTGTGTCAGATACACCTGGCTCACTCGAAGGTATATGTATAGCTTGTTTGACTTAGTAAAATGACTTTTTTTCTCTCTCTCTTCAATAATCTAGGAAATAATGCCAGACAAAACCATTCCGTCATAAGGTCATCTGCACATATCGTATTCATAACTATTGAAGACAAATACACCTGTTCAAGTATATTTATTTTGATACGCATAGCGCCAGGCGCAACTTTGCTATTAAATCGGCGAAATCTTAAAACAAGTAGTAAACACAATGCCAACAAGACGAGTTGTTGGCATCGTGTTCAATAACCGTAAAGAAATAAGTTAAAACGGGTGAATACACATCGATTTAATGTTATCTTCAATGTGTCCACTGCTACACACAAAACCTGAACACATAATTCCATACTCTCACACCTGTTCATCACTAGTTTCTACCACAGTTCCTTATGTAGGGAAACTGCTTACTCGCTGATTTCAATTCCATGATTACGAGGAGGGAGCAAAAGAGTGATTCACATAACTTGCAACTATAATATGATTCGAGTTCGGCAGCTGGTGTTGATCACTTACAGCAATCTCACCGACATTAACAGCCGCCCGCTGGTTGCTGGGACATTGTAAGTCCATAACATGAGTATGTTCAGTTACGAGAAGCTGGTGTCCAGCAGTGGCCAAATTGGGCTGACGAGTGTGGTCAGTGATAACCAGTTCTCCATGCTGCTCGTTCAGTTCTTCATTGATTTTATCTGAAGGATGATTCAAGACTAACGCAGAATTTGTATGATTTAGCTGAGTTGATGCATTTACTCCATCAAAAAATTGCGCATGGTTAAGGCGAGATTCTAGAGAGAAAAACGGTTGATTTGAAATAACTAACAGATGATAAGATCTTTCGCCTCTATGTGATATATTATCCGGATTTTTCGTTGATTTTCCATTCCCGATGATCCTCTACTCCGTCTATGTTTTCAGGGTTGGTATCCAGATTGGAAACACGGCAACTACGAACGACAAAGTGTGATATTACTATATCCAGAAGCTTGCTGGCATTCGACAAAAAGAAACTCTCTTTGTTATCAAATTCTGTTTTAAAACTAGTTTTCTTCAAGGTTCTGTTGAACTTCAGATGTTCTTCAAACAAATAATTCTCAGTGGAATGAACAGAGCTTTCTGGTATCGTTGGTATTATTACTGTTCCTCAATAAATAATGAACTGTGTTAGCCATGGTGCAATGTTCAACAAAATATCTTAAACATATTGTGTTGCTAGATGGAAATCTCCTATTACACACGACAGGGTTATCCATTGTCAGTGTAATGTGCCCGTGTGGGTGCACTGTCAGTGGCCTTCGACATTATACGTCAGTGTTCAAAACATTTGGTAGCACTTGCAGCGCTGTTTTACCAATAGATTGTCTGACACAAATTAGGTACTCACTCAAGCGGTAGATCTGTTGATTATCTCGAGAAGCGGTTTTAATGGGCGGTTATCCAAGATCGTTTACCTGATACAGGTCGATTACGTCAAGGTTCAATGTATTTTTATAGAGGTATTTATATTTTCAATGTTAATATAAAGGGGTAGTATAGTTATTAGAAGTAATTTTCAAGCGATCCTAGTGTAATCAGATATTTTCTAATCACATTTTACCAAATACAATCTGCCTCGGGTATTTATGCATATAAAGGTTACTGTACATCTAAAGATAAACGCAAATTGTGAACATTCAATTGTACTTCTCAAGTGTTAGGATCTTTTGATTTTCTCGCGAAATACAACAGATTTAATTGGCTGGACATGTTAAATCGTTAACTGCTATTATCCATGATCGGGTACCTTGTACATGTCGATTACGCCAAGGTATATAATTTTAGTTGTTGTGTACTTAAAGGGATAGTTAAGTTATAAGTAGTTATTTTCGAGAGATCACGAGTAACTGTTTACATCAATAGCACCTGCACCTCGACCGGTTATTGTTAGGATACATTAAAAGTCACTATATTGAATCATTATCTTTTCAATTAAAGTAGATTCGGTATATTAATTTCACAAATCTGGTCATTAAAAAGGGAAAACATTATGATGACATTAAGCAGAAAGTTATATTCTAAACTTCATAGTCTGACCAATCTCTAGATTGTGAACAAAAGAAACTTTGATATGTGCTTTGGTTTCATTTGATCAATTTTCACGCCCTATTAAGGCTTAGGTACTTAGGACGTTATATAGGTGATATATTGAGTCCACGTGTATTTAACAGTATTTGTTATGTTTATAAGCCTGTTTGTCGCAGAACTGGTCTCGACTCTATAGTGCCACCACACTGAATTATATTATACTACCAGAGGCCCCCGACCGAATACCTCTTTCCGAGCTACGGTTTACATACCAGTCGTTCAACCCCTAAAATGCTTAGCATCATGCAATATAAATACAATTTTAAAATTAGAACCATGGTATGTCTCGGTTAGGGGACAGAACCCAAAGACTCGTCGAATTGTGTACTGCATTCAGTTATATGTTCCGAGTCTCTATCTGTTCTAAAAGCCTCTGATATACAAACTTAAAGAAAATGTTATGGTTGCACAATTTAACCTCTAAACGGTTTGTTACTCGGTCTCCGGACATACCAGGTAATGAAAAGGTCAATCGTGCTGCTAAAAATCCATTCAATGACATAAAATTCAACATAGATGTAGATAGGAGTGCTGGAAAGAGGACTTCCTTACCCATCTCCGGAGGGTAAGTCATGCGTTCACCAACCAATTTTTATTGATTAAAATATGAAAACCAGACTCAATGCATAGCGTCAAATTGTTTTCAGGATTTGTATGCACCTGCCATGAAATTGGGGACCTATAGTTACCCATGTCCATTCAGTCCCGTCCCATGGTTATGTAACCAGCTTAATTAAATAACTGCTGATGCTAAATTAAATAACTACTGATGCGATTGTCATCAAACTTCGCATATAAGTCTGATTTCCTGTTGTGCACCTTGCTATATTTCCGGATCAAGCATACAAGATGCTTTCAACGGCCTCTGATTGGCCTCACAATGTGTATCATGATTGCGTTCACCTTTGTATGCACTGCAATGGTATATCTTGTTATAAGGTAGGGATCAAAACCAAATAGAAGTGAACAAGCATATTTGGCCCGACCCTGAAGGTTTGGGGGTTGTCAACCTGTCAATTTATACAATTTTGATTTCGAATTGCTTCAAAATATTTTAAACAAAATCAATTGATTTGTATTTGTTTAGTTCCTGAAGGGTTAAACCAATATAGTTAATAATCCTTTTTGGCCCTGCCCCTCAGCCCCCTGGGGGTTAGTCCTACAATTAGTACACTTTTGAATCCTGAGCGCATATGGATGTTTCCTGCCAAATTAGGTTGATTTTCAATCAGTGGTTATCGAGAAGAAATCGCTTAAACCAATAAAGTAAACAAGGACATAGTCGTCAAGAACCCTGCCCTATGCAAATATGTAACATAAATGGCGTCGAAGTGGGAATGATGCATAGAAACAGCAGCCTTATTAAATATGCGCAATATTAGCAGTAAGAGGCTCTAGTAAAAGGTTCACCCTACAAGCAAATATCATAACAACCCAACTTTTATTTCCAAAGATATCGTGTAAAAACCAATAAGCGAATCAGGACACAGCAGCCGCATAAGATATACGCAGAATAAGCTGATATCAAACTTGAGCAAAGGGGGTTAGGTAGTAAGTCTACCAAGCAAGTTTCATCAAAATCCGATCATTCCTTCAAATTTTATATCGTGCGATAAGCTAACCGGACGGACGGACAGACCAATTTGTATATCCCCCTCCAACTTAGTTTGGCTTGGGATAATAATACCTTGCGGCCCCGCCCTTCAGTGGGTTCAGTCCGACCATTAGTACAATTATAAATTCTTAACACCTATGGATGTTCCTGCCACATTACATTACAGCTGTAGGTTGATTTCAGATTAGTGGTTTTGGAGAAGTCTTTCGCCACGGTATGGCATATCACATTGGTCCTTCGGACCAGTTGAGATTAAAGTAGTAAGCAAATAGAAATTCGTTAGCACAAACATGACTAATTGTTTAACATCAAAATGTACAGGGGAAGGTAATGTTTTTAGAAGTCAGATTTACCTGTATATTTTTGTCATGTTATGATGTGACAGTATAATGAGAGATAATATGTAAAGGGAAAACGTATTGCGAAGAATTTTTTTTTTAACTAGTATGACAGTGGCTTATACGTAAACACGTAGCGTTAAATTCACTGACTTTTTAACAATACTATAATGTTCATTGCCGAATGTGGTAAAATTTAGATTTATTTAAAGATAACAAAACTATAAATAATTATCATTCTAAACTTTGTAAGTAATTTGATGAATTGCATATTGTTTAACTGATATATATAATACTTTTATAAAAGAAATTGAGAATACCGAAGCGTCAAAATAATTTTGAGAAATATTTTCGTAAAAGAACAAGTCAGAGAATGGGAACATGTGTTCAAGAAAAGTAAGCATTGTATGTCTAATCGAAGACACCGCTGTGTATTTTAGTAAGTAATGTGATAAATATGATATTGATATATACAAAGTGTATTATTGAAATTGAAGAATTGGATTGTGTGATAAAGTGTCTCATAGTTCGAAATCGGACATTTTTGTAATAATATGTTAATTGTTTTTTTTATGAATTGTATTGAAACATATGACACTTAAATAAACTACTTACTTCCAGTAAAAACATCTACCTGAAGTTATAGTTAAAGTATAAAAATGTAGGCTTTTATTAACAGCTGCCTCGGTGCAATCCAGAAATTTAGTGTCAGATTAGACACTATACATTATAAAAAATAGGTTGTGTATTGGTGTTCAACATGTACTTCAATTATTATTACTGCATTGCTTCCCGAAGGTAAATTCGTATTACTAATACTTACACGTGGCGAATGTCAAGTTTTAGGAAATTGCAGGTCTTTTTGAAATGTTATGTGTTTGTCAAATGGATTTATTTACATTTGCGCTGCAAACCACCATATGAATATTACCAGTAAAAATGCCTTTCATAAAAGTATGAAAGCAATGGTTTTCGAGACGTAGCACGTGGTTTAATTATGACGTCATTGATCAAGCTTGTTAAATGATAGTCTTTTCGGGCCGCTTCGAATAACATGGAGATTGCCCTTGCGTCAAACGCTCAAATGACTTGTCATTATCATTGGCGCCAAATTCATTCAAGCCTGGCTGTTCCGCCAATGTCGTTTAAATGACGACGCCTATAGAAGCGCAGCTAATAAACTAATTATTTGGAAAAAAATATAAATGGAATTCAGTATCTGTGTTTTAGTAAAAATGTAAATATATGGATTGAAAGTCATTTTTTTTTAACTTTCATAGTGCTATAAAAGGTCAGCCGTTACATCCATATTAAGCATGAAGCCCTAGCGGGCTTCATTTAATATGGATGTAACGGCCGGCTTTTCATAGCACTATGAAAGTTAACAAATGACTTTCAATTCTTATGTGACAAAGATTTACATGGCGGGTGTCCGGTACACCTGGTCATATTCTCTTGTACTTTTACAAGAGTCTCCATGTAAATCTTTCATTTGTTCATATTTTGCCCCTGGTTTAATCGATTTTGAGTTTGGATTAAGATTTTATTAAGGCTTCGGTATTCTCTTATTTATTTGTCTAATGTGGTCCACGTATTGCTAACCTTTTTTGAAAGGTACACAACTTGTCTATTTATCGGCGAAGCTGGAAGCCAAGATGTTGGAACTCCAAAATAGTTGTCGGCTTACATGTAATCCTTATTCACTTCTTTAACGAAGTCAAAGTTCGAATTTTTTCATGAATTTCTGAATCGAAAATAACAGAGTTAAGGCATGTCGTAATTAGAAAAACAAAGTGAAGATAAAAGAAGCGGGAACCTTGGAATAAAAAAAACATTTAAGGTAAAACTGGAAAGTAATATTTTAGTAATTAATATAACATTATGTCAATTACACTTGTTACAACTTATATCTGTATATATTTGATTGACCCTTACCCAATATAAAATATATACACAGCAGGTAATTCAATGACTCATAGCAGTCCTATAGACATTTTCTTTTTTACACCTAAATCAAATAAACCAGATCACATATGTGTGCATTCTCAGATAAGAACGATTGTTTTATTTGATACAACACCTGTAATCCTTTATATTCTGCCCGTGAAACACAAGAAAGAACGACTGACGGTATCGCATGACTGATCGGGGCACTTCTTTTATGTGGTGTAAATAAATAGCACAGATTTCAAGTTTACAACATGCAAAGTTAAGTCAACATTTTGGCAAGTGTTCAAATTTTAATACATATGACTACAAAAGATGTATTCACATTCAGAGTATTGTTTCACAATTTTTTTCATAGGTTTATCACAGTACATGTGTCTGTCCCATTAAAGTTAGTTGAGGGGTCGCACAGCTTGTATTACCCGATGTGTGGTGTGTGAATGATGTGTCAACAGTACGTTCACCAAGTGTGCACGATGTTAGAACGATGCGATCATTGGCGATTATGTCTCCCGCACATCTGTGCGCACGATAAACTAACATTGTGCGATGACAATCGTAGTTTCAATCGAGAGATGACTTAACTAATCTTTCCTTTGTTCATATTTTGCCCCCCGTTTAATCGATTTTGAGTTTGGATTATGATTTGGGAATTATCTTCACCATAGATACGATTTTGTGCTTTTTTAAACAAATAAAAAGCACAAGTTTACTTTCAACACAAACAGACACGTTTTCATTCCGGTAAACATTGTCAGTTTTTACCTGCACATAGTCCATATTTTATACCTCTCTGGCCCTATGCAGTTACACAGGTAAAGTGGGGGTTCATAAAACTAATTATAATGATCAGTTTTGTTCTCACAACGGTCACTCGGTACCACTCAGTAGCTGTCGTGGCGGATCGCCAGACACAGGCAGGTAATTAACTCCGGCATGCTGTTTACAAGTTCTGTTACCTGGGAGCTGAACCCGTTTTTTAATGTCTCATGCTCACTGTAATACAATTCACTGTATATTGTAAATTTAATCTCGTCTCAATGAATTGGATGCGAATTATAAAGTGTTTCGATAAGAGGGTCCCGTATCTTTTTATTCCGTAATATTTAGCGACCAGTTGTACCAAATTTGTGTGTTTGTAGCCGCACAGATGAACAAACGATCTTTAGATCGCCCATTTTCGGGCACCATGGGCAAACAATTTATGAACGGTGTGTGTTAGATGTACGCACGCATTTGTTGTGCGTTGTACGTTACTACAACTGTAATTGTCAACAACACTGATATTGTTATGTAATTGGTCAACTATTAGTATTTATCGCTTATTTTTAGACGAAATTTAGGCCTTATGGGACCAACATCGTCGATTTATACAGAACTGCTTCCTCTTCTGTCAAGAAGTTTTTAGTTAATTTTGTTAATAAACATGAACATCCATCTAAATAGAAGAATGTTATGGTATGGGGTCAGTCCCTGCACTCGAGGATACCTTAGACCAAATTTTGATATACTTCAATTTAGAGACTGTTATTCCTCTGCCTGGGGCCAGAACCGATAGCCTTCCTCCCAGGGGCGAACGCTCAACTAAAGGCCAAACGTGAGGTTGCGCCAAGGGAGACATTATTAAGGAGAAAGTTGTTTAGAAATAATAGAAAAGATAAGATCCAAAGATTAATCGCCTTCTACGAACATGCAATTAGGGCAGCAGGTACAATTATTAAGCCCTTCCTGCAGGGCAGTATTATTAACCATGAACGATGTTATATATATATAAATATATTCAATTGTCCCGGCTGAACTGCAAATATTGACTAAAATTGTACTGCTACTTTCATTGGTTTATTCGTTGGGCGCTTCTTAATTCGGGATCTTATCTTTTCTCCAAAAAGCTTTATACTTCCTTATCACTGACTCATTGTGGCCTTTAGTTGAGTGTTGCCTCTACGAGGAAGGGGTGTTTTTGTTACTTTTACCTGTTTCATTCTTCACAATGCTTAAGTCGGTCAAATTGTTGAAATGAAACTGATTTGATGTAATGGTGTGGTGTGGTAAACTTAAAACAGAATAAATATATACACTGTATATACAGAGACTACAATCAATGTAAACAATACTAAAAAGATTTGTTTTTTAAATTTACAACTACCATGGCAGCTCATGTATGCCATCATTTATGTTAACTAGTCATTCGGCAGATGCTTTTACATACGTATACTGTTAATCGTGATCTCTTTAAAATACAGTTTGTACAAATACACTACCCCTTTAAGGCGCACCGGTACTTCTGACCTGGTTGGTTTAACATGCTAGAATCTACAAACAATAACTCCTAGGTAGGCACCACATTCCTGTACCTGGAACTCTTGTTAACGATTTCTATTGTTAAAACACGAGTGTCACCATGCCTTCTGTGTATGTTGAACTTTAAAAAGATATCGTGTGCCAATTTATTTAATTGTACAGTTGTATTCGCTATTATGCGAGTGACATAATCTGTATCAAGTATCTGTGTTGGTTACCCAATACTTGGAGGGAAAAGATATTGGAATGTGTTTCTGTTTGCATAATTTGAAATGTCTGTTGACGCTTCTGATTTCTCTGCTTGTTAACTACCCTGTATTGAAGGATGCCTCACGTTAATGCTGGAAGAAATAATAAATGAAGAATTAAAGATTCTAAATTAAGTCGCAATTTACGATCATGCAATTTGGGCACCAGGTAAATTATTTAATACGTTTGCCAAAATATCCTAAAATTATGTAATGACCGCGTCAGTCTCAGATAATGTATCATTCTAACACTGAAGTGGGTTATGTATTACCCCGAATCCGAGTTGAGGGATTGTGTGGTACTATTGTAGACCTATTTGACTGTAACACCAATTCGGCACATATCGTTCGGTGATTTTGACAATATCGGATCCTGAAAACAGCAAAAGAATAGGAAATAAAAGAAATAGTTTTGATACAGAGTTCCGTGAAAATAAACAAGGAGAAAAGAGTACTAAGGTATCCTCTGATTTTGGTTGACGATACCTGCCCGGTATACAAGGTCACGGCAACCTCTGAATAAAACATTTCCGTGGGGCAGGCTCTCGGACGGCCCTGTGGGTCGTGGGTACGAGTACACAATCGTTACACTTTCAAAATATATCTTTTCCTTTTCGATAAACAAGTCTTCCTCTGCTTATGACACCTATTTCCCCCCAAATTACCAAGAACGATCCTGATTGTGTCCTATAAACTAGTGAATTTTCCTTGCAAGACCGTAATTAATGAAAGAAATACATACAAACAGAAGACATGTTTTAACAACGGATTCATACCTACGATTATAGTCCGACAAATGTTGGAGCTATACATAGCTGTAGATGTGAAACCGAATGTGTTAGGTGTGTGCGAATAGTGGCAACTACATCAGTGAATGATGTTGTAATTAGACGTGTGTCATCAACAACACTCTGATGCTTTACAAACCTACTTAGCAGGGATCACTACTTACATATATATTATACCCTATTCATTTAAGTGCCTATACGATACTAGTAGTTGCTCCGGTCACTATTTTCGTATATTGGCCAAGAGTCGAAGCCTACGGGCCGACGCTATATATTTTAACGTCATAATTGCAGAATGACTTAATATACAATTATTCCAGACAATGAGCAAAATGGCATATGACTTAATGTCTATTTTTATTGTATATTATGTGGTCTTATTGGATAGGTTCGGTATAATATAACAAATATTGCATGTCACTTCGCTTCGGTCCATATACATATTTTTGGGTGACTGACCAATCCATAATTATCTATTATGGCCCTGTTGAGAGGGCACTATTGCCTCATAGTATGGTCGAGTGATGGGATAGTACCTGAGCCAAAGGCTTAGTACATCAATCTTTAATTTAAATACATATGTATACAGCAAAACTCGTTCTATTGTGATATACCATGGCCAGCTTTGGGTCGTTTCCAGAGTCAGCCATTGTCAAGCAGAACAGTAGCACGGCGTAATGTGACGTAACTTAATAGTGACGTCATAATATATTCACGTTGAACATCGCACCAAATTTGATAGTGCCCGGGTGAGCGGGCCCTATCGCTTCATAGCACCCATGTGTGTAGCCAATGGGAAGGTAATGATGCACTAAACTCATATATTGCCCTCAGTGTCATACAACGTTTGTTAAATAATAAACTGATTTTTGAATTTAACTGATCATATTGCATTTGACTGATATGAATCAAATCGGCTTTTACTGAAAGCGATACTTAATACAAACTCGCTTTACACATACCGGGAAACCGCCCTTAAACGACACTAGTTGTTCGTAGGGTGTACAAATGGGGGGAAAACCCTAACAATATCCCTTTAAACTCCAGGGTTACCAATCATTCCGCGCTGACGCTGAAGCGTATACCTGTCATATTCCTTAAAGGGCATAATTTAGCAGTGATTTTATCCCGGGTATTCCTAAATCAGGTGGTAAAAAGCATCTAACAAATAAATTACTGTCGTCTATTATCATAAGTACTTACCAATAGTAATTGAATTATGTGGTCTAATATTACTGACGGCGATGGTTATCGTCTCACGCATATGCATTCAACTTCACGCTTCACTATACGACTGTTATACAATTATTTTGAATTACCAAGTAAAACTCTACACAAGTAAAATTTTCACTTAAATATCGGGGTAACTGAAACACTGATACACACAATTCAATTGTCGTAAAACTAGTATCATATGCAAATACCAGACAAATGTTAATAGAAAATCTACACCTTCAAAATTGAAGAAGACACTTATCCATGCATGGATTCGCATTTTAATATCTTGTAATATTTCTTTCCAATGTGTTGCGCGGCAGAATGATCTTATATTATTTATGTAGCATCATCGATATCCAGGGGTTACATTCATCTACGCGTTGACACACTTGGAATATGCCATGGAAAAATTAAAGTCAGTCGTGTTGTAATAGAAACTAATTTTTACAATTGACCTGAGGCCTTCAGCTTCCTGTCCTGGACGTTCAATTAAAATGCACCTTTGGCATCCATGATCACTCTTGTTATAGCAGAAACCATGCAGTAGTCAGAAAAACATCAGAGAATACCAAAGCGTCAACAAAACCATAAACCGAACTCATAATCGATTAAACTAGAGACCAAATTTGAAAAAAGAAAATATTTACATGGAGACCTTCGTAAAAGTACAAGAGAGTAAGACCAGTTGTTTCGGAAGAGTAACCGTTTCCTGCTTTATCGACGGCACCCGCCATAAAAATCTTTAACACTTCCAAGTAAACATCAATCCTCAAAATGAGAATTTAGTCATCGTTGTCAATCACAAAATGTAAGCATACTCAAAAACGCCCATCTTCATGCAGAATTTTTTCTCGACGAGACCAAGATGCCGACCATAAGACCCATAATCTCCATGCACCTGCATCTTTCGTATCCCTGTGCCATAAGTTTTAATAGTTAATATATTTCATGTATTCGTTTTCATATTATAAATCTGTTTTTACTAAAGTGACATTTGGTTATCATACAAAAGTGAGCTCCCTTACCTCTTAGGCAAATATGAGGTCGTTTAAAAGTTGTTTGAAATCCCATTATGTAAAATAAACTATCGTTCTGACACGATTAATTTACAACGTGATAATGGGATTGTTAAGCTTAAGTGTATAACAAATCATTGATATCTCACGTAATGTGACAATGTGTTTAGTACAGTCAATGTAGTTATCTGTGGTGTGTTTGCTTCAGATTACCTGGTTGATGTAAACAAGTACTGGACACCTGTGTGTATGTCAATTCTTGTGTAGTTTGATTGGCGTTTGACCTTTTTATCAGGCCTATCAAACCACCAAAGTATATGTGTGCCTTCCAGATTTTAATTTGGATGAGATGTTTTATAATTACTCTCATATGGTTTAGTTTGGTTTATTTTGTTTTACGTCCTGTTACCAGCCAGTGTAATTTAAGGATGTGCCAGGTTTTTGAGGTGGAGGAAAGCCGGAGTACACGGAGAAAAACCCCCCGACCTACAGTGAGTACCTGGCAACTGCCCCACATGGGATTCAAACTCTTAACTAAGAGGTGGAGGACTAGGAATAGAATGTTGGAACAACTTAACCACTCGGCCCCCGCGGCAATTAAAAAAATCATGTTTGACCAATTTATGTCATAATGTTGTAATATCAATTTACTTAAATTTTGACGGTAGGTTTTAACGTTTTAAAAATTGAAAATGTATTCCTACAAAAAATTCATTCCAAAAACATATGTTCAAACGTTAAATTAATGTGCACCAAAATAATCGCTCTTGTTAAAACAATAAATTTGGGGGCTTTCGAACTTTTTTTCGAAATTCTTCTGTTGTACTAATGTGTCAAGTGTCGTTTAGATAATCAGTCTAATCGGTTTAATCTTCAACATCAGACAACAATATAATTTTATCTCATTCACCTCTAACACAACTATGGTGGCGTCTATAGGGCACTTTGACCATTATTTCCGTCTGGAGCGAAGTGATAATAAGAATGTGCGAGTTAGGTGTATATAATTGATGTAATTTAACTTACCTATTTTGTTTTGTTATATTTTGTGTAAACAGGTGTTTAAATGACATTGTCAGAGTGTTATATTGCTGTATGATGTTTTTTTACAAAAGCATAAACTAACAATCTCTTCATAAGAAACTAAAAATTTGCTGAAAAAAATTAAGAAAGTTCTACTCACAGGGACATATATAGACTTATATGTTAAAATTACCGATAAATACCTATATATATTGACAAGGAAAATATCGACCAGCCATTCAATTCACCATTGAATAAATATGTTAATATCCGGGCATCTTCTTTTTCCTGGCTGTATTGATACATTATAATACTATATGCTATCTTTATATTTGTAAATAAAATAACTAGTAAGTTTACCAACTCATGAATGGCATGAACCAAATCGTTTTCTTCCTGACGATGAATATGGTGTAGTTTAATATGTTGAAAATAGCCAACAAGATCAGACAAAATTATAAAGATCCATCGTCCATGTACTCTTTATTTGCGCAGGAGGGAGCTGATGAAAGTCTCCTGACAAAACAACCTACACACCGACAAAACGATTGCTGTTCTCGTTTACTGGACAAAATAAATTGTTTATTTTACAGCAATTCTTTTAACTCTGCATGAATACTTCATCAATTATCATTACGGCAGCGTTTGTTATAATTTTCTGAACTTCAGTGAATTCTTCTGATTATTGAACAAGATAAACAAGCTCTCCGTCTTAGTATCGTCCATCTTTAATCCCCGTGAAGCGAGGAGATGGACAGTTGTGACGGGAAGACCATGAAAAAATGATCCCCTTAAAACACTTGCTGCTTTGCCAGTTGAAGTAGTCAGTGCTACATTTTTACCGTTGCGGACCGAACTGTCAACTATTTTTGATAACAGAATTGTTTTTCCTGTACTAGGAGGACCTGTGATTAAAAGATTATGACAGTTTTCAGCCGAGTGCACCGCTGATCTCTGCGCATTTTTAGCGGTTTTCCGTACTTTTTCGGGACTCATATCTACTTACATTTAACACATTGTACAAGCCAGAGATGTTCCAAAATGACGACATACACTGTAGCTCTCAGGTTATAGAGGTGAAAGTCCCTGGATAGGCAGCTTGTAAATATGGCCGATCAGTGATGTTATGTCAGTTATGTTGATTTCCAGATCAGTCAAATATTAAACACAGAAAAACCAAGGACCGGGGTAATACTCATATTTTTTAAAATCTTTTACTTCTCAAGATAATTATATCTTACAATTTCATTGTCAAGATTCAAGAAGGCCGTCTTTCAGCCATTTTGTTTTGCGACCAGTTAATTCATATTTGTAAACAAACAAGAGACAAACAATGCTTTATCGCTCACCTGAAAACAGTTGTATAAAAACTACCCTTGCCAAATACTTTCGTTCCTACAAGAAAACTTGGTTTAAGAAAATGATATAACTCTCTTATTGGGCCCCTGCATTCATGCTCTTCGATGTCTTAATCACCGTTTACACAAAATAGGTTCCCTTAACCTATGGATGTTCCTGAGAAAATATGGAGCACATCCTTTCAATCCTACGAAAGAAGTAGGATTTTAAAGACGAATTTGCTCCATTCTCTCTGTATGACCCAGTCGTTTAGGCCCTTCAGTGCGAGACCTACCGCTTATTATTTCTTCAGAAGAAGTTAAGTTTTAAAGAGCCTATGGGGATCCACCCCTCAGACCTCTGGGGACCAGACACACATGTAATACAGAATTAGACAATGCCAGTTGGTGAGCTAAAAGTCAGTATACTGTCTGTTCCGCCTTTGTAATTATCGAAGCACGCCTGGTATTCAATTACACTGTCATAAATTAAAATGAAAAATAATGGTGCACATCAATAGACGACAAATTTTACAGGTAAATGTGGCGCTCGTTCCCAAAAACAAATCATATTTATCTCTTGCAAAACCGACTATGTCAAATTTGCGCAAAAAGTACAGAAACAGAAGTGGCAAAAACATTCATCACTGTATCCGTTTTTGTTAACGTCAAAATTAACTGGGTCGCTCATCACTAATAATGACTTTAAGAGGAACCGACGGTGGACGAAACGAGTCCTTTAATTTATATTGCAATTCGGCTTGTTTTGATCTACGTTCTATTAACTTTAAGGATGTGTCAGGTTTTGGATGTCGAAGAAAGCCGGAGAACCCGGAGGGAAATTCTAACCTTTGGTCAGTACCTGTAAACTGCCAACGTGGTTTTCGAACTCGCAACCCAGAGGTGGAGGGATAGAAATAAAAAAAAATGAGACACCTTTACCACTCGGCCACCTCTTTTATACTTGTTATCCCTGGCAAAAGCATCTATTTAGTCGTAACTTATTTCTTGCTTCTGTTGTATCAACATATTTGTTACTTACTTTGTAAGGCAAAAATATCAAGAAGAATTCAGCATCAGTTTTTGGCAAAGAATGTGAGTCTTTGTGAGTGTATGTTACCTGATCGAAGAACAACAGTGTAGAAGTACTGGAAACCTATGTATTACTTCCTTAAAGGTAGTTTGATCGACGTACCAGCGTTATGCAGCCTATCATCGAGCAGGTTATATTCATATACCACGCCCACCTACGTATACGAGAGCATATACATATAAATATCTCCACACAGTGTGAACAGACGGGCCCGGTTGTTGTACCTGCCTACCCGGAACATAATACATGTGGTGAAACATGGACTTTGCAACTTTCTGTTTAATTCTGCCAGAGGTTATATGAAGGCTGCACCAAGAGAAGTTTTCTAGCTAAAATTCTGTGAGGATCTAACGACCATTGTGTCTTTATGACGGATATAAAAACAAGGTAGGTGTATGCACCGAGCTAATAAGCATGGGCTAGGCACGGACCAAGTCACTATGAAACGGTTGTTTGTGAGTCCATATACATGTACATGTATCATAAATGTTATTCAAATGTATGGGATTTATTTCGCATGGACTATTATGACTTACTCGCATACATGTTATATACAATAATATATTACTCGTGTTTGCCAATAAAGCTGTCAAAATGATGAGATCAAAATATAAGAAGTATGCAAAGGGGGATTACTCTTATAAAACACGTGTTAGTTACAATCCCGTCCTTTCACTTTGTCAGACTATAACACATTTGTATGAACACTGCGTCGTTATTCTTTTACATACGTTTATATCTATATTTCAGAAAAGAACACAATGCCAATCCCGGAAGGAAATATTTATTTTACCGGAAATCCTACATTGATGACGTCGAAGACGTTATGCAAACTGTCTGAAACATGTCAGCAAAATATTGAAGAAAAAACTTTAATAAAAGCATTTGATAGAAAAAACAGTTTCTCTGTGTCAAATAACAGCACGCGTGCGGACAGTTTACAAATATCACGTACTGTTGTTCCTGGTCATCAACAAGAGACCACAAGTAAGCCGAAGGCACCAATTCACCAATCATCGCCACTCAAAGTTTCTCTTCTGATGGTGTCAATGGTAGCCACAGCACTTCTGTTAGTGCAATGCTCGCCCTCCATCGCTGCTACACCATATATAAACTGGCATGACATATTTGTCCTTAGCCAAGAAGACAATATTCATTTGTTTAACGGAGGCGTCCTCTTTCGTGATACTGGACAAATACGAGTGATAATCCGAACAGAAAACGGTCGTATAGTAATGGATATTGCCCAACATGATTTTCGCAGATGGAACCATCCCACTGTTGAAGACTCTAATGATAGGGATAAAACAGAAAAATGGGAGAAGGGTAACGGAACAAGATCAGCAAACAATGCAACCAGTCAGAGTCGTGATAATCTTGTAGTAAGTGGACAGAGACTGGATTCACGGGTTACCCCTGGACTTCCAACAAATGAAAATGTTTCTAATCAAAATACCGACACTGAAAACATAGACAGATTTGAGGATTATCGGGAAAGGGAAATCAGAAAGGATACCCATGCTAATATATCCAGAGGAGGTGATAGATGTGATCACAGGCTAGTTATTTCAAATCAACCGTTTTTTTCTCAATGATCACGCCTTATCAATACGCAATATGTTAATGAACTGAATGAATCAACAGAGAACAACACGAGAAACACGTCTTCTGATGGTCTCGGAGTGTTAGTTATCAGTGGACAATCTCATAGAGATGACCGCAATGCATCTACAAATAATGGAGCAGTTCCTATCAACTTTTCTGACAACAACCAAAGACGCATAGAACAAGTCGAAATACCCAGTGAAGAGACAGCAAATAGCCCTAGTGAACTTGTCATTACGGGTCAAACCTTCGTTGCTGGTGAGCGAGAGAGCATCGCAATAACGAATACACCGGTTCCTGTCGCTGACAACGAATTGTGTGATATAACACTTAGTGAAGAAACATCGAACACCCTTGGTGTACTCGTGATAACGGGCCAAGAATTCCAAACTAGTGAACGAGAGGAAATCGAACAGGTCGACATACCTGTTAACAACACGTCAAAAAACATTGGTGTACTCGTCATAACGGGTCAACCTTTCCATGCTAGTGCGCGTGAGGGCATCCGTATAACTGACCTTGTGACACGGGGTCAGACGAGCACGACGGTTCCTACCGAAACATTAGTAAACGAACGTGATATAACAGCTGTTGAAGACACCTCGAACAGTCCTGGTGAACTCGTCATTACAGACCAATATCGGCGCCCTGGTGAACACGGGAATATCGCATTGACAGAAAACGTTATAGAAAGTCAGTCGAATAACATGACCGATCTGTATAACACAACAGTTGATAGCAATATTGCCGGAAGTGATATGGATAGTGATCAACGTGTGGGATCTGCACATCATGATCTTGTTACCACTCTAACATCAGACAACAGCCAACGCTGTGATACAATACCTAACGAGGACACGTCCAACATTCACGGTGTACTTGTCATTACGGGCCAAGAATTTCTCATCAGTGAGGGGGAGGAAAACCAGAGAGCTTACCATAGGACTCCGGCGAATACGGCGGTCGTCCTATATCGTCCTACAGTTGGTTACAATCACATATGTCCTATGGATAACTATGACGTTATACCTTCCCTTGCATCGGAAAATAACCAACATATTGAAGACACAGGGAACGTCCCTGGTGTACTCGTCATCACTGGCCAGGAATTTCTTAATAGTGAACGCGACAACATTATACCAGATCTCATAACACAGGATCAGGCAAATACTGCGTTAGGCTTGTATCATCCTTCAGATGAAATCAATGAACCACTGAACGAGCAGCATGGAGAACTGGTTATCACTGACCACACTCGTCAGCCCAATTTGGCCACTGCTGGACACCAGCTTCTCGTAACTGAACATACCCATGTTATGGACTGGCAATGTCCCAGCACCCAACGAGCGGCTGTTAATATAGGCGAAATTGCTGTAAGTGGTCAACACCAGCTGCCGAACTTGATTATACCACAGGTGTACTCGAATTCTATGATAGTTGATTCTAATGTGAACCAACCCTTTGCTCCTCGGAATAATGAAACTGAAATAAGCGATTAAGATGTTTCGCTACATTAGAAGTTGAGAAAGAAACTGTGACGAAGAGATATGTCTTGCATGATTGTTTCCTAGGTAACATAATGTGTGCGTCAGAAAGGTAAAGAATAATAATGACGTAGGCGCATATGGTCAAGTTTTGCAAACGAAACGGAGGCAGTTTTTTTGTATATAGGTGCACATTAACGTTTAAAGTCCAATACAAATTATATGAATTATTGATAAAACTAAAATAACTAATAGTCACTATTGTCCCTTTGCAAATGTTTATACGTTAATATTTGTAAAAGTTTTTATATACATGTTGTAATATAGTTTTGCTTAATAAAATAATGTATCCACATATCTTTATTGTTGGTTAATTATTTCTTTGTGATGGTGCCCTCCGATGTGTTTGGGTATAAAACCTGGATATTGAGAAGTTTATTCAAACAAGCTACAATTTTGCCTTTCTAAAGACTAGAGATGAAAAATGAAATTCAGGCTTTTGTGTTGGACAATCAAATGACAAAATACGAAGTTGTTGGACGAAAATAGACAGAAATATCTGATGTTGGGACGAACAAATAACAGAAATATTTGACGTTGGAGTTTAAAATTGCATTTGTAACAAAAACATTATTTGTAACTTCCCAATCATTAGGACACAAATTATTTCGAACACTTTATTCTAAAGATGTGTCGTATTGAAACAGAACGAATACCAAACATAGATTGTTCCCCCTATATACCTACTCATATAACATAAGAGGCCACTGGTCGGCCTTTTATTATCGGATGTGATTTTGCCGACTGCGACCTCTTATTTCCGAAGCACTTATTCTTTGATGCATATTCCGCCCTCGATTTTAGCGTTTTGGAAAAAGGCTTGGAAAACCTTCCTAAGTGAATGACAGTTCATGAAAACAGTGTTTACTTACAGTTTACGTAATTTAGATCCCATGTGGATGTCAAAGATACAATTATATAGAATACTACGGACTGTAAAACGCGAAATACAAGTTCAAGCTACTGAAGGTTGTGGTCGAAGGCCAGTCATCATCATCAGTACCATTAGACTCCGGGATCCCTCAGGGTTCGGTCCTAGGGCCCATTTTATTTCTTTGCCATATCAACGACCTGCCCGACTCAGTAAGCTCCCAAGTAGGACTATTCGCTGATGATTGCCTGATCTACAGACCCATCAAGTCACACCAAGACCACATCATCCTTCAAAAAGACCTCTAACGACTAGAACAGTGGGCTAAAACCTGGGGAATGCGATTCAACGCTAAGAAATGTTTCGTGATGAGTGCCAAATCCAAATCATCTCATTCTACTCACTGGAGGGTCACATCTTACAAGAATTACCAAACCTAACATACCTAGGCGTTTTATTATCAAACGACGCAAAGTGGTCCCATCATATTAACAACATCACAAGTAAGGTCTCTTCTACATTAAGATTCCTACGTCGAAACCTTAAATCGTCCCCACGTGATACCAAAAAAACTTGCATATAACTTGCATATATATCATTAGTGCGTCCTACCATCGAATACGCCTCAGCGATTTGGGATCCATACTTATCAAAGGACGTGGATAAATAAGAACTTGTCCAAAGGAAGGCGGCCTGTTTTATAACCAGGGATTATACTAGTAGGCACCCAGGGTGTATGACAGACATGCTCAAAGATTTGAACCTACCTACCTAACTTTACTATTCAGAATATTAACAGTTGGGTTACGACCATTGATCCATCATCATACTTGATACCAGAAAAAACAACGCAGGCGACGAATCAAGCCAAGGAAATTTACGGACTACGTCTCTTCTAATATTGTGGAAACGTCAATAAAAAACAATTCTAGGTGTTTCGAAGTTATAACCTGTAAAACAAACCAAAAGAAAAACTCGTTTTGCGTGAGGACAGTGGCCGATTGGAATATTCTGGACGATTCACTTGCTCACATGGACAGTACAGAAGGGTTCAAATCAGCCCTCCTGAAGTACGACTAGTTCCAGACGCAGCACTCTCTCTCTCCCGACTCGCTAAGCCAATATTGGTCGATAGAGTTGTATTAATCCAGATCCAGAAGCACTTCCACGGCTTAACTTTTTAACATGTCTTCCTCGGTTGATAGCAACGGGAAAATACAAACAGAAATTATTAGCATCTCAGTTTTTGAACAAGTATGCTAGTTAGGGGGTGGCAGACTCTGCCGTTGGATTTTTTAGTCCCCGAGGTTTGCTGGAGCCTCCATAGCCACAGTTAATCTCATTTGAGCAGTGACATGGTACATTATATACACATTTTCGTAGTATACGATTTGAAATTATACAGAACTAGTTTAATTTTACGTCTAAATTCATAAATAAAAGGGGTTTTCTGACCCTTCTGCTTCTACATTAGTTTAGAACTCTTGGTTTCCCACCTTTTGGCCCCTAGCATCACTTAAGAGTCCAAGGAAGACGAAACAGCTGTATGGTACAATTCAATTCATTTTTTTCGGCATACTGTATCTATTACTAAATTCAAAACGCATGGAAATTAATGCTGCTCCTCATTCTGTCGCTCATTAGTGTATTAAAAAAGATACATTGTTGTAAGTTATACATTCCGATGACGTCACAATGTTTACAGTGCCCCGCGGGTAGGTTTGCACTGGCTGAAATTAAGACTTATTTAGTTGTTTTTAAACGTTTGCGAAGACTTTGTTATGTTTAGATTGATGAAAAATATAGTATAATATCAAAAAATACTAGATATTAATTTAGTTTTATGAAATACAATAAGTTTCGAAGTAAACATCAACTTTCATTTTGTCAGTCCAGCCGTGATCGGCCGCCATAGCAGCGATAGGCCTAAAGATCATATTTCACTGTACAATATAAACCTGTATAAAAACGTACCAACTTGTAAGAATATCCTTATACGTACAACACGATCTATGAAAAATATCTACATACGATTAGTTACAGGAATAACGGTCGATCGGGACGCGTGTATATTTAACTTTTTTATTTACTGTTACCAAGGAGTATATAGAAAACACAGGAGAGTTTTAAAATTGTGAGCAGCATTGAAACACATACGATAAAATAGGCCAGCGCACCCTTCCCCGCTATATATATGATTAAATCTGTTACATCAATGGAAACTGCAATTAAAAAATGAACGGGGATGTGTTGAAGCAGTTTAAAAAATTCCGGGTTAGCGTGAAATGTTAAGTTTATTGGATGACTTGTGTGTCATAATCGGGAACCTGGTTGACTATTTCATTATGTTATGCTGATCTAAAGTGAGTTAAAACTGCTCCAATATTTGATCGTGATTTATTTTTGATTATTTACAAATGTTAATCGTAATTGGGTTGTTTAATATACGGGAAAAGGGTGCACTGGGAGATTTTTTTGAGTCGTGTTAATGCTGCTCCATTTCGAGGTCACGTGAAATGTTGACAGGAACAGTAACTGCGTTATGCAGCCAAGACTGATCTTTAACAACCAGGTATCACGACAAGATACGTTTATGCACTGTCCTTAAATGATCCTGACTGCTAATACGACGTAAAAACGTTCTACCAAACAACCATTAATGTTAATGCAGTGGTGACAGGCTGACAGCGAGTCGGAACAGATAATAATTTTCATTCTCTCCTATTTTGGGAATTAAGTATTTCGATGTTTGTGGAAAGTGTAAGTGGACGTGTTGTTTTCTGTATTTTAAACTGCTTTGTCAGGATCAAAAGGAGTTTAAGTCCAAGTTTTTCTTTCTAATAACGATCTGGAAAACCTTTTCGAGACATAACAGTCATTACCACAATAACTACATTATGTATAAGCTACATAAAGCACTATAAAAATTCCATAGCAAAACTCCTTTATTTTGGAAGGTGAAGCTTTTTCTTTGACCTGACTTTAAAGAAATAAGAATAAAAATAATAACGTTATCGTATCTATTGGGGTAATATTATATATATTAATAATTTAAATATACCCTTTTATTTACAAGCAATGTTAAAAGATAAGAGATTGATTCTTGACACGCATGCTGTACGGTAGCTATATACATTATATCGAGATAGAAACCATAGTGTCCTGAAGAAAATGAACAAAATTAGGCATACATTTACGAACTACATACATTATAATGTGTTGATGTTAGTGTAAATTTTTTTTCAGTGAATGTTGTCGTAATGAGATATGTATAATCACCGATCCATAAATACTTCAAAGGATAACTGTTGAATTTTGTTACATGAGTTTCGTATTGGACTATGAAAATCATTGTGCTTTAGCGTAACATCGCCCTCTACTGAAACTATTATTCATGTTTTATGTATTCTTTTCTAAAACAACATTTATCATCATTACCTTTAAACTTGATCAAAACAAATCATTTCACATTGGTGCAGAAAATGTACATCTTTTATAATTCTAAAGGGACAGAATGTGGAAGCATTTATATCTACGGTCTTCTTACTTGAGATACAAAAGCGTCTTATTGAGCAAAACTGTCGTCGCCGTATCAATAGGAACATAAAACCCGAAAACATTAGGTTACAGTGTTACATTACACGTTGTAGTGTGTATTATTCATTGGTCCGATACTTCCGACTGCGAAAACAGTTATCGCCTTACGCATTTGACTTAGGTTACCAACTTTACGCTGCGCTATACACACATTACTACACAATTATTTTACATAACCCAGTCGCAATCTCTACAGGTAAAAATGCGTCGGACTTGTACGTGTCAATATAATAAACCCACATCACTAGTGACGGTCAGAATTCAAATCACCCAGTTATTATAAGCACACCAATGGCCTGTTATGTTTCCAAACAAAATAGAGAATACTGAAGCGTCAACAAAACTACATATAATCCGAACTCAAAATCGATAAAAACATGAATATTTACATTGAGACCCTTGTAAAAGTACCGGAGAATAAGACCAGGTCTTTCGGAAAGGTAAGTGTGCTTTGCTTCATCAACGACACCTGCCATGTAAATCTTGGTCATACAAAGCCTATATGGTTATAGTATATTAATTCATGATTTTGAAATTTCAACTAACTATAACACTACATGTTACAGTAGTCAATAGGTCGATCATACCGACACAGTAATTTGAACATACATGGTTAACCAGTGTTTATATGGGTCTCTACACCAACATAATAGGCAATCCACTAGTATTAGTAACGGGTAAAAATAACCCTGTTTATAGCAGTAGCCCGGGAAGAGTGAATATACTTTTCAGAATTATTTACCCTGTAGGACAAGGTTGTCAAGCGTTATCAGATAAAGCTGTCTAGTATGTTTAATCTTTGATGATTTCACTTAATAATACAATTATTACAAATGATCTGATGTTCTTAAGGATGCATTCTTCTTAGGTTTTCGTCACATTCAAGTCTCGTTTTAATCTCATTCAAACATTTAACATTATTAGCTCACCTGGCCCGAATGGCCGGTGAGCTTATGCATGGTGTAGCGTCCTTCGTCTGCCGTCCGTCTGTCAACTTTTCATATAAATCCCTACTAGTCCTGAACCACACAACGGAATTTGACAAAATAATGGCCAGAAACATCCTTGGGTGAAAGGAATTCAATTTTGTATAATTGGTTGTTCTGACACCCCCCACCCCCGGGGCCTGAGGGGCGAGGCCCAATAGGGAAAATATAGAAAATTCTTTAAAATCCTTCTTCTGTAGGAAAGGCAGGATATTGTCCAAATTTGGTCTGAAGGGACCTTTAGTTAAAGGGGTTCAATTTTGTATAAACGGTAGGTCTGACTCTCCTGAGGCCTGAGGGGCGGGGTCCAATAGGGGAAATAGAGGATAAGCCTTTTAAATCCCTACTAGTCATAAAGTACTGAATAGTTTTGAATATAATTTGGTCAGAAACATCCTTTTGTGGTAGGGAATATATTTGTATACATGATGCTTCTGACCCCCCTGGGACCGGAGGGGCGGGGCCCAATAGGGGAAATAGAGGAAAAGCATTTTAAATGCCTACTAGTCATAAAGTACTGAATAGATTTGAACCACATTTGGTCAGAAACATCCTTTGGAGATAGAAAACATATTTTGAATAATGGTGAGTCTGCCACCCTTAGGGCAGGCGGGGCGAGGCCCAATAGGGGAAATACAGGAAAAGACTTTTAAATCGCTGCTTGTTTAACTTGGTTTTAGTTGTGATCCCCACACTACAGCATAACAATATATACCATTGCTTGGCATAAAGGGACTAACACAATCATGATATTATGATTGGTTCCAGGGTGAGTCCTCCCCTTGCAGAATCAGTTTCTGAATCATAACTTTTAAACGGTTGAGATCCCCACCCCAAAGCTATATATACATTTGCTGGGCAATCCTGATATAGATTTGATCCCAGGATCTACCATGCCCTTGTAGACTTCCTAACCAAATACTATACAATTGCTGGGCTTACAAAGACAAATGCTATCATGATATTAGCATTAATGTCAGGGTCTGGTCACAGCCCTTAGGGACCCAGTTTCTTAGTTTAACTTGAAAACAGTTGAGAAACTCATCCATTAACCAAATTTTAATTTATACAGATATGCCTCGATGATTTGTCTTCAGGTCTGTCTCTGTCGATCCATGGGATCCTTTTGGATAATATTTTACCATGCTTACCTAGATAGCAATGTATCCAGGTGAGCGATACAGGCCCTTTGATAAATTTTAATAGCGTATATGCATCTGAAAATGGTGTCTGTCACTTGTAGAACTTTGTTTTACATGAATTTAAAAAAAAATACCAATTCGGCGCCAATTTTAAAAATGCGTTTTTCAGTGTATATTTTGCAGTTCGCGAAAAGCCGAAGTTTCACCTTTAAATGCTGAATTGATCTCTTAAAAACATTACTGTTTCGCCATTTTTAATCATAGAAAGCTATTTTTGCTGTGCAACTTGATAATGTTCAATATAATAGAAATATAATGCAACATAGTGGTTCATTTTATACTTACAGTGTATAGAATTTTAAGTGAAACTGGAGTACTTTTATTTTTGAGCCCGAAATTGTAAAAAAAAACCCAAATAGTAACGGGACAAAACATGAAGCTCGCTAACCCCCCTTTTATGACGGTTTAAGACAGCGATACCCATTTTCTTTTCATATACTAAATATAAAAAAAAAGTTTAATTTTGTTATTTAGCGTTAAATCTGCAAAAAATGTTGAAAAAGTGAGGATTTTCTCATTGAAATATAAGGGGAAGTGGTACATGTAACTCAAATCGCTTTCCTGAGTCGATATATTAAATAAGAAAAATTTTACTTCGGATCCATACATTGTAGCTTAAAATAGTATTTTTGTCATTTTTGCAAGCATTTATACATTTTTTATTACAAATTCCGAAGATAGTGTATGGAGATGTCATGCAATTGGTCAAAACTGCAAAATTCACTTAAAATCACTTATTCTGTCATATTGGTATCTTTGACCGATCATAGCACAAAAAACAAGCAAGTTGACATATCATTATTTTTGCATTTTCTGCCATGCCATGAATCCCTTTTTCCAAAAATGTGTATTGGAAGAAAAGTTTTATACAGGAAAATTTTGACTTCTCAGAAGAACACATCCTTAAGCAGACATTGTGATGTTTAAAGGGTGCTTGAATTCCAGTCTATAAAAAATCAGACAATACTTATCTTCATAACATTGTAATAAAAGGAATGTATACAAAGTTTATTCGAGTTCTACTATGAGTCATTCTAGTAACCTGTTCTGAGGTCCTTCAATTATGTATTACAAGATGCCAAGAGGACCTGTATCGCTCACCTGGATACATTGGTATCTTTGTAAAATATCTTCCAAAAAGATACCGTTGACAGGGACATACCCAAAGATCAAGCCTGGAAGCATATCTTGTAGAAATTTAAGTTTGGTTAATAGGTCAGGGTTTCTCAACTGTTTTCAAGTTCAAATGAGAAACAAGGTTCCTGGGGCTAATGCTTATGCCCAGCAACTGTCTGCAAAGCGTGGAAGACCTTTTGATCGATCTGAAATCATGTTTGTATATATATTTTTTGGCTGGGTATCTCAAAATTTTTGACTCAGGAGTTAAGTCTGCAAGGGCGTGGCAGAAGACCCTGGGATCAAATCTTAAATCATATTTGTGATCGTCTCTTTATGCAAAGCAATTGTATATATAGATTTCGGAAACTTTATGACTAGTAGCGATTTAAAGGAAATAACTCTATTTCTCCTGTTGTGCCCCGCACTTCTTGGCCCCTGGGGATCAGAGTCTCCCCATTAATGAAAATTCTGTTTTCCTTAAGCTTTCTCCAATGATGTTTCTGACTAAATTTGGTCAAAATCCAATAAGGCCTTTTTTATTAGCACCGATTTAAAGGAAATGTTGACAGCAGACGACGGACGCCGCACCATGGCATCAGCTCATCGGCCCTTCAAAACTACTAAATTATACTCTGGTTTGACCTTAACTGACGTAACAGCATTAAGTGGAACTTTATTTTAGAAGACACGGTTTATATGTACCCCCCCCCCCCCCCAAAATGTTTGTTTCATTAGTAGTCGACAACTATTTCGAATGTCAGCATCATCAATAAAAACAATGTATTTCCAATTTTGAATGAACAATGGCCTGCGCTTTTATATACAGCCTTACTGAATTATATATGACACTGAAGCCGTCTTCATAGTAGTGATATTAACCTTCTTTGTAGAAATATACATCATTGAGAAAAAGGATAAGCATTTACATTGTTTGCGTTAAACAATTTAAAATCTCTTAAAAGAGCTGCAAAACATGTAATAAGATTACACGGTTGCGAGCCGCCTGACACCCTATAATGTGATTATAAATCATTCCTATACACCTTTGAGAAGGAATGCGGTCATAATCTCAGGTATCTGTTCAACAACAACACACAGCCAATATGTTTTAATGTATTGACTTGTCCCCTCCGATACTCGATTAAGTGGGTTAACACCAAGGCAGCTGTCGACTAACAGAGTGATCATAACTTCAAGAAATGATAACAGGTAGATGTATGTTTACCCATTTGTCAATAGATCCAACACCGGTAGGCTGTTCAGATGAGTATAGTTTTAGAGTTTAAAGGCCTATTGACAGATAAGGGCTTAACACCGCTGTAAAACCACATTTACAAAAAAATATATATAAAAGCCGTCCACAATAATTTTAAATATTAGAAATCAACGATTGATCGCTCTGGAACGTTATCAAATAAACGTCTTATATAATCTAAATAAAATCTGACACGTGCTTGCAATCGCATTCAATCATCGTGTGTTTGATTGTATATAGCTGATCACAGACACTATGTTTGGTATTCCATTTGTAAGAGCTGTTAAGGGGGCGTGGTAAATATATAAAATATGCAGATATTTCACCAGACAAATACACTAAGTCCTGATTGTTGCGTCACAACTGTTGCCTTTCAGATTTACTGTACTCCGTTCAGCCGAATCAGAAAGCAGCAAACTGGTGTTAAATCTAAATCATTTGGAAGGAACATAGTCTACGTAATTAAATGTTCTTTTTGCCGTTTCAGTTGTAAGAATGTTTGCAGGGTCGGGACCATATCTTATCCCTCATAACGTTAGCGGTCTTGTATTGAGACTTCGTGGTCCGCTGGTCAGGTGAAATCTGCTGTTAATGTTTGGGTGGGCAGCTTATGGGCGCAGATTTATAGCAACTGTTATGTTATTAAACATACAGGGGTTTGAAAATTAACTTTGACGTATTATTTATTATTTGATTCACACTAACCATCAATGCGAATGTATTTTCTCTCAGTCCCAATACAAATAGAAAAACTTTGCTTTGTGCCATACAACTTGATGATAACCCGGACTATTATGCAGTCTCGGATAGCTGATAAACTAGATAAAGTCGTCATATGGTATCACATTATCATACCCCACCTTACGGAACAAGCGGGGAAGAGTGTCTACAACTCACCTGTGCCTTGTCCTCCTTCAGTATATTCATCAAAAGGCCGACTAAACGTGTAACAAAAGTATATCGCCAGGAATGCCTATCTGGTTTGTTTGTATAACACTTATTTTAGGTTTTTAATATGACAACACGACTGGGACCCGGAATTATCGCGGCTTTGAGTTACTACATATGTATCGTGTTTATTTGTATTTAACTTAATTTGGTTTTGAAATCGCAACACGACGGACCGGAACTCTTGAGTTATGGGGTTTGATTATGACTATATATTTCTGAGTGTGAAGCCGTGAAAAATTAATACCCAGGTGTTGGCATTTTCCTTAAAGGCCCAATATACGTAACTTCAGGAAATTTTTCGTTAATCTGAAAAATTCTAAAAAAAAAATCCAGTTGATAACCATGCAAAAATAAGCCTTAAACGAAGTAAACCTGAGCGGTAGCTAACTAGAAACTCCTTACAGAAAAATCCAAAGAATTGAAAATAATTCAGGTGGGGCCCACTTCAATAACAAACCGCAGGTAGAAGACAGTCAAAATGGTCGCGTGTTTACAAATACCGAGTTTCAACTGCTGCCGTACCGGTTACCGCGTAAGAAGTTATCTGGGATATTGCTGATACCAGTTAATCTTAACTAAATCTATAAAAATAATAAGTTATAAGCCTTTATTTTCGCATCAAGTTTTGCCAAAAGTTACGTATATTGGGCCTTTAATACTGAACGTTTATCAGGATATAACAACCCTCGATTTCTAGGACCGGCCCGGCCTTCGGACAGAACATATTGTTGTCCTCATCTAAGCAAGAGCTGAACATTAAAGTCAAAAGTTGTCCACTTGTAAGAGTAAGACAAAAAATGGCAGCCCAAAGTTTCTAAAATTTTATCATCACGATGGGGCAACTTATAATCATATCACCTCACAGTTTATGTAACCAAACAAATCCACCAATAGGGTGTTAGTTTATTAGTTTCCACGTTCCATTAACCGCCAGGGTCATTCAAGGACGGTCTCCCAGTGCATGTGATGTGGTTGTGTGTTTAAGCGAGTGCATTCGGGAGGCCTCGGTATGTTCGTGTAAACCTTCTTGCGATATTCCGGATTTTTGCCGATTTAAAGTACCGATAGATTGAGCCTCTTTGCTGTCTAATCCAAAGATACCATAATGCAGTGATCAGAGAGCAGGAGCCATTATCATAATCAGAAACTATGTAGAATTGTATTCGAAACAATATGAATATTTCTCCAGTGTGACTTTTATATATATATTTTCATTTGAAAAGATAATTCATGGCTTACAAAGGCATTATAGTTATATCGCAACACAATGTTCACGCGTACACATCCCCATAAACAGCAATACACAATTAACAAGCCGCCTGAATCTGACAACAGCTGGTTGCGTCGTACCCGGACCTACCGATTTACATTGTACGAGTAAAGAGTGAAAATACACTATCAGTGGGCAAGTGCTTCGCCCATCTGCCCGATGGCCCCTTTATCAACATTATTTTGACCTTTCGTATTTATATAGACTAGCTTATAATTATACTATGATTGAAATGTTTAACAAATAAAGGCAATATTATCATCCTTTTCACTCCCACTGAGGACCAATACACATACAGTATGTCTGCCCTAACAATACCAAGCGAAGCGCTCAATATGTATAAACAAACTTAAAGTGCCAGGGCAATCACTTCAATGAAAAGTCGCGTGTTACAGTGTCATGACAGCTGTTTCGTTGACATTTTGTCCTCTATATCGAGTTCGCCAACATCGATTTTATCTTCTCCAATGATACAAACTATGCAAATGTGGTCTCAACATTTGGTCCCTACTTAGATATTCTTTATTTTGAAAAAAAATCATAACTGCATAATGGATTAGTAACAAATAATGGTAAGATCTTAATATACGACAATACGTAACAGGAGCTTTAACAAATAAACTATTATGTTATAAGCGGATTTTTTTTCTGAATACTTTATCACTAAACTTAAAAGATGAAACATGTGTGTGTTATGTAATTTTTCATGATAGGGGGTAGAAAGTATTTCTTATGTATTCTTCCGAGGTTTGCTTGAACCTCATTAGCCACATTTATCTCATTTGAGTAGTGGCATGATACAGTATATGCACATTTTCGTAGTACACGATTTAAAATCATACAGTACTGATTTGATTCTTTTTCTAAATTCCTAAATGTCCTAAATTTAAAAGGTGCAGCAATGCAAGAAACAGTACAGAATTACCCTATTCTGAAGTCATGATATTCTTGAGGACATTAAAAGGATTATTTTTATCTTCATTTTGATAGGTAAAACTTCTTGTACTGCGGATTTGTTTAAAAGTTTATTCGGCAAGCCTTTCGTTTATGGAAAATGACACGCCCCATAGAGCATCACATGTTATCTTGCATCAATACACCTGTCTACTTTTGTCTCGGAACCAGCAATACACAAATTATACGCCAGCTGTTGCCAATACACTGCTGTGATAAGTACATCCACACAGCCGAATAACAGTCTTCGTTCAACGACTCGCTTGAATGGCCAGCAGATATTCAAATCATTATTTACATAATAAACAGTATGTGCTAGAATAAAACACAATCTTCCACGCTTTAAAGCCATACGGTAAACGCACTTGTCGTATAATTCATAAAGTAATTACCCGTTTGTCCGCAATACACAAACCCAGGATGTCGCAGATAGCCAACAGCTGTTTTTGTCAGATACACCTGGCTCACTGAAATGTTTATGTAGCCTGATTGACTTAGTAAAATGACTTTTTTCTCTCTTCAATAATTTAGGAAATAATGCCAGACAAAACCATTCCGTCATAAGGTCATCTGCACATATCATATTCATAACTACTGAAGACAAATACACCTGTTCAAGTATATTTATTTTGATACACATAGCGCCAGGCCAACAAAACCAATAAAATGCCAGGCGCAACTTTGCTATTAAATCGGCAAAATCTTAAAACAAGTATCAACAACAATGCCAACAAGACGAGTTGTTGGCATCATGTTCAATAACCGTAAAGAAAAAAGTTAAAACGGGTGAATACACATCGATTTAATGTTATCCTCAAGGTATCCACTGCTACACACAAAACCTGAACACATCATTCCATACTCTAACACCTGTTCATCACAAGTTTCTACCACAGTTCCTTATGTAGGCAAACTGCTTACTCGCTGATTTCAATTCCATGATTACGAGGAGGGAGCAAAAGAGTGATTCACATAACTTGCAACTATAATATGATGCGAGTTCGGCAGCTGGTGTTGACCACTTACAGCAATCTCACCGACATTAACAGCCGCTCGCTGGTTGCTGGGACATTGCAAGTCCATAATATGAGAATGTTCAGTTACGAGAAGCTGGTGTCCAGCTGTGGCCAAAATGGGCTGACGAGTGTGGTCAGTGATAACCAGTTCTCCATGCTGCTCGTTCAATTCTTCATTGATTTTATCTGAAGGATGATTCAAGACTAACGCAGAATTTGTCTGATTTAGCTGAGTTGATGCATTTACTCCATTAAAATATTGCACATGGTTAAGGCAAGGTTCTTGAGAGAAAAACGGTTGATTTGAAATAACTAACAGATGATAAGATCTTTCGCCTCTATGTGATATATCATCCCGAGTATCTCCGTTGATTTCCCGTTCCCGATGATCCTCTATTCTGTCTATGTTTTCAGGGTTGGTATCCAGATTGAAAACACGGCAGCTACGAACGACAAAGTGTGATATTACTATATCCAGAAGCTTGCTGGCATTTGACAAAACGAAACTCTCTTTGTTATCAAATTCTGTTTTTAAACTAGTCTTCTTCAAGGTTCTGTTGAACTTCAGATGTTCTTTAAACAAATAATTCTCAGTGGAATGAACAGAGCTTTCTGGTATCGTTGGTATTATTACTGTTCCTCAATAAATAATGAACTGTGTTAGCCATGGTGCAATGTTCAACAAAATATCTTAAACATATTGTGTTGCTAGATGGAAATCTCCTATTACACACGACAGGTTCATCCATTGTCAGTGTAATGTGCCCGTGTAGGCGCACTGCCAGTGGCCTTCGACATTATACGTCAGTGATCAAAACATTTGGTAGCACTTTCAGCGCTGTTTTACCAATATATTGTCTGACACAAATTAGGTACTCACTCAAGCGGTAGATCTTTTGATTATCTCGAGAAGCGGTTTCTAATTGGCGGTTATCCAAGATCGGGTACCTGATACAGGTTGATTACGTCAAGGTTCAATGTATTTTTATAGAGGTATTTGTATTTTTAATGTAAATATAAAGGGGTAGTATAGTTATTAGAAGTAATTTTCAAGCGATCCTAGTGTAATCAGATATTTTCTAATCACATTTTACCAAATACAATTTGTCTCGGGTATTTATGCATATAAATGTTACTGTACATCTAAAGATAAACGCAAATCGTGAACATTCAATTTTACTTCGCAAGTGTTAGGATCTCTTGATTTTCTCGCGAAATACGACAGATTTGATTGGCTGGAAATGTTAAATCGTTAACTGCTATTATCCATGATCGGATACCTTGTACATATGTACATGTCGATTACGCCAAGGTATATACTTTTAGTTGTTGTGTACTTAAAGGGATAGTTAAGTTATAAGTAGTTATTTTCGAGAGATCACGAGTAACTGTTTACATCAATAGCACCTGCACCTCGACCGGTTATTGTTAGGATACATTAAAAAGTCACTATATTGAATCATTATCTTTTACAATTAAAGTAGATTCGGTATATTAATTTCACAAATCTGGTCATTAAAAAAGGAAAACATTATGATGACATTAAGCAGAAAGTTATATTCTAAACTTCATAGTCTGACCAATCTCTAGATTGTGAACAAAAGAAACTTTGATATGTGCTTTGGTTTCATTTGATCAATGTTCACGCCCTATTAAGGCTTATGTACTTAGGACGTTATATAGGTGATATCTTGAGTCTACGTGTATTTAAGAGTCTTTGTTATGTTTATAAGCCTGTTTGTCGCAGAACTGGTCTCGACATTATAGTGCTACAGCACTGAATTATACTGCCAGAGGCCCCCGACCAAATAACTCTTTCCGAGCTACGGTTTACATACCAGTCGTTCAACCCCTAAAATGCTTAGCATCATGCAATATAAATACAATTTTAAAATTAGAACCATGGTATGTCTCGGTTAGGGACATAACCCAAAGACTCGAATTGTGTACTGCATTCAGTTATATGTTCCGAGTTTCTATCTGTTCTAAAAGCCTCTGATATACAAAATTAAAGAAAAATGCTATGGTTGCACAATTTTACCTCTGAATGTTTTGTTACTCGGTCCCCGGACATACCAGGTAATGGAAAGGCTAATCGTGCTGCTAAAAATTCATTCAATGAAATAGAATTCAACCTAGATTTAAATGGGGGTGCTTGAACGAGGTCGTCCTTGCCCATCTTCGGAAGGACAAGTCATGCATTTACCAAACCAAATGTTACTGATTTAAATGTATAGACCAGCCTCAATGCGTAGCGTCAAATAGGTTTTCAGGATCTGTATGTACCTGCCATGAAATGGGGGGGGGGGGGGGGGGTGCAGTACAGTACAGTCGCGCCCGTCCCATTGTTATGTAACCAGCTTAATTAACTAACTACTGATGCGATTCTCATCAAACTTCGCATATAAGTCTGATGTCCTGTTGTGCACCTTGCTATTTTTCCGGATCAAGCATCTAAGATGGCCGCAACGGCCTCTGATTGGCTAAAAACATATCCAGTTATAATTTCTTTTGCATGTGTATGTTAGTTGTATAGAAAAACGTAGTTAAGTTTACACAAGAGGCCCTGGCCTTATCTGTATACATTGGCATTTATTATAGGTAACCACGGAAAATATATTTCGAATAGATCTTAGGGATAAGGAACAGACTTGAAGACCAATCCTTGAAGCATATCTGTATAAATTATACCTAAGGAACTAGGTCCCTAAAGGTGTGGACAGACCCTAACATCAATGTAAATATTATATTTGTGTTGATCGCTTTAGGCCAAGCAACTGAATAAATAGTTTTGGAGCAGAAGATCTCGATCGTTGAAAAGTTATGACTCAGTAGTTAAGTCTGCATGGGTGTGGCAGACGCTGGGATCAAATCTAAAGTCATGATTTATATTTGTTTAGTTCCAGGCCCCGGTTTTATCAACGTTCCTTAACTTAAGGAAACTCCTTAACTTAAAATTCTCCATAGGAAAGCATTACAGTGTTGAAGGAAAGTTCCTTAATTAAGGATTTCTCCTTAAATTCTGTAATGCTTTCCTATGGAGATTTTTAGTTAAGGAACGTTGATGAAACCGGGGCCAGAGAAGTTAAACCAATATAGTAAATAATCTGTTTTGGCACTGCCCCTCAGGGGGGTCAATCCAACCATTAGTACAAGTTTGAATTCTGCGCGCATAGGAATGTTTCCTGCCAAATTGGGTTGATTTCCAATCAGTGTTTACGGAGACGAAATCACTTCAGCCAATATGGTGAATAATCATTTTAGCCCCGCCCCTCAGCCCTCTTGGGTTCAGTCCCACCATTAGTACAATTATGAATCCAGAGCACCTAGGGATGTTTCCTGCGAAATTAAGTTGGTTTCCAATCACTGGTTATTGAGAAGAAGTCACTTAAACGAATATAGTTAACAAGGACATAGTCTTCAAGATGCCACACACCAAATACGTAACATAACATGGCATTGAAGTGGGAATAATGCAAAAAACAGCAGCCTCATTAAATATGCGCAATATTAGCAGTGAGTGGTTCTAGTTAAAGGTCTACCCGACAACCGACAAACAAATCTCATCAAAACCCAACCATTCTTTCAAAAGATATGGTGTGAAAACCAATTAGCGAATCAAGACACAGTAGCCTTAGTATATATGCGCAGAATTAGCTTATAATCAAACTTGAGCAAAGGGGTTTGGGTATTAAGACTACCAAGCAAGTTTCATCAAAATCTGTCTGATTATTCCTTCAAAATATATCGTACGGAAAGCACTCAGCCAATCAGGTCACAGCAGCCTAATTAAATATGGACATAATATGCTGGAAATCGAACTTAAGCGAGGGGTTTAGGTAACAAGTCTACCACGCAAGTGTCAACACAATCCGATCATTCCTGCAAAAGAAATCGGATGGAAAGCAATCAGCCAATCAGGTAACAGCGGACCCTTGTGCCCCCCCCCCCCGTCCCCAGGGCAGAGGGTGTCAGTCCAACTAATAGTACAATTCCGAATCCTGAGCACCTATGGAGATTCCTGCCACATTACATTAGGTTGATTTCAAATCAGTGATTTTGGAGAAGTCGTTAAAAATTGTTGTCCGATGATGGACGGACGTCACGGTATGGTATAATTTCACTTTGGTCAAGGACCAGCTGAAATTAAAAAGATTAAGCAAATATAGATTCATTGACATAGATTCGTTGGCACAAACATGATTAATTGTTTGACATAAAAAATGTACTAGGGAATTTAACACATTTATAGGTGTACGCTAAGCTTCAACAATAACTCCACTTCTATTTTGATATATATTTGTTAATGCTTACTTCATTTAATATTGTATTTTTAGCACTGTGAACTGAATTGCGGGTTTTGGGGGACTTCTGTTATGGTCCCCCATTAAAACTTCTTTACCTTGATACTTGTCAAATCCTTACTGAATATATTTTCAACAAAGAAAGTGAGTCTTGCCATCATATAGGCGACTCCAATGTATTTAGGCAATTGTACTGCAGTAGACAATTTTATTTGGGGGGACGTCCCGTATTGGATAAACACTCTGTCTATCCACAGTTGCTTGGGTTTCTGTCAGTATATAAAAAAAGTGTGTAGATGTATGGAGCCGCGGCACATTACAGAATGTTTTATGACGAGCGTACCGGCAACTTTTTAAGCAAGCCGCCATGGCCTATACATGTGTGAGGTCACGAAACCGCATGGAATACAAAAGAATAAATAATGTTTTTTATTCAAATAAATTACATGCTGACGATTGTTGGGTCTATCAAATTATAGACGAGCACATGGAACGTTAATTGCATTTTTTTAAGCACGAAGAGATTTCCTTATAAATGTTGAAATTTACATAGATAAGGGAGATAACTCTAACTCTCGGGGGGAAATTTGAAAAAGTCTGACGAATTCCTAATGTTTCGTCCCGCACTGAATTGTTCAGAACGGGACGTCACATATGTACATGCCATGGTGGCGTGCTTAACAATTTGCCGGTACGCTCGTGATAAAAAAAAATCGTCTATGCGACGGAGAAATTATTGTTAGATGAAACGAAACTAGCATATAGTGTTGGATTAATATATAAATTTATCAGAAATGTCGGTGTTTAGTCTAAGAATTGCACGACATCCTCATTACAAGTAAGTTATGTGCATTGTTTACAAATTATTGAGAAATAACGTTAGAATACTTCCATTTCATTACTGAGTGGGAGGCTCAATTCACACATATATATTTATTATTTACTGACAGAAACTCAAGCAACTTTGGTCTATCCGTCCGTCTGTCCACAAATTCAGCTTATGACTGATAACTTAAAGGTCAAATATACGTAACTTCAGGATTTTTTTTCGGGATTCTGAAAATTATGAAAAAGTAATCTAGTTGATAACCATGCAAAAATAAGTCTAAAACGAATTAAACCTGAGCGGTAACTAACAAGAAACTCTTGACAAAAATACCCAAAGAATTGAAAATAATTCAGGTGGGGCCCACTTCAACAACTGGCTGAAGGTAAAAGACAGTTCGAAATGGACGCGTGTTTACAAATACCGTGTTTCAACTGCTGCTGTACCAGTAGTCGCGTAAGTATTCATCTTGAATATTGCTGATATCAGTTAATATTAACTAAATCTATAAATATAATAAGTTATTAGGCTTGATTTTCGCTTCAAGTTTTGCCGAAAGTTACGTATATTGGGCCTTTAAGTATCTATTGCCCGATTTAAATAAAACTTGGCCACGATGGTCACTTTACAAAAAATATCTACTAATGTCAAAGAGCATAGTCAAGGGTCAAAGTTATGGCTGACATGTCAAGGTCAAATTTTGTTCTTCTTCACTAATTTAAATTTTGTTGTGACATTATGAAGCAAAGTTCGTCAGAATTAAACACCACAATGGGTCAACTGACCAAACTTCAAGGTTACCGTGTTTTTAACTTTTCATTTAAGAACATTTTGTAATGACATATTGAAGCAAATTTGGATTGAATTAAATAATAAGTAAATTGACCAAATGACAATTTTATTAAGTCAAAGGTCAAATAAACATGTCAAGGTCAATTTTGTACCTTTTCACTGATGAACAGTTTGTTATGACATTATGAAGCAAAGCTGGCCATAATTAAACAAAGGAGTCTGGATCAGTGATCAAGGTCAAATTTTGTATCTTGTTAATGAAACATTCAACCACTTAAAGACATTATAATATTATAACATTTCGACCAACTTACCAACTTTGCTTCAAAATGTTCTTATGTGAAAAGTAACACAACAGGTATCTACAATGACTCATAGCAGTCCTATAGACATTTGCTTTTATACACATAAATCAAATAAACCAGATCATGTATTTTTTATAAAATCCTTATCAGCGTACTTGTGGCTTCATTCCTTAAAGAGAGTTTGATAAAACTTCCCAAAATAACGAAGGAACGTGCCATCTCGGACAATTTCGACGATAATCTTGATAAAACATTACAATGCAATAGCTAGATGTGATCGATACTCGGTGTGCTTGTGAATCAGGATGAGAAATATGACTACGCATTTATCAGCTCACGGTAGTTAACTGTTATCATGCGTAACACACATAAGACACACATAACGAATATGCAATTAAATGTTCTTACGTGACGGTCAGTATCCGCTGGCTGAACATACCAAACTTAACAAGTAAAGGCCATTGATATATTTACAAATACGTGTGAACGTCATTACTACGTTTTCGATATCTTTATGTTATAACATACACTATTTCACAGGGCATGCATCATGTAAACTTTCCTGAAATACGGTAACGTTAATCGGAAACGATCACACATATAGATGTATGTACCTTGTGGAATACATGTGGAATATAACTTAGTCGAACCTCGTTAACGGAGTGTTAGAGTTATACGAGTTGGTGATAACAAGGTTCTATACTCGGTTCTCATTTTGAGAACTTGTTGTTTACTTGGATGTGACAAAGATTTACATGGCGGGTGTCGTCGATTAAGCAGAAGACGCTTACTCTTCCGGAACTCCTGGTCTTATTCTCTTGTGCTTTTGCAAGGGTCTCAATGTGAATCTTTCCTTTGTTCATATTTTGCCCCTGGTTTGATCGATTTTGAGTTTGGATTATGATTTTGTTAACGCTTCGGTATTCTCTGATTTATTTCTACTGTAATTTAAACTCTCTTTAAATGAGAACATGATGAAGGTTATGCACATAATCAGCCAAAACTGAATTTCAATCGCTTAATCATTGCATCATGTCTTTTGTAAGTCTTTTGGTAATCTGTGACAACACTCAGTACAAACTAACCCCTGTTTTGTTAATCTTATATTTATCGGTGATGCTTGGAGACAAGATGTTTGAAATCAGAAATAGTTGTCGGCTACTACTGAAACAGAAGGGGAGGAGCGTACATGTAATACTGGTTTTCTTTTACAACGAAGTCTATAATTTGTGTGACAGTATTTTTTATCGAAATGCTACAGATGAGGCATGTCGTAATTAGAAAAAGAAGCAGAGAAAATAAGATCAACCTTGGAACCATACAACAATTAATGTAAAACCCGAAAGTAATATCTTGAATTATGTCATTTAAATACTTTTTTTCTCGAAACTATATATGTACATAATTTGAATGGCCCTTACCCAACATAACATGTATGCACAGCAGGTATCTACAATGACTCATAGTAGTCCAAATAGACCTTTGCTTTTTAAACATTACACCTAAATCAAATAAACAAGGTCATGTATAGGTGCATTCCCAGATAAAAACGATTGTTTTATTTGATACAACACCAGCATAAGTATCTATAGCTAATTGCTGAAAGAGATAATTTGTCAATCTTTAATATTGTTATCAGATGTCATCAGAGATGAAAATGATTAAACAGTTGTTTATCTAACGACCCTTCACAGGTTAAACCTGGAAAGTATGTTCGGACTCCTTCGCATTTCCTTCTTTATCAAGAGTGATCATTGATACCTAAGGTGCATTTTTATTTGACGTTAAGGAAGGTTTCCAGTTAACGTCTTTTGTGAAGCATGACCCCATGGATAGGAAGATTGTGCGACACAATGGGATTATTGATGTTAGAATAAATCAGAATATCAGATATTTTTTATTTTACAAACACGAATTAAAATATTATCAGTTTAGTTTCTTTACTTCCTGGTGGCAATATCAGTGTTTTTTTAACATTGGGAAATGACGAAAATCCAGGGTAACAGTACAGTAATGTTGAATAAATATAGGTTACACATCGAGTGGTTCTTGGATATGGATTTTATTTCACTCGAGTCAGTTATTTTTAACTCACCTGGACCATGCCATGGCGCAGTGTCCGTCGGCCGTCCGTCCGTTAATTTTAACTTTTAATCGCTACTTGTCGTAAGAAACTGAATGGAATTTTACCAAATTTAGTCAGAAACATTCTTGGATGAGGGCAAATTGATTTTGCATAAATTACGGAACTGGCCCCAAAGGGGCCAGCCCCAATAGAAGAAATAGGTCATTCCTTAAAGCTGCTGCCAGTCATACAGTTTTGAATGGATTTGAACTAAATTTGGTCAAAAACATCCTTGGGGAAATGGGGACAGATTTAACATAAATGGTGACTCTTACCCTCTGTGGCTTGAGGGACGGGTCCAAATATGGAAAATATTGGTAAAGCCTTTTGAATCGCTACTAGTCATGAATGACTAAATGGATCCGCTGGTTTAACATACCAAACTGAACGAGTAGGGGTCATTGGTATATTTACATATATGTGTGAACGTTATCACTACGTTTTCGATATCTTTAAGTTATAGCATACACTATTTCACAGGGCATGTATCATGTAAACTTTCCTGAAATACGGTAACGTTAATCAGAAACAATCACACATATAGATGTATATCCTTGTGGATTACATGTGCAATATAACTTAGTCGAACCTCGTTAACGTGGTGTTAGAGTTACACGAGTTGGTGATAACAAGGTTCTACTGTAGTTTAAACTCTTTTTTAAATGAGAACATGATGAAGGTTATGCACATATTCAGCCAAAACTGATTTTCAATCGCTAAATCATTGCATTATGTCTGTTGTAAGTCTTTTGGTAATCTGTGACAACACTCAGTACAAACTAACCCCTGTTTTGTTAATCTTATATTTATCGGTGATGCTTGGAGACAAGATGTTTGAAATCAGAAATAGTTGTCGGCTACAACTGAAACAGAAGGGGAGGAGCGGACAAGTAATACTGGTTTTCTTCTAAAACGAAGTCTATAATTTGTGTGACAGTATTTTAATCGAAATGCTACAGATGAGGCATGCCGTAATTAGAAAAACAAAGATTTAAAGAAGCAGAAGAAATAAGATCAACCGTAGAACCATACAACAAGTAATGTAAAACCCGAAAGTAATATCTTGAATTATGTCATTTAAATACTTTTTTTCTCGAAATTATATATGTAAATAATTTGAATGGCCCTTACCCAACAAAACATGTATACACAGCAGGTATCTACAATGACTCATAGTAGTCCTTTGGACCTTTGCTGTTTTTTACACCCATATCAAATAAACAAGGTGATGTATGTGTGCATTCCCAGATAAAAACGATTGTTTTATTTGATACAACACCAGCATAAGTATCTATAGCTAATTGCCGAAAGAGATAATTTGTCAATCTTTATTATTGTTACAGATGTCATCAGAGATGAAAATGATTAAACAGTTGTTTATCTAACGACCTTCACAGGTAAAACCTGGAAAGTATGTTCGAACTCCTTCGCATTTCTTTCTTTATCAAGAGTGATCATTGATACCTAAGGTGCATTTTTATTTAACGTTTCCACTTAACGTCTTCTATGAAACACGACCCCATAGATAGGAAGATTGTGCGACACCATGGGATTATTGATCAGAACATCAGATATTTATTATTGTATAAACACGAATTAAATATCATTAGTTTAGTTCCTTTACTTCCTGGTTGAAATATTAATGTATATTTTTGCGAATATCCACGGTAACAGTACAATACTGTCGAATAGTAGAGCTTATACAACGACTGGTTCTTGGATATGGAATTTATTACACTCGAGTCAATTATTTTTAACTCACCTTGACCATGCCATGGCGCAGTGTCCGTCGTCCGTCCGTCCGTTGATATTAACTTTAAATCGCTACTTATCGTAACAAACTCAATGGAAGTTTACCAAATTTAGGCAGAAATTTAGGAAGAGGGCAAATTGACCTTGCATAAATGACGGCACTGGCCCCGATAGAAGAAATAGGTCACCCCTTTAAGCTACTGCTAGTCATACTGTTTTTAATGGATTTGAACTAAATTTGGTCAAAAACATTCTTGGGGAAAGGGGGCAGATTTGTACAGTTGTACAGTTGCTGGGCATAAAGAGAAGAGCACAATCAAGGCATTATCGTTGATGTCAGGGTCTAGCCTTGGCCCTATGGACCTTGTTTGAGATACCCACCAATAAACCAAACTTAACTTTATAGATATGCTTCAAGGATTGGTTTTGGGGTATAACTCTGTCCAGGGGATGATTTTGAAATGATTACCTAGTTACCAATGTAAACAGGTAAGCGATAATGCCCTCTGGGCCTCTTGTTTAAAAGTTACAAAAGACACGAGCTTAAGCAAACAAGGGCATGTGTATGTATTAAGTTCAAGTATGCACGATGTGATATATAATGGAATATCAAACATATACAAAAATGTAAGCCTTCGGTTTTATCTTTTTTTATCGGCTGTACTGCAGGTTAGTTAAAAATTATACCTGCTACTTTTACTAAATTATTTATCCTTCCTTATGTCTCCCTTTCTAATGACATACCATTGGCCTTTATTTGAGCGTTCCCGTCCCCCAACCCGCTGCGAGGAAATGTATGGGTTTTGTTCCTTGTTCTACACACTCAAGGATCTCACAAAAGAGTACTCACTTCTACTTACTGTTACAAAACGTTACGGCATACAGAACCTGACGTAGGCATACAAATCAAACAGATCCGTCACGACATAACAGGGACTGTTATTATATTTAAGAAATTATCATTGTGATAATTAGTACATACAAACATCCAGACATGGGTTCTTATCAATACAAACATCCCGACCTGGGAAATAAACAATATTGAGAAATAAACCAGTGAGACGAGCAGAGCGCGAACCCGATACCCCTAGGCTAAGGAGCCAGTGCGTTACCACCAGGCCAAAAGGTCCGAACCAGTTGACCTGGTTTGTAATTTCCTGATATTGTTATGCAAGGTCGTCTCTCGACGTAACACTGCTTCATTCTTCAAAATTGAAGAATCGGTCAAAGTTTTGAAAATGAAACTGAAATCCCAATAATATTCTTGCTCTCTGAATTCATATCACGCTGTGTGGCAAACCTAAAACAGAATATATATAATAATTATATACAGACTATACACAATACAATACTAATACATGTTTTGATGTTCCCAACTTTCATTCCAATTCAAATATGTCTACATTGATGCTAACTTATCATTGGACAGGTGCGTTTTTGTGTACTGTTACTCGTGAATATTTTAAAATGCAGGATAATTATACTACCCCTTTAAGTCGCTAAAAACATAGGACAAGAAAAAGTATGGCGACAATCGCCCGATCGTCAAGCGGAGACATGATAAGCCCATCGTACCCTATCGGAAGTATAATGGTATGGACACACAAAGAAAGTTATGACACTTTCTACATAATATCCGAAAACTGCATCGGATACAAAGTCTTAAAGGGCCACAACTCTAGTACATATTGTTGAATTAAACTGTCATTCAGGAAAACACAATTTCATGTCATGATAACTAAGATATCGGTTGAAAACTGTAGGAGAAGATCTCCGAAAAAAACCAACAGTTTACGACAGAAATATATTTTCTACAAAATTCCTGTATTTTGCAATTGCAATTATGCAATGCTGTTATGCGAAAAGTTGAAATAACTCAACAAAACCCGTTATATATGTTAAATTCTTTTCGAAGTACCATACACAATTTTAGAGGAATTGAAGAAAAAGCTAAAAAGTTCTAACATTTCTCACATAATGTCTGAAATTGCATCAGATACGAAGTTCTAAAGGGCAATAACTCTAGTAAATACTGTCGAATCAAACTGTCATTCAGGAATACATAATTTGAAGTTATGATAATTGATCCTAGCAAGTTTGAGGGATATCGGTTGAAAACTGTAGGAGAAGATCTCCGGAAAAAAACAACAGTTTCCGACAGAAATGCATTTTCTACATAATGCATATATTTTGCAATTGCAAATATGCAATGCTGTTACGCGAAAATTTGAAATAACTCAACAAAAACCGGAATATATGATAGATATTGTAGGTTTTCTAAGTACCATACCAAATTTTAGAGGAATTAAAGAAAACACAAAAAAATATGTTTGCTAAATAATGCCCGAAATTGCGTCCCAAAGGGACATATAACTCCAGTGAATATTCTCGAATCGAATTGTCATTCAGGAAAACATAACTTCATGTTATGGTGGTTAAGCCTAGCAAGTTTGAAAGAAAACCATTGAAAACTGTAGGAGGAGATCTCTTGAAAAAATAAAAGTTTACAACGGACGGATGGACAACGCCATACCATAATACGTCCCGTAATTTTTGACGGGCGTATAAAAACGTGGTTGACTCTAATACTCTGTGTATAACAAATAGCGTGTACCATCTAATTAACATTCGCTATGTGTGAGTGACATAACCACCTATGTCGGGTTCCCAAATACCTTGGGAGAAATGTATTGTTTGCATAATTTGCAATGTAATACATTGTTGACTCTTCTTAACCGACCTTATCAGCCCTTGGAAAAACATAAAAAAAATCAAAGGGCTTTTTGACAGCGACATAACCTCCACAGTATCATATTATTAACCGACCTTATCAGCCCTCAGAAAAAAACAAACAATTCAAGGGCTTTTTGACAGCGACACTACCTCCACAGATCATAAGTGCGAGACAAATGATTCATAATATGCAAAAGAAAATTGACTGATCCTGTCGTTTTTTTTGGCTATCCGAACATCCATTTGAAATTATTAGGCATTTTGAAAGACCATAGGATCACCCAAATGGGGCACTAGACTGCTCAAATAATGCGGGTTAGGGACATCTAAATAGACAAATTATATAGAAAACTACAAAAAATATACAAGTATGGCACATATATAGTCATGTACGTTTGTAATATACCCTTGTCATTACATAAACTTTCTTTATATATTCAAACATAAGCTGTATATGATAAGAGGTTATTGAATAAATTCAATTCTTTTTGGAAGATGTAATATGACATACTTTTATTGTCATTGTGATCACAAGTGTCTAAAGCACACGATAGGGGCATTTATTTGACTGGATATGGCTCTTTATGGCACGTTCGCCCGAATGAGGAACGCATGCAATTAGTTATACTCCATGGTCAAGACATGTCGTACCTTTTCCGTGATTAACATACAGCATAAAGAGGGGAAGAAGCAACTGATTAACCTGTTTTTAGTACACGTATAATGTGCCCATGCCTAAGGCTCAATAATAATATTTGAATAACAGGTAAATGAACCAGTCAGTCTTACAGCTTATCAGTTGGTTGCCTAAAATTAATTAACTGGTCATGTACTGGTTGGAGCCCTCGTACTGTTTACCCTCTGAGCTTTAAATAACTAGTCACTAGTAATGCACATTTCTTATATCGAAAAGTAAAGTCCGCGTTGGTGTTTCAATAAACAAAATTAATACCGAGATGAAGCGACTAGGTTATTACAAAAAATGGTATTATGTAGTAATGTTTGTATGGCCCAGCGTTTTTTTTCTAATTTAGGTCAAGTGCAGAAGGCGATTATTGTCGGATATACAGTTACAACGTGTCATTAAACATGTTTCATATCGATCACGATAACCTGTTGATAATGGAACGACAGTAATTTGATCGATAAGGCTTTTTTATCATCTGATTAAAGATGATTCGCATATAAATGCGATTATATTATGTCACTTTAGATTTGTCACAGGTATAAACACCTTCCGATCAATGAGGGATGTTTTGTAAGTATCACGTTTAAAGGTAATAGATATGAACGTTGTACAATTTAGGTAGTGGGCAATTTACAGCGTATAAGTACAACTTTGTTCTGTCAAATGTCCTAATCCTGTAATCAAATTCAGCAGTTATCCACACTAAATCACTTGCTTAATAATTTGTCGATTGTCTTTTTCTCGACAGCGTTCACTGCATTAGTGTTGGTACTATCAACAAGCAAATTATATTCATAGTCAAATGCGACAATCATTAAATCAAACTTAATAATTATCGTTACTAATTCTCAATATTTTGTCGAATTTTGATGGTAATTTCATATTACGAAAACGTTGACACTATTCACAGGCACACACATCATAATTTAGCTAATTAGAAATGTTATTTCTGAGAACAGTGTATACTTTTACCAAGTTGTATTACATACGGTATCAACTCAATTAAATTTCTCATTGACAAAAAGAGCCCAAAGTCCCCCTAGCTGTCTTTAACATCAGTTGACCAACGCGATCGTTGGGGATATTCAAATGAGCTCCGTCCGTTAAATACATCTCGACCAAACTATATATACATATGAGGCTACAGTTTTCTAGTTGTGTTTTTTGCTCAAAAAAGATATGATCATGGCGTTTTGACATTTTTTAGGGGTGGTTTTTTACATTTCAATCAAGTTTGCCTAATGACGTCTCATGTTCCTCGCACGCAAGATATAACATGATAGTAGTTAGTGCTGTAATTAGTTTCGGTTAAAGTTGAATAGAGCTGCTAAAATCTCCCCTCTATATCAATTTAAACCCACCTGGTCGCTCACTTTTGATATTCGAAACACCTGTAATCCTTTATATTCTGCCCGTGAAACACACGAACATGATACCTTCAAAGAACGACTGACGGTATCGCATGACTGATCGGGGCGCTTCTGGGACCAACACCGTCGATTTATACAGAACTGCTTCTTCTTCTGTCAAGAAGTTTTTAGTTAATTTTGTTAATAAACATGAACATCCATCTAAATAGAAGAATTGTATGGTATGGGGTCAGTTACTGCACTCGTGGATACCTTAGACCAAATTGCGATATACTTCAATAATTTAAGAGACTCGGGTATGTTTCTGCCTGGGGCCAGAACCGATAGCCTTCCTCCCAGGGGCGAACGCTCAACTAAAGGCCAAACGTGAGGTTGCGCCAAGGGAGACATTATTAAGGAGAAAGTTGTTTAGAAATAATAGAAAAGATAGGATCCAAAGATTAATCGCCTTCTACGAACATGCAATTAGGGCAGCAGGTACAATTATTAAGCCCTCCCTGCAGGGCAGTATTATTAACCATGAACGGTGTTATATATATATAAATATATTCAATTGTCCGGTCTGAACTGCAAATATTGACTAAAATTGTACCTGCTACTTTCATTGGTTTATTCGTTGATTATTCGTTGGGCGCTTCTTAATTCGGGATCTTATCTTTTCTCCAAAAAGCTTTATACTTCCTTATCACTGACTCATTGTGGCCTTTAGTTGAGTGTTGCCTCTACGAGGAAGGGGTGTTTTTGTTACTTTTACCTGTTTCATTCTTCACAATGCTTAAGTCGGTCAAATTGTTGAAATGAAACTGATGTGATGTCATGGTGTGGTGTGGTCTGTATATACAGAGACTACAATCAATGTAAACAATACTAAAAAAAATTACAACTATCATGGCAGCTCATGTATGCCATCATTTAAGTTAACTAGTCTTTCGTCAGGTGCTTTTACGTACGTATACTGTTAATCGTGATCTCTTTAAAATACAGTTTGTACAAATACACTACCCCTTTAAGGCGCATCGGTACTTCTGACCTGGTTGGTTAAACATGCTAGAATCTACAAACAATAACTCCTAGGTAGGCACCAAATTCCTGTACCGGGAACTCTTGTTAACGATTTCTATTGTCGAAACACGAGTGTCACCATGCCTTCTGTGTATGTTGAATGTTATAAAGATATCGTGTGACATTTTATATAATGAATATTCCTGTACAATTGTATTCGCTATTATGCGAGTGACATAATCTGTATCAAGTATCTGTGTTGGTTACCCAATACTTGGAGGGAAACGATATTGGAATGTGTTTCTGTTTGCATAATTTGAAATGTAATACACTGTTGACGCTTCTGATAACTACCCTGTATTGAAGGATGCCTCACGCTAATGTTTGAAGAAATAATAAATGAAGAATTAAAGATTCTAAATTAAGTCGCAATTTACGATCATGCAATTTGGGCACCAGGTAAATTATTTAATACGTTTGCCAAAATATCCTAAAATTATGTAATGACCGCGTCAGTCTCAGAAAATGTATCATTCTAACACTGAAGTGGGTTATGTATTACCCCGAATCCTAGTTGAGGGATTGTGTGGTACTATTGTAGACCTATTTGACTGCAACACCAATTCGGCACATATCGTTCGGTGATTTTGATAATATCGGATCCTGAAAACAGCAAAAGAATATGAAATAAAAGAAATAGTTTTGATACAGAGTTCCGTGAAAATAAACAAGGAGAAAAGAGTACTAAGGTATCCTCTGATTTTGGTTGATGATACCTGCCCGGTATACAAGGTCACGGCAACCTTTGAATAAAACATTTCCGTGGGGCAGGCTCTCGGACGGCCCTGTGGGTCGTGGGTACGAGTACACAATCGTTACACTTTCAAAATATATCTTTTCCATTTCGATAAACAAGTCTTCCTCTGCTTATGACACCTATTTTCCCCCAAATTACCAAGATCGATCCTGATTGTGTCCTATAAACTAGTGAATTTTCCTTGCAAGACCGTAATTAATTAAATTCAGAGCAAGCTCTTGACATGAAAGAAATATATACAAACAGAAGACATGTTTTAACAACGGATTCATACCTACGATTATAGTCCGGCAAACGTTGGAGCTATACATAGCTGTAGATGTGAAACCGAATGTGTTAGGTGTGTGCGAATAGTGGCAACTACATCAGTGAATGATGTTGTAATTAGTCGTGTGTCATCAACAACACTCTGATGCTTTACAAATCTACTTAGCAGGGATCACTACTTACATATATATTATACCCTATTCATTTAAGTGCCTATACGATACTAGTAGTTGCTCCGGTCACTATTTTCGTATATTGGCCAAGAGTCGGGCCGACGCTATATATTTTAACGTCATAATTGCAGAATGACTTAATATACAATTAATGTAGTGACGTCATTATTCCAGACAATGAGCAAAATGGCATATGACTTAATGACTGTTTTTATTGTATAGTATGTGGTCTTATTGTATATATTCGGTATAATATAACAAATATTGCATGTCACTTCGCTTCGGTCCATATACATATTTTTGGGTGACTGACCAATCCATAATTATCTATTATGGCCCTGTTGAGAGGGCACTATTGCCTCATAGTATGGTCGAGTGATGGGATAGTACCTGGGCCAAAGGCTTAGTACATCAATCTTTAATTTAAAAACATATGTATACAGCAAAACTCGTTCTATTGTGATATACCATGGCCAGCTTTGGGTCGTTTCCAGAGTCAGCCATTGTCAAGCAGAACAGTAGCACGGCGTAATGTGACGTAACTTAATAGTGACGTCATAATATATTCACGTTGAACATCGCACCAAATTTGATAGTGCCCGGATGAGCGGGCCCTATCGCTTAGCACCCATGTGTGTAGCCAATGGGAAGGTAGTGATGCACTAAACTCATACATTGCCCTCAGTGTCATACAACATTTGTTAAATAATAAACTGATTTTTGAATTTGACTGATCATATTGCATTTGACTGATATGAATCAAATCGGCTTCTACTGAAAGCGATACTTAATACAAACTCGCTTTGCACATACTGGGAAACCGCCCTTAAATGACACTAGATGTTCGTAGGGTGTACAAATGGGGGGAAAACCCTAACAATGTCCCTTTAAACTCCAGGGTTACCAATCATTCCGCGCTGACGCTGAAGCGTATACCTGTCATATTCCTTAAAGGGCATAATTTAGCAGTGATTTTATCCCGGGTATTCCTAAATCAGGTGGTAAAAAACATCTAACAAATAAATTACTGTCGTCTATTATCATAAGTACTTACCAATAGTAATTGAATTTTGTGGTCTAATATTACTGACGGCGATGGTTAACGTCTCACGCATATGTATTCAACTTCACGCTTCACTATACGACTGTTATACAATTATATTGAATAACCAAAAACAATCTACACAAGTAAAAGTTTTCACTTAAATATCGGGGTAACTGAAACACACAATTCAATTGCCGTTAAACTAGTATCATATGCAAATACCAGACAAATGTTAATAGAAAATCTACACCTTCAAAATTGAAGAAGACACTTATCCATGCATGGATTCGCATTTTAATATTTTAATATTTCTTTCCAATGTGTTGCGCGGCGGAATGATCTTATATTATTTATGTAGCATCCTCGATATCCAGGGGTTACATTCATCTACGCGTTGACACACCTGGAATATGCCATGGAAAAATTAAAGTCAGTGGTGTTGTAATAGAAATTAATTTTTACATTTGACCTGAGGCCTTCAGCTTCCTGTCCTGGACGTTCAATTAAAATGCACCTTTGGCATCCATGATCACTCTTGTTATAGCAGAAACCATACAGTAGTCAGAAAAACATCAGAGAATACCAAAGCGTCACAAAACCATAAACCGAACTCAAAATCGATTAAACTAGAGACCAAATTTGAAAAAAGAAAAGATTTACATGGAGACCCTCGTAAAAGTACAAGAGAGTAAGACCAGTTGTTTCGGAAGAGTAACCGTTTTCTGCTTTATCGACGGCACCCGCCATAAAAATCTTTAACACTTCCAAGTAAACACCAATCCTCAAAATAAGAACTTAGTCATCGTTGTTAATTCCTTTATGTAAGCATACTCAAAAACGTCAATCTTCATGCAGAATGTTTTCTCGACGAGACCAAGATGCCGACCATAAGACCCATAATCTCCATCCACCTGCATCTCTCGTATCCCGGTGCCATACGTTTTAATAGTTAATATATTCCATGTATTCGTTTTCATATTATAAATCTGTTTTAACTAAAATGATATTTGGTTATCATACAAAAGTGAGCTCCGTTAGGTCTTAGGCAAATATGAGGTCGTTTAAAAGTTGTTTGAAATCCCATTATGTAAAATAAACTATCGTTCTGACACGATTAATTTACAACGTGATAATGGGATTGTTAAGCTTAAGTGTATAACAAATCATTGATATCTCACGTAATGTGACAATGTGTATAGTACAGTCAATGTTGTTATCTGTGGTGTGTTTTCTTCAGATTACCTGGTCGATGTCAACAAGTACTGGACACCTATGTGTATGCCATTTCTTGTGTAGTTTGATTGACGTTTGACCTTTTTATCAGGCCAATCAACCCATCTAAGTATATGTGTGCCTTCCAGATTTTAATTTGGATGAGATGTTTTATAATTACTCTCACATGGTTTATTTTGTTTTACGTCCTTTTACTAGCCAGGGTAATTTAAGGATGTGCCAGGTTTTTGAGGTGAAGGAAAGCCGGAGTGCACGGAAAAAAAACCCGACCTACGGTTTGTACCTGGCAACTGCCGCACATGGGATTCAAACTCTCAACTAAGAGGTGGAGGGCTAGGAATAGAATGTCGGAACAACTTAACCACTCGGCCCCCGCGGCAAATAAAAAAAAACATGTTTGACCAATTAATGTCATAATGTTGTAATATCAATTTAATTAAATTTTGACGGTAGGTTTAGCTGTTTTTAAAATTGAAAATTTAGTCCTACAAAAAATTTATTCCAAAAACATATGTTCAAACGTGAAATTAATGTGCACTAAAATAATCGCTCTTGTTAAAACAGTAAATTTGGGGGCTTTCGAACTTTTTTTTCGGAATTCTTCTGTTGTACTTATGTGTCAAGTGTCGTTTAGATAACCAGTCTAATAAGTTTAATCTTCAACATCAGATAACAATATAATTTTATCTCAATCACCTCTAACACAACTATGGTGGTGTTTAAAGGGCACTTTGACCTTGATTTCAGTCTGGAGCGATCGTTCTAATCTGATTTATTAAGCAAAGTGATAATAAGAATGTGCGAGTTAGGTGTATATAATTTATATCATTTCACTTACCTATGTTGTTTGTTATATTTTGTGTAAACAAGTGTTTAAATGACACTATCAGAGTGCTATATTGCTGTATGATTTTTTTTTGCTGACACTTCCTCCCTTTTTACCTTTAGTTAAACTTTTTCCCTAGCGACGATCATCGTTAAGGGTTTCAAATGACCGATTCATCATTTGTCACTACTATTTGACTGGGTAGGAAGTACTGCTGGGCGCTTTGGCAGTGTACTTCAGTATGGTAACACTTATAAATCACCACACTTTTCTGACTTTAGCAAGGAGACTTACACGAACACATCGCAGCCTCCTAAATACAAACACAAAACGTACAAGATTATGAAGATTCAAAATCATTCATCCGACGTAATTTATTTACTGAACAAGAGATCCCAGGAGGATCTTGAAGCCAACCATTGATGATACTCATTTGCTCATTAAAAAGGGATCTTTGCATTTCTTTTCTCTTTTTCGCGTAAAAAAGCACAAATAGAGGATACACAACGAGTGGTTGCTAGATATGGAATTTATTTCACTCGAGTTAATTATTTTTTAAAGTTACAAAAGACACGAGCTTTAGCACTCGAGTGTCTTTTGTAACTTTTAAAAAATAATTAACGAGAGTGAAATAAATTCCATATCCAATAACCACGAGTCGTGTGACCTGTTTCTACCACAATGATATTTAGTGGGCAGTTGTAGTGTTGTTTTCTGGGGTGAATCGCGGATTTGCGGGAAATCACATCATCTCGAATACATTCCCGCCAAGTTGTGACGACGTCAACAATCGATGACGTCGTCAACAATCATCATTTCCGGTCAAAGTTCAACTTCTCAACCAATCAAAAGTCCGGAAGGTCATATTCCACTAATGGTATATTACATAGAGAATAACACATGCCATTTTCCATATCGGACCCAATATTGGCCCCTCGACCCTTATATTGGCCCAAGGGCCGAAGGCCCGAGGGCCAATATTTGGGTCGAGGGGCCAATATTGGATCCGATATTGAAAATGGTATGTTTTATTCAATTTATTGTATACTTAGTAATAAATCACAGAAATATATATAATTTTACAAGAATAAATAATTCCAATGTTTTAATGTATTGAATGAACTATATAAGTTTTACATTAAATGTAATGTACATTTTTGTCATATTAACAACACCTTTTAACACTAACGTCCCCCATAAAATGTTTTTTCTATCATTTTATTGTCACCGGTCATCCACAGGAATAGACTAAATTATATTTAAATATACTTCTACTGTGGTGCGAGAATTTTCTATTCCCTCTGCTATCTTTCTTTCTTTATCTGTTAGGTATTATAAATCTACCAATCTTGCTACTAAGGAATTCAAAACTTTCTCTCCCATATCTGGATCTGTTCGTCTTCGTTACGATATGTTTTTGTTCTCGTTTTTCTTGTAAAACAGCAGCTACAATTTTTAGGTCAAAACCCGAGAGACCCGAATGGATTGATGCGACGTAAAATCTAGTGGTGTTCCGCCAGTTTACCGAATACGGGTTTTGGGGTGCATTACTGAATCAATAATGCATGGGTGAGGTTACGGGTTGGTAGTTTTGGCGCCATAATGCATATGCGAAAAACCTGTATTTATTACTAAGTATACAATAAATATATGTATCCAACAGTAAGCACGTTTATACAATGGTCTGAGAGTGGAATAACACGGGGTATTGTGGTAGAAACTAACAATCTCTTCATAAGAAACTAAAAACTAACAATCTCTTCATAAGAAACTAAAACTTTGCTTTAAAAAATTGAGAAAGTTCTACTCACAGGGACATATATAGACATACATGTATATGATAAAACTACTGATAAATACCAATATTCATGTTCTATTTCACCAGTTCACAGGAACATAAATTATTTATCAAATAAAACTCAGCACATTGTGTTCAGAATACCGCTAACTGCAGCTGACGCTTTCGGAAACAAAGAACGGGCTGAAAAGTGTAACATAATAAAGAAAATGCTCACCAGGTTTTTTTTGACGGACTTCCTCTCGTCGATATTCTCATGAACATAACATTCTTTAGCTTTGCCATATGTCCACCGACCATGTTTCTTAAACATACGGTCAATGACCCCTGCATTGGCTGCCGCAGTAGCTCCCCCTGACCTAAGACTATGTATGTAACCCGAATCGTTTACTATCCAGGCCTAAAATCTCTAATTTTTTAAGGATAATTTCCCTAGCTCTAGTATAAGATAATGGTCCAGAATTTCTAAGCCTGTAGGAATTCGAAAGTTTGCAATAAGATACTTTCCTAAAGATATAATCGGTGGAATTCGGTAAAATATGCGCTGCATATAAATATCTTTCCACCATAGAAACTGGACAAAGGTCTGTAGCTGTTCTGGAAATAACGAGCTCAGACCCAGACCAGTGAACATCGGTCTTACTTCTCGGTGTAATAATCGTTAAGTACTTTTCAAAAAATTATATATCTGATCGCTTAATATAGACCAATTCAGAAAATCGAAGAAATCCCGCAAAACCCAATAGACACATGCAGACCACCCTGAGATCTGTGAGAGAACTATTTTCCTTAGCAAACGAATCGGATAGGCGTCGCAAAATATCTGGAGTAACTGGGTCCTTTTTACAATGGTTGGAACCCAACAATCTAGCTCCACCTTCTCTAACCATCTTAATGAAACTTGATTTACAAGGGCTAGGAACCCCTGCTAAATCATGAGCCCACCCTATTGAATAGATAGCCTGATCTAACTTAGCCACACTGTTAGCAGACTGAATTCTAAGCTAAGCTCGAAATCCGATGCAGGTAAAACCGTGATATTGAAAGAATTCGCCCAAGTACAGCAGTGCTGAAATCCATATCCGTAACTTTTTTGTGTGTTCCTGGCCTTTGACGCTAACACAACTTTCCGTAAATCATTGACGAGAGGCGCAAATATGTTACCCCTGCACTGTAAGCGCCCGCCAAAGCCCAACGTCCATGGTTAAAAACATCTGTAAGTCGTAAATAAAAATATAATAATAATAATTCAATACATGACTGTCCTGTTTCAAGTGTGCCTAATTTCCTATAAAGTTAAGCAAGACGATGACGCAGGCCCTATGAAATTTACCTACATGTTCCAGCCTATACTAGCATACACTTCTACCTGTACCTTCCTGGATTGTATAATACGACTGTTACATATACATGTGTCGACATACAATGTCACGTATGTACATCAATACGTGTACACCGGCCTACAATGCCACATAAACCCGCACTACTGTTCCGGTTAACAAAGCCATGTACACTACTAAATGTACCGGCCTACAATGCCACATAAACCCGCACTACTGTTTCGGTTAACAAAGCCGTATACACTACTACATGTACCGGCCTACAATGCCACATAAACCCGCACTACTGTTCCGGTTAACAAAGCCGTGTACACTACTAAATGTACCGGCCTACAATGCCGCATACGTTACTTTTCAATTCATGTACCGGCCTATACTGCCGCGTACAGTGTTCCAACCCATCTGGGATGACCTCGCTCGCGTACCTACGATACCGGCCTCGTCATATACTGTGGTCTATCAGTGACCCTTCTGTAGCACCTGTACACAAGCCCGATGCATGTGACCTCGTCGGTAACCTTCTCTCGTCCAATGCGCCAACGTGTCGTGACGTCAAAATGTAAACAATAACAAAGAAACTTGGAAACCCAGTGACCTCGGCAACCACGTGTACATAACGTAAAATCACACAACAAAACCTACATGCTGGCTGCGATTATTTAATGTACACTTCAACGCTATAAACACAAATATCGTCAAAAACAGTTTGGAATACTTATGCCTGAAATCTTACAGCGAGCACACTCCCTATGAATGAATCAAAGTCAAACCAAGAGGTCCTTGTGGAACCTTACACGGAAATACGACTCGTATCATGAAACTCTATAACGTCTTCACATAATCCCTGTATCTCAGCTTCTCGGTAAATATGAAAGGCCAAAACGGGGCTGATGGCCACCTGGGAATAATTTAAGTACCACACGCTTCAGAAATTATAATATGCTTGATAGCACGAATAACTAAGTGTATAGGTGGGACCAACCAATTGTTCTCCCCCGCCCAATGTCTCGCGAAAGTATCCACTCCCTCTGGCCCTGGGTTCCAATAGTTTGAACAAAACGTGACAATTTGGCATTAGCGTAACTTGTGAACCTATCCACAATGTGCCTGCCCCACAATTCGTCCATAAACTCAAACAAGTCGGAAGAAACACTCCAATCGTCGAAATCGAATGTTTTGCTTATTTCATCTGTACGTTCATTCATTGACCTTGGTACCCATTCAATGTCTTGAAAATATCCACTGCGATGGCATGCAGATCTGGATTCATACTGCCTTTATTCACAATAGATACACAGTTCAAACTATCGGTAAACCACTTAACCACTTCCCCTTTCAGTTTGGGCGCGAATGAAACAGTCGCTAATGCAATAGCCTTCATTTCTCTCCGGGTAGAACCACGAGAAGCCTCATCCTCAGTCTACATTTTATGAAAAATACTATCATAAAGTTCTACAGAATTAGCCCCAGAAGCATAATCGCTAGCATCTGAAAACATAACGATCGAGGGACACTAAAACTTGCTAGCTAGGTGCCTAACGTTCAGTGATGAAACAGACTCGCGCCAATACACTTACTCTGAAATAAAGGGGTCGCTATATACCTTGACCTTGGAATCCAACGTGAGTGCACGAACTATGAACATGAGAGAATGCCATGACATGATGCTACACAGATTACCTATGACTGGTTTAAAAGAGATAACTTAACCTGTAACTCTCGCTAACTGCCTGGCCGTAACCACAGGTAACCCGCTAAAAACGGAATCTATACAGGAGATACGCTTAACGACTTAGCGTCCGAAATAGACAGTGAGAACACAACAGAATTCCACACTATGCCTAAACAAGTTAACGACTGACACGGATCCCATACGGACTTTTCCATGTTAACCAGGAAGCCTGCCGAACTAAGGGTTTTCTTAATGCAGGCACTATCTGACATACACGCTAGCTTTTGTCGACTACAACTGAACCCGTCGTCAATGTACATAACTATACTTATCCCACGTGACTTCTAAAACTTGACCAATGATCGCAGAACTTTGGTAAATAAATACGGGCCCGACGAGAGACCGAACGGTAGGACAATAAAACAATATAACCTGCCTTCCAACGAAAATCCCAGAAAAGTCTGTTGGGCAAAATAAATATCGATACGGTAGTACCCTGATTTAAGGTCAAATTTAAACAAAAAGGATTTGTCCTCAAAATATTCAAATGCTAATTTTCAATCTTCAAAATTTATTTTTTCCTTCCGCACGTGCAAATTAACCAACCTTAGGTCTAATTAAGGCGTCTTTTACCAGAACAACTAGAAGTCACACTTAAAGGATTAACCACACTAGGGACTAAAGGAACGTCAGTCACACAACTGTTACTAACCAAATCGGCTATGACCTGCGAGGCAAACTCTGGTTCTGATAAAGCGAACTTGCTATTTTTTGAAAATGAACGAGGAGGAGTTGAAATGAAAGGTATGACATAACCATGCTCTATCGTACTGATTATGAACTCGGGCGCATCAATGTCTTTCCAAAACTGTACGTGTTGTTTTACCTGCCCTTTACAGATATAACAGGATATTTGTCCTGATACTCGAAAAATTGTTTGTGTGACCAAAGTTCGTCAATGTCGTACAACTGGGGCGTTTTATACTTATCATGTATGCCGCTGTTGTCCTTATTTCGTTCCTCCCGACTGCTGAAACTGACGGGTACCGCCATGTTGTACTTGCCGCAGTCCCTCCTCCAGTGACCAAAAGCTCCGCATGAGAAACACTGGTCCGAAGGGGAACATTCATTCTCTTGGGTTGTTGGATGTACCGCTGAATCCCTGGCCACGAAAAAATGGTGAATCGGAGGCTGCTGCTGCCCAACTCTGATTGGCTCCCTGAGACTGGCGAGTGTAGCGTCGCCGCCATTACTGTAAGTAGCAGAGCTACGCTTACGAACATCGTTCTTTTGCTTAATGCTACGTAAAGCCCTGTTCTCCGCCTGAAGAGTACGCTTTTCATCCATTGAGTCCGAGGCAACGTCGTCCGAAATATACTCTTTGACCGAAGTCCAACCGGTCATAGACTTGTCCGCGAGGCAAATAAGCTTGTTGCGCTTATGGATTTTTAGTCTTATGTCCAACCCCAAATCGGAACAATTGTCTATGTCACATTTTTCCAAATTTCTCTGTAGTTTCGTGTTATCTGTTTTCAGGTCATCGTTGGATTGGAACTGTTACTTGTCACCCGGAGACTTGAATTTCAAAGAATGGTTGGACTTCGCCTTCTTAGAGTCCGGCTCCTCAATCAAATCCGCCCTGAAACTGTCCAATTTAGTGTCCAAATATTGTCGAAACAGGAAAACGCTTGTATGGCCTCTAAACCTGTGCCTGCTGAATCCTGCGGGGTAGGTGCCGAAGACATGTTATTGACTTCCGAATTAGGAATATCTTTCTCACTCATGTTAACAGGTCAGGTGTCTCACTATAGCGTCTGTCAAGGTGCGCTGCAAAAGCTCGAATGACGAACGGTACCGTACTTAGTACACCTGTACAACTCACCTGTATCACAGGTAAACCACGTGCGCCTCGCGCCACGTTACCTAATACGCTCAATGCCCTAACCCCACACGTGACCCTCACTGTAAACCTGTGTAAAACGTAACATTGATAAATTCAAATATTGACAGGGGAAATATCGACCGGCCATTCAATTCACCATTGAATAAATATGATAATATCCGGACATCCTCTTTTCCTGGATGTATCAATACATTAAAAATTACTACATGCTATTTTTTATATTTGTAAATAAAATAACTAGTAAGTTTACCTACTAGTAGACAACACATGAATGGCATGAACCAAATCGTTCTCTTCCTGACGATGAATATGGTGTAGTTTGATATGGTGAAAGTGGTCAACAAGATCAGACAAAATTATAAAGATACATCGTCCATATGCTTTGTATTTGGCACAGGAGGGAGCTGATGAAAGTCTTCTGACAAAACAACCTGCACACCACAAAAAGGATTGCCGTTCACTTTTACCGGACAAAATAAATTGTTTATCCGACAGTAATTCTTTTAACTCAGCATGAATACTTCATCAATTATCATTATCTTATTTACAATGAATTCATCTGATTATTGACCAAGATAAACAAGCTCTTCGTCTTGGTACCGTCCATCTTTAATCCCCGTGAAGCGATGGACAGTTGTGACGGGAAAATCACGAAAAAATGTTCCCATTAAAACACTTGCTGCTTTGCCAGTTGAAGCAGTCAGTGCTACATTTTTACCGTTATAGACCAAACTGTCAACTATTTTGATAACAGAATTGTTTTTCCTGTGCTAGGAGAACCTGTGACTACTTACATTTAACACATTGTACAAGCCAGAGATGTTCCAAAATGACGACATTCACTGTAGCCCTCATGTTATAGAGGTGAAGGTCCCTGGATAGGCAGCTTGTAAATATGGCCGAGCGGTGATGTTATGTCAGTTATGTTGTATTCCAGATCAGTCAAATATTAAATACAGAACAACCAAGGACCGGGGTAATCCTCATATTTTTTAAATCTTTTACTTCTCAAGATAACTATATCTTACAATTTCATTGTCAAGATTCAAGAAGGCCGTCTTTCAGCCATTTTGTTTTGCCACCAGTTAATTCATATTTGTAAACAAACAAGAGACAAACAATGCTTTATCGCTCACCTGAAAACAGTTGTATAAAAACTACCCTTGCCAAATACTTTCGTTCCTACAAGAAAACTTGGTTTAAGGAAATGATATAACTCTCTTATGGGGCCCCTGCATTCATGCCCTTCGATGTCTTAATCACCGTTTACACAAAATAGGTTCCCTTAACCTATGGATGTTCCTGATAAAATATGGAGCACATCCTTTCAATCCTACGAAAGAAGTAGGATTTTAAAGACGAATTTGCTCCATTCTCCCTGTATGACCCAGTCGTTCAGGCCCTTCAGTGCGAGACCTACCGCTTATTATTTCTTCAGAAGAAGTTAAGTTTTAAAGAGCCTATGGGGTCCCACCCCTCAGACCTCTGGGGACCAGACACACATGTAATACAGAATTAGACAATGCCAGTTGGTGAGCTAAAAGTCAGTATACTGTCTGTTCCGCCTTTGTAATTATCGAAGCACGCCTGGTATTCAATTACACTGTCATAAATTAAAATGAAAAATAATGGTGCACATCAATAGACGACAAATTTTACAGGTAAATGTGGCGCTCGTTCCCAAAAACAAATCATATTTATCTCTTGCAAAACCGACTATGTCAAATTTGCGCAAAAAGTACAGAAACAGAAGTGGCAAAAACATTCATCACTGTATCCGTTTTTGTTAACGTCAAAATTAACTGGGTCGCTCATCACTAATAATGACTTTAAGATGAACCGACGCTGGACGAAACGAGTCCTTTAATTTATATTGCAATTCTACGTTCGGTCTTCACATTGAAAGAAACAATCAAAATTAGCATTATACCTGTTGGTTTGTGTTAGTTCGGCTTGTTTTGATCTACGTTCTATTAACTTTAAGGACGTGTCAGGTTTTGGATGTCGAAGAAAGCCGGAGAACCCGGAGGGAAATTCTAACCTTTGGTCAGTACCTGTAAACTGCCAACGTGGTTTTCGAACTCGCAACCCAGAGGTGGAGGGATAGAAATAAAAAAAAATGAGACACCTTTACCACTCGGCCACCTCTTTTATACTTGTTATCCCTGGCAAAAGCATCTATTTAGTCGTAACTTATTTCTTGCTTCTGTTGTATCAACATATTTGTTACTTACTTTGTAAGGCAAAAATATCAAGAAGAATTCAGCAACAGTTTTTGGCAAAGAATGTGAGTCTTTGTGAGTGTATGTTACCTAATCGAAGAACAACAGTGTAGAAGTACTGGAAACCTATGTATTACTTCCTTAAAGGTAGTTTGATCGACGTACCAGTGTTATGCAGCCTATCATCGAGCAGGTTATATTCATATACCACGCCCACCTACGTATACGAGAGCATATACATATAAATATCTCCACACAGTGTGAACAGTCGGGCCCGGTTGTTGTACCTGCCTACCCAGAACATAATACATGTGGTGAAACATGGACTTTGCAACTTTCTGTTTAATTCTACCAGAGGTTATATGAAGGCTGCACCAAGAGAATTTCTAGCTAAAATTCCGTGAGGATCTAACGACCATTGTGTCTTTATGACGGATATAAATACAAGGTAGGTGTATGCACCGAGCTAATAAGCATGGGCTAGGCACGGACCAAGTCACTATGAAACGGTTGTTTGTGAGTCCATATACATGTACATGTATTATAAATGTTATTCAAATGTATGGGATTTATTTCGCATGGACTATTATGACCTACTCGCATACATGTTATATGCAATAATATATTACTCGTGTTTGCCAATAAAGCTGTCAAAATGATGAGATCAAAATATAAGAAGTATGCAAAGGGGGATTACTCTTATAAAACACGTGTTAGTTACAATCCCGTCCTTTCACTTTGTCAGACTATAATACATTTGTATGAACACTGCGTCATTATTCTTTTACATACGTTTATATCTATATTTCAGAAAAGAACACAATGCCAATCCCGGAAGGAAATATTCATTTTACCGGAAATCCTACATTGATGACGTCGAAGACGTTATGCAAACTGTCTGAAACATGTCAGCAAAATATTGAAGAAAAAACTTTAATAAAAGCATTTGATAGAAAAAACAGTTTCTCTGTGTCAAATAACAGCACGCGTGCGGACAGTTTACAAATATCACGTACTGTTGTTCCTTGTCATCAACAAGAGACCACAAGTAAGCCGAAGGCACCAATTCACCAATCATCGCCACTCAAAGTTTCTCTTCTGATGGTGTCAATGGTAGCCACAGCACTTCTGTTAGTGCAATGCTCGCCCTCCATCGCTGCTACACCATATATAAACTGGCATGACATATTTGTCCTTAGCCAAGAAGACAATATTCATTTGTTTAACGGAGGCGTCCTCTTTCGTGATACTGGACAAATACGAGTGATAATCCGAACAGAAAACGGTCGTATAGTAATGGATATTGCCCAACATGATTTTCGCAGATGGAACCATCCCACTGTTGAAGACTCTAATGATAGGGATAAAACAGAAAAATGGGAGAAGGGTAACGGAACAAGATCAGCAAACGATGCAACCAGTCAGAGTCGTGATAATCTTGTAGTAAGTGGACAGAGACTGGATTCACGGGTTACCCCTGGACTTCCAACAAATGAAAATGTTTCTAATCAAAATACCGACACTGAAAACATAGACAGATTTGAGGATTATCGGGAAAGGGAAATCAGAAAGGATACCCATGCTAATATATCCAGAGGAGGTGATAGATGTGATCACAGGCTAGTTATTTCAAATCAACCGTTTTTTTCTCAAGGATCACGCCTTATCAATACGCAATATTTTAATGAACTGAATGAATCAACAGAGAACAACACGAGAAACACGTCTTCTGATGGTCTCAGAGTGTTAGTTATCAGTGGACATTCTCATGGATTGCATCGCAATGCATCTACAAATAATGGAGCAGTTCCTATCAACTATTCTGACAACAACCAAAGTGGCATAGAACAAGTCGAAATACCCAGTAAAGAGACATCACATAGCCCTAGTGAACTTGTCATTACGGGTCAAACCTTCGTTGCTGGTGAGCGAGAGAGCATCGCAATAACGAATACAGCAGTCCCTGTGGCGGACAACGAATTTTGTGATATAACACTTAGTGAAGACAAATCGAACACCCCTGGTGTACTCGTGATAACGGGCCAAGAATTCCAAACTAGTGAACGAGAGGAAATCGAACAGGTCGACATGCCTGTTTACAACACGTCATACAACATTGGTGTACTCGTCATAACGGGTCAAACTCTCCATGCTAGTGCGCGTGAGGGCATCGGTATAACTGACCTCGTGACACGGGGTCACACGAGCACGACGGTTCCTACCGAAACATTAGTAAACGAACGTGATGTAACAGCTGTTGAAGACACCTCGAACAGTCCTTGTGAACTCGTCTTTACAGGCCAATATCGGCGCCCTGGTGAACACGGGACTATAGCAATGACAGAAAACGTGATGGAAGGTCAGACGAATAAAATGATCGATCTGTATAACCAAACAGTTGATGGCAATATTGCCGCAAGTGATATGGATAGTGACCAACGTGTGGGATCTGCACATCAGGATCGTGTAACCACTCTAACATCAGACAACGGCCAACACTGCGATACATTACCTAATGAGGACACGTCCAACATTCGCGGTGTACTTGTCATTACGGGCCAAGAATTTCTCGCCAGTGAGGAGGAAGAAAACCAGAAAGCTTACCATAGAACTCCGGCGATAACGGCGGTCGGCCTATATCGTCCTACAGTTGGTTACAATCACATATGTCCTATAGATAACTATGACGTTATACCTTCCCTTGCATCGGAAAATAACCAGAATATTGAAGACACAGGGAACGTCCCTGGTGTACTCGTCATCACTGGCCAGGACTTTCTTAATAGTGAACGCGACAGCATTATACCAGATCTCGTAACACAGGATCAGGCAAATACTGCGTTAGGCTTGTATCATCCTTCAGATGAAATCTATGAAGCTCTGAACGAGCAGCATGGAGAACTGGTTATCACTGACCACACTCGTCAGCCCAATTTGGCCACTGCTGGACACCAGCTTCTCATAACTGAACATACCCATGTTATGGACTTGCAATGTCCCAGCAACCAGCGAGCAGCTGTTAATGTAGGCGAGATTGCTGTAAGTGGTCAACACCAGCTGCCGAACTTGATTATACCACAGGTGTACTCGAATTCTATGATAGTTGATTCTAATGTGAACCAACCCTTTGCTCCTCGGAATAATGAAACTGAAATAAGCGATTCAGATGTTTCGCTACATTAGAAGTTTAGAAAGAAACTGTGATAAAGAGATGTGTCTTGCACGATTGTTTCCTAGGCAACATAATGTGTGCGTCAGAAAAGTAAAGAGTAATAATGACGTAGGCGCATATGGTCAAGTTTTGTAAACGAAACGGAGGCAGTTTTTTTGTATATAGGTGCACATTAACGTTTTAAGTCCAATACAAATTTTATGAAATATTGATAAAACTAAAATAACTAATAGTCACTATTGTCCCTTTGCACATGTTTATAGTTAATATTTGTAAACAGTTTTTATATACATGTTGTAATATAGTTTTGCAATCTGATTAAAATGCAGATCCTTTTTCTCACTCCGTTTTACTAGGATCTGACAACATCCCATAAGAGGTCATGTCCAGATGACCTTTGTCGCCTCTTTATTTAATACTAAAATAATTTTCCAACGACCTGTCATCTTGCAGCAAGCCATTTCGTCACATTATTCCGCTCGAACTTTTTGGTGACGAAATGACTAAACGGAAAAATGTGTTTATGCAAGCTGTGTCGCCTCAAAATTTCACTGTAAAGATTCTGCCAGTAGTAATTTGATTGGCTAATGCGAAAGGTCATCGGGACATGACCCTCTATGATTTTAATCAGATTGATAGTTTTGCTTAATAAAATAATGTATCCACATAACTTTATTTTTGGTTAATTATTTCTTTGTGATGGTGCCCTCCGATGTGTTTGGGTATAAAACCTGGATATTTAGAAGTTTATTCAAACAAGCTACAATTTTGCCTTTCTAAAGACTAGAGATGAAAAATGAAATTCAGGCTTTTGTGTTGGACAATCAAATGACAAAATACGAAGTTGTTGGACGAAAATATACAGAAATATCTGATGTGGGGAAAAAACAAATAACAGAAATATTTGACGTTGGAGTTTAAAATTGCATTTGTAACAAACACATTATTTGTAACTTCCCAATCATTAGGACACAAATTATTTCGAACACTTTATTCTAAAGATGTGTCGTATTGGAACAGACTTTATTCTAAAGATGTGTCGTATTGAAACAGAACGAATACCAAACATAGATTGTTCCCCCTATATACCTACGCATGTAACATAAGAGGCCACTGGTCGGCCTTTTATTATCGGATGTGATTTTGCCGACTGCGACCTCTTATTTCCGAAGCACTTATTCTTTGATGCATATTCCGCCCTCGATTTTAGCGTTTTGGAAAAAGGCTTGGTAAACCTTCCTAAGTAAATGACAGCTCATAAAAACAGTGTTTACTTACGGTTCAAGGTGGGAATCCAAAATTTCTAAACTACTGTAGAAGCAGAAGGGTCAGGTGCGTGAACTCCTTCAATTTATCAATTTACAGGTAAAATTAAACTAGTTATGTATACTTTCAAATCGGCTGAATGTGTATATTATGTAATATGCCACTACTCAAAAGAGGTTCCAGCAAACCTCGAGGGCTAAACAATCCACTAGCAGAGTTCAACACCCCCTATCATTTAAATATATTAACTTACCTACTTTTCTATTTCTAAATATTTTCATTACAGAGTAAGTTCATGGTCATAGGTTCATTTTTCTATTGCGGTAATGTAAACTGCTCATTGGATACCAATGATAGCATGTATTATAGCAGTAACTTGAGACTAACTGAGAGTATTATTTCCGAAGAGGTGTTATAGCAGTTCTTCGTCATTAGATTCCAAATACAAGTAAATTTTGTTTTTGACGTTTATGTTAAATATCGTTGATACCCCGGTTTAAAGCATTGACCTCTCAAGCCTGAACATACCTTTTAGAATTAATCACTAGGATTAGCTTGTCAAGCGTTGTCAGATACACCTGTCTTATCAGTTTAATCTTTGCCATCACATAACCGCATAATTATTACAGATAAGCAGGCATGGTGTCGTTTAAAGGGTGCTTGAGCCCCAGTCTATATAAAAAATAAAATAGTACTTGTCTTATTAACATTGTTATGAAAGGAATGTAAACATAGTTTATTCAGGTTCTACTTTGAGTCATTCTAGTAACCAGGCCCCGGTTTCATCAACGTTCCTTAACTTAAGCAAACTACTTAACTTAAAAATCTACATAGAAAAGCATTACAGAATTTAAGGAAAGTTCCTTAACTTAGGATTTTCCCCTTACATTCTGCAGCCTAATGCTCTCCTACGGATATGCTAACGTTAAGGAGTTTCCGTAAGTTAAGGAACGTTGATGAAACCAAGGCCTGTTCAGAGGCCATTCAAGTATGTATACAAATGACACTGTAAAAACTACTAGATTGATCTCTCAATCTGATTAAAATCATATCTTGATCTCCGCGCCGTATCGTAAACTTCTCTGTGCTGCGTTAAGATCTGAGATAATCCCATAGAGGGTCATGTCCCGATGACCTTTCGCATTAGCCAATCAAATAACTACTGGCAGAATCTTGACAGTGAAATTTTGAGGCGATAAAGCTTGCATAAACACATTTTTCCGTTTAGTCATTTCGTCACCAAAAAGTTCGAGCAGAATAATGTGACGAAATGGCTTGCTGCAAGATGACAGGTCATTGGAAAATTATTTTAGTATTAAATAAAGAGGCGACAAAGGTCATCTGGACGTGACCTCTTATGGGATGTTGTCAGATCCTAGTAAAACGGAGTGAGAACAAGGATCTGCATTTTAATCAGATTGATTGATCTCTGGTTTTACCATAACTGTTTTTACAGGAATTTCATTTTAGAAAGCAAGTATGTCGAATGTCAACATCATCAACAATCTGATTAAAATCATATCTTGATCTCCGCGCCGTTTCGTAAACTTCTCTCTGCTGCGTTAAGATCTGAGATAATCCCATAGAGGGTCATGTCCCGATGACCTTTCGCATTAGCCAATCAAATTACTACTGGCAGAATCTTGACAGTGAAATTTTGAGTCGACAAAGCTTGCATAAACACATTTTTCCGTTTAGTCATTTCGTCACCAAAAAGTTCGAGCGGAATAATGTGACAAAATGGCTTGCTGCAAGATGACAGGTCGTTTGGAAAATTATTTTAGTATTAAATAAAGAGGCGACAAAGGTCATCTGGACGTGACCTCTTATGGGATGTTGTCAGATCCTAGTAAAAGGGAGTGAGAACAAGGATCTGCATTTTAATCAGATTGCATCACCAATAACCTAAGATTGACAAAAAAAGCAGTTAGTCTGTTTATTTTAAAGTATTTATTTCCAATTTTGAATGTACAATGGTCCCTGCTATTCTGCAGCCATACAATAGTATATATGACACTGAAGCCGTCTTCATAATCGTCGTATCAGCCTTCTTTGTAGAAATATGTATTCATTGAGAAAAAAGATAAGCATTAACATTGTTTGCGTTAAACAATTTAACATCTCTTAAAGGAGCTGCAATAATTGTATATAAAATTACACGGTTGCAAGCCGCCTGATACCCTATAATGTGATTATAAGTCATTCCTATAGAGCGGGGTCGGGGGTGTTCGGACACCTAACGGAAAAATGCCATTTCAGCTCGTCCTTTACGTAATTTTGTGCTTAAAACATATTATTTGGATCAGCTGAATGATGTTTATGACAACCGGAAAATATAACTGTGTTTTGTTGTTGCAATATGGGATATATATGGCGCGTTCGATCAAAAAACTGTTCGAGTGTGTTCGGACATGTTCGGCACTGATCGGACACGTCGTCGGGTCACATCGGACACTTACAAACATCGCTTAAAAATCAGTCTAAAACTAAAAAACAATTAAACAATAGTTTTTATTATGGAATCTACGGATGGTAAACAATTTATTTTTGCTAGATTACATAATCATCATGATAAATATATAGATTATAATTATAAATACTCTTATAAATTCGCCCGTCAATATAACTTGTAACTCAACTCTGACAAACGATGGAAACACAAGGCATTTGTACTCTAACAGTTATCGCACTCGAAATATGTACCTGTTATCTCCTCATCGGTCATGGATAGCAGATCCATAGATCGAACGCAATCCTTGTGGAACCATCGTTCAAATCGGTTGCCCCCGACCCAGTTGCTCATATATCGTCGACAGTCTTTCCCACCTCACAGAAAAAAAACATTTATTTTGAGAAATAAAGACTTCTTCTCTGCCGGGGTCAATGCGGCTTTGTAAATCTGAGTGACGTTTGTTTTCAAGTTGACCTTGTCATTCAGTGTACTTTTTGCAATACCGTACGTTTTCGACGCTTTTCTAAGCGACATTTGGTTTGTGGTTACCATCTCTATAGCCATTTTTATTAAGTAAGGCGGGTGCTTCTGTCGTTGTTGTTTACTCATCCTAAAAGAAAAATTTACACGTTCTAAATACTTTACTAATGTGTCACATGCACATTAGTAAAGTATTATTACTTTAAACAAAAGTAATAAACAAATTGATTTCTAATACGATTTGTTGAATTATATCACGTTGTTGTAATTTATCGATAAATAACAAACATAGAAACAATATTGTGAATATCACTTAGAATTTACTTTATTACGTTAATTGATCATTAAATAATGAAGTGTCCGAACAGCGACGACACTGTTAGCCTAGTGTACAAGCTCAAATTTGTTTTCATATTGCGAAACGAACGCACCCAACGGAAGTCTCGTTTTGAAATAGTAGTCTGCATACTCGTCAACATCCGTGTTTGACATGACTTTATTTGTTTATATGTGCGATTTAAGTCCCGGGGAGCCCAGCAACGTAGATGTACAGCGATTAGTTAAAAAGTGTCCGGTCGCCAACGACGTCCGAACACCCCCGACCCCGCTCTACACATTTTAAAAGCAATGCGGTCATAATCAGGTGTCTGTTTAACCCCAACACACAGCCTATATGTTTTAATGTATTGACTTGTCCCCTCCGATACTCGATTAAGTGGATTAACACCAAGGCAGCTGTCGACTAGCACAGTGATCCTAAGTTTAGGAACTGATAACAGCTAGATGTTGTTTACCCATTTGTCACTAGACCAAACACCGGTAGGCTGTGCAGATGAGTATAGTTTTAGGGTTAAACGGCCCATTGACAGATTAGGGCTAAACACCGCTGTAAAACCACATTTACAAAAAAATATATAAAAGCCGTCCACAATCATTTAAAATATTCAACGTTAAAAGCTATTAAAATGCATTAAAATAAAATAATATATTAGAAATCAACGATTGATCGCTCTGGAACGGTATCAAATTGACTTCTTATATAAAATAGATACAATCGGATACATGCTTGCAATCGCATTCAATGACCGTGTGTTTGATTGCATATAGCTGATCACATGCATGACAATAAGTTTAATATTCCATTTGTAAGAGCTGTGAAAGGGGCGTGGTAAATATATAAAAAATGCAGATACTTACCAGACATATACACTAAAGTCCTGATAGTTGCGTCACAACTGTTGCCTTTCAGATTTACTGTACTCCGTTCAGCCGAATCAGAAAGCAGCAAACTGGTGTTAAATCTAAATCATTTGGAAGGAACATAGTCTACGTAATTAAATGTTCTTTGTGTCGTTTCAGTTGTAAGAATGTTTGCAGGGCCGGGACCATATCTTATCCCTCATAACGTTAGCGGTCTTGAATTGAGACTTCGTGGTCCGCTGGTCAGGTAAAATCTGCTGTAAATGTTTGGGTGGGCAGCTTATGGCCGCATATTTATAGCAACTGTTAAACATACAGAGGTTTGCAAAATAACTTTGCCGTATTATCAATTATTTGATTCACACTAACCATGAATGCGAATGTATTTTCTCTAGGTCCAAATACAAATAGAAAAACCTTGCTTTGTGCCATACAACTTGATGATAACCCGGACTATTATGCAGTCTTGGATAGCTGATAAACTAGATAAAGTCGTCATACGGTATCACATTATCATACCTCACCTTACGGCACAAGCAGGGAAGAGTGTCTTGCTCTACAACTCACCTGTGCCTTGTCCTCCTTCAGTATCTTCATCAAAAGGCCGACTAAACGTGTAACAAAAGTAGATCGCCGGGAATGCCTATCTGGTTCGTTTGTATAACACTTACTTGAGGTTTTTAATATGACAACACGACTGGGAGTTACTACATATGAATTGTTTATTTAACTTAATTTGGTTTTTAAATGTCAACACGACAGACCGGAACTCTTGACTTATGGGGTTTGATTATGACTTGATATTTCTTACTGTGAAGCCGTGAAAAATGAAGACCCAGGTGTTGGCATTTTCCTTAAAGGCCCAATATACGTAACTTCAGGAAATTTTTCGTTAATCTGAAAAATTCTAAAAAACAAAATCCAGTTGATAACCATGCAAAAATAAGCCTTAAACGAAGTAAACCTGAGCGGTAGCTAACGAGAAACTCCTTACAGAAAAATCCAAAGAATTGAAAATAATTCAGGTGGGGCCCACTTCAATAACAAACCGCAGGTAGAAGACAGTCAAAATGGTCGCGTGTTTACAAATACCGAGTTTCAACTGCTGCCGTACCGGTTACCGCGTAAGGAGTTATCTTGGATATTGCTGATATCAGTTAATCTTAACTAAATCTATAAAAATAATAAGTTATAAGCCTTTATTTTCGCATCAAGTTTTGCCAAAAGTTACGTATAGTGGGCCTTTAATACTGAACGTTTATCAGGGTATAACAACCCTCGAGCTCTTGGACCGACCCGGCCTTCGGACAGAACATATTGTTGTCCTCATCTAAGCAAAAGCTGAACATGAAAGTAAAAAGTTGTCCACTTGTAAGAGTAAGACAAAAAATGGCAGCCCAAAGTTTCTAAAATTTTATCATCACGATGGGGCAACTTATTATAATATCACCTCACAGTTTATGTAACCAAACAAATCCACCAATAGGGTGTTGGTTGATTGGTTTTCACGTTCCATAAACAGCTAGGGTCACTCAAGGACGGTCTCCCAGTGCATGCGATGTGGTTGTGTGTTTAAGCGAGTGCATTCGGGAGGCCTCGGTATGTTCGTGTTAACCTTCTTGCGATATTCCGGATTTTTGCCGATTTAGAGTACCGATAGATTGAGCCTCTTTACTGTCTAATCTAAAGATACCATAATGCAGTGATCAGAGAGCAAGAGCCATTATCATAATCAGAAACTATGTAGAATTGTATTCGAAACAATCTTGTTGAAGCGGACAATCAAAACCAAAAGAGGTATCGATGTTTAAACGAATTGAAAAATATAAATATTTCTCCAGTGTGACTTTTATATATATATTTTCATTTGAAAAGATAATTCATAGCTTACAAAGGCTTTATAGCTATATGGCAATACAATGTCCACGCGTACACATCCCCATTTAACAGCAGTACACAATTAACAAGCCGCCTGGATCTGACAACAGCTGGTTGCATCGTACCCGGACCTACGGATTTACATTGTACGAGTAAAGGGTGAAAAGGGTGAAAATACACGATCAGTGGGCAAGTGTTTTGCCCATCTGCCCGATGGCCCCTTTATCAACATTCTTTTGACGTTTCGTATTTATATAGACCAGCTTATAATTATACTATGATTGAAATGATTAACAAATAAAGGCAATATGATCACCCTTTTCACTCCCACTGGGAACCAATACACATACAGTATGTCTGCCCTAACAATACCAAGCAGATGTGCTCAATACTAATAAATAAACTTAAAACGCCAGGGCAATCACTTCAATGAAAAGTCGCGTGTAACAGTGTCATGGCAGCTGTTTCGTCGACATTTTGTTCTCTATATCGAGTTCGCAAACATCGATTTTATCTCCTCCAGTTTTACAAACTATGCAAATGTGATCTCAACATTTGGTCCCTACTTAGATTTTCTTTATTTTGAAAAAAAAAATCATAACTGCATAATGGATTAGTAACAAATAATGGTAAGATCTTAATATACGACAATGGAATACGTAATAGGAGCTTTAACAAATAAAATATCATATTATAAGCGGATTTTTTTCTGCATACTTTTATCACTAAATTTAAAAGATGAAACATGTGTGGGTCACGTAATTTTTCATGATAGGGGGGTAGAAAGTATTTCTGGTGGATTTTTTAGTTCCCGATGTTTGCGGGAACCGCATTAGCCACATTTGAGTAGTGGCATGATACAGTATATGCACATTTTCGAAGTACACGATTTAAAATTATACAGTACTTATTTGATTCTTTTTCTGAATTCTTTAATGTCCTAAATTTAAAAGGTGCAGTATGTGCGTGTGTTACGTCATCTCTCTTAAGGAAAGAACGATAATCTCATTATGTTCACCTACACATTATTTCTATATCAGGGGGTTAGGAATGCAAGAAACAGTACAGAATTACCCTATTCTGAAGGCCATGATATTTTTGAGGACATTAAAAGGATTATTTTTAATATCTTCATTTTAATAGGTAAAACGTCTTGTACTGAGGATTTGTTTAAAAGTGCATTCGGCAAGCCTTTCGTTTATGGAAAATGACACGCCCCAGAGAGCATCACATGTTATCTTGCATCAATACACCTGTCTACTTTTGTCTCGGAACCAGCAATACACAAATTATACGCCAGCTGTTGTCAATACGCTGCTGTGATAAGTACATCCACACAGCCGAATAACAGTCTTCGTTCAACGACTCGCTTGAATGGCAAGTAGATATTCAAATAATTATTTACATAATAAACATTACATGCTAGAAAAGAAAAAGCTCTTCCACGCTTGCAAGTCATACGTTACACGCACCTGTCGAATAACTCATTATATAATCACTCTTTAGTCCGCAATACACAAACCCAGGATGTCGCAGATAGCCAACAGCTGTTTGTGTCAGATACACCCGGCTCACTCGAAGGTATATGTATAGCCTGACTGACTTAGTAAAATGACTTTTTTCTCTCTCTCTTCAATTATTTAGGAAATAATCACAGACAAAACCATTCCGTCATAAGGTCATCTGCGCATATCATATTCATAACAACTGAAGACAAATACACATGTTCAAGTATATTTATTTTGATACACACAGCGCTAAGCCAACGAAACCAATAAAATGCCAGGCGCAACTTTGCTATTAAATCTGTGAAATCTTAAAACAAGTATCAAACACAATGCCAACAAGACTAGTTGTTGGCATCGTGTTCAATAACCGTAAAGGAAAAAGTTAAAACGGGCGAATACACATCGATTTAATGTTATCCTCAAGGTATCCACTGCTACACACAAAACCTGAACACGTCATTCCATACTCTCACACCTGTTCATCACAAGTTTCTACCACAGTTCCTTATGTAGGCAAACTGCTTACTCGCTGATTTCAGTTCCATGATTACGAGGAGGGAGCAAAAGAGTGATTCACATAACTTGCAACTATAATATGATCCGAGTTCGGCAGCTGGTGTTGACCACTTACAGCAATCTCACCGACATTAACAGCCGCTCGCTGATTGCTGGGACATTGCAAGTCCATAACATGAGAATGTTCAGTTACGAGAAGATGGTGTCCAGCTGTGGCCAAAATGGGCTGACGAGTGTGGTCAGGGATAACCAGTTCTCCATGCTGCTCGTTCAGTTCTTCATTGATTTTATCTGAAGGATGATTCAAGACTAACGCAGAATTTGTATGATTTAGCTGAGTTGATGCATTTACTCCATCAAAAAATTGCGCATGGTTAAGGCGAGATTCTAGAGAGAAAAACGGTTGATTTGAAATAACTAACAGATGATAAGATCTTTCGCCTCTATGTGATATATTATCCCGAGTATCGCCGTTGATTTCCCATTCCCGATGATCCTCTACTCCGTCTCTGTTTTCAAGGTTGGTATCCAGATTGGAAACACGGAGGCTACGAACGACAAAGTGTGATATTACTATATCAAAAAACTTGCTGGCATTTGACAAAACGAAACTGTCTTTGTTATCAAATTCTGTTTTAAAACTAGTCTTCTTCAAGGTTCTGTTGAACTTCAGATGTTCTTTAAACAAATAATTCTCAGTGGAATGAACAGAGCTTTCTGGTATCGTTGGTATTATTGTTGTTCCTGCAATAAATAATGAACTGTGTTAGCCATGGTGCAATGTTCAACAAAATTTCTTAAACGTATTGTGTTGCAAGACGGAAATCTCCTATTACACACGACAGGTTCATCCATTGTCAGTGTAATGTGCTAATGTAGATGCACTGCCAGTGGCCTTCGACATTATACGTCAGTTTTCATTCATAACATATGGTAAAACTCAAGACTGCCCGAAGGCCGCACCCCTTAATACACACGCCCTAAACAAATACACCCGTACGCCGTCCTTAAATGACCACAGCTGCTTAGACGGAAAGCCTTATAAAACCATATAAAATATATCTTTATTCATCAAATTTGCATACTGATATGAATGTCAGAGATTTCATGTAGTGTAATGGATAAATCTATTTACTTATATGGATTCACAAAATAACAAAATATTTATCATTCGCTTACCTGGTTAACTCGTGGTGTGAATCGGTGAAGGTCCCACACTACCTTTCTAAATGATTTCCTAACGAGGCTCATTACACATATTGTCCTTATTCCCATGTGTACAATTCAATCAAATTTACCTTTAAATTCTCGTGAGAAAAATTGTCGTGTGCCATTTCTCACGCAAGAATCCAAAGGTAAATATGATTGTGAATCATACACTCTACTGTTACTTTACTACTGACGATTCATGCATTAGGTACTCACTCAAGCGGTAGATCTTTTGATTATCTCCAGAAGTGTGGCGGTTTCTCTTTGGCCGTTATCCCTGATCGGATACCTGATACAGGTTGATTACGTGAAGGTATTGATAGAGGTTGTGTAGTTAAAGGGGTGTAGTTAAAGGGGTAGTATAGTAATTTTCAAGAGATCCTAATGTAATCAGACCGATGAGGTGCCTTCGACAGTTCATTTGTACCAGGGTATAAACATAGATTAGAGTACATGGGGTAGCACTTTGAATCGGTACAAATTCAAAACAAGGAAGTTTACTGGAGCATACCACAGATCCCCAAATACACATGCACTCAACACAGACATCAGGATGCCGTTGTTAAATGATCACAGCTGTTACGACGTAAAACCTTCTAAAACCAAACAAATTCCATTGCTTATATGTTCTTGAACTTTACATACTGATATAAATGTCCTACAGTTCATATATGTAATTGATGAATCGATTTACTAAAATACATTTATTTATATTACAGAATCGCTCTACAGCTTTCACCTTTACTTAATTATAAAATATTGGTTAAATTGCCTGTTTGGCCTACTGGTGTTGTGCAGCGGACGTTAGACCCCCCCCCCCCTTTTTTTTTTTGTTGATGTACAGCAATTCTTTATCGAATCCTTACAGCCCCTGCAGGGAGGGCGTAAGAATTGAACCTGCCGCCCCCATTGCATGCTCGTAGAAGGCGTCTTAACTTAGGATCTTATCTTTTGCACTTTCTCCTTCCAAATGTCTCTCTTGACACAACTTCACTTTTGGCCTTGATTTAGCGTGCGCCTCTGTGCGGAAGGCTAATTGTTCTCTCCCCAGGCCGAGACATACCAGAGTATCTTACAGTGGTATACAGTTACTACTATCTGCTTGACGTTCAGCATTATAGGATGACTGGATTGCCCGTTGTCAGTGTAATGTGACCGGGTGGAATGCTCTGCTTTGGCCTTCGGCAGTACACGTTTGTGTGGTAGCACTTTCAATCGGCAAAAGCTCCGAACTATCGCAAGAAGGCTTACATGGACATACCACAAACTCCAAACACACACGCTCTCAACACACACACACATCGCATACACCGGGATGCCGTCCTTAAATGCTTATTCTGTATCCTTTTATGATATAAAAGCAAAGGGCCTGTTTCCAAAATGGCCCCGTCTCTGATTCAAATTTCCTGTTGGTGGAGCATTGCCCATGCCGTTGTGGTCACAAATCTATTAAGTATAAAGATTTAGGTCACTTGGTTTGTTTTTATGGCTTCTCAAAGTTGCACCTTTCAGAAGCTGTATAAGTGTTGATACAATGTGCATGTTATGTAAAATATTAATGAAAATCTAATCAAATGATAGTCACCGTAAAGAATACATTCATGGCATGATTGTGAATATGATCATTAGTATGACTACTTCTTGCAATTGAGAATTATGCCTACTATAAGATAAGTTCTCACCTTACTTTGATATGTCATTAATTTACATGGCGGATGTCGTTCATAAAGCAGACGACGCTTACTCTTCCCAGACACCTGGTCTTAGTGAAGGGTCTCCTTTATATGCGACAATTAAAACTATTATGAATTTCAATAAGAAGTTTTAAGTTGAGTTTCGTTTTTAGAAAAAATAAGACTAACGTTTACATGTAAGCTACAACTTTTGTTTCAGTAATAGATGGCGACTATTTCGGATTTCAAACATGTTGTCTCCCAGCAGTACAGATAAATCCAAATTTAACACAATATCTGTCAGTCAGTATAGGGAAATAGATATTTTTTCCAGATTTGAGGGCAGAATCGCTCATGCTATGTACAACATTCATTTATTATCACGGTACTTGTACTTAAGTGGATGAATCGTTAGACTATTTTTTTCATTGTTGCAATATATTCACTCAGATTTAACAAAGACACATATTGACATTGTGTTAAATACAGGGGACGATATTCATGAAAACATCAACAATTAGTTAGATAAATGTTTATTTTTTTAACTTACGTACTATTATTATTGACAACTTGACTTTTGCCTGGTGAGATTATGAGCCATTTCTATAAATCAGTGAGTTGAAAAGAAACGCTCTAGGAAGATACAATCGTATCATACTTAAGCACCTGCTCATCATATATACAGTCTTTAAATATTTGTCGTCATTTAAAGGGACGGGGTTCCTATATGAATGAATCTGAAATTACACGTATAAAGACATAATATCCGACAAAGAAGTCTGATAGTTGCGTGGGCCATGCAGGCACGCGGTATTAGGCATTTAATTTATCGCTGTTTAATATCCATATTTGTAATACCGCAACTTAGGTATAGCTTTGTGTGCGTCCATCGTTGAGTGAACGAGCGAGTCTGTGATATCCTTGTGAACAAGATATACAAGAAAAAAATCCACAGTCAGATTTGGTTAATTTTCTAGCCGTCGCAAATTATACACTTGGTTTTGACGGGCAATGGTCAATTTCAAAGGTCAAATGTCATTGTTGACCACTTTTTGAATATAAATCACTGTGTACAAAATATCAAAACAGCATCTCAACATATGAAGTTCATATTCCCATCATAACATCACACTGTTAAGTTCTACAACTGCTCAGATCATGGCCGTCAACGGTCAATGGTTTTTTAATGTTGTGGAAGTTCACAAAGTTAAAAATAGTCATTATCGTCATGCCTACATTTATCAATATGTAACATTTATTTATGGAATGTCAGCAAATACGAAGTTATCGCTGAAGTATGTACAGGAGGCAAACTCGTAAAGAGAAATTTGTTCAGAACATAAGTATAAAGCTTTATGACAATCAGTCAAAAACTAAAGTAACTAGAGCAAGGACGTCAACAATTCAATGGATAGCCCGATTAACCCCACAGGGTCATTGGTAAAAGTCAAGTAAAATAAGACAACTTCAATATTTGAAAGAAGCAGATTTTGTAGCTCTAAATACCGATACATTGACCTCGCGCAACAAAGAGTTATAATACCATAACAGCTAATTTCATACTAAATTGGGAAATTCAATAATTTGTACTTCAAACAGGGGTGATGCACGAATCCCACACAGCACAGCATTTAGCTGAACTGTTAACTGGTGCTGTGGCAGAATGGAACCTTAAGCGACATGATCAAATGCCTTCTCTTACTACAGACAATGCAAAAAAAAAACCGTTCTTAACACTGGATACCTTGTTACTGTTTCTTTAATTTCCTCATATATCTTAATTAATTTTGTTGGAAAGTGGGTCCTACCTGGCATGTTGTACCTAGGTTCCAGCACATTTATTATATCTACGAACCCCTGGTTTTCTAATACAGAGAATGGTTGCATGTCTTTGGCGATAAAGACACCGATGGACTTTGTGATTTCCCCGTGTCATGTCGAACTGTGAAAAGTTAATCTTTGATGTAAATGCCTCGTGTATCCGTAACTGTCCGGTTTCGGACCGTGGCGAACTTTGACATGAACTTGACCGTCAGTCATTGTCTTATCGACAACGCCATCCTTGTTAATAAAATTAAAATAGTCCAACACAGCTGATTTGAGTTTGGCAGCCATTGTATCAGGTAAAAAATCCTAACCAATAGCCGTGTTTTTCATTGCGAATGCGCAACTACGTATTAAATGGTCAAAGGCGTGTATCGTTTAAGATATCAATCATACATGTGTAACACAAAAAAACACACGCCTTTGCTTCATTGTGGACGGCAACGACTGCCTTATTCAGAACGGAACTGAACCGAAATTCACAAACAGCAAACCGAACCGAACGGTGAGCTTATGAACCGCGGTTAACCGTCCTTTCGGTTAACCGTGACACCCCAGTTGTATCTTTGAGCAAGACCCTTTACTCTGCCTATTCCAGTCTACTCAGTTGTAAATGAGTAATTGGTTGGGCAGTGCTAGGCATCCTAGCACTGCTGTGAGTGCCGAAATGGCGGCACCGGTTATATGCATCCCAGGGAGTTGAGGACGATATTGGCTGGTTGCAAATGTCCTATAACCACGGATAATAATTTGTGAGACGGCCTTTAAAGTAGCATATTACAGAACATAAACATATTTCTGGAAAACAAGACCCATGTCCGAGAAATATAAACCAAGCGTGTGCAATGTACACTTAAAGTTTATAAATATATATATTTTTGCAAACAGAATTGTATTTACAACCCATAGAAAGAAATGAGAAGTGTATTAACTTATAGTTTCTATGGATGTCACTTGTGTGAAAACCGTGGTTACCACATCAAAATATACTGAAAATTGCATATATATCTGACCCAAAATTTGACCCCCGCCAATAGGGAGTTTTTTCTGAAGTTCTGTCTAAATCTTAAGATTACCTACTTGGTTGCAGACTTATCTGTGTCCCAGCATAGGTCGTTTGTTTAGATTTTTCGCTATTTTCCCTCATGTGCTTTAGTCGAAATTTCACTTCCTGTAATACTAGCCTCTCATGAGTAGACAACCGTTTCGGAAAGGCCAAAATTTTAATCTCTAACCATTTTGTTTTTCTTTTTACAAATGTGAAGTCCATAAAGTCCACTTTATCATGCTTAAGCCAATTTTACTACTTATTTTGTTTTAGATTTTGATAGGAATAATATCATAGGGGTTATCTCAGCTCGCGATAAAGCTTTATATAAGAACCTTGAATTATTATTAGTCATTAAAAGACTCCCATAACGCTGTCGGATCTCACACAATAACAAAGTACAGTTGTGGTAACGCACAACGCACCATACAATGCGTGCGTGTATCGTGCATACATCGTGCACACATCGTTCGCCCATGGTGCGCACAACGGGGCGATGTAAAGATCGTGCGATTGGTACAATTGGTCGATAATATTACGGAATGAAAAACATATGGAACCTTCTTGTCGAAAAACTATATAATTTCGCATTATATTTATTGGGATTATGTTAATTTTAAAATATACATTAAACAGTATTACGGTGATAGTCAGTGCGTGTCCGGCGATCGGCTACGACAGCCAAAACCGAACGACCGTTATGAAAACAAACTGGATACTTGTAATTAGTTATTTGACCACCTCGTCCCCTCCCCTCCCCACCACTGTACCTGTGTTTTCACACCTAGTCGAGTGTTGTAAGTGCCCCGGGCGAGAGACATATACATATATGGTCTATGTACAGGTACACTTAGTATTACTTGGTTAAAACTTTACCTGAATGAGAACTTGTCAACGTGTGTTTAAAGTTTAGCTCTTTCCGTATCGCTGTCGACTATAGTCGACAAATAAATGTGCTCCCTCCTCCCCGCTGTCGACTACAGTCGACAAAGAAATGTGCTCCCTCTTCCCCGTTGTCGACTACAGTCGACACGCTATGTTTACGTTATCTAAATGCTGATTAGTTACAATAAGCAGACGACACATGTAATTATCCAATAAAATGACATATAAATGATTCCATGGATTTCCAAAACAATTATTTTGGTTGGTCAAGACCTGTTTTTTTCGTCAGGTGACCTAAATTTAATCAGCGTACCGGCGAGATTTCGCGGGATTGTTGCTAGAGTAAACAACATGGCGGGTCGAAGTACTTTCGGTTTAGACTACGGCGAAGATGACGGTGAAGATGGTGTTGTACGCGGGGATGACAATGGAGAATCGGCTGGATCCGATCTAGAATTATCTGAGGGAGAATTTGACAGCGATGAAGATGTCCCACTGGCTGAGATCATCCCACTAGCAGGCCTAGCAGACAGACGAAATGGCAGGGCCACAGTTGTAAATACCGACCGCCGCTGGACGGACAATTTTGAACCTATTGATTTGCAGAACTTTGAAGGAACGGCTGGACCTACAACTGTAAAAATGAGGGCAAACACATCTTTTTAGTTCCAGTTGTTGTTTATTTGGTTGTTAACGTTAACGTAGTTAACGTAGTTAATGACCCTACAACAATAAAGAATAAAACCTATCATTAACGTACAGTCATAAATTACTGCACTCGTTCTTTCTACATAGACATCATCGTTTATTAATTATATGAATACACATATTTACATTATAAGATAAAGTTATATATAATCTATAAATCTATGGATGTACAATCAGTACAGCATACGCTGTTCATACTTTAATATATTTAAATAATGATTATGACCATTTACAAAATACTATGACAATCGTTTAGATTGTATAGAAATAGTTATATTGGACTTATACATTTATAATACCTACCCTAACAATGGGTCAAGGGTCTATTGCATATCATCTGGAATATCCAGGACAATTGTAAATACTGCAAATAAAATATACAGCTAATAAGACCATGTTACACTTATACATTACCCTATCATAGCAAAACTATTAACTTATAAAAAGATCAGAAGGACTTATTCATGGTATATCAACTAATTATCTTTACCGAATATGTCAACTATAATCTTTTACTTTTATAAAAGATTATTACATATTATTTCATTACAAACAATACATAGTTTGTTACTACTATAGTTTACTATTCTTTAAATCTTAATTACATATAGATATTCCATGTTACATACCTAAAAATGGTCTTGACGGCTACAGAATATTTTCTCCGTCCGTAGACAATGGCTACGTTCATTTCCCCGCCAAACCCTAACAAAGTGACCACAAAAGACACCACATGGACACATATAATGATGACGTCACATAGGTAAACTGGACATTACATATACATATAAGGTAGACTCACAGTACATGACGCACGGTCAAATGTCGCGCAACGCGATACGGTTATTTTATAAACGGACAAATGACATTTAAAATGACCCTATTACATCCTCCCCCTGCTAATAAAAGACGTCCTCGTCGCCTTAATAGCTAACAAAATATCAAGATATTCAACATTACATATATTGCAATGTTAATGACTTATAATTATTGCATAAATACGGTATAAAATACATAAAATACATATAATAATGTGAGGGAAGCTGACAAGCAACTTCTCATAATATCATATACAAGACATATTACTGAGTTACTTAAACAGATAAAATATTTATACAGTTCAACAGGAATTTACACTACTCATCACAGATGGTTTTGATGACATTAACAGAAACCTCCGGGGGGATTCCGGAAAACACACCTTGTTTTGCTAAATTTTGGAGCAACCCAGCTTTGATCTTCCATATATCTAAATTCGCATGGGTGTGCTTGTATGTTCCCATAATAAAGTCCCCAGAGGTTTGCCAATCAGGAGGTCTACTTTTTCTAATTGATCTTCTGGGTAATGGTAATGGACGTTCTGACGAATCCACATTGACCGATACATCATCAGTTGGGATAGCAACTGTGTCCTGATCATCTTTATCCTTATCAGTAGATGCCACTACTGACTTCGGAACAGTTTCCTTATTGGCATCATCTGATCCTCCCTCCTCAGCAGAGAACTGGTCGTCACCAGACGGATCAGTGGCAGACACGGGAACATCAGGATCGTCATCCGGTTCCAGTGCTGCTGTATCGCCTCCTTCATTATCCGACTCAAAGCTGTCAGATACACAAGGCACCAATAAAACATCTGCATCATCATCGTCAGAGTCACTTGAATCTGATTCTGGTTTCTTTGGATGAGGCTGACTTTCGCCATCTTCATTCCCGGATGTTTCCTCCAAGGGCATCAGTTCTGTAGGAATATATCCAATGGGGAGCAAGTTGTTCCTATGTAAGGTTCTTGTTCTTCCTTCTCCTGACTCAAGTTCCACAACAAATACAGGAATATGTGGGTTTGGCTGCTTCAATACAGTATAAGCATCTTCTTCCCAAAGATCTTCCAACTTGTGCTTCCCATCAAAAGCCAACCTCCTCACTAAAACTCTATCCCCAACCTTTACGGGTGTTCCTCGGACCTTGAGGTCATAATGGGCCTTCTGTCGCCTCTTCGCTTTGGATAACATCTTCGATGCTAAGTCATAGCTAAAGGTAAGTCGGTCTCGGAGATTTCGTGTGTAGTCAGAGAGAGTCTGTTTTTCTTTGATGAGCCCTCCTAAGCCGAATACAACGTCTAATGGTAGACGAGGCTCTCTTCCAAACATGAGGTAGAATGGTGAAACTTTGGTGGACTCATGATTTTGAATTCGGACAAGGAGGAGCAGGACTTTCCATCTTTTATTTCCTTCAGTTTTATATGATTCCCTGGCAGAACAGACAAATCTTTATGCTGGTCAGAAGATTTCCGAGAAACCTGATAGTGCCTGGAGCCCAACTACGTCGGCCGAAATGAAGACCTATCTTGGAATTATTGTGTTTATGTCCCTGGTGGATCTTCCAAACTATAAGATGTACTGGGCCAGAGATTGGCTGTTCAAGACTTCTCTAGCAGAAATTATGACAAGACTGAGGTGGGTAATACTTTGTAAATGCTGTTGTAGCAGTGATATGAAAATTATGTTTATAGAGTATAATGTTGAAAATATATTCATACATATTTGACACATAAATTCATGTCTATATAGGCCTAGTATAATGATATAGAACTAATCAGTTATTATACATGTATATAAGTTTCCAGTGTACATGTATGGCTAAAAAAATGTTTGAAAAGTTGCATAGAAAGTAACATGATAATCATGTAAAAATTTGCATAGAAATTAAATAGGACAGGAAAAGTTTTTATTTTTGTGTGTACATTTTGGTACGATAGCCCTCTAGCTTCAAGCTAGGAAATATCTTTTATTTCTTTAGCTCGGTCGCTTTAGGGCACCGGACCAGTAAGACAGAGTTGCGGGTGTGATTCAGCCTGGCTCAAAACTTTCTTTTCTGATATATCAGTTGTGCATTAATTGTTTTGAAAGTAGAAAATCAAAATGGTCAATATATATATATATATATATATTGTTATTGTACAACAGGTTTGAGAAACTCACACAATACCTCCATCTAAATGATTCTAACACCAACCCTCCCAGAAATCAGCCTGGTCATGACCACCATGTCAGACCAGTCCTGAATGTTGTAACGGACTCCATTGCCTCTGAATATACACTGCATCAGAACTTTGCCATTGATAAAGCGATGATTGCGTACAGAGGCAGATTAAGTTTCAAGCAGTACATGCCAGCCAAACCGACCAAATTCGGAATCAAAGTGTGGGAGAGAGCCGATTCTACTAATGGCTATGTGGACAAGCTCCAAGTTTACACAGGAAGAGCAGGTATATATATATGATGCTTTTGTTTGCTGGGTTTTGAAATTAGCTGCTGTTTATACATGTATGCATACAAAATGTAAAGTTAATAATATTCATTTTATTTGTCCCAGGTATATCGTATTTCCTTTTGTTTATGAAAATGAATGATGATACTGAATAGTCAAAGTAAATATTTCAAAAATTTTAATCATGAAATTTGAAGTAGTATGAATTATTATTTGAAACTTCATTACACATGTATAGTTGTCAAAAACTTTTCATTTATGATTGGAAAATAAACAATTATGCGTAATAGATTTAGTGTAATCACAAATGAATAATAGCAATAGAAACTCAACCCTAATGTTGAATTATTTTTTTCAGGAAATGACCAGCTTCCAGGAGGAAGAGAAGTAGGACTTGCCGCCCGTGTTGTCACCGACCTCACGAGGGATTTGACAGGAAGCTACCGTCACCTCTATGTTGACAACTTCTTTTCTGGACCACAGCTGTTCCAATATCTCCTTGATGATGGGAAATATGCATGTCGGACCTGTCGCATTAACCGGAAGGATTTTCCAAGTGCTATCAACAAGGATTGCGTTAAGCAGAAGGGTGATTTCCTCATGTTGCAGTCAGGTACAAAAATATTACAATTTCCTAATCAATATAAAAATATTAATTATCAAGTCCTGTCATCAATTAACTTAAAAAGTTTTTGCTATTGAGAAATTTTATAAAAGATGATGAAAATGAAATGGAGGTAATAAATAGAAGATCTTACACAAGTGTCGATGTAATATGGAATTTATTAAATGAGTTTAATAAATTCCATATTTCATTGACACAAGTGTAAGATTCTATTTATCATAACTTATATTCATGAGTAAATACACCGAAATTCTCAAATTCCTTTTCTGTAAGAAAGGCAAATGTTTCCTTTGACGGTTTACTTTTCACTACCAAGACCATAATATGACGTCATTTGTTTATGACGTCACAATAGTGTTATTACACATGTGTAATAACATCTTTATGACATGGTCGTATGACATGACTGAAAGGGTCAGTTACATGATAAAATTGATTTCTTTGCTATTTAAAAAAGTATTAATTAGCAACTAAAAATTAAATCTTACGAAGGTAAAAAGGTAACAATAAAATTTATTACAACGTGCGAGTTCATTGATTTTTTCAACAAGCAGTAGATTAGCATCTGTTGAAAGCTGAGTTGATGTTTATTTATTTTTTTGAAAGATGGATGAATGGGTATGCCCTAATTATCTGGTGTTGGTGTCAGAAGAAATTCAGACTAATTATTTAAACAACCAGTATTGCTATAAACATGAATTCTTGTATTTCCAGGAAACATGGTAGCGACAGCATAGTACGACAACAAGCCGGTCACCTTTTTATCTACCAACACTGACCCCACTTGCCTTGCCCCAGTCCAGCGTAAGAACAAAGATGGCACGAACCGTGTACAGCTTGCTCCTGGAGTTGTAAGCAGCTACTCTGACAACATGAACGCTGTTGACAGGGCAGACCAGATGAGGATGCGGTATACATGCAGCAGGAAATCATACAAATGGTTGAAGTATTTGTTTTTTTTTCTTGTAGATACTGCCATAGTGAATTCATTCATACTCATGAAGGAATCGCCTAGCCACCAGCGCCAGACAAAGACTGGGAGACAAAAGCCCTACACGCAGCTCGAGTTCAGGGAGAATCTGTGTCGCCAACTTATTGGGGAAACTAGAGTCCAGAGGAAGCGCCGGAGGACTGAGGTCACCGACATGTCAGGTTCGAACCATTGGCCGGTAAAAGTGAAGAAGGGTAGATGTAAACAGTGTGCAAAGAGTCATATTTAGGCATACCACATCATTTGCTTGTAAACAGTGTCGCGTCAGCCTCTGTGTAGAATGTTTTGAACAATTCCACAAACAACGACAAGTGGAACTTGAAGAAGAGTGACTACACCATTATGTTCATTGCAGTATTATACAATCTTTGCGTGTTCATTGCAGTATTATACCATCTTTACATACATGTGTAGGACTTTGCTTGGTCTGTCAAGGAAAATTGCACTATTGGTAAACTAATTTGGTCTCAATTCAAATAATTTTACTTCCTGAAAAAAAAATATGAAGTGATCATAAATGTTCAGCATATATAATATAGTACTGTAGTGAAATATATTGTTGATACAGTAATGTCTTTTCATAACATCTGTGAATCTATCCATTCTGAATGTGTTTGTCAGGTTCATCTTGCAAGGTTATTTTTTTAGTAGCTGGTGGCAAGACTTGCAACCTCCCAGAAAATAGGAGAGGCCTAAATGACTGCATGCATCCTGGTATTGAACAACTCGCCTGAAATCTAACCAGAGGTTACCATGTTCTATGTATGATAAAGATATTACAGTGGCAATTTATTACACTTCTGAGAAAGGTCAAGTAGTTTATACAGCTCTGAAGTATCTTTCAATAAAACAAATTTGATATTCAGTAATGGTATTGATCAATTATATACAGCCATTCCCTTTGAGTTTGTTATTTGGCATTCCAGAGCAATGACAGATAAAGGAATAATCACGAGATACATCATCATGAACTTTGTATGAATTATAACAGAGAAAATTTATTCCATTGAAAGATTCCCTCGCTGTATTGGGATATATAGTTTCTCCAGCTTATCAGTGACCGCAGTTGATGAATGGTTCATGTGTCCTCAATTCTACTATTAGCTCTCAACTTTTTGAAGCTCACAAGGGGCAGTCGCGAGAATGTATACTGGCCATATTGAATTTCCGATGAATTTGATTTTTCCTCAGGTTGATATTCAAATTGATAATCATTACTCTAGGGCATTTCATTATCAATTGTGTTTCAGGAATTTCATTTTAATACTGTAAATCACCTATATTTTGTGAGTTAATTATTTTCGCCAAATTTCACGAGGAGAGACAATTGCAAATTCAAATCCATCGCAATATTTTTATGAAGAAGACTAGACAGTGTCCATGTTGTTTCTGTCATCATTAATTGTCACTTCACTTGTAGACAAGATGTGAAATTATGTATAAACTATAAGCAAATTGTCTGAAAACAATAAGCTCACGAAATAAAGTGATTTACAGTAACACTACTTCTACCTGAAATTACCTATAATTGTAAATAATTCAAAACAATTGCACTTTGTTTTATTGTAATTTATCAGAATGTTAATTGTGTTCAGTAATTACATAATTGCATCTCAGGACTTTCCTAAGATAAAATAAATTCATGATTATTGCTGTTGTTGATTGTTTTCTGATATGTATATAATTGTTTTAATAATATTTATTTTCAAAGTTGGTCAGTTTTCTTGGTTATCATTTCTATCTTTCACTCATCTTGGTATAATCATTTGAATGATAAAATGAACCAGCTATTGGTAAATCAAATAAATTATCAAAGTAACCGGTTGAAAAATAGTTGACTTCATCAGGAAAAATTGATTTTCAACAGAAATTGTACCAAAACCTCAAAAACAGGCCTCTCAGTATCACAGTGGTTAAGATGTCCCACATTCTAGTAATTCTACCACTAGCCGGACACTTCTGGGTCAGGAGTTCGGAAACTATTACTGTATATATATAGAGCATTTGCCAAGTAATGCAGATACTGACTTTATGCATACATGTAGGTCAGTGTTTTTTCCCTCAGGGTCACTGGCTTTTCTCAATCCACAACTGAAACTTGTCATGTCCTTCAACGACAACAGCTTTTTATTTGTATGTCATTGTGAAGCCAAGAAATGCAAAACACAAAAAAGAAACGAACCAAATTTCATTCTTGGTATTTTCAATTATATATTTGTACATTAGTCTAGCAGAAATATATATAAAAAATTCTTATTCACAATAATATTGTAACTGAAGATACCGCCTTTGGTCTATATATAGTGTTCACAGATTCTCAGGCTTGAACTCTTTTCTGGTAGCTTTATATACATATTAAACGGTATAATACAGTTATGATAGGTTTTTAAACAGTGGCATACACGTAGCTCTGTTTTTGCTTGCAAATATATCAGAAAATGTACAACTGTTTGTCAAAAGACTTGTTACACTTGCTGCTGCTGGCAAAGATTTCTCCCCAATCAATCACAAGTCTTTACATTCTGATATATTCATTGTAAATGAAATTGATCTACTCACCACCTGACGGAATAGTAAATTATTATGATTTCAATAAATATCCCGGCATTTCAGTTTAGGTACTACCACATACAAAATTTTATGGCATGCACGGTGTACCTTTTCGACGACTGAAAGTGTACCATTTAGTAACTGAGTTTTTATAACTGGTGTGTGACTTTTTCATATATAAACAGCATTGTTCAAAACAGTAATTATAGTCAGTAATGCATAATGTATATTAATGGTTGATTACAATTTAAAAACATCAAAAATTGCGAAAAAAATATTGTGGTGTGTTCAATACTATTGGTTCAAAGTAATTACTGCATGGAACTTGTAGTTATGATATATACCATAACATGAGTAGGCAAAATTCACCTTGATCATTGTTGTTTGTCTGCAGGTAAGCCTAAAAGTATTAAATCCAAATATTGTACAAGTAAATATTTATGTATTTGTTAAAATGTCAGAATCTGATGTAATTTCTAAAAAATAAAATGTCTGCTTATCTTTGCTGTCACAAATATATCGTGTTTCACAGTCAACGAGTTACAGAGATGATACAATCTAACAATGCATAGAGTGACGTACTCGCGTGTCCCTGTGCTACAAAAAGTTGTGTGCACCAGTGAATGTTATTCGCGGAATCGTGACATGTAGGCTGTTTCCTGTCGTGTTCACTTCTAATATTGTTGGAATAATAAGTCCTAGATACATGATGATGTTAAACAAGGTACGAAAAATATCTAGTAAGTAAATGAAAACGATAAACAAAGGCTGGTCGACTCATTAAACACAATCAGCTGATCGTGACCTAGTTACTAGCGATAGCGACTCTATCTCAACGGTAACGTTCGACATCTATTTTTATCAGATATATCAGCTGTCTGCAGTGCATCGCAGTCTCAAAATCAACCTCTGAATATCATGTTAAAAATATCTACTCATCAACGCTAGGGGAATGCACTAACCTGTGTTTTTTTCGCAACGAAAAACAACATATCAACAATCCACAAGGTAATCCGCCATTTTGAAAAAAAACGTCTGGGGGCGAGCCTAGTAATGACTTCCGGTACGGAAGCCGGAAAGGGAACGAAGTACGTAAAGAGTTAGATGTGTCCAATTGGTTAGTTTCAAAAACTACAAAAAGACTATTCCTAATTTTAAGAAATATATAGATAGAAATATCAGCTAATGTATGTACAAAATGTAGTTAAAATAGAGAAATATGCTTAAAACGTTTTACCTAGCGTGAAGTCGTATACTAGTGTTAAGCCATTTCTCATTTTACATCAACCACAATTGTCATTGTACAAAGTTAGTTTATCGTGCGCCCACATGTGCGTTAGAAAAAAATCGCCCAGGATCGCATCGTTCGCACATCGCGCACCGCACGTACACCGCACATCGTGTAACGTTGTGCGATCCCACAACTGTACCATGATATCTCAAACAAGAGTTTCAGGGATGTCGGTCACGGTCATGTTTTTATAAAATCCTTATCAGCGTACTTGTGGCTTCATTCCTTAAAGAGAGTTTGATCAAACTTCACAAAATAACGAAGAAACTTGCCATCTCGGACAATTTCCACGATAATCTTGATAAAACATTACAATGCAATAGCTTGACGTGATCGATACTTGGTGTGCTTGTGAATCAGAATGAGAAATATGACTACGCATTTAGCAGCTCACGGTAGTCAACTGCTATCGTGCGTAACACACATTAGCCACACAGAACGAATGTGCACTTAAATGTTCTTACGTGATGGTCAGTATCCGCTGGTTTAACATTCTCGAAAGTAATATCTTGAATTATGTCATTTAAATACTTTTTTACCTTTTTTACTCGAAACTATATATGTACATAATTTGAATGGCCCTGACCCAACATAACATGTATACACAACAGGTATCTACAATGACTCATAGTAGCCCTATAGACCTTTGCTTTTTAAACATTACACCTAAATCAAATAAACAAGGTCATGTATGTATGCATTCCCAGATAAAACCGGTTGCTTTATTTGATACAACACCAGCATGAGTATCTATAGCTAATTGCTGAAAGAGATACTTTGTCAATCTTTAATATTGTTATCAGATACCATCAGAGATAAAAATGATTAGACAGGTGTTTATCTAACGACCCTTCTTCACAGGTTAAACCTGGAAAGTATGTTCGGACTCCTTCGCATGCCTTACTTTATCAAGAGTGATCATTGATACCTAAGGTGCATTTTTATTTGACGTTAAGGAAGGTTTCCAGTCAACGTCTTTTGTGAAGCATGACCCCATGGATAGGAAGATTGTGCGACACAATGGGATTATTGATGTTAGAATAAATCAGAACATCAGATATTTTTTATTTTACAAACACGAATTAAATATCATCAGTTTTGTTTCTTTACTTCCTGGTGGCAATATCAGTGTTTTTTTAACATTGGGAAATGACGAAAATCCAGGGTAACAGCACAGTAATATTGAATAAATATAGGTTACACATCGAGTGGTTCTTGGATATGGAATTTATTTCACTCGAGTCAGTTATTTTTAACTCACCTGGACCATGCCATGGCGCAGTGTCCGTTGGCCGTCCGTCCGTTAATTTTAACTTTAAATCGCTACTTGTCGTAAGAAACTGAATGGAATTTTACCAAATTTAGTCAGAAACATTCTTGGAGGAGGGCAAATTGATTTTGCATAAATTACGGCACTGGCCCCAAAGGGGCCAGCCCAAATAGAAGAAATAGGTCATTCCTTAAAGCTGCTGCTAGTCATACAGTTTTGAATGGATTTGAACTAAATTTGGTCAAAAACACCCTTGGGGAAATGGGGACAGATTTAACATAAATGGTGACTCTTACCCTCTGTGGCTTGAGGGACGGGTCCCAATTTGGAAAATATTGGTAAAGCCTTTTGAATCGCTACTAGTCATGAATGACTAAATGGATCCGCTGGTTTAACATACCAAACTGAACGAGTAGGGGTCATTGGTATATTTACATATATGTGTGAACGTTATCACTACGTTTTCGATATCTTTATGTTATAGCATACACTATTTCACAGGGCATGTATCATGTAAACTTTCCCGAAATACGGTAACGTTAATCAGAAACAATCACACATATAGATGTATATCCTTGTGGAATACATGTGCAATATATCTTAGTCGAACCTCGTTAACGTGGTGTTAGAGTTATACGAGTTGGTGATAACAAGGTTCTACTGTAGATTAAACTCTTTTTAAATGAGAACATGATGAAGGTTATGCACATACTCAGCCAAAACTGATTTTCAATCGCTAAATCATTGCAATATGTCTGTTGTAAGTCTTTTGGTAATCTATGACAACACTCACTACAAACTAACCCCTGTTTTGTTAATGTTATATTTATCAGTGATGCTTTGAGACAAGATGTTTGAAATCAGAAATGGTTGTCGGCTACTACTGAAACAGAAGGGGAGGAGCGTACATGTAATACTGGTTTTCTTCTACAACGAAGTCTATAATTTGTGTGACAGTATTTTAATCGAAATGCTACAGATGAGGCATGCCGTAATTAGAAAAAGAAGCAGAAGAAATAAGATCAACCGTAGAACCATACAACAATTAATGTAAAACCCGAAAGTAATATCCTTAATTATGTCATTTAAATGTTTTTTTACTCGAAATTATTTATGTACATAATTTGATTGGCCCTTACCAAACATAACATGTATACACAACAGGTATCTACAATGACTCATAGTAGTCCGTTGATATTAACTTTAAATCGCTACTTATCGTAACAAACTGAATGGAAGTTTACCAAATTTAGTCAGAAACATTCTTGGAAGAGGGCAAATATACTTTGCATAAATGACGGCACTGGCCCCAATAGAAGAAATAGGTCACCCCTTTAAGCTACTGCTAGTCATACAGTTTTAAATGGATTTGAACTAAATTGGTCAAAAACAATCTTGGGGAAAGGGGCAGGTTGAATATAAATGGTGACTCTTACCCTCTGTGGCTTGAGGGACGGGGCCCAATATGGGAAATGTTGGCAAAGCCTTTTGAATCGCTTCTTGTCATGAAGGACTAAATGAATGTGAATCCAATTGATTAAAATAATACCCTTTGGGAAAGGGGAACACATTTTGCATAAATTGTGACTCCCATGGCACCAGACAGGCGGAGCCAAACAGGGGAAATAGAGACACTTCATTTAAATCGCTACTAGTCATCAAGTTATGAGTGGATTTGGTATAAAGATACAATCACAATCATAATGATTTGATAGGTTTTGGGGTATGCACGCCCTTGCAGACATAACTTCTGTATTATAACATTTAAATGATTGAGATTCCCACCCCATAACTATTATTATACAAATGTACAGTTGCTGGGCATAAAGAGAAGAGCACAATCAAGGCATTAGCGTTGATGTCAGGGTCTAGCCTTGGCCCTATGGACTTTGTTTAAGATACCCACCAATAAACCAAGTTAACTTTATAGATATGCTTCAAGGATTGGTTTTGGGGTATAACTCTGTCCAGTGGATGATTTTGAAATGATTACCTAGTTACCAATGTAAACAGGTGAGCGATATGTTTAAAAGATACAAAAGGCTAGAGCTTTAGTTCAAGTATGCACGATGTGATATATAATGGAATATCAAACATATACAAAAATGTAGGCCTTCGGTTTTATCTTTTTTATCGGCTGTACTGCAGGTTAGTTAAACAAATTATACCTGCTACTTTTATTAAATTATTTATAAGAGACTACTAAATTGTATCTTGTCTTTTCTCTGAGACAACTTTGTCCTTCCTAATGACATACTATTGGCCTTTATTTGAGCGTTCCCGTCCCCCAACCCGCTGCGAGGAAATGTGTGGGTTTTGTTCCTTGTTCTACACACTCAAGGATCTCACAAAAGAGTACTCACTTCTACTTACTGTTACAAAACGTTACGGCATATAGAACCTGACGTAGGCATACAAATCAAACAGATCCGTCACGACATAACAGGGACTGTAACTATATTTAAGAAATTATCATTGTGATAATTAGTACATAAACACACCCAGACATGTGTTCTTATCAATACAAACATCCCAACCTGGGAAATAAACAATATTGAGAAATGAAACCAGTGAGACGAGCAGGGCGCGAACCCGAGACTCCTAGGCTAGGGAGCCAGAGAGTTACCACCAGGCGAAAAGGTCCGAACCAGTTGACCTGGTTTTTAATTTCCTGATATTGCTATGCAAGGTCGTCTCTCGACGTAACACTGCTTCATTCTTCAAAATCCAAGAATCGGTCAAAGTTTTGAAAATGAAACTGAAATCCCAATACAGTGTAATATTCCTGTTTTCTGAATTCATATCACGCTGTGTGGCAAACCTAAAACAGAATATATATGATAATTATATACAGACTATACACAATACAATACTAATACATGTTTTGATGTTCCCAACTTTCATTCCAATTCAATTATGTCTACATTGATGCTAACTTATCATTGGACAGGTGCGTTTTTGTGTACTGTTACTCGTGAATATTTTAAAATGTAGGATAATTATACTACCCCTTTAAGTCGCTAAAAACATAGGACAAGAAAAAGTAGTGCGACAATCGCCCGATCGTCAAGCGGAGACATGATAAACCCATCGTACCCTATCGGAAGTATAATGGTATGGAAACACAAAGAAAGTTATGACACTTTCTACATAATATCCGAAAACTGCATCAGATACAAAGTCTTAAAGGGCCACAACTCTAGTACATATTGTTGAATAAAACTGTCATTCAGGAAAACACAATTTCATGTCATGATAACTAAGATATCGGTTGAAAACTGTAGGAGAAGATCTCCGAGCAAAAAACAACAGTTTACGACAGAAATACATTTTCTACAAAATTCCTGCATTTTCTACATAATGCATATATTTTGCAATTGCAAATTTGCAATGCTGTTACGCGAAAATTTGAAATAACTCAACAAAACCCGTAATATATGATAAATATCATAGGTTTTCTAAGTACCATACCAAATTTTAGAGGAATTAAAGAAAACACAAAAAAATTATGTTTGCTAAATAATGCCCGATATTGCCTCCCAAAGGGACATATAACTATGAATATTCTCGAATCGAATTGTCATTCAGGAAAACATAACTTCATGTTATGGTGGTTAAGCCTAGCAAGTTTGAAAGAAAACCATTGAAAACTGTAGGAGGAGATATCTTGAAAAAATAAAAGTTTACAACGGACGGATGGACAACGCCATACCATAATACGTCCCGTAATTTTTGACGGGCGTATAAAAACGTGGTTGACTCTAATACTCTGTGTATAACAAATAGCGTGTACCATCTAATTAACATTCGCTATGTGTGAGTGACATAACCACCTATGTCGGGTTCCCAAATACCTTGGGAGAAATGTATTGTTTGCATAATTTGCAATGTAATACATTGTTGACTCTTCTTAACCGACCTTATCAGCCCTTGGAAAAACATAAAAAAAATCAAAGGGCTTTTTGACAGCGACATAACCTCCACAGTATCATATTATTAACCGACCAAATCAGCCCTCAGAAAAAAAACATAAACAATTTAAGGGCTTTTTGACAGCGACACTACCTCCACAGATCATAAGTGCGAGACAAATGATTCATAATATGCAAAAGAATATTGACTTATCCTGTCGTTTTTGTTTTGGCTATCCGAACATCCATTTGAAATTATTAGGCATTTTGAAAGATCATAGGATCACCCAAATGGGGCACTAGACTGCTCAAGTAATGCGGGTTAGGGACATCTAAATAGACAAATTATATAGAAAACTACAAAAAATATACAAGTATGGCACATATATATTCATGTACGTTTGTAATATACCCTTGTCATTACATAAACTTTCTTTATATATTCAAACATAAGCTGTATATGATAAGAGGTTATTGAATAAATTCAATTCTTTTTAGAAGATGTAATATGACATACTTTTATTGTCATTGTGATCTCAAGTGTCTAAAGCACACGATAGGGGCATTTATTTGACTGGATATGGCTCTTTATGGCACGTTCGCCCGAATGAGGAACGCATGCAATTAGTTATACTCCACGGTCAAGACGTGTCGTAGCTTTTCCGTGCTTAACATACAGCATAAAGAGGGGAAGAAGCAACTGATTAACCTGTTTTAGTACACGTATAATGTGACCAGGCCTAAGGCTCAATAATAATCTTTGAATAACAGGTAAATGAACCAGTCAGTCTTACAGCTTATCAGTTGGTTGCCTAAAATTAATTAACTGGTCATGTACTGGTTTGAGCCCTCGTACTGTTTACCCTCTGAGCTTGAAATATTGTAGGAAGTAAAACCTGAAAAATAGTCACTAGTAATGCACATTTCTTATATCGACAAGAAAAGTCCGCGTTGGTGTTTCAATAAACAAAATTAATACCGAGATGAAGCGGCTAGGTTTTTCCAAAAATTGGTTTGTATGTAGTAATGTTTGTATGGCCCAGCGTTTTTTGCTAATTTAGGTCAAGTGCAGAAGGCGATACTTGTCGGATATACAGTTACAACGTGTCATTAAACATGTTTCATATGGTTGATCACGGCTTCCGATAACCTGTTGATAATGGAACGACAGTAATTTGATCGATAAGGCTTTTTTATCATCTGATTAAATAAAGACGAGTCACATATAAATGCGATTATATTATGTCACAGGTATAAACACCTTCCGATCAATGAGGGATGTTTTGTAAGTATCACGTTTAAAGGTAAGAGATATGAACGTTGTACAATTTAGGTAGTGGGCGATTTACGGCGTATAAGCACAACTTTGTTCTGTCAAATGTCCTAATCCTCAAATCAAATTCAACAGTTATCCATACTAAATCACTTGCTTAATAATTTGTCGATTGTCTTTTTCTCGACAACGTTCACTGCATTAGTGTTGGTACTATTAACAAGCAAATTATATTCATAGTCAAATGCCATAATCATTAAATGAAACTTAATAATTATCGTTACTAATTCTCAATATTTTGTCGAATTTTGATGGTAATTTCATATTACAAAAACGTTGACACTATCCACACGAACATCATAATTTAGCTAGTTAGTCCCCCAAGCTGTCTATAACATCAGTTGACCAACGCAATCGTTGGGAATATTCAAATGAGCTCCGTCCGTTAAATACATCTCGACCAAACTCTATATACATATGAGGCTACAGTACTCTAGTTTTGTTTTTTGCTCAAAAAAGATATGATCATGGCGTTTTTTTACATTTCAATCAAGTTTGCCTAATGACGTCTCATGTTGCTCGCACGCAAGATATAACATGATAGTAGTTATTGCTGTAATTTGTTTCGGTTAAAGTTGAATAGAGCTGTTAAAATCTCCCCTCTATATCAATTTAAACCCACCTGGTCGCTCACTTTTGATATTCGAAACACCTGTAATCCTTTATATTCTGCCCGTGAAACACACGAACATGATACCTTCAAAGAACGACTGACGGTATCGCATGACTGATCGGGGCGCTTCTTTTATCTGGTGTAAATAAATCGCTTATATTTCAAGGTTACAACATGCAATGTTAAGTCAACATTTTGGCAAGTGTTCAAATTTTAATACATATGACTACAAAAGATGTTTCACATTCAGTCTATTGTTTCACAATATTTTTCATAGGTTTATCACAGTACATGTGTCTGTCCAATTAAAGTTAGTTGAGGGGTCGCACAGTTTGTATTACCCGATGTGTGGTGTGTGAATGATGTGTCAACAGTAAGTTCACTAAGTGTGCACGATGTTAGAACGATGCGATCTTTGGCGATTATTACTCCCGCATATCTGTGCGGGAGAAATAACTAACATTGTGCGATGACAATCGTAGTTTAAATCGAGAGATGACTTAACTACATGTAATCTTTCCTTTGTTCACATTTTGCCCCCCGATTAATCGATGTTGAGTTTGGATTATGATTTTGTTAACGCTTCGGTATTCTCTAAATTATTTTAACCATAGATACGGTTTGGTGCTTTTTTTAAACAGATCAAAAAGCTAAAGTTTACTTTCAACACATACAGACACGTTTTCATTCCGGTAAACATTGTCAGTTTTTACCTGCACATAGCCCATATTTTATACCTCTCTGGCCTTATGCAGTTACATCACTCGCTTAGGTGTGAAGACACAGGTAAAGTGGGGTGGTTCAAAGAACTGTTCATAAGAATCAGTTTTGTTCTCACAACGGTCACTCGGTTCATCTTATTAGCTGTCGTGGCGGATCGCCAGTCACAGGCAGGTAATTAACTCCGGCATGCTATTTACAAGTTCTGTTACCTAGGAGCTAAACCCGTTTTTGACTGTCTCATTCTCACTGTAATACAATTCACTATATATTGTAAATTTAACCTCGTCTAAATGCATATGATGCGAATTATAAAGTGTTCCGATAAGAGTGTTCCGTACCTTTTTATTCCGTAATATTTAGCGACCAGCTGTACCAAATTGCGTGTTTTCAGCCGCACAGATGAACGAACGATCTTTAGATCGCCCACTTGTGGCACCATCGGCTTACGATTTATGAACGGTGTGTGCTCGATGAACGCACGCTTTTTTGGTGCGTTGTACGTTACCACAACTGTAATTGTCAACAACACTGATATTGTTATGTAATTGCTCAACTATTAGTATTTATCGCTTATTTTTAGACGAAATTTAGGACTTATGGGACCAATCAGTTGACCAACGCGATCGTTTGGGATATTCAAATGAGCTCCGTCCGTTAAATACATCTCGACCAAACTATATATACATATGAGGCTACAGTTTTCTAGTTGTGTTTTTTGCTCAAAAAAGATATGATCATGGCGTTTTGACATTTTTTAGGGGTGGTTTTTTACATTTCAATCAAGTTTGCCTAATGACGTCTCATGTTCCTCGCACGCAAGATATAACATGATAGTAGTTAGTGCTGTAATTAGTTTCGGTTAAAGTTGAATAGAGCTGCTAAAATCTCCCCTCTATATCAATTTAAACCCACCTGGTCGCTCACTTTTGATATTCGAAACACCTGTAATCCTTTATATTCTGCCCGTGAAAAACACGAACATGATACCTTCAAAGAACGACTGACGGTATCGCATGACTGATCGGGGCGCTTCTTTTATCTGGTGTAAATAAATAGCATAGATTTCAAGGTTACAACATGCAATGTTAAGTCAACATTTTGGCAAGTGTTCAAATTTTAATACATATGACTACAAAAGATGTTTCACATTCAGTCTATTGTTTCACAATATTTTTCATAGGTTTATCACAGTACATGTGTCTGTCCAATTAAAGTTAGTTGAGGGGTCGCACAGCTTGTATTACCCGATGTGTGGTGTGTGAATGAGGTGTCAACAGTAAGTTCACTAAGTGTGCACGATGTTAGAACGATGCGATCTTTGGCGATTATTACTCCCGCACATCTGTGCGGGAGAAATAACTAACATTGTGCGATGACAATCGTAGTTTAAATCGAGAGATGACTTAACTACATGTAATCTTTCCTTTGTTCACATTTTGCCCCCCGATTAATCGATGTTGAGTTTGGATTATGATTTATTCTCTAAATTATTTTAACCATAGATACGGTTTGGTGCTTTTTTTAAACAGATCAAAAAGCTAAAGTTTACTTTCAACACATACAGACACGTTTTCATTCCGGTAAACATTGTCAGTTTTTACCTGCACATAGCCCATATTTTATACCTCTCTGGCCTTATGCAGTTACATCACTCGCTTAGGTGTGAAGACACAGGTAAAGTGGGGTGGTTCAAAGAACTGTTCATAAGAATCAGTTTTGTTCTCACAACGGTCACTCGGTTCATCTTATTAGCTGTCGTGGCGGATCGCCAGTCACAGGCAGGTAATTAACTCCGGCATGCTATTTACAAGTTCTGTTACCTAGGAGCTAAACCCGTGTTTGACTGTCTCATTCTCACTGTAATACAATTCACTATATATTGTAAATTTAACCTCGTCTAAATGCATATGATGCGAATTATAAAGTGTTCCGATAAGAGTGTTCCGTACCTTTTTATTCCGTAATATTTAGCGACCAGCTGTACCAAATTGCGTGTTTTCAGCCGCACAGATGAACGAACGATCTTTAGATCGCCCACTTGTGGCACCATCGGCTTACGATTTATGAACGGTGTGTGCTCGATGAACGCACGCTTTTTTGGTGCGTTGTACGTTACCACAACTGTAATTGTCAACAACACTGATATTGTTATGTAATTGCTCAACTATTAGTATTTATCGCTTATTTTTAGACGAAATTTAGGACTTATGGGACCAATCAGTTGACCAACGCGATCGTTTGGGATATTCAAATGAGCTCCGTCCGTTAAATACATCTCGACCAAACTATATATACATATGAGGCTACAGTTTTCTAGTTGTGTTTTTTGCTCAAAAAAGATATGATCATGGCGTTTTGACATTTTTTAGGGGTGGTTTTTTACATTTCAATCAAGTTTGCCTAATGACGTCTCATGTTCCTCGCACGCAAGATATAACATGATAGTAGTTAGTGCTGTAATTAGGTTTGGTTAAAGTTGAATAGAGCTGCTAAAATCTCCCCTCTATATCAATTTAAACCCACCTGGTCGCTCACTTTTGATATTCGAAACACCTGTAATCCTTTATATTCTGCCCGTGAAACACACGAACATGATACCTTCAAAGAACGACTGACGGTATCGCATGACTGATCGGGGCGCTTCTTTTATCTGGTGTAAATAAATAGCATAGATTTCAAGGTTACAACATGCAATGTTAAGTCAACATTTTGGCAAGTGTTCAAATTTTAATACATATGACTACAAAAGATGTTTCACATTCAGTCTATTGTTTCACAATATTTTTCATATGTTTATCACAGTACATGTGTCTGTCCAATTAAAGTTAGTTGAGGGGTCGCACAGCTTGTATTACCCGATGTGTGGTGTGTGAATGATGTGTCAACAGTAAGTTCACTAAGTGTGCACGATGTTAGAACGATGCGATCTTTGGCGATTATTACTCCCGCACATCTGTGCGGGAGAAATAACTAACATTGTGCGATGACAATCGTAGTTTAAATCGAGAGATGACTTAACTACATGTAATCTTTCCTTTGTTCACATTTTGCCCCCCGATTAATCGATGTTGAGTTTGGATTATGATTTTGTTAACGCTTCGGTATTCTCTAAATTATTTTAACCATAGATACGGTTTGGTGCTTTTTTTAAACAGATCAAAAAGCTAAAGTTTACTTTCAACACATACAGACACGTTTTCATTCCGGTAAACATTATCAGTTTTTACCTGCACATAGCCCATATTTTATACCTCTCTGGCCTTATGCAGTTACATCACTCGCTTAGGTGTGAAGACACAGGTAAAGTGGGGTGGTTCAAAGAACTGTTTATAAGAATCAGTTTTGTTCTCACAACGGTCACTCGGTTCATCTTATTAGCTGTCGTGGCGGATCGCCAGTCACATGCAGGTAATTAACTCCGGCATGCTATTTACAAGTTCTGTTACCTAGGAGCTAAACCCGTTTTTGACTGTCTCATTCTCACTGTAATACAATTCACTGTATATTGTAAATTTAACCTCGTCTAAATGCATATGATGCGAATTATAAAGTGTTCCGATAAGAGTGTTCCGTACCTTTTTATTCCGTAATATTTAGCGACCAGCTGTACCAAATTGCGTGTTTTCAGCCGCACAGATGAACGAACGATCTTTAGATCGCCCACTTGTGGCACCATCGGCTTACGATTTATGAACGGTGTGTGCTCGATGAACGCACGCTTTTTTGGTGCGTTGTACGTTAACACAACTGTAATTGTCAACAACACTGATATTGTTATGTAATTGCTCAACTATTAGTATTTATCGCTTATTTTTAGACGAAATTTAGGACTTATGGGACCAATCAGTTGACCAACGCGATCGTTGGGGATATTCAAATGAGCTCCGTCCGTTAAATACATCTCGACCAAACTATATATACATATGAGGCTACAGTTTTCTAGTTGTGTTTTTTGCTCAAAAAAGATATGATCATGGCGTTTTGACATTTTTTAGGGGTGGTTTTTTACATTTCAATCAAGTTTGCCTAATGACGTCTCATGTTCCTCGCACGCAAGATATAACATGATAGTAGTTAGCGCTGTAATTAGTTTCGGTTAAAGTTGAATAGAGCTGCTAAAATCTCCCCTCTATATCAATTTAAACCCACCTGGTCGCTCACTTTTGATATTCGAAACACCTGTAATCCTTTATATTCTGCCCGTGAAACACACGAACATGATACCTTCAAAGAACGACTGACGGTATCGCATGACTGATCGGGGCGCTTCTGGGACCAACACCGTCGATTTATACAGAACTGCTTCTTCTTCTGTCAAGAAGTTTTTAGTTAATTTTGTTAATAAACATGAACATCCATCTAAATAGAAGAATTGTATGGTATGGGGTCAGTTACTGCACTCGATGATACCTTAGACCAAATTTCGATATACTTCAATAATTTAAGAGACTCGGGTATTTTTCTGCCTGGGGCCAGAACCGATAGCCTTCCTCCCAGGGGCGAACGCTCAACTAAAGGCCAAACGTGAGGTTGCGCCAACGGAGACATTATTAAGGAGAAAGTTGTTTAGAAATAATAGAAAAGATAAGATCCAAAGATTTATCGCCTTCTACGAACATGCAATTAGGGCAGCAGGTACAATTATTAAGCCCTACCTGCAGGGCAGTATTATTAATCATGAACGGTGTTATATATATATAAATATATTTAATTGTCCCGGCTGAACTGCAAATATTGACTAAAATTGTACCTGCTACTTTCATTGGATTATTCGTTGGGCGCTTCTTAATTCGGGATCTTATCTTTTCTCCAAAAAGCTTTATACTTCCTTATCACTGACTCATTTTGGCCTTTAGCTGAGGGTTGCCTCTACGAGGAAGGGGTGTTTTTGTTACTTTTACCTGTTTCATTCTTCACAATGCTAAAGTCGGTCAAATTGTTGAAATGAAACTGATTTGATGTCATGGTGTGGTGTGGTAAACTTAAAACAGAATAAATATATACACTGTATATACAGAGACTACAATCAATGTAAACAATACTTAAAAGTTTTGTTTTTTAAATTTACAACTATCATGGCAGCTCATGTATGCTATCATTTATGTTAACTAGTCATTCGGCAGGTGCTTTTACGTACGTATACTGTTAATCGTGATCTCTTTAAAATACAGTTTGTACAAATACACTACCCCTTTAAGGCGCATCGGTACTTCTGACCTGGTTGGTTAAACATGCTAGAATCTACAAACAATAACTCCTAGGTAGGCACCAAATTCCTGTACCGGGAACTCTTGTTAACGATTTCTATTGTCGAAACACGAGTGTCACCATGCCTTCTGTGTATGTTGAATGTTATAAAGATATCATGTGACATTTTATATAATGAATATTCCTGTACAATTGTATTCGCTATTATGCGAGTGACATAATCTGTATCAAGTATCTGTGTTGGTTACCCAATACTTGGAGGGAAACGATATTGGAATGTGTTTCTGTTGGCATAATTTGAAATGTAATACACTGTTGACGCTTCTGATAACTACCCTGTATTGAAGGATGCCTCATGCTAATGTTGGAAGAAATAATAAATGAAGAATTAAAGATTCCAAAATAAGTCGCCATTTACGATCATGCAATTTGGGCACCAGGTAAATTATTTAATACGTTTGCCAAAATATCCTAAAATTATGTAATGACCGCGTCAGTCTCAGATAATGTATCATTCTAACACTGAAGTGGGTTATGTATTACCCCGAATCCGAGTTGAGGGATTGTGTGGTACTATTGTAGACCTTTTTGACTGTAAGACCAATTCGGCACATATCGTTCGGCGATTTTGACAATATCGGATACTGAAAACAGCAAAAGAATAGGAAATAAAAGAAATTGTTTTGATACAGAGTTCCGTGAAAATGAACAAGGAGAAAAGAATACTAAAGTATCCTCTGATTTTGGTTGACGATACCTGCCGGTATACAAGGTCACGGCAACCTTAGAATAAAACATTTTCTTGGGGCAGGCTCCCGGACACCCCTTGTCCGGACGGCCCTGTGGGTCGTGGGTACGAGTACACAATCGTTACACTTTCACAATATATCTTTTCCTTTTAGGTAAACAGGTCTGCTTACGACACATATTTCCCCCATATTACCATAAACGATCCTGATTGTGTCCTATAAACTAGTGAATTTTCCTTGCAAAACCGAAATTAGTGAAATTCAGCGCAAGCTCTTGACATAAAAGAAACCCATGCAAACAGAAAACATGTTTTAAAAACAACGGATTCATACCTACGATTACAGTCCGGCAGACGTTGGAGATATACATAGCTGTAGATGTGAAACCGACTGTGTTTAGGTGTGTGCGAATAGTGGCAACTAAATCAGTGAATGATGCTGTAATTAGACATGTGTCATCAACAACACACTGATGCTTAATGAACTTACTAAGCAGGGATCACTACTTACATATATTATACCCTATTCATTCATTTAAGTGCCTATACGATACTAGTAGTTGCTCCGGTCACTATTTTCGTATATTGGCCAAGAGTCGAAGCCTACGGGCCGACGCTATATATTTTGACGTCATAATTGCAGAATGACTTAATATACAATTAATGTAGTGACGTCATTATTCCAGACAATGAGCAAAATGGCATATGACTTAATGACTGTTTTTATTGTATAGTATGTGGTCTTATCGATATATTCGGTATAATATAACAAATATTGCATGTCACTTCGCTTCGGTCCATATACATATTTTTGGGTGACTGACCAATCCATAATTATCTATTATGGCCCTGTTGAGAGGGCACTATTGCCTCATAGTATGGCCGAGTGATGGGATAGTACCTGGGCCACAGGCTTAGTACATCAATCTTTAATTTAAATACATATGTATACAGCAAAACTCGTTCTATTGTGATATACCATGGCCAGCTTTGGGTCGTTTCCAGAGTCAGCCATTGTCAAGCAGAACAGTAGCACGGCGTAATGTGACGTAACTTAATAGAGACGTCATAATATATTCACGTTGAACATCGCACCAAATTTGATAGTGCCCGGGTGAGCGGGCCCTATCGCTTAGCACCCATGTGTGTAGCCAATGGGAAGGTAATGATGCACTAAACTCATACATTGCCCTCAGTGTCATACAATATTTGTTAAATAATAAACTGATTTTTGCATTTGACTGATCATATTGCATTTGACTGATATGAATCAAATCGGCTTCTACTGAAAGCGATACTTAATACAAACTCGCTTTGCACAAACTGGTAAACCGCCCTTAAATGACACTAGTTGTTCGTAGGGTGTACAAATGGGGGAAAAACCCTAACAATGTCCCTTTAAACTCCAGGGTTACCAAGCATTCCGCGCTGACGCTGAAGCGTATACCTGTCATATTCCTTAAAGGGCATAATTTAGCAGTAATTTTATCCCGGGTATTCCTAAATCAGGTGGTAAAAAACATCTAACAAATAAAATTACTGTCGTCTATTATCATAAGTACTTACCAATAGTATTGAATTATGTGGTCTAATATTACTGACGGCGATGGTTAACGTCTCACGCATATGTATTCAACTTCACGCTTCACTATACGACTGTTATACAATTATATTGAATAACCAAAAACAATCTACACAAGTAAAAGTTTTCACTTAAATATCGGGGTAACTGAAACACACAATTCAATTGCCGTTAAACTAGTATCATATGCAAATACCAGACAAATGTTAATAGAAAATCTACACCTTCAAAATTGAAGAAGACACTTATCCATGCATGGATTCGCATTTTAATATCTTGTAATATTTCTTTCCAATGTGTTGCGCGGCGGAATGATCTTATATTATTTATGTAGCATCCTCGATATCCAGGGGTTACATTCATCTACGCGTTGACACACCTGGAATATGCCATGGAAAAATTAAAGTCAGTGGTGTTGTAATAGAAATTAATTTTCACATTTGACCTGAGGCCTTCAGCTTCCTGTCCTGGACGTTCAATTAAAATGCACCTTTGGCATCCATGATCACTCTTGTTATAGCAGAAACCATGCAGTAGTCAGAAAAACATTAGGGAATACCAAAGCGTCAACAAAACCATAAATCGAACTCAAAATCGATTAAACTAGAGACCAAATTTGAAAAAAGAAAAGATTTACATGGAGACCCTCGTAAAAGTACAAGAGAGTAAGACCAGTTGTTTCGGAAGAGTAACCGTTTTCTGCTTTATCGACGGCACCCGCCATAAAAATCTTTAACACTTCCAAGTAAACATCAATCCTCAAAATAAGAATTTAGTCATCGTTGTTAATCACTAAATGTAAGCATACTCAAAATCGTCCATCTTCATGCAGAATGTTTTCTCGACGAGACCAAGATGCCGACCATAAGACCCATAATCTCCATCACGTGCATCTCTCGTATCCCTGTGCCATAAGTTTGTATAGTTAATATATATTTCTTGTATTCGTTCTCATATTATAAATTGGTGTAACTAAAATGACATTTGGTTATCATACAAAAGTGAGCTCCCTTAGGTCTTAGGCAAATATGAGGTCGTTTAAAAGTTGTTTGAAATCCCGTTACGTAAAACAAACTATCGTTCTGACACGATTTATTGACACCGTGATAATGTGATTGTTAAGCTTAAGTGTATAACAAATCATTGATATCTCACGTAATGCGATGTGTATAGTACAGTCAATGTAGTTATCTGTAGTGTGTTTTCTTAAGATTACCTTGTCGATGTCAACAAGTACTGGACACCTATGTGTATGCCATTTCTTGTGTAGTTTGATTGACGTTTGACCTTTTTATCAGGCCAATTAAACCACCTAAGTATATGTGTGCCTTCCAGATTTTAATTTGGATGAGATGTTTTATACTTACTCTCGCATGGTTTAGTTTGGTTTATTTTGTTTTACGTCCTTTTACCAGCCAGGGTAATTTAAGGATGTGCCAGGTTTTTGAGGTGAAGGAAAGCCGGAGTACACGGGGAAAAAAACCCGACCTACGGTTAGTACCTGGCAACTGCCGCACATGGGATTCAAACTCTAAACTAAGAGGTTGAGGGCTAGGAATAGAATGTCGGAACAACTTAACCACTCTGCCCCCGCGGCAAATAAAAAAAACATGTTTGGCCAATTAATGTCATAATGTTGTAATATCAATTTAATTAAATTTTGACGGTAGGTTTAACAGTTTTTAAAATTGAAAATTTAGTCCTACAAAAAATTCATTCCCAAAACATATGTTCAAACGTGAAATTAATGTGCACTAAAATAATCGCTCTTGTTAAAACAGTAAATTTGGGGGCTTTCGAACTTTTTTTTCGGAATTCTTCTGTTGTACTAATGTGTCAAGTGTCGTTTGGATAACCAGTCTAATAAGTTTAATCTTCAACATCAGATAACAATATAATTTTATCTCAATCACCTCTAACACAACTATGGTGGCGTTTAAAGGGCACTTTGACCTTGATTTCAGTCTGGAGCGATCGTTCTAATCTGATTTATTAAGCAAAGTGATAATAAAAATGTGCGAGTTAGGTGTATATAATTTATATCATTTCACTTAGCTATTTTGTTTGTTATATTTTGTGTAAACAGGTGTTTAAATGACACTATCAGAGTGCTATATTGCTGTATGATTTTTTTTTGTTGACACTTCCTCCCTTTTTACCTTTAGTTAAACTTTTTCTCTAGCGACGATCATCGTTAAGGGTTTCAAATGACCGATTCATCATTTGTCACTACTATTTGACTGGGTAGGAAGTACTGCTGGGCGCTTTGGCAGTGTACTTCAGTATGGTAACACTTATAAATCACCACACTTTTCTGACTTTAGCAAGGAGACTTACACGAACACATCACAGCCTCCTAAATACAAACACAAAACGTACAAGATTATTACGATTCAAAATCATTCATCCGACGTAATTTATTTACTGAACAAGAGATCCCAGGAGGGTCTTGAAGCCAACCATTGATGATACTCATTTGCTCATTAAAAAGGGATCTTTGCATTTCTTTTCCCTTTTTCGCGTAAAAAGCATAAATAGAGGTTACACAACGAGTGGCTGTTAGATATTCCATATCCAATAACCACGAGTCGTGTGACCTGTTTCTAACACAATGATATTTAGTCGGCAGTTGCAGTGTTGTTTTGGGGTGAATCGCGGATTTGCGGGAAATCACATCATCTCGAATACATTACCGCCAAGTTGTGACGACGTCAACAATCGATGACGTCGTCAACAATAATCATTTCCGGTCAAAGTTCAACTTCTCAACCAATCAAAAGTCCGGAAGGTCATATTCCACTAGTGGTATATAACATATATTTATCCAACAGTAAGCACGTTTATACAATGGTCTGAGAGTGGAATAACACGGGGTATTGTGGTAGAAACTAACAATCTCTTCATAAGAAACTAAAAACTAACAATCTCTTCATAAGAAACTAAAACTTTGCTTTAAAAAATTGAGAAAATTCTACTCACAGGGACATATATAGACATACATGTATATGATAAAACTACTGATAAATACCAACATTCATGTTCTAATTCACCAGTTCACAGGAACAAAAATTATTTATCAAATAAAACTCAGCACATTGTGTTCAGAATACCGCTAACTGCAGCTGACGATTTCGGAAACAAAGAACGGGCTGAAAAGTGTAACATAATAAAGAAAATGCTCACCAAGTTTTTTTTGACGGACATCCTCTCGTCGATATTCTCATGAACATAACCTTCTTTAGCTTTGCCAGATGTTCATCGACCATGTTTCTTAAACATACGGACAATGACCCCTGCATTGGCTGCCGCAGTAGCTCCCCCTGACCTAAGACTATGTAACCCGAATCTTTTACTATCCAGGCCTAAAATCTCTAATTTTTTAAGGATAATTTCCCTAGCTCTAGTATAAGATAATGGTTCAGAATTTCTAAGCCTGTAGGAATTCGAAAGTTTGCAATAAGATACTTTCCTAAAGATATAATCGGTGGAATTCGGTAAAATATGCGCTGCATATAAATATCTTTCCATCATAGAAACTGGACAAAGGTCTGTAGCTGTTCTGGAAATAACGAGCTCAGACCCAGACCAGTGAACATCGGTCTTACTTCTCGGTGTAATAATCGTTAAGTACTTTTCAAAAAATTCTATATCTGATCGCTTAATATTGACCAATTCAGAAAATCGAAGAAATCCCGCAAAACCCAATAGACACATGCAGACCACCCTGAGATCTGTGAGAGAACTATTTTCCTTAGCAAACGAATTGGTTAGGCGTCGCAAAATATCTGGAGTAACTGGGTCCTTTTTACAATGGTTGGAACCCAACAATCTAGCTCCACCTTCTCTAACCATCTTAATGAAACTTGATTTACAAGGGTTAGGAACCCCTGCTAAATCATGAGCCCACCCTATTGAATAGATAGCCTGATCTAACTTAGCCACACTGTTAGCAGACTGAATTCTAAGCTAAGCTCGAAATCCGATGCAGGTAAAACCGTGATATTGAAAGAATTCGCCCAAGTACAGCAGTGGTTTTTTTGTGTGTTCCTGGCCTTTGAGGCTAACACAACTTTCCGTAAATCATTGACGAGAACATAAAAATATAATAATAATAATTCAATACATGACTGTCCTGTTTCAAGTGTACCTAATTTCCTATAAAGTTAAGCAAGACGATGACGCAGGCCCTATGAAATTTAACTACACGTTCCAGCCTAGACTAGCATACACTTCTACCTGTACCTTCCTGGATTTTATAATACGACTGTTACATATACATGTGTCGACATACAATGTCACGTACGTACATCAATACGTGTACACCGGCCTACAATAAACCCGCACTACTGTTCCGGTTAACAAAGCCGTGTACACTACTAAATGTACCGGCCTACAATGCCGCATACGTTACTTTTCAATTCATGTACCGGCCTATACTGCCGCGTATAGTGTTCCAACCCATCTGGGATGACCTCGCTCGCGTACCTACGGTACCGGCCTCGTCATATACTGTGGTCTATCAGTGACCCTTCTGTAGCACCTGTACACAAGTTCAATGCATGTGACCTCGTCGGCGACCTTCTCTCGTCCAATGCGCCCACGTGTCGTGACGTCAAAATGTTAACAATAACAAAGAAACTTGGAAACCCAGTGACCTCGGCAACCACGTGTACATAACGTAAAATCACACAACAAAACGTACATGCTGGCTGCGATTTTTTAATGTACACTTCAACGCTATAAACACAAATATCGTCAAAAACAGTTTGGAATACTTATGCCTGTAATCTTACAGCGAGCCTACTCCCTATGAATGAATCAAAGTCAAACCAAGAGGTCCTTGTGGAACCTTACACGGAAATACGACTCGTATCATGAAACTCTATAACGTCTTCACATAATCCCTGTATCTCAGCTTCTCGGTAAATATGAAAGGTCAAAACGGGGCTGATGGCCACCTGGGAATAATTTAAGTACCACACGCTTCAGAAATTATAATATGCTTGATAGCACGAATAACTAAGTGTATAGGTGGGGCCAACCAATTGTTCTCCCCCGCCCAATGTCTCGCGAAAGCATCCACTCCCTCTGCCCCTTGGTTCCAATAGTTTGAACAAAACGTGACAATTTGGCATTATCGTAACTTGTGAACCTATCCACAGTGTGCCTGCCCCACAATTCGTCCATAAACTCAAACAAGTCGGAAGAAACACTCCAATCGTCGAAATCGAATGTTTTGCTTATTTCATCTGTACGTTCATTCATTGACCTTGGTACCCATTCAATGTCTTGAAAATATCCACTGCGATGGCAAGCAGATCTGGATTCATACTGCCTTTATTCACAATAGATACACAGTTCAAACTATCGGTAAACCACTTAACCACTTTCCCTTTCAGTTTGGGCGCGAATGAAACAGTCGCTAATGCAATAGCCTTCATTTCTCTCCGGGTAGAACCACGAGAAGCCTCATCCTCAGTCTACATTTTATGAAAAATACTATCATAAAGTTCTACAGAATTAGCCCCAGAAGCATAATCGCTAGCATCTGAAAACATAACGATCGAGGGACACTAAAACTTGCTAGCTAGGTGCCTAACGTTCAGCGATGAAACAGACTCGCGCCAATACACTTACTCTGAAATAAAGGGGTCGCTATATACCTTGACCTTGGAATCCAACGTGAGTGCACGAACTATGAACATGATAGAATGCCATGACATGATGCTACACAGATTACCAATGACTGGTTTAAAAGAGATAACTTAACCTGTAACTCTCGCTAACTGCCTGGCCGTAACCACAGGTAACCCGCTTAAAACGGAATCTATACAGGAGATACGCTTTACGACTTAGCGTCCGAAATAGACAGTGAGAACTCAACAGAATTCCACACTATGCCTAAACAAGTTAACGACTGACACGGATCCCATACGGACTTTTCCATGTTAACCAGGAAGCCTGCCGAACTAAGGGTTTTCTTAATGCAGGCACTATATGACATACACGCTAGCTTTTGTCGACTGCAACTGAACCCGTCGTCAATGTACATAACTATACTTATCCCACGTGACTTCTAAAACTTGACCAATGATCGCAGAACTTTGGTAAATAAATACGGGCCCGACGAGAGACCGAACGGTAGGACAATAAAACAATATAACCTGCCTTCCAACGAAAATCCCAGAATAGTCTGTTGGGCAACAGAAATATCGATACGGTAGTAACCTGATTTAAGGTCAAGTTTAAACAAAAAGGATTTGTCCACAAAATATTCAAATGCTAATTTTCAATCTTCAAATTTTATTTTTTCCTTCCGCACGCGCAAATTAACCAACCTTAGGTCTAATTAAGGCGTCTTTTACCAGAACTACTAGAAGTCACACTTAAAGGATTAACCACAGTAGGGACTAAGGGAACGTCAGTCACACAACTGTTACTAACCAAATCGGCTATGACCTGTGAGACAAACTCTGGTTCTAATAAAGCGAACTTGCTATTTTTTTAAAATGAACGAGGAGGAGTTGAAATGAAAGGTATGACATATCCATGCTCTATCGTACTGATTATGAACTCGGGCGCATCAATGTCTTTCCAAAACTGTACGTGTTGTTTTAACCTGCCCTTTACAGATATAACAGGATATTTGTCCTGATACTCGAAAAATTGTTTGTGTGACCAAAGTTCGTCAATGTCGTACAACTGGGGCGTTTTATACTTATCATGTATGCCGCTGCTGTCCTTATTTTCGCTCCTCCCGACTGCTGAAACTGACGGGTACCGCCATGTTGTACTTGCCGCAGTCCCTCCTCCAGTGACCAAAACCTCCGCATGAGAAACACTGGTCCGAAGGGGAACATTCATTATCTTGGGTTGTTGGATGTACCGCTGAATCCCTGGCCACGAAAAAATGGTGAATCGGAGGCTGCTGCTGCCCAACTTTGATTGGCTTCCTGAGACTGGCGAGTGTAGCGTCGCCGCCATTACTGTAAGTAGCAGAGCTACGCTTACGAACATCGTTCTTTTGCTTAATGCTACGTAAAGCCCTGTTCTCCGCCTGACGAGTACACTTTTCATCCATGGAGTCCGAGGCAACGTCGTCCGAAATATACTCTTTGACCGAAGTCCAACCGGCCATAGACTTGTCCGCGAGGCGAATAAGCTTGTTGCGTTAATGGATTTTTAGTCTTATGTCCAACCCCAAATCGGAACAATTGTCTATGTCACATTTTTCCAAATTCCTCTGTAGTTTCGTGTTATCTGTTTTCAGGTCATCGTTGAATTGGAACTGTTACTTGTTACCCGGAGACTTGAATTTCAAAGAATGGTCGGACTTCGCCTTCTAAGAGTCCGGCTCCTCAATCAAATCCGCCCTGAAACTATCCAATTTAGTGTCAAAATATTGTCGAAACAGGAAAACGCTTGTATGGCCTCTAAACCTGTGCCTGCTGAATTCTGTGGGGTAGGTGCCGAAGACATGTTATTGACTTATTGAATTAGGAATATCTTTCTCACTCATGTTAACAGGTCAGGTGTCTCACTATAGCGTCTGTCAAGGTGCGCTGCAAAAGCTCGAATGACGAACGTACCTAGTACACCTGTAAGACTCACCTGTATCACAGGTAAATCACGTGCGCCTCGCGCCACGTTACCTAATACGCTCAATGTCCTAACCCCACACGTGACCCTCACTGTAAACCTGTGTAAAACGTAACATTGATAAATTCAAATATTGACAGGGGAAATATCGACCGGCCATTCAATTCATCATTGAATAAATATGATAATATCCGGACATCCTCTTTTCCTGGATGTATCAATACATTAAAATTACTACATGCTATTTTTTATATTTGTAAATAAAATAACTAGTAAGTTTACCTACTAGTAGACAACACATGAATGGCATGAACCAAATCGTTCTCTTCCTGACGATGAATATGGTGTAGTTTGATATGGTGAAAGTGGTCAACAAGATCAGACAAAATTATAAAGATACATCGTCCATATACTTTGTATTTGGCACAGGAGGGAGCTGATGAAAGTCTTCTGACAAAACAACCTGCACACCACAAAAAGGATTGCCGTTCACTTTTACCGGACAAAATAAATTGTTTATCCGACAGTTATTCTTTTAACTCAGCATGAATACTTCATCAATTATCATTATCTTATTTACAATGAATTCATCTGATTATTAACCAAGATAAACAAGCTCTTCGTCTTGGTACCGTCCATCTTTAATCCCCGTGAAGCGATGGACAGTTGTGACGGGAAAATCACGAAAAAATGTTCCCATTAAAACACTTGCTGCTTTGCCAGTTGAAGCAGTCAGTGCTACATTTTTACCGTTACAGACCAAACTGTCAACTATTTTGATAACAGACTTGTTTTTCCTGTGCTAGGAGAACCTGTGATTAAAAAATTATGACCGTTTTCAGCCGCGTGCACCGCTGATCTCTGCGCATTTTTAGCGGTTTTCCGTACTTTTTCGGGACTCATATCTACTTACATTTAACACATTGTACAAGCCAGAGATGTTCCAAAATGACGACATTCACTGTAGCCCTCATGTTATAGAGGTGAAGGTCCCTGGATAGGCAGCTTGTAAATATGGCCGAGCGGTGATGTTATGTCAGTTATGTTGTATTCCAGATCAGTCAAATATTAAATACAGAACAACCAAGGACCGGGGTAATCCTCATATTTTTGAAATCTTTTTCTTCTCAAGATAACTATATCTTACAATTTCATTGTCAAGATTCAAGAAGGCCGTCTTTCAGCCATTTTGTTTTGCCACCAGTTAATTCATATTTGTAAACAAACAAGAGACAAACAATGCTTTATCGCTCACCTGAAAACAGTTGTATAAAAACTACCCTTGCCAAATACTTTCGTTCCTACAAGAAAATTTGGTTTTAAAAAAAAATGATATAACTCCTTTATTGGGTCCCTGCATTCATGCCCTTCGATGTCTTAATCACCGTTTACACAAAATAGCTTCCCTTAACCTAAGGATGTTCCTGATAAAATATGGAGCACATCCTTTCAATCCTACGAAAGAAGTAGGATTTTAAAGACGAATTTGCTCCATTCTCACTGTATGATCCAGTCGTTTAGGCCTTTCAGTGCGAGACCTTCCGCTTATTATTTCTTCAGAAGAAGTTAAGTTTTAAAGAACCTATGGGGTCCCACCCCTCGGACCTCTGGGGACCAAACACACATTTAATACAGAATTAGACAATGCCAGTTGGTGAGCTTAAAGTCAGTATACTGTCTGTTCCGCCTTTGTAATTATCGAAGCACGCCTGGTATTCAATTACACTGTCATAAATTAAAATGAAAAATAATGTTGCACATCAATAGTCGACACATTTTACAGGTAAATGTGGCGATCGTTCCCAAAAACAAATCATATTTATCTCTTACACAACCGACTATGTCAAATTTGCGCAAAAAGTACAGAAACAAAAGTGGCAAAAACATTCATCACTGTATCCGTTTTTGTTAACGTCAAAATTAACTGGGTCGCTCATAACTAATAATGACTTTAAGAGGAACCGACGCTGGACGAAACGAGTCCTTTAATTTATATTGCAATTCTACGTTCGGTCTTCACATTGAAAGAAACAATCAACATTAGCATTATACCTGTTGGTTTGTGTTAGTTCGGCTTGTTTTGATCTACGTTCTATTAACTTGAAGGACGTGTCAGGTTTTGAATGTCGAAGAAAGCCGGAGAACCCGGAGGGAAATTCTAACCTTTGGTCAGTACCTGTAAACTGCCAACGTGGTTTTCGAACTCGCAACCCAGAGGTGGAGGGATAGAAATAAAAAAAAATGAGACACCTTTACCACTCGGCCACCTCTTTTATACTTGTTATCCCTGGCAAAAGCATCTATTTAGTCGTAACTTATTTCTTGCTTCTGTTGTATCAACATATTTGTTACTTACTTTGTAAGGCAAAAATATCAATAAGAATTCAGCATCAGTTTTTGGCAAAGAATGTGAGTCTTTGTGAGTGTATGTTACCTGATCGAAGAACAACAGTGTAGAAGTACTGGAAACCTATGTATTACTTCCTTAAAGGTAGTTTGATCGACGTACCAGCGTTATGCAGCCTATCATCGAGCAGGTTATATTCATATACCACGCCCACCTACGTATACGAGAGCATATACATATAAATATCTCCACACAGTGTGAACAGACGGGCCCGGTTGTTGTACCTGCCTACCCGGAACATAATACATGTGGTGAAACATGGACTTTGCAACTTTCTGTTTAATTCTGCCAGAGGTTATATGAAGGCTGCACCAAGAGAAGTTTTCTAGCTAAAATTCCGTGAGGATCTAACGACCATTGTGTCTTTATGACGGATATAAATACAAGGTAGGTGTATGCACCGAGCTCATAAGCATGGGCTAGGCACGGACCAAGTCACTATGAAACTGTTGTTTGTGAGTCCATATACATGTACATGTATCATAAATGTTATTCAAATGTATGGGATTTATTTCGCATGGACTATTATGACTTACTCGCATACATGCTATATGCAATAATATATTACTCGTGTTTGCCAATAAAGATGTCAAAATGATGAGATCAAAATATAAGAAGTATACAAAGGGGGATTACTCTCATAAAACACGTGTTAGTTACAATCCCGTCATTTCACTTTGTCAGACTATAATACATTTGTATCAACACTGCGTCATTATTCTTTTACATACGTTTATATCTATATTTCAGAAAAGAACACAATGCCAATCCCGGAAGGAAATGTTTATTTTACCGGAAATCCTACATTGATGACGTCGAAGACGTTATGCAAACTGTCTGAAACATGTCAGCAAAATATTGAAGAAAAAACTTTAATAAAAGCATTTGATAGAAAAAACAGTTTCTCTGTGTCAAATAACAGCATGCGTGCAGACAGTTTACAAATATCACGTACTGTTGTTCCTGGTCATCAACAAGAGACCACAAGTAAGCCGAAGGCACCAATTCACCAATCATCGCCACTCAAAGTTTCTCTTCTGATGGTGTCAATGGTAGTCACAGCACTTCTGTTAGTGCAATGCTCGCCCTCCATCGCTGCTACACCATATATAAACTGGCAAGACATATTTGTCCATAGCCAAGAAGACAATATTTATTTGTTTAACGGAGGCGTCCTCTTTTGTGATACTGGACAAATACGAGTGATAATCCGAACAGAAAACGGTCGTATAGTAATGGATATTGCCCAACATGATTTTCGCAGATGGAACCATCCCACTGTTGAAGACTCTAATGATAGGGATAAAACAGAAAAATGGGAGAAGGGTAACGGAACAAGATCAGCAAACAATGCAACCAGTCAGAGTCGTGATAATCTTGTAGTAAGTGGACAGAGACTGGATTCACGGGTTATCCCTGGACTTCCAACAAATGAAAATGTTTCTAATCAAAATACCGACACTGAAAACATAGACAGATTTGAGGATTATCGGGAAACGGAAATCAGAAAGGATACTCATGCTAATATATCCAGAGGAGGTGATAGATGTGATCACAGGCTAGTTATTTCAAATCAACCGTTTTTTTCTCAAGGATCACGCCTTATCAATACGCAATATGTTAATGAACTGAATGAATTAACAGAGAACAACACGAGAAACACGTCTTCTGATGGTCTCAGAGTGTTAGTTATCAGTGGACAATCTCATAGAGATGACCGCAATGCATCTACAAATAATGGAGCAGTTCCTATCAACTTTTCTGACAACAACCAAAGACACATAGAACAAGTCGAAATACCCAGTGAAGAGACAGCAAATAGCCCTAGTGAACTTGTCATTACGGGTCAAACCTTCGTTGCTGGTGAGCGAGAGAGCATCGCAATAACGAATACACCGGTTCCTGTCGCTGACAACGAATTGTGTGATATAACACTTAGTGAAGAAACATCGAACACCCTTGGTGTACTCGTGATAACGGGCCAAGAATTCCAAACTAGTGAACGAGAGGAAATCGAACAGGTCGACATACCTGTTAACAACACGTCAAAAAACATTGGTGTACTCGTCATAACGGGTCAACCTTTCCATGCTAGTGCGCGTGAGGGCATCCGTATAACTGACCTCGTGACACGGGGTCAGACGAGCACGACGGTTCCTACCGAAACATTAGTAAACGAACGTGATGTAACAGCTGTTGAAGACACCTCGAACAGTCCTGGTGAACTCGTCATTACAGACCAATATCGGCGCCCTGGTGAACACGGGAATATCGCATTGACAGAAAACGTGATAGAAAGTCAATCGAATAACATGACCGATCTGTATAACACAACAGTTGATAGCAATATTGCCGGAAGTGATATGGATAGTGATCAACGTGTGGGATCTGCACATCATGATCTTGTTACCACTCTAACATCAGACAACAGCCAAAGCTGTGATACAATACCTAACGAGGACACGTCCAACATTCGCGGTGTACTTGTCATTACGGGCCAAGAATTTCTCATCAGTGAGGGGGAGGAAAACCAGAGAGCTTACCATAGGACTCCGGCGAATACGGCGGTCGTCCTATATCGTCCTACAGTTGGTTACAATCACATATGTCCTATGGATAACTATGACGTTATACCTTCCCTTGCATCGGAAAATAACCAACATATTGAAGACACAGGGAACGTCCCTGGTGTACTCGTCATCACTGGCCAGGAATTTCTTAATAGTGAACGCGACAACATTATACCAGATCTCATAACACAGGATCAGGCAAATACTGCGTTAGGCTTGTATCATCCTTCAGATGAAATCAATGAAGCACTGAACGAGCAGCATGGAGAACTGGTTATCACTGACCACACTCGTCAGCCCAATTTGGCCACTGCTGGACACCAGCTTCTCATAACTGAACATACCCATGTTATGGACTTGCAATGTCCCAGCAACCAGCGAGCAGCTGTTAATGTAGGCGAGATTGCTGTAAGTGGTCAACACCAGCTGCCGAACTTGATTATACCACAGGTGTACTCGAATTCTATGATAGTTGATTCTAATGTTAACCAACCCTTTGCTCCTCGGAATAATGAAACTGAAATAAGCGATTCAGATGTTTCGCTACATTAGAAGTTGAGAAAGAAACTGTGACGAAGAGATGTGTCTTGCATGATTGTTTCCTAGGTAACATAATGTGTGCGTCAGAAAAATAAAGAGTAATAATTACGTAGGCGCATATGGTCAAGTTTTGCAAACGAAACGGAGGAAGTTTTTTGTATATACATTGTAGGTGCACATTAACGTTTTAAGTCCGATACAAATTATATGAAATATTGATAAAACTAAAATAACTAATAGTCACTATTATCCATTTGCACATGTGTATACGTTAATATTTGTAAAAGTTGTCATATACATATTGTAATATAGTTTTGCTTAATAAAATAATGTATCCACATATCTTTATTGTTGGTTAATTATTTTTTGTTATGGTGCCCTCCGATGTGTTTGGGTATAAAACCTGGATATTTAGAGGTTTATTCAAACAAGCTACAATTTTGCCTTTCTGAAGACTCGAGATAAAAAATGAAATTCAGGCTTTTGTGTTGGATAATCAAATGACAAAAATACGAAGTTGTTGGACGAAAATTGACAGAAATATCTGATGTTGGGACGAACAAATAACAGAAATATTTGACGTTGGAGTTAAAAATTGCGAATACCAAACATTGATTGTTCCCCCTATATACCTACTCATATAACATAAGAGGCCACTTGTCGGCCTTTTATCAACGGATATGATTTGGCCAATTGCGACCTCTTATTTCCAAAGCACTTATTCTTTGATGCATATTCCGCCCTCGATTTTAGCGAGTTCGAAAAAAAACAGTGTTTACTTACGGTTTAAGGTGGGAATCCAAAATTTCTAAACTACGGTAGAAGCACAAGGGTCAGGTGCGTAAAACCCCTTCAATTCATGAATTTAGAAGTAAAATTTAACTAGCTATGTATAATTTAAAATCGTGTACTACGAAAATGTGTATATTATGTAATATGCCACTACTAAAAAGAGATACATGTAGCTATGGAGGCTCCAGCAAACATCGGGGACTAAACAATCCACTAGAGTGTTTACCACCCCCTATCATTTAAAGATATTACCTTTACTTACTTTGTGGTGTGTCATACCTATTCATTGTGTTTGTTGTGACACAATAAGTTACCAGTATAAATATAGATATACTTCCAGTTCTGAAGATAATTTTGTGTACAATTTCTCAATATTTTCTTTACCAAGTAAGTTAATTGTCATAGGTTCATTTTACTTTTGCGGTAATGTAAACTGCTTATTAGATATCAATGATAATATGTATTATAGCAGTAACTTGAAACTTACTGAGAGTATTATTTCCGAAGGGGTGTTCTAACAGTTCCTCGTCATTGGATTTCAAATACAAGCTGTTTGGAGGCCATTCAAGTAGGTATACAAATGACACTGTAAAAACTACTAGATTGATCTCTGGTTTTACCATAACTGTTTTTACAGGAATTTCATTTTAGAAAGCAAGGTTTACATGCACGCCCTCAACGTTTGTTTCGTTAGTAGTCGACAACTATTTCGAATGTCAACATCACCAATAAAGTTAGATTGACAACAAAAACTATTAGTCTGTTTATTTTAAAGTATTAATTTCCAATTTTGAATGTACAATGGCCTCTGTTATTCTGCAGCCATAAACTAGTATCTATGACACTGAAGCCGTCTTCATAGTCGTCGTATCAGCCTTCTTTGTAGAAATATATATTCATTGAGAAAAAGGATAAGCATTAACATTGTTTGCGTTAAACAATTTAACATCTCTTAAAAGAGCTGCAAAACATGTAATAAGATTACACGGTTTCAAGCCGCCTGACACCCTATAATGTGATTATAAGTCATTGCTATACACCTTTGAGAAGCAATGCGTTCATAATCAGGTGCCTGTTTAACACCAACACACAGCCTATATGTTTCAATGTATTGTCTTGTCCCCTCCGATACTCGATTAAGTGGGTTAACACCAAGGCAGCTGTCGACTAGTACAGTAATCCTAACTTCAAGAAATGATAACAGGTGGATGTATGTTTACCCATTTGTCACTAGATCTAACGTTTTAGGGTTAAACGGCCCATTGACAGATCAGGGCTTAACATCGCTGGTCGCTCTGGAACGTTATCAAATTGACTTCTTATATGATATTGATAAAATCTGACACGTGCTTACAATCGCATTCAATCATCGTGTGTTTGATTGTATATAGCTGATCACATGCATGACAATATGTTTATAACCCAGACTATTATGCAGTCTCGGCTTGCTGATAAACTAAATAAAGTCGTCATACGGTATCACATTAGCATACCTCACCTTACGGAACAAGCGGGGAAGAGTGTTGTGCCCAACATCTCACCTGTGCCTTGTCCCCCTTCAGTATATTCATCAATAGGCCGAGTAAACGTGTAACAAAAGGATATCACCGTGAATGCCTATCTGGTTTGTTTGTATAACACTTAGTTTAGGTTTTTAATATGACAACATGACTGGGAGTTACTACAAATTAATGTCTCACCCCATATGTAACTTTAAATGTAATTATTGTTTTAATTATTGCTTATTTTCTTATGTTAATTGTTGTTTCTTTATAACACAATATCATTTGTAGTATTAAAATAGTCGTCTGCTACAGCCCAGTACTGTCCCTCTGGTGTGTGATTTACCTGTGCCATGCTTGACTGCCTACCCGGGGTCAAGCATGTGCATCAGAGGTCAAACCCCAGTGTGGACAGGTAGAGCTGTAGTAGGCCTCTGTGGTGTGTTGGCGAGCGAACTGAGAACACCTATTGTTATGTGGTGTGTTGGCGAGCGAACTGAGAACACCTATTGTTACCAGACCAGCACTATAGAATGTCACAGGCCCAGATTTGGGTAAGTTTCACCCACATGTTGTGGTGAAGTCCACCAACAGATTTGGGTAAGGTTCACCCTGGGTGAGGATCCCCTGGTGAAAGTGTGGTGGACTTCACCGCGGTTGTCCATTATGTAATACCATAGCCAAATACAATGTAAATGATTAATAAAGGTTCAAAACGTTAACTACTGTGTTGTGTGGTGTTTGCTGTAGGGTCCACCGTGGTGACACCCCAAAACTAAACGTCATCACATTGGCGCCCAACGTGGGGCCTTGCAGTAAACACTTACTACAACCATTTGGGCTAATTATTATTACAAAGAAGGAACTTTGGTTTATCAACATTTTCTTGCTTAGATATTTGTTTGCATAAATTCCCAGTGATTCCTTGGTACCATGGCGGACTCCACTCAAGATCTCGAGCATCTTGGCTAGTCATTTGTAGACATTCTCAGATTTTTGAGAGAACGTAGCGCATCAACAGATAAAATTCTGGGCGACGTACACTCAGAATTATCACTGCTCAGAAAAACTAATGTGACAATCCAGAAAGAGCTGGAGTTCATCAGGTCTGATGTAGACAGTTTGAAGTGTCGAACTACTGACCTCAGGGATGAAGTTGCGAGGTTCAGAGTTCCGGAAACCGAACTGATTTCTCTCGATACAAATGTTGAGGAAAGTCAGTCAAGTTCATACAGTAAAGAGCTTTTTGACACACATTCGGGCTTGTACCCTCCTTTGCGTATGGGTCAAAGTGACCTTGCCACAAAGTCCAGTAGTAAATGTCCAGAGAAAAGTGTTACATTTGACCTTGAAACTGCAGTTGGACCAACCAGTAAACCGCCCACAGAGGCTGATGGGGAGGTAGAGCCATCAGTGGCAGAGCAACAATTCTGTAGTGGTATAAAGGTCGATGCAGCGAGTACTCCTCTTCCTCCAGCAAAATCATCAGATAGCTCAAAGTCGTCTGGTCAGAAACACGTTTCAATGCGACCGGTCATTTATGATGGATCTGATGACTGGGACGAGTATGTCTCCCAATTTGAAATATACTCTGACATTAATGGATGGACTGATAATCAGAAAGAGTTGTACTGAGGTGGGAGTCTTTCAGGGTCCGCTAGGGCTATTCTCAGTGAATAAGATCCGGACAAAAGGAGAGATTATGACACACTGACAATGAAGTTGGCCAGACACTTCAAAAGTGCTGCCAAGTCGGAAATGTACAAAGCTAAACTTCAAACTCGCATGAAAAAGAATGATGAGTCAATTTCTGATCTCGCTAAAACTATAAAGAAACTAACTCGTCAGGCATATCCAAAAGCCACGTCGGACATGTTAGAAACTTTATCTTTAGACTACTTTATTGATGCGTTGACTGATGTTGACATCAAATGGCGGTTACGTGAAACACAACCGGAGAGTATCACACAAGCAGAAACACTGGCAGTACGCTTGGAAACTCATAAGATGGCAGATAAGTTTAAAAATAGGCCAGTAAGATCAGTTCAAATGAAAGACGAGGATTCTGATGAAACTCCATCAGAAATGTCTTGTGAGGAGGTGAAGTCAATTAGGGAAGATATAGGTCCACTGAGAAAGCTATTTGAGAAAAACTTTGGTCAGTTGAAAAATTCTGCTATCCCTGCAGATAAAAAGGGGAAAAATCATGATGTTAAAAAGCTTTATCAGACTTCAAATAGCCAGAATTCTGATAAATCGTGCCCGCAAAAGTGTGCTTCATCAAAGCAGGGAAACTAGGCAAGACCGAGCTGGCGGACCACAGGTCGGTCATGAGTGGTAGAAGAAGGTCCAAGGATGTGATAGTTTGTAATTCATCGCCGTTTGATGATGGTGAATTTGTTAAAGCTAAGATAGAAGGCCTTCCTATCACTATGTTAGTTGATACCGGGGCAACATTTACTGTACTCCAGGAGAGTGTCTTGAGACGTTTACCGAAAGCTCTTCAGGCAAACCTGGGTCATGATAAGAAAGTAATGTTAACCGCTACCGGTGAACTTACTCCGGTGATAGGTTTTCTTCGGGTCAAGATTGAACTGAACGGCTTTGTGGTTAAACGTAAAGTTTGGTTTGCTGACATTAAGAATGAAGGCATTCTGGGAAAAGACTTTCTGCGGGGTGAAGGTTGTAATATCATGTTAAGGGAAGATGTTTTGGATATTAGTGGTTCTAGAGTACCATTACTACCTACACCACCAGACGTAGATGATTCATGTTGTAGGGTGGTTTTTAAGAAAGCAATGACAATTCCTACAAATAGTGAAATGCTTGTAACTGGGGCACCAGCTGACCCAGTAAAGATAGATACAGATTACGTGGTGGAACCATCTCTAAGGTTCCTTTCTCAACACCATCTTTTTGTGGCACGGACTGTTGCAAAATCCTCTAAAGGTGAGATACCCCTGCGTGTTATGAATGCCTCAGTCTAAGGGTACCGTCGCTGGATTTTGTGAGGTTGCTGATGTTAAATCAGATCAGTCTGACTCTAAGAATCAGTCAGGTGAGACAGATATTCCAGATTATCTGAATGATTTGTTTAACCGTTCCACTGAGAAACTTACCGAAAGTCAAACCTCACAGGTTCAGAAAATTTTAGCGGGATATGCTGATATCTTTTCAGCTTCATCAACTGACATAGGTACACTAAGCTTGTCACTCATACTATCGACATAGGTGATTCCAAGCCATTAAAACAGGCTCCAAGGCGGATACCGCTTGCTAGGAAGGCAGAGGCAGAAAAGGAGGTTGAGAGCATGCTAGCCAATGACATAATTGAGCCTGCCAGTGGACCATTTGCCTCACCAATAGTTTTAGTCCGTAAAAAAGATGGCTCACTTCGTAACTGTATCGACTACAGGAAGCTAAACAGTGTAACTGTTAAGAATAGTCACCCCATTCCGAGGATAGATGATACGCTGGATACCCTCGCAGGGTCATCCTGGTATTCTACCCTGGACTTAAAGAGCGGCTATTGGCAGGTGGACGTGGCCGAAGAAGATAGACATAAGACCGCTTTTGTCACTGGCAATGGAGGCTTGTGGCAGTTCAAAGTGATGCCATTCGGCCTATGTAATGCCCCCGCCACTTTCGTCCATCTAATGAACAAAGCAAAGTGTTGTATGGATTGACATGGAAGTTGTGTCTCGTTTATTTAGATGACATTCTTGTTTTTGCACAAACTTTTGAGCAGGAGTTGGAAAATTTACAGATAGTTTTTGACATAATTCGGTCTGCTAACCTTAAATTGAATCCAAAGAAATGTTTCCTTTTCCAAAGAGAGGTTAGGTATCTAGGTCATGTCATATTAGGGGAGGGCATCTCCACTGATCCAGGGAAAATATCTGCCATAAGCGAGTGGCCTGTACCAAAAAATCTGAATGAATTACAGAGCTTCCTGGGAATCTGCACATATTATCGGAGATATGTATCTGGGTTTTCCAAGCTGGCTAAACCGTTATATAGGTTGACAGAGAAATCTAATCCGTTTCAATGGACCAGTGACTGTGATGATGCATTCAATGTACTTAAACATCACCTCACTACATCTCCTATACTGAGTTATCCACAACAAGATGGTCTTTTTTTTCTGGACACAGATGCCAGTAATTATGCCCTCGGTGCTGTACTGTCTCAAATCCAAGATGGCCAAGAAAAAGTTATCAGCTACTACAGCAAGTCATTCAGTAAACCTGAGCGGTCATATTGCGTCACTAGACGTGAACTGTTAGCTGTAGTTGTTGCTGTTAAACAATTTCATTGCTACCTTTATGGGCAACATTTCCTACTCAGAACTGATCATGGATCACTTAGGTGGCTCCAAAACTTTCGGACTCCCGAAGGCCAGTTAGCCAGGAGGCTGTCAGAATATGATTTTGAAATTCAGCATCGAGCAGGAAAACTTCATTTGAATGCAGATGGGTTATCAAGACGACCCTGCAATGTTCATGACTTTTCTTGATCTCACTGCGATAAAGCTGAGCAGAAAGACTCCCTCTCTCAGGAGACAAGTGAGTTCTGCGTGAATGCTGTCACTGATTCTGGCCTAGCAGCATCCTCAGGCACACAGACTGGTAAGCTTTCGAATCGAGGAACTATTACCCTTGAGAATCTGAAAAGTCTCCAGTTAGAAGATACAATGATAGCTATAGTCTATTAGTGGCTAGAGAGTGGAATGAAACCACCCTGGGCAGAGATCAGTCATCTATCACCAGGAGTGAAGCACTATTGGACCAGGTTTGATTCCCTTATAATAAAATCTGGCATCCTTTGTCGGAGATGGGAAAGTGTAGATGGCCGGAAAAAAAGAATGGCAGATAGTTCTCCCAGAAATATTACGACCTTGGGCAATGAGGGAGTTGCAAAGTAGTATAACAGCCGGACATCTAGGTATGAGTAAAACCCTAGCTCGTGTTCGGCAACGGTTTTACTGGCAGGGGGTACGTAGGGATGTTGAGCATTTTTGTAGAGTATGTGATGAGTGTGCTTCCAGGAAGAGACCCACACGAGCACCACGAGCGCCATTACAACAATACAATGAGAGTGGGTGGCAATCGACATTTTGGAACCATTCGCACCTAGTTTTGATGGTAACAAATACATCTTAATGGTGGTTGACTTTTTTACAAAATGGAGTGAAGCCTATCCTCTACCTGACATTGAAGCAACCACTGTAGCTAATGTCCTGGTAGAAAGGTTTATAGCTCAGTTTGGTGTTCCAAAACAGCTGCATTCCGACCAAGGTCGAAATTTTGAAAGCCATGTTTTTGCTGAAATGTGTCAGATCCTAGGCATTGAAAAAACAAGGACAACTCCACTGCACCCACAATCCAATGGTATAGTTGAACGTCTCAATCAAACTCTTGAAAACATGCTGGCTCTGTTTGTCAGTGATAATCAGAGAAACTGGGATCAGCTCCTTCCCGTGTTAATAATGGCGTACAGGTCTTCTGTCCATGAGTCTTCTGGGTATTCACCAGCTCGAATGATGTTAGGTCGAGAGACATCCCTTCCAATAGACCTAATGTATAGCCATCCTGATCAGGAAGAGCCAGTGAATCTCACAAACTATGCTTACAAATTGTCACAGAATCTTGAGATAGTTCATGAGTTTGCTAGAGAGAATTTGAAGCTTGCGAGTGCTTCCATGAAGAAAAGCTATAACGCAGGGGAGAACTTTTAGCCATTATGAGGAGGGTGACAGTGTGTGGTTACATAACTACGTTAGAAAATTGGCGTTTGTCCTAAACTCCAGAAACCTTGGAACGGACCGTTTGTAGTTATCAAAAAGCTAAGTGATGTCACTTACAGGATTAAGGAGACATCCCGATCCAAGGCAAAAGTTGTCCATTACAACAGATTGAAACCCTATAGTGGGGACAATCCTCCTACTTGGTTCCATGAAAACCAGCATATACTGGACATACGTGAGGTTTCTATGGATCCAAGTACAGAGATACATCTGCTTGACAGTACTGTAGACAATCTGGCGATAGAAGATAGCTACGATGGTCCCTTGTCATCTCCTGATCCCAGTGATCATGAGTCAGTGATATCCAATGATGATTCAGGAAACCTTGATACAACATTGGATCTCTCACAGGATGTCAGTCATGGTGACCAAGGTGCCACTTGGGGTACTTCAACTCCAATCGTTTATAATCGTAGGGGGCGGCGAATACGCCCAGCTAAACGTTTTGCTGATATGTAAATACATTATGTATTGACTTACCACCCAAAAAAGTCTTCTTACAAAACAATTTTGTCATTTCAGGATGGTCAAGATGTGGCCTCAAAATCACAGTGGCGATGCAAAATTTGTAAGGAAAGGAAAGAGTTTGGCTCTATGTCCGCCGCTGAGCGTCATATCAAGGAACAGCACACTTCCTATGGCTGTAAAGGGGAAGAGGCATTACAGTGCTACGAACGGTTTAGAATGGAGGAAGCATGGAAGCGGTTGACTCGTGTTTCAGGAGAGTCCATGTATGCCCGGACCAAAGATCGAAGAGATCGCAGAAATGGGACTTCATCTAGATCTGCATCAGCGAAGGGGACTTCGTCCAGAACACAAGCCTAGAGTAGGGAAGTGGACAAGGGCCCGTGTCTCTCCCTTGTGAAGTCAGTAGCCCTTGTGAAGGAGAGAGACCAGATGGATAGATCTAGGAAAATGGCAAGGTCGACGTCATGGACTAGGTCTAGGTCCCGGTCAAAGTCTAGATCTAGGTCAAGGTCAAAGTCCAGGTCTAGGTCAAGGTCAAAGTCTGGGTCAAGGACCCCTATACTGTCCCGGCTGATAAAGGAAGCTAGTCGTGAACATGTTCAAAGAGAGGAACATGATGCTATTTCCTGTCAGTCCACATATGGTCCCTTATCCACTAGTAAGGAACCTGTCGGGGAGGGCTTCCTTCAAAAGGAACAACTTAGAACAGAAACTGAAATACAAGATAAGTTGGCCAACGACAGGAAAAAAGCCATGGCATATCGTTTAAGGTCAATAAGCCAATCAGCTATAACACTTGACGTTGGGGGAAAAGTGTTCAGGACATCATTGCAAAGCCTGCAGGCTGATGCAAATAGTGTATTTGCCGCCCTCACTGAAGATCGATTGGGTTATAATGGAGAGAGACAATTTTTCATCGACAGGGACCCAACCAAATCGTGTTTATTTGTATTTAACTTAATTTGGTTTTAAAATGTCAACACGACAGACCAGAACTCTTGAGTTATGGGGTTTGATGATGACTTAATATTTCTTACACTGTGAAGCCGTGAAAAATGAAGACCCAAGTGTTGGCATTTTCCTTAATACTGAACGTTTATCAGGGTATAACAACCCTCGAGCTCTAGGACCGGGCCGGCCTTCGGACAGAACCTATTGTTGTCCTCATCTAAGCAAAAGCTGAACATGAAAGTCAAAAGTTGTCCACTTGTAAGAGTAAGACAAAAAATGGCAGCCCAAAGTTTCTAAAATTTTATCATCACGATGGGGCAACTTATTATAATATCACCTCACAGTTTATGTAACAAAAAATAATCCATCAATAGGGTGTTAGTTTATTAGTTTCCACGTTCCATTAACCGCCAGGGTCATTCACGGACGGTCTCCCAGTGAATGTGATGTGGTTGTGTGTTTAAGCGAGTGCATTCGGGAGGCCTCGGTATGTTCGTGTAAACCTTCTTGCGATATTCCGGATTTTTGCCGATTTAGTGTACCGATCGATTGAGCCTCTTTGCTGTCTAATCTAAAGATACCATAATGCAGTGATCAGAAATTATGTAGAATTGTATTCGAAACAATATGAATATTTCTCCAGGGTGACTTTTATATATATATTTTCATTTGAAAAGATAATTCATGGCTTACAAAGGCATTATAGTTATATCGCAACACAATGTTCACGCGTACACATCCCCATAAACAGCAATACACAATTAACAAGCCGCCTGGATCTGATAACAGCTGGTTGCGTCGTACCCGGACCTACCGATTTACATTGTACGAGTAAAGAGTGAAAATACACTATCAGTGTATCATCTGCCCGATGGCCCCTTTATCAACATTATTTTGACCTTTCGTATTTATATCGACTAGCTTATAATTATACTATGATTGAAATGTTTAACAAATAAAGGCAATATTATCATCCTTTTCACTCCCACTGAGGACCAATACACATACAGTATGTCTGCCCTAACAATACCAAGCAGATGTGCTCAATACGTATAAACAAACTAACAGCGCCAGGGCAATCACTCCAATGCAAAGTCGCGTGTAACAGTGGCATGACAGCTGTTTCGTTGACATTTTGTTCTCTATATCGAGTTCGTCAACACCGATTTTTTCTTCTCCAATGATACAAACTATAAGCAGATTTTTTTTCTGCATACTTTATCACTAAATTTAAAAGATTAAACGTGTGTGTGTTACGTAATTTTTCATGATAGGGCATAGAAAGTATTTGTTGTGTATTCTTTAGTTCCCGAGGTTTGCTTGAACCTCATTAGCCACATTTATCTCATTTGAGTAGTGGCGTGACACAGTAGATGCACATTTTCGTAGAACACGATGTAAAATCATACAGTACTTATTTGATTCTTTTTCTGAATTCTTAAATGTCCTAAATTTAAAAGGTGCAGTATGTGCGTGTGTTACGTTATCTCTCTATGTTCACCTATACATTATTTCTATATCAGGAATGCAAGAAACAGTACAGAATTACCCTATTCTGAAGTCATGATATTCTTGAGGACATTAAAAGGATTATTTTTAAGTTCATTTTGATAGGTAAAACTTCTTGTACTGAGGATTTGTTTAAAAGTGCATTCGGCAAGCCTTTCGTTTATGGAAAATGACACGCCCAACAGAGCATCACATGTCATCTTGCATCAATACACCTGTCTACATTTGTCTCGGAACCAGCAATACACAAATTATACGCCAGCTGTTGTCAATACGCTGCTGTGATAAGTACATTTACACAACATTACATGCTAGAATAGAAAAAGCTCTTCCACGCTTGAAAGTCATACGTTACAAGCACCTGTCGCATAACTCATTATATAATCACTCTTTAGTCCGCAATACACAAACCCAGGATGTCGCAGATAGCCAATACCTTTTGTGTCAGATATACCCGACTCACTCGAAAGTATATGTTTAGCCTGTTTGACTTAGTAAAATTACTTTTTTCTCTCCCTTCAATAATTTAGGATATAAAACCAGACAAACCATTCTGTCATAAGGTCATCTGCGCATATCATAGTCATAACTACTGAAGACAAATACACATGTTCAAGTATATTTATTGTGATACACTCAGCGCTAGGCCAACGAAACCAATAAAATGCCAAGCGCAACTTTGCTATTAAATCTGTGAAAGACGAGTTGTTGGCATCGTGTTCAATAACCGTAAAAGAAAAAGTTAAAACGGGCGAATATACATCGATTTAATGTTATCCTCAAGGTATCCACTGCTACACACAAAACCTGAACACGTCATTCCATACTCTCACACCTGTTCATCACAAGTGTCTACCACTGTTCCTTAAGTAGGCAAACTGCTTACTCGCTAATTTCAGTTCCATGATTACGAGGAGGGAGCAAAAGAGTGATTCACATAACTTGCAACTATAATATGATCCGAGTTCGGCAGCTGGTGTTGACCACTTACAGCAATCTCACCGACATTAACAGCCGCTCGCTGGTTGCTGGGACATTGCAAGTCCATAACATGAGAATGTTCAGTTACGAGAAGCTGGTGTCCAGCTGTGGCCAAAATGGGCTGACGAGTGTGGTCAGTGATAACCAGTTCTCCATGCTGCTCGTTCAATTCTTCATTGATTTTATCTGAAGGATGATTCAAGACTAACGCAGTATTTGTCTGATTTAGCTGAGTTGATGCATTTACTCCATCAAAATATTGCGCATGGTTAAGGCAAGGTTCTTGAGAGAAAAACGGTTGATTTGAAATAACTTACAGGTGATAAGATCTTTCGCCTCTATGTGAATTATTGTCCCGAGTATCTCCGTTGATTTCCCGTTCCCGATGATCATCTATTCTGTCTATGTATTCAGGGTTGGTATCCAGATTGGAAACACGGCAGCTACGAACGACAAAGTGTGATTTTACTATATCCAGAAGCTTGCTGGCATTTGACAAAACTAAACTGTCTTTGTTATCAAATTTTGTTTTAAAACAAGTCTTCTTCAAGGTTCTGTTGAACTTCAGATGTTCTTTAAACAAATAATTCTCAGTGGAATGAACAGAGCTTTCTGGTATCGTTGGTATTATTACTGTTCCTGCAATAAATAATGAACTGTGTTAGCCATGGTGCAATGTTCAACAAAATATCTTAAACATATTGTGTTGCTAGATGGAAATCTCCTATTACACACGACAGGTTCATCCATTGTCAGTGTAATGTGCCCGTGTAGGCGCACTGCCAGTGGCCTTCGACATTATACGTCAGTGATCAAAACATTTGGTAGCACTTTCAGCGCTGTTTTACCAATATATTGTCTGACACAAATTAGGTACTCACTCAAGCGGTAGATCTTTTGATTATCTCGAGAAGCGGTTTCTAATTGGCGGTTATCCAAGATCGGGTACCTGATACAGGTTGATTACGTCAAGGTTCAATGTATTTTTATAGAGGTATTTGTATTTTCAATGTAAATATAAAGTGGTAGTATAGTTATCAAAAGTAATTTTCAAGCGATCCTAGTGTAATCAGATATTTTCTAATCACATTTTACCAAATACAATTTGTCTCGGGTATTTATGCATATAAAGGTTACTGTACATCTAAAGATAAACGCAAATCGTGAACATTCAATTTTACTTCGCAAGTGTTAGGATCTCTTGATTTTCTCGCGAAATACGACAGATTTGATTGGCTGGAAATGTTAAATCGTTAACTGCTATTATCCATGATCGGATACCTTGTACATATGTACATGTCGATTACGCCAAGGTATATACTTTTAGTTGTTGTGTACTTAAAGGGATAGTTAAGTTATAAGTAGTTATTTTCGAGAGATCACGAGTAACTGTTTACATCAATAGCACCTGCACCTCGACCGGTTATTGTTAGGATACATTAAAAAGTCACTATATTGAATCATTATCTTTTACAATTAAAGTAGATTCGGTATATTAATTTCACAAATCTGGTCATTAAAAAAGGAAAACATTATGATGACATTAAGCAGAAAGTTATATTCTAAACTTCATAGTCTGACCAATCTCTAGATTGTGAACAAAAGAAACTTTGATATGTGCTTTGGTTTCATTTGATCAATGTTCACGCCCTATTAAGGCTTATGTACTTAGGACGTTATATAGGTGATATCTTGAGTCCACGTGTATTTAAGAGTCTTTGTTATGTTTATAAGCCTGTTTGTCGCAGAACTGGTCTCGACATTATAGTGCTACAACACTGAATTATACTGCCAGAGGCCCCCGACCGAATACCTCTTTCCGAGCTACGGTTTACATACCAGTCGTTCAACCCCTAAAATGCTTAGCATCATGCAATATAAATACAATTTTAAAATTAGAACCATGGTATGTCTCGGTTAGGGACATAACCCAAAGACTCGAATTGTGTACTGCATTCAGTTATATGTTCCGAGTTTCTATCTGTTCTAAAAGCCTCTGATATACAAAATTAAAGAAAATGCTATGGTTGCACAATTTTACCTCTGAATGTTTTGTTACTCGGTCCCCGGACATACCAGGTAATGGAAAGGCTAATCGTGCTGCTAAAAATTCATTCAATGAAATAGAATTCAACCTTGATTTAAATGGGGGGTGCTTGAACGAGGTCGTCCTTACCCATCTTCGGAAGGACAAGTCATGCATTTACCAAACCAAATGTTATTGATTTAAATGTATAGACCAGCCTCAATGCGTAGCGTCAAATAGGTTTTCAGGATCTGTATGTACCTGCCATGAAATGGGGGGGGGGGGGTGCAGTACAGTCCAGTCGCGCCCGTCCCATTGTTATGTAACCAGCTTAATTAACTAACTACTGATGCGATTCTCATTAAACTTCGCATATAAGTCTGATGTCCTGTTGTGCACCTTGCTATTTTTCCGGATCAAGCATCTAAGATGGCCGCAACGGCCTCTGATTGGCTAAAAACACATCCAGTTATAATTTCTTTTGCATGTGTATGTTAGTTGTATGGAAAAAACGTAGTTAAGTTTACACAAGAGGCCCTGGCCTTATCTGTATACATTGGCATTTATTATAGGTAACCACGGAAAATATATTTCGAATAGATCTTAGGGATAAGGAACAGACTTGAAGACCAATCCTTGAAGCATATCTGTATAAATTATACCTAAGGAACTAGGTCCCTAAAGGTGTGGACAGACCCTAACATCAATGTAAATATTATATTTGTGTTGATCGCTTTAGGCCAAGCAACTGAATAAATAGTTTTGGAGCAGAAGATCTCGATCGTTGAAAAGTTATGACTCAGTAGTTAAGTCTGCATGGGTGTGGCAGACGCTGGGATCAAATCTAAAGTCATGATTTATATTTGTTTAGTTCCAGGCCCCGGTTTTATCAACGTTCCTTAACTTAAGGAAACTCCTTAACTTAAAATTCTCCATAGGAAAGCATTACAGTGTTGAAGGAAAGTTCCTTAATTAAGGATTTCTCCTTAAATTCTGTAATGCTTTCCTATGGAGATTTTTAGTTAAGGAACGTTGATGAAACCGGAGCCAGAGAAGTTAAACCAATATAGTAAATAATCTGTTTTGGCCCTGCCCCTCAGGGGGGTCAATCCAACCATTAGTACAAGTTTGAATTCTGCGCGCATAGGAATGTTTCCTGCCAAATTGGGTTGATTTCCAATCAGTGTTTACGGAGACGAAATCACTTAAGCCAATATGGTGAATAATCATTTTAGCCCCGCCCCTCAGCCCTCTTGGGTTCAGTCCCACCATTAGTACAATTATGAATCCAGAGCACCTAGGGATGTTTCCTGCGAAATTAAGTTGGTTTCCAATCACTGGTTATTGAGAAGAAGTCACTTAAACCAATATAGTTAACAAGGACATAGTCTTCAAGATGCCACACACCAAATACGTAACATAACATGGCATTGAAGTAGGAATAATGCAAAAAACGGCAGCCTCATTAAATATGCGCAATATTAGCAGTGAGTGGTTCTAGTTAAAGGTCTACCCGACAACCAACAAGCAAATCTCATCAAAACCCAACCATTCTTTCAAAAGATATGGTGTGAAAACCAATTAGCGAATCAAGACACAGTAGCCTTAGTATATATGCGCAGAATTAGCTTATAATCAAACTTGAGCAAAGGGGTTTGGGTATTAAGACTACCAAGCAAGTTTCATCAAAATCTGTCTGATTATTCCTTCAAAATATATCGTACGGAAAGCACTCAGCCAATCAGGTCACAGCAGCCTAATTAAATATGGACATAATATGCTGGAAATCGAACTTAAGCGAGGGGTTTAGGTAACAAGTCTACCACGCAAGTGTCAACACAATCCGATCATTCCTGCAAAAGAAATCGGATGGAAAGCAATCAGCCAATCAGGTAACAGCGGACCCTTGTGTCCCCCCCCCCCCCCCCCCGTCCCCAGGGCAGAGGGTGTCAGTCCAACTAATAGTACAATTCCGAATCCTGAGCACCTATGGAGATTCCTGCCACATTACATTAGGTTGATTTCAAATCAGTGATTTTGGAGAAGTCGTTAAAAATTGTTGTCCGATGATGGACGGACGTCACGGTATGGTATAATTTCACTTTGGTCAAGGACCAGCTGAAATTAAAAAGATTAAGCAAATATAGATTCATTGACATAGATTCGTTGGCACAAACATGATTAATTGTTTAACATAAAAAATGTACTAGGGAAATTAACACATTTATAGGTGTACGCTAAGCTTCAACAATAACTCCACTTCTATTTTGATATATATTTGTTAATGCTTACTTCATTTATTATTGTATTTTTAGCACTGTGAACTGAATTGCGGGTTTTGGGGGACTTCTGTTATGGTCCCCCATTAAAACTTCTTTACCTTGATACTTGTCAAATCCTTACTGAATATATTTTCAACAAAGAAAGTGAGTCTTGCCATCATATAGGCGACTCCAATGTATTTAGGCAATTGTACTGCAGTAGACAATTTTATTTGGGGGGACGTCCCGTATTGGATAAACACTCTGTCTATCCACAGTTGCTTGGGTTTCTGTCAGTATATAAAAAAGTGTGTAGATGTATGGAGCCGCGGCACATTACAGAATGTTTTATGACGAGCGTACCGGCAACTTTTTAAGCAAGCCGCCATGGCCTATACATGTGTGAGGTCACGAAACCGCATGGAATACAAAAGAATAAATAATGTTTTTTATTCAAATAAATTACATGCTGACGATTGTTGGGTCTATCAAATTATAGACGAGCACATGAGAAATTATCGTTAGATGAAACGAAACTAGCATATAGTGTTGGATTAATATATAAATTTATCAGAAATGGACTAAGACCACAATTAATTTTACTATATGTTTCATTGTAACATTTAATTTTATAACAAATTCCCTAAATCCGATAGCCAACTTTCCTTTCTAACCTGTCAAGAGCAACATCTTGCGAGTAAAATATCAAAATTTCAGCATAGCATGTTGGCCTTTTTCTTGAGATAATCGTCTGCATGTGTCATCAACGTCAAATATAAACTTCCGGGTCAGGGGGTAGGGGTAAAAACAGGACTTGTCATACAGAACCCTACGCCAAAATAACATGCACAGTATGAAAAATTTACACAGTAAATGTTAAAATGACATCTCTAGAATATTTTAACACCAAACTTGTACACAAATACCAAGTTGTAACAGACATAGTATAGTTTTAACTAAAACACCTAGATTTCTAAGGGACTTCATTCGTGGGTACTGAACCCGGAAGCATTTAATTGTGGTCTTAGTCCTATTATAGGACTTAACATTTTTTGATTTTGCAAAGTTAATATTTCCTTAAACTGTAGGCAATTTGAAACTTTTTGGTGAAAACCGCATCATTATAGGACATATAAGACAGAAGTTATGACAAATTTAAAAACCACTATCATGCTGTAATTTTGTGCTAAGTTGGACAGACATTTTCTTCACAAATTTTTAGCTACAAGGGTAAGGAAAAATGTCATATCTTTTGAAAAAATGATGATATTTAAATTCTGTAAAGTGATTTATGATGTAGAATAATATTTTCACATCCTCAAATAAAGTATTTACACCACAATATTCAACTTCAATTAAGTTTGAAGAATTTAAATCAAATTTTCAAATTTTTAAATTTTTCAAAAAATACAACATTTATACTGTGCCTTAACCTTTATTCAGTCTTCATAACTTCAAAAAATGCTCTAGAACCTATAATCACATAGACAACTGACCACTCAAACTGTATGACCACTCATGGACACACCCAAGGCTTGCTGTTGCTGTGCTGTCAGGGTGACCTCAAGGATAGTTGACATCATAGCTTTTTCCTCTCAGCAAAGTACCGGTTCAGCACCACTTGTTTTTGAATGTGCGTGCTAGTATCCACTTCCTAGGGGCTGCTTTCTTGACACCCAAACTCATTCCCTGTAAGGCATTCATACTTAGTGTCTTAGCACTCCCAAATAATGTGCTGTTATACCATTCACCCAGCTATTCAGATGGTGCTCGGATCAGCATTCCCTTTCAGGTGGTTAACTTCCACTACCAATCTTGTCTTCCAGCCATGTCATTTTTGTTGGGTGCTGTTAACTCCTTGGACACTAGTTGGCTTGTCACAAAACTCCACTTAATGCTCAAGCTCCAGCACGGATGTTAAAGTGTCCGAGAAGAAGCCTGGGTCCTTGGTGCTGACAGCCTATCCAAACAAATCTGATGACAGCTACCCGTCTATAAGTGCTGGGTCCTTTAGTCCAGACTTATCTGTGTCCACTTCTCTGTATTGTATTTAAAAGTATATGCCTCTGACCACAAGGAGAGCAAACTTTAACTGTTGGTTAAACAGCACTGAGACAGCACACACAAAGGCCGCAAAATCCAACTTCAAGAAAGGTGAGCTTGGTCCATCACACTGCACCGGGTCGGGTCAGGGTAGGGGAGACAATCAACATCAAGATCACCTGTATTGAGAAGAAAAGACATTTCATTTGAGGACACTTTTTGAAATCCAAGACAAAATTCAAATACCAATATATATGTACCAAATATAATAAGCTACATATAAAGATGACTACCTAGAGGGAATCTCCCCGTCGGTGGTGCTCGGACAAAGTTGTCACAAACAAAAACTAATAGCCTCAGAAACAGTTGTTTGTTGTTTTTTGTAATGAAACCCCTTTCATTTCAACAAAGAGTTCCTTAAACTAGATGACCATAGCTAACAATATTGAAACTTAAGCAATACTGCCTGTTATTATAGATGAAATTATGTTCTAAACTAATCTGAATTACATTTACACATAATTAACTATTGAGGCACACATGTGACCAATCCATATCACTTCTTACTTATGAATTTCTTTCAAAAACATAAATGATAGTCTATGTACAAGCCCCCATTCCCCCAATTTCAAATCCCTTGGCTCTTTAAAAACTCATCTTAACTGATTTTCCATTCTTTATTAATGATCCCTGCCAAATTCAAATCTTTCATGTTTTGCACTTAATTATAACTGATTTTTCAAATATTCTGTTTTGATATAATTTGCAGAATTTCTCAATTTTTACTTTAAAAATCAGATGTAGGAATACATAAAAACATATCATATGAAAATTCAAGTGTCTATATACATACAGTGCTGAATAAAAAAAAAACTAAAATTTGAAATTTAAAATTAATAAAAACTTGAATTTTTAATTTAATTTAACTTGTTTATCTAAATTATTAGTTTCAAAATATCAGACATGCTACATAGGATAATCCTGCCAAATTTCATCAAAATCTGTCCAAAAACATGGATCTGAGAAAGAAAAACATGTATTTTTAGACCATTCATATAGGACTAAGACCACAATTAATTTTACTATATGTTTCATTGTAACATTTAATTTTATAACAAATTCCCTAAATCCGATAGCCAACTTTCCTTTCTAACCTGTCAAGAGCAACATCTTGCGAGTAAAATATCAAAATTTCAGCATAGCATGTTGGCCTTTTTCTTGAGATAATCGTCTGCATGTGTCATCAACGTCAAATATAAACTTCCGGGTCAGGGGGTAGGGGTAAAAACAGGACTTGTCATACAGAACCCTACGCCAAAATAACATGCACAGTATGAAAAATTTACACAGTAAATGTTAAAATGACATCTCTAGAATATTTTAACACCAAACTTGTACACAAATACCAAGTTGTAACAGACATAGTATAGTTTTAACTAAAACACCTAGATTTCTAAGGGACTTCATTCGTGGGTACTGAACCCGGAAGCATTTAATTGTGGTCTTAGTCCAAATGTCGGTGTTTAGTCTAAGAATTGCACGACATCCTCAATACAAGTAAGTTATGTGCATTGTTTACAAATTGTTGAGAAATAACGTTAGAATACTTCCATTACATTACTGAGTGGGAGGCTCAATTCACACATATATATTTATTATTTACTGACAGAAACTCAAGCAACTTTGGTCTATCCGTCCGTCTGTCCACAAATTCAGCTTATGACTGATAACTTAAAGGTCAAATAAACGTAACTTCAGGATTTTTTTTCGGGATTCTGAAAATTATGAAAAAGTAATCTAGTTGATAACCATGCAAAAATAAGTCTAAAACGAATTAAACCTGAGCGGTAACTAACAAGAAACTCTTGACAAAAATACCCAAAGAATTGAAAATAATTCAGGTGGGGCCCACTTCAACAACTGGCTGAAGGTAAAAGACAGTTCGAAATGGACGCGTGTTTACAAATACCGTGTTTCAACTGCTGCTGTACCAGTAGTCGCGTAAGTATTCATCTTGAATATTGCTGATATCAGTTAATCTTAACTAAATCCATAATATAATAAGTTATTAGGCTTGATTTTCGCTTCAAGTTTTGCCGAAAGTTACGTATATTGGGCCTTTAAGTATCTATTGCCCGATTTAAATAAAACTTGGTCACGATGGTCAGTTTACAAAAAATATCTACTAATGTCAAAGAGCAAAGTCAAGGGTCAAAGTTATGGCTGACATGTCAAGGTCAAATTTTGTTCTTCTTCACTAATTGAAATTTTGTTGTGACATTATGAAGCAAAGTTCGTCAGAAGTAAACACCACAATGGGTCAACCTTGGAACCATACAACAATTAATGTAAAACCCGAAAGTAATATCCTTAATTATGTCATTTAAATACTTTTTTTCTCGAAACTATATATGTACATAATTTGAATGGCCCTTACCAAACATAACATGTATGCACAGCAGGTATCTAAAATGACTCATATTAGTCCAAATAGACCTTTGCTTTTTAAACATTACACCTAAATCAAATAAACAAGGTCATGTATGTGTGCATTCCCAGTTAAGAACGCTTGTTTTATTTGATACAACACCAGCATGAGTATCTATAGCTAATTGCTGAAAGATATACTTTGTCAATCTTTAATATTGTTATCAGATGTCATCAGAGATGAAAATGATTAGACAGGTGTTTATCTAACGTTCCTTCACAGGTTAAACCTAGAAAGTATGTTCGGACTCCTTGGCATTTCCTTCTTTATCAAGAGTGATCATTGATACCTAAGGTGCATTTTTATTTAACGTTTCCATTTAACGTCTTCTGTGAAACACGACCCCATAGATAGGAAGATTGTGCAACACCATGGGATTATTGATCAGAACATCAGATATTTATTATTTTATAAACACGAATTAAATATCATCAGTTTAGTTCCTTCACTTTCTGGTTGAAATATTAATGTGTATTTTTAACATTGTGAAATGACGAAAATCCAGGGTAACAGTACAATGCTGTCGAATAAATAGAGCTTACACAACGACTGGTTCTTGGATATGGAATTTATTTCACTCGAGTCAATTATTTTTAACTCACCTTGACCATGCCATGGCGCAGTGTCCGTCGTCCGTCCGTCCGTTGATATTAACTTTAAATCGCTACTTATCGTAACAAACTCAATGGAAGTTTACCAAATTTAGGCAGAAATTTAGGAAGAGGGCAAATTGACCTTGCATAAATGACGGCACTGGCCCCAATAGAAGAAATAGGTCACCCCTTTAAGCTACTGCTAGTCATACTGTTTTTAATGGATTTGAACTAAATTTGGTCAAAAACATTCTTGGGGAAAGGGGGCAGATTTGTAAAGTTGTACAGTTGCTGGGCATAAAGAGAAGAGCACAATCAAGGCATTATCGTTGATGTCAGGGTCTAGCCTTGGCCCTATGGACCTTGTTTGAGATACCCACCAATAAACCAAACTTAACTTTATAGATATGCTTCAAGGATTGGTTTTGGGGTATAACTCTGTCCAGGGGATGATTTTGAAATGATTACCTAGTTACCAATGTAAACAGGTAAGCGATAATGCCCTCTGGGCCTCTTGTTTAAAAGTTACAAAAGACAAGAGCTTAAGCAAACAAGGGCATGTGTATGTATTAAGTTCAAGTATGCACGATGTGATATATAATGGAATATCAAACATATACAAAAATGTAAGCCTTCGGTTTTATCTTTTTTTATCGGCTGTACAGCAGGTTAGTTAAAAATTATACCTGCTACTTTCACTAAATTATTTATAAGAGACTACTAAATTGTATCTTGTCTTTTCTCTGAACAACTTTATCCTTCCTTATGTCTCCCTTTCTAATGACATACCATTGGCCTTTATTTGAGCGTTCCCGTCCCCCAACCCGCTGCGAGGAAATGTATGGGTTTTGTTCCTTGTTCTACACACTCAAGGATCTCACAAAAGAGTACTCACTTCTACTTACTGTTACAAAACGTTACGGCATACAGAACCTGACGTAGGCATACAAATCAAACAGATCCGTCACGACATAACAGGGACTGTTATTATATTTAAGAAATTATCATTGTGATAATTAGTACATACAAACATCCAGACATGGGTTCTTATCAATACAAACATCCCGACCTGGGAAATAAACAGTATTGAGAAATAAACCAGTGAGACGAGCAGAGCGCGAACCCGATACCCCTAGGCTAAGGAGCCAGTGCGTTACCACCAGGCCAAAAGGTCCGAACCAGTTGACCTGGTTTGTAATTTCCTGATATTGTTATGCAAGGTCGTCTCTCGACGTAACACTGCTTCATTCTTCAAAATTGAAGAATCGGTCAAAGTTTTGAAAATGAAACTGAAATCCCAATAATATTCTTGCTCTCTGAATTCATATCACGCTGTGTGGCAAACCTAAAACAGAATATATATAATAATTATATACAGACTATACACAATACAATACTAATACATGTTTTGATGTTCCCAACTTTCATTCCAATTCAAATATGTCTACATTGATGCTAACTTATCATTGGACAGGTGCGTTTTTGTGTACTGTTACTCGTGAATATTTTAAAATGCAGGATAATTATACTACCCCTTTAAGTCGCTAAAAACATAGGACAAGAAAAAGTATGGCGACAATCGCCCGATCGTCAAGCGGAGACATGATAAGCCCATCGTACCCTATCGGAAGTATAATGGTATGGAAACACAAAGAAAGTTATGACACTTTCTACATAATATCCGAAAACTGCATCGGATACAAAGTCTTAATGGGCCACAACTCTAGTACATATAGTTGAATTAAACTGTCATTCAGGAAAACACAATTTCATGTCATGATAACTAAGATATCGGTTGAAAACTGTAGGAGAAGATCTCCGAAAAAAACCAACAGTTTACGACAGAAATATATTTTCTACAAAATTCCTGTATTTTGCAATTGCAATTATGCAATGCTGTTATGCGAAAAGTTGAAATAACTCAACAAAACCCGTTATATATGTTAAATTCTTTTCGAAGTACCTTACACAATTTTAGAGGAATTGAAGAAAAAGCTAAAAAGTTCTAACATTTTTCACATAATGTCTGAAATTGCATCAGATACGAAGTTCTAAAGGGCAATTACTCTAGTAAATACTGTCGAATCAAACTGTCATTCAGGAATACATAATTTGAAGTTATGATAATTGATCCTAGCAAGTTTGAGGGATATCGGTTGAAAACTGTAGGAGAAGATCTCCGGAAAAAAACAACAGTTTCCGACAGAAATGCATTTTCTACATAATGCATATATTTTGCAATTGCAAATATGCAATGCTGTTACGCGAAAATTTGAAATAACTCAACAAAAACCGGAATATATGATAGATATTATAGGTTTTCTAAGTACCATACCAAATCTTAGAGGAATTAAAGAAAACACAAAAAAAATATGTTTGCTAAATAATGCCCGAAATTGCGTCCCAAAGGGACATATAACTCTAGTGAATATTCTCGAATCGAATTGTCATTCAGGAAAACATAACTTCATGTTATGGTGGTTAAGCCTAGCAAGTTTGAAAGAAAACCATTAAAAAAATAAAAGTTTACAACGGACGGATGGACAACGCCATACCATAATACGTCCCGTAATTTTTGACGGGCGTATAAAAACGTGGTTGACTCTAATACTCTGTGTATAACAAATAGCGTGTACCATCTAATTAACATTCGCTATGTGTGAGTGACATAACCACCTATGTCGGGTTCCCAAATACCTTGGGAGAAATGTATTGTTTGCATAATTTGCAATGTAATACATTGTTGACTCTTCTTAACCGACCTTATCAGCCCTTGGAAAAACATAAAAAAAATCAAAGGGCTTTTTGACAGCGACATAACCTCCACAGTATCATATTATTAACCGACCTTATCAGCCCTCAGAAAAAAACATAAACAATTCAAGGGCTTTTTGACAGCGACACTACCTCCACAGATCATAAGTGCGAGACAAATGATTCATAATATGCAAAAGAAAATTGACTGATCCTGTCGTTTTTTTTGGCTATCCGAACATCCATTTGAAATTATTAGGCATTTTGAAAGACCATAGGATCACCCAAATGGGGCACTAGACTGCTCAAATAATGCGGGTTAGGGACATCTAAATAGACAAATTATATAGAAAACTACAAAAAATATACAAGTATGGCACATATATAGTCATGTACGTTTGTAATATACCCTTGTCATTACATAAACTTTCTTTATATATTCAAACATAAGCTGTATATGATAAGAGGTTATTGAATAAATTCAATTCTTTTTGGAAGATGTAATATGACATACTTTTATTGTCATTGTGATCACAAGTGTCTAAAGCACACGATAGGGGCATTTATTTGACTGGATATGGCTCTTTATGGCACGTTCGCCCGAATGAGGAACGCATGCAATTAGTTATACTCCACGGTCAAGACGTGTCGTAGCTTTTCCGTGCTAAACATACAGCATAAAGAGGGGAAGAAGCAACTGATTAACATGGTTTTAGTACACGTATAATGTGCCCAGGCCTAAGGCTCAATAATAATCTTTGAATAACAGGTAAATGAACCAGTCAGTCTTACAGCTTATCAGTTGGTTGCCTAAAATTAATTAACTGGTCATGTACTGGTTTGAGCCCTCGTACTGTTTACCCTCTGAGCTTGAAATATTGTAGGAAGTAAAACCTGAAAAATAGTCACTAGTAATGCACATTTCTTATATCGACTAGTAAAGTCCGCGTTGGTGTTTCAATAAACAAAATTAATACCGAGATGAAGCGGCTAGGTTTTTCCAAAAAATGGTTTGTATGTAGTAATGTTTGTATGGCCCAGCGTTTTTTGCTAATTTAGGTCAAGTGCAGAAGACGATACTTGTCGGATATACAGTTACAACGTGTCATTAAACATGTTTCATATCGACCGATAACCTGTTGATAATGGAACGAATATCGACCGATAACCTGTTGATAATGGAACGAAAGTAATTTGATCGATAAGGCTTTTTTATCATCTGATTAAAGACGAGTCACATATAAATGCGACTATATTATGTCACTTTAGATTTGTCACAAGTATAAACACCTTCCGATCAATGAGGGATGTTTTGTAAGTATCACGTTTAAAGGTAATAGATATGAACGTTGTACAATTTAGGTAGTGGACGATTTTACGGCGTATAAACACAACTTTATTCAGACACACGTGTCCGAATCCTGTAATCAAATTCAGCAGTTATCCACACTAAATCACTTGCTTAATAATTTGTCGATTGTCTTTTTCTCGACAACGTTCACTGAATTAGTGTTGGTACTATTAACAAGCAAATAGTATATTCATAGTCAAATGCGATAATCATTCAATCAAACTTAATAATTATCGGTACTAATTCTAAATATTTTGTCCAATTTTGATGGTAATTTCATATTACGAAAACGTTGACACTATTCACACGCACACACACATCATAATTTAGCTAGTTAGAAATGTTCTTCCTGAAAACAGTGTATACTTTTACTTATTTGTATTCCATACGGTATCAACTCAATTAAAACTCTCATTGACAAAAAGAGCCCAAAGTCCTCCAAGCTGTCTTTCATAACATCAGTAGACCCATGCGATCGGGGGGGGGGGGGTATTCAAATGAGCTCCGTCAGTTAAATATTTCTCGACCAAGCTATATATACATATGAGGCTAAAGTACTCTAGTTGTGCTTTTTTGCTACTACCGGGCCGTCACTATCGATTTTGTTTCCCGATACCAATATCACAATGACAAAAAATACAATGTTACTGGTAGATTTTCCGGGCTACAACTCAAACACCATTCAATATATAACGAAGCTTCAACTTCAATGTAACATCCCCACTTAGGTAAGGGTGTATATATATATAATTACTTTGTGTCGTACTTCCATGTGTACGGGCCCTGTGTACAACATACATTGTATGTTAAAAGTTCTAGTCAGATTGGGTTCATATTTACATCATATAATCATACATCATGTAATCACTGAATCAGGGTCAAAAACCTGAATAGATTTTGGTGGCCATCGGTCAATATTTAAGGTCATATTGTTCAATATATTTCATGACCCCCTCTACAGTTTGGTTGATATTCACATCATTGCATCACACGATGAAGTTCTGCACCAGATTTCTTTTTCTGTTATCATCAGTCAAGGTTAAAGTTCAAAGGCCACTGTTTACTACTTTGGAAATAAAAAGCTCTTGTCCAAGATATATCATTAACCCTTCGTTTTGATTCTTTTTCATACCATAGCATCAAAGCAAGAAATACAATATAACTGCTTTTAGGGTCTGCGGACTAAATCTCGAAATCGTTCAATAAATCTCGTATTTTTTATACATAGGTCAGGTAAAGCTGGCAATACTAAAATATTGTCAGCTTTACCTGACATTTGATATTATTGTCAGCTTTATCTGACATTTGATAGAAGTGTTAGTTTTACCTGACATTTGATAGTATTGTCAGCTTTACCTGACATTTGATAGTATTGTCAGTTTTACCTGACATTTGATAGTATTTTAAGCTTTACCTGACATTTGATAGTATTGTTAGCCTTATCTGACATTTGATAGTATTGTTAGTTTTACCTGACACTTGATAGTATTGTTAGTTTTACCTGACATTTGATAGTATTGTTTGTTTTACCTGACATTTGATAGCATTTTAAGCTTTACCTGACATTTGATATTATTGTCAGCTTTACCTGACATTTGATAGTATTGTCAGTTTCACCTGACATTTGATAGTATTGTCAGCTTTACCTGACATTTGATAGTATTGTTAGCTTTACCTGACATTTGATAGTATTGTTAGTTTTACCTGACACTTGATAGTATTGTTAGTTTTACCCGACATTTGATAGTATTGTTAGTTTTACCTGACACTTGATAGTATTGTCAGTTTTACCTGACACTTGATAGTATTGTTAGTTTTACCTGACACTTGATAGTATTGTCAGTTTTACCTGACACTTGATAGTATTGTTAGTTTTACCTGACACTTGATAGTATTGTCAGTTTTACCTGACACTTGATAGTATTGCTAGCTTTACCTGACTCGTGATATTGCCGTTAGCTTCACCTGACGCTAAGACTTAAATGCGTTTGCCAAAATATATCCTAGAATTCTACAATGACCGCTATGAGCTATATGAAGGCTAAAAATGCTCAGAATGCAAGAAACTACATTTCATGCAACCTGGGAAAAACTTTCTGGGGGGGGGGGGCACCCCTTGCAGGGATAACAGTTGCTTGAGTTTCTGTCAGTATATAAAAACAATGTTAACATATATGGAGCCGCGGCCCATTACGGAATGTACAGATGTATTTGTAAACAACGCACATAACTTACTTGCTGTGAGGCTGTCGTGCAATTCTCAAGACTAAACACCGACATTTCTGATAAATTTAGATATTAATCCACCACTACATGCTACATGTTGTAGTTTCGTTTCATCTAACTGTAATTTCTCTGTCGCATAGACGGGTTGTTTTTATAAAAAACGGCAACTTTTTAAGCAAGCCGCCATGGCCTTTACATATGTGACTTCACGTTCTGAACAATTCAGTGCCAGAGAAAACATTATACCCAAGAGTATATATATGCAAGTTTTAACATTTATAATGAAATCTTCGTGTTTAAAAAAATGCATTTTACGTTCCACATGCTCGTCTATAATTTGATGGACTAAAACAATCATCAGCATGCATTTTATTTGAAAAAAAAAACCATTATTTATTCTTTTGTATTCAATGCGGCTTCGTGATGTCACATATGTACAGGCCATGGCGGGTTGCTTAAAAGTTGCCGGTACGCTCGTCATAAAAAACGTCTATGCGACGGAGAAATTATCGTTAGATGAAACGAAACTAGCAGTTTAATATCTAAATTCATCAGAAATGTCGGTGTTTTGTCTGAGAATTGCACGACAGACTCGCAACCAGTTATTCATGTGAATTGTTTACAAATAGTTGAGAAATAATGTTGGTACACGTATACTTCCATTAGATTAATGTAATGGGAGGCTCATTTCACACATATATATTTCTCATGTACTGACAGAAACTCAAGCAACTGTGCACGGATGGCCCTATGTACACCATCGTTACACTTTTAACAATAAATCTCTCCAGAAACTATATTCAGCATAATGCTCATTTTCAGGAGTGTACAGTCGCCATTGGGGTAGCAAAATAATTGTTTGGCATTCATTTCACCAACAACAATTTTAAGAATGTTGCGCGAAGATCTTCTGATAACATGGCATATGATGAAGATAATCTCCTAGTAAATCGTTCGTCAGATCCTGCCTCGTTGATGCTCATCCTGTCCGATACACTATACACTCATAGGAGTACGCCAGGGGGCAGTTTTTGTTTCATAATGTAAAAACGTTTATCTAAACGACAAAAGCAACAGCAATATAATATCCTTTTTAGATACCAAATGAACCGTAATAGTTATCAACGACTACATATTTGAAAATGCTATATTACCCTTGTAACGTCCTAACCACCACACAAGAATCAGGAAGTTACGATACCTCCTCCTCATCTTATTCTGATCATCGCTTCAGGTTTGTGATCAAAAGTCGTTTCTTAGAATCGTATCTTTGCAAGTCAATGATTTTTCAACGTCTTCTCTCCAATGTGTGTGACAGAACGATCTGATATCATGTATGTGGCAGCCTCGATATCCAGGGTGTTCGCTTATCTACGCTTTTATACACCTGGAATATGTCAAAACTAAAGGCAGTAGTGTTGTAATAGAAATTTATCTTTTGACATGATTTATTAGCACCGTGATTATAGGAATTGTGGGCTTAAGTGTATAACAAGTTATTGGTATCTGGCGTAATGCTGTTGCAAGTCATTTTAATCACCTGTTGTGTTTGTTTTTCACATAACCCGATATAAAACAGTACTTGACACGAATGTATATACACTTTCTTACAAGGCTAGATTGATTTTGAGTACCAGGGATGTAACCGTCAATCACCGAGCAGACAAATCACACCAACCCAGGTATACACTGTATATACACCGTCCTATGTTATTTAGAGCCTACAGATATCAGTTTCCACACTATGCCCCAGTTAATGTGCCTGTCTAGTGTCTTCCCGGATCATAAAACGTGGTGATTCACGGAATAGCAGCAACTTTCTGCAATTCTTTCATGTGGTATATGAAGACTACCCAAAAAGAACTGGACAAGTCTTCCAACTTAAACTCAATGAGCAACTAATAGCCATTTATCTTTCTGGCGGATACCATCGGGTTAGGCATGATACAAGATCTATGCAAGGTAAATGTGTGCACTGAGCTAATGCAAAATAAAATTTAAATTGCGTAATAAATGACATTAAATGAATCGGCTTTAAAATCGCATGAGTAAATGCTCCTTTTTGTTATATGCTATATCATGCGACTTATATTTGACATGATTTAAGATCTGTCAAAAACAAGAGATCCAGTTATAAGAAGCAAACAAAGGGGGGTAACTAACACCGCGTTATATATTCTCTCTATATGTTTATATTTTTATTTCAGAAAATAAAACAATGACAATACCGGAAGGAACTGTTACTTTGACTGGAAACCCTTCATCGATTACCTCGAACGAGTTATACAAAATGTCGGAAGCATCTCAGCAAAATATGGAAGAAAATAGTTTTAAAAATGAATCTGACACAAAAAACAGTTTCTCTGTGTCAAATGACAGCTCGCGTGTGGACACTTTACAAATATCACGTACTGTTGTTCCTGGTCATCAACAAGAGACCACAGGTAAGCCGAAGGCACATATTCACAAATCATCGCCACTCAAATTTTCTCTTCTGATGGCGTCAATGTTGGTCACATCACTTCTGTTAGTGCAATGCTCGACCTCCATCGCTGCTACACCATAATCTGAGATAATCCCATAGAGGGTCATATCCCGATGACCTTTCGCATTAGCCAATCAAATTACTACTGGCAGAATCTTGACAGTGAAATTTTGAGGCGATAAAGCTTGCATAAACACATTTTTCCGTTTAGTCATTTCGTCACCAAAAAGTTCGAGCGGAATGATGTGACGAAATGGCTTGCTGCAAGATGTCAGGTCGTTGGAAAATTATTTTAGTATTAAATAAAGAGGCGACAAAGGTCATCTGGACGTGACCTCTTATGGGATGTTGTCAGATCCTAGTAAAAGGGAGTGAGAACAAGGATCTGCATTTTAATCAGATTGCATCACCAATAACCTAAGATTGACAAAAAAAGCAGTTAGTCTGTTTATTTTAAAGTATCTATTTCCAATTTTGAATGTACAATGGTCCCTGCTATTCTGCAGCCATACAATAGTATATATGACACTGAAGCCGTCTTCATAATCGTCGTATCAGCCTTCTTTGTAGAAATATGTATTCATTGAGAAAAAAGATAAGCATTAACATTGTTTGCGTTAAACAATTTAACATCTCTTAAAGGAGCTGCAATAATTGTATATAAAATTACACGGTTGCAAGCCGCCTGATACCCTATAATGTGATTATAAGTCATTCCTATAGAGCGGGGTCGGGGGTGTTCGGACACCTAACGGAAAAATGCCATTTCAGCTCGTCCTTTACGTATTTATGTGCTTAAAACATATTATTTGGATCAGCTGAATGATGTTTATGACAACCGGAAAATATAACTGTGTTTCGTTGTTGCAATATGGGATATATATGGCGCGTTCGATCATAAAACTGTTCGAGTGTGTTCGGACATGTTCGGCACTGATCGGACACGTCGTCGGGTCACATCGGACACTTACAAACATCGTTAAAAAATCAGTCTAAAACTAAAAAACAATTAAACAATAGTTTTTATTATGGAATCTACAGATGGTAAACAATTTATTTTTGCTAGATTACATAATCATCATGATAAATATATAGATTATAATTATAAATACTCTTATAAATTCGCCCGTCAATATAACTTGTAACTCAACTCTGACAAACGATGGAAACACAAGGCATTTGTACTCTAACAGTTATCGCACTCGAAATATGTACCTGTTATCTCCTCATCGGTCATGGATAGCAGATCCATAGATCGAACGCAAGCCTTGTGGAACCATCGTTCAAATCGGTTGCACCCGACCCAGTTGCTCATATATCGTCGACAGTCTTTCCCACCTCACAGAAAAAAAACATTTATTTTGAGAAATAAAGACTTCTTCTCTGCCGGGGTCAATGCGGCTTTGTAAATCTGAGTGACGTTTGTTTTCAAGTTGACCTTGTCATTCAGTGTACTTTTTGCAATACCGTACGTTTTCGACGCTTTTCTAAGCGACATTTGGTTTGTGGTTACCATCTCTATAGCCATTTTTATTAAGTAAGGCGGGTGCTTCTGTCGTTGTTGTTTACTCATCCTAAAAGGAAAATTTACACGTTCTAAATACTTTACTAATGTGTCACATGCACATTAGTAAAGTATTATTACTTTAAACAAAAGTAATAAACAAATTGATTTCTAATACGATTTGTTGAATTATATCACGTTGTTGTAATTTATCGATAAATAACAAACATAGAAACAATATTGTGAATATCACTTAGAATTTACTTTATTACGTTAATTGATCATTAAATAATGAAGTGTCCGAACAGCGACGACACTGTTAGCCTAGTGTACAAGCTCAAATTTGTTTTCATATTGCGAAACGAACGCACCCAACGGAAGTCTCGTTTTGAAATAGTAGTCTGCATACTCGTCAACATCCGTGTTTGACATGACTTTATTTGTTTATATGTGCGATTTAAGTCCCGGGGAGCCCAGCAACGTAGATGTACAGCGATTAGTTAAAAAGTGTCCGGTCGCCAACGACGTCCGAACACCCCCGACCCCGCTCTACACATTTTAAAAGCAATGCGGTCATAATCAGGTGTCTGTTTAACCCCAACACACAGCCTATATGTTTTAATGTATTGACTTGTCCCCTCCGATACTCGATTAACACCAAGGCAGCTGTCGACTAGCACAGTGATCCTAAGTTTAGGAACTGATAACAGCTAGATGTTGTTTACCCATTTGTCACTAGACCAAACACCGGTAGGCTGTGCAGATGAGTATAGTTTTAGGGTTAAACGGCCCATTGACAGATTAGGGCTAAACACCGCTGTAAAACCACATTTACAAAAAAATATATAAAAGCCGTCCACAATCATTTAAAATATTCAACGTTAAAAGCTATTAAAATGCATTAAAATAAAATAATATATTAGAAATCAACGATTGATCGCTCTGGAACGGTATCAAATTGACTTCTTATATAAAATAGATACAATCGGATACATGCTTGCAATCGCATTCAATGACCGTGTGTTTGATTGCATATAGCTGATCACATGCATGACAATAAGTTTAATATTCCATTTGTAAGAGCTGTGAAAGGGGCGTGGTAAATATATAAAAAATGCAGATACTTACCAGACATATACACTAAAGTCCTGATAGTTGCGTCACAACTGTTGCCTTTCAGATTTACTGTACTCCGTTCAGCCGAATCAGAAAGCAGCAAACTGGTGTTAAATCTAAATCATTTGGAAGGAACATAGTCTACGTAATTAAATGTTCTTTGTGTCGTTTCAGTTGTAAGAATGTTTGCAGGGCCGGGACCATATCTTATCCCTCATAACGTTAGCGGTCTTGAATTGAGACTTCGTGGTCCGCTGGTCAGGTACAATCTGCTGTAAATGTTTGGGTAGGCAGCTTATGACCGCGAATTAATAGCAACTGTTAAACATACAGAGGTTTGTAAATTAACTTTGCCGTATAATTAATTATTTGATTCACACTAAACATGAATGCAAATGTATTTTCTCTCGGTCCAAATACAAATAGAAAAGACTTGCTCTGTGCCATACAACTTGATGATAACCCGGACTATTATGCAGTCTCGGATAGCTGATAAACTAGATAAAGTCGTCATGTGGTATCACATTATCATACCTCACCTTACGGAACAAGCGGGGAAGAGTGTCTTGCCCTACAACTCACCTGTGCCTTGTCCCCCTTCAGTATATTCATCAAAAGGCCGAGTACGCGTGTAACAAAAGTATATCGCCGGGAATGCCTATCTGGTTTGTTTGTTTAACACTAAGTTTAAGTTTTTAATATGACAACACGACTGGGACCCGGAATTATCGCGGCTGTGAGTTACTACATATATATCGTGTTTATTTGGTTTTAAAATGTCAACACGACAGACCGGAACTCTTAAGTTATTGGGTTTGATGATGACTTAATATTTCATACACTGTGAAGCCGTGAAAAATGAAGACCCAGGTGTTGGCATTTTCCTTAAAGGCCCAATATACGTAACTTCAGGAAATTTTTCGTTAATCTGAAAAATTCTAAAAAAAATCCAGTTGATAACCATGCAAAAATAAGCCTTAAACGAAGTAAACCTGAGCGGTAGCTAACGAGAAACACCTTACAGAAAAATCCAAAGAATTGAAAATAATTCAGGTGGGGCCCACTTCAATAACAAACCGCAGGTAGAAGACAGTCAAAATGGTCGCGTGTTTATAAATACCGAGTTTCAACTGCTGCCGTACCGGTTACCGCGTAAGGAGTTATCTTGGATATTGCTGATATCAGTTAATCTTAACTAAATCTATAAATATAATAAGTTATAAGCCTTTATTTTCGCATCAAGTTTTGCCAAAAGTTACGTATATTGGGCCTTTAATACTGAACGTTTATCAGGGTATAACAACGATTTCTAGGACCGGCCCGGCCTTCGGACAGAACCTATTGTTGTCCTCATCTAAGCAAAAGCTTAACATTAAAGTCAAAAGTTGTCCACTTGAAAGTGTAAAACACAAAAATGACAGTCCTCAGTTTCTACAGGTTGACCACCAAGACGGGGCAACTCATTATCATATCACCTCACAGTTTATGTAACAAAACATAATCCACCAATAGGGTGTTAGTTGATTGGTTTCCACGTTCCATTAACCGCCAGGGTCATTCAAGGACGGTCTCCCAGTGCATACGATGTGGTTGTGTGTTTAAGCGAGTGCATTCGGAAGGCCGCGGTATGTTCGTGTAAACCTTCTTGCGATATTCCGGATTTTTGCCGATTTAGAGTACCGATAGATTGAGCCTCTTAAATGTCTAATCATAGATACCATAATGCAGTGATCAGAGAGCAAGAGCCATTATCTTAATCAGAAACTATGTAGAATTGTATTCGAAACAATCTTGTTGAAGCAGACAATCAAAACCAAAAGAGGTATCGATGTTTAAACGAATTGAAAAATATAAATATTTCTCCAGTGTGACTTTTTATTTTATATATTTTCATTTGAAAAGATAATTCATATCTTACAACAGCATTATAGTCATATCGCAACACAATGTTCACGCGTACACATCCCCATAAACAGCAATACACAATTAACAAGCCGCCTGGATCTGACAAAGGCTGGTTGCGTCATACCCGGACCTACCGATTTACATTGTACGAGTAAAGGGTGAAAAGGGTGAAAATACAAAATCAGTGGGCAAGTGTTTCGCCCATCTGCTCGATGGCCCCTTTATCAACATTCTCGTTTCGTATTTATTTAGACCAGCTTATAATTATACTATGATTGAAATCTTGAACAATTAAGGCAATTTTACCATCCTTATCACTCCCACTGAGGACCAATACACATACAGTATGTATTAGTTTAACATATATGCCCTAACAATACCCAGCATATGTGCTCAATATGTATAAACTTACAGCGCCAGGGCAATCACTTAAATGCAAAATCGCGTGTAACAGTGGCATGACAGCTGTTTCGTCGACATTTTGTTCTCTATATCTCGAGTTCTCCAACACCGATTTTATCTTCTCTAATGATACAAACTATGCAAATGTGGTGTGAACATTTGGTCCCTACTTAAGAATTTTTTTCATATCGCAATTTGAAGATGAAAAAAAATCATTGAAGCATTGAACTGCTTTCAGTTGGCATTCATAGGCTGCATGACCGTGAAGCCGTGAAAAATGAAGACCCAGGTGTTGGCATTTTCCTTAATACTGAACGTTTATCAGGGTATAACAACTCTCGATTTCTAGGACCGGCCGGGCCTTTGGACAGAACATATTGTTGTCCGCCTATGACTGCATACTATATTATATGTACCATTTTAGAATCTGTTCACCTCATAAAAAAATACCGCTTTGTATTTCTCAGCATTAAGCTCTAATAATATATATATATCGTGTATGCTTGTTCAATGAAAAGAACAGCCATCGCCCGGGGACGGTTAATGGTATCCAGCGTAACAATTATGACGTCATAATAATGATGACGTCAAAATCTGCCAATGGCATCCATGGTCTTATGAATGCCAACTACGTTTGGTAGGGTCATATAGTGGCAATGCCATACAATGGTAAATATAACTGCATAATGGATTAGAAACAAAAATGGTAAGATCATAAAATACGACAATGAAATACGTAACAGGACCTTTAACAAATAAACTATATTATAAGCAGATTTTATTTTCTGCATACTTTATCACTAAATTTAAAAGATGAAACATGTGTGCGTTACGTAATTTTTCATGCTAGGGGATAGAAGACATTTCTGGTGGATTTTTTAGTTCCCGAGGTTTGCTGGAGCCTCATTAGCCACATTTATTTCTTTTGAGTAGTTGCATTGTATAGTATATGCACATTTTCGTAGTACACGATTTGAAATTATACAGTACTTATTTGATTCTTTTTCTAAATCCCCACATTCGAATCCCACCTTTTGGCTCCAAGCATCACTGACGAGTGTTCTTTTTTTCGGCATACTGTATCTATTATTAAATTAAAAATGTGCAGCATGTGCATGATATTCTTGAAAACATCAAAAATGATTATTTTTAATTTGATATTTTCTTTTTGATAGGTAAAACGTCTTGTACTCAGGATTTGTTTAAAAGTGTATTCGGCAAGCCTTTCATTAATGGGAAATGACACGCCCCACAGAGCATTACGTGTCATCTTGCATCAATACACCTGTCTACTTTTGTCTCGGAACCAGCAATACACAAATTATAAGCCAGCTACAGCAAATAAACTGCTGTGACAAGTACATCCACACAGTCGAATAACAGTCTTCGACGACTCGCTTGAATGGCAAGTAGATATTCAAATAATTATTAACATGATAAGCATTATGTGCTAGAATAGAAAAAATCGTTAAAGCCATACGGTAAACCTACTTGTCGTATAATTCATAAAGTAATTACCCGTAAAGTAAAAACCCAGGATGTCGCAGATAGCCAACAGCTGTTTGTGTCAGGTATACTCGGCTCACTCGAAAGTATATGTATAGCCTGATTGACTTAGAAAAAATGACTTTTCTCTCTCTTTTCAATAATTTAGGAAATAATACCAGACAAAACTATTTCGTCATAAGGTCATCTGCGCATGTCATATTCATAACTACTGAAGACAAATACACCTGTTCAAGTATATTTATTTTGATATACATAGCGCCGGGCCAACGAAACCAATACAATGTCACGCGCAACTTTTTCATCAAATCGATGTAATCTAAAAACAAGTATCAAACACAATGCCAACAGCATTGTGTTGTGGGCTTTATGTTCAATAACCGTACAAAGCGAAACGTTAAAACGGGCGAATACACGTTGATTTAATGTTATCCTCTTAAACACAAGGTGTCCACTGCTACACTCAGTATGAAAAATATAAAAATTACGCTTTTCCTCGTTTTAAAACCAATTGCCAAATTTATTATCACGATTGGTTTGGATTTTTTTTAACAGATTGGGTGTCATATTAACAGTTTAAGTCATTCAAAGACGGCCTACCGGTATGTGCGATGCGTGTCGAAGGTAATTTGCCAAGGTATCTAATATTATTTTTCGACAGGTAAATAGATAATCGGTGGTCCAGGGTTTAGAGTAACAACTTAAAAGAGCTTTCATATTTGTTTACTGTCACCGAAAGCAAATAGTTCTCGTGGTCATATCAATATAATTATGAGTGTCTACAGAGAAGACATTTGAACTGTCTTCGATAAGATACTCGCTCCAGTTCATTGGCGTTTGGCTTCTTAAATACACTGCGTTATTGTCAAGCAACGAAAAACACTTTCAGAAAGGTCGGTTAGTAAATGTTTATATACCTTTTTATATCATTTTGGGAGGTTTTAGATCTATGCAAATAAAAATATCTCCGTGACATTGTGGTTAACCAACATTTTTCAGACGTCATTATAGAAATGATCCCGAGTTGAAAAGGTCGACACATTCTAAAATGTTTCACTGTAAATGGTTCTTGGCATACTATACATTGTGGCTGATCTTCACGTTTCAAAAAAAAAATTATTAATGTATGAATGCTCCACCTGGAAATGAGCCAGAATATCGTCCTGGCTCAGAGTTATCACGCAGTGTTATCATTCAGCGATCTCCACTTCAGGTTTTACTGAATGTAATCTGTCATCTGATCACAAATATTTTGCACTTAGTAAACAATCATTTAATGAAGTTTAAATAAACATACCCGGGAACCCAGCGAAAGGTGATATGATATTGTGAGGATATATTATGTAATAATGTGTTGATTTGTCGATACAGGAGTTTCCTCGATTCTTGTTGTTGCAGATGCTCTGTAGAACAGATAGAGAAGCATAATAGATAACTGACGTGATGTGTTATAATATACCAACATACATAACATCGGCTTCTGTTGAGAATAGTCATCAAAGAGAAGCATTGTTTGCTACAATTACCACGGTAACTTTAGGATACCCGACGGCTTCTACCCCTCGAGCCGTGTATATAATACCACATGAAGTCATTATATTTCTTTAATTTCAGTTTTAGAAATTTAGAGCGAAAAACAAAACGTAAGATTTTATGTCAGACTTAGGTCTTTCTTGAAATGAAAATACTGATATAAACTATGATAAGCTTGGCATGTATAGAATACACAAAATGTCTATCATGATGTTCTCTAATAGCATGGAATTACGTTTAGCATAAATAAAATCGACTGTATAGTTTTCGCTGTAACTCAAAACTTAAATTAGGATTGGTTTAAAATTTTGTCTGAAGAATCTTTCAATGACAAACAAAACACTGTACATTAGTATAGATCGTACAAGTTGCTGATACATTCAAACGAGCTCGAGACAATTTTAAACTGGCATAAAAATGTGTATACAAATGTATCTATTTAAACCTTAAAATCATAGCCCCTTTAACATTTTCTTCACGTTAGAACTTTTATCGATTCACTCTGTTACATAAAGACGACCTCTTCGTATGCAGATTATTGGGACATGTATTACCATCAGATTGCCAAAAAATTAAAACTTAAAGGGATTACAAATGTACATGTCATTTCTGTGTAAGTAGACGTTGACCTGTTCGGATTTAAAGTCGCCCGAGTATTTGTGCGTTTATATTATGTATTGCCTTCTTTTATTATCTAAGACACTAAAGTTGTCGATAAGATGGTTGAATGCACCTTCTTTGTTCAAATAGATTCAATCAGAAAACTGACAACCATTAACGTTGTTTGCGTTAGATGATGGTAATGATAACATCACTACAAAAGCAGGATACATAACTGTTTTTGTTACCAATGTAATGATTCACGACTTGCTGATCGCCTGTTGTGATTATTAGCGATTACTATACACCTGTGAGTTTGAAGAAACACTGCTGGACAAAAGCAATGCCATCTAATTTTATTAAGCACCCGTTCAACACCAATACACAGACCTATATTTACGGGTTTGGATCTGTATAAAGTTCTGTGCAAATTCACACCACATAGTCACAGTGAAAGGCTTTGATTCCGACTCAAGATGCATACACATGGATGGAATTAACGTTTCATGAATAAATGGAGGTAAGAACATGAAATGATTGCGTTTTATTCTTAATTTATTTAAGAAATACATTCAATCGGTCCTTTCTTCTCTGCTGCTTGCTTGACATACGCCTATCACGCAGTGGAATTTTATCGATAGACGATCCCCACCACATTCATTATGTTTTGGGTAGAAACGGGGCGTGGCTTAAGCTCGATGGGCGGAGCTTGATACGATTGATCATGATAAGAGCATGGTCCATATCCAATAAAAACGCGCATTACAAACGTATCGTGTTGGAATTTAAAATGTATTAATAACTTGTCTCACCTTATACTCGATTGGTGGATTCACTGAGAAAGCTGTTAATACACAGAGTGAGCATACTTCAACAACGTTAGCAGGTGGTGGTTGTGATTTACCCATTCATTCCCCGACCAAGCTAAAGTGACTTGTATAGGGACGTCATATACCAGACAAAAATTAGAGTTAGTGGCACATGTTGTTGACAATTTAATTTATAGCCGAAATATATCATTTATAATTACAAAAGGTGCAGCACATATGTGTTTTACAATTGTACGTTATCTTATTTGGACATTGTTTCTCATTTAAATATAAGTGACACGCAATATACAATTGCTTGGCATGAAGAGACGATCAAAATCATGATTTTAGATTAGATCCCAGGGTTTGCCACGCCTTTGCAGACTTGACTTTTGAGTCATAACTTTTAAGCAATATTTTTGTTTTTAAAATGTAAATAGCTAAATTTTGAATTATAGATTTGTTCTATAACTTATTCCATATTTGGTCAGATAAATAATATCTTGTACAAAGATTAGGGTCTAATTTCAGAGTATAATGGACATGCCATAATAAAACGGTATGCATCCTCATTTTCAGCACATGCGAAACAATCCGGAGGTTTGGGATAAGGTCTATGCTCTCTTCCCGCTTCTAATTAATTTATGTGTCCGTAAACAAGTAAAACCAATCTGATTTAAAAATACAGATTTTGGTGACGAAATTACTAAACGGACAAATGCGATTATGCAAGCTTTGTTACCTCAAGATTTTACTGTCAAAATTATGATAGTAGTAATTTGATTGGCTAATGTAAATGGGCATCGGGACATGACCCCCTATGGAATTTTCCCACCTCTTAACGCAGCAGAGAGAAGTTTACGGAACGGCACGGAGATCAAGATATGATTTTAATCAGATTGCAAGTAAAACATTTTTGAAACTTTTTTAATATTTACAATATCAAGATAGTTTTTGTAACCGAATTCGAGCGGGAATATCTGGCTCGGCGCGAATCAACAAGTTCACTTTGCGAATCATAGAAACAATTCTAGAAATTTTTGTTTTGTTTTAATTTTTAACTAATTAATCTCCGTCATTGAGATTAAAATGCAGATAGGGCCTGCCAACATTCTATATGAGGTCATGATCTGGTCATCTTTACCATAAGCGAAACAAATTACCGCTTCCAGAGTCTCGGAGGTAAATTTTGGCTGACAAAAAGCCTGCACTATCCTATAGTGCGTTAGGAAAGTTTCAGCTCAATTCCACTTGTTGACGTGGGAAATGTGAAATTATTTTACGGACGGCAAAAGACGACGGACGAAGCTGGAAGTGTAATCAAAGTAAATTTCACCTTAAATGTAATTAAGAAAAGAAATTTCTGTGAAAATTAACTACTTGCTCAATTTAACATTACTTAAACCCCCTCACCCCGACGTTATCCTCCCTTTATCTGTTTTGTTTACATACAGTTGTGGTAACGCACAACGCACCAAAAAATGCTTGCGTGTATCGTGCGTGTATCGCGCACACATCGTTCGCCCATGGTGCGCACAACAGGGCGATGAAAAGATCGTGCGTTTATGACACAAGCATGATTTGGTACAATTGGTCGATAAATATTACGGAATTAAAAAAATATGGAACTCTCTTGTGGAAAAACTATAAAAATTCGAATAATATTTATTGGAATTATATTAATTTTACAATATACAATAAGCATCATTACAGTGACTAGGAGACAGTCAAGTGCGCATTCAGCTCCAAGGTAGGTAACAAAACAGGTAAATAATATGTCAGTCTTCCCTGTCTCGTGTCCGGCGATCCGCTACAACAGCCATTACCGAGCGACCGTTATGAAAACAAACTGGACTCTTATAGTTAGTTATTTGAACACTCCGCCCCCTCCCCTCCCCACCACTGTACCTGTGTTTTCACACCTAGGTGAGTGTTGTAAGTGCCCCGGGCAAGAGACATCTACATATATATAGTTTATGTACAGATATGACTTGGTAAAAACTGGCAATATTTACCTGAATGAGAACTTGTCAACATGTGTTTAAAGTTTACATGTGTCTATTTGGTTAGATTCAAAAACTACAAAAAGACTCTTCCTAATTTTAAGCAATATATAGATAGAAATATCAGCTAATGTATGTAGTTAAAATATAGAAATATGCTTAAAACGTTTTAACTAGCGCGAAGCCGTATATTAGTGTTAAGCCATTTCTCATTTTACATCAACCACGATTGTAATCGCACAATGTTAGTTCATCGTGCGCCCACATGTGCGTTAGAAATAATCGCCCAGAATCACATCGTTCGCACATCGTGCATATACCGTTTGCCCATCGTCCGCACACCGCACATCGTGTAACGTTGTGCGATCCCACAACTGTATGACTCAAAAGGAGATCTCGTACTTTTTCGGTTTGAGATTTACTGAACCCCTTTTGGAAACTCCTCACCTCACTACACTACATATACACAATACAACCCACTGTTGGTCGAACCTTTTTTTCGTGTGTAATACAAAACGACATTGCTGAACAAATTCAGAGGATGGAAATCAAAGCATATACAAGGGACCGGACGATATCTATATTGACACATAATGATAATTTGTCATGATAACATGATTGTGTGGTCGTAGCATGCATTGCATTATCAAGTTGTTTCAACACTATCATATTTTCAGTCTGATTAAGATTCGTTTCTTAAGGTAAACAAAGAGTAACGACAGGAGCGATAACCGATCTGCATTTCAAATATAATAAATTAGATGAGACCGATAGCTTTTTCATAGACGGAGCTCGAGTTCCAGGCACCATTTTAACGCACCCATGGTTGTCTAAGAGCTGAATGAGATCAAAGATACAATGAAGGCAATATCTGTCAGTTATATAGTTTTATAGATCAGTCAAAAATTAAAAACAAAACAACCACTATCAGGGTAATTTTCATTATCCCAATGTTATGAAATATTTGTCTTCTCAAGACACTTATATCTTACAATTTCATTGTCAAGACTCCAGAAGGTCGTCTTTTAGCTATTTTATTTTGCGACCAGTCCCAAAAAAATGCACAGCTGGGGGCCTAAGGTAATCTCCAAATATCATTCAGCACTAGTTATTACCGCATCAGGCATTGTTTAAGGACGGACCATGGACGCAAGACGATTTGAACGAACCACTATCTGATGATTGGCTAAAACTAAAAATAATCTGCCAAATATCGATAACAACTTGGAGTTAATTCAGACATATTTGTAAACTAACAAGAGGCACAAAATGCTTTATCGCTCACCAGTTGCATCAAAACTACAATGTACCCCAAACAAATACTTCCTTCCTGCAAGAAACTTTGGTTTTAAAAAAATGATATTACTCCGTTCATGCCCTTCGATGTCCTAATCACCGTTTACATAAAATAGGTTCCCTTAACCTATGGATGTTCCCGACAAAATATGAAACACTTCCTTTCAATCCTACGAGAGAAGAATTTGCTGCATTCTCCCTTTATGACCCCGTCGTTCAGGCCCTTCAGTGCCAAACCTACCATTTATACAACATATAACTCCTTCACTAAGGGATGAAACAAATCCTTTTCCTTCCTTCAGAAGAAGTTGGATTTTAAAGAACCTATAGGGTCCCACCCCTCAAACCTCTGGGGACCAGACACACATTTAATACAAAATTAGACAATGGCAATTGGCGAGCTAAAAGTCCGTATACTGTCTGTCCCGCCCGCCTTTGTAACTATCGAAGCACGCCTGGTATTCAATTACACTGTCATAAATTAAAATTAAAAATAATGTTGCACATCAATAGTCGACGATTTTCACAGGTAAATGTGGCGCTCGTTCCCAATAACAAATCATATTTATCTCTTACAAAACCGACTTTGTCAAATTTGTGCAAAAGGTACAGAAACATTAGTGGCAAAACAGTAATCACTGTATCCGTTTTTGTTAACGTCAAAATTAACTGGGTCGCTCATAACTAATAATGACTTTAAGAGGAACCGACGCTGAACGAAATGAGTCCTTTAATGTATAGTGCAATTCTATATTCGGTTTTCACATTGAAAGAACCAATCAAAATTAGCATTATACTTGTTGGTTTGGTTTAATTTGGCTTGTTTTGTTTTACGTCCTATTAACTTTAAAGACGTGTCAGGTTTTGGATTGGGAAGAAAGCCGGAGAACCCAGAGGGAAATTCGAACCTATGGTCAGTACTTGTAAACTGCCAACGTGGTTTTCGAACTCGCAACCCAGAGATGGAGGGATAGAGATACAAATTTGAGACACCTTAACTACTCGGCCACCTCTTTTACACTTGTAATCGCTGGCAAAAGCATCTAGTTAGTCGTAACTTAATCCGTGCTTCTGTTGTATCAACATATCTGTTACTTACTTTGTAAGACAAATATCAATAAGAATTCAGCATCAGTTTTTGGCAAAGATTGTGTGTTATTGTGAGTGCATGTTCATGACATTACCTGATCGATACACAACTGTTAAATATAGAAATTATTAACTGGAAACCTGTATATTACTTCTTTACAGGTAGTTTGATTGACGTACCACCCAGCCTATGCAGCCTATCATTGAACAGGTTATTCATACCACGCTTACCTACGTATACGAGAGCATATAAATACCAATCATACACGAGTATGTGTTGACATGTGGATCTTCTTTGTGTTGTCGAGAGCATATACATACTAATCCCACACCGTGTGAACAGACGGGCCCGGTTGTCGTGACTATCTACCCGGAACATAATACATGTGGTGAAACATGGACTTTGCAACTTTCTGTTTAATTCTGCCAGAGGTTATATGAAGGCTGCACCAAGAGAAGTCTTCTAGCTAAAATTTCGTGAGGATCTAACGACCATTGTGTCTTTATGACGGATATAAAAACATGGTAGGTGTTATGCACCGAGCTAATAAGCATGGGCTAGGCACGGACCAAGTCACTATGAAACGGTTGTATGCGAGTCCATATACATGTACATGTATCATAAATGTTATTCAAATGTATGGGATTTATTTCGCATGGACTATTATGACTTACTCGTATACATGTTATGTGCAATATTATATTACTCGTGTTTGCCAATAAAGCTGTCAAAATGATGAGATCAAAATATAAGAAGTATTCAAAGGGGGATTACTCTCATAAAACACGTGTTAGTTACAATCCCGTCCTTTCACTTTGTCAGACTATAATACATTTGTATGAACACTGCGTCATTATTCTTTTACATACGTTTATATCTATATTTCAGAAAAGAACACAATGCCAATCCCGGAAGGAAATATTTATTTTACCGGAAATCCTACATTGATGACGTCGAAGACGTTATGCAAACTGTCTGAAACATGTCAGCAAAATATTGAAGAAAAAACTTTAATAAAAGCATTTGATAGAAAAAACAGTTTCTCTTGTGTCAAATAACAGCACGCGTGCGGACAGTTTACAAATATCACGTACTGTTGTTCCTGGTCATCAACAAGAGACCACAAGTAAGCCGAAGGCACCAATTCACCAATCATCGCCACTCAAAGTTTCTCTTCTGATGGTGTCAATGGTAGTCACAGCACTTCTGTTAGTGCAATGCTCGCCCTCCATCGCTGCTACACCATATATAAACTGGCAAGACATATTTGTCCATAGCCAAGAAGACAATATTCATTTGTTTAACGGAGGCGTCCTCTTTTGTGATACTGGACAAATACGAGTGATAATCCGAACAGAAAACGGTCGTATAGTAATGGATATTGCCCAACATGATTTTCGCAGATGGAACCATCCCACTGTTGAAGACTCTAATGATAGGGATAAAACAGAAAAATGGGAGAAGGGTAACGGAACAAGATCAGCAAACAATGCAACCAGTCAGAGTCGTGATAATCTTGTAGTAAGTGGACAGAGACTGGATTCACGGGTTACCCCTGGACTTCCAACAAATGAAAATGTTTCTAATCAAAATACCGACACTGAAAACATAGACAGATTTGAGGATTATCGGGAAAGGGAAATCAGAAAGGATACCCATGCTAATATATCCAGGGGAGGTGATAGATGTGATCACAGGCTAGTTATTTCAAATCAACCGTTTTTTTCTCAAGGATCACGCCTTATCAATACGCAATATGTTAATGAACTGAATGAATCAACAGAGAACAACACGAGAAACACGTCTTCTGATGGTCTCGGAGTGTTAGTTATCAGTGGACAATCTCATAGAGATGACCGCAATGCATCTACAAATAATGGAGCAGTTCATATCAACTTTTCTGACAACAACCAAAGACGCATAGAACAAGTCGAAATACCCAGTGAAGAGACAGCAAATAGCCCTAGTGAACTTGTCATTACGGGTCAAACCTTCGTTGCTGGTGAGCCCGAGAGCATCGCAATAACGAATACACCGGTTCCTGTCGCTGACAACGAATTGTGTGATATAACACTTAGTGAAGAAACATCGAACACCCTTGGTGTACTCGTGATAACGGGCCAAGAATTCCAAACTAGTGAACGAGAGGAAATCGAACAGGTCGACATACCTGTTAACAACACGTCAAACAACATTGGTGTACTCGTCATAACGGGTCAAACTCTCCATGCTAGTGCGCGTGCGGGCATCTGTATAACTGACCTCGTGACACAGGGTCAGACGAGCACGACGGTTCCTACCGAAACATCAGTAAACGAACGTAATGTAACAGCTGTTGAAGACACCTAGAACAGTCCTGGTGAACTCGTCATGACACGCCAATGTCGGCGCCCTGGTGAACACGGGAATATCACAATGACAGAAAACGTGATGGAAGGTCAGACGAATAACATGACCGATCTGTATAACACAACAGTTGATAGCAATATTGCCGGAAGTGATATGGATATTTACCAACGTGTGGGATTTGCACATCAGGATCTTGTTACCACTTTAACATCAGACACTAACCAACGCTGTGATACAATACCTAACGAGGACACGTCCAACATTCACGGTGTACTTGTCATTACGGGCCAAGAATTTCTCATCAGTGAGGGGGAGGAAAACCAGAGAGCTTACCATAGGACTCCGGTGAATACGGCGGTCGGCTTATATCGTCCTTCAGTTAGTTACAATCACATATGTCCTATGGATAACTATGACGTTATTCCTTCCCCTGCATCGGACAATAACCAACATATTGAAGACACAGGGAACGTACCTGGTGTACTCGTCATCACTGGCCAGGAATTTCTTAATAGTGTACGCAACAGTATTATACCAGATCTCGTAACACAGGATCAGACAAATACTGCGTTAGGCTTGTATCATCCTTCAGATGAAATCAATGAAGCACTGAACGTGCAGCATGGAGAACTGGTTATCACTGACCACACTCGTCAGCCTAATTTTGCCACTGCTGGACACCAGCTTCTCGTAACTGAACATACCCATGTTATGGACTTGCAATGTCCCAGCACCCAACGAGCGGCAGTTAATATAGGCGAAATTGCTGTAAGTGGTCAACACCAACTGCCGAACTTAATTATACCACAGGTGTACTCGAATTCTATGATAGTTGATTCTATTGGGAACCAACCCTTTGCTCCTCGGAATAATGGAACTGAAATAAGCGATTAAGATGTTTCGCTACATTAGAAGTTGAGAAAGAAACTGTGACGAAGAGATGTGTCTTGCATTATTGATTCCTAGGTAACATAATGTTTGCGTCAGAAAAATAAAGAGTAATAATGACGTAGGCGCATATGGTCAAGTTTTGCAAACGAAACGGAGGCAGTTTTTTTGTATATAGGTCAAGATTAACGTTTAAAGTCCAAAACAAATTATATATTATATGAAATATTGATAAACTAAAAAAAACTAATAGTCACTATTGTCCATTTGCACATGTGTATACGTTAATATTTGTAAAAAGTTGTCATATACATATTGTAATATAGTTTTGCTTAATAAAATAATTTATCCACATATCTTTATTGTTGGTTAATTATTTTTTGTTATGGTGCCCTCCGATGTGTTTGGGTATAAAACCTGGATATTTAGAGGTTTATTCAAACAAGCTACAATTTTGCCTTTCTGAAGACTCGAGATGAAAAATGAAATTCGGGCTTTTGTGTTGGATAATCAAATGACAAAAATACGAAGTTGTTGGACGAAAATTGACAGAAATATCTGATGTTGGGACGAACAAATAACAGAAATATTTGACGTTGGAGTTAAAAATTGCGAATACCAAACATTGATTGTTCCCCCTATATACCTACTCATATAACATAAGAGGCCACTTGTCGGCCTTTTATCAACGGATATGATTTGGCCAATTGCGACCTCTCATTTCCAAAGCACTTATTCGTTGATGCATATTCCGCCCGCGATTTTAGAGAGTTCGAAAAAAACAGTGTTTACTTACGGTTTAAGTTGGGAATCCAAAATTTCTAAACTACGGTAGAAGCAGAAGGGTGAGGTGCGTAAAACCCCTTCAATTTATGAATTTAGAAGTAAAATTTAACTAGCTATGTATAATTTAAAATCGTGTACTACGAAAATGTGTATATTATGTAATATGCCACTACTAAAAAGTGATACATGTAGCTATGGAGGCTCCAGCAAACATCGGGGACTAAACAATCCACTAGAGTGTTTACCACCCCCTATCATTTAAAGATATTACCTTTACTTACTTTGTGGTGTGTCATACCTATTCATTGTGTTTGTTGTGACACAATAAGTTACCAGTATAAATATAGATATACTTCCAGTTCTGAAGATAATTTTGTTTACAATTTCTCAATATTTTCTTTACCAAGTAAGTTCATGGTCATAGGTTCATTTTACTATTGCGGTAATGTAAGCTGCTCATTGGATATCAATGATAATATGTATTATAGCAGTAACTTGAAACTTACTGAGAGTATTATTTCCGAAGAGGTGTTCTTACAGTTCCTCGTCATTGGATTTCAGATACAAGCTGTTTAGAGGCCATTCAAGTAGGTATACAAATGACACTGTAAAAACTACTAGATTGATCTCTGGTTTTACCATAACTGTTTTTACAGGAATTTCATTTTAGAAAGCAAGGTTTACATGCACGCCCTCAACGTTTGTTTCGTTAGTAGTCGACAACTATTTCGAATGTCAACATCACCAATAAAGTTAGATTGACAACAAAAACTGTTAGTCTGTTTATTTTAAAGTATTCATTTCCAATTTTGAATGTACAATGGCCTCTGTTATTCTGCAGCCATAAAATAGTATCTATGACATTGAAGCCGTCTTCATAGTCGTCGTATCAGCCTTCTTTGTAGAAATACATATTCATTGAGAAAAAGGATAAGCATTAACATTGTTTGCGTTAAACAATTTAACATCTCTTAAAAGAGCTGTAAAACATGTAATAAGATTACACGGTTTCAAGCCGCCTGACACCCTATAATGTGATTATAAGTCATTCCTATACACCTTTGAGAAGCAATGCGTTCATAATCAGGTGTCTGTTTAACACCAACACACAGCCTATATGTTTCAATGTATTGTCTTGTCCCCTCCGATACTCGATTAAGTGGGTTAACACCAAGGCAGCTGTCGACTAGTACAGTAATCCTAACTTCAAGAAATGATAACAGGTGGATGTATGTTTACCCATTTGTCACTAGATCTAACGTTCTAGGGTTAAACGGCCCATTGACAGATTAGGGCTTAACATCGCTGGTCGCTCTGGAACGTTATCAAATAGACTTCTTATATGATATTGATAAAATCTGACACGTGCTTACAATCGCATTCAATCATCGTGTGTTTGATTGTATATAGCTGATCACATGCATGACAATATGTTTATAACCCAGACTATTATGCAGTCTCGGCTTGCTGATAAACTAAATAAAGTCGTCATACGGTATCACATTAGCATAACTCACCTTACGGAACAAGCGGGGAAGAGTGTCTTGCCAAACATCTCACCTGTGCCTTGTCCCCCTTCAGTATATTCATCAATAGGCCGAGTAAACGTGTAACAAAAGGATATCACCGTGAATGCCTATCTGGTTTGTTTGTTTAACACTTAGTTTAGGTTTTTAATATGACAACACGACTGGGGCCCGGAATTATCGCGGCTGTGAGTTACTACATATATATCGTGTTTATTTGTATTTAACTTAATTTGGTTTTGAAATCGCAACACGACGGACCGGAACTCTTGAGTTATGGGGTTTGATTATGACTTGATATTTCTTACTTTGAAGCTGTGAAAAATGAAGACCCAGGTGTTGGCATTTTCCTTAAAGGCCCAATATACGTAACTTCAGGAAATTTTTCGTTAATCTGAAAAATTCTAAAAAAAATCAAGTTGATAACCATGCAAAAATAAGCCTTAAACGAAGTAAACCTGAGCGGTAACTAACAAGAAACTCTTGACAAAAAAATCCAAAGAATTGGAAATAATTCAGGTGGGGCCCACTTCAACAACAAACCGAAGATAGAAGACCGTGTTCGAAATGAACGCGTGTTTCAACTGCTGCTGTACCGGTAACCGCGAAAGAATTCATCTTGAATATTGCTGATATCAGTTAATCTTAACTAAATCTATACATATAATAAGTTATTGGGCTTGTTTTTCGCTTCAAGTTTTGCCGCAAGTTACGTATATTGGGCCTTTAAGCAAAAGCTGAACATTAAAATCAAAAGTTGTCCACTTGAAAGTGTAAAAAATAAAAATGACAGTCCTCAGTTTCTACAGGTTTACCACCAAGATATCTTATCACATCACAGCTTATGTAACAAAATATAATCAACCAATAGGCTGTTGGTTGGTTGGTTTTCACGTTCCATTAACCGCCAGGGTCATCCAAGGACGGTCTCCCAGTGCATGCGATGTGATTGTGTGTTTAAGCGAGTGCATTCGGAAGGCCGCGGTATGTTCGTGTAAACCTTCTTGCGATAGTCCGGATTTTTGCCGATTTAAAGTACCGATAGATTGAGCCTCTTTGCTGTCTAATCGAAAGATACCATGATCCAGTGATCAGGTAGCAGGAGCCATTATCATAATCGGAAACTTAGTAGAATTGTATTCGAAACAATCTTGTAGAAGCGGACAATCAAAATCAAAAGGGGTATCGATGTTCAAACGAATTGAAAAATATAAATATTTCTCCAGTGTGACTTTTATATATATTTTCATTTGAAAAGATAATTTATATCTTACAAAGGCATTAAAGTTATATCGCAAAACAATGTTCACGCGTACACATCCCCATCTAACAGCAATACACAATAAACAAGCCGCTTTGATCTGACGACAGCTGGTTGCGTCGTACCCGGACCTACCGATTTACATTGTACGATTAAAGGGTGAAAAGGGTGAAACTACAAAATCAGTGGGCAAGTGTTTCGCCCATCTGCCCGATGGCCCCTTTATCAACATTCTCGTTTCGTATTTATTTAGACCAGCTTATAATTATACTATGATTGAAATCTTGAACAAATAAAGGCAATATTACCATCCTTATCACTCCCACTGAGGACCAATACACATACAGTATGTATTAGTTTAACATATCTGCCCTAACAATACCCAGCATATGTGCTCAATATGTATAAACAAACTTACAGCGCCAGGGCAATCACTCAAATGCAAAATCGCGTGAAACAGTGGCATGACAGCTGTTCCGTTGACATTTTGTTCTCTATATCGAGTTCGCCAACACCGATTTTATCTTCTCCAATGATACAAACTATGCAAATGTGGTCTCAACATTTGGTCCCTACTTAGATTTTCTTTATTTTGAAAAAAAATCATAACTGCATAATGGATTAGTAACAAATAATGGTAAGATCTTAATATACGACAATACGTAATAGGAGCTTTAACAAATAAACAATTATGTTATAAGCGGATTTTTTTTCTGAATACTTTATCACTAACTTTAAAAGATGAAACATGTGTGTTTTACGTAATCTTTCATGATAGGGGGTAGAAGACATTTCTGGTGGATGATTTAGTTCCCGAGGTTTGCTGGAAGCTCATTAGCAACATTTATCTCATTTGAGTAGTGGCATGGAACAGTATACGCACATTTTCGTAGTACACGATTTAAAATTATACAGTACTAATTTGATTCCTTATATTCAATAGAAAATTTCGAATCCCACCTTTTGGCCCCTAGCATCACTGACGAGTTCGAAAAGGACGCGAAACAGTTGTATGATGCAGTGTTCATTTTGTTCGGTAAACTATATGTATTATTCAATTTAAAAGGTGCAGCATGTGCGTGTGTTACGTCATCTCTCTTAAGAAAAGAACGATCATCTCATTATGTGCACCTATACATTATTTTTATATCAGAGGGTTAGATGCAAAATAAACAGTACATAATTACCGTATTCTGAAGGCCTATTGATGCAGGTTACATGTCGCTATATATTTTTATTATTTTTCAGTTTGCTTTAATAACATCATGATATTCTTGAGAACATTAAAAAGGATTATTTTTAATATCTTTTTTTGATAGGTAAAACGTCTTGCACTCAGGATTTTATTTAAAAGTGTATTCGGCAAGCCGTTCGTTAATGGGAAATGACACGCCCCACAGAGCATCTATAAGTGTCATTTTGCATCAATACATCTGTCTACTTTTGTCTCGGAACCAGCAATACACAAATTATACGCCAGCTGTTGCCAACAACTGCTGTGATAAGTACATCCACACAGCCGAATAACAGTCTTCGTTCAACGACTCGCTTGAATGGCAAGTAGATATTTAAATAATTATTAATATAATAAGCATTATGTGCTAGAATAAAAACAATCTTCCACGCTTTAAAGCCATACGGTAAACGCACCTGTCGTATAATTCATAAAGTAATTACCCGTTTGTCCGCAATACACAAACCCAGGATGTCGCAGATAGCCAAAAGCTGTTTTTGTCAGATACACCTGGCTCGATGAAATGTTTATGTAGCCTGATTGACTTAGTAACATGACTTTTCTCTCTCTTCAATAATTTAGGAAATAATGCCAGACAAAACCATTCCGTCATAAGGTCATCTGCACATATCATATTCATAACTACTGAAGACAAATACACCTGTTCAAGTATATTTATTTTGATACACATAGCGCCAGGCCAACAAAACCAATAAAATGCCAGGCGCAACTTTGCTATTAAATCGGCAAAATCTTAAAACAAGTATCAACCACAATGCCAACAAGACGAGTTGTTGGCATCGTGTTCAATAACCGTAAAGAAAAAAACTTAAAACGGGTGAATACACATCGATTTAATGTTATCCTCAAGGTATCCACTGCTACACACAAAACCTGAACACGTCATTCCATACTCTCACACCTGTTCATCACAAGTCTCTACCACAGTTCCTTATGTAGGCAAACTGCTTACTCGCTGATTTCAGTTCCATGATTACGAGGAGGGAGCAAAAGAGTGATTCACATAACTTGCAACTACAGTTAGAATTACGGCCAAGGTTCCACCTTGGTTCCGTTCGTTCTGCGGTAGGCCTGCGTGCGGTAATCGTTCGTCCACCGGTCGGGAAGCGTTCGTTCTCCGGCCGTCATTTGCGTCTGTTTCGTTCGTATCGGCTGAAACGTTCCGTTCGTTCCGACCGTCCGTCCCATTTTATTATTTCATTCAGCACCACCGTCCGGCCGTTTAGTTCGGCTTATCCGTCCGGCTGCTCCGTTCGGCCGTTTAGTTCGGCTTATTCGTCCGACCGGCTGCTCCGTCCGGCCGTTTAGTTCGGCGGTTCCGTCTTTTTGGTTGAAGATGCGCGCGCAGTTTGTCATCTCGTAAATTTAAATGGCTGCACTACAGACGATCACACGCTTATCTCCAGAGTTGAGAGCTGCCATTATACGACTAAGTGACAAAGGCTACGGAGTTGGAAAGATCAAGAAAACGATTGAACAGACAAACAGCGTTACAGTATCACGGAAGTCGGTGCGGCTGTGTGTTCGAAGATTTAGGGAAACCGGATCTATCAGCGACAAGAAGCGGACAGTTACGCAATTGAAGATTACGGCAGGTGTACGCCAAATCATTCAATCGTGGTTGACCAAAAACAATGAGTTAACTAGTATTGACATTTGTGCTAGACTGAAGACAGAACTGAATTTGACTGTATCTAGAACCACCGTGAATCGTGTTCGTGTTGAGCTTGGTTGGGTAACGAAAAGGCTACAGTACTGCCAGCTGATTTCACATAAAAACAAAAGAGCCCGGGTGAAATGATATAGATGCCCTGTCCAGGAACGATACCTTCGTAGATGTTATTTTCACTGACGAAACAACCGTCGAGATGAATTCCAGTGGCCGCCTGTTTTTTCATAATTCAAACTGTGGGGAGATGCAGATAGTCTCAACAAAAAAACAGAAACCGAAGCATGCATACAAGGTAAATATAAAGTACAGTAGCTAGGTTAACTTGCTGTAGGCCTAATGCTTTCTAATATATTATATTAGCAGAACTGGCCTACAACATAAGAGAGAAAACACAAATTAATTTAATAATTTAAGTAAATTTAAATATAAATTGTCATAAATATGTACTGTTTCAGTAGAGCACTTATTTATATGGTATATGAAAGCTTTTTTAATTAAGTAATGTAGATATCTAGGCCTACCATTTTCCATCATATTTATAGATCCTAGGTGGGGAAAACACAAAATAACAGACCCCATTTTGTGATTGAATGAATTTGAATCAATATCCCGCTCAAATCTTCGAAGTATTTCCCCCATTCAACTAAATTGAAACAAAAGCCTATAAGTTTGTAGTGTAACTGAAATACTACCACACAAAAGTGCTGTTTAACAAAAATATTATGGATACTGTACAGTACATATCTAACCACACGAAGGGTCTCGCTTAATAAATAAGCAGCATCATAAAAATGCTGAATATGACTATAATACACTTAATAATACCAAAGTTTGATTTGATGAAAAATTGTCTTTACTAACTTTTCAATATATAAGATTACTAGTCCTTCGGATTTGTAAGGTACTAGTCTGCGGTATTGTGACTAGTCCTGAGGACTTCGGCCTCGAGCATACTTGCTAAAGTTCTTCACTGTACAGTACATAATAAACAGCAACATTTGGTTAAAAAACAAACACTTAACATTTAGAGGGCTTTCGTAGTAATGCCTGTTAATGGGCCGTGGCCTAGCCTTACAAAATTAAAGTTGTTTCCCAATTTCAAAAAATTGGTACTAGCTTTCTGTTCCAGCATAAAAAGTTAAAAACATGTCTACATAAATATTTATACAATAATGTACGGTATTGTATTAATTGAATACATTTAATCACTTGTAAATAATATTATAGCATACTTTTTACATACATGTACATATACAGCACAATTGTAAATTGTGATGAGTACATATGCATACATATATGTAATACATGTACCGGTATACATGTATATGTACATGTATATCATCACTTGTGAGGAAATTGATCGGTTTCAATTCAGTGTATAATTGGTTCTTAGAACTGATTGATTATTGATTAGATGCTATGTGACCCAATACCTGGTACATGTATGCTATAAATTTGTGCCTAATATTTTTGATTTAAGCTATTTTAAGTTAACTTTATAATAAACAATTAAGTTTATGTACATAAATTTATTGTAGATTAAAGCTCTAACAATGTGATATGTTCATATTTCTATAAGATTTGAATGACAAATTCTGAAACAAAATTTTTTACGTTTCAGGTTCATGTATGGGGTGGCATTTCTTACAGAGGAAGGACATCAATCTGTATATTCAGTGGAGTTATGGACTCTGTGATTTATCAAGGAATCCTCGAAAAAAACTTGCTCCCATTTACCGAGAAGGCCTTTCCAGAAGGATACAGACTGTATCAGGTATGCTAATTAGCTTATTAGTACGCTTTTCTTTCCAAATAAGGTTCCACATGCATTAAAAAAAAATTGAAAAATAATCTGCTTAAAAAAATCTTTAAAAAAACAAGTGTAATTTGAACTTGTTTACCTGAACATTTGTCCTATTAGCTATATCAGACCATAATTTTTGTAGAGTTGCTGACCCTAACATATTTCTAATTGTAAAATTTGTTTGTAGAATTTGATTCATAAGTATTTTAAAGAGTTACTTATCAAGACCCTTACAGTATAATATAAGATTTCACAATTTAATATAGCGAGGAGATAAGGATGGGAGGTTATAACGGTATACCATGGTATAAAGGTTGTGATGGATGGGTTCCTCATGAAAGTTTTTTCCTGAACAGTAGATCAGTTCCACTATATTTAGGATAGTTATTGCCCCTTGTCAGGATATGTATCTCCACCCACGGTTTTCAACCAATTTATTTCAAGCTTAAGCATTTCTGTATGTACTGCAGGTATCAAAACAATGAAAAAAAGTATTTTCTTGGCAACATTGCAATTGAAAAAGTTTTGTTCATATTATCAGGTTTTGTGTAAAATGTCAAACTGTCTGTAGGTTACAGACATATATAGATATATATTATCCTAAGCTAGATGACTCTCACAATGTTGAAATTACATTATACTAGTAATAAAACCCGGATTTCGGGCCAAAATATCTATTTTGTTTTTACTTGCCACATGGCAATACCTGGTACTTTTCAATTGGAATTGGGCCATTTTATTAGTTGAAATTATAGTCTGTCTGCGTGATTTTGGTCCAATTTATTAGGGGTATGTAAATTTCGGGGATATATTTAAAAAAATTAAACATAAACATGTATGTATCAAAAATTGTGTACAAAAAATTATTTTACAATAAGTATATGAAACAACTAAATGAATATATATATAATCAGAATTATTATTATATCATCAGAAAATCCATTCAGTCCAGTAGGATAAATGGTCTCTTCTAAATGGTTGAAATTAATTAAGATATTGTCTGACATTAACCAAATTTAGTAGTACATGTACTATTAATTAGGGGATGATTGTGTCTCTGTTTAATTTTGGAAAGGGATCCCATCCAAGCTAATATTGGAAGATGGTAGCATGTATACACTACAGGGGGTATCTTAATAAATAATTAGTTAGCATCTGGATAACAGTTCTAGTTTTATTTTCAATTATTTATTGGTTGACTGTTGAAAGGTGAATTAATCAGTGATTGATGAATTCAGGTCTTATGGCATAAAAATTGCCCAAGACAGATTTTAAACATTCTACATCATGAACATATTCTAATTTGTGTATTTTTTTTTATGTCCAGGACAATGACAGTAAGCACAAAAGTGCATCAACTCGTTCTTGGATGGAAAACCATGGTGTCTTGGATCATGTCTTAGAAACACCAGCATCCTCTCCCGACATTAATTGTATCGAGAATGTGTGGGCAAGTTTGAAGTATCATCTACAAACAGTAGTGAAGCCAAGAAAGAAGGATGAACTGATTTGTGGTATTCGTGACTTTTGGACCTCACTAACAACAGAACAGTGCCGAAAGTATATCGACCATATCCACAAAGTGATTCCAGCAGTTATATTAAGTGATGGTGGACCCACTGGATTCTGATAATGAGAGTGACATGTGTACATGTGTGTCTAATCAATTGGTATCAAGCTACATGTAGGTGATCTGGCCTCACCTAAATAAATGGATATGTATGGATCCATTTGAACTCTTTTTATCATAATTTGTTACAAAATGTATTTTTTTTATATACTGTTTCAAATTCCCCTCAGCAACAAAACATACAACTTGGCACAAAAATGTTGAGATCATTGTTAACTATTTTCACTGAAGTTCTACTAATTGAACATTGGGTTATTTTAAAGACAAAACTATCCTAGGAATAGTCAACTACTCTGTAAAATTGTCTATTTCTGTAATTGCTGATTTATATGATTTTGAGGTTAATTGAAATTATGAAAAAAAAGGTAATTTTTTTACTTTAATTATAATATATATTTGACTTTGAGTTTTGAACTATAAATTCTTTACAAATTTTGCTAATCAAGTAGTTTTCTTAGATATTGCTATGCATTTTAATTCCAGTATGTAGACAATTGTATACGTATCTGTTCATCTCTTTTTGAGTTGCAGTGTACTGTTTTATGAATAGAGAAATCGAATGTGTGCTCAAATGCAGCGTGTTTTTCCTTGACTGGACCATGCAAATTTATGTTTCGTAAATGAACTCTGATTACATGAAGATAAATTATTGTACATGTAATTGTATACATATATATTGTATTCCAAATTAGAACAGTTATATACAGTAGAAACTGTTACATTTTAAAGTCCGGGGAAAAGTTTTCTTGTATTCAAGTTATATGAGCAATTGAGTTCAGATACAAGTGTGAAATTTGGGCAAAACTGACATAATTCTTCGAATTAAATTAGTTTTTTAATGATATACATGTACATGTATTAGATTTCAAATTATTAAATAACAAGTTATGATTGTATGTATACCAGTATATATTACTTGACAATTATTTCGAGAGTTGCTTTAAATTCTGGTGGCATCAATTTATTACCATTCCACTAACAGGATTTTCTTTAATATTTGTTGGGCCTATATTGATTTACATGTGTAAGGATTGAACATAACAAAATAAAATGGCTGAAAGAATGCTTTTCTTGATTTTGACAATTAAGTTTGTAATGTTCAGATATTCCTTGAGAAATGCAGGATAGATCTTGCAAATGTCATAACGATTTCCCTTGGTGCCTTGTTATAGTGATCAGAAATAGAAAATGGCTGACAGAACAGCCACATTGAATTTCGAAAATGGAAGTTTAATCCCTTTTTCTTGAGAAAAACTGAAGGTATGTTTCTCAAATATCTTCATAGGTTCTTTATGGTTCAAGTTTTGCTAATATTCATTGTGGGGATAGATCAGGAAAACATGCTCATTTTAAATTAATTATTACTTTTCAGTCCACCATCATCAGATGTTAGGCTGTTAAAATCACATTGCCTCAATCGTTGAGGAGTATATGCTTCAATTGCAATCTTGTCATGTTTACTTTTTAAAACTTGTTATCACCAGTCCTGAATGGACCTTTCTCAAATTTCCCTTGGAACAAGCTGCATCCTATTTATTGTGGGACTGATCAGAAAAGAAATGGCTGTCTCTCTTGGATTTTGACAATGAAAATTGGTGCCTAATTGTGCCCTTTTGATTAAGAAGTGATCAGGAAAAAAATGGCTCTTCCCGTTCCCTCTTAAGATAAAAAGCCAAGGTTTGACTAAATTAATTTTGCACTTGTAATTAGTCTTTTAGGTATAACCTAATTTGGAGAGCCTTACTTTACTGGGAATTTTTAAGAACTAAATTGTGGTGAACTTTCCTAAATCAACTACCAAAAAACTCTTTGGGTATTTCTTTGTATATCATACAACTTGTAAATCAACCTTGTAAACTAATTTTGCAATATATTAGTTTTTTTTATTTTTTAAATTTTCTATTCAAAATTTTCATTTAAGATGCTTGAAAAATTTCTTCAAGTAATTTACCTTGGCAATCCTTCTTGACAAATGCTCATTTTAAAAGTCTCAAATTTTATCTAAACCATTAACACTAAGATTAACCTAACTGAACTTTAATTCTCCTTTGTTGCCAGCTGGGGCATACATGTCGGTGCAACACATCTAGTAACATAGTCTTACAAGGTGAAATATATACACTGTAGCTATAGGAAGGTGATCTTTTACTTCATCAGTGCTTCTTAGCTTGCAGTAAGGGTGACAGAAAATAATCCATAGTTTTTATTTGGCCTTGTGAGGAATGCAATACCATTGTTAGGCAATGTGACAATATGCTAGTGGAAAAATGATTTTTTGATGGTAGACTCTCACACTATGCTGATTGATTAATGATTAATAAACTTTGGAATTAAACCTGTCTTTGTCTATTTATTAAGTTTCTAACAATTGCATACTGTATATATACATGTATGTAAATAGATGTAAGTAACACGGAAACACAAATGACGAAGAAAGACAATTTTTTGACTTGTGCCCTATCCGGGCCTCGAACTCATGATCACCGGCATCAAATCGCCTAGCCAGAAATACCTGCGGCCGTTACCACTGCGCCAACTCGACATCCCCCCAAAAAGGATGCTTTGAAGTCGCAGTGATAGACGGTCCGGTATTCTGACATGATCATAGTGGAAATCGTCTATTATAGTGATGTGAACACCTGGATCGTAATGCATATACATACATGGATACGAATTGTACAATATTACATATATTAAGCACAGTACAATTACGACAGGAATGGGAGCCTTTACTTGGATTTCAATGTGTATATAACTATTTGAACAAATGTAAAACCAGTTAATATTGCATAGTTAAGCTGCATGAGGAATTGGTAATCATGGTAAATTTGGTAATGTTTTGAATAAGTAATAATTAAAACATATAATCAAAACTTGTCTATTGTTACTTAATTCAAAACCTCTTGGGCCAGTTGTTTAAAAAGTGACTAGCTTAATCACTATTAAACGCCATTTTTCAATCTTTGATAATTCTGTCAATAAACAAGGTACACTTTTGCTTTTAATTGACCCTATTACATATCTGATATCCGGAAAGTTGTAACTTATTCATTAGTTTGGTTTGAAAGTTACAGGAGAATTGAAATACTAATTAAGCTAATCACCTTTTGGCCAGGAAAGCACCATTGGTATGATTAAACCAGATCGATCTTGATAATTGTCATAATGGCAAATATGAAAGGATATGTCAAGTACATCAAGTAAGTATGTTAACTTTATTGCAAAGTATTTTTTCTGCATTATCCAAGTGATGATGACACCCAACTACTTTTAAATATTTATCATAATTGAAAAAAAATCTTGAAATACTTGAAGTAGCCAAAGTTATCCATTGTATCAAAAACCTTAAATGGTTTCATATTATACTACTATTGGACAATTATGCACCATGTTCTTTGAGTTTTAATTAATATAAATCAACCACAACCAGAAGTTCCGCAGTACATAATTTTATTTTTGAAAGAATTGATCTAAAATATAGCAAAAGGCAAAATATCAGTGGATCACAGATCAAATGAACTAAATAGAAAGATTTCAACATATGACACCCATGACCATGAAAGTGTCAAGGTCACTTATGCGGACAAACTTCCTCCAATCCAGCTTGCTAGTTTCTACATATCAATATCATTACCCAGGGCATACGAGTTATGAAAAGAAGTTATTTGAAACCTTTAAACAGATTTTACCCCTGTGACCTTTAAAGTTGGTCAAGGTAATTCTTTGTTACAATGTAGCCCTTTATCACAGCATGTTACAGATCTATTAATAGCATGATGTTCCATACTCCAATATTCAAACTAACATATATATTGAATATATGATCCTTATACCAACATAATATATACGTTATAGCATGAAACAAAACAATACAACAAATCCTACCTATACACGATAAACAATGGTCACGGTTGACTGGAGCGCACAAATACCTAGATTGTTTGACCTGATAATAAAATGGTACAATCCAATAATACCGACACTCAAATTCAAGATATTTTAATAAAATCCATGAAAAAATGAAGTCACTATTATTCAGTGTACCTAAATATTCCCATGATGTATCTGTGTACCAAATTTCAGTTCACTATGTGCAACTGTTGCAGAGGTAATGAATGGAAACTGAATTGTTGGAAAAGTCTTGAGGGCCGTAACAATGTAAAAATTAATTTACTCGTACCCAGATCAAAACAAAACCTACATATCCCCATGATGTATCAGTATACCAAATTTCAGATTAAAATGTGTACACATTGTAGTGATAAATCACAGAAACTGTAAATTATTGGAATTTTTCTAAGGTCAAGGAAAGTAAAAAAACATTTAACCATAATCAAATCGGAACTTGACCTAGATTTCCCTATGATGTATCTGTAAATCAGCATTTCAAGTTTCGATTAAATTTGTGCACACATTGCAAAGATAATGCACAGAAACCCCCACAAGGTGAAGAAAGAAGTTTTTGCACACACAAATTTTTCACAAGTCACTTCAAAGTAAAAAACTGTAAAGTTGTTTTTGGCACACACTTATTTACACAAAATTCACTTCAAAGTCACAAAAGTATTTTACAGAGTGTTCATCGGTTAAATTTTCGTAACCCTGAATTGATGGCATCCACAGCTTTTTTCACTTCCCCACTGCCACATGTACGTTGAATGGCTGAAACAATGGCGCGTCTACGTCGAGGAGAAAGTCCAGATTTACCTCTATTGCCGTAGAAGTTGCGCCCAACAAACTCCTGCGGTGTAAAAAGCTTCTTTGTCAAAGTCCAAGCAAAAAGAAGATTGGTTTTATTGTCCTTGATATTAAATAATGTTTCAGCGTCAAGATCCTCTACCGTTAATTCGGGATTCTGGACATCTAAATCATAGATCATTGGTTGGTCTGATTGTCGTATTTCAAAACTGTGAATTGTGGAGCCAGAACATGGCATACATGTAGAAATATCTGAGTCTATCAGGGTAAAGAGGTCCTCATGAGTAGTACAGGACAGGACAGGACTGGCGGGCCTAGACAAACAGGGACTGGTTGAAGAGGTAAAGTCATAAATAGAGAGCAAAGCTTCATTGGACATTGTTTCGTTGGTGGCAGTTGATTGGGGCACAGCAGAGGTTGAAACAGGTGGAACCTCACTTGTAATCTGCAGAGAAGTTGTGTCGAGGGGTTGACTTGAGACGGATTCCAATTCCAACCGCCTTCTCCGCACTGGCCTTGATAACGTTGGTATCTGCGGTGTCTCTTCCTCAATGAAAGATGTACACAGTCTTCTGTTCTGCAGTTCGATCAAATGTTCTAATTTTTGAAGAATAAGCTGATTTGTGGTTTCACTGGTGTCCACATCTGTCTGAGTTCCTGTGGATGTGTGAGATGATGGGGTACACTGGGAACCTCGGGAGACTTTTGCCTTTGTACTATTGATTAGTTCCTTATGAAAGTCTTCTGCACTGTCAAATAAAATGACATGATCTGTCTGTGTTGAAACGATGGAACGGTTCTCTTGAAATTGCTGCACATGCAGTTGAACAAGGTCGGCCTGATCTAAAGATAGACCGTCTTTGTAATTTGGCTGTCTTAATGGCTGGGCATGTTGAGGATTTGTTTCTTCTGCTCCTTCAAAATGGACAGTTACCTTCCTTCCATTTGTTCCCTGTGAAAATAAGATGTACATTTTTAAAAAGAGTAACTTACATTATATCATCAGATAAATGATTCTAGTTATAGTTACCTTACACACAAGATATCTCAATATTATGTACTATAATGAAACCTTAAGTTCTGATATTATCCTACATCAGCTTTTTCTACTGTGCAAAAAGCCCAGGTTCTGATCTGAACCACCAACATCTATAAAATAAGTGTTGGGAATCAGTTATAACGATCAATCATCATTTGGTAAATTCTACTGATCAATTATTTATCAATTAAAAAATGCTTCCTGTGAAGAATAAGTGTGAATGTGATATTTGTATTATATTTCACTGGGATTTTAATTTCATTTATGATTATGTCTTTAACTTAACTGCCCAGACAATTGTGTAAACTATTTTGAACTCTGATTTTCTAAGTTTTTATTGATGCTTTACCTTGACCAATGCTGATTAACAATATACAATCAAGTAAATATGACTTGATATAAAAGCACTATAATAAAGAGACACTGTAATATTGGATGCATGTCTGATGAACCAAATTATTGATTATCTCTCAATTCCTATATTTAGCCTTAAAGTTCATTGAGCTTTCTAACTTGTCTAAAGTGATTATGACAGTGGCAATTGATTAAATACTGACATCATTGTAACATTTACCTTAGTTAAAGGATGTGCAAATCTACAAATCAGATCTTTTGCTAAAAATGATGAAGTTCTACACTTTTTTAAAACCTGCAAACATACTTGAAGCTATATTTACATTTGCTCTACTTTTTCTATTGCAATGCATTGTGAAGTCCGATGTTGTTAATAGACTAAACTACACATAAGCTGTGCTCACTCTCTTCTGCAAAAAAGTTTTAGCAAAAGTCACTAAAGACAACTTTTCTCTTTAAGCAAATAATAGTAGGGTCAAAATTTAAGTGTTAATATTAATATAACTTCTGGTATATTTAACATATCATATATTGAATTGGATCAATTCTTATTATACATTTATAGGGAGTCATTGTTTATAAAAATGGTTTATTTAAATCGAATTCCATTAGCAAAAGTAGCTAATTATATAAAGGCATATATGTATATATGTTCTTTTAGCAAATAAGCATTAATAATGACAAGAGATCCCAGAGGGATCTTGGCACCCACCATTGATGATTATTCATTCATTCTTAGAAAGATGGCTCTTTTCACTTCTTATTTTAACTTTCATTTTTGTATTTAATCTTTGTTCTATTTTTTTCATATACATGTATTTATTCTATCTCAGTGCTATGAACTTTGAAATTTCTTGTGAAAATAAATAATAGTTGAAAGGAGGTGTCTAATCAGGAGTTTTGTTTTTCTGGTAAGTTCCAAAATACAAAACTTAAAGAGAGGCCCATCTTGTATTTATTAACATGGGGAGCCTGCATATGCAATTTGAGAAAGATCCATTCAGTCCTTCTCAAGAAATAGCGATAACAAGTATTGTTTAAGGATGGATGGAAGACAGAACAGACGACAGACCATGGACGATATGAATGGCTAGTGTGAGCACAGACATAAGCTAATGTTATATTTTGTTGGATCTTTATTAAGACACCACATAGCTTTTATTGTCATCACTTGATTTGTGGTTCCAAAAATGTTCCAAAATACGAAAAAATAATGATTCTGTATAGGTAGTAATGTAAATATTTATAATGAATATAAGCAAATGTTGTTTTAGTCCTTTAGCACACATTTCTACTGGTTTCAAACTATGTGTTATTTAAACATTGAACTGTTATCACATGTAGTATACATGCAGTCAATATGAATATAATTTGGGTGACAGCTAAATAAAATGTCGTTAGGGTGGCATGATTATTTATCTGTCACCCAAAATGTATTCATACTGACTGTATAATACATCCTGTTTTATTTGAAAGCTTATATTTACATTAAGGATATGTGCAGGCCTTCATCAAATCAAACAAAAGATTTTAGACATGCAATTTATGTCTATCTCTACTATATATCACTTATTGTGTAAAATTGACTTATTTCCACTTTGAATTTGTAAATGTCTATGTCATCACCTGTGTAAATATTGTTTGTTGATAGGAGATGGCTTCATAAGGTGTTATAACTTGTGCCTAATCCTTTTGCCTATTTTGGACAATAAAATATGTTTAAAGTCATACAAGTTATCCTAGGCGCAGTGCAAAGGGTCAGAATAATGTCATGTGATACGGCATTACAAATTGTGTAGTATACAGAGTGATATAATACAATCTGGTTTACTAATGATATATAGGCGAAGGCAACAAAAAATGTTAATGTATGACTGTAACAACATTTGCTAAAACAGTCAAATGTTCTGCATAGTTGATATATCTCACCTCTATGAGAGTTTGTTTTGGAAGAGTTGTTTCACCAGCAACTTTTCTTGACTGACAAGCCTGAAAAAGAAACGGAACAAAATAAAATCAACAAGCAAACATTTAATATGTGTATGAATTCTTAACCCAATATTGACAAATAACTTTGCCATAAGTATGAACATCTAACCAAAGTATTAAAATAAGCCTGTCAAACTAAATCTCTAACTTTCATGATTGAGATGACATGAGGTGAAATAGAAAGATGCATTACCAGGTAACTGTTTCCCATCCATAAAAGGAAGGGAATGTAGGTGATAACATTTTATTTTTTCGTTGATAAGAATCTATTACCTTCATTACAACAGAATTATTAAAATTGCAAATTGTTATTTTATGAAAATACAATTATTTATTCAATTTTCTACATGCACACTCCTATTGTGCCCACCTGGCCCAATGGTTTATAAAATTAATGGATAACATGTTCATTGTTAAAGGGTGTTTTGAATTTTTATTATACATCTTATTTTGTGCAACTACTGAAAATCACTTATATTTTGTGTGGGATATATTTCATGCTAACACGCAAAGAGAGTCAATTGGGAATTAAAATTCTTTTGGTAATTATTACATGTATTTTATTTCTATTTTTTTCAAGGACAAAATGATCTTAGTAGCAACTAAGTAAATTAAAAAAAAAAATGACCTCTCAAAATCAAATTAAAGTAGTTTCGTAGGTATTCAAAAGAACAACATAATCACTTATATCACAATTACAAGATAACAATGATACCAAAAGCACCCCAAGTGGAGGCATGACATGCTCGTTGGAACTTATCAGAAGTGTACTTAGGTTAGATGTAGGCAATGTCAATTGATGTACGGTAACGTGTAAAACAGGTGAAATAAAATTCTAAATAATGTTGAATCAAAATGCCATTCCAAAAACACAAGTTCATGTCATGATAATTAAGTCTACCAAATTTTGAAAGAAATCGGTCGAACACTGTAGAAGAAGATCTCCAGAGGGACGTACAGGTGGACAAAGCTATACCATTATACATCCTGTCAATTTTGACAATTGGATCCATGCCTCCAATGTTTTAATCTATCTTTAGTCACTTTTCACAGAATCCCTAGTTTAGGACATCAGTTATATTCAAAGTTATAGTGACCTTAATCTGAGACCCTCGAACCAAAAGCAGAATTCCCTGCAAGAACTTTCAGTGAGGAAGCACTTAACGTATGCCTAACTGAAGAGCAATCCCAAGCAAGGTCTTCTAATAGGGTCAAGGGAACTAAGTTTTGGCATAGAAACCTTACTTCAGATGTCGGTTCAATTTTAAGTAATGGTTACCTAGAGCTTTGACCTTCATACCTATGAGAAAAAAATTGGTTAGGTTCCGCAGGGAAAAATAGAGACAGTCAGAAACAGGGACAACAGCTATATTCTTATTTGGCTTTAAACAGCATAATGAGGTTTAAAGTAATACAAGTCAAAACAAATGTTTTGAGTATATGTTTAAACCTATATGCATCTAACAGTGGTGTTTTTTTTTATTACCATGTAACTATGTTGTACTTCAATTTGAGTTACCATTAAATTTCTTACAGAAAAAATGTGACTTTTCACTGTTTTTAGTGAATGTAGTGTAATTTTAATCAATATAGAAGACTTGCACCTCTTATTTGGTTTGAACAAAATTAAAACACACCTGCTTTCCTTTCCCTCTTTTGTTGGTCTTCTTTGGTTGTGTAGTACAGTCTTGTATCCCTGCTGCCTCCTCAGTGTCCTGCAAAAATATTAAAAAAACACACCAATGAATAAAAGATGAATTTAAGCATCAATCATACAAAGTATTGCAAATATACCATCATTATTGGCATTGTTCACCAATGTCGCTCATGGGTTTTTTCCTCTCAGTGTTTAAGCTTTTAGGAGATTTTAGAGCAATTTTTGCAAAATAAAAGCAAAAAACACAGTGCAAAAGCAAGGGCTCACATAGATATACCATCCAACCCCACAAAGTGGTCAAGTGTGACCTTTGACACTTTAACCAGCAAACTCTAATCAGGTGTATAACTTATCATATGATGATATGGTGTGAATATGAGCTAAATCTGTTCAGGGTTCATGAATTAAGATGCAACAAAGAATCACGAGTGGTTAGATAGTGCAATGCCCCCCCCCCCCCCAATAGCACAGTTGCTTTTCACCAAGGCTGTAGGGGCTTGATTCTCCGAAATATAAATGTCAACTAGACGAACGCAAATTCAATGAAGCGCTAATGTGCTTCACGTTGGATTTTTCTTTGTCCAGTTAGAATTCATATTGCCTATAAATGCCAACTGAAAGCAGTTTAATAATTGTAGTTACCATTTTTAGAATCTGTTCATCTCATACAAAATTCAATTACTCTTTCTATTTCTCAGCATTTAGCTCAAAACTGTATCTATCCAACATATGCTTGTTCATTCAGCAGTGCCCAATGTAACAGGTATGACGTCATAAAAATGATTACAACATCAATAGGTCAATGGCAGTCATGGCCTTATAAATGCCAACTGAAATATGTAGAGTTATATAATGGCTATGCTATGCAATGGTGAATATATTCAAGCCAACTAGAGTGATAAATTTAGATCACATGTTTCATAATTGTTGTTACATAAATTTCCCTTATATAAAGCTCACATATCTCTATACCTCATTAGAGTCTTGGTCTTGGATCAAGGTTAAAGGGTTAAAGGTCACACTTGACCACTTTGTGGGAAGATATATATATACTGTACATGGAGGCAGGAGGGGATTGGATGCAAATTGGACAGAGTGATTAACATAGATATATATCCCCCACTTGCCCAAAACACAAATGAACTGTAAGCAACAAGCATACAGTACCAAAATTATGAAGTTCTCATTATCACAATTATCAATTAGATAACAAAACTGCCCTTTGAAAGTGAGTGTACTATAATTTGTCATTATCATAAAGTATCAACAAATTCTGCTCTCAAATGCCAATTCTTCCAAATGTAAGTGGTAATTTTGATACCTGATATTTTACAGTCAGACAAGAGGCCAATGAGTCTTAATGGTCAACTCTTATACAGACATCATTTTACCAAAAACTGTAATTTCCCCATACAGTCAAACTTTGATGTTTCGAACTTTGTGGGACCGTCGTGAAAACTTCGAAACATCGGAACTTCGGCTCATGAATATTGAACATAGCAAACATTGACATGTATATGTACTGTACATACTGTATGAAGAAACGATGCGGTGCTAGTGAAATGCAACACAGGCTAAGAAATTGTAGATTCACATTTATAAAGAATAGTTTATTAAAATATACACAGTAATTTTTGTAACGTGATAATCTTGTAAGATTTTTTTGTTTGTCAACCTAATTTTCAAAGCAGGTAAAATTTTCACTTCCATTTATTAGTTATACTTTTCAATGTTTTCATAACGAACAGGTCAGATTAAATCTTTGATACAGTGAAAAATTGGATTCATAGAAGTTTGATTCATGAAAAGTAAATTAATAGTGTTATACATGTATAATGAAAAAAATCGGACTTTGTCAGAATTTCAACACATCGAGAAATTTGAATAATCGAAGTTTGATTAATTGAGGTTTGACTTTATATAAATTAAGCATAATGCACCCCCACATAATTCCAGCATATCTAAGTCTGAAGAAGATTGTTGACAATTTAGCCAACTCAATCCAGTTGTGCCCCTCCCCATAACCCTGGGGTTGGGCCAGGGTAAAACATTTCCAAAATATAGAACGGTAAATTCTAGTTGTAATTTCAACAAAGCTTGAATTATTTTCAACTGAAAATGAGCAAACAATAACAAAATTTACCTATTGTAAGTAAATGCAAGACATGTTTGTGACCTTTGACCCTATGACCTCAGAAGCTTAACAGTTTGATAGCTTTCATCGATGTTAAAAACATTCCAATATATATATTTGTATACAAAATTTCTAATGTTTTCAAGACAATTCACCATTTCAGTAAATAAAGTAATCTACCTTCTTCATGAGAAAAGGGCTATGACTCCAGTAAACATTGAATGAACATAATGGTGATCTGTCAACACAAGTTCTTTTAGGTTTAACATTTGTGCCAAATTAACTAAAAATCCAAGTAAAATCAAAGGAGTTTGGCAGGTACAAATTTGTGTCTAATATATGCAAACAGGCAAATTGAGTGATTTCAGCATATCCTACTCAACTTTGTTGCAGGAGGTAAGATGAGAGATTGGTTATTCTGAACAGTTTCAAAATCAAAAGAGCACATTTACTAAGGTCCACCAAGAACCTACAAGTGTAATCTGAGAAAGAGCCAAAAATAAGTCCAAAAATAGGACAAAGCACAACTAGGGACAAAGATATCATATGAGAACAATCGAACCAGTACTTGAAAAAAAGGGATCATAATCTAACTATCAAACTCCAAAGACACCTTTCGGCCATAATGTTTTTGGAATAAGTTTGAAAAACTGGACAATGCACAACTATGAAACTGAATATGAAATTTGAGGGATCCATTCAGTACTTATTAAGAATAGCTTTTAACAACTATTAAAGTTATATACAAGATGGCTGCCTCTCAGCCATTTTGTTCATCTCACTAGATCTGTCCAAAAAAGGACCATACATAACTAAGCATGAAGGGAAACCTATACATATGATGAAATTTGAGATTGATCCATTCAGTACTTCTCAAGAAATTGCGACAAACTATTACTGTAAAATCCTAGATGGCCATCTGTCGGCCATATTGTTTATCAGATATGCCAGAAAATCTATCATGTTCAAATAAGCACTAAGGGAAAGCCATATATGAAATTTGAGAATCCATCAAGTACTTTTCAAGGAATAGCGACTTGATTAAGAAAGGACATACAACAGTTTGACCTCAGATGATGTTGGGCTATAAAGGAAATAACTTTCTCTCATATCTCGCCATGTTTGATAGAGGTTGCCCATGTAAGAAAGCTATGTAAGAAAAATCTATCTTACATAGCATTTCACGCGACGTGATGTCACAATGGCTCAACAATGACATGACGTCACGAATACGGTAAACTCTGATGCCGGAAAGAGAAAACGCAGCGTGATAAAATTTAAACCATTCACAAAATTTTAACCATAAACACCAGGAAGAGGAGATTAATTTTTCTGCGCAAACATTGTTTGCAAATATAGGGTATGCTTAAACTCGCTGTCTAATTCGTTTTCGTCTCAAGGAAAAAGTTAAAATTTCAAAATGGTAGCCTGTTTAAACATATTTTCATGGTTTTTGAGCTTATTCAGGTAGTTGATATGAGAGAAAAAGACTCTTTCATAATGTGTGTATGTAGGATAGGGATATTCCACCCTCAGGATCACAAAATGTGGTAAAACCCTCGGCAAGCCTCGGGTTTCACCACATTTTGTGACCCCTCGCTTGGAATATCCCTATCCTACATACACGCATATGAGTCTTATATGGTTGTTAGCTGATATACTATGGTGCTGGTGATTAAGTTATTACATACCTGAGGATCTGCAGGCCAAATGTCAAGGAAGCCACCATACTTGTTGCCTTTCCTGCTATTCCTTCTCTGTTTCTCCTTAGTCAGTTCTAATGATCTGTGAGAGTCAGTCCATTCATCTTCAAATGCATCAAGACTTTCAAACGAATCTACAAAAAAATGCCAAAAATGTATCTTCTATTCCATAATAAGATATTAAACCACAATATGCTGTCAACAAGTTTTGGTACCAAATGTATTGGATTTCATTCCAAAAAAAGGTTCCACTTCACCTTGAAAAGCCAATAATTAATGACCAGACAACATTATCAACTGGATTCAAATTCAACACTTAATACAATTTTTCCCTGTCCTCATCAGAATTTTCTTGTCCAAATGCCAATCTAAGTCAAATGGTCAAAGGTCTGGTGTAGGTTATAAAACTATGAATCATTTCACTAGTCTTGATTTGTTCGAAGTTAATATTTCTTTTAAACTAAACAGAATCAATGCAATATTGGTTAACTTTAAGATTGGCAATCACCATGTCCAGTCCAAGGTCTTTTATAGTCACAGTGATTTCATATACAAAACAATTAATTGAAACTGATTAATATTTATAACTAAAAGATATTATAAAATGCTTAAAGGATTTGTGCAACGAAAAATGAAAATTTTATATTTGGTTAAAGTAGTATTGTAAAACCATGATAACATGCCCTGACGATCGCGCGGGGTCTGGTTTTCTTGCATTGACACGAAATTCGGGTCATACGCCTTGGACCTCTCAAGCGAAACTAGAGATAATGAGTTCGTTGGTCACGTGATCGCGTGACGTCATCTTAGTACAACGACTCCCCAATCCTACCTTACCGGCTTACATTCTTGTATTAGGTCCGCTGATTATCGACCTAAAATACTGTAATTTTGGCAACATTCAGCATGCCAGATACATATAGTGATGTAGTTGGTAACATTAGAGTTTGCCTTGATATTTTATCCACATAAAAAAATTGTCACAACGCATATGTTACTCCGACTCAAAAACGGGAAATACAATCTAACTATCTAAAAATGCTATTGTAAATTCTACATGTATTCGGTTTAAATACCAAAATAACGAAATCAGAACCCAATAAATATACATTATACATCATGTTTATATTAACACAATACAATTATGACAGGAAATTAACAACATGTATAATAATATGTATCATGTCTTTTTACGGAATTAAATTACAAGGTTTGGATCACCATAGATAAATGCTAATACAAAAGTTCTTATTTTCATTTATTTTACGTCAGCTCAGAAATGCAAACAATTTTAAGATGTGATTATTTTATTTGTGGTATGGAACATTCCCATCTTAGATTTGCCTCAGAAAAACCGGACTTTCGATAGTATTCCCGTATCGATCTCTGCGTGGGATAATTTGAGAATTTGAAGAAGGAAATATTGCTTCTTTATTAAGTTCCATGTCGGTGACAGTTTTTACCTATCCATCGCAACGATTGCACTTGCGAAGTTTTTTTTTCTTATTCATATTTTTCCAGTGAATACAAAATATATGTTTAGTGGGCGAAATAATGTACATCGCAATGTACATTTAATTATTATCTGAGATAATTTGACAGGGTGTCAATCTATTGTATATACCTTTCCTAATGTGTTAATTGACCAGATGTATAAGATTATAGTTGCATGTACCGATCGTCTTTTTTACATCTACCGGCCGCCGCGCGTCCCTTTGATATCTCAGGTAAGTCATTTCACACCTGTGATGACCTGAGGGGTTATTTGCATGGCTTATTTGCAAATTAGGTAACTAGCAAAGATGAAGCTGAAGAATTTATTTAATATCTAATATGAAGAAAATGTTTATTACTGTAACTCGGATATAGACACCCTGGATCGACCCTCCACCACAAAAAAATAAATAAAAAATTTCCTTAAAAGTTATTATTCGGTTATTTGCTTTATACGTCTCTGCTTTCTATAACCCACATATAAACATACAACCACGGACCTAGATAGCAAAATCTTATCCAATTCCGTGATATATTTGAACACTAAAAAAAACTAGATGAAATAATGTTGGATTTACATTTTATCCTATTTTCGGAATCTTCTACATGGAATTTTCAATACACAGAGTACAAGTACAAATTAGGCCCCACTTACATACTATTTTACACGTACCGTAAAATGCTAAAATAATTTGGAGATAAACTTTAATTCTGGTTTTTTCCGTCAAGTTGGTATAAATATAAAGTTGGTTGCCTGGTGTACGTGTATCATTTTTATGACTCTGGTACGGGTTTCGTCGTCCTGACTGATGTCAGTATATATAGCAGTATAAAGGTAAAATGTTACCATCTACCTGTCTTATCAAGGTGAATTCACTGACCAATCAATTAATTAGTGTCACGCTCGTGTTAGATAACTAATCCCCTGTGAATGGCACGCCCGTGATTTGTAATGTTTCGACAGGGTGTCGATCTCTTGACTACTATATTCTTCGGGATGACGAACGAAATTGGCATTCAAATGTCCCACAAAACACCATTTTGGCCAATACAAGTTAAAAGTATACATGGACTTTCGTTTTAAAAAGTATATTGTAGGTAATGTATGTATCAGTATGTAACTATCACAACACTATTTGCTGTTATACAAGTTATACATATACAAGGTTTATGTAAGCAAACAGTGTAATATGGCGAAAGCTTGATTTTCCCGGACTAAGATGACGTCACAGGGGGAGTGGCCTCGTTCTGGGTCACAAAATATGCATAATTTAGAGGTTGGTGAAAATGACCTAATAATCGTGTCACCACAAAGTAACCAGACCACGCTTGCTAGATTGGGTGTTCGAAAATGGTTTTAACACATGACTTTTACTAAATATAAAATTTTCATTTTTCGTTGCACAAAATCCTTTAAGTAGAAAAAGACAATAAATATTAGTAAATCAAAGAACAGTTACAGTATACTATTTCCAGTAAGATACATGTATCCTAGAATGATCTTTGAGCCCACCATCAAATCTACAAAAATTACTTTAACCTATCGGTTTACATTTTCCTTTCGGTCATGTTCTATATCACCCAGTTCTATGTAACTTGCTAGAATCTTGACAAACATTCACTATTGCAACCTATTTGCCACTTGGTTTTCCAATGTCTCAATAGTAAACTTTGCAAATGAAATTTGAAAAGAATATCCATCATATGAACTTGTTCTATGGTTCTGTGAGAGCTTCATTACATCATTATGAATGAGATCAAAGAACAAAAAATAAAACAACTAAAGATTGCACCTGTTGTTTAACAAGGAAAACCTAAATTTGACATTATCTTAGAAGATTGTAAATGTTTTACATTTTTGTACTATCTTTTAAACATGTTTTTCTGACCAGCTTTAAATGTACTTGAGCTTTCATTCATAGGATAAATTACATACCCCTGCTTGACCCTGAAGATGGTGTAATTCTATACATAAGTTTACAACATTAATTGACTTTGACTAAGAGGTCAACTTAAAGAAATGGGAACTCGTCCAGGATATTTGGCTTTCTAATTTTACCAAAAAAAAGAAGCTATATCTCCCTTATTACAAAGGCATGACATTCGTTTGTTCAAATTTATTAAGTATACAATTAATATGTTGATGTGAATCGTAAAACATCTTTAAAGTTCATTCATGTTTTAAAACAACAATTAAACTGTCCGATCATGTTGTGATCTGAAGATTTGTGTAAGCATTGATCTGAAGTTTAAAATAAGTGTATGTGTGGGGAAGAGGTGTCCAGTCTGAGCTATAACACTGGGCTTCATAGTTACTAATCATGATGTACAAAATTAGCAAAGGGATCGGTTGACAAGTTTTGGAGATACCCAGACAAATAACAGTTTACAATGAGTAGGTCTGACTAACGAACGAACAATGCCATACTATTTTACAATAACATCCCATCAGATTTGACAGACATATAAAAGGATTAAAATCTGCAAATTGGACACTCAGGAAAAGTTTCATCAAAATATTCCTGTTCGTGAAGAAACTGATCTCCAGACAAGTTATTCTAAACTCTCTTATTTTTTTTTATATCTATTATTGAAAGCTGAAATAAAAATGCTGTGCACAATTACAGTAAATAATATTTCTGCGATTCTTTTTGAGATATCTGATTTTGCAAGAATGGATAGATTGACAGACCAATGACAAGTTGAACTTATTAAATTACCTGATATTTTCAAGATTTCAACATCATGTTGCTTTCCCTTGTACATCATAGAGGTTCTTGAAGCAATGTTAAGAACTTCAGAACTGGCTCCAGTCAGCAATCTTTTTGTTGTTATCAACGTGCAACCATCATAATCAAAAAGTACAAGTACATATGAGGCCATATGTTCCATATTACCTGAAAAAAAAGAATGATAAATAAGTTTCAAAAATAAAACTACTTTCTTGCTGTTTTAGCTATATAGAGCTATCCGTTGTATTTTAAGATGATAAAACCTTGAGTAAACAAATGTGAAAGGGCTAAAATATATCATTCACCATTTTTGGGCTAATTTTCTATTTTCTATGCAATATTTTCTTCAACATTTATCTGAAATCTGAAAAGACCGGGATTATTCATGGTCTGTCTTAGGGGCCAATGCCATGATGCGTTAATACACATGTACATGTATAGACCTAGTACTCAGGGTTTTCCCTGGGACCCTCAAATTTAATCAATTTAGGAGTCCTGGGACTCCCATCACAAATAATATAAAAGAAAACGTCATCAATTTTGGGAGGCCTTTGACAATTTTAGGAATCAAAATACAAGTTTTTGTGCGTCAGGGAAAACCCTGGTACTAATATCAATACCCGGCCTCCTATGGCTCTGTCCCGACTGGGTATTAATCCATGCCTCGAAATAGAGCAAGCCCGGTGCGATTCACACCGGGGCGATTTTTGCATCACTTTTCGGCCGATTTGTTCTCATCGAATAATAAACTTAAAAATTATGAACCATTTCCGTCAACTTCTAATTAAAATCCATCTTAAATGTCGTTAAATATCAAGTTTACGTAACGAAGCATAAAATGAAATGAGTAGCGGCATCCATGATTAAGACTTCAGTAAATTTCTTGGTTTCTTTTCTGAAGAGTTCCTTTAAATTTGCGAATGGGCGCGCGCGTGCGGACCAAATAAGGAAATCGTAGTAAGCCGTAGTAACTCCATATTTGGCCATACAGGCCATAGGCCTATATAATCAAAGTACTGAAACGCTAAAACTTCAAACAATAATTTGTATATTTCGACAGCTATTAAAGTGTTTTTGTTGTAGGGTTACTAAGTTTCGATATCAGAAAGTTTCAGAATAAGGATTAAGTAAGTATTTAGAGTAAGCCCAATAACACACAAGTTGTTTAGATTGACGAGTTGTATTTCAAGCTACATGTACAATTTAGTGCAGTGCTTTAAAGGCCCCATATACGTAACTTCAGCAATTTTTTTCGAGATTTTGAAAATTTACGAAAAAAAGTCGAGTTGACAACTATGCAAATATATGTCTAAAACGAAGTAAATCTGTGCGGAAACTAACAAAAAATTCTTGACAGAAAATTCCAAAGAATTGAAAATAATTCAGGTGTGGCTCATTTCAACAACAAGACGAAGTTAGAAGACAGTTCAAAATGGACGGGTGTTTACAAATACAGAGTTTCAACTGCTGCTGTACCGGTAACCGCATAAGAATTCATCTTGAATATTGTTGGTTTAAGTTAATCTTAATAAAATCTATAAATATAATAAGTTCTTTGGCTTGATTTTCTCTTCAAGTTTTGCCCAAAGTTACGTTTATTGGGCCTTTAACAATTTAACTGAAGTATCAATTTTCATTACAAATGAATATTGATCCATGTATAGGGAACCATATGTGTTTATTTTAATATATGCACTGAAATAAACGGTATTAGTGTGTTAGACACAAAATAAAACAAAGGCAAAAAATCATACCCAAGATCCAGATGGAAATGCAAGATGACGATTAATTGCGGGAGCATTGGCAGAGACATATACATTAACAAATGTACTAGTTTGTTTCGATAATAAAATAGATGTTATTGCTAGGTAATAAAAGTTTGCATTATGACGTAGACATATCATAGCAACCTAAAAGTATGATTAATGAGTAGCAGGTTTTAAGTGTACATAGGATTTAGGTCGTCTTCTAGCTTCGAGCTTGAGGAAATTTCCCTAAATTTTATTTACAATATCAAAAGGAATGGACAACAGTCTTAAAGCCTATATAAGTCCTATTACGATATCTTTACCAAGCTGGAGAAAAATAATGGGATGCAAATATGTCATATTCACTTACATCTCTAGGCCTAATTATCAATTATCAAGTTCATATACAAAGCAATGAAAATTACATACATGTATGTTGGCCGTGACCTATGTATATAGGGCCGCACAGAATTACGGGAATTTACACGATAAAAGTTTTTGCATACCAGAGAAAATATAAGTGTTATTTCTACTTAATAACTTATATTGTGTCAATTGTTATGTACACTATACAGGTTTTGATAAAGTTTCATTAAAACAAAAATGTGAACCTTCAGTGTATAGTGATATGTGAAGCACAGAGAACGTAATTATAAAACCACGAGCTTTTTGTTCGCCATAAAAAAATATAAGTGTTATTTTCAATAAATCAAATGTTTTGCCAATTCATATGTACACGTACATTCTGCTGGTTCTGATAATGTCTCATTAAAAGTGTATACTCATTACAATATTAAGTAAGAAAATCGATCAAGTTTGTTCATTCAGTATATACCACGGACTTCGATTATCCAAGTCCGTGGTATATTCATTGTATACAGGGTGTCTCAAAATACATGTCCCGACTTTAAACTGTAATAATTTACTCTACCGGATAGGTACATGTGTAAAACCGATATTGGCTGAAAGCTATTGAAAATAAAATTATGCTGATACATAATAAGCAAAGGAAAGAATTATTGATAGTGAAAAGTTTCAGACATCCATGCTTTTCATATTTAGCTATTATTCTGTAAATTTGCTTCCTGCATATTGGTTTTAAATCTGGATGATGTTTTCTCAATAATGATTGCACTGTAGTTGGCGATTTACCATTTCCATAATAAAGTGCAACTACCTGCTTTGAAACCTCCATTTTGGAATCAATTCTACAATTTTACTAATTTTTTAATGACATTATCTGTTTCAATTATGACGTCATCACAAAAAAATGATGTTGTCATCAAAATGCGTGCGTCTCGTTAATTGAATTCTATTCATTTGGGCTTTAGCATATACTTTAAATTTTAAAGATATGAGCTATATTCATATTTGTGTATACGAAATCAAAGTCGGGACATGTATTTTGAGACACCCTGTATATCACAACGTTAGTGACGATCAGGGGGAGTAGCTCGTAAATAACATTATCATATCCAGAGGGCGGATTTACACTGTAATTATGAATTAATATTTCCGACTGACAAATTGGTCAAGTATTTTTGTACAAGGTAATATTACATTGAAATCCAAATCAGGGTCGTTGGCTATGGCGCGATTATATAATCAAAGTTTAACATAGCAAACTACACCATGCCAGTACATTCCACGATCGAGGTATAGGCCTATAACACGAATGCATGTATGCACGCGAGAGGTCAATCACGCGAGAGGTCAACCAGGGGCAGAAACGTAATATTTAAATGAGCCGTGGGAGTGAAAAATTGATTTCTTTGTTACAAATAGCATATAGATTATTAAAGTCATCATAATTATAAACAATACCATGGGAACATCATTTCCTGTTAGGTTTAGGCTTTCAAATAGTTCAGATATCATGCGATTGGTAGCAATTCAAGATTTTCTGGAGCGGGAGGGGAAAAAATGACATGGGTCAAAGGTCACAGAATAGTGGCAGCAATAGACGCAAAAACTACTTGTCGTTTTAGCGCTAAAAACGAGATTTGAGATAACATCACATGTTAACTGTCATGGCGGAAGTTTCTTGTGTTTGTCAAGATGGACATTTCTGGTTCTGCTAATTTTTGTGAATTGTTTTTTTTTTATCATGGTAAACAATCGGTATTTCAGCATCCCTGCATTATTTTAACAACATTATGCTCACATGAGGTGGTAATTAAATGAAATCTTACAGACTGAACATTTTTGATTTTGCTCCAATACACCAGGCATGGGACCGCTTCGTAGATCTTACGACGCAATATGTTTCGAAGAGCTATGTTATCGCAACTAACGACGCAATATAAAAAGGAGCTAGTATAGTCTATAGACCTATGGCAAAAATGCCTATATATTGTCAATATGTGTGAGTATTTACAGAAAAAAAAACGTCCCTGGTATTTATCACTTCCACATTTGGTACAATTTTGACAGTTTTTCAGTGATATTTACAAATTCAGATATTGTACATTGAATGTTTCTTTATATGTTGATTCATTTTCAGAAAAATTATCATCCTATGTGACTTCATTTTGAAAACACAAAGCAGAGCGAAAACGGATATATTTGGTCCTTTTTTAGCCGTGATTAGTACCCACAATGGTACACCGTATCATAGACTATGGTATTTGTTCTTATTTTGACTAATGGATGTACCTATTGTAACAAAATTAGTTATTTTATAAATGCCATACTGGACTACAGCTATACATACCCATTTTGATATTATACGGACCAGAACTCAATATTTAGACATGCTTAAAATTACCCCCTACAAAATTCTCCAAAATTTCGTCGACGCTCGTCGTTTTTACTGGTTTTCTGGTAGTTTTACTTTTGATGTCATCGTGAAGTTGTTAATTGTTACAGAAAAACAAAATTATTGGGTGATAATGCTGACAAATATCAATTTTGTTATACTATCCAGGAATTTGTCCTGAAATATTATTTTCAAAAACGTTTCTAATCATTTTCTGACCGTGTACCAAATGGGGTAGCGTACCAATATGTGGTAGCGTGGTTACATGTCCCTGGGTAGACCAGCTGCTTCTTATGTCAGGCCTAGATTGGAGAACCATTGACAAACCTGTGTGACCACGGATAATTTCGATCATGTCTAAGTATCCCGGAATTTCTACTTTAAGACCGACACCGTTTGCTTCTACAGCCAATACCAAGATTCCTCAGGACATGTATGTCGGATAATTTTACGCCTCTGATTGTTGGCCTAAATCATTAATCAAACTTGGGCGAATCGAACTATTTTCTGGCGCTAAGATGATTTTCTTGTCGGATGCAATCTGGGTCAAACAGGCTCTTGAATAAGTGTAATCAACACGGTAACATTAATTAGGCCTTTTTAGATTAGGCCTGTATAATCAGTGTTGTATATGTCCCTGATAAAATTATAGGAAAATAAACATGCATGATTGCATCAAAAGATATACCTAATTTGTGAAATTGTCGATTTCGGGCCATGGTAACTACTGACTCGATGCATTTTAATGTGTTTTTTTTTATATTCATTTTTATGATATTTCAAGGTCTCGCTTCGGTGATCGCTATTTCCGGAATCTATACATCTATACTGTGCCGTTTGACCACAGTGGTGATGTTTTACCACGGACTATGTATGTATAACTCTGTGTGTGTATGGGGGGGGGGGGGGGGGGGGGGGGGGGGGGTCCTAATAATATTTTCATGTAAGTATATGATTTTGAAACTGATTTTATTATAAACGGTATTAAGCCATATGAATTAAAGTTAAGTATTAAAATTGTCATCTATGAAATTTATAATAGGTATCTTATCTAAGTTCAAACATTTTCGTGGATTTAGATATTATATATAGAAATGTATCTGAGTGCGTATTCGAACTTCCACTGACTTTCTTGTTCTGGTCACATTAAGCGTTGCCTTCCCGGAGGCGTGTTGGGGTGGGGGTACATAATGTATCATTAAAATGAAAGGTAACTGTAACTGTGGAATTTAACGCCTTGTTTTACCGAAGAAAAGCCCAATAATGGATAACAGATCTGATTATTCTGGCCGTAAATTGAGGCCTTCGTTTGACCCAGGGCATATTTGTATACACATTGCGTCCTTGGTTTGACAAATGGGCAGCATGGAGTTGTGTGGGACTATGTTTTTAATGAGTCAAACCAGCAAAATTAATATTTCTCTCTTTGAATATATGATATTATAATTCGCTTTTGAAAAATACACTTTCTTTCAATGAATAGTTTTCGATAGTTCCCCGGTAAAATGTAATTAAACTACCACTATATACTCACATATAATGAGAATGATTTAAAAATTATATATTCATATCTTTTGCTTATTTACAGGATGTCAAACTGTTCAAAAATATTTTTGATAATATTAGCGCATATGTTTGTGTTTGGAAGACAATTATTTCCGAACATATAAGTTTTGGAGAAAATGATACATTTTTTTTATTCTCAGAAATTAATTTATTCGGAAGGTATGGGGGGTGGATATGCGGTTACCAAGCAAACGAAAGCCGTGATGGTTTTGGAGTGAAGTAGAACTAGCTCAGACGTTACGTCACGTTACGGTACGTAAATATACTACAGATGGAGAAATTATCTAGTTAAGTCCGTCGTTATGCTTGCAAAATTATGGTGATGGCTGATCTTGATGAATATCAGGTAATTAAGTGTGACAAAATTCTTAGCTTGTATTCCACATGAAAACCCCGTGCACTGTCTAGTTGATATATAAAAAAAACGAATTATGAATCACTGCATGTCCTATTATATAAGTGAAGGACAAGACGTAAAAAGTTCTACTTACCAGATTCTGATGTGTGTTTTCTTTTCATCCGGGTAAGCGTTGTCATTTTGTAACTCGAGGGCGTTTCCGTGTTTTTCTTCGTTCAAGTGGGTGTTCTTTCGTCGTCAATGGGTCAAAAATGCTAATCTCTTACGCTTACACTCACCTATAGCAATGATCGATTTACTCTCATAACCAATCATATTGCATAACGCATCGCTCTGGTGAACGCCCACTGAGTGTTTCATTGGTCAAATACAACATGGGCGAGGCTTTTCACACATCAGCACACACATAGATGATGCATGCACAGGGAAAATAAAATAAACCATTATGCATAGAATTTTGTTAGTTAAAAAATGATTTTATTCCAACGCATTTCTGTCGGATTTTCCAGTGGGAAAATATTGTAAGCAAAAACGTTTCAGTTTAAAACGGTATTTATTCACCAAGCTTACTGTTTATATGAATTCTTCTGCTGGAGATGCTACATGTATTTTTTAGATAAATAAACGGAATAGGGAGGCATGGAGTTAGCATAACAATGATCGCTATATATACAAATTGTAAGCCCTGTTGGACCAGTGTATTTTGTTTTATAAAATAATGTCGGACCACAAGTGTTCGTTTATAATATGTTTTTTACATGTTCTATATATTGCTTATAATGGTCAAAGTACACATATTCATACTTGTGAGCCGTGAGTTGCCTACACCAAATAAACAATACCAGAGTGGTATATCTAAGTAATACCAGTATGGTATATCTAAGTAATACCAGTATGGTATATCTAAGTAATACCAGTATGGTATATCTAAGTAATACCAGTATGGTATATCTAAGTAATACCAGAGTTGTAAAACTAAGTAATACCAGAGTTGTAAAACTAAGTAATACCAGAGTGGTAAATCGAAGTAATACCAGAGTTTTTGCAAGCCAAGGGTGTACAATACGCTACTCTCCAGTGAAAAGCGAGTAGCGAATTGTACACCCTTGGCTTGGGATGTTGACCATGGCGATATTACATGACGACCGATTTAATAACAAGAAGTAACGAAATTCAAATACTTGCAAAATGACGTTGCTTTTTTGTTTGTTTATTTTATTGTGATTTGACCGATTTTCATATTGAAAATTGGTTCTAACTGTAGAGAGAAGGTGTGTTTTATATATAGGATTCACACAAAAAAAGTCTGCTGAATAATTGGTTGGTTTTGTCATAGGGAAATGTGGATTAGTTGCGGCTAATTTTGGGTCTATAGTAAGTGTGTGGTTGGGGGTGTTAGACCAGGTTTTCAATAACAATGGCTCCAAGCCATTATAAATGACCATTCAGGAGACAGGAGAGGGGGGGGGGGGTGTTTAAGGAGACATTGTTTTCGAGAATTGAACGTTACCCTCTCAAAAGTTGAAAACTACACCTCATTTAAGGTCCAAAACTAACTGTAGCAAATTATCATGTCCCTGTGGGTTTTGTGTGAATACCAAGTAGCTCGGTAAAGTGAGTAAAAACGGTAGTAAAGTATGACGTGAAGGAATAAAAAGGGGAGACACAGTAGAGAAAAGACCGTATATCCTTTGTATCAACATGTTGATAGTAGTGTTATTTGAATCTAACACAAGTCGTATAACAGCACTCCTGTGCTGAAAACGGAAAATTCAGGCGCCAGCAGCAACACCAACCCCTTCTTATATACAAAGACTTATTCCGTGGTAATACATATATCGGAATTCCTTATCACAGATAAAAAATAACTATATCCTCTTTGTCGACGTTACAATTCTTAATTTCTGTTTTTTTCGAGCAAAACTGAAACGGGTCTATTATGAAGAGCTTATGACGCACGGAATATTATTGAAATGAGATAATACAACATGTATATATTCAATGATAGAACGAAATCTCATTATGTTGTAGTTTGTTGGTGTTACTTATTTTGATAGAAGCGACGCACCCTTCGAACAATAATAAAACATGAAAATGTATGATAATTTTATTAAATCCATCTCATATCGATACATCGTGAAACTGAACTACAGTGTAACTTGCATTAAAACATTTTATCACATATTGATAATGCGTCACTGTGCCCAATTTTTTTGTATTTTTGGCATTGATGTTTATTTTTCTTTTCCCTTTCTCTTGGTCATATTTTTGTTATTATTTTATTGTCATTTTTTTTAATGACATACCGGTCCAGTTGTTAATTTGGAGTCATCTTGATAATATTTTGAAAAAGATATTGGCAAAATGAAATGTGAATACGTTCCGCTTTGTAGATCTAGATGACCATGGTGATAATTTGGTTGTGTATGCCAGGTGTGTGACACGTACCCCCCGGGGGCATTACTTGTAATACTTGTGAGACTGACCACCAGTCACCGTCTCTACTTCTTTGTCTTGTCTGTCAGGGAAGCCATACTAATGTACGTACCCTCATTATCAAATGTCCTTACCTGTTAACTAAATAAGTTTCTAGTTAGTGCAATTCGTATGGTTTGTTCTCCTTTCTTCCACTTTTTGGGGATCAAAAGAATTATATAAACACTTGAGAGCAATGGCACACCAATTAAAGTCTGTTCTGGGAAAGTGCATATGTACAGGTAGATATTTACCTGTATTTTCACAGGGACGTATATGTGCAGTTTCAAAAAGTCAAACTACATGTAATATATAAATCACAACATATTCTTTTCTTTTTAAATGTAATAATAATATACTCAAGATTCCATTAACACAGTTCAAGTAAAAACATCAAAATTTATAATTCTAAGGCTTTAATTACTGTTATTATTCTATTTTTTTCTCATCCTAATTAAAGGTAAACGACCCAATTCAATATGTACCTTCTTGCTATTGACAGATTTCGTCACTTCCAATAGTTTCTTGAAAAAACTCTAAGATGCACTTGTTCAATATCTGCAGCTTTGTGTATAACGCATAGAAAAGTATACTTCCTGCATGTGTATCGAAAAGGTGGAGCATATATGTATGTGGTTAAATGCTGAACACTTCAAAAACAGTGCAAACAAATAAGCTTTCGCCCTTGTACAGTTAGTTGCTTTTGAAGAAAACTGAACTTATTGTTGTAATTTAAAATAAATGATGCTAAAAATGTTCGTGTGCAAGTGTTCCACTTTCCTCTTTAGTTACCTTTGTGCTAACTTCAATGTTAGATTATGATCAACTACAAAAAATGTATAAATACCAGCGATACCAGCCATGTTGATAAGGCTTATCCGATAGAAAACGTTAAATTTACAAATTATATTATATTAAATATAGAGATATAAAAACATATATAGATATAAAAACCGGTAAGAAAATCAGAGGGTACAAACAGAAATAATTAACACATGCATCTTATAGTTAACATAAAAGGACGAAATAAGTCATTTGTTTGTTATGGAGTGTAGTATGTTTCATACTCAGTCTGAATGTTTTTTTAATGTCATTACGTCAATTTAATTACTAATTCATTAGATTTAGGCCTGTGTCATAGCCTAGCTATGAGGCCTGTGTCAAAGCCTAACTATTTCGCGCAAATCGGAGATAATAGCCAAGATATATGTATATGTGTAGACTATAACGGCGTATATATATGCCGTTAGTCTACGCCACTTTATCTGTAACATGACTGTATCACATGATTGTTCGGGTTAGGGAATAACCTAGATTGGTGCTTTTATACCGGTAGTAACCACAGGGGCTAGGCTATTCGAGAAAGGTAAAAAAAATCTGACAATCATTTCATAGTGACATAGGTCCGTGCATAGCCCTTGTGGTGTTTTTCCTTTGACGTAAGAATGGGTTTTTTTGTTGACATTTTCAATTGTTTCAAGATTCAAATATTATTTTCACTGTTTTTACAGGCGTGCAGTATAGTCTCAGTCATGAATTATGGTGCGTTAATCATGTACAGCTGTAATCACATCTCAGCATATTGTCGGACATTACGTTATCGACGACATGGTGTTTCCGACGCCTTTGCCATCTTGTAAATATCTCGTAAACTCTCACGTGTTTCCTCACCAGGTGTCGTCTACCTTATGCCCACACAACAAGAAACGCTTTGATCAAGAAAAGTAGACTTTGCGTTTCAAACGAGCAGTTTTATGTGCTTCAATTGATAAGATTTCGTTTTAGCTGAATCGATATGTAGAGCATCGGGCTGGAGAGCCGATGGTCGGGGGTTCGAGCCCATCGACGGCACTATTTTTATCTTTTTTCCTCGTCGTATTACATATATACTTACGTACAAGTATGCCCATTTAAATACATCTTTAAAAACCTACCTGCAGCGTTCAGAGCCCCAGTGAAATTTCCAAAGCTCAGTTAACATAGTGCCAGATGTCCCGAGTCTGATCATGTGATTTTTAGCGACATACATGTATCAATGAATTTTGCAATTTAAGTAACGCGAAATGTTTGTTGTGCTATGAATAAAACGCTATGAAAGGCATCGTTTACATTTTACTTTCTCATAAAAAGGGAACTAATATGGTTGTTTTCAGACCCAGTGAATGCTATGGTATACGATTTCCATAAACAGAATGTAATGACAGACAATGCAGTGTTTAAAACATACATTTATACAACAAAATGTCGACTTTTACAAGTTCTGATATCACTACCGTTGGCAAATATAACACTCGCTATTTATATCGAAATGTGACATTTTCTAAAGGATAATTATTTAAAACTTAAATGTTGGTTTTTTGAAAATGTTCCTCTGCTACAAAATTCGACTGGTGTGGTCTTCAATGTTTATAAAACGCTAGTGAGCACTACTGTCGATAACACTATATAGTGCCATGGCGAGTAGCAGTAGGAAAGTGCCGACATTGTAATGAGTAAATAACGAATTGACAATTGTACAGGTAAGATAAAAGATAGACTATTGTATAAATAATATTGGGATATTTTATTCACAATTGTTTCTTTTGTTATTTGCGATGGCTGATTACCCCGTCGAAAACCAGATGTTCAACGGTACAGTAGATCTATCAGATCAGCACTATTTAAACAACACGGCTTTAAGTTACGGATTAAAATTTAGTTCTGGATGGCTCCTTATACTGGATGGCACTAGGTCTGTTAGTTCTACTAGACATTTGTTCGTTTTCCTTCAGATTTTATTACCGACGCTTAGACACGAACGCATGAATTCACGGAATCAAATTATAATGCATGTGTAGATAGTACTAATACTAAACATTAATACCCGGCCTCCTATGGATCGTCGTTTATGAGTACGCTATCGCAGCTACAAGCTAGATAGCCTAAAACTATTTCATAATTATACACAGAAATGCATGCACACTTGATCGGGAAGTTTCGGTTTTACAGACGAAAACACTGTACCGCTCGTTCCGTTCGGGACGCTGCAAAGTTCGTTCGTTCGTTCGATACGCGAGATGGAACTTATCGTGCGGTAGCGGCCGGCCAGCTTATCGGCCGGTAGCGGCCGACCAGCGTATCGGCCGGTAGCGGCCGACCAGCTTATCGGCCGGTAGCGGCCGGCCCAGGTTATCGGCCGGCCCTGGTTATCGGCCGGTAGCGGCCGGCCCAGGGTATCAGCCGCTAGCGTTCGTTCCGTTCGGGAAGCGGCCGTATTAGCTGCGTGGGTCCAATAGGTAATTCCGTGCGGCTCGCGTTCGTTCTCCGGTCGTGCAGCGGTAAGCCTCCGTTCGGGAAGCGTCCGTCCTCCGTTCGTCTCACAAAAAGTGGATACTTAGCCGTAATTCTAGCTGTATAATATGATCCGAGTTCGGCAGCTGGTGTTGACAGCAATCTCACCGACATTAACAGCCGCTCGCTGGTTGCTGGGACATTGCAAGTCCATAACATGAGAATGTTCAGTTACGAGAAGCTGGTGTCCAGCTGTGGCCAAACTGGGCTGACGAGTGTGGTCAGTGATAACCAGTTCTCCATGCTGCTCGTTCAGTTCTTCATAGATTTTATCTGAAGGATGATTCAAGACTAACGCAGAATTTGTATGATTTAGCTGAGTTGATGCATTTACTCCATCAAAATATTGCGCATGGTTAAGGCGAGATTCTTGAGAGAAAATTGGTTGATTTGAAATAACTAACAGATGATAAGATCTTTCGCCTCTATGTGATATATTATCCCGAGTATCTCCGTTGATTTCCGCTTCCCGATTATCCTCTATTCCCTCTATGTTTTCAGGGTTGGTATCCAGATTGGAACCACGGCAGCTACGAACGACAAAGTGTGATATTACTATATCAAGAAGCTTGCTGGCATTTGACAAAACGAAACTCTCTTTGTTATCAAATTCTGTTTTAAAACTAGTCTTCTTCAAGGTTCTGTTGAACTTCAGTTGTTCTTTAAACAAATAATTCTCAGTGGAATGAACAGAGCTTTCTGGTATCGTTGGTATTATTATTGTTCCTGCAATAAATAATGAACTGTGTTAGCCATGGTGCAATGTTCAACAAAATATCTTAAACATATTGTGTTGCTAGACGGAAATCTCCTATTACACACGACAGGTTCATCCATTGTCAGTGTAATGTGCCCGTGTGGGCGCACTGCCAGTGGCCTTCGACATTATACGTCAGTGTTCAAAACATTTGGTAGCACTTTCAGCGCTGTTTTACCAATATATTGTCTGACACAAATTAGGTACTCACTCAAGCGGTAGATCTTTTGATTATCTCGAGAAGCGGTTTCTAATTGGCGGTTATCCAAGATCGGGTACCTGATACAGGTTGATTACGTCAAGGTTCAATGTATTTTTATAGAGGTATTTATATTTTCAATGTAAATATAAAGGGGTAGTATAGTTATTAGAAGTAATTTTCAAGCGATCCTAGTGTCATCAGATATTTTCTAATCACATTTTACCAAATACAATTTGTCTCGGGTATTTATGCATATAAAGGTTACTGTACATCTAAAGATAAACGCAAATCGTGAACATTCAATTTTACTTCGCAAGTGTTAGGATCTCTTGATTTTCTCGCGAAATACGACAGATTTGATTGGCTGGAAATGTTAAATCGTTAACTGCTATTATCCATGATCGGATACCTTGTACATATGTACATGTCGATTACGCCAAGGTATATACTTTTAGTTGTTGTGTACTTAAAGGGATAGTTAAGTTATAAGTAGTTATTTTCGAGAGATCACGAGTAACTGTTTACATCAATAGCACCTTCACCTCGACCGGTTATTGTTAGGATACATTAAAAAGTCACTATATTGAATCATTATCTTTTACAATTAAAGTAGATTCGGTATATTAATTTCACAAATCTGGTCATTAAAAAAGGAAAACATTATGATGACATTAAGCAGAAAGTTATATTCTAAACTTCATAGTCTGACCAATCTCTAGATTGTGAACAAAAGAAACTTTGATATGTGCTTTGGTTTCATTTGATCAATGTTCACGCCCTATTAAGGCTTATGTACTTAGGACGTTATATAGGTGATATCTTGAGTCCACGTGTATTTAAGAGTCTTTGTTATGTTTATAAGCCTGTTTGTCGCAGAACTGGTCTCGACATTATAGTGCTACAACACTGAATTATACTGCCAGAGGCCCCCGACCAAATAACTCTTTCCGAGCTACGGTTTACATACCAGTCGTTCAACCCCTAAAATGCTTAGCATCATGCAATATAAATACAATTTTAAAATTAGAACCATGGTATGTCTCGGTTAGGGACATAACCCAAAGACTCGAATTGTGTACTGCATTCAGTTATATGTTCCGAGTTTCTATCTGTTCTAAAAGCCTCTGATATACAAAATTAAAGAAAATGCCATGGTTGCACAATTTTACCTCTGAATGTTTTGTTACTCGGTCCCCGGACATACCAGGTAATGGAAAGGCTAATCGTGCTGCTATAAATTCATTCAATGACATAGAATTCAACCTAGATTTAAATGGGGGTGCTTGAACGAGGTCGTCCTTACCCATCTTCGGAAGGACAAGTCATGCATTTACCAAACCAAATGTTATTGATTTAAATGTATAGACCAGCCTCAATGCGTAGCGTCAAATAGGTTTTCAGGATCTGTATGTACCTGCCATGAAATGGAGGGGGGGGGGTGCAGTACAGTCCAGTCGCGCCCGTCCCATTGTTATGTAACCAGCTTAATTAACTAACTACTGATGCGATTCTCATCAAACTTCGCATATAAGTCTGATGTCCTGTTGTGCACCTTGCTATTTTTCCGGATCAAGCATCTAAGATGGCCGCAACGGCCTCTGATTGGCTAAAAACATATCCAGTTATAATTTCTTTTGCATGTGTATGTTAGTTGTATGGAAAAAACGTAGTTAAGTTTACACAAGAGGCCCTGGCCTTATCTGTATACATTGGCATTTATTATAGGTAACCACGGAAAATATACTTCGAATAGATCTTAGGGATAAGGAACAGACTTGAAGACCAATCCTTGAAGCATATCTGTATAAATTATACCTAAGGAACTAGGTCCCTAAAGGTGTGGACAGACCCTAACATCAATGTAAATATTATATTTGTGTTGATCGCTTTAGGCCAAGCAACTGAATAAATAGTTTTGGAGCAGAAGATCTCGATCGTTGAAAAGTTATGACTCAGTAGTTAAGTCTGCATGAGTGTGGCAGACGCTGGGATCAAATCTAAAGTCATGATTTATATTTGTTTAGTTCCAGGCCCCGGTTTTATCAACGTTCCTTAACTTAAGGAAACTCCTTAACTTAAAATTCTCCATAGGAAAGCATTACAGTGTTGAAGGAAAGTTCCTTAATTAAGGATTTCTCCTTAAATTCTGTAATGCTTTCCTATGGAGATTTTTAGTTAAGGAACGTTGATGAAACCGGGGCCAGAGAAGTTAAACCAATATAGTAAATAATCTGTTTTGGCCCTGCCCCTCAGGGGGGTCAATCCAACCATTAGTACAAGTTTGAATTCTGCGCGCATAGGAATGTTTCCTGCCAAATTGGGTTGATTTCCAATCAGTGTTTACGGAGACGAAATCACTTAAGCCAATATGGTGAATAATCATTTTAGCCCCGCCCCTCAGCCCTCTTGGGTTCAGTCCCACCATTAGTACAATTATGAATCCAGAGCACCTAGGGATGTTTCCTGCGAAATTAAGTTGGTTTCCAATCACTGGTTATTGAGAAGAAGTCACTTAAACCAATATAGTTAACAAGGACATAGTCTTCAAGATGCCACACACCAAATACGTAACATAACATGGCATTGAAGTGGGAATAATGCAAAAAACAGCAGCCTCATTAAATATGCGCAATATTAGCAGTGAGTGGTTCTAGTTAAAGGTCTACCCGACAACCGACAAGCAAATCTCATCAAAACCCAACCATTCTTTCAAAAGATATGGTGTGAAAACCAATTAGCGAATCAAGACACAGTAGCCTTAGTATATATGCGCAGAATTAGCTTATAATCAAACTTGAGCAAAGGGGTTTGGGTATTAAGACTACCAAGCAAGTTTCATCAAAATCTGTCTGATTATTCCTTCAAAATATATCGTACGGAAAGCACTCAGCCAATCAGGTCACAGCAGCCTAATTAAATATGGACATAATATGCTGGAAATCGAACTTAAGCGAGGGGTTTAGGTAACAAGTCTACCACGCAAGTGTCAACACAATCCGATCATTCCTGCAAAAGAAATCGGATGGAAAGCAATCAGCCAATCAGGTAACAGCGGACCCTTGTGCCCCCCCCCCCCCCCCCCGTCCCCAGGGCAGAGGGTATCAGTCCAACTAATAGTACAATTCCGAATCCTGAGCACCTATGGAGATTCCTGCCACATTACATTAGGTTGATTTCAAATCAGTGATTTTGGAGAAGTCGTTAAAAATTGTTGTCCGATGATGGACGGACGTCACGGTATGGTATAATTTCACTTTGGTCAAGGACCAGCTGAAATTAAAAAGAATAAGCAAATATAGATTCATTGACATAGATTCGTTGGCACAAACATGATTAATTGTTTAACATAAAAAATGTACTAGGGAATTTAACACATTTATAGGTGTACGCTAAGCTTCAACAATAACTCCACTTCTATTTTGATATATATTTGTTAATGCTTACTTCATTTAATATTGTATTTTTAGCACTTTGAACTGAATTGCGGGTTTTGGGGGACTTCTGTTATGGTCCCCCATTAAAACTTCTTTACCTTGATACTTGTCAAATCCTTACTGAATATATTTTCAACAAAGAAAGTGAGTCTTGCCATCATATAGGCGACTCCAATGTATTTAGGCAATTGTACTGCAGTAGACAATTTTATTTGGGGGGACGTCCCGTATTGGATAAACACTCTGTCTATCCACAGTTGCTTGGGTTTCTGTCAGTATATAAAAAAAGTGTGTAGATGTATGGAGCCGCGGCACATTACAGAATGTTTTATGACGAGCGTACCGGCAACTTTTTAAGCAAGCCGCCATGGCCTATACATGTGTGAGGTCACGAAACCGCATGGAATACAAAATAATAAATAATGTTTTTTATTCAAATAAATTACATGCTGACGATTGTTGGGTATATCAAATTATAGACGAGCACATGGAACGTTAATTGCATTTTTTTAAGCACGAAGAGATTTCCTTATAAATGTTGAAATTTACATAGATAAGGGAGATAACTCTTACTCTCGGGGGAAATTTGAAAAAGTCTGACGAATTCCTAATGTTTCGTCCCGCACTGAATTGTTCAGAACGTGACGTCACATATGTACATGCCATGGTGGCTTGCTTAACAATTTGCCGGTACGCTCGTGATAAAAAAATCGTCTATGCGACGGAGAAATTATCGTTAGATGAAACGAAACTAGCATATAGTGTTGGATTAATATATAAATTTATCAGAAATGTCGGTGTTTAGTCTAAGAATTGCACGACATCCTCATTACAAGTAAGTTATGTGCATTGTTTACAAATTGTTGAGAAATAACGTTAGAATACTTCCATTACATTACTGAGTGGGAGGCTCAATTCACACATATATATTTATTATTTACTGACAGAAACTCAAGCAACTTTGGTCTATCCGTCCGTCTGTCCACAAATTCAGCTTATGACTGATAACTTAAAGGTCAAATATACGTAACTTTAGGATTTTTTTTCGGGATTCTGAAAATTATGAAAAAGTAATCTAGTTGATAACCATGCAAAAATAAGTCTAAAACGAATTAAACCTGAGCGGTAACTAACAAGAAACTCTTGACAAAAATACCCAAAGAATTGAAAATAATTCAGGTGGGGCCCACTTCAACAACTGGCTGAAGGTAAAAGACAGTTCGAAATGGACGCGTGTTTACAAATACCGTGTTTCAACTGCTGCTGTACCAGTAGTCGCGTAAGTATTCATCTTGAATATTGCTGATATCAGTTAATCCTCACTAAATCCATAATATAATAAGTTATTAGGCTTGATTTTCGCTTCAAGTTTTGCCGAAAGTTACGTATATTGGGCCTTTAAGTATCTATTGCCCGATTTAAATAAAACTTGGTCACGATGGTCAGTTTACAAAAAATATCTACTAATGTCAAAGAGCAAAGTCAAGGGTCAAAGATATGGCTGACATGTCAAGGTCAAATTTTGTTCTTCTTCACTAATTGAAATTTTGTTGTGACATTATGAAGCAAAGTTCGTCAGAATTAAACACCACAATGGGTCAACAGACCAAACTTCAAGGTTACCGTGTTTTTAACTTTTCATTTAAGAACATTTTGTAATGACATATTGAAGCAAATTTGGATTGAATTAAATAATAAGTAAATTGACCAAATGACAATTTTATTAAGTCAAAGGTCAAATAAACATGTCAAGGTCAATTTTGTACCTTTTCACTGATGAACAGTTTGTTATGACATTATGAAGCAAAGCTGGCCATAATTAAACAAAGGAGTCTGGATCAGTGATCAAGGTCAAATTTTGTATCTTGTTAATGAAACATTCAACCACTTAAAGACATTATAATATTATAACATTTCGACCAACTTACCAACTTTGCTTCAAAATGTTCTTATGTGAAAAGTAACACAACAGGTATCTACAATGACTCATAGCAGTCCTATAGACATTTGCTTTTATACACATAAATCAAATAAACCAGATCATGTATTTTTTTATAAAATCCTTATCAGCGTACTTGTGGCTTCATTCCTTAAAGAGAGTTTGATAAAACTTCCCAAAATAACGAAGGAACGTGCCATCTCGGACAATTTCGACGATAATCTTGATAAAACATTACAATGCAATAGCTTGACGTGATCGATACTCGGTTTGCTTGTGAATCAGGATGAGAAATATGACTACGCAGTTAGCAGCTCACGGTAGTTAACTGTTATCATGCGTAACACACATAAGACACACATAACGAATATGCAATTAAATGTTCTTACGTGACGGTCAGTATCCGCTGGCTGAACATACCAAACTTAACGAGTAAAGGCCATTGATATATTTACAAATACGTGTGAACGTCATTACTACGTTTTCGATATCTTTATGTTATAGCATACACTATTTCACAGGGCATGCATCATGTAAACTTTCCTGAAATACGGTAACGTTAATCGGAAACGATCACACATATAGATGTATGTACCTTGTGGAATACATGTGGAATATAACTTAGTCGAACCTCGTTAACGGAGTGTTAGAGTTATACGAGTTGGTGATAACAAGGTTCTATACTCGGTTCTCATTTTGAGAACTTGATGTTTACTTGGATGTGACAAAGATTTACATGGCGAGTGTCGTCGATTAAGCAGAAGACGCTTACTCTTCCGGAACTCCTGGTCTTATTCTCTTGTGCTTTTGCAAGGGTCTCAATGTGAATCTTTCCTTTGTTCATATTTTGCCCCTGGTTTGATCGATTTTGAGTTTGGATTATGATTTTGTTAACGCTTCGGTATTCTCTGATTTATTTCTACTGTAATTTAAACTCTTTTTAAATGAGAACATGACGAAGGTTATGCACATAATCAGCCAAAACTGAATTTCAATCGCTTAATCATTGCATCATGTCTTTTGTAAGTCTTTTGGTAATCTGTGACAACACTCAGTACAAACTAACGCCTGTTTTGTTAATCTTATATTTATCGGTGATGCTTGGAGACAAGATGTTTGAAATCAGAAATAGTTGTCGGCTACTACTGAAACAGAAGGGGAGGAGCGTACATGTAATACTGGTTTTCTTCTACAACGAAGTCTATAATTTGTGTGACAGTATTTTAATCGAAATGCTACAGATGAGGCATGCCGTAATTAGAAAAAGAAGCAGAGAAAATAAGATCAACCTTGGAACCATACAACAATTAATGTAAAACCCGAAAGTAATATCCTTAATTATGTCATTTAAATGGTTTTTTTACTCGAAATTATTTATGTACATAATTTGATTGGCCCTTACCAAACATAACATGTATGCACAGCAGGTATCTACAATGACTCATAGTAGCCCTATAGACTTTTGCTTTTTAAACATTACGCCTAAATCAAATAAACAAGGTCATGTATGTGTGCATTCCCAGATAAAAACGATTGTTTTATTTGATACAACACCAGCATGAGTATCTATAGCTAATTGCTGAAAGAGATACTTTGTCAATCTTTAATATTGTTATCAGATGTCATCAGAGATAAAAATGATTAGACAGGTGTTTATCTAACGACCCTTCTTCACAGGTTAAACCTGGAAAGTATGTTAGGACTCCTTCGCATGCCTTACTTTATCAAGAGTGATCATTGATACCTAAGGTGCATTTTCATTTGACGTTAAGGAAGGTTTCCAGTTAACGTCTTTTGTGAAGCATGACCCCATGGATAGGAAGATTTTGCGACACAATGGGATTATTGATGTTAGAATAAATCAGAACATCAGATATTTTTTATTTTATAAACACGAATTAAATATCACCAGTTTAGTTTCTTTATTTCCTGTAGGCAATATCAGTGTTTTTTAACATTGGGAAATGACGAAAATCCAGGGTAACAGTACAGTAATGTTGAATAAATATAGGTTACACATCGAGTGGTTCTTGGATATGGAATTTATTTCACTCGAGTCAGTTATTTTTAACTCACCTGGACCATGCCATGGCGCAGTGTCCGTCGGCCGTCCGTCCGTTAATTCTTAACGCTAATTCTCCAAACATTCTTGGAAGAGGGCAAATTGATTTTGCATAAATTACGGCACTGGCCCCAAAGGGGCCAGCCCCAATAGAAGAAATAGGTCATTCCTTAAAGCTGCTGCTAGTCATACAGTTTTGAATGGATTTGAACTAAATTTGGTCAAAAACATCATTGGGGAAAGGGGGACAGAATTAACATAAATGGTGACTCTTACCCTCTGTGGCTTGAGGGACGGGTCCCAATATGGGAAATATTGGTAAAGCCTTTTGAATCGCTACTAGTCATGAATGACTAAATGGATCCGCTGGTTTAACATTCCAAACTGAACGAGTAGGGGGTCATTGATATATTTACATATATGTGTGAACGTTATCACTACGTTTTCGATATCTTTATGTTATAGCATAAACTATTTCACAGGGCATGTATCATGCAAACTTTCCTGAAATACGGTAACGTTAATCAGAAACAATCACACATATAGATGTATATCCTTGTGGAATACATGTGCAATATAACTTAGTCGAACCTCGTTAACGTGGTGTTAGAGTTATACGAGTTGGTGATAACAAGGTTCTACTGTAGATTAAACTCTTTTTAAATGAGAACATGATGAAGGTTATGCACATAATCAGCCAAAACTGAATTTCAATCGCTAAATTATTGCATTATGTCTGTTGTAAGTCTTTTGGTAATCTGTGACAACACTCACTACAAACTAACGCCTGTTTTGTTAATCTTATATTTATCGGTGATGCTTGGAGACAAGATGTTTGAAATCAGAAATAGTTGTCGGCTACTACTGAAACAGAAGGGGAGGAGCGTACATGTAATACTGGTTTTCTTCTACAACGAAGTCTATAATTTGTGTGTCAGTATTTTAATCGAAATGCTACAGATGAGGCATGCCGTAATTGGAAAAACAAAGATTTAAAGAAGCAGAAGAAATAAGATCAACCTTGGAACCATACAACAATTAATGTAAAACCCGAAAGTAATATCCTTAATTATGTCATTTAAATACTTTTTTTCTCGAAACTATATATGTACATAATTTGAATGGCCCTTACCCAACATAACATGTATGCACAGCAGGTATCTAAAATGACTCATATTAGTCCAAATAGACCTTTGCTTTTTAAACATTACACCTAAATCAAATAAACAAGGTCATGTATGTGTGCATTCCCAGATAAGAACGCTTGTTTTATTTGATACAACACCAGCATGAGTATCTATAGCTAATTGCTGAAAGATATACTTTGTCAATCTTTAATATTGTTATCAGATGTCATCAGAGATGAAAATGATTAGCCAGGTGTTTATCTAACGACCCTTCACAGGTTAAACCTAGAAAGTATGTTCGGACTCCTTGGCATTTCTTTCTTTATCAAGAGTGATCATTGATACCTAAGGTACATTTTTATTTAACGTTTCCACTTAACGTCTTCTATGAAACACGACCCCATAGATAGGAAGATTGTGCGACACCATGGGATTATTGATCAGAACATCAGATATTTATTATTTTATAAACACGAATTAAATATCATCAGTTAAGTTCCTTCACTTCCTGGTTGAAATATTAATGTGTATTTTTAACATTGTGAAATGACGAAAATCCACGGTAACAGTACAATACTGTCGAATAAAAAGAGCTTACACAACGACTGGTTCTTGGATATGGAATTTATTTCACTCGAGTCAATTATTTTTAACTCACCTGGACCATGCCATGGCGCAGCGTCCGTCGTCCGTCAGTCCGTTGATATTAACTTTAAATCGCTACTTGTCGTAAGAAACTGAATAGAATTTTACCAAATTTAGTCAGAAACATTCTTGGAAGAGGGCAAATAGACTTTGCATAAATGACGGCACTGGACCCAATAGAAGAAATAGGTCACCCCTTTAAGCTACTGCTAGTCATACAGTTTTAAATGGATTTGAACTAAATTGGTCAAAAACAATCTTGGGGAAAGGGGTAGGTTGAATATAAATGGTGACTCTTACCCTCTGTCGCTTAAGGGACGGGGCCCAATATGGGAAATATTGGCAAAGCCTTTTGAATCGCTTCTGGTCATGAAGGACTAAATGAATGTGAATCCAATTTGATTAAAATAATACCCTTTGGGAAAGGGGAACACATTTTGCATAAATTGTGACTCCCATGGGACCAGACAGGCGGAGCCAAACAGGGGAAATAGAGACACTTCATTTAAATCGCTACTAGTCATCAAGTTATGAGTGGATTTGGTATAAAGATACAATCACAATCATAATGATTTGATAGGTTTCGTGGTAAGCACGCCCTTGCAGACATAACTTCTGTATCATAACATTTAAATGATTGAGATTCTCACCCCATAACTATTATTATACAAATGTACAGTTGCTGGGCATAAAGAGAAGAGCACAATCAAGGCATTAGCGTTGATGTCAGGGTCTAGCCTTCGCCCTATGGACTTTGTTTAAGATACCCATCAATAAACAAAGTTAACTTTATAGATATGCTTCAAGGATTGGTTTTGGGGTATAACTCTGTCCAGTGGATGATTTTGAAATGATTACCTAGTTACCAATGTAAACAGGTGAGCGATATGTTTAAAAGATACAAAAGGCACGAGCTTTCGTTCAAGTATGCACGATGTGATATATAATGGAATATCAAACATATACAAAAATGTAGGCCTTCGGTTTTATCTTTTTTATCGGCTGTACTGCAGGTTAGTTAAACAAATTATACCTGCTACTTTTATTAAATTATTTATAAGAGACTACTAAATTGTATCTTGTCTTTTCTCTGAGACAACTTTTTCCTTCCTTATGTCTCCCTTTCCAATGACATACTATTGGCCTTTATATGAGCGTTGTCGTCCCCCAACCCTCTGCGAGGAAAGGTGTGAGTTTTGTTCCCTGAATCTCACAGGATCTCACAAAAGAGTACTTACTTCTACTTAATGTTACAAAACGTTATGGCATACAGAACCTGACGTAGGCATACAAATCAAACAGATCCGTCACGACATAACAGGGACTGTTATTATATTTAAGAAATTATCATTGTGATAATTAGTACATACAAACACCCAGACATGGGTTCTTATCAATACAAACATCCCGACCTGGGAAATAAACAATATTGAGAAATAAACCAGTGAGACGAGCAGAGCGCGAACCCGATACCCCTAGGCTAAGGAGCCAGTGCGTTACCACCAGGCCAAAAGGTCCGAACCAGTTGACCTGGTTTGTAATTTCCTGATATTGTTATGCAAGGTCGTCTCTCGACGTAACACTGCTTCATTCTTCAAAATCCAAGAATCGGTCAAAGTTTTGAAAATGAAAATGAAAATGAAATCCCAATAATATTCCTGTTCTCTGAATTCATATCACGCTGTGTGGCAAACCTTAAACAGAATATATATAATAATTATATACAGACTATACACAATACAATACTAATACATGTTTTGATGTTCCCAACTTTCATTCCAATTCAATTATGTCTACATTGATGCTAACTTATCATTGGACAGGTGCGTTTTTGTGTACTGTTACTCGTGAATATTTTAAAATGCAGGATAATTATACTACCCCTTTAAGTCGCTAAAAACATAGGACAAGAAAAAGTAGTGCTACAATCGCCCGATCGTCAAGCGGAGACATGATAAGCCCATCGTACCCTATCGGAAGTATAATGGTATGGAAACAAAAAGAAAGTTATGACACTTTCTACATAATATCCGAAAACTGCATCAGATACAAAGTCTTAAAGGGCCACAACTCTAGTACATATTGTTGAATTAAACTGTTATTCAGGAAAACACAATTTCATGTCATGATAACTAAGATATCGGTTGAAAACTGTAGGAGAAGATCTCCGAAAAAAACAACAGTTTACGACAGAAATACATATTCTACAAAATTCCTGTATTTTGCAATTGCAATTATGCAATGCTGTTATGCAAAAAGTTGAAATAACTCAACAAAACCCGTAATATATGTTAAATTCTTTTCGAAGTACCATACACAATTTTAGAGGAATTGAAGAAAAAGCTAAAAAGTTCTAACATTTTTCACATAATGTCTGAAATTGCATCAGATACGAAATTCTAAAGGGCCATAACTCTAGTAAATACTGTCGAATCAAACTGTCATTCAGGAATACATAATTTCAAGTTATGATAATTGAGCCTAGCAAGTTTAAGGGATATCGGTTGAAAACTGTAGGAGAAGATCTCCGGAAAAAAACAACAGTTTCCGACAGAAATGCATTTTCTACATAATGCCTATATTTTGCAATTGCAAATATGCAATGCTGTTACGCGAAAATTTGAAATAACTCAACAAAACCCGTAATATATGATAAATATTATAGGTTTTCTAAGTACCATACCAAATTTTAGAGGAATTAAAGAAAACACAAAAAAATTATGTTTGCTAAATAATGCCCGAAATTGCGTCCCAAAGGGACATATAACTCTAGTGAATATTCTCGAATCGAATTGTCATTCAGGAAAACATAACTTCATGTTATGGTGGTTAAGCCTAGCACGTTTGAAAGAAAACCATCGAAAACTGTAGGAGGAGATCTCTTGAAAAAATAAAAGTTTACAACGGACGGATGGACAACGCCATACCATAATACGTCCCGTAATTTTTGACGGGCGTATAAAAACGTGGTTGACTCTAATACTCTGTGTATAACAAATAGCGTGTACCATCTAATTAACATTCGCTATGTGTGGGTGACATAACCACCTATGTCGGGTTCCCAAATACCTTGGGAGAAATGTATTGTGTGCATAATTTGCAATGTAATACATTGTTGACTCTTCTTAACCGACCTTATCAGCCCTCAGAAAAACATAAAAAATCAAAGGGCTTTTTGACAGCGACATAACCTCCACAGTATTATATTATTAACCGACCAAATCAGCCCTCAGAAAAAAAACATAAACAATTTAAGGGCTTTTTGACAGCGACACTACCTCCACAGATCATAAGTGCGAGACAAATGATTCATAATACGCAAAAGAATATCGACTTATCCTGTCGTTTTTTTGGCTATCCGAACCATTTGAAATTAGGCATTTTGAAAGACCAACGGATCGCCCAAGTGGGGCACTAGACTGTTTACGTAATGCGGTATAAGGATATCTAAATAGACAAATTATGTTGAAAACTACATAAAACAAACAAGTATGGCACATATATAGTCATGTACGTTTGTAATATACCCTTGTCATTACATAAACTTTCTTTATATATTCAAACATAAGCTGTATATGATAAGAGATTATTGAATAAATTCAATTCTTTTTGGAAGATGTAATATGACATACTTTTATTGTCATTGTGATCTCAAGTGTCTAAAGCACACGATAGGGGCATTTATTTGACTGGATATGGCTCTTTATGGCACGTTCGCCCGAATGAGGAACGCATGCAATTAGTTATACTCCACGGTCAACACTTGTCGTAGCTTTTCCGTGCTTAACATACAGCATAAAGAGGGGAAGAAGCAACTGATTAACCTGTTTTTAGTACACGTATAATGTGACCAGGCCTAAGGCTCAATAATAATCTTTGAATAACAGGTAAATGAACCAGTCAGTCTTACAGCTTATCAGTGGGTTGCTTAAAATTGTGTAATTGGTCATGTACTGGTTGGAGCCCTCGTACTGTTTACTCTCTGAGCTTGAAATTTTGTAGGAACCAAAACCTTCAAAACAGTCACCAGTAATGCACATTACTTATATCGACAAGTAAAGTCCGCGTTAGTGTTTCAATAAACAAAATTAATACCGAGTTGAAGCGGCTAGGATTTTCCAAAAAATGGTTTGTATGTGGTAATGTTTGTATGGCCCAGCGTTTTTTGCTAATTTAGGTCAAGTGGAGAAGACGATAGTTGTCGGATATAAAATTACAACGTGTCATTAAGTATGTTTCATATCGACCGATAACCTGTTGATAATGGAACGACAGTAATTTGATCGATAAGGCTTTTTTATCATCTGATTAAAGACGAGTCACATATAAATGCGATTATATTATGTTACTTTAGATTTATCACAGGTATAAACACCTTCCGATCAATGAGGGATGTTTTGTAAGTATCACGTTTAAAGTTAATAGATATGAACGTTGTACAATTTAGGTAGTGGGCGATTTTACGGCGTATAAGTACAACATTGTTCTGTCAAATGTCCTTATCATGGAATCAAATTCAGCAGTTATCCATACTAAATCACTTGCTTAATAATTTGTCGATTGTCTTTTCCTCGACAACGTTCACTGCATTAGTGTTGGTACTATTAACAAGCAAATTATATTCATAGTCAAATGCCATCATCATTAAATCAAACTTAATAATTATCGTTACTAATTCTCAATATTTTGTCGAATTTTGATGGTAATTTCATATTACGAAAACGTTGACACTATTCACACGCACACACAGATCATAATTTAGCTAATTAGAAATGTAATTTCTGAGAACAGTGTATACTTTTACCAAGTTGTATTACATACGGTATCAACTCAATTAAATTTCTCATTGACAAAAAGAGCCCAAAGTCCCCCTAGCTGTCTTTAACATCAGTTGACCAACGCGATCGTTGGGGATATTCAAATGAGCTCCGTCCGTTAAATATATCTTGACCAAACTCTATATACATATGAGGCTACAGTACTCTAGTTGTGTTTTTTGCTCAAAAAAGATATGATCATGGCGTTTTGACATTTGCTAGGGGTGGTTTTTTTACATTTCAATCAAGTTTGCCTAATGACGTCTCATGTTGCTCGCACGCAATATATAACATGATAGTAGTTATTGCTGTAATTTGTTTCGGTTAAAGTTGAATAGAGCTGCTAAAATCTCCCCTCTATATCAATTTAAACCCATCTGGTCGCTCACGTTTGATATTCGAAACACCTGTAATCCTTTATATTCTGCCCGTGAAACACACGAACATGATACCTTCAAAGAACGACTGACGGTATCGACTGATCGGGGCGTTTCAGGGTTACAACATGCAATGTTAAGTCAACATTTTGGCAAGTGCTCAAATTTTAATACATATGACTACAAAAGATGTATTCACATTCAGTCTATTTTTCATAGGTTTATCTCAGTACATGTGTCTGTCCCATTAAAGTTAGTTGAGGGGTCGCACAGCTTGTATAACCCGATGTGTGGTGTGTTGAATGATGTGTCAACAGTAAGTTCACCAAGTCCCCCCCCCCCCCCCCCCCCCCCCGATTAATCGATGTTGAGTTTGGATTATGATTTTGGTATTCTCTAAATTATTTTAACCATAGATACGGTTTGGTGCTTTTTTAAACAGATCAAAAAGCTAAAGTTTACTTTCAACACATACAGACACGTTTTCATTCCGGTAAACATTGTCAGTTTTTACCTGCACATAGCCCATATTTTATACCTCTCTGTCCCTATGCAGTTACATCACTCGCTTAGGTGTGAAGACACAGGTAAAGTGGGGTGGTTTAAAGAACTGTTTATAAGAATCAGTTTTGTTCTCACAACGGTCACTCGGTACATCTTATTAGCTGTCGTGGTGGATCGCCAGTCACAGGCAGCTAATTAACTCCGGCATGCTATTTACAAGTTCTGTTACCTGGGAGCTAAACCCGTTTTTGACTGTCTCATGCTCACTGTAATACAATTCACTGTATATTGTAAATTTAACCTCGTCTAAATGCATATGATGCGAATTATAAAGTGTTCCGATAAGAGTGTTCCGTACCTTTTTATTCCGTAATATTTAGCGACCAGCTGTACCAATTGCGTGTTTTCAGCCGCACAGATGAACGAACGATCTTTAGATCGCCCACTTGTGGCACCATCGGCTTACGATTTATGAACGGTGTGTGCTCGATGAACGCACGCTTTTTTTGGTGCGTTGTACGTTACCACAACTGTAATTGTCAACAACACTGATATTGTTATGTAATTGCTCAACGATTAGTATTTATCGCTTATTTTTAGACGAAATTTAGGACTTATGGGACCAACACCGTCGATTTATACAGAACTGCTTCTTCTTCTGTCAAGAAGTTTTTAGTTAATTTTAATAATAAACATGAACATCCATCTAAATAGAAGAATTGTATGGTATGGGGTCAGTTACTGCACTCGAGGATACCTTAGACCAAATTTCGATATACTTCAATAATTTAAGAGACTCGGGTATGTTTCTGCCTGGGGCCAGAACCGATAGCCTTCCTCCCAGGGGCGAACGCTCAACTAAAGGCCAAACGTGAGGTTGCGCCAACGGAGACATTATTAAGGAGAAAGTTGTTTAGAAATAATAGAAAAGATAAGATCCAAAGATTAATCGCCTTCTACGAACATGCAATTAGGGCAGCAGGTACAATTATTAAGCCCTCCCTGCAGGGCAGTATTATTAACCATGAACGGTGTTATATATATATAAATATATTCAATTGTCCGGTCTGAACTGCAAATATTGACTTAAATTGTACCTGCTACTTTCATTGGTTTATTCGTTGATTATTCGTTGGGCGCTTCTTAATTCGGGATCTTATCTTTTCTCCAAAAAGCTTTATACTTCCTTATCACTGACTCATTGGGGCCTTTAGTTGAGTGTTGCCTCTACGAGAAAGGGGTGTTTTTGTTACTTTTACCTGTTTCATTCTTCACAATGCTAAAGTCGGTCAAATTGTTGAAATGAAACTGATTTGATGTCATGGTGTGGTGTGGTAAACTTAAAACAGAATAAATATATACACTGTATATACAGAGACTAAAATCAATGTAAACAATACTAAAAAGTTTTGTTTTTTAAATTTACAACTATCATGGCAGCTCATGTATGCCATCATTTATGTTAACTAGTCATTCGGCAGGTGCTTTTACGTACGTATACTGTTAATCGTGATCTCTTTAAAATACAGTTTGTACAAATACACTACCCCTTTAAGGCGCACCGGTACTTCTGACCTGGTTGGTTTAACATGCTAGAATCTACAAACAATAACTCCTAGGTAGGCACCACATTCCTGTACCTGGAACTCTTGTTAACCATTTCTATTGTCGAAACACGAGTGTCACCATGCCTTCTGTGTATGTTGAACTTTAAGAAGATATCGTGTGCCAATTTATTTAATTGTACAGTTGTATTCGCTATTATGCGAGTGACATAATCTGTATCAAGTATCTGTGTTGGTTACCCAATACTTGGAGGGAAAAGATATTGGAATGTGTTTCTGTTTGCATAAATTGAAATGTAATACACTTTTGACGCTTCTGATTTCTCTGCTTGTTAACTACCCTGTATTGAAGGATGACTCACGTAAATGTTGGAAGATATGATAAATGAAGAATTAAAGATTCCAAATTAAGTCGCCATTTACGACCATGCAATTTGGGCACCAGGTAAATTCTTTAATACGTTTGCCAAAATATTCTAAAATTATGTAATGACCGCGTCAGTCGCAGATAATGATTCATTCTAACACTGAAGTGGGTTATGTATTACCCCCAATCCGAGTTAAGGGATTATGTAGTACTATTGTAGACCTATTTGACTGTACGACCAATTCGGCACATATCATTCGGTGACTTTGACAATATCGGATACTGAAAACAGCAAAAGAATAGGAAATAAAAGAAATAGTTTTGATACAGAGTTCCGTGAAAATGAACAAGGAGAAAATAGTACTAAAGTATCCTCTGATTTTGGTTGACGATACCTGCCCGGTATACACGGTAACGGCGAGGGAAAATCACACCCCAAGACATTAACTCCTATCGCAAACCGATATGATAACATCGAAGGATGGGATAGTGCCTGAACCGAAGGCGGGGGCACTATCTCATCACAAGACCATGCTATGAGGCAATAGTGCCCTCTCAACAGGGCCCTAGCTAATGGGTTTAGGACATCACTCTTTAATTTAAATACATATGTATACAGCAAAACTCGTTTTATTGTGATATACAATGGCCAGCTTTGGGTCGTTTCCAGAGTCAGCCATTTTCAAGCAGAACAGTTTGCCGGGTGAGCGGGCCCTATCGCTTCATAGTACCCATGTGTGTAGCCAATGGGAAGGTAGTGATGTACTTAACTTCTATATTGCCTTAGTACGTGTCAAACAATATTTGTTAAATAATAAACTGATTTTTGAAACTGACTGATCATATTGCATTTGACTGATATGAATCAAATCGGCCTCTACTGAAAGTGATGCTTAAAGGATTTGTGCAACGAAAAATGAAAATTTCATATTTGGTAAAAGTAGTATTGTAAAACCATAACAACATGCCCTGACGATCGCGCGGGGTCTGGTTTTCTTGCATTGACACGAAATTCGGGTCATACGCCTTGGACATCTCAAGCGAAACTAGAGATAATGAGTTCGTTGGTCACGTGATCGCATGACGTCATCTTAGTACAACGACTCCTCAATCTTACCTTACCGGCTTACATTCTAATATTAGGTCCGCTGATTACCGACCTAAAATACTGTAATTTTGGCAACATTCAGCATGCCAGATACATAGTGATGTAGTTTGTAACATTAGAGTTTGCCTTTATATTTTATCCACATAATAAAACATGTTTATAGAGCTACAGAATTATTTGCCGTTTTCAAAGACGGACAAGTAGACATACCAGAGAAAGCGACATCAGCACAGAAAACATTGTCACAACGCATATGTTACTTTGACTCGAAAACGGGAAATACAATCTAACTATCTAAAAATGCTATTGTAAATTCTACATGTATACGGTTTAAATACCAACAAACGGAATCATAACCCCATAAATATACATGATATATTACATCATGTTTATATTAACACGGTTCAATTATAACAGGAATTCACGATATGTATAATAATATGTATCATGTCTTTTTACGGAATTAAATTACAGGTTTGGATCACCGTAGATAAATGTTAATACGAAAGTACTTCTTTTCATTTATTTTATGTCAGCTCAGAAATTCAAACAATTTTAAGATGTGATTATTTCATTTGTGGAATGGAACATTCCCATCTTAGATTTGCCTCAGAAAAACCGGACTTTCGATAGTATTCCCGTGTCGATCTCTGCGTGGGATATTTCAGGAATTTGAAGAAGGAAATATCGCTTCTTTATTAAGTTCCATGTCGGTGACAGTTTTTAACCTATCCATCGCAACGATTGCACTAGCGACGTTTTTTTTTCTCTAATTCGTATTTTTTCAAGTGAATACAAAATATATGTATAGTGGGCAAAATAATGTACATCGCAATGTACATTTAATTATTATCTGAGAGAATTTGACAGGGTGTCAATCTATTGTATACCTTTCCTAATGTGTTAATTGACCGGATGTTTAAGATTATAATTGCATGTACCGATCGTCTTTTTTACATCTACCGGCCGCCGCGCATCCCTTTGATATCTCAGGTAAGTCATTTCACACCTTTGATGGCCTCAGGGGTTATTTGCATTAGGTAACTAGCAAAGATGAAGCTAAAGAATTTATGTAATATATAATATTAAGAAAATGTTTATTATTGTAACTCGGATATAGACACCCTCGACGTTCCGATCGAACCCCCCCCCCCCCAAAAAAAAACCCACCACCACCACAAAAAAAAAAAAAAGAATTTCCTTAAAAGTTATCATTCGGTCATATGCCTCTTATAACCCACATATAAACAAACAACCACGGACCTAGATAGCAAAATCTAATCCTATTCCGTGATATATTTGAACACTAAATAAAACTACATAAAATAATGTTGGATATACATTTCATCCTATTTTCGGAATCTTCTATATGGAATTTTCAATACACAGAGTACAATTACAAATAAGGCCCCGATTACATACTATTTTACACGTACCGTAAAATGCGAAAATAATTTAGAATTAAACATTAATTCTGTTTTTTTTTTCGTCAAATTGGTATAAATATAAAGTTGGTTGTCTGGTGTACGTGTTTATCGTTTTTATGACTCTGGTACGGGTTACGTCGTCCTGACTGATGTCAGTATATATAGCAGTATAAAGGTAAAATGTTACCGTCTACCTGTCTTATCAAGGTGAATTCACTGACCAATCAACTAATTAGTGTCACGCTTGTGTTAGATCACTAATCCCTTGTGAATGGCACGCCCGTGATTTGTAATGTTTCGACAGGGTGTCCATTTCTTGACTACTATATTCTTCGGGATAACGAACGAAATTAGCATTCAAATATCCCATAAAACACCATTTTAAAAGTATGCATGTACTTTCGTTTTAAAAAGTATATTGTACGTAATGTATGTGTCAGTATGTAACTATCACAACAATATTTGCTGTTATACACGTTATACATATACAAGGTTTATGTAAGCAGTGTAATATGACGATAGCTGGATTTTCCCGGACTAAAATGACGTCACAGGGGGAGTAGCCTCGTTCTGGGTCACAAAATATGCATAATTTAGAGGTCGGTGAAAATGACCTAATAATCGTGTCACTACAAAGTAACCAGACCACGCTTGCAAGTTTCGGTGTTCGAATATGGTTTTAAAACATGACTTTTACCAAATATAAAATTTTCATTTTTCGTTGCACAAATCCTTTAATGCAAACTCGCTTTGCACACACTAGGAAACCGCCCTTAAATGACATAAAAATGGGGAAAAAACCCTAACAATGTCCCTTTAAACTCCAGGGTTACCAAGCATTCCTCGCTGACGCTGAAGCGTATACCTGTCATATTCCTTAAAGGGCCTAATTTAGCAGTGCTTTTATCTCGGGTCTTCCTAAATCAGGTTGTAAAAAAACATCTTACAAATAAAATTACTGTCGTCTATTATCAAAAGTACTTATCAATTGTATTGAATTATGTGGTCCGATATTACCGACAGCGATGGTTATCGTCTCACGCATATGTATTCAACTTCACGCTTCACTATACGACTGTTATACAATTATTTTGAATTACCAAGTAACACGCTACACAAGTAAAATTTTCACTTAAATATCGGGGTAACTGAAACACTGATACACACAATTCAATTGTCGTAAAACTAGTATCATATGCAAATACCAGACAAATGTTAATAGAAAATCTACACCTTCAAAATTGAAGAAGACACTTATCCATGCATGGATTCGCATTTTAATATCTTGTAATATTTCTTTCCAATGTGTTGCGCGGCAGAATGATCTTATATTATTTATGTAGCATCCTCGATATCCAGGGGTTACATTCATCTACGCGTTGACACACCTGGAATATGCCATGGAAAAATTTAAGTCAGTGGTGTTGTAATAGAAACTAATTTCTACAATTGACCTGAGGCCTTCAGCTTCCTGTCCTGGACGTTCAATTAAAATGCACCTTTGGCATCCATGATCACTCTTGTTATAGCAGAAACCATACAGTAGTCAGAAAAACATCAGAGAATACCAAAGCGTCAACAAAACCATAAACCGAACTCATAATCGATTAAACTAGAGACCAAATTTGAAAAAAGAAAAGATTTACATGGAGACCTTCATAAAAGTACAAGAGAGTAATCCAGTTGTTTCGGAAGAGTAACCGTTTCCTGCTTTATCGACGGCACCCGCCATAAAAATCTTTAACACTTCCAAGTAAACATCAATCCTCAAAATGAGAATTTAGTCATCGTTGTCAATCACAAAATGTAAGCATACTCAAAAACGCCCATCTTCATGCAGAATTTTTTCTCGACGAGACCAAGATGCCGACCATAACACCCATAATCTCCATGCACCTGCATCTTTCGTAGCCCTGTGCCATAAGTTTTAATAGTTAATATATTTCATGTATTCGTTTTCATATTATAAATCTGTTTTTACTAAAATGACATTTGGTTATCATACAAAAGTGAGCTCCCTTACCTCTTAGGCAAATATGAGGTCGTTTAAAAGTTGTTTGAAATCCCATTATGTAAAATAAACTATCGTTCTGACACGATTAATTTACAACGTGATAATGGGATTGTTAAGCTTAAGTGTATAACAAATCATTGATATCTCACGTAATGTGACAATGTGTATAGTACAGTCAATGTAGTTATCTGTGGTGTGTTTTCTTCAGATTACCTGGTTGATGTAAACAAGTACTGGACACCTGTGTGTATGTCAATTCTTGTGTAGTTTGATTGACGTTTGACCTTTTTATCAGGCCTATCAAACCACCAAAGTATATATGTGCCTTCCAGATTTTAATTTGGATGAGATGTTTTATAATTACTCTCATATGGTTTAGTTTGGTTTATTTTGTTTTACGTCCTGTTACCAGCCAGTGTAATTTAAGGATGTGCCAGGATTTTGAGGTGGAGGAAAGCCGGAGTACACGGAGAAAAACCCCCCGACCTACAGTGAGTACCTGGCAACTGCCCCACATGGGATTCAAACTCTTAACTAAGAGGTGGAGGACTAGGAATAGAATGTTGGAACAACTTAACCACTCGGCCCCCGCGGCAATTAAAAAAATCATGTTTGACCAATTTATGTCATAATGTTGTAATATCAATTTACTTAAATTTTGACGGTAGGTTTTAACGTTTTAAAAATTGAAAATGTATTCCTTCAAAAAATTCATTCCAAAAACATATGTTCAAGCGTTAAATTAATGTGCACCAAAATAATCGCTCTTGTTAAAACAATAAATTTGGGGGCTTTCGAACTTTTTTCGAAATTCTTCTGTTGTACTAATGTGTCAAGTGTCGTTTAGATAATCAGTCTAATCGGTTTAATCTTCAACATCAGACAACAATATAATTTTATCTCATTCACCTCTAACACAACTAGGGTGGCGTTTATAGGGCACTTTGACCATTATTTCCGTCTGGAGCGAAGTGATAATAAGAATGTGCGAGTTAGGTGTATATAATTGATGTAATTTAACTTACCTATTTTGTTTGTTATATTTTGTGTAAACAGGTGTTTAAATGACATTGTCAGAGTGTTATATTGCTGTATGATGTTTTTTTACAAAAGCATAAACTAACAATCTCTTCATAAGAAACTAAAAATTTGCTTAAAAAAATTAAGAAAGTTCTACTCACAGGGACATATATAGACTTATATGATAAAATTACCGATAAATACCTATATATATTGACAAGGAAAATATCGACCAGCCATTCAATTCACCATTGAATAAATATGTTAATATCCGGGCATCTTCTTTTTCCTGGCTGTATTGATACATTATAATACTATATGCTATCTTTATATTTGTAAATAAAATAACTAGTAAGTTTACCAACTCATGAATGGCATAAACCAAATCGTTTTCTTCCTGACGATGAATATGGTGTAGTTTAATATGTTGAAAATAGCCAACAAGATCAGACAAAATTATAAAGATCCATCGTCCATGTACTCTTTATTTGCGCAGGAGGGAGCTGATGAAAGTCTCCTGACAAAACAACCTATACACCGACAAAACGATTGCTGTTCTCGTTTACTGGACAAAATAAATTGTTTATTTTACAGCAATTCTTTTAACTCAGCATGAATACTTCATCAATTATCATTACGGCAGCGTTTGTTATATTTTTCTGAACTTCAGTGAATTCTTCTGATTATTGAACAAGATAAACAAGCTCTCCGTCTTAGAATCGTCCATCTTTAATCCCCGTGAAGCGATGGACAGTTGTGACGGGAAGACCATGAAAAAATGATCCCCTTAAAACACTTGCTGCTTTGCCAGTTGACGTAGTCAGTGCTACATTTTTACCGTTGCGGACCGAACTGTCAGTTATTTTTGATAACAGAATTGTTTTTCCTGTACTAGGAGGACCTGTGATTAAAAGATTATGACCGTTTTCAGCCGAGTGCACCGCTGATCTCTGCGCATTTTTAGCGGTTTTCCGTACTTTTTCGGGACTCATATCTACTTACATTTAACACATTGTACAAGCCAGAGATGTTCCAAAATGACGACATACACTGTAGCTCTCAGGTTATAGAGGTGAAAGTCCCTGGATAGGCAGCTTGTTAATATGGCCGATCAGTGATGTTATGTCAGTTATGTTGATTTCCAGATCAGTCAAATATTAAACACAGAAAAACCAAGGACCGGGGTAATCCTCATATTTTTTAAAATCTTTTACTTCTCAAGATAATTATATCTTACAATTTCATTGTCAAGATTCAAGAAGGCCGTCTTTCAGCCATTTTGTTTTGCGACCAGTTAATTCATATTTGTAAACAAACAAGAGACAAACAATGATTTATCGCTCACCTGAAAACAGTTGTATAAAAACTACCCTTGCCAAATACTTTCGTTCCTACAAGAAAATTTGGTTTAAGAAAATGATATAACTCTCTTATTGGGCCCCTGCATTCATGCCCTTCGGTGTCTTAATCACCGTTTACACAAAATAGCTTCCCTTAACCTATGGATGTTCCTGAGAAAATATGGAGCACATCCTTTCAATCCTACGAAAGAAGTAGGATTTCAAAGACGAATTTGCTCCATTCTCCCTGTATGACCCAGTCGTTCAGGCCCTTCAGTGCGAGACCTACCGCTTATTATTTCTTCAGAAGAAGTTAAGTTTTAAAGAGCCTATGGGGATCCACCCCTCAGACCTCTGGGGACCAGACACACATGTAATACAGAATTAGACAATGCCAGTTGGTGAGCTAAAAGTCAGTATACTGTCTGTTCCGCCTTTGTAATTATCGAAGCACGCCTGGTATTCAATTACACTGTCATAAATTAAAATGAAAAATAATGGTGCACATCAATAGACGACAAATTTTACAGGTAAATGTGGCGATCGTTCCCAAAAACAAATCATATTTATCTCTTACAAAACCGACTATGTCAAATTTGCGCAAAAAGTACAGAAACAAAAGTGGCAAAAACATTCATCACTGTATCCGTTTTTGTTAACGTCAAAATTAACTGGGTCGCTCATCACTAATAATGACTTTAAGAGGAACCGACGCTGGACGAAACGAGTCCTTTAATTTATAGTGCAATTCTATGTTCGGTCTTCACATTGAAAGAAACAATCAAAATTAGCATTATACCTGTTGGTTTGTGTTAGTTTGGCTTATTTTGATCTACGTTCTATTAACTTTAAGGACGTGTCAGGTTTTGGATGTCGAAGAAAGCCGGAGAACCCGGAGGGAAATTCTAACCTTTGGTCAGTACCTGTAAACTGCCAACGTGGTTTTCGAACTCGCAACCCAGAGGTGGAGGGATAGAAATAAAAATTTGAAACACCTTAACCACTCGGCCACCTCTTTTATACTTGTTATCGCTGGCAAAAGCATCTAGTTAGTCGTAACTTAATTCTTGCCTCTGTTGTATCAACATATTTGTTACTTACTTTGTAAGACAAATATCAATAAGAATTCAGCATCAGTTTTGACAAAGAATGTGCGTCATTGTGAGTATGTTCTTGACATTACCTGATCGATGCACCACAATTAAATGTAAAAATATTTAACTGGACACATGTGTATTACTTCCTTAAACGTAGTCTGATTGACGTACTACCCTTTTTACTATCCAGAGTGTTGCAGCCTATCATCGAGCAGGTTATATTCATACCACGCCCACCTACGTGTACGAGTAAGTGTTGAAAACATTATCAACTAATGTAGATCATCTTTCTGTTATCGAGAGCATATAAATACTAATCTCCACACCGTGTGAATAGACGGGCCCGGTTGTTGTGACTATCTACCCGGAACATGGTTCATTTGGTGAAACATGGACTTTGCAACTTTCTGTTTAATTCTGCCAGAGGTTATATGAAGGCTGCACCAAGAGAAGTCTTTTAGCTAAAATTCCGTGAGGATCTAACGACCATTGTGTCTTTATGACGGATATAAAAACAAGGTAGGTGTATGCACCGAGCTAATAACCGGGGCTAGTCACGAACCTATGTCACTATGACACGGTTGTCTGTGAGCTCATATATTATAAATGTTATTCAAATGTATGGAATTTATTTCGTATGAACTATTATGACTTACTCGCATACATGTTATATGCAATAACATATTACTCGTGTTTGCCAATAAAGCTGTCAAAATGATGAGATCAAAATATAAGAAGTATGCAAGTATGGTTTTGTGAGAGATAACTCTTATTAAACACGTGTTAGTTACAATCCCGTCCTTTATCAACACTGTGTCATATATTCTTTTACATCCGTTTATATCTATATTTCAGAGAATAACACAATGGCAATCCCGGAAGGAACTGTTTATTTTACCGGAAACCCTACATTGATTACGTCGAAGACGTTATGCAGAATGTCTGAAACATATCAGCAAAATATTGAAGAAAACAGTTTTAAAAATGAATCTGACACAAAAAACAGTTTCTCTGTGTCAAATGACAGCACTTTACAAATATCACGTACTGTTGTTCCTGGTCATCAACAAGAGACCACAGGTAAGCCGAAGGCACCAATTCACCAATCATCGCCACTCAAAGTTTCGCTTCTGATGGCGTCAATGTTGGTCACAGCACTTCTGTTAGTGCAATGCTCGCCCTCCATCGCTGCTACACCATATATAAACTGGCAAGACATCCTTGTCCCCAGGCACGAAGACAATATTCATTTGTTTAACAGAGGCATCCTTTTTCGTGATACTGGACGAATACAAGTGATAATCCGAACAGAAAACGGTCGTATAGTAATGGATATTGCCCAAAATTATTTTCGCAAATGGAACCATCCTACTGTTGAAGACTCTAATGATAGAGATAAAACAGAAAAATGGGAGAATGGTAACGGAACAAGATCAGCAAACAATGCAACCAGTCAGAGACTTCCAACAAATGAAAATGTTTCCAATCAAAATACCGACACTGAAAACATAGACAGATTTGAGGATTATCGGGAAGGGGAAATCAGAAAGGATACTCATGCTAATATATCCAGAGGAGGTGATAGATGTGATCACAGGCTAGTTATTTCAAATCAACCGTTTTTTTCTCAAGGATCACGCCTTATCAATACGCAATATGTTAATGAACTGAATGAATCAACAGAGAACAACACGAGAAACACGTCTTCTGATGATCTCGGAGTGTTAGTTATCAGTGGACAATCTCATAGAGATGACCGCAATGCATCTACAAATAATGGAGCAGTTCCTATCAACTATTCTTACAACAACCAAAGTGGCATAGAACAAGTCGAAATACCCAGTGAAGAGACATCACATAGCCCTGGTGAACTAGTCATCACAGGCCAAAACTTCGTTGCTGGTGAGCGCGAGAACATCGCAATAACGAATACGCCGGTTCCTGTCGCTGACAACGAATTAAGTGAACTTAATTATACCACAGGTGTACTCGAATTCTATGATAGTTGATTCTAATGGGAACCAACCCTTTGCTCCTCGGAATAACGGAACTGAAATAAGCGATTAAGATGATTCGCTACATTAGAAGTTGAGAAAGAAACTGTGACGAAGAGATGTGTCTTGCATGATTGTTTCCTAGGTAACATAATGTGTGCGTCAGAAAGGTAAAGAATAATAATGACGTAGGCGCATATGGTCAAGTTTTGCAAACGAAACGGAGGAAGTTTTTTGTATATACATTGTAGGTGCACATTAACGTTTTAAGTCCGATACAAATTATATGAAATATTGATAAAACTAAAATAACTAAAATTTCTAATAGTCACTATTGTCCATTTGCACATGTGTATACGTTAATATTTGTAAAAAGTTGTCATATACATATTGTAATATAGTTTTGCTTAATAAAATAATTTATCCACATATCTTTATTGTTGGTTAATTATTTTTTGTTATGGTGCCCTCCGATGTGTTTGGGTATAAAACCTGGATATTTAGAGGTTTATTCAAACAAGCTACAATTTTGCCTTTCTGAAGACTCGAGATGAAAAATGAAATTCAGGCCTTTGTGTTGGATAATCAAATGACAAAAATACGAAGTTGTTGGACGAAAATTGACAGAAATATCTGATGTTGGGACGAACAAATAACAGAAATATTTGACGTTGGAGTTAAAAATTGCGAATACCAAACATTGATTGTTCCCCCTATATACCTATTCATATAACATAAGAGGCCACTTGTCGGCCTTTTATCAACGGATATGATTTGGCCAATTGCGACCTCTCATTTCCAAAGCACTTATTCGTTGATGCATATTCCGCCCTCGATTTTAGCGAGTTCGAAAAAAAAACAGTGTTTACTTACGGTTTAAGTTGGGAATCCAAAATTTCTAAACTACGGTAGAAGCAGAAGGGTCAGGTGCGTAAAACCCCTTCAATTTATGAATTGAGAAGTAAAATTTAACTAGCTATGTATAATTTAAAATCGTGTACCACGAAAATGTGTATATTATGTAATATGCCACTACTAAAAAGAGATACATGTAGCTATGGAGGCTCCAGCAAACAAAAGGGACTAAACAATCCACTAGAGTGTTTACCACCCCCTATCATTTAAAGATATTACCTTTACTTACTTTGTGGTGTGTCATACCTATTCATTGTGTTTGTTGTGACACAATAAGTTACCAGTATAAATATAGATATACTTCCAGTTCTGAAGATAATTTTGTTTACAATTTCTCAATATTTTCTTTACCAAGTAAGTTCATGGTCATAGGTTCATTTTACTATTGCGGTAATGTAAGCTGCTCATTAGATATCAATGATAATATGTATTATAGCAGTAACTTGAAACTTACTGAGAGTATTATTTCCGAAGAGGTGTTCTAACAGTTCCTCGTCATTGGATTTCAAATACAAGCTGTTTAGAGGCCATTCAAGTAGGTATACAAATGACACTGTAAAAACTACTAGATTGATCTCTGGTTTTACCATAACTGTTTTTACAGGAATTTCATTTTAGAAAGCAAGGTTTACATGCACGCCCTCAACGTTTGTTTCGTTAGTAGTCGACAACTATTTCGAATGTCAACATCACCAATAAAGTTAGATTGACAACAAAAACTGTTAGTCTGTTTATTTTAAAGTATTCATTTCCAATTTTGAATGTACAATGGCCTCTGTTATTCTGCAGCCATAAAATAGTATCTATGACATTGAAGCCGTCTTCATAGTCGTCGTATCAGCCTTCTTTGTAGAAATATATATTCATTGAGAAAAAGGATAAGCATTAACATTGTTTGCGTTAAACAATTTAACATCTCTTAAAAGAGCTGCAAAACATGTAATAAGATTACACGGTTTCAAGCCGCCTGACACCCTATAATGTGATTATAAGTCATTCCTATACACCTTTGAGAAGCAATGCGTTCATAATCAGGTGCCTGTTTAACACCAACACACAGCCTATATGTTTCAATGTATTGTCTTGTCCCCTCCGATACTCGATTAAGTGGGTTAACACCAAGGCAGCTGTCGACTAGTACAGTAATCCTAACTTCAAGAAATGATAACAGGTGGATGTATGTTTACCCATTTGTCACTAGATCTAACGTTTTAGGGTTAAACGGCCCATTGACAGATTAGGGCTTAACATCGCTGGTCGCTCTGGAACGTTATCAAATTGACTTCTTATATGATATTGATAAAATCTGACACGTGCTTACAATCGCATTCAATCATCGTGTGTTTGATTGTATATAGCTGATCACATGCATGACAATATGTTTATAACCCAGACTATTATGCAGTCTCGGCTTGCTGATAAACTAAATAAAGTCGTCATACGGTATCACATTAGCATACCTCACCTTACGGAACAAGCGGGGAAGAGTGTTGTGCCCAACATCTCACCTGTGCCTTGTCCCCCTTCAGTATATTCATCAATAGGCCGAGTAAACGTGTAACAAAAGGATATCACCGTGAATGCCTATCTGGTTTGTTTGTATAACACTTAGTTTAAGTTTTTAATATGACAACATGACTGGGAGTTACTACAAATTAATGTCTCACCCCATATGTAACTTTAAATGTAATTATTGTTTTAATTATTGCTTATTTTCTTATGTTAATTGTTGTTTCTTTATAACACAATATCATTTGTAGTATTAAAATAGTCGTCTGCTACAGCCCAGTACTGTCCCTCTGGTGTGTGATTTACCTGTGCCATGCTTGACTGCCTACCCGGGGTCAAGCATGTGCATCAGAGGTCAAACCCCAGTGTGGACAGGTAGAGCTGTAGTAGGCCTCTGTGGTGTGTTGGCGAGCGAACTGAGAACACCTATTGTTATGTGGTGTGTTGGCGAGCGAACTGAGAACACCTATTGTTACCAGACCAGCACTATAGAATGTCACAGGCCCAGATTTGGGTAAGTTTCACCCACATGTTGTGGTGAAGTCCACCAACAGATTTGGGTAAGGTTCACCCTGGGTGAGGATCCCCTGGTGAAAGTGTGGTGGACTTCACCGCGGTTGTCCATTATGTAATACCATAGCCAAATACAATGTAAATGATTAATAAAGGTTCAAAACGTTAACTAATGTGTTGTGTGGTGTTTGCTGTAGGGTCCACCGTGGTGACACCCCAAAACTAAACGTCATCACATTGGCGCCCAACGTGGGGCCTTGCAGTAAACACTTACTACAACCATTTGGGCTAATTATTATTACAAAGAAGGAACTTCGGTTTATCAACATTTTCTTGCTTAGATATTTGTTTGCATAAATTCCCAGTGATTCCTTGGTACCATGGCGGACTCCACTCAAGATCTCGAGCATCTTGGCGAGTCATTTGTAGACATTCTCAGATTTTTGAGAGAACGTAGCGCATCAACAGATAAAATTCTGGGCGACGTACACTCAGAATTATCACTGCTCAGAAAAACTAATGTGACAATCCAGAAAGAGCTGGAGTTCATCAGGTCTGATGTAGACAGTTTGAAGTGTCAAACTACTGACCTCAGGGATGAAGTTGCGAGGTTCAGAGTTCCGGAAACCGAACTGATTTCTCTCGATACAAATGTTGAGGAAAGTCAGTCAAGTTCATACAGTAAAGAGTTTTTTGACACACATTCGGGCTTGTACCCTCCTTTGCGTATGGGTCAAAGTGACCTTGCCACAAAGTCCAGTAGTAAATGTCCAGAGAAAAGTGTTACATTTGACCTTGAAACTGCAGTTGGACCAACCAGTAAACCGCCCACAGAGGCTGATGGGGAGGTAGAGCCATCAGTGGCAGAGCAACAATTCTGTAGTGGTATAAAGGTCGATGCAGCGAGTACTCCTCTTCCTCCAGCAAAATCATCAGATAGCTCAAAGTCGTCTGGTCAGAAACACGTTTCAATGCGACCGGTCTTTTATGATGGATCTGATGACTGGGACGAGTATGTCTCCCAATTTGAAATATACTCTGACATTAATGGATGGACTGATAATCAGAAAGAGTTGTACTGAGGTGGGAGTCTTTCAGGGTCCGCTAGGGCTATTCTCAGTGAATAAGATCCGGACAAAAGGAGAGATTATGACACACTGACAATGAAGTTGGCCAGACACTTCGGAAGTGCTGCCAAGTCGGAAATGTACAAAGCTAAACTTCAAACTCGCATGAAAAAGAATGATGAGTCAATTTCTGATCTCGCTAAAACTATAAAGAAACTAACTCGTCAGGCATATCCAAAAGCCACGTCGGACATGTTAGAAACTTTATCTTTAGACTACTTTATTGATGCGTTGACTGATGTTGACATCAAATGGCGGTTACGTGAAACACAACCGGAGAGTATCACACAAGCAGAAACACTGGCAGTACGCTTGGAAACTCATAAGATGGCAGATAAGTTTAAAAATAGGCCAGTAAGATCAGTTCAAATGAAAGACGAGGATTCTGATGAAACTCCATCAGAAATGTCTTGTGAGGAGGTGAAGTCAATTAGGGAAGATATAGGTCCACTGAGAAAGCTATTTGAGAAAAACTTTGGTCAGTTGAAAAATTCTGCTATCCCTGCAGATAAAAAGGGGAAAAATCATGATGTTAAAAAGCTTGATCAGACTTCAAATAGCCAGAATTCTGATAAATCGTGCCCGCAAAAGTGTGCTTCATCAAAGCAGGGAAACTAGGCAAGACCGAGCTGGCGGACCACAGGTCGGTCATGAGTGGTAGAAGAAGGTCCAAGGATGTGATAGTTTGTAATTCATCGCCGTTTGATGATGGTGAATTTGTTAAAGCTAAGATAGAAGGCCTTCCTATCACTATGTTAGTTGATACCGGGGCAACATTTACTGTACTCCAGGAGAGTGTCTTGAGACGTTTACCGAAAGCTCTTCAGGCAAACCTGGGTCATGATAAGAAAGTAATGTTAACCGCTACCGGTGAACCCACTCCGGTGATAGGTTTTCTTCGGGTCAAGATTGAACTGAACGGCTATGTGGTTAAACGTAAAGTTTGGTTTGCTGACATTAAGAATGAAGGCATTCTGGGAAAAGACTTTCTGCGGGGTGAAGGTTGTAATATCATGTTAAGGGAAGATGTTTTGGATATTAGTGGTTCTAGAGTACCATTACTACCTACACCACCAGACGTAGATGATTCATGTTGTAGGGTGGTTTTTAAGAAAGCAATGACAATTCCTACAAATAGTGAAATGCTTGTAACTGGGGCACCAGCTGACCCAGTAAAGATAGATACAGATTACGTGGTGGAACCATCTCTAAGGTTCCTTTCTCAACACCATCTTTTTGTGGCACGGACTGTTGCAAAATCCTCTAAAGGTGAGATACCCCTGCGTGTTATGAATGCCTCAGTCTAAGGGTACCGTCGCTGGATTTTGTGAGGTTGCTGATGTTAAATCAGATCAGTCTGACTCTAAGAATCAGTCAGGTGAGACAGATATTCCAGATTATCTGAATGATTTGTTTAACCGTTCCACTGAGAAACTTACCGAAAGTCAAACCTCACAGGTTCAGAAAATTTTAGCGGGATATGCTGATATCTTTTCAGCTTCATCAACTGACATAGGTACACTAAGCTTGTCACTCATACTATCGACATAGGTGATTCCAAGCCATTAAAACAGGCTCCAAGGCGGATACCGCTTGCTAGGAAGGCAGAGGCAGAAAAGGAGGTTGAGAGCATGCTAGCCAATGACATAATTGAGCCTGCCAGTGGACCATTTGCCTCACCAATAGTTTTAGTCCGTAAAAAAGATGGCTCACTTCGTAACTGTATCGACTACAGGAAGCTAAACAGTGTAACTGTTAAGAATAGTCACCCCATTCCGAGGATAGATGATACGCTGGATACCCTCGCAGGGTCATCCTGGTATTCTACCCTGGACTTAAAGAGCGGCTATTGGCAGGTGGACGTGGCCGAAGAAGATAGACATAAGACCGCTTTTGTCACTGGCAATGGAGGCTTCTGGCAGTTCAAAGTGATGCCATTCGGCCTATGTAATGCCCCCGCCACTTTCGTCCATCTAATGAACAAAGCAAAGTGTTGTATGGATTGACATGGAAGTTGTGTCTCGTTTATTTAGATGACATTCTTGTTTTTGCACAAACTTTTGAGCAGGAGTTGGAAAATTTACAGATTGTTTTTGACATAATTCGGTCTGCTAACCTTAAATTGAATCCAAAGAAATGTTTCCTTTTCCAAAGAGAGGTTAGGTATCTAGGTCATGTCATATTAGGGGAGGGCATCTCCACTGATCCAGGGAAAATATCTGCCATAAGCGAGTGGCCTGTACCAAAAAATCTGAAGGAATTACAGAGCTTCCTGGGAATCTGCACATATTATCGGAGATATGTATCTGGGTTTTCCAAGCTGGCTAAACCGTTATATAGGTTGACAGAGAAATCTAATCCGTTTCAATGGACCAGTGACTGTGATGATGCATTCAATGTACTTAAACATCACCTCTCTACATCTGCTATACTGAGTTTTCCACAACAAGATGGTCTTTTTTTTCTGGACACAGATGCCAGTAATTATGCCCTCGGTGCTGTACTGTCTCAAATCCAAGATGGCCAAGAAAAAGTTATCAGCTACTACAGCAAGTCATTCAGTAAACCTGAGCGGTCATATTGCGTCACTAGACGTGAACTGTTAGCTGTAGTTGTTGCTGTTAAACAATTTCATTGCTACCTTTATGGGCAACATTTCCTACTCAGAACTGATCATGGATCACTTAGGTGGCTCCAAAACTTTCGGAATCCCGAAGGCCAGTTAGCCAGGAGGCTGTCAGAATATGATTTTGAAATTCAGCATCGAGCAGGAAAACTTCATTTGAATGCAGATGGGTTATCAAGACGACCCTGCAATGTTCATGACTTTCCTTGTTCTCACTGCGATAAAGCTGAGCAGAAAGACTCCCTCTCTCAGGAGACAAGTGAGTTCTGCGTGAATGCTGTCACTGATTCTGGCCTAGCAGCATCCTCAGGCACACAGACTGGTAAGCTTTCGAATCGAGGAACTATTACCCTTGAGAATCTGAAAAGTCTCCAGTTAGAAGATACAATGATAGCTATAGTCTATTAGTGGCTAGAGAGTGGAATGAAACCACCCTGGGCAGAGATCAGTCATCTATCACCAGGAGTGAAGCACTATTGGACCAGGTTTGATTCCCTTATAATAAAATCTGGCGTCCTTTGTCGGAGATGGGAAAGTGTAGATGGCCGGAAAAAAAGAATGGCAGATAGTTCTCCCAGAAATATTACGACCTTGGGCAATGAGGGAGTTGCAAAGTAGTATAACAGCCGGACATCTAGGTATGAGTAAAACCCTAGCTCGTGTTCGGCAACGGTTTTACTGGCAGGGGGTACGTAGGGATGTTGAGCATTTTTGTAGAGTATGTGATGAGTGTGCTTCCAGGAAGAGACCCACACGAGCACCACGAGCGCCATTACAACAGTACAATGAGAGTGGGTGGCAATCGACATTTTGGAACCATTCGCACCTAGTTTTGATGGTAACAAATACATCTTAATGGTGGTTGACTTTTTTACAAAATGGAGTGAAGCCTATCCTCTACCTGACATTGAAGCAACCACTGTAGCTAATGTCCTGGTAGAAAGGTTTATAGCTCAGTTTGGTGTTCCAAAACAGCTGCATTCCGACCAAGGTCGAAATTTTGAAAGCCATGTTTTTGCTGAAATGTGTCAGATCCTAGGCATTGAAAAAACAAGGACAACTCCACTGCACCCACAATCCAATGGTATAGTTGAACGTCTCAATCAAACTCTTGAAAACATGCTGGCTCTGTTTGTCAGTGATAATCAGAGAAACTGGGATCAGCTCCTTCCCGTGTTAATAATGGCGTACAGGTCTTCTGTCCATGAGTCTTCTGGGTATTCACCAGCTCGAATGATGTTAGGTCGAGAGACATCCCTTCCAATAGACCTAATGTATAGCCATCCTGATCAGGAAGAGCCAGTGAATCTCACAAACTATGCTTACAAATTGTCACAGAATCTTGAGATAGTTCATGAGTTTGCTAGAGAGAATTTGAAGCTTGCGAGTGCTTCCATGAAGAAAAGCTATAACGCAGGGGAGAACTTTTAGCCATTATGAGGAGGGTGACAGTGTGTGGTTACATAACTACGTTAGAAAATTGGCGTTTGTCCTAAACTCCAGAAACCTTGGAACGGACCGTTTGTAGTTATCAAAAAGCTAAGTGATGTCACTTACAGGATTAAGGAGACATCCCGATCCAAGGCAAAAGTTGTCCATTACAACAGATTGAAACCCTATAGTGGGGACAATCCTCCTACTTGGTTCCATGAAAACCAGCATATACTGGACATACGTGAGGTTTCTATGGATCCAAGTACAGAGATACATCTGCTTGACAGTACTGTAGACAATCTGGCGATAGAAGATAGCTACGATGGTCCCTTGTCATCTCCTGATCCCAGTGATCATGAGTCAGTGATATCCAATGATGATTCAGGAAACCTTGATACAACATTGGATCTCTCACAGGAAGTCAGTCATGGTGACCAAGGTGCCACTGGGGGTACTTCAACTCCAATCGTTTATAATCGTAGGGGGCGGCGAATACGCCCAGCTAAACGTTTTGCTGATATGTAAATACATTATGTATTGACTTACCACCCAAAAAAGTCTTCTTACAAAACAATTTTGTCATTTCAGGATGGTCAAGATGTGGCCTCAAAATCACAGTGGCGATGCAAAATTTGTAAGGAAAGGAAAGAGTTTGGCTCTATGTCCGCCGCTGAGCGTCATATCAAGGAACAGCACACTTCCTATGGCTGTAAAGGGGAAGAGGCATTACAGTGCTACGAACGGTTTAGAATGGAGGAAGCATGGAAGCGGTTGACTCGTGTTTCAGGAGAGTCCATGTATGCCCGGACCAAAGATCGAAGAGATCGCAGAAATGGGACTTCATCTAGATCTGCATCAGCGAAGGGGACTTCGTCCAGAACACAAGCCTAGAGTAGGGAAGTGGACAAGGGCCCGTGTCTCTCCCTTGTGAAGTCAGTAGCCCTTGTGAAGGAGAGAGACCAGATGGATAGATCTAGGAAAATGGCAAGGTCGACGTCATGGACTAGGTCTAGGTCCCGGTCAAAGTCTAGATCTAGGTCAAGGTCAAAGTCCAGGTCTAGGTCAAGGTCAAAGTCTGGGTCAAGGACCCCTATACTGTCCCGACTGATAAAGGAAGCTAGTCGTGAACATGTTCAAAGAGAGGAACATGATGCTATTTCCTGTCAGTCCACATATGGTCCCTTATCCACTAGTAAGGAACCTGTCGGGGAGGGCTTCCTTCAAAAGGAACAACTTAGAACAGAAACTGAAATACAAGATAAGTTGGCCAAAGACAGGAAAAAAGCCATGGCATATCGTTTAAGGTCAATAAGCCAATCAGCTATAACACTTGACGTTGGGGGAAAAGTGTTCAGGACATCATTGCAAAGCCTGCAGGCTGATGCAAATAGTGTATTTGCCGCCCTCACTGAAGATCGATTGGGTTATAATGGAGAGAGACAATTTTTCATCGACAGGGACCCAACCAAATCGTGTTTATTTGTATTTAACTTAATTTGGTTTTAAAATGTCAACACGACAGACCAGAACTCTTGAGTTATGGGGTTTGATGATGACTTAATATTTCTTACACTGTGAAGCCGTGAAAAATGAAGACCCAAGTGTTGGCATTTTCCTTAATACTGAACGTTTATCAGGGTATAATAACCCTCGAGCTCTAGGACCGGGCCGGCCTTCGGACAGAACCTATTGTTGTCCTCATCTAAGCAAAAGCTGAACATGAAAGTCAAAAGTTGTCCACTTGTAAGAGTAAGACAAAAAATGGCAGCCCAAAGTTTCTAAAATTTTATCATCACGATGGGGCAACTTATTATAATATCACCTCACAGTTTATGTAACAAAAAATAATCCATCAATAGGGTGTTAGTTTATTAGTTTCCACGTTCCATTAACCGCCAGGGTCATTCAAGGACGGTCTCCCAGTGCATGTGATGTGGTTGTGTGTTTAAGCGAGTGCATTCGGGAGGCCTCGGTATGTTCGTGTAAACCTTCTTGCGATATTCCGGATTTTTGCCGATTTAGTGTACCGATCGATTGAGCCTCTTTGCTGTCTAATCTAAAGATACCATAATGCAGTGATCAGAAACTATGTAGAATTGTATTCGAAACAATATGAATATTTCTCCAGGGTGACTTTTATATATATATTTTCATTTGAAAAGATAATTCATGGCTTACAAAGGCATTATAGTTATATCGCAACACAATGTTCACGCGTACACATCCCCATAAACAGCAATACACAATTAACAAGCCGCCTGGATCTGATAACAGCTGGTTGCGTCGTACCCGGACCTACCGATTTACATTGTACGAGTAAAGAGTGAAAATACACTATCAGTGGGCAAGTGCTTCGCCCATCTGCCCGATGGCCCCTTTATCAACATTATTTTGACCTTTCGTATTTATATCGACTAGCTTATAATTATACTATGATTGAAATGTTTAACAAATAAAGGCAATATTATCATCCTTTTCACTCCCACTGAGGACCAATACACATACAGTATGTCTGCCCTAACAATACCAAGCAGATGTGCTCAATACGTATAAACAAACTAACAGCGCCAGGGCAATCACTCCAATGCAAAGTCGCGTGTAACAGTGGCATGACAGCTGTTTCGTTGACATTTTGTTCTCTATATCGAGTTCGTCAACACCGATTTTTTCTTCTCCAATGATACAAACTATAAGCAGATTTTTTTTCTGCATACTTTATCACTAAATTTAAAAGATTAAACGTGTGTGTGTTACGTAATTTTTCATGATAGGGCATAGAAAGTATTTCTTTTGTATTCTTTAGTTCCCGAGGTTTGCTTGAACCTCATTAGCCACATTTATCTCATTTGAGTAGTGGCGTGACACAGTAGATGCACATTTTCGTAGAACACGATGTAAAATCATACAGTACTTATTTGATTCTTTTTCTGAATTCTTAAATGTCCTAAATTTAAAAGGTGCAGTATGTGCGTGTGTTACGTTATCTCTCTATGTTCACCTATACATTATTTCTATATCAGGAATGCAAGAAACAGTACAGAATTACCCTATTCTGAAGTCATGACATTCTTGAGGACATTAAAAGGATTATTCTTATCTTCATTTTGATAGGTAAAACTTCCTGTACTGAGGATTTGTTTAAAAGTGCATTCGGCAAGCCTTTCGTTTATGGAAAATGACACGCCCAACAGAGCATCACATGTCATCTTGCATCAATACACCTGTCTACATTTGTCTCGGAACCAGCAATACACAAAGTATACGCCAGCTCTTGTCAATACGCTGCTGTGATAAGTACATTCTCACAACATTACATGCTAGAATAGAAAAAGCTCTTCCACGCTTGAAAGTCATACGTTACAAGCACCTGTCGCATAACTCATTATATAATCACTCTTTAGTCCGCAATACACAAACCCAGGATGTCGCAGATAGCCAATACCTTTTGTGTCAGATATACCCGACTCACTCGAAAGTATATGTTTAGCCTGTTTGACTTAGTAAAATTACTTTTTTCTCTCTCTTCAATAATTTAGGATATAAAACCAGATAAACCATTCTGTCATAAGGTCATCTGCGCATATCATAGTCATAACTACTGAAGACAAATACACATGTTCAAGTATATTTATTGTGATACACTCAGCGCTAGGCCAACGAAACCAATAAAATGCCAAGCGCAACTTTGCTATTAAATCTGTGAAAGACGAGTTGTTGGCATCGTGTTCAATAACCGTAAAAGAAAAAGTTAAAACGGGCGAATATACATCGATTTAATGTTATCCTCAAGGTATCCACTGCTACACACAAAACCTGAACACGTCATTCCATACTCTCACACCTGTTCATCACAAGTGTCTACCACTGTTCCTTAAGTAGGCAAACTGCTTACTCGCTAATTTCAGTTCCATGATTACGAGGAGGGAGCAAAAGAGTGATTCACATAACTTGCAACTATAATATGATCCGAGTTCGGCAGCTGGTGTTGACCACTTACAGCAATCTCACCGACATTAACAGCCGCTCGCTGGTTGCTGGGACATTGCAAGTCCATAACATGAGAATGTTCAGTTACGAGAAGCTGGTGTCCAGCTGTGGCCAAAATGGGCTGACGAGTGTGGTCAGTGATAACCAGTTCTCCATGCTGCTCGTTCAATTCTTCATTGATTTTATCTGAAGGATGATTCAAGACTAACGCAGTATTTGTCTGATTTAGCTGAGTTGATGCATTTACTCCATCAAAATATTGCGCATGGTTAAGGCAAGGTTCTTGAGAGAAAAACGGTTGATTTGAAATAACTTACAGGTGATAAGATCTTTCGCCTCTATGTGAATTATTGTCCCGAGTATCTCCGTTGATTTCCCGTTCCCGATGATCCTCTATTCTGTCTATGTTTTCAGGGTTGGTATCCAGATTGGAAACACGGCAGCTACGAACGACAAAGTGTGATATTACTATATCCAGAAGCTTGCTGGCATTTGACAAAACGAAACTGTCTTTGTTATCAAATTTTGTTTTAAAACAAGTCTTCTTCAAGGTTCTGTTGAACTTCAGATGTTCTTTAAACAAATAATTCTCAGTGGAATGAACAGAGCTTTCTGGTATCGTTGGTATTATTACTGTTCCTGCAATAAATAATGAACTGTGTTAGCCATGGTGCAATGTTCAACAAAATATCTTAAACATATTGTGTTGCTAGATGGAAATCTCCTATTACACACGACAGGTTCATCCATTGTCAGTGTAATGTGCCCGTGTAGGCGCACTGCCAGTGGCCTTCGACATTATACGTCAGTGATCAAAACATTTGGTAGCACTTTCAGCGCTGTTTTACCAATATATTGTCTGACACAAATTAGTTACTCACTCAAGCGGTAGATCTTTTGATTATCTCGAGAAGCGGTTTCTAATTGGCGGTTATCCAAGATCGGGTACCTGGTACAGGTTGATTACGTCAAGGTTCAATGTATTTTTATAGAGGTATTTGTATTTTCAATGTAAATATAAAGGGGTAGTATAGTTATCAAAAGTAATGTTCAAGCGATCCTAGTGTAATCAGATATTTTCTAATCACATTTTACCAAATACAATTTGTCTCGGGTATTTATGCATATAAAGGTTACTGTACATCTAAAGATAAACGCAAATCGTGAACATTCAATTTTACTTCGCAAGTGTTAGGATCTCTTGATTTTCTCGCGAAATACGACAGATTTGATTGGCTGGAAATGTTAAATCGTTAACTGCTATTATCCATGATCGGATACCTTGTACATATGTACATGTCGATTACGCCAATGTATATACTTTTAGTTGTTGTGTACTTAAAGGGATAGTTAAGTTATAAGTAGTTATTTTCGAGAGATCACGAGTACAATGTAACTGTTTACATCAATAGCACCTGCACCTCGACCGGTTATTGTTAGGATACATTAAAAAGTCACTATATTGAATCATTATCTTTTACAATTAAAGTAGATTCGGTATATTAATTTCACAAATCTGGTCATTAAAAAAGGAAAACATTATGATGACATTTAGCAGAAAGTTATATTCTAAACTTCATAGTCTGACCAATCTCTAGATTGTGAACAAAAGAAACTTTGATATGTGCTTTGGTTTCATTTGATCAATGTTCACGCCCTATTAAGGCTTATGTACTTAGGACGTTATATAGGTGATATCTTGAGTCCACGTGTATTTAAGAGTCTTTGTTATGTTTATAAGCCTGTTTGTCGCAGAACTGGTCTCGACATTATAGTGCTACAACACTGAATTATACTGCCAGAGGCCCCCGACCGAATACCTCTTTCCGAGCTACGGTTTACATACCAGTCGTTCAACCCCTAAAATGCTTAGCATCATACAATATAAATACAATTTTAAAATTAGAACCATGGTATGTCTCGGTTAGGGACATAACCCAAAGACTCGAATTGTGTACTGCATTCAGTTATATGTTCCGAGTTTCTATCTGTTCTAAAAGCCTCTGATATACAAAATTAAAGAAAATGCTATGGTTGCACAATTTTACCTCTGAATGTTTTGTTACTCGGTCCCCGGACATACCAGGTAATGGAAAGGCTAATCGTGCTGCTAAAAATTCATTCAATGAAATAGAATTCAACCTTGATTTAAATGGGGGTGCTTGAACGAGGTCGTCCTTACCCATCTTCGGAAGGACAAGTCATGCATTTACCAAACCAAATGTTATTGATTTAAATGTATAGACCAGCCTCAATGCGTAGCGTCAAATAGGTTTTCAGGATCTGTATGTACCTGCCATGAAATGGGGGGGGGGGGGGGTGCAGTACAGTCCAGTCGCGCCCGTCCCATTGTTATGTAACCAGCTTAATTAACTAACTACTGATGCGATTCTCATCAAACTTCGCATATAAGTCTGATGTCCTGTTGTGCACCTTGCTATTTTTCCGGATCAAGCATCTAAGATGGCCGCAACGGCCTCTGATTGGCTAAAAACATATCCAGTTATAATTTCTTTTGCATGTGTATGTTAGTTGTATGGAAAAAACGTAGTTAAGTTTACACAAGAGGCCCTGGCCTTATCTGTATACATTGGCATTTATTATAGGTAACCACGGAAAATATATTTCGAACAGATCTTAGGGATAAGGAACAGACTTGAAGACCAATCCTTGAAGCATATCTGTATAAATTATACCTAAGGAACTAGGTCCCTAAAGGTGTTGACAGACCCTAACATCAATGTAAATATTATATTTGTGTTGATCGCTTTAGGCCAAGCAACTGAATAAATAGTTTTGGAGCAGAAGATCTCGATCGTTGAAAAGTTATGACTCAGTAGTTAAGTCTGCATGGGTGTGGCAGACGCTGGGATCAAATCTAAAGTCATGATTTATATTTGTTTAGTTCCAGGCCCCGGTTTTATCAACGTTCCTTAACTTAAGGAAACTCCTTAACTTAAAATTCTCCATAGGAAAGCATTACAGTGTTGAAGGAAAGTTCCTTAATTAAGGATTTCTCCTTAAATTCTGTAATGCTTTCCTATGGAGATTTTTAGTTAAGGAACGTTGATGAAACCGGGACAGAGAAGTTAAACCAATATAGTAAATAATCTGTTTTGGCCCTGCCCCTCAGGGGGGTCAATCCAACCATTAGTACAAGTTTGAATTCTGCGCGCATAGGAATGTTTGCTGCCAAATTGGGTTGATTTCCAATCAGTGTTTACGGAGACGAAATCACTTAAGCCAATATGGTGAATAATCATTTTAGCCCCGCCCCTCAGCCCTCTTGGGTTCAGTCCCACCATTAGTACAATTATGAATCCAGAGCACCTAGGGATGTTTCCTGCGAAATTAAGTTGGTTTCCAATCACTGGTTATTGAGAAGAAGTCACTTAAACCAATATAGTTAACAAGGACATAGTCTTCAAGATGCCACACACCAAATACGTAACATAACATGGCATTGAAGTGGGAATAATGCAAAAAAACAGCAGCCTCATTAAATATGCGCAATATTAGCAGTGAGTGGTTCTAGTTAAAGGTCTACCCGACAACCGACAAGCAAATCTCATCAAAAGCCAACCATTCCTTCAAAAGATATGGTGTGAAAACCAATTAGCGAATCAAGACACAGTAGCCTTAGTATATATGCGCAGAATTAGCTTATAATCAAACTTGAGCAAAGGGGTTTGGGTATTAAGACTACCAAGCAAGTTTCATCAAAATCTGTCTGATTATTCCTTCAAAATATATCGTACGGAAAGCACTCAGCCAATCAGGTCACAGCAGCCTAATTAAATATGGACATAATATGCTGGAAATCGAACTTAAGCGAGGGGTTTAGGTAACAAGTCTACCACGCAAGTGTCAACACAATCCGATCATTCCTGCAAAAGAAATCGGATGGAAAGCAATCAGCCAATCAGGTAACAGCGGACCCTTGTGCCCCCCCCCCCCCCCCCCCCCCCCCGTCCCCAGGGCAGAGGGTGTCAGTCCAACTAATAGTACAATTCCGAATCCTGAGCACCTATGGAGATTCCTGCCACATTACATTAGGTTGATTTCAAATCAGTGATTTTGGAGAAGTCGTTAAAAATTGTTGTCCGATGATGGACGGACGTCACGGTATGGTATAATTTCACTTTGGTCAAGGACCAGCTGAAATTAAAAAGATTAAGCAAATATAGATTCATTGACATAGATTCGTTGGCACAAACATGATTAATTGTTTAACATAAAAAATGTACTAGGGAATTTAACACATTTATAGGTGTACGCTAAGCTTCAACAATAACTCCACTTCTATTTTGATATATATTTGTTAATGCTTACTTCATTTAATATTGTATTTTTAGCACTGTGAACTGAATTGCGGGTTTTGGGGGACTTCTGTTATGGTCCCCCATTAAAACTTCTTTACCTTGATACATGTCAAATCCTTACTGAATATATTTTCAACAAAGAAAGTGAGTCTTGCCATCATATAGGCGACTCCAATGTATTTAGGCAATTGTACTGCAGTAGACAATTTTATTAGGGGGGACGTCCCGTATTGGATAAACACTCTGTCTATCCACAGTTGCTTGGGTTTCTGTCAGTATATAAAAAAGTGTGTAGATGTATGGAGCCGCGGCACATTACAGAATGTTTTATGACGAGCGTACCGGCAACTTTTTAAGCAAGCCGCCATGGCCTATACATGTGTGAGGTCACGAAACCGCATGGAATACAAAAGAATAAATAATGTTTTTTATTCAAATAAATTACATGCTGACGATTGTTGGGTCTATCAAATTATAGACGAGCACATGGAACGTTAAATAACTCTTACTCTCGGGGGAAATTTGAAAAAGTCTGACGAATTCCTAATGTTTCGTCCCGCACTGAATTGTTCAGAACGTGACGTCACATATGTACATGCCATGGTGGCTTGCTTAACAATTTGCCGGTACGCTCGTGATAAAAAAATCGTCTATGCGACGGAGAAATTATCGTTAGATGAAACGAAACTAGCATATAGTGTTGGATTAATATATAAATTTATCAGAAATGTCGGTGTTTAGTCTAAGAATTGCACGACATCCTCATTACAAGTAAGTTATGTGCATTGTTTACAAATTGTTGAGAAATAACGTTAGAATACTTCCATTACATTACTGAGTGGGAGGCTCAATTCACACATAAATATTTATTATTTACTGACAGATACTCAAGCAACTTTGGTCTATCCGTCCGTCTGTCCACAAATTCAGCTTATGACCGATAACTTAAAGGTCAAATATACGTAACTTCAGGATTTTTTTTCGGGATTCTGAAAATTATGAAAAAGTAATCTAGTTGATAACCATGCAAAAAATAAGTCTAAAACGAATTAAACCTGAGCGGTAACTAACAAGAAACTCTTGACAAAAATACCCAAAGAATTGAAAATAATTCAGGTGGGGCCCACTTCAACAACTGGCTGAAGGTAAAAGACAGTTCGAAATGGACGCGTGTTTACAAATACCGTGTTTCAACTGCTGCTGTACCAGTAGTCGCGTAAGTATTCATCTTGAATATTGCTGATATCAGTTAATCCTCACTAAATCCATAATATAGTAAGTTATTAGGCTTGATTTTCGCTTCAAGTTTTGCCGAAAGTTACGTATATTGGGCCTTTAAGTATCTATTGCCCGATTTAAATAAAACTTGGTCACGATGGTCAGTTTACAAAAAATATCTACTAATGTCAAAGAGCAAAGTCAAGGGTCAAAGTTATGGCTGACATGTCAAGGTCAAATTTTGTTCTTCTTCACTAATTGAAATTTTGTTGTGACATTATGAAGCAAAGTTCGTCAGAATTCAACACCACAATGGGTCAACTGACCAAACTTCAAGGTTACCGTGTTTTTAACTTTTCATTTAAGAACATTTTGTAATGACATATTGAAGCAAATTTGGATTGAATTAAATAATAAGTAAATTGACCAAATGACAATTTTATTAAGTCAAAGGTCAAATAAACATGTCAAGGTCAATTTTGTACCTTTTCACTGATGAACAGTTTGTTATGACATTATGAAGCAAAGCTGGCCATAATTAAACAAAGGAGTCTGGATCAGTGATCAAGGTCAAATTTTGTATCTTGTTAATGAAACATTCAACCACTTAAAGACATTATAATATTATAACATTTCGACCAACTTACCAACTTTGCTTCAAAATGTTCTTATGTGAAAAGTAACACAACAGGTATCTACAATGACTCATAGCAGTTCTATAGACATTTGCTTTTATACACATAAATCAAATAAACCAGATCATGTATTTTTTTATAAAATCCTTATCAGCGTACTTGTGACTTCATTCCTTAAAGAGAGTTTGATAAAACTTCCCAAAATAACGAAGGAACGTGCCATCTCGGACAATTTCGACGATAATCTTGATAAAACATTACAATGCAATAGCTAGACGTGATCGATACTCGGTGTGCTTGTGAATCAGGATGAGAAATATGACTACGCATTTATCAGCTCACGGTAGTTAATTGTTATCATGCGTAACACACATAAGACACACATAACGAATATGCAATTAAATGTTCTTACGTGACGGTCAGTATCCGCTGGCTGAACATACCCAACTTAACGAGTAAAGGCCATTGATATATTTACAAATACGTGTGAACGTCATTACTACGTTTTCGATATATTTATGTTATAGCATACACTATTTCACAGGGCATGCATCATGTAAACTTTCCTGAAATACGGTAACGTTAATCGGAAACGATCACACATATAGATGTATGTACCTTGTGGAATACATGTGGAATATAACTTAGTCGAACCTCGTTAACGGAGTGTTAGAGTTATACGAGTTGGTGATAACAAGGTTCTATACTCGGTTCTCATTTTGAGAACTTGATGTTTACTTGGATGTGACAAAGATTTACATGGCGGGTGTCGTCGATTAAGCAGAAGACGCTTACTCTTCCGGAACTCCTGGTCTTATTCTCTTGTGCTTTTGCAAGGGTCTCAATGTGAATCTTTCCTTTGTTCATATTTTGCCCCTGGTTTGATCGATTTTGAGTTTGGATTATGATTTTGTTAACGCTTCGGTATTCTCTGATTTATTTCTACTGTAATTTAAACTCTTTTTAAATGAGAACATGACGAAGGTTATGCACATAATCAGCCAAAACTGAATTTCAATCGCTTAATCATTGCATCATGTCTTTTGTAAGTCTTTTGGTAATCTGTGACAACACTCAGTACAAACTAACGCCTGTTTTGTTAATCTTATATTTATCGGTGATGCTTGGAGACAAGATGTTTGAAATCAGAAATAGTTGTCGGCTACTACTGAAACAGAAGGGGAGGAGCGTACATGTAATACTGGTTTTCTTCTACAACGAAGTCTAAACCTTGTGTGACAGTATTTTAATCGAAATGCTACAGATGAGGCATGCCGTAATTAGAAAAAGAAGCAGAGAAAATAAGATCAACCTTGGAACCATACAACAATTAATGTAAAACCCGAAAGTAATATCCTTAATTATGTCATTTAAATGTTTTTTTTACTCGAAATTATTTATGTACATAATTTGATTGGCCCTTACCAAACATAACATGTATGCACAGCAGGTATCTACAATGACTCATAGTAGCCCTATAGACTTTTGCTTTTTAAACATTACACCTAAATCAAATAAACAAGGTCATGTATGTGTGCATTCCCAGATAAGAACGATTGTTTTATTTGATACAACACCAGCATGAGTATCTATAGCTAATTGCTGAAAGATATACTTTGTCAATCTTTAATATTGTTATCAGATGTCATCAGAGATGAAAATGATTAGACAGCTGTTTATCTAACGACCCTTCACAGGTTAAACCTAGAAAGTATGTTCGGACTCCTTGGCATTTCTTTCTTTATCAAGAGTGATCATTGATACCTAAGGTGCATTTTTATTTAACGTTTCCACTTAACGTCTTCTATGAAACACGACCCCATAGATAGGAAGATTGTGCGACACCATGGGATTATTGATCAGAACATCAGATATTTATTATTTTATAAACACGAATTAAATATCATCAGTTTAGTTCCTTCACTTCCTGGTTAAAATATAAATGTGTATTTTTAACATTGTGAAATGACGAAAATCATTTACAATGCTGTCGAATAAATAGAGCTTACACAACGACTGGTTCTTGGATATGGAATTTATTTCACTCGAGTCAATTATTTTTAACTCACCTGGACCATGCCATGGCACAGCGTCCGTCGTCCGTCAGTCCGTTGATATTAACTTTAAATCGCTACTTATCGTAACAAACTGAATGGAAGTTTACCAAATTTGGTCAGAAACATTCTTGGAAGAGGGCAAATATACTTTGCATAAATGACGGCACTGGCCCCAATAGAAGAAATAGGTCACCCCTTTAAGCTACTGCTAGTCATACAGTTTTAAATGGATTTGAACTAAATTTGGTCAAAAACAATATTGGGGAAAGGGGCAGGTTGAATATAAATGGTGACTCTTACCCTCTGTCGCTTGAGGGACGGGGCCCAATATGGGAAATATTGGCAAAGCCTTTTGAATCGCTTCTGGTCATGAAGGACTAAATGAATGTGAATCCAATTTGATTAAAATAATACCCTTTGGGAAAGGGGAACACATTTTGCATAAATTGTGACTCCCATGGGACCAGACAGGCGGAGCCAAACAGGGAAATAGAGACACTTCATTTAAATCGCTACTAGTCATCAAGTTATGAGTGGATTTGGTATAAAGATACAATCACAATCATAATGATTTGATAGATTTTGGGGTATGCACGCCCTTGCAGACATAACTTCTGTATCATAACATTTAAATGATTGAGATTCCCACCCCATAACTATTATTATACAAATGTACAGTTGCTGGGCATAAAGAGAAGAGCACAATCAAGGCATTAGCGTTGATGTCAGGGTCTAGCCTTGGCCCTATGGACTTTGTTTAAGATACCCACCAATAAACCAAGTTAACTTTATAGATATGCTTCAAGGATTGGTTTTGGGGTATAACTCTGTCCAGTGGATGATTTTGAAATGATTACCTAGTTACCAATGTAAACAGGTGAGCGATATGTTTAAAAGATACAAAAGGCACGAGCTTTAGTTCAAGTATGTACGATGTGATATATAATGGAATATCAAACATATACAAAAATGTAAGCCTTCGGTTTTATCTTTTTTATCGGCTGTACTGCAGGTTAGTTAAACAAATTATACCTGCTACTTTTATTAAATTATTTATAAGAGACTACTAAATTGTATCTTGTCTTTTCTCTGAGACAACTTTGTCCTTCCTTATGTCTTCCTTTCCAATGACATACTATTGGCCTTTATATGAGCGTTCCCGTCCCAAAGGGACATATAACTAGTGAATATTCTCGAATCGAATTGTCATTCAGGAAAACATAACTTCATGTTATGGTGGTTAAGCCTAGCAAGTTTGAAAGAAAACCATTGAAAACTGTAGGAGGAGATCTCTTGAAAAAATAAAAGTTTACAACGGACGGATGGACAACGCCATACCATAATACGTCCCGTAATTTTTGACGGGCGTATAAAAACGTGGTTGACTCTAATACTCTATGTATAACAAATGGCGTGTACCATCTAATTAACAATCGCTATGTGTGAGTGACATAACCACCTATGTCGGGTTCCCAAATACCTTGGGAGAAATGTATTGTTTGCATAATTTGCAATGTAATACATTGTTGACTCTTCTTAACCGACCTTATCAGCCCTTGGAAAAACATAAAAAAAATCAAAGGGCTTTTTGACAGCGACACTACCTCCACAGATCATAAGTGCAAGACAAATGATTCATAATATGCAAAAGAAAATTGACTTATCCTGCCGGTTTTTTTTTTTGGCTATCCGAACATCCATTTGAAATTATTAGGCATTTTGAAAGACCATAGGATCACTCAAATGGGGCACTAGACTGCTCAAGTAATGTGGGTTAGGGACATCTAAATAGACAAACTATATAGAAAACTACAAAAAATAAACAAGTATGGCACATATATAGTCATGTACGTTTGTAATATACCCTTGTCATTACATAAACTTTCTTTATATATTCAAACATAAGCTGTTTATGATAAGAGGTTATTGAATAAATTCAATTCTTTTTAGAAGATGTAATATGACATACGTTTATTGTCATTGTGTTCTCAAGTGTCTAAAGCACACGATAGGGCATTTATTTGACTGGATATGGCTCTTTATGGCACGTTCGCCCGAATGAGGAACGCATGCAATTAGTTATACTCCATGGTCAAGACGTGTCGTAGCTTTCCCGTGCTTAACATACAGCATAAAGAGGGGAAGAAGCAACTGATTAACCTGTTTTAGTACACGTATAATGTGACCAGGCCTAAGGCTCAATAATAATCTTTGAATAACAGGTAAATGAACCAGTCAGTCTTACAGCTTATCAGTTGGTTGCCTAAAATTAATTAACTGGTCATGTACTGGTTTGAGCCCTCGTACTGTTTACCCTCTGAGCTTGAAATATTGTAGGAAGTAAAACCTGAAAAATAGTCACTAGTAATGCACATTTCTTATATCGACAAGAAAAGTCCGCGTTGGTGTTTCAATAAACAAAATTAATACCGAGATGAAGCGGCTAGGTTTTTCCAAAAATTGGTTTGTATGTAGTAATGTTTGTATGGCCCAGCGTTTTTTGCTAATTTAGGTCAAGTGCAGAAGGCGATACTTGTCGGATATACAGTTACAACGTGTCATTAAACATGTTTCATATGGTTGATCACGGCTTCCGATAACCTGTTGATAATGGAACGACAGTAATTTGATCGATAAGGCTTTTTTATCATCTGATTAAAGATGATTCGCATATAAATGCGATTATATTATGTCACTTTAGATTTGTCACAGGTATAAACACCTTCCGATCAATGAGGGATGTTTTGTAAGTATCACGTTTAAAGGTAATAGATATGAACGTTGTACAATTTAGGTAGTGGGCAATTTACAGCGTATAAGTACAACTTTGTTCTGTCAAATGTCCTAATCCTGTAATCAAATTCAGCAGTTATCCACACTAAATCACTTGCTTAATAATTTGTCGATTGTCTTTTTCTCGACAGCGTTCACTGCATTAGTGTTGGTACTATCAACAAGCAAATTATATTCATAGTCAAATGCGACAATCATTAAATCAAACTTAATAATTATCGTTACTAATTCTCAATATTTTGTCGAATTTTGATGGTAATTTCATATTACGAAAACGTTGACACTATTCACAGGCACACACATCATAATTTAGCTAATTAGAAATGTTATTTCTGAGAACAGTGTATACTTTTACCAAGTTGTATTACATACGGTATCAACTCAATTAAATTTCTCATTGACAAAAAGAGCCCAAAGTCCCCCTAGCTGTCTTTAACATCAGTTGACCAACGCGATCGTTGGGGATATTCAAATGAGCTCCGTCCGTTAAATACATCTCGACCAAACTATATATACATATGAGGCTACAGTTTTCTAGTTGTATTTTTTGCTCAAAAAAGATATGATCATGGCGTTTTGACATTTTTTAGGGGTGGTTTTTTACATTTCAATCAAGTTTGCCTAATGACGTCTCATGTTCCTCGCACGCAAGATATAACACGATAGTAGTTAGTGCTGTAATTAGTTTCGGTTAAAGTTGAATAGAGCTGCTAAAATCTCCCCTCTATATCAATTTAAACCCACCTGGTCGCTCACTTTTGATATTCGAAACACCTGTAATCCTTTATATTCTGCCCGTGAAACACACGAACATGATACCTTCAAAGAACGACTGACGGTATCGCATGACTGATCGGGGCGCTTCTTTTATCTGGTGTAAATAAATAGCATAGATTTCAAGGTTACAACATGCAATGTTAAGTCAACATTTTGGCAAGTGATCAAATAATACATATGACTACAAAAGATGTTTCACATTCAGTCTATTGTTTCACAATATTTTTCATAGGTTTATCACAGTACATGTGTCTGTCCAATTAAAGTTAGTTGAGGGGTCGCACAGCTTGTATTACCCGATGTGTGGTGTGTGAATGATGTGTCAACAGTAAGTTCACTAAGTGTGCACGATGTTAGAACGATGCGATCTTTGGCGATTATTACTCCCGCACATCTGTGCGGGAGAAATAACTAACATTGTGCGATGACAATCGTAGTTTAAATCGAGAGATGACTTAACTACATGTAATCTTTCCTTTGTTCACATTTTGCCCCCCGATTAATCGATGTTGAGTTTGGATTATGATTTTGTTAACGCTTCGGTATTCTCTAAATTATTTTAACCATAGATACGGTTTGGTGCTTTTTTTAAACAGATCAAAAAGCTAAAGTTTACTTTCAACACATACAGACACGTTTTCATTCCGGTAAACATTGTCAGTTTTTACCTGCACATAGCCCATATTTTATACCTCTCTGGCCTTATGCAGTTACATCACTCGCTTAGGTGTGAAGACACAGGTAAAGTGGGGTGGTTCAAAGAACTGTTTATAAGAATCAGTTTTGTTCTCACAACGGTCACTCGGTTCATCTTATTAGCTGTCGTGGCGGATCGCCAGTCACAGGCAGGTAGTTAACTCCGGCATGCTATTTACAAGTTCTGTTACCTAGGAGCTAAACCCGTTTTTGACTGTCTCATTCTCACTGTAATACAATTCACTGTATATTGTAAATTTAACCTCGTCTAAATGCATATGATGCGAATTATAAAGTGTTCCGATAAGAGTGTTCCGTACCTTTTTATTCCGTAATATTTAGCGACCAGCTGTACCAAATTGCGTGTTTTCAGCCGCACAGATGAACGAACGATCTTTAGATCGCCCACTTGTGGCACCATCGGCTTACGATTTATGAACGGTGTGTGCTCGATGAACGCACGCTTTTTTGGTGCGTTGTACGTTACCACAACTGTAATTGTCAACAACACTGATATTGTTATGTAATTGCTCAACTATTAGTATTTATGCTTATTTTTAGACGAAATTTAGGACTTATGGGACCAATCAGTTGACCAACGCGATCGTTGGGGATATTCAAATGAGCTCCGTCCGTTAAATACATCTCGACCAAACTATATATACATATGAGGCTACAGTTTTCTAGTTGTGTTTTTTGCTCAAAAAAGATATGATCATGGCGTTTTGACATTTTTTAGGGGTGGTTTTTTACATTTCAATCAAGTTTGCCTAATGACGTCTCATGTTCCTCGCACGCAAGATATAACATGATAGTAGTTAGTGCTGTAATTAGTTTCGGTTAAAGTTGAATAGAGCTGCTAAAATCTCCCCTCTATATCAATTTAAACCCACCTGGTCGCTCACTTTTGATATTCGAAACACCTGTAATCCTTTATATTCTGCCCGTGAAACACACGAACATGATACCTTCAAAGAACGACTGACGGTATCGCATGACTGATCGGGGCGCTTCTGGGACCAACACCGTCGATTTATACAGAACTGCTTCTTCTTCTGTCAAGAAGTTTTTAGTTAATTTTGTTAATAAACATGAACATCCATCTAAATAGAAGAATTGTATGGTATGGGGTCAGTTACTGCACTCGTGGATACCTTAGACCAAATTGCGATATACTTCAATAATTTAAGAGACTCGAGTATGTTTCTGCCTGGGGCCAGAACCGATAGCCTTCCTCCCAGGGGCGAACGCTCAACTAAAGGCCAAACGTGAGGTTGCGCCAAGGGAGACATTATTAAGGAGAAAGTTGTTTAGAAATAATAGAAAAGATAGGATCCAAAGATTAATCGCCTTCTACGAACATGCAATTAGGGCAGCAGGTACAATTATTAAGCCCTCCCTGCAAGGCAGTATTATTTACCATGAACGGTGTTATATATATATAAATATATTCAATTGTCCGGTCTGAACTGCAAATATTGACTAAAATTGTACCTGCTACTTTCATTGGTTTATTCGTTGATTATTCGTTGGGCGCTTCTTAATTCGGGATCTTATCTTTTCTCCAAAAAGCTTTATACTTCCTTATCACTGACTCATTGTGGCCTTTAGTTGAGTGTTGCCTCTACGAGGAAGGGGTGTTTTTGTTACTTTTACCTGTTTCATTCTTCACAATGCTTAAGTCGGTTAAATTGTTGAAATGAAACTGATTTGATGTCATGGTGTGGTGTGGTAAACTTAAAACAGAATAAATATATACACTGTATATACAGAGACTACAATCAATGTAAACAATACTAAAAAGTTTTGTTTTTTAAATTTACAACTATCATGGCAGCTCATGTATGCCATCATTTATGTTAACTAGTCATTCGGCAGGTGCTTTTACGTACGTATACTGTTAATCGTGATCTCTTTAAAATACAGTTTGTACAAATACACTACCCCTTTAAGGCGCACCGGTACTTCTGACCTGGTTGGTTTAACATGCTAGAATCTACAAACAATAACTCCTAGGTAGGCACCACATTCCTGTACCTGGAACTCTTGTTAACCATTTCTATTGTCGAAACACGAGTGTCACCATGCCTTCTGTGTATGTTGAACTTTAAGAAGATATCGTGTGCCAATTTATTTAATTGTACAGTTGTATTCGCTATTATGCGAGTGACATAATCTGTATCAAGTATCTGTGTTGGTTACCCAATACTTGGAGGGAAAAGATATTGGAATGTGTTTCTGTTTGCATAATTTGAAATGTAATACACTGTTGACGCTTCTGATTTCTCTGCTTGTTAACTACCCTGTATTGAAGGATGCCTCACGTTAATGTTGGAAGAAATAATAAATGAAGAATTAAAGATTCCAAATTAAGTCGCCATTTACGATCATGCAATTTGGGCACCAGGTAAATTATTTAATACGTTTGCCAAAATATTCTAAAATTATGTAATGACCGCGTCAGTCGCAGATAATGATTCATTCTAACACTGAAGTGGGTTATGTATTACCCCGAATCCGAGTAAAGGGATTATGTAGTACTATTGTAGACCTATTTGACTGTACGACCAATTCGGCACATATCGTTCGGTGACTTTGACAATATCGGACTCTGAAAACAGCAAAAGAATAGGAAATAAAAGAAATAGTTTTGATACAGAGTTCCGTGAAAATGAACAAGGAGAAAATAGTACTAAAGTATCCTCTGATTTTGGTTGACGATACCTGCCCGGTATACACGGTCACGGCGAGGCAAAATCACACCCCAAGACATTAACTCCTATTGCAAACCGATATGATAACATCGAGGGATGGGATAGTGCCTGAACCGAAGGCGGGGGCACTATCTCATCACAAGACCATGCTATGAGGCAATAGTGCCCTCTCAACAGGGCCCTAGCTTATGGGTTTAGTACATCACTCTTTAATTTAAATACATATGTATACAGCAAAACTCGTTTTATTGTGATATACCATGGCCAGCTTTGGGTCGTTTCCAGAGTCAGCCATTTTCAAGCAGAACAGTTTGCCGGGTGAGCGGGCCCTATCGCTTCATAGTACCCATGTGTGTAGCCAATGGGAAGGTAGTGATGTACTAAACTTCGATATTGCCTTAGTACGTGTCAAACAATATTTGTTAAATAATGAACTGATTTTTGAAACGGACTGATCATATTGCATTTGACTGATATGAATCAAATCAACCTCTACTGAAAGTGATGCTTAAAGGATTTGTGCAACGAAAAATGAAAATTTCATATTTGGTAAAAGTAGTATTGTAAAACCATAATAACATGCCCTGACGATCGCGCGGGGTCTGGTTTTCTTGCATTGAAAAGAAAGTCGGGTCATACGCCTTGGACCTCTCAAGCTAAACTAGAGATAATGAGTTCGTTGGTCACGTGATCGCATGACGTCGTCTTAGTGCAACGACTCCTCAATCTTACCTTACCGGCTTACATTCTTATATTAGGTCCGCTGATTACCGACCTAAAATACTGTAATTTTGGCAACATTCAGCATGCCAGATACATATAGTGATGTAGTTTGTAACATTAGAGTTTGCCTTTATATTTTATCCACATAATAAAACATGTTTATAGAGCTACAGAATTATTTGCCGTTTTCAGAGACGGACAAGTAGACATACCAGAGAAAGCGACATCAGCACAGAAAACATTGTCACAACGCATATGTTACTTTGACTCGAAAACGGGAAATACAATCTAACTATCTAAAAATGCTATTGTAAATTCTACATGTATACGGTTTAAATACCAACAAACGAAATCATAACCCCATAAATATAAATGATATATTACATCATGTTTATATTAACACGGTTCAATTATGACAGGGAATTCACGATATGTATAATAATATGTATCATGTCTTTTTACGGAATTAAATTACAGGTTTGGATCACCGTAGATAAATGTTAATACGAAAGTACTTCTTTTCATTTATTTTATGTCAGCTCAGAAATGCAAACAATTTTAAGATGTGATTATTTTATTTGTGGAATGGAACATTCCCATCTTAGATTTGCCTCAGAAAAACCGGACTTTCGATAGTATCCCCGTGTCGATCTCTGCGTGGGATAATTCAGGAATTTGAAGAAGGAATTATCGCTTCTTTATTAAGTTCCATGTCGGTGACAGTTTTTAACCTATCCATCGCAACGATTGCGCTAGCGACGTTTTTTTTTTCTCTAATTCGTATTTTTTCCAGTGAATACAAAATATATGTATAGTGGGCAAAAAAATGTACATCGCAATGTACATTTAATTATTATCTGAGAGAATTTGACAGGGTGTCAATCTATTGTATACCTTTCCTAATGTGTTAATTGACCAGATGTATAAGATTATAATTGCATGTACCGATCGTCTTTTTTACATCTACCGGCCGCCGCGCATCCTTTTGATATCTCAGGTAAGTCATTTCACACCTTTGATGGCCTCAGGGGTTATTTGCATTAGGTAACTAGCAAAGATGAAGCTAAAGAATTTATGTAATATCTAATATTAAGAAAATGTTTATTATTGTAACTCGGATATAGACACCCTCGACGTTCCGATCGAACCCCCCCCCCCCCCCCCCCCAAAAAAAACCCCACCACCACCACAAAAAAAAAAAAAGAATTTCCTTAAAAGTTATCATTCGGTCATATGCCTCTTATAACCCACATATAAACAAACAACCACGGACCTAGATAGCAAAATCTAATCCTATTCCGTGATATATTTGAACACTAAATAAAACTACATAAAACAATGTTGGATATACATTTCATCCTATTTTCGGAATCTTCTATATGGAATTTTCAATACACAGAGTACAATTACAAATAAGGCCCCGATTACATACTATTTTACACGTACCGTAATATGCGAAAATAATTTAGAATTAAACATTAATTCTGTTTTTTTTCGTCAAATTGGTATAAATATAAAGTTGGTTGTCTGGTGTACGTGTTTATCGTTTTTATATCGTCGTCCTGACTGATGTCAGTATATATAGCAGTATAAAGGTAAAATGTTACCGTCTACCTGTCTTATCAAGGTGAATTCACTGACCAATCAACTAATTAGTGTCACGCTTGTGTTAGATCACTAATCCCTTGTGAATGGCACGCCCGTGATTTGTAATGTTTCGACAGGGTGTCCATTTCTTGACTACTATATTCTTCGGGATAACGAACGAAATTAGCATTCAAATATCCCATAAAACACCATTTTAAAAGTATGCATGTACTTTCGTTTTAAAAAGTATATTGTACGTAATGTATGTGTCAGTATGTAACTATCACAACAATATTTGCTGTTATACACGTTATACATATACAAGGTTTATGTAAGCAGTGTAATATGACGATAGCTGGATTTTCCCGGACTAAGATGACGTCACAGGGGGAGTGGCCTCGTTCTGGGTCACAAAATATGCATAATTTAGAGGTCGGTGAAAATGACCTAATAATCGTGTCACTACAAAGTAACCAGACCACGCTTGCAAGTTTCGGTGTTCGAATATGGTTTTAAAACATGACTTTTACCAAATATAAAATTTTCATTTTTCGTTGCACAAATCCTTTAATGCAAACTCGCTTTGCACACACTAGGAAACCGCCCTTAAATGACATAAAAATGGGGAAAAAACCCTAACAATGTCCCTTTAAACTCCAGGGTTACCAAGCATTCCTCGCTGACGCTGAAGCGTATACCTGTCATATTCCTTAAAGGGCCCAATTTAGCAGTGCTTTTATCTCGGGTCTTCCTAAATCAGGTTGTAAAAAAACATCTTACAAATAAAATTACTGTCGTCTATTATCAAAAGTACTTATCAATTGTATTGAATTATGTGGTCCGATATTACCGACAGCGATGGTTATCGTCTCACGCATATGTATTCAACTTCACGCTTCACTATACGACTGTTATACAATTATTTTGAATTACCAAGTAACACGCTACACAAGTAAAATTTTCACTTAAATATCGGGGTAACTGAAACACTGATACACACAATTCAATTGTCGTAAAACTAGTATCATATGCAAATACCAGACAAATGTTAATAGAAAATCTACACCTTCAAAATTGAAGAAGACACTTATCCATGCATGGATTCGCATTTTAATATCTTGTAATATTTCTTTCCAATGTGTTGCGCGGCAGAATGATCTTATATTATTTATGTAGCATCCTCGATATCCAGGGGTTACATTCATCTACGCGTTGACACACCTGGAATATGCCATGGAAAAATTTAAGTCAGTGGTGTTGTAATAGAAACTAATTTTTACAATTGACCTGAGGCCTTCAGCTTCCTGTCCTGGACGTTCAATTAAAATGCACCTTTGGCATCCATGATCACTCTTGTTATAGCAGAAACCATGCAGTAGTCAGAAAAACATCAGAGAATACCAAAGCGTCAACAAAACCATAAACCGAACTCATAATCGATTAAACTAGAGACCAAATTTGAAAAAAGAAAAGATTTACATGGAGACCTTCATAAAAGTACAAGAGAGTAATCCAGTTGTTTCGGAAGAGTAACCGTTTCCTGCTTTATCGACGGCACCCGCCATAAAAATCTTTAACACTTCCAAGTAAACATCAATCCTCAAAATGAGAATTTAGTCATCGTTGTCAATCACAAAATGTAAGCATACTCAAAAACGCCCATCTTCATGCAGAATTTTTTCTCGACGAGACCAAGATGCCGACCATAAGACCCATAATGTCCATGCACCTGCATCTTTCGTATCCCTGTGCCATAAGTTTTAATAGTTAATATATTTCATGTATTCGTTTTCATATTATAAATCTGTTTTTACTAAAATGACACTTGGTTATCATACAAAAGTGAGCTCCCTTACCTCTTAGGCAAATATGAGGTCGTTTAAAAGTTGTTTGAAATCCCATTATGTAAAATAAACTATCGTTCTGACACGATTAATTTACAACGTGATAATGGGATTGTTAAGCTTAAGTGTATAACAAATCATTGATATCTCACGTAATGTGACAATGTGTATAGTACAGTCAATGTAGTTATCTGTGGTGTGTTTTCTTCAGATTACCTGGTTGATGTAAACAAGTACTGGACACCTGTGTGTATGTCAATTCTTGTGTAGTTTGATTGACGTTTGACCTTTTTATCAGGCCTATCAAACCACCAAAGTATATATGTGCCTTCCAGATTTTAATTTGGATGAGGTGTTTTATAATTACTCTCATATGGTTTAGTTTGGTTTATTTTGTTTTACGTCCTGTTACCAGCCAGTGTAATTTAAGGATGTGCCAGGTTTTTGAGGTGGAGGAAAGCCGGAGTACACGGAGAAAACCCCCCCGACCTACAGTGAGTACCTGGCAACTGCCCCACATGGGATTCAAACTCTTAACTAAGAGGTGGAGGACTAGGAATAGAATGTTGGAACAACTTAACCACTCGGCCCCCGCGGCAATTAAAAAAATCATGTTTGACCAATTTATGTCATAATGTTGTAATATCAATTTACTTAAATTTTGACGGTAGGTTTTAACGTTTTAAAAATTGAAAATGTATTCCTTCAAAAAATTCATTCCAAAAACATATGTTCAAACGTTAAATTAATGTGCACCAAAATAATCGCTCTTGTTAAAACAATAAATTTGGGGGCTTTCGAACTTTTTTTCGAAATTCTTCTGTTGTACTAATGTGTCAAGTGTCGTTTAGATAATCAGTCTAATCGGTTTAATCTTCAACATCAGACAACAATATAATTTTATCTCATTCACCTCTAACACAACTAGGGTGGCGTTTATAGGGCACTTTGACCATTATTTCCGTCTGGAGCGAAGTGATAATAAGAATATAATTGATGTAATTTAACTTACCTATTTTGTTTGTTATATTTTGTGTAAACAGGTGTTTAAATGACATTGTCAGAGTGTTATATTGCTGTATGATGTTTTTTTACAAAAGCATAAACTAACAATCTCTTCATAAGAAACTAAAAATTTGCTTAAAAAAATTAAGAAAAAATTAAGAAAGTTCTACTCACAGGGACATATATAGACTTATATGATAAAATTACCGATAAATACCTATATATATTGACAAGGAAAATATCGACCAGCCATTCAATTCACCATATGTTAATATCCGGGCATCTTCTTTTTCCTGGCTGTATTGATACATTATAATACTATATGCTATCTTTATATTTGTAAATAAAATAACTAGTAAGTTTACCAACTCATGAATGGCATGAACCAAATCGTTTTCTTCCTGACGATGAATATGGTGTAGTTTAATATGTTGAAAATAGCCAACAAGATCAGACAAAATTATAAAGATCCATCGTCCATGTACTCTTTATTTGCGCAGGAGGGAGCTGATGAAAGTCTCCTGACAAAACAACCTATACACCGACAAAACGATTGCTGTTCTCGTTTACTGGACAAAATAAATTGTTTATTTTACAGCAATTCTTTTAACTCAGCATGAATACTTCATCAATTATCATTACGGCAGCGTTTGTTATATTTTTCTGAACTTCAGTGAATTCTTCTGATTATTGAACAAGATAAACAAGCTCTCCGTCTTAGTATCGTCCATCTTTAATCCCCGTGAAGCGATGGACAGTTGTGACGGGAAGACCATGAAAAAATGATCCCCTTAAAACACTTGCTGCTTTGCCAGTTGAAGTAGTCAGTGCTACATTTTTACCGTTGCGGACCGAACTGTCAACTATTTTTGATAACAGAATTGTTTTTCCTGTACAAGGAGGACCTGTGATTAAAAGATTATGACCGTTTTCAGCCGAGTGCACCGCTGATCTCTGCGCATTTTTAGCGGTTTTCCGTACTTTTTCGGGACTCATATCTACTTACATTTAACACATTGTACAAGCCAGAGATGTTCCAAAATGACGACATACACTGTAGCTCTCAGGTTATAGAGGTGAAAGTCCCTGGATAGGCAGCTTGTTAATATGGCCGATCAGTGATGTTATGTCAGTTATGTTGATTTCCAGATCAGTCAAATATTAAACACAGAAAAACCAAGGACCGGGGTAATCCTCATATTTTTTAAAATCTTTTACTTCTAAAGATAATTATATCTTACAATTTCATTGTCAAGATTCAAGAAGGCCGTCTTTCAGCCATTTTGTTTTGCGACCAGTTAATTCATATTTGTAAACAAACAAGAGACAAACAATGATTTATCGCTCACCTGAAAACAGTTGTATAAAAACTACCCTTGCCAAATACTTTCGTTCCTACAAGAAAACTTGGTTTAAGAAAATGATATAACTCTCTTATTGGGCCCCTGCATTCATGCCCTTCGGTGTCTTAATCACCGTTTACACAAAATAGGTTCCCTTAACCTATGGATGTTCCTGAGAAAATATGGAGCACATCCTTTCAATCCTACGAAAGAAGTAGGATTTTAAAGACGAATTTGCTCCATTCTCCCTGTATGACCCAGTCGTTCAGGCCCTTCAGTGCGAGACCTACCGCTTATTATTTCTTCAGAAGAATTTAAGTTTTAAAGAGCCTATGGGGATCCACCCCTCAGACCTCTGGGGACCAGACACACATGTAATACAGAATTAGACAATGCCAGTTGGTGAGCTAAAAGTCAGTATACTGTCTGTTCCGCCTTTGTAATTATCGAAGCACGCCTGGTATTCAATTACACTGTCATAAATTAAAATGAAAAATAATGGTGCACATCAATAGACGACAAATTTTACAGGTAAATGTGGCGATCGTTCCCAAAAACAAATCATATTTATCTCTTACAAAACCGACTATGTCAAATTTGCGCAAAAAGTACAGAAACAAAAGTGGCAAAAACATTCATCACTGTATCCGTTTTTGTTAACGTCAAAATTAACTGGGTCGCTCATCACTAATAATGACTTTAAGAGGAACCGACGCTGGACGAAACGAGTCCTTTAATTTATATTGCAATTCTACGTTCGGTCTTCACATTGAAAGAAACAATCAAAATTAGCATTATACCTGTTGGTTTGTGTTAGTTCGGCTTATTTTGATCTACGTTCTATTAACTTTAAGGACGTGTCAGGTTTTGGATGTCGAAGAAAGCCGGAGAACCCGGAGGGAAATTCTAACCTTTGGTCAGTACCTGTAAACTGCCAACGTGGTTTTCGAACTCGCAACCCAGAGGTGGAGGGATAGAAATAAAAATTTGAAACACCTTAACCACTCGGCCACCTCTTTTATACTTGTTATCGCTGGCAAAAGCATCTAGTTAGTCGTAACTTAATTCTTGCCTCTGTTGTATCAACATATTTGTTACTTACTTTGTAAGACAAATATCAATAAGAATTCAGCATCAGTTTTGACAAAGAATGTGCGTCATTGTGAGTATGTTCTTGACATTACCTGATCGATGCACCACAATTAAATGTAAAAATATTTAACTGGACACATGTGTATTACTTCCTTAAACGTAGTCTGATTGACGTACTACCCTTTTTACTATCCAGAGTGTTGCAGCCTATCATCGAGCAGGTTATATTCATACCACGCCCACCTACGTGTACGAGTAAGTGTTGAAAACATTATCAACTAATGTAGATCATCTTTCTGTTATCGAGAGCATATAAATACTAATCTCCACACCGTGTGAATAGACGGGCCCGGTTGTTGTGACTATCTACCCGGAACATGGTTCATTTGGTGAAACATGGACTTTGCAACTTTCTGTTTAATTCTGCCAGAGGTTATATGAAGGCTGCACCAAGAGAAGTCTTTTAGCTAAAATTCCGTGAGGATCTAACGACCATTGTGTCTTTATGACGGATATAAAAACAAGGTAGGTGTATGCACCGAGCTAATAACCGGGGCTAGTCACGAACCTATGTCACTATGACACGGTTGTCTGTGAGCTCATATATTATAAATGTTATTCAAATGTATGGAATTTATTTCGTATGAACTATTATGACTTACTCGCATACATGTTATATGCAATAATATATTACTCGTGTTTGCCAATAAAGCTGTCAAAATGATGAGATCAAAATATAAGAAGTATGCAAGTATGGTTTTGTGAGAGATAACTCTTATTAAACACGTGTTAGTTACAATCTCGTCCTTTATCAACACTGTGTCATATATTCTTTTACATCCGTTTATATCTATATTTCAGAGAATAACACAATGGCAATCCCGGAAGGAACTGTTTATTTTACCGGAAACCCTACATTGATTACGTCGAAGACGTTATGCAGAATGTCTGAAACATATCAGCAAAATATTGAAGAAAACAGTTTTAAAAATGAATCTGACACAAAAAACAGTTTCTCTGTGTCAAATGACAGCACTTTACAAATATCACGTACTGTTGTTCCTGGTCATCAACAAGAGACCACAGGTAAGCCGAAGGCACCAATTCACCAATCATCGCCACTCAAAGTTTCGCTTCTGATGGCGTCAATGTTGGTCACAGCACTTCTGTTAGTGCAATGCTCGCCCTCCATCGCTGCTACACCATATATAAACTGGCAAGACATCCTTGTCCCCAGGCACGAAGACAATATTCATTTGTTTAACGGAGGCATCCTTTTTCGTGATACTGGACGAATACAAGTGATAATCCGAACAGAAAACGGTCGTATAGTAATGGATATTGCCCAAAATTATTTTCGCAAATGGAACCATCCTACTGTTGAAGACTCTAATGCTAGAGATAAAACAGAAAAATGGGAGAATGGTAACGGAACAAGATCAGCAAACAATGCAACCAGTCAGAGACTTCCAACAAATGAAAATGTTTCCAATCAAAATACCGACACTGAAAACATAGACAGATTTGAGGATTATCGGGAAGGGGAAATCAGAAAGGATACTCATGCTAATATATCCAGAGGAGGTGATAGATGTGATCACAGGCTAGTTATTTCAAATCAACCGTTTTTTTCTCAAGGATCACGCCTTATCAATACGCAATATGTTAATGAACTGAATGAATCAACAGAGAACAACACGAGAAACACGTCTTCTGATGGTCTCGGAGTGTTAGTTATCAGTGGACAATCTCATAGAGATGACCGCAATGCATCTACAAATAATGGAGCAGTTCCTATCAACTATTCTTACAACAACCAAAGTGGCATAGAACAAGTCGAAATACCCAGTGAAGAGACATCACATAGCCCTGGTGAACTAGTCATCACAGGCCAAAACTTCGTTGCTGGTGAGCGCGAGAACATCGCAATAACGAATACGCCGGTTCCTGTCGCTGACAACGAATTAAGTGAACTTAATTATACCACAGGTGTACTCGAATTCTATGATAGTTGATTCTAATGGGAACCAACCCTTTGCTCCTCGGAATAATGGAACTGAAATAAGCGATTAAGATGATTCGCTACATTAGAAGTTGAGAAAGAAACTGTGACGAAGAGATGTGTCTTGCATGATTGTTTCCTAGGTAACATAATGTGTGCGTCAGAAAGGTAAAGAATAATAATGACGTAGGCGCATATGGTCAAGTTTTGAAAACGAAACGGAGGAAGTTTTTTGTATATACATTGTAGGTGCACATTAACGTTTTAAGTCCGATACAAATTATATGAAATATTGATAAAACTAAAATAACTAATAGTCACTATTGTCCATTTGCACATGTGTATACGTTAATATTTGTAAAAAGTTGTCATATACATATTGTAATATAGTTTTGCTTAATAAAATAATTTATCCACATATCTTTATTGTTGGTTAATTATTTTTTGTTATGGTGCCCTCCGATGTGTTTGGGTATAAAACCTGGATATTTAGAGGTTTATTCAAACAAGCTACAATTTTGCCTTTCTGAAGACTCGAGATGAAAAATGAAATTCAGGCTTTTGTGTTGGATAATCAAATGACAAAAATACGAAGTTGTTGGACGAAAATTGACAGAAATATCTGATGTTGGGACGAACAAATAACAGAAATATTTGACGTTGGAGTTAAAAATTGCGAATACCAAACATTGATTGTTCCCCCTATATACCTACTCATATAACATAAGAGGCCACTTGTCGGCCTTTTATCAACGGATATGATTTGGCCAATTGCGACCTCTCATTTCCAAAGCACTTATTCGTTGATGCATATTCCGCCCTCGATTTTAGCGAGTTCGAAAAAAAAACAGTGTTTACTTACGGTTTAAGTTGGGAATCCAAAATTTCTAAACTACGGTAGAAGCAGAAGGGTCAGGTGCGTAAAACCCCTTCAATTTATGAATTGAGAAGTAAAATTTAACTAGTTATGTATAATTTAAAATCGTGTACTACGAAAATGTGTATATTATGTAATATGCCACTACTAAAAAGAGATACATGTAGCTATGGAGGCTCCAGCAAACAAAAGGGACTAAACAATCCACTAGAGTGTTTACCACCCCCTATCATTTAAAGATATTACCTTTACTTACTTTGTGGTGTGTCATACCTATTCATTGTGTTTGTTGTGACACAATAAGTTACCAGTATAAATATAGATATACTTCCAGTTCTGAAGATAATTTTGTGTACAATTTCTCAATATTTTCTTTACCAAGTAAGTTCATGGTCATAGGTTCATTTTACTTTTGCGGTAATGTAAGCTGCTCATTAGATATCAATGATAGCATGTATTATAGCAGTAACTTGAAACTTACTGAGAATATTATTTCCAAAGAGGTGTTCTAACAGTTCCTCGTCATTGGATTTCAAATACAAGCTGTTTAGAGGCCATTCAAGTAGGTATACAAATGACACTGTAAAAACTACTAGATTGATCTCTGGTTTTACCATAACTTTTTTTACAGGAATTTCATTTTAGAAAGCAAGGTTTACATGCACGCCCTCAACGTTTGTTTCGTTAGTAGTCGACAACTATTTCGAATGTCAACATTACCAATAAAGTTAGATTGACAACAAAAACTGTTAGTCTGTTTATTTTAAAGTATTCATTTCCAATTTTGAATGTACAATGGCCTCTGTTATTCTGCAGCCATAAAATAGTATCTATGACATTGAAGCCGTCTTCATAGTCGTCGTATCAGCCTTCTTTGTAGAAATACATATTCATTGAGAAAAAGGATAAGCATTAACATTGTTTGCGTTAAACAATTTAACATCTCTTAAAAGAGCTGTAAAACATGTAATAAGATTACACGGTTTCAAGCCGCCTGACACCCTATAATGTGATTATAAGTCATTCCTATACACCTTTGAGAAGCAATGCGTTCATAATCAGGTGTCTGTTTAACACCAACACACAGCCTATATGTTTCAATGTATTGTCTTGTCCCCTCCGATACTCGATTAAGTGGGTTAACACCAAGGCAGCTGTCGACTAGTACAGTAATCCTAACTTTAAGAAATGATAACAGGTGGATGTATGTTTACCCATTTGTCACTAGATCTAACGTTTTAGGGTTAAACGGCCCATTGACAGATTAGGGCTTAACATCGCTGGTCGCTCTGGAACGTTATCAAATCGACTTCTTATATGATATTGATAAAATCTGACACGTGCTTACAATCGCATTCAATCATCGTGTGTTTGATTGTATATACTGATCACATGCATGACAATATGTTTATAACCCAGACTATTATGCAGTCTCGGCTTGCTGATAAACTAAATAAAGTCGTCATACGGTATCACATTAGCATACCTCACCTTACGGAACAAGCGGGGAAGAGTGTCTTGCCCAACATCTCACCTGTGCCTTGTCCCCCTTCAGTATATTCATCAATAGGCCGAGTAAACGTGTAACAAAAGGATATCACCGTGAATGCCTATCTGGTTTGTTTGTTTAACACTTAGTTTAGGTTTTTAATATGACAACACGACTGGGGCCCGGAATTATCGCGGCTGTGAGTTACTACATATATATCGTGTTTATTTGTATTTAACCTAATTTGGTTTTGAAATCGCAACACGACGGACCGGAACTCTTGAGTTATGGGGTTTGATTATGACTTGATATTTCTTACTTTGAAGCCGTGAAAAATGAAGACCCAGGTGTTGGCATTTTCCTTAAAGGCCCAATATACGTAACTTCAGGAAAGTTTTCGTTAATCTGAAAAATTCTAAAAAAAATCAAGTTGATAACCATGCAAAAATAAGCCTTAAACGAAGTAAACCTGAGCGGTAACTAACAAGAAACTCTTGACAAAAAAATCCAAAGAATTGGAAATAATTCAGGTGGGGCCCACTTCAACAACAAACCGAAGGTAGAAGACCGTGTTCGAAATGAACGCGTGTTTACAAATAGCGTGTTTCAACTGCTGCTGTACCGGTAACCGCGAAAGAATTCATCTTGAATATTGCTTATATCAGTTAATCTTAACTAAATCTTTACATATAATAAGTTATTGGGCTTGTTTTTCGCTTCAAGTTTTGCCGAAAGTTACGTATATTGGGCCTTTAAGCAAAAGCTGAACATTAAAATCAAAAGTTGTCCACTTGAAAGTGTAAAAAATAAAAATGACAGTCCTCAGTTTCTACAGGTTTACCACCAAGATATCTTATCACATCACAGCTTATGTAACAAAATATAATCAACCAATAGGGTGTTGGTTGGTTGGTTTTCACGTTCCATTAACCGCCAGGGTCATCCAAGGACGGTCTCCCAGTGCATGCGATGTGATTGTGTGTTTAAGCGAGTGCATTCGGAAGGCCGCGGTATGTTCGTGTAAACCTTCTTGCGATAGTCCGGATTTTTGCCGATTTAAAGTACCGATAGATTGAGCCTCTTTGCTGTCTAATCGAAAGATACCATGATCCAGTGATCAGGTAGCAGGAGCCATTATCATAATCGGAAGCTTAGTAGAATTGTATTCGAAACAATCTTGTAGAAGCGGACAATCAAAATCAAAAGGGGTATCGATGTTCAAACGAATTGAAAAATATAAATATTTCTCCAGTGTGACTTTTATATATATTTTCATTTGAAAAGATAATTTATATCTTACAAAGGCATTAAAGTTATATCGCAAAACAATGTTCACGCGTACACATCCCCATCTAACAGCAATACACAATAAACAAGCCGCCTTGATCTGACGACAGCTGGTTGCGTCGTACCCGGACCTACCGATTTACATTGTACGATTAAAGTGTGAAAAGGGTGAAACTACAAAATCAGTGGGCAAGTGCTTCGCCCATCTGCCCGATGGCCTCTTTATCAACATTCTCGTTTCGTATTTATTTAGACCAGCTTATAATTATACTATGCTTGAAATCTTGAACAAATAAAGGCAATATTACCATCCTTATCACTCCCACTGAGGACCAATACACATACAGTATGTATTAGTTTAACATATCTGCCCTAACAATACCCAGCATATGTGCTCAATATGTATAAACAAACTTACAGCGCCAGGGCAATCACTCAAATGCAAAATCGCGTGAAACAGTGGCATGACAGCTGTTCCGTTGACATTTTGTTCTCTATATCGAGTTCGCCAACACCGATTTTATCTTCTCCAATGATACAAACTATGCAAATGTGGTCTCAACATTTGGTCCCTACTTAGATTTTCTTTATTTTGAAAAAAAATCATAACTGCATAATGGATTAGTAACAAATAATGGTAAGATCTTAATATACGACAATACGTAACAGGAGCTTTAACAAATAAACAATTATGTTATAAGCGGATTTTTTTTTCTGAATACTTTATCACTAAATTTAAAAGATGAAACATGTGTGTTTTACGTAATCTTTCATGATAGGGAGTAGAAGACATTTCTGGTGGATGATTTAGTTCCCGAGGTTTGCTGGAAGCTCATTAGCCACATTTATCTCATTTGAGTAGTGGCATGGAACAGTATACGCACATTTTCGTAGTACACGATTTAAAATTATACAGTACTAATTTGATTCCTTATATTCAATAGAAAATTTCGAATCCCACCTTTTGGCCCCTAGCATCACTGACGAGTTCGAAAAGGACGCGAAACAGTTGTATGATGCAGTGTTCATTTTGTTCGGTATACTATATGTATTATTCAATTTAAAAGGTGCAGTATGTGCGTGTGTTACGTCATCTCTCTCAAGAAAAGAACGATCATCTCATTATGGGCACCTATACATTATTTCTATATCAGTAGGTTAGATGCAAAATAAACAGTACATAATTACCGTATTCTGAAGGCCTATTGATGCAGGTTACATGTCGCTATATATTTTTATTATTTTTCAGTTTGCTTTAATAACATCATGATATTCTTGAGAACGTTAAAAAGGATTATTTTTAATATCTTTTTTTGATAGGTAAAACGTCTTGCACTCAGGATTTGTTTAAAAGTGTATTCGGCAAGACTTTCGTTAATGGGAAATGACACGCCCCACAGAGCATCACGTGTCATCTTGCATCAATACACCTGTCTACATTTGTCTCGGAACCAGCAATACACAAATTATACACCAGCTGTAGCAAATAAACTGCTGTGACAAGTACATCCACACAGTTGAATAACAGTCTTCGACGACTCGCTTGAATGGCAAGTAGATATTCAACTAATTATTAACATGATAAGCATTATGTGCTAGAATAGAAAAAAATCTTCCACGCTTTAAAGCCATACGGTAAACGCACCTGTCGTATAATTCATAAAGTAATTACCCGTTAGTCCGCAATACACAAACCCAGGATGTCGCAGATAGCCAACAGCTGTTTGTGTCAGGTATACTCGGCTCACTCGAAAGTATATGTATAGCCTGATTGACTTAGAAAAAATGACTTTTCTCTCTCTTTTCAATAATTTAGGAAATAATACCAGACAAAACTATTTCGTCATAAGGTCATCTGCGCATGTCATATTCATAACTACTGAAGACAAATACACCTGTTCAAGTATATTTATTTTGATATACATAGCGCCGGGCCAACGAAACCAAAACAATGTCACGCGCAACTTTTTCATCAAATCGATGTAATCTAAAAACAAGTATCAAACACAATGCCAAACGGCATTGTGTTGTGGGCTTTGTGTTCAATAACCGTATATAGCGAAACGTTAAAACGGGCGAATACACGTTGATTTAATGTTATCATCTTAAACACAAGGTGTCCACTGCTACACTCAATATCAAAATATAAAAAATACGATTTTCCTCGTTTTAAAACCAATTGCCGAATCTTTCTAGATAATTTTAGTTTTTTTTTGTATCTTTATGGGAAACAGTAATGATGACATGCCGCCTCGAGCTGAAGTTTTTCTTAGGTTTGATAACTACCCTAGGACACTTTATATCAATAACCAACAACCAATCGAAATTTATTATAACGATTGGTTTGGATTTTTTTTAACAGATTGGGTGTCATATTAACAGTTTAAGTCATTCAAAGACGGCCTACCGGTATGTGCGATGCGTGTCGAAGGTAATTTGCCAAGGTATCTAATATTATTTTTCGACAGGTAAATAGATAATCGGTGGTCCAGGGTTTAGAGTAACAACTTAAAAGAGCTTTCATATATGTTTACTGTCACCGAAAGCAAATAGTTCTCGTGGTCATATCAATATAATTATGAGTGTCTACAGAGAAGACATTTGAACTGTCTTCGATAAGATACTTGCTCCAGTTCATTGGCGTTTGGCTTCTTAAATACACTGCGTTATTTTCAAGCAACGAAAAACACTTTCAGAAAGGTCGGTTAGTAAATGTATATATACCTTTTTATATCATTTTGGGAGGTTTTAGATCTATGCAAATAACAATATCTCCGTGACATTGTGGTTAACCAACATTTTTCAGATAAGATATTTACGACAAGTAAAGTAATTATAGAAATGATCCCGAGTTGAAAAGGTCGACACATTCTAAAATGTTTCACTGTAAATGATTCTTGGCATACTATACATTGTGGTTGATCTTCACGTTTCAAAAAAAAAAATATTAATGTATGAATGCTCCACCTGGAAAAGAGCCAGAATATCGTCCTGGCTCAGAGTTATCACGCAGTGTTATCATTCAGCGATCTCCACTTCAGGTTTTACTGAATGTAATCTGTCATCTGATCACAAATATTTTGCACTTAGTAAACAATCATTTAATGAAGTTTAAATAAACATACCCGGAAACCCAGCGAAAGGTGATATGATATTGTGAGGATATATTATGTAATAATGTGTTGATTTGTCGATACAGGAGTTTCCTCGATTCTTGTTGTTGCAGATGCTCTGTAGAACAGATAGAGAAGCATAATAGATAACTGACGTGATGTGTTATAATATACCAACATACATAACATCGGCTTCTGTTGAGAATAGTCATCAAAGAGAAGCATTGTTTGCTACAATTACCACGGTAACTTTATGATACCCGACGGCTTCTACCCCTCGAGCCGTGTATATAATACGACATGAAGTCATTATATTTCTTTAATTTCAGTTTTAGAAATTTAGAGCGAAAAACAAAACGTAAGATTTTATGACAGACTTAGGTCTTTCTTGAAATGAAAATACTGATATAGACCATGATAAGCTGGGCATGTATAGAATACACAAAATGTCTGTCGTGATTTCCTCTTATAGCATGGAATTTCCTTTAGCATAAATAAAACCGACTGTATAGTTTTCGCTGTAACTCAAAACTTAAATTAGGATTGGTTTAAAATTTCGTCTGAAGAATCCTTCAATGACAAATAAAACACAGTATTTTATTAGTATAGGTCGTACAAGTTGCTGATACATTCAAACGAGCTCGAGACAATTTTAAACTGGCATAAAAATGTGTATACAAATGTATCTATTTAAACCTTAAAATCATAGCATTTTTAACATTTTTTTCACGTTAGAACTTTTATCGATTCACTCCGTTACATAAAGACGACCTCTTCGTATGCAGATTATTAGGACATGTATTACCATCAGATTGCCAAAAAATTAAAACTTAAAGGGATTACAAATGTACATGTCATTTCTGTGTAAGTAGACGTTGACCTGTTCGGATTTAAAGTCGCCCGAGTATTTGTGCGTTTATATTATATATTGCCTTCTTTTATTATCTAAGACATTAAAGTTGTCGATAAGATGGTTGAATGCACACTCTTTGTTCAAATAGATTCAATCAGAAAACTGACAACCATTAACGTTGTTTGCGTTAGATGATGGTAATGATAACATCACTACAAAAGCAGGATACATAACTGTTTTTGTTACCAATGTAATTATTCACGACTTGCTGATCGCCTGTTGTGATTATTAGCGATTACTATACACCTGTGAGTTTGAAGAAACACTGCTGGACAAAAGCAATGCCATCTAATTTTATTAAGCACCCGTTCAACACCAATACACAGACCTATATTTACGGGTTTGGATCTGTATAAAGTTCTGTGCAAATTCACACCACATAGTCACAGTAAAAGGCTTTGATTCCGACTCAAGATGCATACATATGGATGGAATTAACGTTTCATGAATAAATGGAGGTAAGAACATGAAATGATTACGTTTTATTCTTAATTTATTTAACAAATACATTCAATCGGTCCTTTCTTCTCTGCTGCTTGCTTGACATACGCCTATCACGCAGTGGAATTTTCATCGATAGACGATCCCCACCACATCCATTTTGTTTTGGGTAGAAACGGGGCGTGGCTTAAGCTCGATGGGCGGAGCTTGATACGATTGATCATGATTAGAGCATGGTCCATATCCAATAAAAACGCGCATTACAAACGTATCGTGTTGGAATTTAAAATGTATCAATAACTTGTCTCACCTGTTACTCGATTGGTGGATTCACTGAGAAAGTTGTTAACACCCAGAGTGAGCATACTTCAATAACGTGAGCAGGTGATGGTGGTTTACCCATTCATTCCACGACCAAGCTAAGGTGAGTTGTACAGAGACATCATACCAGACAGACATTAGAGTTAGTTAGTGGCACGCGTTGTTGACAATTTCATTTATAGCCGATAAATATCATTTACAATTACAAAAGGTGCAGCACATGTGTGTTTTACGTCATCTTATTTGGACATTGTTGTTCATTTAAATATAAATGACATGCAATATACAATTGCTTGGCATGTAGAGACGATCAAATCGTGATTTTAGATTTGATCCCATGGTTTGCCACGCCTTTGCAGACTTTACTTTTAAGAAATAACTTTAAAGCGATATTTTTGTTTTTAAAATGTAAATCGCCCAATGTAAAAACGGGGAAAAAGTGTTAACCAATCATCCCCAATCCCAATATTACATGGGTCATCTTGGGATTTCTATGCAAAAGTAAGAACGAGAGAAGGGAAAAATAACAACAAATCTGAAGTTGTTGGGATAAGATAAGATTTAACTAAATACCTCCGTAACATACTGACAGACAGAGTTTCAACGGTCTAATTTGATATTTGTATCAATGTTTAAAAAAATAAAGAGAGAAGGAAATGACGTGTCGACACACCATCAGCATATTGCCGATGACGATATTCTACACTTCAAAGATGACGTTACACAGACATGCTGCACCTTTCAAATTAAGTAAAAGATACAGTATGCCGCAAAAATGAATTAAACTGCAACTTATACTATAGCTGTTGCATCCTCCTCGGACTCTTCAGTGATGCTAGGAGCCAAAAGGTGGGAATCCAAAATTTCTAAACTAATAGAGAAGCAGAAGGGTCAGGTGTGTAAATCCCCTTTAAATTATGAGTTCATAGCTAAGATCAAACATGATCTGTATAATTTCAAATCGTGTTTTACGAAAATATGTATATTATGTACCGTACCACTACCCAAATGTGATAACTGGCTGTGGAGGCTCCAGCAAACCTCGGGGACTAAAATATCCACCAGCAGAGTCTGCCACCCCATATCATCAAAGATGACGTAACAAACACATATGCTGCACCTTTTAAATTTAGTAATAAATACAGTATGCCGCACAAATGAATTAAACTGCATCATACAGCTGTTTGGTCAGAAACAAAAACAACCAAGTGGTCTGCTACAGGTGTGGCTTGACCTGACATATAGTTTCGCGAGTCGTGGTAATTAAAACCAAAGACATTTGAAATGAGATTCTTTTTTGTTCAAATTTGACGACATAACTCGGGAATATGTAGTGTAAGTGATAACAAAGCAACAAAGAACCACCCTGGTGATTTGAATGAAAAGGAAAATTTAAAACCACGTATGTATGCATCCGTCGATGGTCTCTGCCCAGTACAGTCGCTAAGAACTTACATCAGTAAAAAAAAATCCAAAATGCGACGCATTCTTTCAAAAACCAAATGATGCGGTACATTTCACAGATTCTGTTTGGTATCAAAACAAACCGTAAGGAATAAAACGCTCAGCAATATGATGACAACTATTTCCAGTGCCGCATCCCTAAATCGCACATACACCAACCATTGTGTTAGGGCTACATCAATAACCGTTTTGACACACGCGGGAGTAGAGTCAAGAGCTATCATGATAATTTCATGTCGCTGTAATGAGTCGTCTTTGAAGCATTATAACGCTGACAGTTCAGATTCATGAAATTGTCAATACTCGGACATACTCCAAAGCAAATTAAAGCAGTTGTACGTCAAAAATCACTATACCCAAATCGTTGTCGTGAACAGACAGACAACCCTCTTCATAATAAGCTGGTTCGTCAACAACAAAAAGAACGACCTTGCCCTTAGCTGTCTGACGTCACACAACAAAGTCAACTTGTACTCCATCAGGATTCTCAAAAACTCATCACTGGACATTTTGCCATTTATAATTCCAATGTCAACATTTACAATTAAACAAAAATAGTAAACATGTATTGTTCTTACTATAATTTATCGTTAAAACGTTCAATTTGGCCGTGTGTAGACATCTAGCCTAGTTAAATTCGAAAAAAAAAACCATTTCACAAGTGGCGTATGAATGAATTCTTCACACATTTAAACAATTACACATCGGTGATTTGAATGAAAAGGAAAATTCAAAACCACGTATGTATGCATCCGTCGATGTTCTCTACCCAGTGCAGGCGCTAAGAACTTGCATCAGTAAATTAAATCCAAAATGCGACGCATTCTTTCAAATGATGCGGTATATTTTACAGATTTTGTTTGGTATCAAAACAAAACGTTAGGAATAAATACGCTCAGCAATATGATGAAAACTATTTCCAGTGCCGCATCCCTAAATCGCACATACACCAACCATTGTGTTAGGGCTACATCAATAACCGTTTTGACAGCCGCGGGAGTAGAGTCAAGAGCTATCATGATAATTTCATGTCGCTGTAATGAGTCGTCTTTGAAGCATTATAACGCTGACAGTTCAGATTCATGAAATTGTCAATACTCGGACATTCTCCAAAGCAAATTAAAGCAGTTGTACGTCAAAAATCACTATACCCAAATCGTTGTCGTGAACAGACAGACAACCCTCTTCATAATAAGCTGGTACGTCAACAACAAGAAGAACGACCTTGCCCTTAGCCGTCTGACGTCACACAACAAAGTCAACTTGTCCTCCATCAGGATTCTCAAAAACTCATCACTGGACATTTTGCCATTTATAATTCTAATGTCAACATTTACAATTAAACATGTATTGTTCTTACTATCATTTATCGTTAAAACGTTCATTTCGCCCGTGTGTAGACATCTAGCTTAGTTAAATCCGAAAAAAACATTCATAAGTGGCGTAAGAATGCATTCTTCACACTTTTAAACAAGTAAACACCGATGTGTTGATTCTCACATACTGACATTAAACTGCAAAGAATTGGTCATACTAAATCCAAATATGTCGAAAAATATTCATAAACAACATATTCACAAAATTCTAAATATTCTGCCTCGTCAACATACAGGTCCAGCTTTCGCCAATATGGGCGAGTCCAAATGACCGACTTTGAAAGCGTCGTTCTGATTGGTCAGTCAGCTAAAGAATGATGCGTCACTATGCGAGGTCACAGAGTGCTTTACAACATACTTCAAGCGACGTAAAAAATATTTCTAAATATATATTAACAATATACATGTTAGAATTGGGATAGTACGTTATTTTTTGTGGCTATACTGGCGATTAGAACATGAAATTTGGTTCAAACTATCGACCTATTGATCTCGAGTTCAAATCGAATTTCATGATCTAATCGCAAGTATCGCCACGGAAAATAACGTACTATCCCCTAAGTATAAATGTATTTATTCAATTCTATATGTTATGTTTTGCAGATATCATCTGTTGCGTATCAACCACATCAAAATGTAGGAAGAGGACTTTTTGTTGTCACAGTCTTAGTTAAAAGCAGAATATTTGCGATTCAGGATGGATTATTCACTAATGATACTCGTAGACAAGGTCCCTAAAATCAAATTGATGGAAAGGTTTATTTATAATGGGCTTTCGACAGAAAACGGTTTGCCTACAAAAGCGTGCAGCAGATGATGTCGATATGCATGGTGCAGACTTTGTGAGATACAACAAAACATACGAAGAAAAACAACAAGTGGATAAAGAAGTCCATGAAAGAGAGAGCAAGATCTTAATTCTCAGTTACGGAAAGGAAACATTTCGTTCAACAGCAAAAAAGTCCCAAGGGAACTCATTAACAAAGATAAGGAAACTAGAATGTCTGCGAGACATAAATGCCCCCTTCCCCCCATATAAAATTAGTTCTTCGTGCTTATTACATATGCGAAATTTAATGACAATCGGATAAGACGTTATTTAAATAAGCAGGTTACATTACCGTGGGACGCGAGGCGACGGGACGGACATGGGTAACACTATATGCCCCCATTTCATGCTTTTGTTGTGATTGTTGATGAAGGTGGTAACCAGTTGTTGCTGAATTCCCATCTGCACTATAAAAGCCCAACGGCTGTCAAGAAACTATCAAGATATCCGTTACAGGTACGGCCGTTGCTTATAAAAAGGCAGGATCAACCAACAAACTACTCTGAAACTTCTTTTGGAGGAATATGCGAATGGAATTGTGCATGCCTCAGTCTAATTCAAGTTGTGCAAAAATACACCTAGTCAACCCTTTCATTCCCTAAGCAGACATACAACTACATTGTACAAAGTTATGGGGAAATGGAACTTTCTGTAATAAAACGACAAGACAAAAACTTAAGAATTACTTAACAAGAGGCCCATGGGCCTTAACGGTCACCTGATGTTTGACATGAAAGAGAAATATGGGAATGTTGAGATGAATATTTATAACAATACAGTGTAGCATATCTGGGAGTGGAAAAAATGAATTTTTGAAATTATGTCAATTTGACCATTTTAGGCCCCACCCCTCAGACACCTGGGGGTCAGTCAGTGTCAATATGTGCGTACTACTTAAAAGTCATGTCATATTGATAATATCAACCACATTTGCATAATTTCTTATGGCAATTAAACAAATAATGCAAAAAAATGTTTTTTTCTGCCAATATAATATAGTAAACTTAACCCCCGTGGAGGGAGATGCAAGACCCCAGAGTCATGAAATTCACAATTTTGGTAAAGAACCTTAAAACCAATCCATCTATGAAGAGTATTTGATTCCAGCATATCTGGGAGACGAGAAGAAGATTTTTAAAATTTTTGTCAATTTGACCATTTTTGGCCCCGCCCTCCAGCCCCTGGGGGTCAACTAGGGCCAACATGTACATACCATCAAAGTGTCATCCCATGCTGATAATTTTATACAAGTTAGAATGAATTCCAATACAAATCCAACAAATAATAGTCAAAAATGTGATTTCCCTATATATATACTATAGTAAAGTTTACCCCCTCCCTAAGGGCAAACGTGAGACCCCAGGGTCATGAAATCCACAAGTTTGGTAAAGCACCTTAAGATCCTTCCATCTATGAAGAGTATTTGATTCTACCATATCTAAGAGTAGAGAAGATTTTTGAAATTTTTGTAAATTTTACCCTTTTTGGCCCCGCCCCTCAGGGTCAACTAGGACCAACATGTACATACCATCAAAGTGTCATCCTATGCTGATAATTTTATACAAGTTAGAATGAATTCCAATACAAATCCAACAAATAAAAGTCAAAAATGTGATTTCCCTATATACACTATAGTAAAGTTTACCCCCTCCCCAGGGGCAGACATGAGACCCCAGGGTCATGAAATTCACAATTTTGGTAAAGCACCTTAAGACCCTTCAATCTATGAAGAGTAATTGATTCTACCATATCTGAGAGAAGAGGAGAAGATTTTTGAAGTTTTAGTCAATTTTACCCTTTTTGGCCCCGCCCGCATGCCCCTGGGGGGTGGGGACCATATAATTCACAATTTTAGTTGAACTTTAGCCATAGAAGCTCCATGCCAAATTTCATTGAATGTGGTTCAGTGGCCTTGGAGAAGAAGTCGAAAATGTAAAAATTTACGGACGCACGACGGACGACGACGGACAAAAGGCGATTAGAATAGGTCACTTGAGACTTCGTCTCAGGTGACCTATAAACTTGACAAGAACTGAAAAGCGTGTAAAAAGTATCAAAAATTGTATGTTGTATGACCAAAAACATGACATGATCCATGGAATATTGCTGTAACAAATCAACAATAAAAGAAATGCAATCTCTACAAGGATACGATGCTGAGTATTGCAGATGACGTTGAGAAAACTACGCTTTTACCACTGTAGGAAACATGGCAGGTGTATGCCGAATCTTGTTAAGAGGATTATGTCCTAAATACATCTATAAAAACAGTGATGCTACAATGTAAGAAAGTTTGGCCCAAAGGAACATCTAACAAAAAGATTAACTGGTGTTGAATAGGCAAAATTTATTAATAAACTTCAGTGGCCGACTTTTAGACAACATGCAAAAAAAAAAATCACTGAAACGTATTAAAAACTGTATTAACTTTATTAACAACTGCATATGAGAGACACATACCCTACTAGTATGCATGGTTACATTGATCACTGGAGATTCGTATCTGTCAAACCACTCCATCATCAAAGTTGATAGAAAGGGACCGAAACGAAATGTTGTGAAAATCAAAGAACATTTGAACATGTAGGATAATGTCAAACAACATCTTAAACGTATTACCCTGTATATAAAGAAAATGATATGTCAATGTGCTCGTTTTTGTGCTATGATCGGTCAAAGATACCAATATGACATAATAAGCTATATTCTATTTTGTAGTTTTGACCGATTGCAGGAAAACTGCATACAATATCTGCCGAATTTGGAATCCGGAGTGTTTGAAAGTTTGCAGAAATGACAAGAATAATGTTTTCTTTTAAAGGGTTGAATGTCTGTTTTGTTGCTTGCATCGGCTGATGAAGTCAATTGAACCTCGTGCAAATGAAGCAGTTCATGTACCATTTGCACGAGGTTAGGCAGAGGTTATTGACGAAAGTATGATGAATGATATTGGTGACCTGCAATCAACTGGATTAGTGATATGGCGATTTGCGACATTAACCGAAAACTACAAGCTTTTAAGGTAGGCACACGGTACGGTTATGTATTGACATGATCACATGTGCCTGAGATTTCGTTACATCTAGTCTTGTTTTGGACCTAAACTGAGGATATATCAATTTCCAATAAGCATACCACACTGATCCAAACTCCTCAGATTTTTGGAGTATCAAATTATTCTAGACACCGTAGTTTAGGTCCAAAAACTACGCTGTAAGTTTTGAACAGATTCTCGTGCCCCTATGAGCAAGGTAGGTTAGGTCCGAAAAAGCGCGTACCCCACTCACTTCATCGGGAAATGAAGTGCTTAGGGTTTACTAGTGTCCTTGAGGCAGAGCAAAGTGAACATGTTAATATTAAGTTATGGAAGTAAAATTTCTCTTGCTTAATATTTTTACATATGAAAGCAATTTAAGTAACCCTTACAACTTGTTTTCTAATGAGAAAAACCTCATTTTTTTCACTATTTTTTGAAGTCTTGTAACATTGTTAAATATTTAGCAGATGAAAAGAACATGTGATTCTCTTTCTAAAACCGACATAAAAATGGGGGGGGGGGGGGGTTAATGTGCTTCACATGTTCCTTTACTATCAATCTGATTAAAATACAGATCCTTAATCTCGCTCCGTTTAACAAGGACCTGACAACATCCCATAAGAAGTGACGTCACGTTCAGATGACCTTTGTCGCCTCTTTACTTAATAATTTTCAAATGACCTGTCATCTTGCAGCAAGCCATTTAGTCACATTATTCCACATGAACTTTTTGGTGACGAAATGACTAAACGGACAAATGCGATTATGCAAGCTTTGTCACCTCAAAATTTCACTGTCAAGATTCTGACTCTAGTAATTTGATTGGCTAATGCAAAAAAGGTCATCGGGACATGACCCCTATAGGATTTTCTAAGATTTTAACGCAGCAGAGAGAAGTTTACGGAACGGCGCGGAGATCAAGATATGATTTTAATCAGATTGCCTTTACTATTTGTATAGTTTTTCACAGTTTCGGGTACTAAAATAAAAACTGCTGAAGTTACAATAAATATATATGAACAAACTCATATTGTATAATTATCCACTTTGTAGCATATTTTTTTATAACATTGAATATTATAAAGTTGTACAGCAAAAATGAGCTTTCTAGAAAACTGGCGAAACACTGATGTTTTTAGGAGATCGATCTAGATTCAAACAGATGAAAGGACCTCTTACTGGAACAATAGAAATTGCCCACGAATTAAACATTTCAAAAGGTCCCTAGGGCCAGTGCTTTGATCTACTTAATGCCTCAACCATGGGTGTACGACAGGGTTCATATTTCATAAAAAAAAAATCTATGAAAACATTTTTTTTCAATTTCAATCTGATTAAAATACAGATCATTGTTCTCACTCCGTTTTACAAGGATCTGACAACAATCCCATAAGAGGTCACGTCCAGATGACCTTTGTCGCCTCTTTACCTAACACTAAAATAATTTTCCAACGACCTGTCATCTTGCAGCAAACCATTTCGTCACATTATTCCGCACAATTTTTTTTGGTGACGAAATGACTAAACGGACAAATGTGTTTATGCAAGCTTTGTCGCCTCAAAATTTCACTGTCAAGATTCTGCCAGTAGTAATTTGATTGGCTAATACGAAAGGTCATCGGGATATGACCCTCTATGGGATTATCTCAGATCTTAACGCAGCAGAGAGAAGTTTACGGAACGGCGCGGAGATCAAGATATGATTTTAATCAGATTGTTTCAATTTCAAATTATTTCGTTTTTTTAATTACTAGAATCCGCTGCATATCATGATTGCAAACATATATTAGAATATTGTAAGATGAAAATTTTATTTAATCTCAAACATCAAAAATGTGAAACTTTTAGGCACATTTTCGAATCTGATCAAAATCATATCTTGATCTCCGCCACGTTTTGACCTTTTGCATTAGCCAATCAAATTACTACTTTCAGAATCTGAAATTTGGATTTTTGAGGCGACAAAGCCTGCATTGTTGTATCTCTACGCTTAGTCATTTCGTCATGAAAAAGTTGAATAATGTGACGAAATGCCTTGCTGCAAGATGACAGCGTCATTTGAAAATTATTTTAGTGTTAGGTAAAGAGGCAACAAAGGTCATATGAACCTGACCCCCATTGGATGTTCTCAAATCTTGTCGCAGCAGAGAGTTTTAAGGAACGGCACGGAGATCAAGATATGATTTTAATCAGATTACACGTTTCACAAACGACAATTTTCACGGAAATGGATCACTTACTTTCGGTTCTCGTACACCAAAAATATATACAAATTATTTGACCCATTCTATCAAGTACCTGTGGTAAATGTTTTAAGAAAAATCGAGGACCGCTAAAATAGGCATTTAAAGGTCAAAATGTAGCAAAGTCTGTTTTCAAGAAAATTCTACGACCTTTGAACTATGTTCCTGTTTGGTAGTTGCTGAAATAACACTACCTTAATAACAGTATGATTTCTCCACGTTTGTGGTGTTTTTCAAGTTTAACCTATCAGTCATACATCCTATTCTCGTTATGTTTTACTAAGTCACATATTTTATATGATTTACTGCATGCCTAGGGAGAATATTTTAGATAAATGGAGAACCAGATGTCATTTAGAGGTCTTAATGTTTATTGAGAATATTCTGTAACTTTAAGTGAAATGGAGATGGACGTTTTTGAGTATGCTCATTAGTGTGTTTACTTCTTGTGATTGACCATGGTACTAAGTTCTCGTTTTAAGAACTAAATGTTTACTTGGATGTGACAAAGGTTTACACAGCGGGTGTCGTCGATCAAGCAGAAGAAGCTTACTCTTCCGGAACACCTGGTCTTAGTCTCTTGTGCTTTTTACAAGAGTCTCAATGTAAATTTTTCTTTTGTTCCTATTTTGCCTCTAGTTTAATAGATTTTGAGTTCGGATTATGGTTTTGTTGACTTAAAGTGAAATTAAAAGATTTGGCAAGGTTTTGTTACCTGTCCTGATTAGCTCTTCAATAAATTCAGCCTCGTATGAAGAAAATGCGATTTGTAAACGCGAAATGTGAAAATTTGCTCCGACTGGCGAAACTGTCGATGTGTTAGAAAATAACCCTTCAGTATCCAGCCTCATTTTTGGTCGTATAAGATCGCTGCAGTCCGTGTGCTATATAACAAATAAATAAAGGTCTTATTTGAAGCGCCACACTCCACCCGGTCATCGAGTACATTCAGTCTATCGACGCTGTGTACAGGTAAGTTACATATAATGATACTGACTTTGTGTTCTCGCGTTCCCCACTTTTTATATAACAAAGGGAAATGTTGATATAAGGGAACAATGGCAAACCAGTTTTAGTCTGCTTCATACTAGGTGACTTACCTGTGTCAAAGCTACCTGTGTTATTTAAGAATATACAGTCTGTGTGTAGTTTATAGTGCAACCTATTTTGAATTTGTATTACTACTTACATTGTATTACTTCTTAAATAAACAGTCATTTAAGATTAAACACATTATTACAGTAAAATATTTTTTTTTGTATTTTAACTATTCAATTCATTATTTTTTTTATTGATTGATATGATTACATCCCCTACAATAAAATTAAGGATATTTCATTCATTTTTACCAAATAATTTTTTTTATAATTTGTTCATGTTAAAGACCTGTATAGGCACGGTACTTAATATACACATTTTCGTAGTACACGATTTGAAATTATACAGCACTAGTTTAATTTTACTTCTAAATTAATAAATTAAAGGGGTTTTGCGCACCTGACCCTTCTGCTTCTGCATTGGTTTGGGGATTTTGGATTCCTACCTTTTGGCCCCTAGCATCACTGAAGAGTCCTAGGAGGACGAAACAGCTGTATGATGCAGTTTAATTCATTTTTTCGGCATACTGTATCTATTACCAAATTTAAGAGGTGCAGAATATGTGTGTGTTATGTGATCTTTCAATACTTGTACATAATGATAACATTTAATTGATTTCTCCTGAAACACTCTAATTATGGCGAAGATGTTTGGGTGGGAACGGTGGACCTTCTTTTTCCACTTCCCGTGCCAAGCTTCCAGATGATTGGTGGTTCGGGGCCCCTCGGTGTCGAAATGGTTCCAGACGCGACGATCTCCCTCAATCCACTGTGTTACCACGTAGTCCGTGACGGGTGTTGTAGTCACAGGCAGGTCAGTATTCTCAATTTCGTCCAAAACATTGTATCACACATCAACCACTCTCTCCAATAGAACTAGGGGTAAGACTACAGCCAGAAGTACAAGTCGATTGATGTTGTCGTTCTTTCTGTAGGGGTCCGGTCTTTTATGCTTTCCTCGTTATGCACCGAGTAAAGTGGGAAAAAAGCATCCCTTGAAGCTGGTTTGTATATACAGTTACGTGCCAATTTTAGTCTTTCAATTTTTTTAACTTTGCTATATGTTCTTTGTATTTTCAACTTTTTCAATGAATTTTCCCGACTTTGTGTATTGATCGTTTCATATGAAATTTTGTTCTCTTATGAAGTTGCGCAAATATTTTAAGACATTTGACCCCTGTGACTTTGAAAAGGGTCAAGGTCATTCATTTGAACGAACTTTTTAGTCCTTCATCTAAGCATGCTACAGGCCAAATATCATTGCCCTGGGCCTTTTGGTAAGTGAGAAGAAAATGTTTTTAAGACATTTGACCCCAGTGACCTTGAAAGTGGGTCAAGGTCATTCATTTGAACAAACTTCGTAGCCCTTCACCCACGCATGCTACAAGCTAAATATCAGTACCCTGGGCCTTTTGGTTTGTTAGAAGAAGCTGCTCAAAGATTTTTAAGACATTTGACCCATGTGACCTGAGTGGGTCAAGGTCATTGATTTGAACAAACTTGTTAGCCATTCATCCAAGCATGCTAATGGTCAAATATCAGTACCCTGGGCCTTCTGGATATCAAGAAGAAGTCGTTTGAAAGATGTTCAAGACATTTGACCCCTGTGACCTTGAAAGTGGGTCAAGGTAATTCATTTGAACAAAGTTGGTAGCCCTTTACCCATGCATGCTACAAGCTAAATATCAGTACCCTGGGCCTTTTGGTTTGTTAGAAGAAGCTGCTCAAAGATTTTCAAGACATTTGACCCCTTTGACCTTGAAAGTGGGTCAAGGATATTGATTTGAACAATCTTGATAGCCATTCATCCAAGCATGCTACTAATTATGCGCAATCCGTTTCGGCATAATTTGATGTTAAATTATGCACTATTTTTTTCGAATGTGTTATGGGACAATATTTAGCACAGTCTCTTTATTTGGATAATCAACACGCCCCGGTCGCCAGCACCTTGAGGTATCTCGCCGGACCACTTGCAAACGCGCACTTCTTTCATGAAAAATGGGTTCATTTTTGCACTATGACCGAACCTGATGCCCCTGGTTTTCCGTGTCATACAAGTTAGACCCGAAAAAGGACATTTTGCTATTTAAATCTAATAATTTTAAATACCTGACAGAATATAGTTTATAAAAAGAATTAATCGTAAAGGATACATTATAATGGCCAGGCGAATTTAACTTTTAAATGTCTCACTCCCCTCAACCAGGGGTCGCCATCTCAAGGAATCCCTAAGCATGTTGATTTGAGAAAACCATTTGGGTTATTTTTGTTCTTGTAGAGAATTGTCTTCTGCATAATCTCATAAAATTTTCACTATTTTCCGTTGTGTATAATCATAATTAATAATATGTTATTTTAATTTGATTTTATTTCGTTACATAATTACAAAAAAAGGGCGTCACACGGAAATTAACAATGCAGGAAAGTCCTTGCTTTCAAGAAATTAAGTTAATATTATGAGAAGACACTATGGATATTTTATAACAAATGAACAGATTTTGTCAAAATCCATTCATAAACAATTTGAAATACTAAGAATACATAGAAAGGTTTCAAATCAGTGTTTGCCAGGGACGTATACGTAGACCTCGCGAGACACTCTGTACACTGTAGCAGACGACATAATGTGTATAAAGTAACACGCATAGCAGCAAATTTTTGCAGCGGCACAGGGATACGTGTGTTGCAGCACATTACTATATACACATTACATTGGGTTGATAGAGGAACTTTGCCTCCTAACTCCTCAGAATAACGTTCGGCATGTGCCTTTGACACCGAGAGTGTCCAAAATGACATCGTAAATTGACGATTACTCGAAAATGAAAACATTTAACAACTCAAATTTCTTGTCAAATCTAGTTCGTGTAGACCTAAATCATGTGCCTTGAAATCCATTCTGACAGTCCCACTGTTTCTGATATCCTCTGTCCACAAAATTTTAATAATTCTACTTCCGGCAAAAACATGAAAAAGACTGCGTAAGCTATCCTGGACTCCGTCCAGAGAGCTAAAAATGACGTTACACACATATATGCTGCACCTTTTATAACTAGTATTAGACACAGTATGCCGAAAACATTAATTAAACTGCACCATACAGCTGTTTCGCCCTCCTTGGACTCTTCGGTGATGCTAGGGGTCAAAAGTTGAGAATCCAAATTTTCTAAACTAATGTACAAGTTGTAGGAGCAGGAGGGTCTGCTGTTAGTTGAGAGGCAAGTTTAAGTCTGTCATAGTTGTTGTCATTCGTGTCGGGAAACGGTTGTTCAGCTGCTGGGTTGTGCCTGGTAATGATGTGTAGACTAGTGGGTACATCTTTCTGATCTTACTTATAAAAAGTAAAAAGTGTTTAATTAAGTACAACACTTATCATCATCATCTCAGAAATTGGTGACTGCTGTGATCACTTTAGATCACCTGGATGGAAATGATAACTTGGATAATTAGTCTATTTATTACTTATATATAATTAGAATTTGAATTAATTATGATATGTTAAACAACACACTTTTTATTCTTGTTAGATCATATTGAAGTTTTATATGTTACATTGAATAACAAAATTTCCATTTGAAAATGATATCAGTATATTCATATTCTGTTTTGGGATTTAAAGATTCACAACTGATTAAAAAAAAGGTAATAATACGGAAAATTCAGAAACAGATTATAATCCTTCTAACAACATTCTTCCCCATATGTTTTTTTTGTTTAAGTGGAGAACATGGGATACAGGCCTATATATAAGTTGTACAACTTGTGCCCAATCCCATTGCTATGGAAGGCAATAAATATGTTTAAATAAAAACAGGCCTATTGACCGCTGACCTACAGATGTTCACCAATCCATGACTAATGATTGCTATGATGTGGTCTACAGCCTAAGTGCTCTGTGCCTATATATTGTTGCTAGTCATTGTACACTAGTTTAATGACTGCCAAGGGCGCTCGGCAAGGAAATGTGTAAATTTCCCCGAACTTGTGTTAATTTTCTCAAACCGATGTAAATTTACTCAAACAACATATATATTTTCGCTCCACTGTAATATAAGCGATTTTGTTTTAAATCAGTAAATATTCGTGTAAATAATTCAGTTAACTCATTAAATTCACAGCTTGGCGAGGAGACAATCTGATTAAAATCATATCTTGATCTCCGCGCCGTTTCGTACACTTCTCTCTGCTGCGTTAAGATCTGAGATCATCCCATAGAGGGTCATGTCCCGATGACCTTTCGCATTAGTCAATCAAATTACTACTGGCAGAATCTTGACAGTGAAATTTTGAGGCGACAAAGCTTGCATAAACACATTTTTCCGTTTAGTCATTTCGTCACCAAAAAGTTCGAGCGGAATAATGTGACGAAATGGCTTGCTGCAAGATGACAGGTCGTTGGAAAATTATTTTAGTATTGAATAAAGAGGCGACAAAGGTCATCTGGACGTGAACTCTTATGGGATGTTGTCAGATCCTTGTAAAACGGAGTGAGAACAAGGATCTGCATTTCAGTCAGATTGGGCGAGGAGATTTACACTTAGGAAATTCCCAGCGCTATATATAAATTAGGAAATTCCCAGCGCTATATATAAATTATGACACACCGAGGTTGTTTGTATATTGATTTCAAAATGAGGTCAGCTAGCTACGTCACAAATGGAAGACACTGAACCGGTAAGTCGTGTTTTATTTAGCGGAGTAATCCAATGATTTTTCATCTTATCTGTCACACTTCCTTCAAAAATTCGAAACATATAAGTACTACTTAACTTCATTTAACATGTTGGTGTCAATATTATTCTTAATAAGGCGATATTTAGTTAGAAATTGCGAGCCAGACATCGACGGTTTTAGGAAGGTAATAGTATACCCGACTTCCATACCGTTCGAACAAATGATAATGACTTTCACTTTCGTTTTCGGTATTTCTCTTTTGTTGCTCACCTGATGTAATATTTGTGTAGGTAAAACTATTCATAAACATACAGGAATAAGCAGCTGTTGAATACATCAATAATCAATCCAATCTTTCGCTATTTTATTATCAAATTGTTGTCACTTCTTCGTTGCCAGAGCTGTGTGATTCCGAGAAATCTCTCGAAAATTTCCTCGCGAAACTGTATTTTTTTTCATACATCGACGCGAAGAAATTCATCCATGTCTGAGGAAAGTTACATAAAAACAAATATTTTCATTGGTTCGAGTAAAGGTGTAAGTAGAAAACGAGTGGCAATTCGGGTCTTCTGGTGGCTATCACCAGCAAATCAAATGAGCCTATCTTTGCCAAAGCACAGCGTCCTTCGTCTGCCCGTCAATTTATCCTATAACTCTCTGCTAAAGATAAACCACGTCAACCAGGTAGAATTCACCCAAGTCGGGGGAAATTTATATAAAAACATAAAAAAATTATCCTGGTTCGGGTCAATGTGCATTTTGTTAGCAGAATTATGGTTTTTCACTAGATCGTGAAAAGACCTATTGTATATGAATATTTTTGGGTAAGAAATGGAGAAAAAAAAACATTTCTAGTTTTCATATTTTTCTAAATCCTTTTCGTAGGACTATAAACAGGTTGTACGATTGGGTGATCGATATGCATACAGGTGTTTAGAAAGAAAAGTAAAACTTGAGGGGGTGGGTGGGTGGTTATCAGGTACAATGCGTACGCACTACCTGCAGGACAGCAGGCCCTAGGTACATAGGCATATAGCATGTTGGTATTAAGAGCTTAATCCAATTTCATCTACATTAAGTTTAGAAATTTCGGATCACTACCGTTTGGCCCCTAGCATCACGGAAGAGTCCTAGAAGGACGAAACAGCTGTATGATGCAGTTCAATTCATGCGAACTTTTTAGTCCTTCATCCAAGCACGCTACAAGCCAAATATCAGTGTCCTGGGCCTTTTGGTAAGTGAGAAGAAAATGTTTTTTTAAGACATTTGACCCAAGTGACCTTGAAAGTGGGTCAAGGTCATTCATTTGAACAAACTTCGTAGCCCTTCACCCACGCATGCTACAAGCTAAATATCAGTACCCTGGGCCTTTTGGTTTGTTAGAAGAAGCTGCTCAAAGATTTTTAAGACATTTGACCCATGTGACCTGAGTGGGTCAAGGTCATTGATTTTAACAAACTTGTTAGCCATTCATCCAAGCATGCTAATGGTCAAATATCAGTACCCTGGGCCTTCTGGATATCAAGAAGAAGTCGTTTGAAAGATGTTCAAGACATTTGACCCCTGTGACCTTGAAAGTGGGTCAAGGTAATTCATTTGAACAAAGTTGGTAGCCCTTTACCCATGCATGCTACAAGCTAAATATCAGTACCCTGGGCCTTTTGGTTTGTTAGAAGAAGCTGCTCAAAGATTTTCAAGACATTTGACCCCTTTGACCTTGAAAGTGGGTCAAGGATATTGATTTGAACAATCTTGATAGCCATTCATCCAAGCATGCTACTAAATATGCGCAATCCGTTTCGGCATAATTTGATGTTAAATTATGCACTATTTTTTTCGAATGTGTTATGGGACAATATTTAGCACAGTCTCTTTATTTGGATAATCAACACGCCCCGGTCGCCAGCACCTTGAGGTATCTCGCCGGACCACTTGCAAACGCGCACTTCTTTCATGAAAAATGGGTTCATTTTTGCACTATGACCGAACCTGATGCCCCTGGTTTTCCGTGTCATACAAGTTAGACCCGAAAAAGGACATTTTGCTATTTAAATCTAATAATTTTAAATACCTGACAGAATATAGTTTATAAAAAGAATTAATCGTAAAGGATACATTATAATGGCCAGGCGAATTTAACTTTTAAATGTCTCACTCCCCTCAACCAGGGGTCGCCATCTCAAGGAATCCCTAAGCATGTTGATTTGAGAAAACCATTTGGGTTATTTTTGTTCTTGTAGAGAATTGTCTTCTGCATAATCTCATAAAATTTTCACTATTTTCCGTTGTGTATAATCATAATTAATAATATGTTATTTTAATTTGATTTTATTTCGTTACATAATTACAAAAAAAGGGCGTCACACGGAAATTAACAATGCAGGAAAGTCCTTGCTTTCAAGAAATTAAGTTAATATTATGAGAAGACACTATGGATATTTTATAACAAATGAACAGATTTTGTCAAAATCCATTCATAAACAATTTGAAATACTAAGAATACATAGAAAGGTTTCAAATCAGTGTTTGCCAGGGACGTATACGTAGACCTCGCGAGACACTCTGTACACTGTAGCAGACGACATAATGTGTATAAAGTAACACGCATAGCAGCAAATTTTTGCAGCGGCACAGGGATACGTGTGTTGCAGCACATTACTATATACACATTACATTGGGTTGATAGAGGAACTTTGCCTCCTAACTCCTCAGAATAACGTTCGGCATGTGCCTGTGACACCGAGAGTGTCCAAAATGACATCGTAAATTGACGATTACTCGAAAATGAAAACATTTAACAACTCAAATTTCTTGTCAAATCTAGTTCGTGTAGACCTAAATCATGTGCCTTGAAATCCATTCTGACAGTCCCACTGTTTCTGATATCCTCTGTCCACAAAATTTTAATAATTCTACTTCCGGCAAAAACATGAAAAAGACTGCGTAAGCTATCCTGGACTCCGTCCAGAGAGCTAAAAATGACGTTACACACATATATGCTGCACCTTTTATAACTAGTATTAGACACAGTATGCCGAAAACATTAATTAAACTGCACCATACAGCTGTTTCGCCCTCCTTGGACTCTTCGGTGATGCTAGGGGTCAAAAGTTGAGAATCCAAATTTTCTAAACTAATGTACAAGTTGTAGGAGCAGGAGGGTCTGCTGTTAGTTGAGAGGCAAGTTTAAGTCTGTCATAGTTGTTGTCATTCGTGTCGGGAAACGGTTGTTCAGCTGCTGGGTTGTGCCTGGTAATGATGTGTAGACTAGTGGGTACATCTTTCTGATCTTACTTATAAAAAGTAAAAAGTGTTTAATTAAGTACAACACTTATCATCATCATCTCAGAAATTGGTGACTGCTGTGATCACTTTAGATCACCTGGATGGAAATGATAACTTGGATAATTAGTCTATTTATTACTTATATATAATTAGAATTTGAATTAATTATGATATGTTAAACAACACACTTTTTATTCTTGTTAGATCATATTGAAGTTTTATATGTTACATTGAATAACAAAATTTCCATTTGAAAATGATATCAGTATATTCATATTCTGTTTTGGGATTTAAAGATTCACAACTGATTAAAAAAAAGGTAATAATACGGAAAATTCAGAAACAGATTATAATCCTTCTAACAACATTCTTCCCCATATGTTTTTTTTGTTTAAGTGGAGAACATGGGATACAGGCCTATATATAAGTTGTACAACTTGTGCCCAATCCCATTGCTATGGAAGGCAATAAATATGTTTAAATAAAAACAGGCCTATTGACCGCTGACCTACAGATGTTCACCAATCCATGACTAATGATTGCTATGATGTGGTCTACAGCCTAAGTGCTCTGTGCCTATATATTGTTGCTAGTCATTGTACACTAGTTTAATGACTGCCAAGGGCGCTCGGCAAGGAAATGTGTAAATTTCCCCGAACTTGTGTTAATTTTCTCAAACCGATGTAAATTTACTCAAACAACATATATATTTTCGCTCCACTGTAATATAAGCGATTTTGTTTTAAATCAGTAAATATTCGTGTAAATAATTCAGTTAACTCATTAAATTCACAGCTTGGCGAGGAGACAATCTGATTAAAATCATATCTTGATCTCCGCGCCGTTTCGTACACTTCTCTCTGCTGCGTTAAGATCTGAGATCATCCCATAGAGGGTCATGTCCCGATGACCTTTCGCATTAGTCAATCAAATTACTACTGGCAGAATCTTGACAGTGAAATTTTGAGGCGACAAAGCTTGCATAAACACATTTTTCCGTTTAGTCATTTCGTCACCAAAAAGTTCGAGCGGAATAATGTGACGAAATGGCTTGCTGCAAGATGACAGGTCGTTGGAAAATTATTTTAGTATTGAATAAAGAGGCGACAAAGGTCATCTGGACGTGAACTCTTATGGGATGTTGTCAGATCCTTGTAAAACGGAGTGAGAACAAGGATCTGCATTTCAGTCAGATTGGGCGAGGAGATTTACACTTAGGAAATTCCCAGCGCTATATATAAATTAGGAAATTCCCAGCGCTATATATAAATTATGACACACCGAGGTTGTTTGTATATTGATTTCAAAATGAGGTCAGCTAGCTACGTCACAAATGGAAGACACTGAACCGGTAAGTCGTGTTTTATTTAGCGGAGTAATCCAATGATTTTTCATCTTATCTGTCACACTTCCTTCAAAAATTCGAAACATATAAGTACTACTTAACTTCATTTAACATGTTGGTGTCAATATTATTCTTAATAAGGCGATATTTAGTTAGAAATTGCGAGCCAGACATCGACGGTTTTAGGAAGGTAATAGTATACCCGACTTCCATACCGTTCGAACAAATGATAATGACTTTCACTTTCGTTTTCGGTATTTCTCTTTTGTTGCTCACCTGATGTAATATTTGTGTAGGTAAAACTATTCATAAACATACAGGAATAAGCAGCTGTTGAATACATCAATAATCAATCCAATCTTTCGCTATTTTATTATCAAATTGTTGTCACTTCTTCGTTGCCAGAGCTGTGTGATTCCGAGAAATCTCTCGAAAATTTCCTCGCGAAACTGTATTTTTTTTCATACATCGACGCGAAGAAATTCATCCATGTCTGAGGAAAGTTACATAAAAACAAATATTTTCATTGGTTCGAGTAAAGGTGTAAGTAGAAAACGAGTGGCAATTCGGGTCTTCTGGTGGCTATCACCAGCAAATCAAATGAGCCTATCTTTGCCAAAGCACAGCGTCCTTCGTCTGCCCGTCAATTTATCCTATAACTCTCTGCTAAAGATAAACCACGTCAACCAGGTAGAATTCACCCAAGTCGGGGGAAATTTATATAAAAACATAAAAAAATTATCCTGGTTCGGGTCAATGTGCATTTTGTTAGCAGAATTATGGTTTTTCACTAGATCGTGAAAAGACCTATTGTATATGAATATTTTTGGGTAAGAAATGGAGAAAAAAAAACATTTCTAGTTTTCATATTTTTCTAAATCCTTTTCGTAGGACTATAAACAGGTTGTACGATTGGGTGATCGATATGCATACAGGTGTTTAGAAAGAAAAGTAAAACTTGAGGGGGTGGGTGGGTGGTTATCAGGTACAATGCGTACGCACTACCTGCAGGACAGCAGGCCCTAGGTACATAGGCATATAGCATGTTGGTATTAAGAGCTTAATCCAATTTCATCTACATTAAGTTTAGAAATTTCGGATCACTACCGTTTGGCCCCTAGCATCACGGAAGAGTCCTAGAAGGACGAAACAGCTGTATGATGCAGTTCAATTCATGCGAACTTTTTAGTCCTTCATCCAAGCACGCTACAAGCCAAATATCAGTGTCCTGGGCCTTTTGGTAAGTGAGAAGAAAATGTTTTTTTAAGACATTTGACCCAAGTGACCTTGAAAGTGGGTCAAGGTCATTCATTTGAACAAACTTCGTAGCCCTTCACCCACGCATGCTACAAGCTAAATATCAGTACCCTGGGCCTTTTGGTTTGTTAGAAGAAGCTGCTCAAAGATTTTTAAGACATTTGACCCATGTGACCTGAGTGGGTCAAGGTCATTGATTTTAACAAACTTGTTAGCCATTCATCCAAGCATGCTAATGGTCAAATATCAGTACCCTGGGCCTTCTGGATATCAAGAAGAAGTCGTTTGAAAGATGTTCAAGACATTTGACCCCTGTGACCTTGAAAGTGGGTCAAGGTAATTCATTTGAACAAAGTTGGTAGCCCTTTACCCATGCATGCTACAAGCTAAATATCAGTACCCTGGGCCTTTTGGTTTGTTAGAAGAAGCTGCTCAAAGATTTTCAAGACATTTGACCCCTTTGACCTTGAAAGTGGGTCAAGGATATTGATTTGAACAATCTTGATAGCCATTCATCCAAGCATGCTACTAAATATGCGCAATCCGTTTCGGCATAATTTGATGTTAAATTATGCACTATTTTTTTCGAATGTGTTATGGGACAATATTTAGCACAGTCTCTTTATTTGGATAATCAACACGCCCCGGTCGCCAGCACCTTGAGGTATCTCGCCGGACCACTTGCAAACGCGCACTTCTTTCATGAAAAATGGGTTCATTTTTGCACTATGACCGAACCTGATGCCCCTGGTTTTCCGTGTCATACAAGTTAGACCCGAAAAAGGACATTTTGCTATTTAAATCTAATAATTTTAAATACCTGACAGAATATAGTTTATAAAAAGAATTAATCGTAAAGGATACATTATAATGGCCAGGCGAATTTAACTTTTAAATGTCTCACTCCCCTCAACCAGGGGTCGCCATCTCAAGGAATCCCTAAGCATGTTGATTTGAGAAAACCATTTGGGTTATTTTTGTTCTTGTAGAGAATTGTCTTCTGCATAATCTCATAAAATTTTCACTATTTTCCGTTGTGTATAATCATAATTAATAATATGTTATTTTAATTTGATTTTATTTCGTTACATAATTACAAAAAAAGGGCGTCACACGGAAATTAACAATGCAGGAAAGTCCTTGCTTTCAAGAAATTAAGTTAATATTATGAGAAGACACTATGGATATTTTATAACAAATGAACAGATTTTGTCAAAATCCATTCATAAACAATTTGAAATACTAAGAATACATAGAAAGGTTTCAAATCAGTGTTTGCCAGGGACGTATACGTAGACCTCGCGAGACACTCTGTACACTGTAGCAGACGACATAATGTGTATAAAGTAACACGCATAGCAGCAAATTTTTGCAGCGGCACAGGGATACGTGTGTTGCAGCACATTACTATATACACATTACATTGGGTTGATAGAGGAACTTTGCCTCCTAACTCCTCAGAATAACGTTCGGCATGTGCCTGTGACACCGAGAGTGTCCAAAATGACATCGTAAATTGACGATTACTCGAAAATGAAAACATTTAACAACTCAAATTTCTTGTCAAATCTAGTTCGTGTAGACCTAAATCATGTGCCTTGAAATCCATTCTGACAGTCCCACTGTTTCTGATATCCTCTGTCCACAAAATTTTAATAATTCTACTTCCGGCAAAAACATGAAAAAGACTGCGTAAGCTATCCTGGACTCCGTCCAGAGAGCTAAAAATGACGTTACACACATATATGCTGCACCTTTTATAACTAGTATTAGACACAGTATGCCGAAAACATTAATTAAACTGCACCATACAGCTGTTTCGCCCTCCTTGGACTCTTCGGTGATGCTAGGGGTCAAAAGTTGAGAATCCAAATTTTCTAAACTAATGTACAAGTTGTAGGAGCAGGAGGGTCTGCTGTTAGTTGAGAGGCAAGTTTAAGTCTGTCATAGTTGTTGTCATTCGTGTCGGGAAACGGTTGTTCAGCTGCTGGGTTGTGCCTGGTAATGATGTGTAGACTAGTGGGTACATCTTTCTGATCTTACTTATAAAAAGTAAAAAGTGTTTAATTAAGTACAACACTTATCATCATCATCTCAGAAATTGGTGACTGCTGTGATCACTTTAGATCACCTGGATGGAAATGATAACTTGGATAATTAGTCTATTTATTACTTATATATAATTAGAATTTGAATTAATTATGATATGTTAAACAACACACTTTTTATTCTTGTTAGATCATATTGAAGTTTTATATGTTACATTGAATAACAAAATTTCCATTTGAAAATGATATCAGTATATTCATATTCTGTTTTGGGATTTAAAGATTCACAACTGATTAAAAAAAAGGTAATAATACGGAAAATTCAGAAACAGATTATAATCCTTCTAACAACATTCTTCCCCATATGTTTTTTTTGTTTAAGTGGAGAACATGGGATACAGGCCTATATATAAGTTGTACAACTTGTGCCCAATCCCATTGCTATGGAAGGCAATAAATATGTTTAAATAAAAACAGGCCTATTGACCGCTGACCTACAGATGTTCACCAATCCATGACTAATGATTGCTATGATGTGGTCTACAGCCTAAGTGCTCTGTGCCTATATATTGTTGCTAGTCATTGTACACTAGTTTAATGACTGCCAAGGGCGCTCGGCAAGGAAATGTGTAAATTTCCCCGAACTTGTGTTAATTTTCTCAAACCGATGTAAATTTACTCAAACAACATATATATTTTCGCTCCACTGTAATATAAGCGATTTTGTTTTAAATCAGTAAATATTCGTGTAAATAATTCAGTTAACTCATTAAATTCACAGCTTGGCGAGGAGACAATCTGATTAAAATCATATCTTGATCTCCGCGCCGTTTCGTACACTTCTCTCTGCTGCGTTAAGATCTGAGATCATCCCATAGAGGGTCATGTCCCGATGACCTTTCGCATTAGTCAATCAAATTACTACTGGCAGAATCTTGACAGTGAAATTTTGAGGCGACAAAGCTTGCATAAACACATTTTTCCGTTTAGTCATTTCGTCACCAAAAAGTTCGAGCGGAATAATGTGACGAAATGGCTTGCTGCAAGATGACAGGTCGTTGGAAAATTATTTTAGTATTGAATAAAGAGGCGACAAAGGTCATCTGGACGTGAACTCTTATGGGATGTTGTCAGATCCTTGTAAAACGGAGTGAGAACAAGGATCTGCATTTCAGTCAGATTGGGCGAGGAGATTTACACTTAGGAAATTCCCAGCGCTATATATAAATTAGGAAATTCCCAGCGCTATATATAAATTATGACACACCGAGGTTGTTTGTATATTGATTTCAAAATGAGGTCAGCTAGCTACGTCACAAATGGAAGACACTGAACCGGTAAGTCGTGTTTTATTTAGCGGAGTAATCCAATGATTTTTCATCTTATCTGTCACACTTCCTTCAAAAATTCGAAACATATAAGTACTACTTAACTTCATTTAACATGTTGGTGTCAATATTATTCTTAATAAGGCGATATTTAGTTAGAAATTGCGAGCCAGACATCGACGGTTTTAGGAAGGTAATAGTATACCCGACTTCCATACCGTTCGAACAAATGATAATGACTTTCACTTTCGTTTTCGGTATTTCTCTTTTGTTGCTCACCTGATGTAATATTTGTGTAGGTAAAACTATTCATAAACATACAGGAATAAGCAGCTGTTGAATACATCAATAATCAATCCAATCTTTCGCTATTTTATTATCAAATTGTTGTCACTTCTTCGTTGCCAGAGCTGTGTGATTCCGAGAAATCTCTCGAAAATTTCCTCGCGAAACTGTATTTTTTTTCATACATCGACGCGAAGAAATTCATCCATGTCTGAGGAAAGTTACATAAAAACAAATATTTTCATTGGTTCGAGTAAAGGTGTAAGTAGAAAACGAGTGGCAATTCGGGTCTTCTGGTGGCTATCACCAGCAAATCAAATGAGCCTATCTTTGCCAAAGCACAGCGTCCTTCGTCTGCCCGTCAATTTATCCTATAACTCTCTGCTAAAGATAAACCACGTCAACCAGGTAGAATTCACCCAAGTCGGGGGAAATTTATATAAAAACATAAAAAAATTATCCTGGTTCGGGTCAATGTGCATTTTGTTAGCAGAATTATGGTTTTTCACTAGATCGTGAAAAGACCTATTGTATATGAATATTTTTGGGTAAGAAATGGAGAAAAAAAAACATTTCTAGTTTTCATATTTTTCTAAATCCTTTTCGTAGGACTATAAACAGGTTGTACGATTGGGTGATCGATATGCATACAGGTGTTTAGAAAGAAAAGTAAAACTTGAGGGGGTGGGTGGGTGGTTATCAGGTACAATGCGTACGCACTACCTGCAGGACAGCAGGCCCTAGGTACATAGGCATATAGCATGTTGGTATTAAGAGCTTAATCCAATTTCATCTACATTAAGTTTAGAAATTTCGGATCACTACCGTTTGGCCCCTAGCATCACGGAAGAGTCCTAGAAGGACGAAACAGCTGTATGATGCAGTTCAATTCATGCGAACTTTTTAGTCCTTCATCCAAGCACGCTACAAGCCAAATATCAGTGTCCTGGGCCTTTTGGTAAGTGAGAAGAAAATGTTTTTTTAAGACATTTGACCCAAGTGACCTTGAAAGTGGGTCAAGGTCATTCATTTGAACAAACTTCGTAGCCCTTCACCCACGCATGCTACAAGCTAAATATCAGTACCCTGGGCCTTTTGGTTTGTTAGAAGAAGCTGCTCAAAGATTTTTAAGACATTTGACCCATGTGACCTGAGTGGGTCAAGGTCATTGATTTTAACAAACTTGTTAGCCATTCATCCAAGCATGCTAATGGTCAAATATCAGTACCCTGGGCCTTCTGGATATCAAGAAGAAGTCGTTTGAAAGATGTTCAAGACATTTGACCCCTGTGACCTTGAAAGTGGGTCAAGGTAATTCATTTGAACAAAGTTGGTAGCCCTTTACCCATGCATGCTACAAGCTAAATATCAGTACCCTGGGCCTTTTGGTTTGTTAGAAGAAGCTGCTCAAAGATTTTCAAGACATTTGACCCCTTTGACCTTGAAAGTGGGTCAAGGATATTGATTTGAACAATCTTGATAGCCATTCATCCAAGCATGCTACTAAATATGCGCAATCCGTTTCGGCATAATTTGATGTTAAATTATGCACTATTTTTTTCGAATGTGTTATGGGACAATATTTAGCACAGTCTCTTTATTTGGATAATCAACACGCCCCGGTCGCCAGCACCTTGAGGTATCTCGCCGGACCACTTGCAAACGCGCACTTCTTTCATGAAAAATGGGTTCATTTTTGCACTATGACCGAACCTGATGCCCCTGGTTTTCCGTGTCATACAAGTTAGACCCGAAAAAGGACATTTTGCTATTTAAATCTAATAATTTTAAATACCTGACAGAATATAGTTTATAAAAAGAATTAATCGTAAAGGATACATTATAATGGCCAGGCGAATTTAACTTTTAAATGTCTCACTCCCCTCAACCAGGGGTCGCCATCTCAAGGAATCCCTAAGCATGTTGATTTGAGAAAACCATTTGGGTTATTTTTGTTCTTGTAGAGAATTGTCTTCTGCATAATCTCATAAAATTTTCACTATTTTCCGTTGTGTATAATCATAATTAATAATATGTTATTTTAATTTGATTTTATTTCGTTACATAATTACAAAAAAAGGGCGTCACACTGAAATTAACAATGCAGGAAAGTCCTTGCTTTCAAGAAATTAAGTTAATATTATGAGAAGACACTATGGATATTTTATAACAAATGAACAGATTTTGTCAAAATCAATTCATAAACAATTTGAAATACTAAGAATACATAGAAAGGTTTCAAATCAGTGTTTGCCAGGGACGTATACGTATACCTCGCGAGACACTCTGAACACTGTAGCAGACGACATAATGTGTATAAAGTAACACGCATAGCAGCAAATTTTTGCAGCGGCACAGGGATACGTGTGTTGCAGCACATTACTATATACACATTACATTGGGTTGATAGAGGAACTTTGCCTCCTAACTCCTCAGAATAACGTTCGGCATGTGCCTGTGAGAACGAGAATGTTCAAAATGACATCGTAAATTGACGATTACTCGAAAATGAAAACATTTAACAACTCAAATTTCTTGTCAAATCTAGTTCGTGTAGACCTAAATCATGTGTCTTGAAATCCATTCTGACAGTCCCACTGTTTCTGATATCCTCTGTCCACAAAATTTTAATAATTCTACTTCCGGCAAAAACATGAAAAAGACTGCGTAAGCTATCCTGGACTCCGTCCAGAGAGCTAAAAATGACGTTACACACATATATGCTGCACCTTTTATAACTAGTATTAGACACAGTATGCCGAAAACATTAATTAAACTGCACCATACAGATGTTTCGCCCTCCTTGGACTCTTCGGTGATGCTAGGGGTCAAAAGTTGGGAATCCAAATTTTCTAAACTAATGTACAAGTTGTAGGAGCAGGAGGGTCTGCTGTTAGTTGAGAGGCAAGTTTAAGTCAGTCATAGTTGTTGTCATTCGTGTCGGGAAACGGTTGTTCAGCTGCTGGGTTGTGCCTGGTAATGATGTGTAGACTAGTGGGTACATCTTTCTGATCTTACTTATAAAAAGTAAAAAGTGTTTAATTAAGTACAACACTTATCATCATCATCTCAGAAATTGGTGACTGCTGTGATCACTTTAGATCACCTGGATGGAAATGATAACTTGGATAATTAGTCTATTTATTACTTATATATAATTAGAATTTGAATTAATTATGATATATATAATTAGAATTTGAATTAATTATGATATGTTAAACAACACACTTTTTATTCTTGTTAGATCATATTGAAGTTTTATATGTTACATTGAATAACAAAATTTCCATTTGAAAATGATATCAGTATATTCATATTCTGTTTTGGGATTTAAAGATTCACAACTGATTAAAAAAAAGGTAATAATACGGAAAATTCAGAAACAGATTATAATCCTTCTAACAACATTCTTCCCCATATGTTTTTTTTGTTTAAGTGGAGAACATGGGATACAGGCCTATATATAAGTTGTACAACTTGTGCCCAATCCCATTGCTATGGAAGGCAATAAATATGTTTAAATAAAAAAAGGCCTATTGACCGCTGACCTACAGATGTTCACCAATCCATGACTAATGATTGCTATGATGTGGTCTACAGCTTAAGTGCTCTGTGCCTATATATTGTTGCTAGTCATTGTACACTAGTTTAGTGACTGCCAAGGGCGCTCGGCAAGGAAATGTGTAAATTTCCCCGAACTTGTGTTAATTTTCTCAAACCGATGTAAATTTACTCAAACAACATATATATTTTCGCTCCACTGTAATATAAGCGATTTTGTTTTAAATCAGTAAATATTCGTGTAAATAATTCAGTTAACTCATTAAATTCACAGCTTGGCGAGGAGACAATCTGATTAAAATCATATCTTGATCTCCGCGCCGTTTCGTACACTTCTCTCTGCTGCGTTAAGATCTGAGATCATCCCATAGAGGGTCATGTCCCGATGACCTTTCGCATTAGTCAATCAAATTACTACTGGCAGAATCTTGACAGTGAAATTTTGAGGCGACAAAGCTTGCATAAACACATTTTTCCGTTTAGTCATTTCGTCACCAAAAAGTTCGAGCGGAATAATGTGACGAAATGGCTTGCTGCAAGATGACAGGTCGTTGGAAAATTATTTTAGTATTGAATAAAGAGGCGACAAAGGTCATCTGGACGTGAACTCTTATGGGATGTTGTCAGATCCTTGTAAAACGGAGTGAGAACAAGGATCTGCATTTCAATCAGATTGGGCGAGGAGATTTACACTTAGGAAATTCCCAGCGCTATATATAAATTAGGAAATACCCAGCGCTATATATAAATTATGACACACCGAGGTTGTTTGTATATTGATTTCAAAATGAGGTCAGCTAGCTACGTCACAAATGGAAGACACTGAACCGGTAAGTCGTGTTTTATTTAGCGGAGTAATCCAATGATTTTTCATCTTATCTGTCTCACTTCCTTCAAAAATTCGAAACATATAAGTACTACTTAACTTTATTTAACATGTTGGTGTCAATATTATTCTTAATAAGGCGATATTTAGTTAGAAATTGCGAGTCAGACATCGACGGTTTTAGGTAGGTAATAGTATACCCGACTTCCATACCGTTCGAACAAATGATAATGACTTTCACTTTCGTTTTCGGTATTTCTCTTTTGTTGCTCACCTGATGTAATATTTGTGTAGGTAAAACTATTCATAAACATAAAGGAATAAGCAGATGTTGAATACATCAATAATCAATCCAATCTTTCGCTATTTTATTATAAAATTGTTGTCACTTCTTCGTTGCCAGAGCTGTGTGATTCCGAGAAATCTCTCCAAAATTTCCTCGCGAAACTGTATGTTTTTTCATACATCGACGCGAAGAAAGTCATCCATGTCTGAGGAAAAATACATAAAAACAAATATTTTCATTGGTTCGAGTAAAGGTGTAAGTAGAAAACGAGTGGCAATTCGGGTCTTCTGGTGGCTATCACCAGCAAATCAAATGAGCCTATCTTTGCCAAAGCACAGCGTCCTTCGTCTGCCCGTCAATTTATCCTATAACTCTCTGCTAAAGATAAACCACGTCAACCAGGTAGAATTCACCCAAGTCGGAGGAGATTTATATAAAAACATGAAAAAATTATACTGGTTCGAGTCAATGTGCATTTTGTTAGAAGAATTATGGTTTTTCACTAGATCGTGAAAAGACCTATTGTATATGAATAATTTTGGGAAAGAAAGGGCAAAAAAAATCATTTCTAGTTTTCATATTTTTCTAAATCCTTAGGACGATAAACAGGTTGTACGATTGGGTGATCGATATGCATACAGGTGTTTAGAAAGAAAAGTAAAACTTGAGGGGGGGGGGGGGGGTTATCAGGTACCATGCGTACGCACTACCTGCAGGACAGCAGGCCCTAGGTATCTAGCATCACGGAAGAGTCCTAGAAGGACGAAACAGCTGTATGATGCAGTTCAGTTCATTTTTTCGGCATGCAGTATCTATTACTTAATAAAAGGTGCAGCATATGTGTGTGTGACGTCATCTTTAAGTAAATAAGATTGAGTTATGTCGCTATCACTAGAATACTGGAACTTGGCTAGCATGGAATTATCTGCCATGGTGCTAACTTTAATACTGATGTACACATTGTATGTCCCTTTATTTTGCCAGGATAAGCAAACTCCTGATCTAAACCACCAAGCTTGTGCTACATTTCCTGACCAGAAGATGTCTAGGGTTATAGGAAGCGTCAAAGGATTGCACGCCAAACAAAATCAATGGAAGATATACGAAACTGGAAATCTGAATGAAAGCGATGGTAGGTATCATTGGCAAAGTGTTATATATTTGTGCTTTTACTTATATATACTTCTCACTGTAATTAATGCGTCCATCTTTGAGTCCACCAAGTATTCCACGTCAAGTGTGCTTTGAAAGTCATATCATTATCATTTTTAACCCAACATCATCAGATGATGGGCTATTCAAATCGATCTGCTTCCTTTTTAAATTAATCAAGAGGAACTAAAATACTGTCTTGGAAACAAAAGAATTTTTAAAGAGCCTCTTTGTCAAACTGCTAGCTATATGACCATTTTTTTCCCTCTATGATTTCTGAATTTAATAAAATTAATAACGTATTTACTGACATACAGACTGTTAGCCAATTTGAGAGAAGATTAAAAAAAACAATCCTGAAACTAACAAGATAATATTTCTTTTAAAGAATTTGAACCAGGAAAATGCAATATTATTCTCTGTCAGTTAAGAAATGAAGCTAGCTCACTTAACAAAGACTTACATAAAGATCATCTATGTGACAACCCATCCTACAAATGTGCAGCACCATTTGAAACAGTTGTGTTAATCTTCACTATCACCCTCATCAAGAACTTAGTTATGTTCTGTGGTGCTGTTCTGAGTGTAACGATACGATAAACAAAACAATTGTTGATAGTGTAATCAAATATATTATTGATACCAAAAGATTTTAGATTATATAGCTTTCTAAATTGTATAAGTCTACTAAAATATATGTTTTTGTTGAAAAATGATCATTATTTAACACTCCTCTCCTACTTGCACTTAATTTTAACTGAACTATCAATGATTAGGTGAATGCTTGGCAACTCGGCTCAACATGATTTTGGGAAACAACTCTACATACATAAACCAGAAATTCATCAATGTTGTAACAATAGTTCTCTGACTTATTACAAGCTTTACCGAACATAATCTTACAGTGTAATGGAATGATGAACAAATCAGCTGAAGTTAGCTAAACTAAACACAAATGCAAGAAACGCTGTTCGGCATTAGTTCAAACTGGGAGTGAAATGATGGGACAGCATGTTATCTTTGTGTTCGGTTATCTCATCAGTTGAGAAAACATAACATTTAATGGAATGTTACCAACTTTAACCCTCTAGATATGTTTCATACACTTTTCGAATATTCTGGAATTTACAAATCTGGGTGAATAAATTTGAAAGACAAGTTCATGAGTTGGCATTAAAATGAGGCAACAGAATCGCAGAGCCACTGGACTCTTTTGTTTCTCACATTGCCTGCATTCTGAACCATTCCACATATAAAATAAGCCGATATACCTAATATATGTTTGCCAATTTTGATTTACCTTGACCAAACAATCTTGAACTTTGAACTTGTCCAAGACATGATCTCCGGAATAATAAAAGTTTACGACTAACGGAAGCACAACGCCATACCATTTTTTTTGACAGCTGTATAAAAATTATACTCTCAAGTTTGATGGAAATGTATGAGAGAAAGAAAGAAGTGCTGACAAACTTCATTGGGCAAACAGATGGATAGGAAAAAGTATTTGTATTTCTACACAACCTCCCCCCCCCCCCCCCCAATGCAACCCTGAAACATTAAGGATGAAATTTATTTTTTGATAGATGACTTCATTCCGAGATAATTTTGCTAGTTTGCATGTCAAGTACTCTTTCCGGTTTATCATGACACAGTCGTGCTATATATTTGTACCAATGGGTTTAACTAGTCCTTGTGGTGGCTGAGTCATTAAGGTGTTCCGACATTCTACCACTAGTCCTCCAACCATGAGAACTTGCGAGTTCAAAACCAAAGCGAGGCAGTTGCCAGGTACTGACCGTAGGTCGGTGGTTTTTACTTGGGGTACTCAGGCTTTCCTCAACCTCCAAAACCTTCTTAAATGACCTGGCTGTTAATAGGACTTTAAAAAAAAACAAGGCATCGCAAACGATACAAATCCCCTCGCGTGCTAACACATGAACTCTGACGCAAAATGGGGGGTGGGGTTATTGCAGGACATTGTAATAACATCAGTTGTCATTTGCACTGAACTGCAATAGACATGGATGGGATTATTATCAGACATGGGCTCATTGCCAGATATATATGATATATATTGTTATGCATTCAACAGTATCTGGTTACGCATCACACTAGCAACTTCATTTCCTGATAGTGATTATATCATGTGTGTATCTAAATGCATATATAAACATTCTCCTTTGTTCAGAAGATTTAACTGGCATATATATGAAGTTTGGTCAGGATCCATTCAAAAATGAAGTCGCAACAGCACTGACAAATATTTTCTATAATTAGTAACGGTGACCTTGACCTTAACCTTGGCGACCTAAAACACAAACTTGTTCGAGGTATTCCCATATATGAAGTTTGGTCAGGATCTGTTCAGAAATGAAGTCGCAAGAGTGCTGACAAAGATTTTCTATAAATAGTAACCCTAACCGTGACCTTGACCTTGGCACCCTGAAACACAAACTTGTTCGAGGTATTCCCATGCTGGACCCATATATGATGTTTGGTGAGGGTCCGTTCAGAAATGAAGTTGCAAGAGTGCTGACAAAGATTTTCTATAAATAGTAACAGTGTCTTTGACCTTGACCTTGGCACCCTGAAACACGATCTCGTTCGAGGTATTACCATGCTGGACCCATATATGAAGTTTGGTCAGAATCCGTTCAAAAATGAAGTCGCAGAGCGCTGACAAAGAGTGAACATACGTACGTACGTACTTACGTGCTTATGTACGTACGAACGGAACGGTATATCCCCTCCCCAACTTTTCGTCGCGAGGGGATAATAAACCAAGCCTCATATCTAGAAATGACTGTGGGACATAAATGCCCCCCTTTCCCCATATGAAATGAGTTTTACATGCTTCATTATTACATATGTGAAGTTTGATGACAATCAGATCAGTAGTTATTTAAATACATGTAATCTGGTTACATTACCATGGGACGGGACAGACATGGATACACTATATGTCCCCCCCCTTCCATTTCATGACGGGGGCATTACATTCATGTAAACATTGTATTTGTCAGAAATCATATTTCGCGCGGTTGACTACAAGGAACTAGAACACTGATACATCAGAAAGGGCCCCGCAATATGTCTGATGCTCCAATGAACAAGAATTACGCGTAATTATGTGTCGCCTTTCCCGCTTTGTCAATAGTGATAGTGTTCGTAGAGTCATAATTCACTATATACCAAATTTGATTGAAATCGGACAATATTGAAATTTTGACCAGTCAGTGGCAAAGAAATGGTGTCCATTTTGTTGAATCGTGAAACGGAAATTGCGATTGATTTTGTAGAGTCCTAATACACCTACATACCAAGTTTGAGTGAAATCAGACAATATCAAAATTTTGACCAATCAAAGGCTAGGAAATAATAGCCAATTTGCTGAATCATGAAACAGAAGTTGCGATAGTGTTTGTAGAGTCATAATACACCTGTATACCAATTTTGAGTGAAATCGGACAATATCAAAATTTTGACCAATCAGTGGCAAGGAAATAGCGGCCAATTTGCTGAATCATGAAACAGAAGTTGCGATAGTGTTTGTAGAGTCCTAACACACCTTCATACCAATTTTGAGTGAAATCGGACAATATCTATTTCGACCAATCAGTGGCAAGGAAATGGCGGGTATTTTGTTGAATCATTAAACAGAAGTTGCAATAGTGTTTGTAGAGTCATAAAACACCTACATACCAATTATGAGTGAAATTGGAGAATATCTAAATTTTGACCAATCAGTGGCAAGGAAATGGCGGCCATTTTGTTGAATCATAAAACGGAAGGTGCGATAGTGTTCATTGAGTCATAATACACCTACATACCAAGTTTGGTTGCTGTAGCTTTTATACTTAGTCGGAAACAGCCTAATGTGCAAGAGCTAAACGCAAAACTTTAACGTTGTAATTCCAGAAATTTGAGATTTTTACCCAATAAAAGCAGAAATCCAAGATTTTTTTTAGTCCAGTAGGCTCTCCTTCCCATGCTCCATCTATGATTGAAGTTTGGTTGATGTAGCTTTTATACTTAGTCAAAAACAGCCTAATATGCAAGAGCTAAACGCAAAACTTTAACGTTGTAATTCCAGAAATTTGAGATTTTTTCCCCAAAAAAGCAGAAATCCAGGAATCTTTTTTAGCCCAGGAGGCTCTACTACCCATGCTTCATCTATGATTGAAGTTTGGTTGATGTAACTTTGTCAGAAACAGAGCTAAACGCAAAACTTTAACATTGTTGACGCCGCCGCCGGAAAAGTAACCCCAATGTGCCGCCTTTCCGACATCCGTCAGAGGCGACACAATATTGGTATTTTAGAGTTATAGTACAGTGGTGTTAAATTTGTAAGTGTTAGAAAACAATTATAAACAAGATCATTCATTGATAGGAAAATGTCAAAATTGTTTTTGATAGCTAAAATCCAAAAGGGTCGATTACCTGGCATTTTGTAGCCTATCCAGGATAACCTTGACCTTTGAACTTGTGACCTTGAACTATGAGTTTGATCATTGTCAGTTAACTCTTGGTTTATTTGTTCACTACTTTAAAAGCAGCAAAGATTCAGTATTTTCATGTTAATGTTAAAATCTAATATGGCCACCTAACAGCCATTTTGAATCCGATTTGCATGAAATACTACACATGTGATCTAGGATGCATGAGGAATCATCAGTTCCAATTTGATCCAAATCCTTCATCTCCTGCAAACATTTTTGTGCAGAAGACAAAAAACGGACAGACGGACGGACGGACAGACGGACAACCTGATTACTATAGGGCACCCGCATCTCTCGATGCGGGCCCTAATTAGCGCGAAATAGTTTTCTCTAATGGATCGCCCGATAGGTGGCTCACCTGTAGTGTCATGTTGGGGCACGTGCAGCTGGTGAGCTGGCAAGTCAGTTCAGGGCAACGTACCGGTCAAGACGGGTCAATTTTAATTTTCCCTTGATTTATGAATCTTAGGCTGAACATTGAAAGAAAATCCCCTTCAAAGGAGAAGCTGGGTGATTCAAGCAAAACAATTTTTATCAAAGTTTTTTTCTTCAAAAGTTTTGCACATACAGTAAAACCTCGTTATATCGCCACTTTCTGTTCTCAGCGATGTTGGCGATATAACGAGTTTGGCTGTATATCGGGTTCAAAAATTCAAAAAATTCAATACTCTCGGAGATTTCCTTCACCAACACGAACTTGGATGCAAAAATTAAACCCTGGCATCGAGTCGGCCTTTGATGATGAGGAGGAGAGGGATGTTTTTTCCGCGAATTTGAATGGTTTCATGATATTGTTTTCATCATAACTTCCAAAACTTACCAGTAGAAAGACAACAAAGGAATAGCCATGGTTCTTTGATTCCATGTGTGTTCAAGCGGTCACCTATCAATTGGCAGTCAGTCACGTAACAATAACATTTCAACGCGTCCTTCTGACCTCAGTTTGGCGATATTAATGAGGTCATGATAGTGCTATTTTAACCATTTGTTCTGGAAATATTATGGTGGATGGCGATAGGCGAGTTTGGCGGTAAAACGGGTGCATTAATGTGGATGGAAATCCGTTCTGAATAACTTGATGGTGATAAGCGGGTTTGGCGGTAAAACGAGTGGCGATATAACAGGGATTTACTTTATATATACATTTAACTGTCTTCTGTAGCATATTATCATATTGTTACCCATTTCTTTGTATACAAGGGAGGTAATTCAATCTAATTATCTCCCTTTCCACTCAAAATGCAATATTCACAAAAAAAAAAAAAATAGAATTATCAGTCGTGGAGTATTTATTTTTCGGAATCTGGAAATAATACAAGAAGACTTCATTTCATATAAAATGATTAATTTTAGTTTAACTTTAACCTTGAAATATGGCACAGACCTACATTATTAGGTCATCTGACCCGAAGGGTCAAGATGACCTATTGCCATCATGCTTCGTCCGTCGTCGTGCGCCGTGCGCCGTCCGCCGTCCGTAAACTTTTCCTTTAACAATCTTCTTCTTAGTAACCAAAAGGCTCTAGGTGCTGATATTTGGCCAGTAGGCACCTGGGATTGAGTGCTACAAAGTTTCCTCATTTCAATGACCTTGACCTGTTTTCAAGGTCACAGGGGTCAAATATGTAAAAACCTTTAACAATCTTCTTCTCAGTAACCAAAAGGTCTAGGGTAATGATATTTGGCCAGTAGGCACCTGGGATAGAGTGCTACAAAGTTTCCTCATATCGATGACCTTGACTAACTTTCAAGGTCACAGGGGTCAAATATGTAAAAAAGCGTTTGACAATCTTTTCCTCACTAACCAATAGGCTATGGGTGATCATATTTGGCCAGTAGGTACCTGGGATAGAGTGTTCTAAAGTTTCCTCATATAAATGACCTTGACCTACTTTCAAGGTCACAGGGGTCAAATATGTTAAAAAATCTACACAACATTATCTAAAGAACTAAATGATCTAGAGCAATAATATTTTTGTATGATATGTAGACCAGCAATGCGAATCTTTTTCTAATATATTGTGTTTAGGTCAAAGGTCAACTTTGAGTGCTGGACGGGGTCAAAGGTTAACATGGGTTATAATAGGTAAAAAGCTTTAAGAATCTTCTTCTCAAGTTCCATAAGGCCCAGGGTTCTGATATTTGGCCAGTAGGAACCTGGGATAGAGTGTTCTAAAGTTTCCTCATATAAATGACCTTGACCTACTTTCAAGGTCACAGGGGTCAAATATGTTAAAAAATCTACACAACATTATCTAAAGAACTAAATGATCTAGAGCAATGATATTTTTGTATGATATGTAGACCAGCAATGCGAATCTTTTTCTAATATATTGTGTTTAGGTCAAAGGTCAACTTTGAGTGCTGGACGGGGTCAAAGGTTAACATGGGTTATAATAGGTAAAAAGCTTTAAGAATCTTCTTCTCAAGTTCCATAAGGCCCAGGGTTCTGATATTTGGCCAGTAGGAACCTGGGATAGAGTGTTCTAAAGTTTCCTCATATAAATGACCTTGACCTACTTTCAAGGTCACATGGGTCAAATATGTTAAAAAATCTACACAACATTATCTAAAGAACTAAATGATCTAGAGCAATGATATTTTTGTATGATATGTAGACCAGCAATGCGAATCTTTTTCTAATATATTGTGTTTAGGTCAAAGGTCAACTTTGAGTGCTGGACGGGGTCAAAGGTTAACATGGGTTATAATAGGTAAAAAGCTTTAAGAATCTTCTTCTCAAGTTCCATAAGGCCCAGGGTTCTGATATTTGGCCAGTAGGTACCAGGGATGGAGTACTCTAAAGTTTTCTCATATAAATGACCTTGACCTACTTTCAAGGTCACATGGGTCAAATATGTTAAAATATCTACACAACATTATCTAATGAACCGAATGATCTAGACCGATGATACTTGCATATATTATATGTAGACTGGCAATGCAAATCTTTTTCTGATATATTGTGTTTAGGTCAAAGTTCAACTTTAAGCGCTGGACGGGGTCAAAGGTTCACTGGGGCTATAATGGGTAAAAAGTTTTAAGAATCTTCTTCTCAAGTTCCATAAGCCCCAGGGTCCTGATATTTGGCCAGTAGGTACCTGGCATGGAGTGCTACAAAGTTTCCGCATATGAATGACCTTGACCTACTTTCAAGGTCACAGGGGTCAAATATGTAAAAATCTTTAACAATCTTCTTCTCAATAACCAAAAGGCCCTGGGTGCTGATATTTGGCTGGTAGGTACTTGGCATAGTGTGCTATCAAGTTTCCTCATATGAATGATCTTGACCCACTTTCAAGGTCACAGGGGTCAAATATGTAAAAATCTTTAACAATCTTCTTCTCAATAACCAAAAGGCCCTGGGTGCTGATATTTGGCTGGTAGGTAACTGGCATAGTGTGCTATCAAGTTTCCTCATATGAATGATCTTGACCCACTTTCAAGGTCACAGAGGTCAAATATGTAAAATCTTTTAACAATCTTCTTCTCGCTAACCAAATCCCCCAGAGTAATATGGTATTTGGCTAGTAGGTACCTGGGATAGAGTGCTACAAACTTTCCTCATACAATGGACCTCAACCTACTTTCAAGGTCATAGGGGTCAAACATGTAAAAATACCTTTAACAATCTTCTCCTCAACAACTTAAAGGCCCTGGGTGTTGATATTTAGCCAGTAGGTACCTCTAATGGAGTGCTACGAAGTTTCCTTGTATGAATGACCTTGACCTACTTTCAAGGTCGCAAGGGTAAAACATGTAAAAATCTTTTAACAAACGTCTTCTCGCTTACCAAAAGGCCCTAGGTGCTGATATTTGGCCAATGGGTACCTGGGACAGATTGGTGCAAAGATTCCTCATATAGACCTTCACTTATACTTCCAAGGTCACAGGGGTTATAAACATGTATGTAGATATCTTTGAACAACTTGGCAAAAACAAACACAAATGATATAGATCTTTATAGTCAGATGACCGTTGAGGCCCCTGGGCCTCTTGTAACATTTTCAAATATGAAATGCAGTTATATAGTGTATTCATTTACTCAAAATTATGTAATATTTGCACTGAAACTCAATATATGAACAATAACCGCAGAAATGCTTTTCATTTGAGTATGAAAGCAAAATCTTTTCTGACGTAACTCCTGGTCTATTGATGACATATTTGCATTAACATTGTCCAATGAGAGTCTTTTAAGCTTGCTTTGCTTCGGATATCATGGAGAATACCCCTGGATCAAGTTTATCTGAATTGCATATTGTTTACCTTTATGAGATGCATTTTTGGTTTTAAGAAAATGTAGACTTCATAGCACTGGTGTTATTCCTAATCCAGTCCCTGTGTACCCCTTGTGATTTAGTTACACTTCCAGGAGAAAGCAAGGCATTTTCATTCACCTGAGAAAAAAAAATTGTCAACATGCAGTTTCCAAATTTTCACATATATACATATCCAAAATTGACAACAGACAGCTATACAAGTACTTCGCAAATGTATATTGACCCAAGATATGTTTGTAGAGCACTAAACTTTAATCTTCATACAGATATTGATGCTTATAAAGAGAAGTAATGACCTTGACATTTCTCATGACAAGATATGAAGTGTTTATCTTGTAAAATTAAGACAAATTTTATCAGAAAATTACAAATGAAGTTTTGGCTCAGGTAATGATCAGTCAGTATAAAAATAAATACAAATCGTAAAACAAATTTAAGATATACATTATACAGAGACAACTTTTTTGAGATATTGCACTAAACTGAGGGTATTTATGAAACCAATATTACCTTGTTCAGCCAACTGTATCCTTCATCTATTGCATCCCAGCAGAAGATACTCTTGTTTCCAAAGACACGGTCCAATCATAAAATCTGTAGAAAGTCATAATGTTATATATAGAGTTGCAAATAATTGATGAATTTCCATTTTCTCCTTTTTGATACAAAAAAAAAAATATGAAAAAATATGTGGTATTGATCAAAAGTAGGCAAAATTATCAAATACCCTTACCCTACCACTTGACATTGACTAAACTGGCTGCTGTGTAATAAGAATTCCTGTCTAATATATGGCCAAGTTCTAAGAACTTATACCTATATTACCTCTAATACAAATCGACAATTGTTTAAACAACAGACTAATAGTTATGGTCCCAGTGACTTTGGGTTTAGACAGCTGGTTTAACTGTATATAGTTGAATTAAAATAAAATGTTTTTCACACATTCTCATGGTAATAAGAGTAAACTAAGAGTGAATGTACTGGTACAAGTCAGTTTTATAGATACGCAAATGATCTATATACAATTTTGACTAACTCTACAAACCTGTCCAATTAACATTGCATTCATGTTTTGAAACTGTCTCGGACCTTCCCCGATGATACTGGCACACAGTACAGCTTCTTGTTCTCAAGTCAAAGTCCACAATCTTTCCAGTGTTGACACCAATAAGACCTGAAATTTAAACAATATAAGTTATCTCCCTTTATTTTGTTAACTCCAGGACTCCCCGCCATTTTATACTTGTAAACATTTTATGCATATAACTGCAATTAATTCAACTTGCAAGAAAATAAATGCATTAATTGCAGCCAATAGTAATTATTGAATATCTCGCATAATATTCAGACTTAAAATTTTATTGTAACTCATCCCTCTGCTTGCACAATATATTGCAGATCAGATATATATATATAGTTAGAATACTTCAGACTTAAAACTGCAGACCTGAGTTGGGTCAGACTAATCTTGTTCTAATAATAGAACAGCACCAACCTAGGCAGGCAAAGCGTCGACATATTCAGACTCTATATTCAAGGAATAAATGAGTAACTTGCATAGAAATTGTGGTCAATTAATGAACAGTGATGTGTTGGAGCAGTTACAAAATATTCTTGATAACTAGTGCATATAAAAGTAAATTTTCTAGTGAATTGATGTCATATAGATTACTTTGGGACTTGATCAACTGTTCCTTTGATAATATGGCTTTAGGCCTAATATTTGCGAGTTAAACATGCTCCAACATCTTGCCGTGCATTACTTTTCATAATCTACAAAACACAATCAAAATATTGCAGTATAATGTGCGGTAAAAGTGGGGAGGGGGGGGGGGGGGGCTATGAGAAATTTCTGACTTGTGTATTTATAAATATAATAAAGGACTATATATGGTTTGGGCCTTTTTTGGCCCCCAAATTATCAAATTTTGAAGCAGATTATTGAACTCTCAAATTCATGTATTTCAAATATGGAGTACATCCCTGATAAAACTGAAACAATAATTATTTGTTGTTTCAACTCTGGTTGTCATGGAAACCATCTCAAATATGCATAAATTAGGGAAATTTGACCATTTAGTCAATTTTGGCCACTTTTTGGATAGTTTTTCTATTAGAAACTATTGAGCGCATTCTTGAACAAACTTAATTTCAAATGAGAATATGTGGGCACTTAAACCACATCTTTAGGAGAAATATAAACTTTGTTCAAGAATGCGCTCTATGGTTGCTGTGTGAAAATCTATGTAAAAATTTACCAAAATAGACCAAATATTTACATTTGCATAATTTATGCATATTTCTGATGGTTACCATGGCAACCATAGCACAAATAACAAATAAATATTATTACAATTGCATGAGGGATGTAATCTATATTTGAAATAATATTATTTGAGTGTTCAATAATGAAATTTAAAATTTGATGGATTTGGGGGCCAAAAACAGGCAAAACCATACATAGTCCTTTATCGTGTATTTGATGTGATGTCACATGACCTAGAAATATTTCGACCACAATTACGCAAATTGATTACGCAACAGTTAGGCCTATTCAATTTACAGTTGACTCAAAAAAAAATGCAGGTCATTTGAAAAGTCAGCAAAATATCCGGTTAAATGAATTAAATGCATTGTTTTTTTTCCGTTGTTTGAATATATAGGGTTAAATCATTCCTCTTATATGTATACCATAACAACTAACATGTATGCAGTTTGTTCATTTGTGTATTTAAAATGGGAACAATTGGAAGATTTAATTTCAATTTGTCACAGGAAAAATTTTACATCCTTATATCATTATTATAAAGGAAGAACATGATTGAAAATAAGTGATGAGTAACTGCTGTTGAAATGAAGATTCGTGTCAGAATACGCTCTATTCCAAACCTGATTAAATTTAAATGTCTGCGTACTCTCATAAGATTTATCACAGGGACCTGAGAATTTGTTTCAGCCAGTTTTGGACCTTAACTCATTGTTTAAAGTAATTTTACAATTTTGGGAGGTTTAGATCTATTTTCGATAAAAATGCTCCCTTAAGCTTCAATGGTTGTAAAGACTAAGGGGTTGAAAGATTTCGATGTTGAAAAAGTGACCCTTAACCTACATTAATATTTCTTTCATCAAAAATCACATTTTTCAGTTGAGGTATGAAAAAACGCTTGATACCATTGGAAAGATGGATATTTTTTTAATTTGGAAACATCCTAAATGCACACAAATGTAACCCCACCAAGAAGTGTAAAATTAGACTGAACATCTAGTTCAGGTCCAAAACTAGTGTAAATTATTATTAGCTGTAACACATTTCCAGGTCCCTGTGGTACATGTGTACATGTAGGCCTATAGCTGCGCTCTCCATCACGGATAACAGTTTACATATTATTTAAGTATTGTCAGTCTGATTGTTATATTATTAGTTTGTTAATTACCTACCTATAGCTACATGTACATGTAGATACACCGTTGAATCGGTGTCAAAACTTTAGTCTGAAGTTCTTTTTCCTGTGTGGTCTAAGTTGCTGACACACACTGCTCGGACATGTTATGTACGTAATGGTAACTTGCATCGCCATACCGTAAATTATCTCGCCAACAAAACCTCAGATTTACATTTTGCAGTTGGTTTTCCCGAAAAGTACTATCAACTCAATGCAACCACTTCGTCCGTCAAACCATGGTCTTGGTCTTCTTTGATGGGTGTCGTGTTTCTTTTTGTTGATCCGATGCATCTGTTCCAATCTTTTTAATAGTCTCTTTGTTGGCTAGTCTTCCTTTGAGCCTGATGCGACTCTGTTTTCGTCTGGCTGCCATATTTGTTAACCGCGGCTACCTGGTCATGACATGTGTTTATTTCCGGTTCTATTTTTATATGAGCAATCACGTGACTTTTCCGAAAACGTCACCATTACTTGTTCCCGCGTTCAGTGCCGATTCGCAAAAAAAAATAAGAAATGTTTTTGCAATATTGAAAACGATAATAAAATTATAACTAAAGCATCAGTATGGTAAAGAATAAATCCTGTTATGAATAAAATAGGTTGTTGTTTAATAGTCCAAACAATTAAGGTTTTAAAAAATGTAGAAAATGTATGATTTCGTATCATGTTGAGATTCCTATAATTAGTCGAATGGCGGCAGCGAAATTGAGCAGAAATGGGCCAAATTTAGCGGAAAATGCTGTTTTAAGGTACTTTCTGGTTATTTAACACAACCGAGACCTTAATTTTTCTTCTTAGAATAACATTTGCCTTCAGAAAATGTATTTCTTTTGGAAATTGGTCCAAACACGAGCTAATTAGTCCCCCACTGGAATCCGGGGGGGACTATAGGTTTGCGTTGTGTCCGTCCGTCCGTCCGTCCGTCCGTCCGTCCGTCCTTCCGCACACTATTTGTCCGGGCTCTATCTCCCATACTATAAGACACTGGAACTTCATACGAAGTGTGTGGGTTCCCTGTGGGAAGGCAGTGTGTCGCATACAAAAACCTGGTCACTGTGACCTATATTTTGACCTCTGACCTACATTAAAGAAAAAGCTTGTCCGGGCTCTATCTCCTACACTATAAAGCACTAGAACTTAATACTTAGTAGTATTGTTCTCTGTGGGAAGGCAGTGTGTCGCGTACAAAAACCGGGTCAATGTGACCTATATTTTGCTATTTTTTGACCTCTGACCTACATTAAAGTAAAAGTTTGTCCGGGCTCTATCTCCTACACTATAAAGGACTAGAACTTAATACTTGGTAGTATGGTTCCTTGTGGGAAGGTGGTGTGTCGCGTACCAAAACCGGGTCACTGTGACCTTTATTTTGCTATATTTTGACCTCTGACCTACATTAAAGTAAAAGTTTGTCGGGGCTCTATCTCCTACACTATAAAGGACTAGAACCTAATACTTGGTAGTATGGTTCCTTGTGGGAAGGCGGTGTGTCGCGTACAAAAACTGGGTCACTGTGACCTATATTTTGACCTCTGACCTACATTAAAGAAAAAGCTTGTCCGGGCTCTATCTCCTACACTATAAAGCACTAGAACTTAATACTTGGTAGTATGGTTCCCCGTGGGAAGGCGGTGTGTCGCGTACCAAAACCGGGTCACTGTGACCTATATTTTGACCTCTGACCTACATTAAAGAAAGAAAAATTTGTCCAGGTTCTATCTCCTACACTATTAAGGATTAGAACTTTATACTTGGTAGTATAGTTCCCTGTGGGAAGGCGGTGTGTCGCGTACCAAAACTGGGTCACTGTGACCTTTATTTTGCTATATTTTGACCTCTGACCTACATTAAAGTAAAAGTTTGTCCGGGCTCTATCTCCTACACTATAAAGGACTAGAACTTAATACTTGGTAGTATGGTTCCTTGTGGGAAGGCGGTGTGTCGCGTACCAAAACCGGGTCAATGTGACCTATATTTTGCTATTTTTTTACCTCTGACCTACATTAAAGTAAAAGTTTGTCCGGGCTCTATCTCCTACACTATAAAGGACTAGAACTTAATACTTGGTTGTATGGTTCCTTGTGGGAAGGTGGTGTGTCGCGTACCAAAATCGGGTCACTGTGACCTTTATTTTGCTATATTTTGACCTCTGACCTACATTAAAGTAAAAGTTTGTCCGGGCTCTATCTCCTACACTATAAAGGACTAGAACCTAATACTTGGTAGTATGGTTCCTTGTGGGAAGGCGGTGTGTCGCGTACAAAAACCGGGTCACTGTGACCTATATTTTGACCTCTGACCTACATTAAAGAAAAAGCTTGTCCGGGCTCTATCTTCTACACTATAAAGCACTAGAACTTAATACTTGGTAGTATGGTTCCCCCGTGGGAAGGCGGTGTGTCGCGTACCAAAACCGGGTCACTGTGACCTATATTTTGACCTCTGACCTACATTAAAGAAAGAAAAATTTGTCCAGGTTCTATCTCCTACACTATTAAGGATTAGAACTTTATACTTGGTAGTATAGTTCCCTGTGGGAAGGCGGTGTGTCGCGTACCAAAACTGGGTCACTGTGACCTTTATTTTGCTATATTTTGACCTCTGACCTACATTAAAGTAAAAGTTTGTCCGGGCTCTATCTCCTACACTATAAAGGACTAGAACTTAATACTTGGTAGTATGGTTCCTTGTGGGAAGGTGGTGTGTCGCGTACCAAAATCGGGTCACTGTGACCTTTATTTTGCTATATTTTGACCTCTGACCTACATTAAAGTAAAAGTTTGTCCGGGCTCTATCTCCTACACTATAAAGGACTAGAACCTAATACTTGGTAGTATGGTTCCTTGTGGGAAGGCGGTGTGTCGCGTACCAAAACCGGGTCACTGTGACCTATATTTTGACCTCTGACCTACATTAAAGAAAAAGCTTGTCCGGGCTCTATCTCCTACACTATAAAGCACTAGAACTTAATACTTGGTAGTATGGTTCCCCGTGGGAAGGCGGTGTGTCGCGTACCAAAACTGGGTCACTGTGACCTATATTTTGACCTCTGACCTACATTAAAGAAAGAAAAATTTGTCCAGGTTCTATCTCCTACACTATTAAGGATTAGAACTTTATACTTGGTAGTATAGTTCCCTGTGGGAAGGCGGTGTGTCGCGTACCAAAACTGGGTCACTGTGACCTTTATTTTGCTATATTTTGACCTCTGACCTACATTAAAGTAAAAGTTTGTCCGGGCTCTATCTCCTACACTATAAAGGACTAGAACTTAATACTTGGTAATATGGTTCCTTGTGGGAAGGCGGTGTGTCGCGTACCAAAACCGGGTCACTGTGACCTTTATTTTGCTATATTTTGACCTCTGACCTACATTAAAGTAAAAGTTTGTCCGGGCTCTATCTCCTACACTATAAAGCACTAGAACTTAATACTTGGAGGAATTCTTGACTTGGTCTTCTCATCCAAATTATTCCCAGTGACAAACAAACCTGTGTTCTTCTCAGATCACCATTTAATCAATATACAGTACTGTTGAATTCAATGTAAGCATAACAAACAACATCTTGTTATTATTATTACAATTTCATGTCTATTGCAGTAAAACCTGTCTATAAAGGATACCCAATAGAAAAACTAAAGGTGTCCTTCATAGACTTGTGTCCTTTATATAGAGATCATTTATAGAGTATACCTACAGTGTACATGTATTTAGTGAGAATGGGATGGTTCCTGTATAGAAGCGGGTCTCTGTAAACTACATCTTCACCTTTCAATACATTGAAGAAAATACATGACCTTATTGCATCTCGAGATTCACACTCATTGCTATTGGATCTCGAGATAACAACCCGGTGGGGGACTGTAATTCGTTGAATTATCTTGTTATTATTATTATGTAAGATTATGTTTTAATTAGAAGTGCACATTTAGTCTATCTGCTCTCTTGTTGGAAGGGGAGAGGACCAAAACTTTACTGCTATGGACACTCAGGTTTAAACCCCATCTATATGGGAAAGCGGATAGACTATATGTGCATATTCAACCCTTAAATACTATACAAAATTAAATACTGGATTGAAACTAAAACCAGTTAGAGTTGTCTCCCTTTGGTTCTCATAAATTATATATATGAAATTGCTAATCTGGAAAAAAAATTAAATAGTAATGATTGATTATATAGGTATTAATGTGTAGTTATGTAAATGTTTTGTATATGTGTGTGTGTATGTTTGTATATATGCATATATGTTTGTATGTACACATGTATGTATATTTGTTTTATATATGTATGTTTGTATGTATGGAAATTGTGCATGTATGTGTGTCTGTGTCCATGTATGAGGGCGACATCCCATGCATGATGTTTATATTATATAACTTACAATGTAATATACAAAAGTGTCTTTTCTTGATCACCTGTCCAGGGAGAAGACTTATATAGGCTATTAGCCTGCTGTCTAATCCCATTGATATATTTCAATAAAATGTTTTGAAATGAAATGTAGGGTATTCAATTGTTAGCCCGCCATCATCAGAGGATAGGCTTATCCAATCGCTTGCGTCCGTGGTTAGTCGTCCGTCCTTGTAACATTACCGTTAATGCTATTTCGGGAAAAGTACTGCATGGATTTTTCAAACATTTTATATGAAGGTTCCTCTTGGTCCTTTATAGTTGTGTTATTTTGTATTTGGGTCTGTTAAGAAAAACAACATGGCTGACTGACGACCATCTTAGTTGTTTAGATATCAGGCTACCATCTTTCAATTGATAATGCCTGTTTGAGAGGAATTCTAAAATTACTTATATGTAAAATAAAAAATTATGTACGAGAAAAGAAGGGAAAAGATCCAACTTTTAAAGACCAAAATTTAATGAAAATTGTCTAATGTCGGCACCAAGATGCCTCTAGGATCTCTAGTTTATTTTATAAATGGTGCTGCATGTCCCATGGGGTATGCCGAACAAATGACTACGAATAACGTTTTTAGCTCACCTGGCCCAAAGGGCCAAGTGAGCTTATGTGATGGTGCAGCGTCCGTCGTCCGTCCGTCCGTCCGTCGTCCGTCCGTCCGTCCGTCGTCCGTCCGTCCGTCCTGCGTCCGTCAACTTTTTCCTTTAAACGACTTCTTCTAAAATACTGAAAGGCCCAGGGACATGAAATTTGGCTGGTAGATATCTTGGAAGAAGCTGAACAAAGTTTGCGAAAAAAAATCACTTTGACCTAATTTCAAGGTCACCGGGGTCAAAAATGTCGAAACCTTCAAACAACTTCTTCTAAAATACCGTCAGGCATAGAGACTTCATATTTGACCAGAAGCTTCCTTGGATGGAGCCAAATAAAGTTTGCGAAAAGAAATGACATTGACCTATATTCAAGGTCACAGTGAGGTAAAATCTATTTTAAACTTTAAACGACTTCTTTTGAAATACGAAATGCCCTAGAAACATGGTATTTGGCTGAAAGGTTTCTTGGATGAAGCCTGACAAAGTTTGTGAAAAGAAATGACCTTGACCTATATTCAAGGTCACAGGGGTCAAATCTGTTAAAACCTTTAAACGACTTCTTCTGAAATACTAAAAGCCCTAGACGCATGATATTTGGCTGAAAGGTTCCTTGGATGAAGCCCAACAAAGTTTGCGAAAAGAAATGACCTTGACCTATATTCAAGGTCACAAGGGTCAAATCTGTTAAAACCTTAAAACGACTTCTTCTGAAATACCGAAAGCCCTAGAAGCATGATACTTGGCTGAAAGGTTCCTTGGATGAAGCCCGACAAAGTTTGCGAAAAGAAATGACCTTGAGCTATATTCAAGGTCACAAGGGTCAAATCTGTTTAAACATTCAAACGACTTCTTCTGAAATACCAAAAGCCCTAGAAGCATGATATTTGGCTGAAAGGTTCCTTGGATGAAGCCCAACAAAGTTTGCGAAAAGAAATGACCTGGATCTATATTCAAGGTCACAAGGGTCAAATCTGTTAAAACTTTAAAACGACTTCTTCTGAAATACCGAAAGCCCTAGAAGCATGATACTTGGCTGAAAGGTTCCTTGGATGAAGCCCGACAAAGTTTGCGAAAAGAAATGACCTTGGCTTATATTCAAGGTCACAAGGGTCAAATCTGTTAAAACCTTTAAACGACTTCTTCTGAAATACCAAAAGCCCTAGAAGCATGATACAGTGTACTTGGCTGAAAGGTTCCTTGGATGAAGCCCGACAAAGTTTGCGAAAAGAAATGACCTTGACCTATATTCAAGGTCACAGGGGTCAAATATGTTTAAACATTCAAACGACTTCTTCTGAAATACAAAAAGCCCTAGAAACATGGTATTTGGCTGAAAGGTTCCTTGGATGAAGCCCGACAAAGTTTGCGAAAAGAAATGACCTGGATCTATATTCAAGGTCACAAGGGTCAAATCTGTTCAAACCTTCAAACAACTTCTTCTGAAATACCAAAAGCCCTAGAAGCATGATATTTGGCTGAAAGGTTCCTTGGATCAAGCACGACAAAGTTTGCGAAAAGAAATGACCTTGACCTATATTCAAGGTCACAGGGGTCAAATCTGTGAAAACCTTTAAACGACTTCTTCTGAAATACCAAAAGCCCTAGAAGCATGATATTTGGCTGAAAGGTTCCTTGGATGAAGCAAGACAAACTTTGGGAAGGAAAATGATTTTGACCCATATTAAAGGTCACAGTGGTCAAATCAGTGGTTTAAAGCTTTGAGCGACTTCTTCTGATAAACCGAAATGCCTAGAGATATGATATTTGTCTTGTAGCATCCTGGGATGAAGCCAAACAAAATTTGAAAATGAAAATGATGTTGTCTTATAAGGTCACAGGGGTAAAATATGTTTAAATCTTAAGATGTTCTTCTGAATGTCTTACATTAAAAGATTTTAAGGGGACTTTAGGGTTACACTATAAAATAAGTCAGAGATTGATACCAGGTGAGCGATGTAGGCCCATTGGGCCTCTTGTTTAATATAAATGATGATGCAAATACAAAATTTAATACAGTTTGTCAATAAATCATCAAAAATATTTAGCCATTAAACCGCATTCTGTTTCGAGTTATAGGCGATATAAACGCCCACTGCAATACAGGAAAATAAAACATGAACCGCTAACGCGGTTCATGCTATTTTCCTGTAATGCAATGGGCGTTCATATCGCCTATAACTCGAAACAGAATGCAGTTTAATTTTTAGGTCACCTGAGACGAAGTCTCAAGTGACCTATTCTAATCGCCTTTTGTCCGTCGTCGTCCGTCGTGCGTCCGTAAACTTTTTACATTTTCGACTCCTCTCAAAAACCGCTGAACTAAATTCAATGAAATTTTACTGGAAGCTTCCATGGCTGAGGGTGAACCAAAATTGTGAATTATATGGTCCCCACCCCCCAGGGGCATGCGGGGCGGGGCCAAAAAGGGTAAAATTGACTAAAACTTCAAAAATCTTCTCCTCTACTCTCAGATATGGTAGAATCAAATACTCTTCATAGATAGAAGGGTCTTAATGTGCTTTACCAAAATTGTGAATTTCATGACCCTGGGGTCTCATGTTTGCCCCTGGGGAGGGGGTAAACTTTACTATAGTTTATATAGGGAAATCACATTTTTGACTATTATTTGTTGGATTTGTATTGGAATTCATTCTAACTTGTATCAAATTATCAGCATGGGATGACACTTTGATGTTATGTATATGTTGGCCCTAGTTGACCCCAAGGGGCTGGTGGGCAGGGCCAAAAAGGGTCAAATTGACAAAAATTTCAAAAATCTTCTTCTCTACTCTCAGATATGGTAGAATCAAATACTCTTCATAGATGGAAGGGTCTTAAGGTGCTTTACTAAAATTGTGAATTTCATTACCCTGGGGTCTCATGCTTGCCCCTGGGGAGGGGGTAAACTTTACTATAGTGTATATAGGGAAATCACATTTTTGACTATTATTTGTTGGATTTGTATTGGAATTCATTCTTACTTGTATCAAATTATCAGCATGGGATGACACTTTGATGATATGTACATGTTGGCCCTAGTTGACCCCCAGGGGCCAGCGGGGCGGGGCCAAAAAGGGTAAAATTTACAAAAATTTCAAAAATCTTCTCCTCTACTCTTAGATATAGTAGAATCAAATACTCTTCATAGATGGATTGGTTTTAAGGTTCTTTACCAAAATTGTGAATTTCATGACCCTGGGGTCTTGCATCTCCCCCTGCGGAGGGGGTTAAGTTTACTATAGTATATTGGCAGAAAAAAACATTTGTTTGCATTATTTGTTTAATTGCCATAAGAAATAATGCAAATTTGGTTGAAATTATCAATATGACATGACTTTTGAGTAGTACGCACATATTGACACTGACTGACCCCCAGGTGCCTTAGGGGTGGGGCCTAAAAGGGTCAAATTGACATAATTTCAAAAATTCATTTTTTCCACTCCCAGATATGCTACAATGTATTGTTATAAATATTCATCTCAACATTCCCATATTTCTCTTTCATGTCAAACATCAGGTGACCGTTAAGGCCCATGGGCCTCTTGTTATATTTACATTTCCACTTCTAACCATACCCAAGAGAAAGAATTTCGACCATAAAATAATACAAATTGTAGCTCCAAGAAACACTTGTATGTTGAATTGGCAGAACAGCTCGTAGCCCCTGCCCCTTTTTGGAGAGACGGGAACGTTTCATGTGCTTTCTCCCGGAACGGGGACTTGGAAATATAGCCCGTGGAAAACAGCTACCGTACAAGGATCTTATTATGAAAATGTTGAATCTTTTTCTTTTTTTTCCGCGGTTTCCGCCTAAGGGTGTTTTAAAATAACACTTGAAATAAATTGTCGTCATTATAAATGACAGCGTATTTATGACGTCACACTGCGGAGGCATGTCCGCTGAATTCGAAAAATGAGAAATGTGACGTGGTCCGTCATGGAAAAAGTTGTTAGCGTCGTGTTGTTTGCTATCTGTGATACGGCTCATGTATGATACATGTAATACGATGAATGAGAACCAGAAAACATGCACGCTATATTTGGTCGACTTCACACTGATGGTAGGCATACAAACCGTCTTTCTACAAAATGCATGTTGTGTGTCAGATTGCCAATAATGCTAACAATGTTTTAGGACGATAGGCTTTCTGCACATTCAGAGAATCAGGGAGAGGGGGCCCTCTTCATGGCGGAGAATGGTTGATGAAAAGCTTATATTTGTATTGACGACGCTTCTTTTTCGATGTTAAAATAAGTTTATTCAATTTTATCTCTTAAACGATTTAAATGAACTCAATTCAGCCAAGAAGTTGTCTATAATTATTTCTCATCCAAACGAGAGTTCGGCGTGATATGCATCGTTTTTAACCTTCATCTCACGTTCGTATTCATACTCGTTTCGGTTCATAGTCCTATGAACCGAAACGGAAGTTGCTTGGTTTATATAGTGACACTGCAGCGCAAAATGTGAATATATAGAATTAAACAATTATCCTATAGAGAATATCTAAATATATGGATTTCAATTGAGGATTTTTGTTCCAATTTTCTTGCCAGTATGAAATACTTCTATTACATCCATAATACATTACGACTGAGAGCCTGATAAAAAATATGCATAAAAGGTGCTTGATATCGTTTAATACAAATAAACTAAATTTTAGTGTAAAACTAAATTTTCTACTCATTTACTAGCAGTGCTCTAACATAATTCACCCAACCCCCACTCCCCCAATAAATGTTAATTAACAAACAATCCATCATAGTTCGGTTAACTTCTTCTAATTACAAACCGATCATCAAATCACAGCTAAAATGTATCAGCATCAGGAAAACATATATACAGTGTGTATAATCCAATTCCTTTGCTATGTTTTCATCTGTAATTAAGGAATGTTCTCATCGCCAAGAGACCGTAGTCCATTGTCAATTGTGCGGACCTTAATAATTCTCGCTATCGCTATTTTTGCAAAAGTACATGATAGCCTTTCTCTAATTTCATATCTAACTAGCTCATCCAATTTTCAAAACGATGTAACAAAATCTTGATGTTTTTTCTTTCTTTCAAGAATCTGAACCTCACCGCAACGAACCTGACCCGCCCGATATTGCTGAAGGTTTGTAATAGAATCATCATTATGTAAAGATAGTAATGTCTCTGTCTGCAGTGGTGCGCCGTCTGTCGTCTGACCATCTGGTGATTGTCAATTTTTCCTATGCATTCCTACTTGTCATGAATTTGTCGGAAACATCATTTGATGCAGGCTATTCAATTCTTAGCCCGCCATTAATATGAACGATGATGCAAATACAAATGCAGTTTATTAATAAATCATCAAAAACTATTATAGAATTAAACAATTGTCCTAAAGAAAAAAGTTAAATATATGGATTTTTAGAGCGATTGTTTTTGTCAATGTCATGTAAGTATGAGTTGAATCTATTACACCCATAATACATTACCGACTGAAAGCCCGATACACAATATTCAGCCCCTCCCCCTCCTCTAATTAAAGTTAATTAACATACAATCCATCATAGTTCGGTTAACGTCTTCCGATTACAAACCGATCATCAATAATGACTTAATCTGGTTGGCGATCCTCAGATATATGATAATTATAAGGTTAATTATGAATAAGAAATTATAACTCTTTACAATTAAAAATCAGCACAAAGTACAGGTGCTAAAATCACTGCATCAGGTAAACATTTATACAGTGAGTATAATCCAATTCCTTTGCTATGTTTTTTTCTGTAATTAAGGACTGTTCTGATCGCCAAGAGACCGTAGTCCATTGTCAATTGTACGGACCTTAACAGTTCTCGCTATTGTTATTTTTGCAAAAGTACAGGATAGCCTTTCTCAAATTTAATATATTACTAAAAATGCATAAAAGATGCCTGATATCCTTTAATTAATCATGCATTTTCAAAACGAGATTTTCCCGAAAATCTATATAGTGAAAGGTGATATACGGAAAAATATTAATTGAGAGTAAGTTCAGGCTAAGGAATTAAGCTCATCCAATTTTCAAAATGATGTAACAAAATCTTGATGTTTTTTCTTTCTTTCAAGAATCTGAACCTGACCGCAACGAACTTGGCCCGCCCGATATTGCTGAAGGTTTGTAATGGAATCATCATAATGTAATAATAGTAATGTCTTTGTCTGCAGTGGTGCGCCGTCTGTCGTCTGACCATCTGGTGATTGTCAACTTTTCCTATGCATTCCTACTTGTCATGAATTTGTCGGAAACATCATTTGATGCAGAGTATTCAATTGTTAGCCCGCCATTTATGTGAATGAGGATGCAAATACAAATGCAGCATATTAATAAATCATCAAAAACTATTATAGAATTAAACAATTGTCCTAAAGAAAAAAGGTAAATCTATGGATTTTTAGAGCGTTTGTTTTTGGTCAATGTCATGTAAGTATGAATTGAATCTATTACACCCATAATACATTACCTACTGAAAGCCCGATACACAATATTCAGCCCTCCCCTCCCCCTTCAATTAAAGTTAATTAACATACAATCCATCATAGTTCGGTTAACGTCTTCCGATTACAAACCAATCATCAATAATGACTTAATCTGGTTGGCGATCCTCAGAGATATGATAATTATAAGGTAAATTATGAATGGGATATATGTAATCATACAATAAAAAACAGCACAAAGCACAGGTGCTAAAATCACTGCATCCGGTAAACAAATATACAGTGTGTATAATCCAATTCCTTTGCTTTGTTTTTATCTGTAATTTAGTACTGTTCTGATCGCCAAGAGACCGTAGTCCATTTTCAATTGTGCGGACCTTAATAGTTCGCAAAGAGACCGTAGTCCATTGTCAATTGTACGGACCTTAATAGTTCCCGCTATTGTTAATTCTGCAAAAATACAGGGTAGCCTTTCTCTAATTTCATATATAACTAAAAATGCATTGAAGATGCCTGACATCCATTTATTAAAAGGAAAAACGAGATTTTCCCGAAAATCTATATAGTTAAAGGTGATATACGGAAAAATTAAAATTGATAATAAGTTCAGGCTTAAGAATTAAGCTCATTCAATTTTCAATATGGTGTACCATCTTGATTTTTTTCTTTCTTTCAAGAATCTGAACCTGACCGCAACGAACCTGGCCCGCTCGATATTGCTGAAGGTTTGTAATGGAATCATCATTATGTAAACATAGTAATGTCTTTTTCTGCAGTGGTGCGCCGTCTGTCGTCTGACCATCTGGTGATTGCCAACTTTTCCTATGCATTCCTACTTGTCATGAATTTGTCGGAAACATCATTTAATGCAGGGTATTCATTTGTTAGCCCGCCATTGATGTGAATGATGATGCAAATACAAATGCAGTTTATTAATAAATCATCAAAAAATATTATAGACTGGTAAATATTACAGAGTTGACAATGTTTTTTGAACATATTTCTTGCAGTACTTTATATCGCACACAGTACAAATGTAAGTTACCAGTTATCATTTGTTTACTGCTAAAATTGACATCAATAAATCAGAAGCCTTTTTTTATAGGTATTAATCTAATTCTGTGCTATCTATATGGCCGCGGTAGAAGCTTAAAATATCAATTGAAAGATGACATGATTCATGTACTCTTGCATGTGTTGAGGTAGATAATGAACTTTGCAATTTGTATCACTATGACCACATTTATAGAACTGCTGGAGTAGGTGATGGCAACTGGTCTTGTCATGTATGTGTTCAGATTTTCTACATTGAAATAGCTTTAAGTTTGAAATGGCAATGACAGAAACATAAATGATATGCTATTTAGTTTCATATTGAAGATGAGACATATGATAATGTCTTATCTCGACCAAAGACCTAAAATGCCTTTGAGTGGTAAATATTTTATGAGTGACAACTTTTTGACAATAAATTACCATGCATATAATTCAAATCTAAATATGAAAAATATTAAACTATATGTCCTTCTATAAAGTGTACATGGCTTTAAATTCCGCTTTACATAAGTGTATTTTTCTGGAGTTATTCCAATTATCTTATCTATTATGCATTTATATAAAATAAGAAGATTGTACAATCTTCTTATTTCATCCTTATTTAGCTTTAATCTGTTTTAAAGTGGAATATTGATACTAATAATAAATTCATGAAGCTTTAATAAATGAGAATAAGATCTGTTTTCTGAAATTTAGTGACATTAATCAGGTACCATATTTGATTTTATAAGTATCATTTAAACAATTTGAAAGAGCTATGTGAATTGGGACATGATGTTCTTAATTCCTTTACTGTGCTCCTTCATTTATTATGATATCATTTTCAAACAAAAGATTTAAAGTTTCATGATATTGAAGATTATCTTAATATTCCAGTGTAAGCTTGTTTAAGAAACCAACTGGGTGTACACCTTTTGACAAAAGCTGCCAAAATTATTATTTTTACAAGCTATCGAGCTATAGCTATATATACATTCAGTTTCACTACTGTATTGAATAAAAATCTGAGAAAGTGTACCTTAAAATATTTATTCAGGATATTAAATAATATTATGAATATGAATTCATACAGAGCAGCTAGTCTAACATTGAGAGATCGTAATCAAATTAGTTACAGGTTATAAATAAAATTTTATGTGAATAAATCCAATACTGCATAACTTTTAAACTCTTCTCATTAATAACAAAAAATTATCAGCCACTCAATATCTTATAGATATATCAGCAACTATTTATGTACATTGTATTTACTGGTGAACATATAGATCAACTACATATATGCAGACCTAATTATAGTTTCTCTTTACTTGGCAACTTTTGTCTTGGCATGAATGCTGAAATATGTGAAACTGAGTTAACTCCCTTTTTTCACAAATAAATTTGGTGCTATTACTGTAAAAGCAATAACCTTGAATAAGTACTAAAAAAACTTGTCTTTTAGAGTATTTGATTACTATACCATGACAAAAGATAGGCCACAAGTTGTTTGTTTTGTTTTTGTTTTTTTTTTTAGAGAGAGCTGAAGTAGTAATTAAATTTCAGATGCTGACTCATACATTATTTAGAGAACAGTTGTAAGCTTTCATCTCTGGACAAACACTACACAATCATCAATTCTTTACTCCTTATTATGTAATAATATGTAACTTTTTCCTCATTTAAGTTAACTTTTGTGTGTCTTATGTATATATATGAGTACAATTTCAGGCTTTGATGTCCAGTCTTAATTTGTTTATATTAAGGGTTTTTCAAACTTTTATTCTCTTCTATTTTACATAAATAAAATAATAGATATAATGGAAAACACTTTTCAACCATAGTAAATTGATTTGTTTTTCAGTATTTAATATTGAAATTCCACCTAACACTGTAGTGAATAATGGCATATTTTAGTTTTGTTTATCTTTTTTTGTTTTTTTTTTGTTTGTTCATTTTTTTTTCTGTCATTATGGTGATCATTTCTTTCTCTTTCTGTATTTCTTTCTATCTCTTTTTACTTTTCCCTCTGATCTGTACTCTAATTCTTCATCTTTTCTCTACAGATTTCTCTTCCGACAAAGTATCTGTATTAATACAGTTATCAAGCTACCCTGGTAATATTTTATTTTGTTTGACAATACTTAGATACACATATATATATATAAAGAATAACAGAATAAAATTTAATGTCTGAAAACTTAACAATTGCTTCTGTAAATTGCCAGGGTCTTGGAGACTTTAAAAAGAGAAAGGATGTCTTCGAATATATTAGAGAGAAAAAATATAATATATACTGTCTGCAGGATACACACTTTACATCAGAACTAGAAAATAGAATTAGAACTGAATGGGGATATGACTGTAAATTTAGTAATCATAATTCTAACTCAAGGGGTGTAGCAATCTTATTCAACAACAATTTCTCTTATACTATTCATCATACTACATGTGATCCAAATGGTAATTATATTGTCCTGGACATAACGGTCCAAGAGAACAGACTTACTTTAATAACTTGTTATGGTCCAAATACTGATTTTCCAAATTTTTATTCAGAAATAGAAGAAATATTATTAAATTATAACAATGAAAAGAATATTCTATGTGGAGACTTTAATTTGGTTTTAAATCCTTTGATAGACACTTATAATTACAAACATACTAACAATCCAAACGCAAGAGATAAGGTACTTGAGATTATAAAGGATTGTGATCTAGTTGACTCGTATAGGGAATTTCACCCAGACACAAAAAGATTTACATGGAGGCGGAAAAATCCTACAAAACATGCTCGACTTGATTTTTTTCTAACGTCAAGAATTTTACTATCAAATATTATAAATTGTACTGTTGAATCAAGTTATAAATCAGACCACTCCATGATTACTTTAAAAATACAATTTCAAGAGTTTAAAAGAGGTAAAAGTCTATGGAAATTCAACAATACTTTATTAAATGATATAAATTATGTACAAACAGTCCAGGGAGTAATTAAAGAGGTAAAGAAACAGTATGCAGTGCCAATCTATGATATAAATAATTTAGATAATATAAATGAAAATGAAATACAATTTATTATTGATGATCAATTATTTCTGGAAACTTTACTTATGGAAATCAGAGGAAAAACTATTTATTATGCATCTTTAAAAAAAAGAGAGACTTCAAAAACAGAAACAGATTTGATTAACAAAATCCAGAACCTAGAGGAAAAGGAGGGAATTACAAAAAATGTGGATATTTATAAATTGAAAAAAGAGTTAGAAGAGATAAGAGATAAAAAATTGAAGGGAAATATGTTTAGATCAAAAGTAAAATGGATAGAAGAAGGGGAAAAACCGTCAAAATATTTTTGTAGTTTAGAAAAAAGAAATTTTACAGAGAAAATAATACCAAGGATAGAAACAGATAATGGAATTATTACAAAACAGGAGGAAATTTTAGAAGAAACAAGAAAGTATTATGATAGACTGTATAAAAATAATGATAAACCCTCAAACTACTCATGGAGTAATGATTTTTCCTTTACTGATATTCCTAAACTAACATTTGATGAAAAAAATAATTTAGAAGGTAGGATTAACTATATGGAAGCAACAGAGGTATTGAAGAATATGAAAAATGACAAAAGTCCTGGGTCAGATGGTTTTACTGTTGAATTTTTTAAATTTTTTTGGAAAAATCTAAACTCTTTTATTATTCGATCTGTAAACCGGGGATATGAAACAGGGGAACTATCTATAACTCAAAAACAGGGAATCATTATTTGTATACCAAAGGGCGATAAACCCCGTCAGTTTTTAAAAAATTGGAGACCTATTTCTCTCTTAAATGTTATATATAAAATAGCTTCAGGTTGTATTGCAAAAAGACTTAAATCAGTTCTAGATAAACTTATACATGGCGATCAAACAGGTTTCATTCCGGGCAGATATATAGCTGATAATACTAGGTTAATTTATGATGTAATGGATTATACAGAAGAACAACATATACCAGGCATGCTCCTTTTAATAGATTTCGAAAAAGCTTTTGATTCTGTTTCATGGTCATTTATAAATCAAGTTTTAGAATTTTTCAATTTTGGGGACTCATTTAAACATTGGATTAAAACTTTTACAAATAATATTTCTTCATTTGTGAACCAAGGTGGACATCTATCTGCACCCATAAAACTAGGAAGAGGCTGTCGACAAGGAGACCCATTATCACCTTATATTTTCCTTCTCTGTGCAGAAATATTAGCAATTAAACTAAGAACAAATACACATATAAAAGGAATAACAATTGACACTACAGAACATCTGATATCACAATTTGCTGATGACACTTCTCTTATCCTAGATGGCACAGAAACATCACTTAGGTATGCTATAAAAGACCTTAATTATTTCTGGGGAATATCAGGACTCAAATTAAACTACACAAAAACATAAGTTATTTGGATAGGGAGTAAAAAATACAGTACAGAGAAATTAGTAAATAATCTTGCTTTATCATGGGGTGCAACACATTTTAATCTTTTAGGAATTAACTTCAATGTTGACCTCAGTAGAATAGTTCAGACCAATTTCAAAGAAAAAATTGCAAAATTAAAGTCATTAATTAAGCAGTGGAAGAGACGATACATAACACCTATAGGTAGAATAACTGTAATAAAATCACTACTTCTACCAATACTTACACACTTATTCATAGGATTACCCTCACCTAACCAATCTACTATGAGAGAAATTCAAAATATGTTTTATGACTACCTTTGGGGAAGTCCAATAGCCAAAGTAAAAAGAGATATTATTGTGAAATGTTATGAAGAAGGTGGCCTGAAAATGGTTAATATCCAACATTTTGAAATGGCCTTAAAATCAACATGGATTAGAAATATTTGCCTTAAAAATTCAAATTGGCAGACAATACTTTTTACAAAAATTAATAAGAATAAATTGCTAACTTTAGGAAATAGATATATTGAATATAGCATCAAAAATAAACTTCATAACAAATTTTGGATTGATGTTTTAAATGCGTGGAATACTTTAAGAGAGAAAATGGAAATTTTTCAGCCAGATCAAATATTATCTCTACCAATTTGGAATAATGATATAATAAAAATAGGTAATAATACTGTGTTTTACAAGCAATGGTTTGATAAAGGAGTTTTTCTTATAAATGATCTACTGAAAGAAGATGGCAGTTTCCTTCAACAAAAAGAATTTAACGAAATTTTTAATTTGAATACTAATTTTATTGACTATAATGGTATTATTCTGGCAGTAAAAAGACTAGGATGGACTTTTGAAAAAAAACTTACATTACCATTGTATATTGATATTATAATCAAAAGTAAAAATGGTACAAAAGATATGTATAATGTTCTGAACAAAAATCATGTATTGCCTACAGGTCAAGCAAAGTGGGAAGCTATATTTGGAAATATGCCTATTGAAGAATGGAATAAAATATACAGTTTACCTTTTGACAGCAATAAAAATTCAAAACTACAATGGCTGCAATTTAGAATTAATCACCACATATTAGTTACAAACAATTTTTTGAAAAAGATTAATTTGGCACAGTCAGATTTGTGTAATTTTTGCCTCATAGAAAAAGAATCTATACAACATGTACTTTGGGAATGTAATAAAGTCCAAAATTTAATTATGGCTTTCCAAATTTGGATTCAAGCTACTTGTAATGTTGCTTTTAATATATGTAAAAAAGATTTCATTTTTGGTAAAATAACAAAAATCAAACATCAAAGTAACAGAGCAGAAAATATTATAATACTAAATATAAAGCACTACATATATTGTCAAAAGTGTTTAGGCAAAGATCTTTACTTACCTACTCTAATTAGTAATCTGAAAAATTCATATAATATTGAAAGGTGCTTAGCAAAAAAATATGACAAGGAAGCTTCCTTTATCAAAGATTTCAGTCCTTACCTTATAGCTTTTAGAAAATAAACATACCAATTATAATAAGCGAATTTCAGTCAGTATGGATTAAAAATAAGTTTTTACCCATTCCTTTTATATATACTTTTCCTTATAGCTTGTGTTTTTATGTTATCTTCGTATCAACTTCTTTCATCCATTAAGTGATATATTTACAAAGCCCTTTCAGAGATTGCCTTTGCCTTTGTCGGAAATTCTTCTTTTTTTTCCTTTCTTTGTTTCATGCTCTTTTGTGCTATTTCCTCTCTTATCGTTGTCTTTCCTTTTCTCAACCAGTTTCTACTTTTAAACCAAGCTATCCCCCAAACCCCCCTTTCAATTAGCTCCAGACAATATATTGTTGATTGTTTTTATTATGGTACATTGTTTGTAAGAATTATGAACACTTAAGTGCAGAAGAGATATACAATAACTAAGAAGTTAATACAGTGGACTCCACTTAATATCACCCATGTTAATATCACATTCTTCTTAATATCATGTTTCTCCCCAAGCACCTATTTTCTCTCCATATAATCTATGTAATTTTATTGAGTAAATATCATGTATTTTGAGGTGAATTCCTCTTAATAGTATTATTATTATTATTTTTTTAATTTTTTTTTTTTTTTAACCTAGCACAAAAATATCCCCCCAAAAATGCCTTTTCCATTAACTTCATATACAACTTGAACAAAACGTTGCAAAGAAAGTAAAAAATAACCACAAAAATGATTTTTAATTGAAATATTGTTATCTTTATATGAAAATATCTTCATATATACACTAAATAGCTTACATTGTATTATGGAGTTTAGAAATGCACTCTTAATGTCACATTCCTGTTAATATCATGTTTTTGTCTGACAAAATGCAACAGGATATAATGAGGAGTGCACTGTACTTGACTATAACTATTATCATCATAGAACACCACTAAATGTATCATTGAATATCATTGAATATATCATTGAATGCCTTTGAATGAATGCACAAGACCATGTATTGATGATTGTTGTCTGGAACTAATAAAAAAATTTAAAAAAAAAAAAAACCTGATCAAAAAAAAAAAAATATTATAGAATTAAACAATTGTTAGATATATGGATTTTTAGAGCGTTTGTTTCTGTCAATGTCATGTAAGTATGAATTGACTATTACACCCATAATACATAACCGACTGAAAGCCCGATACACAATATTCAGCCTCCCCCCCCCTCCTCTAATTAAAGTTAATTAACATACATTCCATCATAGTTCGGTTACCGTCTTCCGATTACAAACCGATCGTCAATAATGACTTAATCTGGTTGGCGATCATCACAGATATGATAATTATAAAGTAAATTATGAACGGTTATATTTACTCATACAATAAAAAACAACACAAAACACAGATGCTAAATAATAATAATAAATACCGAAGCGTTAACATAATCATAATCCTAACTCGAAATCGATTAAACCAGGGGCAAAATATGAACAAAGGAAAGATTTACATGAAAACTCTTGTAAAAGTACAAGATAATAAGACCAGGTGTTCCGGAAGAGTAAGCGTCTTCTGCTTCATCGACGACACCCGCCATGTAAATCTTGGTCACATCCAAGTAAGCATCAATCCTCAAAATGAGAACTAAGTCGTCATTGTCATCACAAGAAGTAAACACACTAATAAGCAAACTCAAAAACGTCCATCTTCATACCACACAAAGATACAGAATATTTCGCGATGAGGTCAAGATGGCGACCATAAAACTTGACCATAGTCTTCATCAACCTGCAACTCTCGAATACCTGTGCCGTAAGTTTGTTCGTCAGTAGCTGACATTTATCAGGAAAATCTCGATATTCAGAGGAAGCCCGAGAATAACGAATCAACTGCGACATGTAAACACCATTTGATGGAGAACGTATTTTACGAGCTCTGTTGATTTCTTTCAATTGTTTTTTGTCCAGGTATTGTTTAATTGCCGAATATGGTAATTTTGATTCAAAAGCATTTCTGTCGCTTACTTTTTTTTTGTCCGGAGACACTCATCATTACATTAAATTGTCTTTTCCTGATCGGTAGTTTGATTTGACATACTCTAGTACACCAAAAAAGTGTCCCGTTTGGCGAGTTACCATACTGGTGACATATCGGCAATTTCGTGAGAGATTTTGGCAAACTGTTTCCTAAATAGTGATATTTTGGGCTGGGGGACACGTTGTAACCATGAATCGTCAATATTTAGTCTCTATACAGTGATTCAAATGTCAATCGAAGGAATCGAACCATATTTCTGCACATTTTCACATCAATGAAATTTAATGAATAAAGATATTGAAATGTAATTTTGTATGTTGATTAATCATTATGAAATGCAGGTCAATTTTGTAAAGATCATTTATTGTTTGCACCAGGATTTCGCTTTAAATTGAAATGAAGTAACACGTAATGAACAATATGCTATTTAACTTAAGTCTATGCATTAACACATTTTAAGCATGTCACATACACAGGAAATGATCCCTTATAAGAAAAAATAATTGATATGGACAAAATAATTTAATTCTATTTATTTATTTTATTTTATTTGTAGATACAAGTGCGAAGTTGGTAATCTCTGCTAAAGATGACTTGACAAGATCTGACTCTACAGAAGGTAATTAAAATTACTAGCAACTTTTACAAGCTTTACCGAACATAATCTTACAGTGTACGTGAATGAAGAACGTCAGCAAATATATGTTTACCGCGGCTTCCTGACATTTGCGTTCCCGGTTCTATTTTTATACGAGCAATCACGTGATATTTTTTGTCGAATCATGTGACCACTACCTTGCCCCGGTTCCGTGCCGATTCGCAAGAAAACATAAGAAATGTTTTTTAACATAGAAAACGATAATAAAAATAAAACTATGGTACTGATGTGCTAAGTAATAAATCTTGTTATTACTTTTTTGCCAGTGAAATATAGAAAATTATCAAACCGATAAAACTTATATTTTTCACTGCAGTGATGAGCAGTGAAAATATAAAATTTTCTGTGAAAATATTAGATTTTGCCGTGAAAATATAAGATTTTGCAGTGAAAATATAAGGCCTTTTCAGTGTAACGTGAAAAAGTGACCCGCCAATAAAATACCACCCGGGTCATTATTCTACGTTGCAAAAGTTACTCGGGTCGTTATTTAACAGTAGAATTCTTACACGGTATTTGATATTAAACGGCAAACCATTGAATATCCTCTATTTATTAAATAAATATGTTATAATTTGATAATCTAAACTGTTAAGGTTAAACAAATTATATAAAAATGTTTCATGTCGTGCCATGTTGAAATTCCTATAATTAGTCGAATGGCGACGACGAAATTGAGCAGACGAGCACCAAATTAAGCGAAAAATGCCGTTTTAAGGTTCTTTCCTGCTAATTGACACAACTGCGACCTTGATTTTTGTGTCGCCTGAAAAGGCGACATATAGGGATCATTATGTCGGCGTCGGCGTCTGCACCAACAGTTTCCGTGCGATAACTTGAGTTTCCTTGGGCCAATCAAACTCAAACTTCATGCAGAGCTTCCTAAACAAAAGTGCTCGCTTGGGATAGCTTTTCAGGATCGAAGGTCAAAGGTCAAGGTCACTGTTGCTATAAATAGAAATTGTTTCCGTGCAATAACTGAGTTTCCTTAGGCCAATCAAACTCAAACTTCATACAGTGCTTTCTAAACAAAAGTGCTCGCTTGGGATTGCTTTTCAGGGTCAAAGGTCAAGGTCACAGTTGCTATAAATAGAAATTATGTTTCCGTGCGATAACTTCAGTTTCCTGGGGCCAATCAAACTCAAACTTCATACAGTGCTTCCTTACCAAAAGTGCTCGCTTGATGTTGCTTTTAAGAGTCGAAGGTCAAAGGTCAAGGTCAATGTTGCTATAAATAGAAAATCGGTTTCCGTGCGATAACTTGGGTTTCCTTGGGCCAATCAAACTCAAACTTCATAGAGTATTTCCATACCAAAAGTGCTCACTTGGGATTGCTTTTCAGGGTCAAAGGTCAAGGTCACTGTTACTATAAATAGAAAATAATTTTTCCTGTGCCAATCAAACTCAAACTTCATACAGTGCTTCCAAAAGTGCTCGCTTGGGATTGCTTTTCAGGATCAAAGGTCAAGGTCACTGTTTCTATTCCACTTGGAACTGATACAATGCATATCCATAGAGAGCTCCTAAAAGCTTATCTCCCAACTTGCTGCGCAGGCGACACATCCTCTTCCGTGGAATTCTTGTCCTTCTTGAAATAACACTTGCCTTCAGAAAATATATTTTATTTAGAAATTGGTCCAAACACGAGCTTATTATTATTATTATGTAAGATTATGTTTTAATATGTTTTAATTATTGTTCCATTGCATGCTCATCTTTGCATTTACATTAGCCCTAATGAGCGACAGTGTGCAGAAAATGCGGTTAAATCCGACTCCATTTGGAATAAATTAGATAAAAAGCATAATTCACATGTTTGATAGTCTGGAGCTAACAAAATAAAAGCTTATCTTGTTAACTTCATTACCAAAAAGGATATATATTCACAACATACTCGCACGTCCGAAAAGTTTTTTTTGTTAGAGTGATGATCATAAGGTGTTATGGTGATGATGATACGGGAGAGGGCGATTGTATGTTAATGAGGACGATGCTATTATGTCAATATTACGATGATGGCATGGCGATAGTGTGATGATGACCAAATGTAGATGTTATTCTGCTGATGTCGAAAATCTCACTATCCCATTGTCTAAAACAACGTCACATGACGTCAACTAAAAACTCGTATCATATTACTAAATTCGGTATTGCGTCAGTAACAAGTTATTGTTCCTGAAAGAACTCCCGTTTCAGTAACAATGATGGCTGCTCATATATAACAAAATATTGAAAGTTTATTAAAGCGAAAAGGCACAGGATACTACGTTTGAAACGTTTGATGAGTTGATGATGGTGAAAATGTTTGAGCATGTCGACGCCCGCAAGTTAGACGGTTTAAAATATAATTCCAGCTCATGGTTTTCTTTCTAATCAGTTACAGCGGTATAAGCCAACAACGGGAAAAAAGAATTGCACAGTTTGTCAATCTGATTAAAATACAGATCATTGTTCTCACTCCGTTTTACAAGGATCTGACAACATCTAATAAGAGGTGACGTCCAGATGACCTTTGTCGCCTCTTTACTGAACACTAAAATAATTTTCCAACGATCTGTCATCTTTCAGCAAGCCATTTCGTCACACTATTCCACATGAACTTTTTGATAACAAAATGACTAAACGGACAAATGTGTTTATGCAAGCTTTGTCGCCTCAAAATTTCACTGTCAAAATCTGCCAGTAGTAATTTGATTGGCTAATGCGAAAGGTCATCGGGACATGACCCCCTATTGGATTATCTCATATCTTAACGCAGCAGAGAGAAGTTTACGTAACGGCGCGGAGATCAAGATATGATTTTAATCAGATTGGTAAGTAACATGATACGGAAAAATATTTGGTAAATAAAACTTAAATCTGGTGAGGCGAACCGTATCAGGTCACTTACAAACTATGTAACTAATAATGTATGCATAATGACAATGTGAATTGAAGTGCAATATTGATATTACTTGATCATCTTTCTTTGTAGGTCAATATCTAACGGAAACAGACGACGGAGTGCTACATTTACTGGGTAAGAGTAGTTGATACGTTGTCCAGATATTCTAATGTAATTAATTTATTTTCGTTGGTGAATTCTTGAGTACGAGGGGTGTTCCATAAATAATGTCATCTGTGCTTTATTTCGCAGAAATCGTGAAATTTATGCACAAAAACACCTCGTGTCGATTGAGTGATCACTGGCTCGTGACACAGGTAAATATCTCGCCCACACGTCCACTGGCCTCGGTACAGTGTACATCGTTTCATAGCCTATTCGTTACACGAGACACAAAATGATAGGAAAACGAGCTGAAAATGGTCTTGAAATTAGGGCCTATATAAAAGGTAGGTCATTACTCGGCATAAAGGCTGTAGATATTCACCGCGAGTTGTGTGACATTTATGGGGAGGGCCAAATGACTCACAGGACTGTTTGTAGGTGGGTAGGTACATTTAGTGCTGGGCAGCAGCAACTGAAAGATGCTGCTCACCAGGTCGTCCTGCAACAACTACGACCAAAGGTTACATAGAAAAATCCGAAATATCCTCCAAACTGATGCTCGATTCACCGTAAGACATTTGGCTCGAATGACAAACTTGTCGTTAGCAAGAGTTCATGCAATTTTGAAGAAACACCTAAAAGTTAGAAAGATAAATGCAAGATGGATACCCCATTTGTTAACGGATGAGCAAAAGAAGACGCGTGTAACAATGGCAAAAAAACTTCTCAAAATGTACCCAAAATATAGTAACAAGGCTTTTGATAATATAGTCACTGGTGATGAGACCTGGGTGTATTATTTTGAACCAAAGCGAAAGGTTGCCAACCGAATGTGGGTCACTAAAAATGCCAGACGCCCAAGTATTGCCAAACGAATACGAACGGTAAAGAAGGTTTCGTATGCTATTTTTTTTCACTAATAAGGGTCCAGCTATTCAAATCCCTGTTCCAAAAGGCAGAACGGCCACAGGAAGGTTCTACAAAATGTTGTTCTGAGAAAGTTGAAGAACTACTACAAAAGTCGCCGCCCCAAAACAGGACTTAAGTATGTCCGACTTTTGCATGATAATGAACCCGCTCACAAGGCACGTATTGTGACTGACTTTTTGGAGTCAGAGGAGGTTACCGTCCTTCAGCACCCTCCGTATTCGCCAGACTTGGCCTCCTGCGACTCTTTCCAAAACTTAAATATCATTTATCTGGAAGGAGATACAATTCGAGAAATTCCCTTGGATCTGCTGTTTATCAGTGTCTGATCGGTGTACCCATTGAGGAGTATAAAAAATGCTTCCAAAAATGGATTGACCGGCTAAAAAGGTGTGTTCTGGCTGGCGGAGAGTATTTTGAAGGGCAGAGCAAATTAAAATGAAGAAAAGCACTTCCGCTATATGAGCACCGATGCAAGTGACATTATTTTTGGAACACCCCTCGTATGTTAACTCGCCTGTTCCAAGAACATGTAGAGCTATTGCAATACCCGCGGCGTGGGCGTCAGCATTACAACAGTCCAACATAATCCAGTGTAAAATTTGAAGACATAATGGTCACTTTAAAGGGACCATTGGGTTTTCATTCAAAACAAAAACTGTTCCCGTTTACCGTCGGAACCTAGCGTCCTAGCGTCAAAAGGCTGTTCAAGCTACCACCGTACTTCCGATAAAAGATCACCTATCATTTCCTGCAGTTATTCTGTACCTATTGCACATAAACTTTTTATTGCAAGCAAACACTGCAACATTTTAATATAGATGACCTTAGAATGAAACCACCCAGAAACACTTCAGCATGTTCTTCATCCCCATATTGCTATGACCCAGCTGGACACATAGTAACCACCAATCTGAATATCATTTCCAACATAAAGCTACGAAAGCTTTTTATGAAAGGTCCTACGTATCGCGAGACTCCATCCATCAAATGCAATGTGAATTTCAAGATTCTTTTGGACTTAGTTTACGCCAAAAAATGGGCAAAACTCAACATGTGGAAGTGGATTCACTTTCAAAGAGGGTTAAATCTATCAGGTCCTCTATTCAGAAAAGAATAAGCAGTTTGCGATACAAAATGATACTAAACACAAGTCGATATTTGTGTGACCCCGATATTGGAACAAAACTTAACGACCTGCATGATAAATATGTGGTTGTGTCTGCAGACAAGGCATCTAATTACCTGATCCTTGTTACAAACACTAATACATTCACTGTGCATGCTTGGTAACCAAGGTAACCCTACGTACGCATTGACCGGTTTTTCGAAAGATGAAATTCTTTCTAAACATACACCAGTATTACAATCATTCAAAATACCCGTTAATGATTAAGACCCTGACCTACCTTGACTATATTGTATACCTAACTACACATGGAGCTGTATAAGCAAACTTTTATCGCTGGCTCGTCCCATTGCTCAACCAAGCCTTTATCCAATCTTCTAACTATCATTCTAAGTTGAATCAGAGCTTAAGTCTTATTGTGACACTGTTTACTCCAGAAGTTGCATTAATAGGATGTGGATTTTGAATAAATAACTCAAACGATCTTCTGATCAGTCTTGAGCGCCCCGTACTCAAATTATTTCGTCTATCAAAACATGTCTGTTCACCCTGTACACTACCATACCACATACCAAACTGAAAGAACGTATTCGGTCTGACGTTATGAGAGCTTCCTTTTACCAGAAGAGTGAACGACAATATACATACATGGTTGTGTGCTATCTTGGAGCACACTTTGTGAAAAAAACACAACCTAAATATACTGAGGAAGATATAATACGAATAATTGAATTCGTGGTTGACAATATCTTTGTTGGCATTCAAATGGGAACTAAATGTGGCCCACTTTTGGCTGACTTGTTTGCATACGAGGCTGAATTTGTCGAAGGGCTTATAAGGACGGGTAACAAAAACCTTGCCAAATCTCTCAATTTCACTTTCAGGTATATCGACGATGTGTTGCCTATAAACAACAAGAATATTGCTGATCTAGTCGATCGTACAGTTGTTGTAACGTATAACGCACCAGGAAATGCGTGCGTACATCGTTCGCCCATGGTGCGCACAACTTGGCGATTGAAAGAACGTGCGTGTATGTGGGGGATTCCCATGGCACACACGCACCATTTAGTACAATTGGTCGATAAATATTACGGAATGAAAAAATATGGAACTCTCTTGTCGAAAACTATATGAATTCGTATCATAATATACAGTAAACAGTTTTCCAGTGACCATGAGATAGTCAAGTGCAGGTTTAGCTTCAAGATTTTCACAGAACAGGTAAATAGCATGAGTTTTACCTGTCCCGTGTCCGGCGATCCACTATGACAGCCGTTACCGAACGACCATTATGAAAACAAACTTGACTCTTATAATTAGTTATGGTTTAACTGACGCTTTAGTATTCTCATTTTTTTGCACGAAGAGATGAACACAATCATGATATGATAATTAGTCCGGGGTCCACCTTACCCTTGCATACTAAACCAATTGGTTATACCTGTAAAACGCTCTAGATCCCAAGCTCGAAACAAGACATACACTTGCTGGGTATAAAGAGACGAACACAATCATGATATTATAATTGATTTTGGAGTCCGCCCCACCTTTGTAGTCTGAACCCTTGGATCATAACTCTGAGACGATTGAGATCTGTCTGCCACGCCTTGACGGACCTACGTTCTAAGTTGAACTTCGAAACAGTTGAAAACTTCCCATTAGCCAAACTTTTAAACATTGGTATGCTACAAGGATTTGGCTTAAGTTACATTTAAAGTGTATGCTTAAGTTTGCTGTTCAGTAAAACTTAAACGATCAACGACAATGTTTCCATGGACCGGTAAACTAATTCTATGAAAAAATGCAGTGTTCTTCATCCATCCATCCATCAATTTTTGGTCAAAGGGGATTAAGTATTGTATAAAATGGGTATGCATGCTTCAAAGAGAGAAGAGGGCCAGGTCCTAGCTAGGGAAATGAAGATATATTTCTTTGATCTTTTCTTCTAGATAGCCCTATCTAGAAGAAAACCGGTGAAACTTTAAGATGTAGTAATTTAACCAAATATGACGCGTATAAACCACTTCAGAAAAAAATACCAAAATCTAAAGATATGGTAAAGTTATGGCAAGATCATCCATTGTAATAACGCAAGAAAAACAATTATTTTCACAGAAAAGGCGCCGCCCGTTCCAGAGCGAACAGTTTCGTTTAGCAGTTCTGATGGAGGTAAGAACACTGATTGTTAATCATAGAAGCCATCATTATCATTTGAAGATATCTGTTTTATTCAGAAATTGAAAAATTTAGAATATAAAACATGTTTGTTTCTCCATCTGATTGAAATTCAGATCCTTATTATCGCCCGAGTCCCTCCTAGTATATGAGTACAAATGCAGTTTATTAATAAAACATCAAAAACTATTATAGAATTAAACAATTATCCTATAGAAAAAAAATAAATATATGGATTTTTACAATCTGATTAAAATACAGATCATTGTTCTCACTCCGTTTTACAAGGATCTGACAATATCCCATAAGAGGTCACGTCCAGAAGACCTTTGTCGCCTCTTTACCTAACACTAAAATAATTTTCCAACGACCTGTCACCTTGCAGCAAACCATTTCGTCATATTATTCCGCACAATTTTTTTGGTGACGAAATGACTAAATGGACAAATGTGTTTATGCAAGCTTTATCGCCTCAAAATTTCACTGTCAAGATTCTGCCAGTAGTAATTTGATTGGCTAACACGAAAGGTCATCGGGACATGACCCTCTATGGGATTATCTCAGATCTTAACGCAGCAGAGAGAAGTTTACGGAACGGCGCGGAGATCAAGATATGATTTTAATCAGATTGGAATTTTTAGAGCGATTTATTTGTCAATTTCTTGTAAATATGAATTGAATCTATTACACCCATAATACACTACCGACTGAAAGCCCGATACACAATATTCAGCCCCTCCCCCTCCTTTATTTAAAGTTAATTAACATACAATCCATCATAGTTCGGTAAACGTCTTCCGATTACAAACCGATCATCAATAATGACTTAATCTGGTTGGCGATCCTCAGAGATATGATAATTATAAGGTAAATTATGAATAAGAAATATTAACTATTTACAATAAAAAATCAGCACAAAGTACAGGTGCTAAAATCACTGCATCAGGTAAACATTCATACAGTGAGTATAATCCAATTCCTTTGCTATGTTTTTTTTCTGTAATTAAGGACTGTTCTGATTGCCAGGTGACCGTAGTCCAATGTCAATTGTGCGGACTTTAACAGTTCTCGCTATTGTTATTTTTGTAAAAGTACAGGAAAGCCTTTCTCGAATTTCATATCTAACTAAAAATGCATAAAAGATGCCTGATATCCATTCATTAAAAGAAGAATAACGCCATTTTCTCCGAAAATCTTTATAGTGAAACGTGATATACGGAAAAATTAAAATTGATAATAACTTCAGGCTAAAGAATTAAGCTCATTCAATTTTCAATATGGTGTAACAAAATCTTGATGTTTTTTCTTTCTTTCAAGAATCTGAACCTGACCGCAACGAACCTGGCCCGCCCGATATTGCTGAAGGTTTGTAATAGAATCATCATTATGTTAAGATAGTAATGTCTCTGTCTGTAGTGGTGGGCCGTCTGTCGTCTGACCATCTGGTGATTGTCAACTTTTCCTATGCATTCCTACTTGTCATGAAATTGTCGGAAACATCATTTGATGCAGGGTATTCAATTGTTAGCCCGCCATTAATATGAACGATGATGCAAGTAAAAATGCAGTTTCTTAATAAATCATCAAAAACTATTAAAGAATTAAACAATTGGTCTATAGAAAAAAAAGTTAAATATATGGATTTTTAGAGCGTTTGTTTTTGGTCAATGTCATGTAAGTATGAATTTAATCTATTACACCCATAATACATTACCGACTGAAAGCCCGATACACAATATTCAGCCCCTCCCCCCCCCCCCCTCCAATTAAAGTTAATTAACATACAATCCATCATAGTTCGGTTAACGTCTTCCGATTACAAACCGATCATCAATAATGACTTAATCTGGTTGGCGATCATCACTGATATGATAATTATAAAATAAATTATGAACGGTTATATTTACTCATACAATAAAAAAAAACAACAAAAAACACAGATGCTAAATGATAATAATAAATACCGAAGCGTGAACATAATCATAATCCTAACTCAAAATCGATTAAACCAGGGGCAAAATATGAACAAAGGAAAAATTTACATGAAAACTCTTGTAAAAGTACAAGATAATAAGACCAGGTGTTCCCGAAGAGTAAGCGTCTTCTGCTTCATCGACGACACCCGCCATGTAAATCTTGGTCACATCCAAGTAAGCATCAATCCTCAAAATGAGAACCAAGTCGTCATTGTCATCACAAGAAGTAAACACACTAATAAGCAAACTCAAAAACGTCCATCTTCATACCACACAAAGATACAGAATATTTCGCGATGAGGTCAAGATGGCGACCATAAAACTTGACCATAGTCTTCATCAACCTGCACCTCTCGAATCCCTGTGCCGTAAGTTTGTTCGTCAGCAGTTGACATTTATCAGGAAAATCTCGATATTCAGAGGAATAACGAATCAACTGCGACATGTAAACACCATTTGATGGAGAACGTATTTTACGAGCTCTGTTGATTTCTTTCAATTGTTTTTTGTCCAGGTATTGTTTAATTGCCGAATATGGTAATTTTGTTTAAAAAGCATTTCTGTCGCTTACTTTTTCCGGAGACACTCATCATTACATTAAATTGTCTTTTCCTGATCGGTAGTTTGATTTGACATACTCTAGGGGATGTACACGCAAAAAGTGTCCCGTTTAGCGAGTTACCATACTGGTGACATATCGGCAATTTCGTGAGAAATTTTGGCAAACTGTTTCCTAAATAGTGATATTTTGGGCTGGGGGACACGTTGTAACCATGAAACGTCAATATTTAGTCTCTATACAGTGATTCAAATGTCAATCGAAGGAATCGAACCATATTTCTGCACATTTTCACATCAATGAAATTTAATGAATAAAGATATTGAAATGTAATTTTGTATGTTGATTCATCATTATGAAATGCAGGTCAATTTTGTAAAGATCATTTATTGTTGGCACCAGGATTTCGCTTTAAATTGGAATGAAGTAACACGTAATGAACAATATACTCTTTTACTTAAGTCTATGCATTAAGGCAATTTTAAACATGTCGCATACACGGAAATGATCCCTTATAAGAATAGATAATTGATATGGACAAAAAGAAACTAATTATACTTATTTATTTTATTTTATTTTATTTGTAGATCGAAGTGCGAAGTTTGTAATCTCTGATAAAGTTGACGAAATTTCTCTGAAGAGAGACTTGACAAGATCTGACTCTCAAGATGGGACTACAGAAGGTGATTAAAATAACTAGCAATTTTTATAATTGTTCCATTGCATGCTCATCTTTGCATTTACATTAGCCCTAAAGAGCGACAGTGTGCAGAAAATGCGGTTAAATCCGACTCCATTTAGAACAAATTAGATAAAAAGCATAATTCACATGTTTGATAGTCTGGAGCTAACAAAATAAAATCTTATCTTGTTAACTTCATTTCCAAGAAGGATATATATCCGAACGTCCGAAAAGTTTTTTTTTTGTTAGGGTGATGATCATAAGGTGTTATGGTGATGATGATACGGATAAGGGCGATTATATTTTAATGAGGACGATGATATCATGTCAATATTACGATGATGGCATAGCGATAGTTTGATGATGACCAAATATAGATGTTATTCTGCTGATGTCGAAAATCTCACTATCCCATTGGCTAAAACAACGTCACATGACGTCCATTAAAAACTCGTATCACGTTACTAAATTCCGTTTTCCGTCAGTAACAAGTTATCGTTCCTGAAAGAACTCTTTACAAAAACAATCATGGTTGCTCATAAACGCTTAAGCCACACCACAGACGATGAATTGGCCAAGAAAGTTCAGAAAGAGGTTTTTTTTTACAACACTTTAAGATGCAATGAGAAAGCGGCCAGAATAAAGTTTATTTAAGCGAAAAGGCACAGGATACTACGATCAAAGAGTTGATGATAGTAAAAATGTTTGAGCATGTTGACGCCCGCAAGATAGACGGTTAAAAATATAAGTCTAACGCATGTTTTTTTAATCAATTACTGCGGTATAAGCCATCAACAATATAATTAATTACACAGTTTGTTAGTGACATGATACGAAAAATTATCAGGTCAATTAGAAACTATGTTACTAATACTATATACTTAATGATAATGGGAATTGAGGTGCAATATTGATATTACTTGATAATCTTTCTTTGTAGGTCAATATCAAACGGAAACAGACGGCAGACTGCGACATTTAATCGGTAAGAGTAGTTGAAAAGTTGTCCTGATATTCTAATGTAATAAATTTCTTTTCGTCGTTGGACTCTTGAGTATGTTTAGCTCGCCTGTCCCAAGAACAGGTAGATATATTGCAATACCCGCGGCGTGAGCGTAAAAAAGAATTATTGATTCCGTATCGAAGTCCTACACCAACAAAACTCCCATGCATTATGTGTCTAAGGTTACACAGCACCTTCTTACCTTCGGTTGCTGGATTTAGTGAGTTTGGTTCAGAAGAAAGATTGAGTCCGTTTTGAAGTAACTTTAAGTTATACATCAAGTTACGAATTATGCGTGTACAGGCGCGCATTGGGAGGCATTGACACCATTTCTGGTTAATAACTCACCACAACGAGTATCCGCATTAGGCGAAAAAGGTTAAGGTCGGTTGTGAGGTAGCTGTAGGTCCTATATCAACCAGGCTTAAGTGCAATCTGATTAAAATGCAGATCCTTGTTCTCCCTCCGTTTTACTAGGATCTTACAACATCCCATAAGAGGTCATGTCCAGATGACCTTTGTCGCCTCTTTATTTAATACTAAAATAATTTTCCAACGACCTGTCATCTTGCAGCAAGCCATTTCGTCACATTATTCCGCTCGAATTTTTTGGTGACGAAATGACTAAACGGAAAAATGTGTTTATGCAAGCTTTATCGCCTCAAAATTTCACTGTCAAGATTCTGCCAGTAGTAATTTGATTGGCTAATGCGAAAGGTCATCGGGACATGACCCTCTATGGGATTATCTCAGATCTTAACGCAGCAGAGAGAAGTTTACGAAACGGCGCGGAGATCAAGATATGATTTTAATCAGATTGGCTTAAGTGGTTTATTATTGAAGACTAAAAAACACGTTACATTTTAAATGCCGAATGTGGCCAACATTTACCGCTCGAATTGCTATGTTTTAGGATCTCGTGAGTATCGTTAAGAAAAATGATTACGGTCAGTTCTGAAGTAGAATCTACCAAACTGACACGACTATTGTAAGAAGGACTGTTGATGAGTTATTTTTCTTGTGATCATTTTATTATGACTAGCTGATTATCAGTTCTTGGAATTTGACTGAAGCCTTTAAAAAAGATCTTAAAATGTTTTAAACCATCTTGTTGAATGGCAAGTAAGCTACAGCCATGGCAATGCGTCCCTCGTCCTTCCGTTCGTACTTCTCAAACCACAAAGCCAAATTTGGCCTGACGAATCCTTGGCGAACGGCAACTATTTTAGCACACCTGCTCCAGAATCATCAGGGTCAAGTTATGCCATACCTTAGCGTCTGTCCTCCGTCCATTTTTTTAAATACACACGCTCTCAACACCACACCCGCACCTTCATCCATCAATCCATCCATCCATCCATCAATAAATGCATCATTTTTAGGCAGAGGGGATTCAGTGTTCTCTAAAATGGGTACGCATGCTTCAAAGAGAGAAAGAGGGCCAGGACCTAGCTAGGAAATGGGGATAGATAGGTTTTTTTCTTTTTTTGTCTAGATAGGGCAAAGGTCATAAGGGAAACAGGTTTAAGATTTAGGAATTCTTAACCAAATATGACTCATATCATTCACTTTAGAAAAAGGAAAGAAAAAAGTACCAACATCTACAAAAAATGGTGAAGTTGTGGCAAGATCACCCTGAGAATGTTGGGATCTCTTATTTGTAATAACGCACGAAAAAAAATATTTTCACAGAGATGATGCGGTCCATTGAAGTGCCTACAGATTCATCTAGCAGTTCTGATGGAGGTAAGTACACTGATTGTTAATCCTAGAAGCCATCATTATCATTTGAAGATATGTGTTTTGTTCAGAAATGAGACTATAAAACATGTTTGTTTCTCCATCTGATTGGAATACAGATCTTTATTGTCGCCCCGATCCCCCCCCCCCCCCCCACTAGTATAGGATTTGACAACTTCCCTTGAGGAGTTTTCTTCTTCTGAACTTCTTCTTTCACCAATTAAATTACTGTATGCACAATATTGGCGATTTCGTCACAACAAACGTATCTGCATTTTGTGAAGAAATGTCTTGCTGCAGTCTGTAGATAATTTCGCCTTGAGTGTGCAGTACAGGGGTGGAAAGGTCATTCGAACATGACCTCGTGAAATGTTGGCATATTTTTTAAGTATTGAAGTCTGTCATCTTTTTTCTATAATTCGCTACTTCGGATAAACAACTCAGTGGATTTTGACCTAATTTCGTCAGAGGCATCATTGTGTAAAGGGGAACAAACTTGATAAAAACGTTGAGTCTGGCCTATTTGGTCAATATCCTAACTTTATAAGAGGAATTTCAAGCACAGCATATTTTGTGTATATTATTCACTGGTTTAACCTTTTCATATTCTTCAGATTCCGATCCCGAAACCGCTTCTTTGGAAGGGATGGCTTGGAAACCGGTTAACTATTGCAATATTGCAGTCTTACTCAGTGTGTTTTTCAAGCATTTCGAGTTTGTTTCATCAGCATTGAATCAATGGATCGATGCATTGAAGTTAACGGTAAGTGAAGTGCTAATTTGACACAATGATGTATTAAAGGCCCAATATACGTAACTTTAGGATTCTGAAAAATTCTAAAAAAAACCCCAGTTGATAACTATGCAAAAATAAGCCTATAACGAAATAAACTTGAGCGGTAGCTCACAAGAAACTTTTGACAGAAAAATCCAAATAATTGAAAATACTTCAGGTAGGGCCCACTTCAACAACAAGCCGAAGTAAAAAGACAGTTCAAAATGGACGCGTGTTTACAAATACCGAGTTTCAGCTGCTGCTGTACTTGTAACCGCGAAAGAATTCATCTTGAATATTGCTGATATCAGTTAATCTGAACTAAATCAATAAATATAAAAAGTTATTAGGCTTGATTTTCGCTTCAAGTTTTGCCGAAAGTAACGTATATAGGGTCTTTAAACAGTGACATCCAGTAATGCCCTATTTCCTCAAACTTGGTGTCTTCGAATGCCTCTAATTCGAACAGTTCGTTTGATTAAGAACGAGTTCGAACATATTTTTGGAAGGTAAGGTTTACAAAGGTTATTCTAATAAATATATTGCGTTTGGTTTGTTTTTTAACGTCATATCAACAGCTTAGATAATTTAAGGACGGCCCCCCAGTATATACGATATGGGTAGTATGTGTAAGGTGCGTGTTTATTTGGAGGGGATGTGAGTGTTGTGCAGGACCATCTTTATAAAGTTAACCCGGATAATCTGAACCGTTATTCGTCAAATTAGAATTTCTCCCTTACTCTTCATGGTCATGGTATTAATTGAGTCCCCACAAATTTTGGGAACTTATCAGTTTTACTCCGTTTCCTATTAAGTCCCTTAAAGAAATGATCCGCGAACTGTCAGACGGATTTCAATGTCATTTCACATATGTATTTGAAGATTTAGTATGTCTCGTGACGCCATTCAAATTGGCTGCCATTTTAAGAATATTCTCCAATTTTGAAGAAAATTAGTATCTAGGTGTTGTCTGATATAAGGACCACAATGGTAAAGTCCATTTTGAAAAAAACGAAATGGCCGCAAACAGGAGGCTTCTGATTGGTCGAAATTTAGATATTTCACTTTCAGATATATCGACGATGTGTTTTCTATAAACAAGCAGTTTGCTGATCACATGAATCGTGTATATACCCTTCTTAACTTGAATGAGGACATAACAGACTCTTTTACATCAGCGGCTTACCTCGAACTCTACTTAAACAACGCCCTACATGGACAGCTTACTGATTAGCAATACGATACGCGTGATGGTTTCAAATTTTCGATCGTGAACTTTCCGTGTCTTGATAGTAACATCGCTGCTCCTCCAACCTATGGTGTTTACATGTCGCAGTTGATTCGATATTCTAGGGTTGCTCTAAATATCCTGATTTTTGTGATCGATGCCGACTGCTGACAAACAAACTAACACAAGGATTCGAGAGATGCAGGTTGATCAGAACTATGGGCAAGTTTTATTGTCGCCATCTTTGTTTCATTGAGAAATATTCTGTATCTTAAAGTGATATAAAGATGGACGTTTTTTAGGATGCTCATAAGTGTTGTAATTGACAATGATGCTCTGTTCCAATTTTGAGAACTTGATGTTCACTTTGATGTGACAAAGATTTATAAGGCGGATGTCGTCGATGAAGCAGAAGACGCTTACTCTTCCGGGACACCTGGTCTTATTCTCTTCATTTCTGTTCCTATTTTTTGCCCCTGGTTTAATCGAATTTGACTTCGGATTATGATTTTGTTAAGACTTCGGTATTCTCCAATATATTTCCGATTTCGTTCGAATTTGGTATGTAAGTGTGATATGACTTTACATACATTACCATAACTTTGGTTTTTGCGATTCAACAAAATGGCCGCCATTTCCGGGTCTCCGATTTCTCGAAATTTATACTGCACTGCGAACCGAACCGCGGGTACTTGGGGGACTTCTGTAAAGGTCCCCCATTACAATTAGTACTTGTTAAGTCCCCAAAACATTTGTTTGGGAAACTAAACAAGTACTAATTGTTGATTTATGGTTTTACTCAGTTTCTTATTATTCTTCTTCTTCCGCAAGTTTTCGTTTCCGTGAATTATCTCAGGAACTATCCGATGGATTCCGATTAAAATTCACAAAAGTATTAATGGGGTTGGTGCCTAAATGAATCAGTTTTTCGTTTTTTGCGCATCTGAAATGACCGCCATTTCCGGACTTCTGATTGGTCGAAATTCAGATATTGTCCGATTTCGCTCATATTTGGTATGAAGGTGTGTCATTACTGTACAAATACAACCGTAACCTTGGTTTTGCGATTCAACAAAAATGTCGTCATTCCCTGGCCTCTGATTGGTCGAAATTTAAATATCGTCCGATTTCCATGAAATTTGGTCTATACGTGTATTTCAGTACTGCGGACCGAACTGCGGGAGTTTTGGGGATTAGTACTTGTTAGTACAAATGTTTGAGGGACTTATTGGTTTAACCCGTTTCTTAATATAAATCCCCAAACAAATGTTTGGGGTTTGGGGACTTGTTATTACTAAAAAGTTTCTTGTTGCATAATTCCTTTTTCCCCTTTATAATCTTATCGTGCCCGCCTGATTTTGGGACTAAGATGACAAAAGAAGCAAGAATAACTATCTTACTGACACAGAAGTGATAAAGAAAGAATGATAATTTGCGTCAAGATCCCTTATCTCATATTTATATTGCAGGAATTTCAGGAACTGAAAACAATGGAACGGAACTCGGCGATCAAACATATTGTCAGTGGTCATCAAGAGCCAACTACAAACGACTGCTTTGGAAACCCCTTTAAAAGAATTTTGGTGTTTGCAGAAAGACATGGACATCTGAAACATCAGCAGTACTATAAAGAGTTGGGAAAATGTTTCAGTATCAGCTACAACACAATTCATAATATGATAAGAAAGAGGTGAGTCTTTTCGATTAAAACCCCGGCAACGAAGTTATGCTGGTATACTGGAATCACCATGGATGTCTGTCGTTCGAACTAAATTGTCTGGATATTCACTTCCAAGCTTAAAGGAAGATTTTGATGAAACATCATATGGATGATATTACATATGGCGCATATTATGAAAGATGACTGAAACTTCTTTTTGATTTCACATTTCGATCCCTTATCAGGGAGTTGCGTTCCTTTATGTATTAAAAACTTAATCTTAAAATTAATTAAAATGATCTCCTAGCAAACAGACTGATGAAACTTCAAAAGATGTACTGATGCATTTACATTTAAATATCAGATTTCGATCCCTTTTTAAGGGAGTAACGTCCTTTTATCTGAAAACCTTGTCCAGAGATCAGTTGTATCAACATTTCATTTCAGGTTTCGCCCCTTTTTTATGGAATAACGACCCTTTATGCGATGGTGGGGCTATTCAAATCACCCGTCATCCGTCCGGCCATTCTGGTGGTCGCTATTACTTGTTAAGTACTGAATGGGTCCTTCTCCAGGTTTCCCTGGGCTGATCTGAAAACAATGCGGCCGACAGGAGGCTATCTTGAATTTTACACTGATAGTTTGTTATCGCTATTTCTTGAAAAGTACAGTATGAATACTTCACAAACGTCATAGGCAGGTTCCCCTTTGTTTATAGTTGTGCATTGTTTAGTACTTGAGCTGATTCGAAAAACAGTATGGCCGCAAGACGGACATTTTAGATTTTGAAAGTGATAGTTTATCTTTACTATTTCTTAGAAGGACTCGGTGGATCCTTGTTTGTCCCTTGTTGTGAATATTCTTATTTTTTGAGTTTGGAAGTGATCAGAAAAAAATAAACCTTCTGACAAGATACTTTCATTCAACTTATTTTCAATGGAAATGTTATTACGTTCATAGAACTAAGATTAAATACATAAATGAAAGAAGAAAAAAAGGAAAAATATCCAACTTTCTAAGAACAAATGTAAAGTCATTAATGGCGAGCACCTTCTTTTGGATCTCTTGTGTATAAATTGTAGTTCTTTCATCGTCATTTCAGTTTCATTTTTTTTTATCTTTTTTTAAAATAGTAATGACATTTAATGTGAAATGCAAGATTAAGAATTTCACAAAGTAAATCACATTTCTGTAATTTGACCGCAAAGTCAAGATAACTAAAGGATTCTAAACTAGCAGTATCTGCGGGGTTATTACGGATGAAAATTCAGTTATGATTGTTATATGTCTGTTCTAGTTTCGTTGACATATCTTGGCAACAAGTTCTTGTGTGAACATTGACTTTTTGTTGCATCAAATAAATGTCTTGTATCTATACGTATCTGAAGATTTATTCTTCATTTATATATAAAGGCTTTGGTCACTGTTTCAAAAACTATCTTTGGTGGGGTGTGAATGTCTTTATGCCCTATAACATGTAACAGTTAGGTCAGTTTAAGGTGTATAAGATGCGGATGAGTGTGTTGAACGTCCATATATTTGGGTGGCTGCAAGCCTCCTTGTTATAGTCCGGAGTTTGGGCCGTTTTAAAGTGCTACCACACTGAAATATACTGCCAAAGGCCCCAGCAGTTCACCCTAACCGGTCACATGATACTGCGAACAGGTGCAACAGTCGTTTCACTCCCATAATCCTGCGTCAAGGAGAAAGAAGTAACCGTTGTTTAAGACTTTAATGTGTATCGGCCTGCGAACAGGACTCAAAGCCTTCCTCACAGGGGCAAACCCTCAACCAAAGACCATAAATATCTTTTTATGAGTTTTGATTGACAAACTTTTCTTCATTTCACAATGTCTGTTTATTTCAGTTTAAAAGAAGACGACAAGGTTTCTTTGCAACAGGCAGTCAACAACGTTTTGAGGTTAGTATACCCATCATTAAGGGCCCCGCCTGTGAAGGACGCCTTAAAGCAATCGCATTGTCTGTGCGTTCGTCTTGAATCACAAAGGGCCCGCTCCATAACTTCGAAACCAAAAATTGTAAAGGGATGAATCCTCGGCAGATAATTAACTACTATACGAACTTATGTCGAATGCTTGATTGTAATTTTTCTCCAAAGGTTCCCAAACTTGAAAATTTTAAACGGTCCTCTGTATTGTGAACTTTGGAAAGTCGTTTAAAGTCGTTGGCGGGTGTCGTCGATAAAGAAGAAGACGCTTACTCTTCCGGAACACCTGGTCTTATTCTCTTGTACTTTAACAAGAGTCTCCATGTTAATATTTCCTTTTTTCATATTTAGTCCCTGGATTTATCGATTTTGAGTTTGAATTATGATTTTGCTAACGCTTCGGTATTCTCTTATTTTATTTTCGCTCCATAATGTTGTAACTAATTAGTTTAATTGGATCATCAGAATCAAACATACATTAATTTAAACTCATTGATACTAATTCTATAATTCCTTACTTATAAAGTAATAATGATTTTCTTTTCAGGGGCGCAAACCGTCGACCATATACGCCTTTACAGACAGCTCCTTATCTTCCGTTTTATCTTCATTGCATAGTAGAAGAGTCACAATTGCCATCGACGCTGTATTACCCGAGGCAAGTTATTCTATTGATGAACATTTCCTTATGACATCATGAGGCACAGTTGGCCAGAATTCAACAAGAAGTCAATTTCTCCAGTTCGACCATTTGAAATAAATAGCTTTGCTTTCTAACTATATGCTTTTAATAAAGATAATTTTGAATACTGAATATTGCAATTATTATTCTTTCAGGGAAGATGGTTCAAAACTGGCATACCAGCTAGCCGGTGTAATATTCCATGGGTCGAATAATCTCGATGACGGTGAAGACCACTACGTCGTCATAGGGTTTGACCCAGCGAAAAAAGAATGGTTCTACAATGATGATGCTGATGCTAAGTTTACATTCAGGTTGTCGACAGTAATATATATCGTAGCTGATCCTCCAGGCACTGATCTTAGTTTAGCACAAAGTATTCAATGCTCGAAACCACCTAATTAAGAGGATCCAAAACAAATGGACAGGCAGCTACCTTGGACTTTTACTATGATTGATAAGAAAAACTCTTTCGAAGATTCCATATGCAAGTCCCCTCACTCGCTCTTAATTGTGCCTTTTTGATTTTGGGACTGATAAGAAGTAGCAACAGCTGACGGGTGACCCTTGTTGATTTAAAAGCAATTAAGATAAAATAAGGGAAAATATCCAACATTTAAAGAGCATATGAAGATCGTCAAAGTATGTGAATTCAACAGGAAACTGTTGGGTTTGGCGGTACCGGCAAGGATACAATTTTTCTTTATTTTAATTTAGGTGTCCAATTTTGTTAACTTCTGTACTCATGAAGCTTTATATCATCATCATCATCATCAAAAAAAAAATCTGTTTAAGGTGCTTCCTGCAGCTTTGGTTCAATCACTTAACTTGAATGAACATGAATGACCTTGGGTCTTCTAGACGACATGTACATACTGACATTTGTTTATCAAGTTCGTATTTATATGCATTTTTTATATTATCACATGAGCTTGGATTGTAATAACTTCTTTATTTATGCAATGTAAGTATCAAATTACTATCTACATGTTGTGAAGCACTTTAGAGTAATTTTACAAAATATATAGAGCGCTATATAAATCTTGTATATTTTTATTCTTTTAAGAAGGTAATTTAAGAAAGGTTTTCTCTCAAATGCTGTTTTATTGTACAGCTTTATACAAATAGTTTGTGCCATGGAAATAATTTAAAAAAAAACCGCAGCAACAACTTAAATACGTGTACTATTTGGTGATGCATTATTTTAATAGTCAAACATGTATTCTGACATTTATTCTTTTGAAAACTACCGCTCGCTCAAAATTTTAAGGAATTCCAAATTTTTGTAAAAACAAAACAATTTCGCCCGCTCGCTCCAATTTTGAAATCTCATTTTCCGAAGAACAATAAATCAAATTGGTATTGCCTTACCTGCTACCGGCCAGCTCTAAAAAATTCCTGTCATTATATATTTATAATTAGAATATGTTGCATCCATTACAGTATTTTGGAATATACTGTTTTTTTTAATATCCTTGTGCCTTCATATTTGATTCGGGAAAATCCCATTTAATGTATTTCTTTATTCAAAGTATTGCTAGAAAAAAATTGACAGAAGTACTTTTATTTTGTTTCTATTTATTTATTTTTGAAAGAGCTTTTATATCTTTAATTTTGAAAGAGTATATCTACACAAATTAGCAAACAATTAAGGGATTACAGCAGTGCACACTAACATTCCATAAGAATAGGACAAATAATTATAACAAAAATCTTTGTCAGTTTTGACCTTTATTAGAAACTGTATATAAATATGCCGACAACATGCTTACAATTTTACCCTGGAATTAACACTGGTATGGTTAGCGTTTTATCTTAATTATAAAGCAGTTATTTTCACAATGACAGCATTAACATTAATGAAAATTTGGTTGTAATATTTGATTTTCTTTTTATGACACCTGAGACAAAGTCTCAAGTGACCTGTTTTAATCGTTTTTTTGTCCGTCGTGCGTCCGTAAACAATTTACATTTTTTACGGACGCACGACGGACAAAAAAACGATTACCTTCTGGACCAACTTGCATGAAATTTAACAGGAACCTTTCCCTTGCTAAAGATGCACCAAAATTTTGAATTATATGGTCTTACCAACTTGAGATCTGATGAAGGGACCAAAAGAGGTCAAATTAGTTAAAATTTCAAAAATCTTCTCCTCCAGACCAAGATATGCTGGAATCAAGTACTCTTTTTAAATGGAAAGGTGCTTTATCAAATTTATGAATTAGGCCGTTAGATTCCAGGTCCCCCCCCCCCCTGGGAATGGGATGAAGTTTACTATAGTTTATATAGAAAAATGACACTTTTGGATATATTTTGTTCATTTTCTGTTGGAAATAGTTGAAACTTTGTTGGAATGATTACCAGGACAAATTGGTTTGATGTTGAAATAATTTGACTCTGGCCCACCCCCGGGGAGGGTCTCTAAAGGGTCAAATTGGCTAAAGTTTCAACAATCTTTTTCTCCAGACCCAGATATGCTGAGATCAATTACTTTTCATAAATGGAGAGGTCGTAAGGTGCTTAATCAAAATTGGGAATTTCATGCCCCCGGACTTCGAATTCTCATCCTGGGAGGGGGTAAGTTTACTATAGTTTATAAAAAAAATGACGCTTTTGGATATATTTTTTTCATTTTCAGTTGGAAATAGCTGCAACTTGGTTGGGATAATTACTAGGCAATCACGTTTCGATATTGGGCAAATTATGTCTCTGGCCTCCTCCTGGGGCACGGGGGGGGGGACTCTAACGGGTCAAATTGGCTTAAATTTCAACAATCTTCTTCTCTAGACCCACATATGCTTGAATCAAATATTATTTCTCAATAGATAGGTATTTAAGGTTTTTTTATCGAAATTGTGAATTTAAGGCCCTCATAAATGTTTATATAGGAAAATGACACTTTTAGATATGTTTTCATTGTTTTGTCCATTTTCATTTGGAGATAACTGAAACTTAGTTTGAATTATAATCAGGAGTTGACGGTTTGATATTGAAATAAAATTGACTCTGGGAAATGCAGTTATTAGTACATCAAAACTCAGGTGACCGTTAAGGCCTGTGGGCCTTTTTTCTACTTTTTCAATAAAATTACTTCAAATAAAGAAAATTCTTGTTTATTTTTTTATTTATTAAGGAATGTGGCCTTTTCCACCTTGATTGTATGAGACGAGGTTCAATAACAGACGTGGTCAAAATATCGAATAGTTTACCATCTTCTTGCAACTCCTTAACCCTTTCTCGATTAATTTGTAGCTTGATATAACAAATTATTCTGTACAAATTAAAAACAAAACAGGTAGTTTTGTAAACAAACAAAAAATGTATACTCGTATATGCCCGTTTTTTATGCAATTTTTAAAACCCTACATGCAGTACCGGATGTCACGTGTCTGATCCTAACCGACGACATTCTATTTATCTGTCACCCAAATTGTAGTCATATCGACTGTATACTACATCTGGTAACAATTCAATGCTTAAATATATCATCCTAATACAATATGTATCTGCGTCTGAAATATGTATTTTCCATAATACTCTAGGGACTGCCCCGAGTTCTATGCATTTATATGTAAAGGGAAAACCCCATTTTAATATGGTAGTGTGGGTTCTAGGGTTCAAAAACATTTGGGTTCTCGCTCGAAATCCTTACAAATTTTTTCCCAGTATGCCCCAAATGTTTCCCTTTGGGCAAGAAATCATACAGGTCATATCTCGAGAGATTTTTGCAAACTTATTTTTTTAAATAGTGGTATTTTGGTCTGGGAAATATGTTTAAAACCATAAAAATTCGATATTGAGACACTCTCCATTGATTAAAATGTCCATCGAATTATTCGAACCATAATTCCACATATTTACCCATTTGTGTAAGATTTTCCTAAGAGTTCTTCCTCTTGGACGAACTCCCAGTGTAATATTGAATTCGGTCAGGTTGAGTTTGGTTGCAACAATTGTTTTGCATCTATACTACCACCATTAGTTTTAGTATATATTCATGATTATCATTTGTCAATGTGTTTATAGGTAATGTTTATCCTTTTTAACTCGAATTAGAACTGACTATCATGGAAGCGGTCAATCTTAGGACTGCAATAAATGCTGCGGTTGAGTTTGAAGAAAAAGTATAGCTTTGTATTATTAACAAGAAGTACACCCGAGACAAGCTTTGTATTATTGTCAGCACCGCATTTTGTCGTGTCTGACTTTTCATATTCTATCTGATTGAATCTATGTCGTGTACACACTAGCTTGTCTTGGATGAACTTTTTGCTAATAATGCAAAGCTACTCATCAAACTCAACCGCAGTATTTATCGCAGCCCTAGGATTAACCGCTTTCATCATGATAGTCAGTTCTAATTTTAGTTAAAAAATAACTTTAAAATATATGGACAAAAGACAATCATGAATATATTAAAGTGGTGTTAGTATATATGCAAAACTCCTTACATTCTAACAACAGTTGTTGCAACCAAACTCAACCTGTCCGCATTTAAAGGCCCAATATTCATAACTTTCGGCAAAACTTGAACAATTTGTGATGCACCAAGTTCAAGGAAGATCCATTAAAAGACGGGGTCATCAAATAATCTCGGTTTGCATCAATTTCAAGGAAGGTCCGTTAAAGGCCCAATATACGTAACTTTCGGTGAAATTTGAAACGAAAATCAAGTCTAATAACTTATTATATTTATAGATTTAGTTTAGATCAACTGATTTCAGCAATATTCAAGATGAATTCCTACGCGGTTACCAGTAAAGCAGCAGTTGAAACTCGGTATTTGTAAACACGCGTCAATTTTGAACTGTCTTCCAACTTTGGCTTGTTGTTGAAGTGGGCCCCATCCGAGTTATTTTCAATTCTTTGGATTTTTCTGTCAAGAGTTTTTTGTTAGTTACTGCTCAGGTTAACTTCGTTTTAGGCTTATATTTGCATGGCTATCAACTGGATTTTTTTCAGAATTTTTCAGAATCACGAAAAAAATCCTGAAGTTACGTATATTGGGCCTTTAATGTTACACTGGAAGTGTTTTGGGAACTCGTCCAAGAGAAAGAACTCTTAGAAAAATCTTACACAAATTTGACTGGAGTTCGACAAGGCTCCAATTTGGGTCATGCCCTAAATAATTAAAATTCTTACACAAATCAGCCTAACTTATGAATGTATTGGTGGATCGTCACCAAATCAATACCTGACCTGCATGTTATCAAGTTGAACAAACATATCAAATTACATTTCAATATCTTAATTCATTCTATTAAATATATGAGTAATTGTGTGGTAATATGATTCAAATCCGTCGATTGACATTTGGATCAATGGTAAGAGTCTCCATATCGATTATTTAATGAGTTTAAATTATCCCCAGCCAAAAATACCAATATTTAAACAAAAAGTTTCAAAAAACCTGTAAAGAAATGGCCGATATATGACCAGTATGGTTTTCTGCCCTACCGAAAACATCTATAAGGATTTCGAGCGAGGACCCAAATTTTTTTTATCCTAGAACCAACACTACCATATAAAAGATCTCGTAACACACACATATGCTGCACCTCTTAAATTTAGTAAAAGATGCAGTATGCCGAAAAAATAAATTAAACTGCATCATACAGCTGTTTCGTCCTCCTAGGACTCTTCAGTGATGCTAGGGGCTAAAATTCCTAAACTTATGTAGAAGCATATATAAAATGGGGTTTCCACTATGATATAAATGCAAACAGCTCTGGTTCAGCCCCAGAAGTATAACGTATAGTTCAAATCCAGCAGACACCATAGTGGACTTTGAATGGCAATAACAGGAAGGTTAGAGCATGAATGCAAGCTTCATGTAAGAGAAGGGGCGCGACTCGTATAGGATTTGACTGCATTTGTATCAAGGCTATAATTAGTCCTAAGCCAGACAACTTTTAAATTGAACTGTGTAATAACCCGTGCAGGCTACATGTAGATCTGTTTACACCTTTGTTGTAAAGACGCAAACATTTACCTGGTCTAGCAGTCATTAATTTCTCTGTTCTCATGGAAACAAAGTCAGAATTACAATCTCTACATATCTAAACAAAACCATTGATACGTTTAGGCCAATACCCTAAATGTGTCTTTCGCTATGATATCACGGGGGGTAATGTTCCGCTTTGCGGCTGCTTCTTGTTTATATCAAAATGTGACGTTGTCTGTTGAAGAAAAATACAGAACTCGGATATTGTAGTTTTTGACAATCTTCCAATAGTGACTAGGAAAAGGAAATCTCTTAGATTAACACCTAGGGTAATTCCAATCTGATTAAAATCATATCTTGATCTCCGCGCCGTTGCGTAAACTTCTCTCTGCTGCGTTAAGATCTGAGATAATCCCATAGAGGGTCATGTCCCGATGACCTTTCGCATTAGCCAATCAAATCACTACTGGCAGAATCTTGACAGTGAAATTTTGAGGCGACAAAGCTTGCATAAACGCATGTGGCCGTTAAGTCATTTCACTACCAAAAAATTCATGTGAAATAATGTGACGAAATGGCTTGCTGCAAGATGACAGGTCATTTGAAAATTATTGAAAATTATTTTAGTGTTTAGTAAAGAGGCGACAAAGGTCATCTGGACGTGACCTCTTATTGGATGTTGTCAGATCCTTGTAAAACGGAGTGAGAACAAGGATCTGTATTTTAATCAGATTGGGGTAATTCCAGATGCCGTAACACTCACATATGCACCTTTTAAATTTACAGTTTGCCGAATATAATGCATAAGAAACCCATTTTCGTAGTACTCGATTTAAAATTATACAGAACTAGTTTAATTTTATTTCTAAATTCTTTAATAAAAGACTTTTTACACACATGACCCTTCTGCTTCTACATTGTTTGAAAAATGTTTGATTCCCACCCTTTGGCCCCTAGTATCACTGAAGAGTCCCAGGAGGACAAAACAGCTGTATGATGCAGTTTAATTCATTTTTCGGCACACTGTATGTATGATTTAATTCAAAAGGTGCAGCATATGTAAATGTGACGTCATCTCGCCGAAAAAATGAATTAAACTGCATCATACAGTCCTCCTGGGACTCTTTAGTGATGCTAGGGGCCAAAAGGTGGGAATCGAAGTGTGTGTATAATTTAAAATCGTGTACTGTGAAAGTCTGTATATTTAAACCATCCAACAACTCCAATGAAATATATGTGGCTATGGAGGCTCCAGCAAACACCGTGGACTAAGGACGGCCTCCGGTGTATACGATGTGTGTTGAGTGCATGTGTTTTTTAGGAGGCGCGGTATATGATTCATAATAGTTTTGTATGATAACCGAGATTATTTGATGACCAAGTCTATTAAACGCCCAATATACGTAACTTCTGGAAATGTTTCGTGATTCTGAAAAAAAATCCAGTTGATAACTGATAACCATGCAAAAAAAAAAATTCTAAAACGAAGTAAACCTGAGCGGTAAATAACAAGAAACGCTTGATAGAAAAATTCAAAGAATTGAAAATAACTCAGGTGTGGCCCACTTCAACAACAAGCCGACGTTAGAAGACGGTCCAAAATGGACGCGTGTTTACAAAAACCGTGTTTCAACTGCTGCTGTACCGGTAACCGCGAAAGAATTCATCTTGAATATTGCTGATATCAGTTCATCTTAACTAAATCTATAATAATAAAAAGTTAGGCTTGATTTTCGCATCAAGTTTCACCGAAAGTTACGTATATTGGGCCTTTAACGGATCTTCCTTGAAATTGATGCAAACTAAGATTATTTGATGACCCCGTTTAAAAATGGATCTTCCTTGAAACTGGTGCAACACAAATTGTTTACGCAATGGGGATAAAGTGATAATTTAATACTATTAAAAGCTTTAAATAACATTTACAAATACAAATGTCTTTTGTTAAAAAGTTAATTGAAAAATTGCAGTGATAAATCGTTTGTTCAGTGGTAGTTTTCAATCGCTTCGAGCTATTTTTGCAATACATATACACTGGTATACATGTAGATTACCAAATCTTGATCAAAGCACTGGGAGTACGCTTAGAAGGGGGTTACCCAAACTTATGTCTTCGGGGGCCATGACTTGGGGGGGGGGGGGGAGGGAAGAATGTCACGGAACTTGACCGATCATCGGCAACCAGGTAGCGCAGTGGTAGAGTGTTCGGTTCGGAAGGTCCCTTTTTTTAACCCCGGTTTGGCTGCTACGTTTTCTCTTTCTCCTTTTGCAAGTTATGTACATGCCTGCCTTGTTCAACAGTTCTATATATGTACGTCAGATAATAGTTATTTATTGCGCGAATGTGCAAGGTAAACGATTTGGTGCAGGAGTGCATTTTGTTCGCCCCATTTACGAGGGACAAATGTGTTTGTTGGTCAACTTGTTTTTGTTTTCATTCGCGGCTGAATTTGTCGAGGGGCTTATCAGGACGGGTAACAAAAACCTTGCCATATCTTTCAATTTCACATTCAGGTATATCGACGATGTGTTGTCTATAAACAACAAGAAGTTTGCTGATCTAGTCAATCGTATATACCCTACTGAACTTGAGATTACAGACACAACAGACTCTCCTACATCTGCTTCTTACCTCGATCTTTTCTTTACTTAAACTATGACCAACACGGGCAACTAAATACTAAGCTGTATGATCATAAACGCGACAATTTCGATTTTCCGATCGTAATCTTTCCTTTTCCTTAACACCCCTGATTCTCCATCCTATGGTGTTTACATGTCACAGTTGATTCGTTATTCTAGGGCTTGCTCTGAATATCGAGATTTTCGTGATAGATGTCAACTGCTGACGAACACACTTTGAATATTGTCTGTCTCTCAGTTGTATACAAAGGAATGTATGTATAGGGATTGCAAGAAGTGTTAAGACAAAGTTTTCAGTTCGAATAAATATGTTTAATGAAAGGGAACAGGTTTGGTGTACAGTTCGAACAATAAGATTGAAGAAAGAGAGTGTAAAAGCAAACGGAGAGAAAACAAGATAACTCTGCTTGTTACTGTCAAAGAAAAGCAATATTACACACTTAAAACCCTGCTACATGATACCGTCATGGATTTCAAAAACCAGATCTATAGACATGAGTATAATATGCTTCATTATTCAGAACAATCGTAAGGAAAAGATGTTTTCCAATGAACGCATAATACAAGTAGATTTTTCGAAAAAATGCATCTAAAATGTCCAAGGGATACATTTTGGTGCCTCGCGAAATCAGGTCTCCCTTCATAAAAGAGTGTTTTACGAATACTCCGAAAAACTTTAATTTGCAACATGCCATCATGTACGTTACACGATCCTCCGGATGTGGGCACATCTGAATCCGATGATAAAAGAAATTGGAAAATCAAAACAACATATTGATGTGGTAGACAGAACTTTCAGTATTTTATTATATATTTGATATAGATCTAGTTAAAGTTTGATTAAACTCATTCAAACTTGTATATATGACCAAAGTGGTAATATTGGTATTATTAATTGTGTTTTACTTTTAAATTTTTCATTACAATGATTGTTTAATGCATCTATTTTAATACTATATATGTGCTTGCCAAACCTGTTCGTGCAGTCCACGTGTCAACCTGAGTATTTTTCACCTGTATTGTATTGTAATGTTAAAGGCCCAATATACGTAACTTTCGGCAAAACTTGAAGCGAAAATCAAGCCTTATAACTTATTATTTTTATAGATTAAGCTAAGATTTACTGATATCAGCAATATTCAAGATGAATACTTTCGCGGTTACCGGTACAGTAGCAGTTGAAATACGCTATTTGTAAACACGCGTCCATTTCGAGCCGTCTTCTACCTTCGGTTTGTTGTTGAAGTGGGCCCCACCTGGATTATTTTCAATTCTTTGGATTTTTTTCCCCAGAGTTTCTTGTTAATTACCGCTCATGTTTATTTCGTTTTAGGCTTATTTTCGCATGGTTATCAACTGGATTTTTTTTCAGAATTTTTCAGAATCACGAAAATTTCCCTGAAGTTATGTATATTGGGCCTTTAATGTCTTGTCTAGTGATCGAGTGTTCGTACTTGTACCTGTGATTATCCGCACTAGCACTGGACATAGACGGTACCTTTACTGTATGTACCTGACGTGCACCTTCTATATTTTATACGAGACGTTTGTAGACCAGTGACGTTTCAAAAGAAAGGGACTATGCAGATCAGTATGTGAGCTGGTTCACAGTCACGGTACCATATTGCACACACACATTTCAAAGGGCATACAAAAGTATACAAATAAATACATTTTGTTATATACCATATTACCACAGACATAATGCTTTTGACTAATAGAATAAATAAAATTGTCAGGATGATATGTGTTTTTGTCTGATTTTACTTACATTTTCAAAGATGATGCATAGGTTTTCAGAACATGCTTTTGTTACACCGAGACGTGTGTCATAAACGAAATACGGCTGTGGGTTTAATTAATTATAAACGGGCTTGGAAGTAGAATGTATTTGAAGCAGAAATGTTTCATTTCTGAAGTTCAAAACTTTGTACATCGGTATTTTACCAAAATGACAGAAAAAAAGCAATTTGTGCTAGACGTGATGGTACGTCACTTTGTCTGTCGCTGTTCAAAGCCGAAGTCGGAAGCATAATTGGCCCCAATGGATAATAATTTCGAGTAAAGTCTGTTTTGGGGAGATGTAAGACATGTTCAAAAGTTGTGTTAAAAAGTATATTCACTTTCATACGATCTTGATGGGCTAAACATCGTTAGAAAATGTGATGCGTTATCATGTCCGTCAAGGCATGACGTACCGTATTCTGGTTACCTTCCTACCCTTTCACAAGAAATGGAATGCCCTGTTGTGTGTAGTACGTCATAAAGTTATGCGCATAAGCGTTTCAATAACACAGATCCTTGTTTCACTTTGGTGATCGCACCATGGCGAAGAGGCGGAGGAAAAGGTCGCCGTCTGTCAAGGTAAGTGTTGTACCGCTACGTCATTGATGGAATGTCGTACCGTCACATTTTACCAGAGTTTTTATTAAGTGTATCTGGTTTTTGAGCGGCTGCTGTCATTATTTCAGATAATTTCTCATACACGACTACTGGAGGTTGTTCTCTCTGCAACACCCCAGTGTAAAACGAAAGTGTTTAGAAATGACGATTTTTATTTCATAATATTTGACGGACATTGACAATGCGGTACATCATTTTTGACCAACAATACATCTGTCGTTAATGTAGTACCGTTACGAATACATTTTACAGTTGCATTATTTTGTTTAGTTCCATGATATATTTAGAATTATTCTCGGAAATACATTGTAAAATTACGTGTATGCAAAATATTGTCTACTCGCATACTTCATGTTGGTTTTGATGCACATTGTTGTAATTAATCAAAAAAATATAGTACACGTGTCGTGGTATATCATGATTGACGGACATTGTGTGATGGTATGACATTATTGACAGACACTGCATGTACATATGCCATGTGACAGGACGACATTCATTGACAGACATGTGAAATTATTGAATAGCTTTACTTTATAGTATGGAAATGGAGTGAAAATATTGGTAAAGTTTTCTATGCGTCCAAACAATAGATGTATTATTTGTACACACAAATTTCTGTTCGTTTTAACTTTAAATTGAAGGTTTCAAGTTGAGATGTGTCGTGGTATGTCACTATTGACGGACATTGTGTGATGGTATAACATTATTGACGGACATTGTACATGTGACAGCATGTCATTCCTTGACGGACATGTGAAATTATTAAATAGTTTTGCTTTCTGGTTTGAAAAGTGAGGAAAAAAGTTTAAGTTAAGTTTTCTATACACCCAAGAGATAGATATTTGATACAACACCCAAGTTTCTGTTTGTATTAGCTTCGAATTGAAGAATCCAAGATGAAATGTGTCGTGGTATGTCACTTATGACGGACATTGTATGATGGTATAACATTATTGACGGACATTGTACATGTGACAGTATGTCATTCCTTGACGGACATGTGAAATTATTAAATAGTTTTGCTTTCTGGTTTGAAAAGTGAGGAAAAAAGTTTAAGTTAAGTTTTCTATACACCCAAGAGATAGATATTTGATACAACACCCAAGTTTCTGTTTGTATTAGCTTCGAATTGAAGAATCCAAGATGAAATGTGTCGTGGTATGTCACTTATGACGGACATTGTATGATGGTATAACATTATTGACGGACATTGTACATGTGACAGTATGTCATTCCTTGACGGACATGTGAAATTATTAAATAGTTTTGCTTTCTGGTTTGAAAAGTGAGGAAAAAAGGTTAAGTTAAGTTTTCTATACACCCAAGAAATAGATATTTGATACAAAACCCAAGTTTCTGTTTGTATTAGCTTCGAATTGAAGAATCCTAGATGAAATGTGTCGTGGTATGTCACTATTGACGGACATTGTGTGATGGTATAACATTATTGACGGATAAAATTTCACTGTGTGCATGTGACGGTACATCATTCATTGACAGGCATGTGAATTTTATAAATATTTTGTCTTTATGGTTTGAAAAGTGTGGAACAGGTTTGGGTGAAGTTTTCTATACACTCAACAAAATAGATATTTAATCTGAACACACATTTCTCTTTGTTTTTAACTTTCAATTGAAGAATCCAAATTGAGATGTGTCGTGGTATGTCACTATTGACGGACATTGTGTTATGGTATAGCATTATTGACGGACATTGTACATGTGGCAGTATGTCATTCATTGACAGACGTGTGAATTATTAAATATTTTTACTTTGTGGTTTGAAATTGAGGAAAAGGCTAATTGAGTACTGTTTTCTATATTTATCCAAGAAATAGATATTTAACACAACATACAAGTTTCTGTAATTTTAAACTTAAATTGAAGATTAAATGTGTCGTGGTATGTAAGCATCCAACAGTTCATAAGTATACCATACGCTCTGCCAAATTTTAGGCAGTCACATAATGCCAGACTACTTTAATGCAAATGGACCCTGATACTGATAACCATGAAGGTGTTAGGTCAGTGATTTTTTGCCGTTTTACAGCCGAAAATAAGCTGTTTTCCCCTTGCAAAAAATTGTGTCTTATTTTCCCAACATGAAGCAAAATCCAAAAATATTAATTTTTTTCCAAAACATCCTACTAAACTTTCCAAGTACATTTTAAAGGCACATGCTGCTGTAAAATCAAGGTAGAAAAATACACTGTTGGTTAACTGCAAGATAATTTAAAGCTGAGTGCAAGTTAAAAAGCTAAAAATTGAAATTTAAAAAAAAACATTATTTTTTTCTGGATTTGTCAAATTGAGATCTTCCTCATCTGTTCCGACTATCTTTTCTAAGGAAGTGCAGACATTTCAGTTTGCCCTTTTCTTGGTGACGAGTATGAGTCTCGCTGTGTATAAAAAGCGCATACCTGTCAACCTGGTTATTAGCTCACGAAGAGCAAGTGAGCTTTTGCCATACCGTGGCGTCCGTCCATCGTCCGCCCAGGCTAATGAGTAAAGCTGTGTATTTTTATTTCAGGAACAGTTGATTGTTAAAATAGGGAAATTGGAAAATACCAGTAACAAGGAAAATGACCCCAACAGAACCAAATCATTGGCTGCCTTAAGATCAAGAAAATATCGTGAAAACTTAAAAAAAGATGCAGAAAAATTAACTCAATATAGGTTTAAAGAAGCTGAAAGAAAAAAACAACAGAGAAAGAACAAACAACTGACCACAGAACAATTACAACGTCGAAGAGAGTTGGGAAGAATAAGAGAACAAAACAGACGTCGGAAATTGAAAGAATTTACAGCAGAAAATGGAGACGCCCCCAAAAAGAGGCTAACGAGAGCCGAACATTCAAAATTGAAAGAATACAATAAATTAAAAAAAAGGGAAGAGCGCGAAAAAATGTCGGCCCAAAAAAAGAGAAGGATACGAGAAAAGGATGCTCAACGAAAAATGTTAAAGAGGAACAAGCAGAAAAAAACTACGCATAGCTGCCAGCAAAACAAGGAAAACACACAAAACCAGGAAAAACCTAAGTTCAGGAGCATTGAGGCAAGCAGCTCACAGAGCGCGGAAAAGTCTTCCCAAAAATGAAAAAAGATTTGCGTCAACAATCTCCTATATCATAGACAAAGCTTCACTGCAACAAAAAAATGAGTTGACCAAGATTGGTATCAACAGCAGCAACACAAAGTCTGTTAGTTTAATGAAAGGCATTGTTTCTGAAATGAAAAAAGGAAAAACGGAGAAATGGGTTCAACAAAGAAGAATGCTGGCTAAGAGTCTTGCTATATTCAAGAAATATAGGATAATGGGGAAATTAACATCAGAGTTAAAAATCTCGAGCAAATTCGTCAAGCGATACGAAAACGCAAGAAACTTTGAGAGGAAGGAAAGGAAAGACAAGATTGGCCTAGAAGAGAAAGAGAGCATCGCTAACTTCTACAAGAATCCCATATCATCAGCAGCAATACCAGATATGAAAGGTGTAAAGAAGACTTTAGAAGAGGCCAGAGTTTTGGAGAAACCCGTAAAGCAAGTGTATGAAGAATACAAAATGGAAAACCCGACAGTAAAAGTAGGCTTGACCAAATTTTCGTAGTTGAGGCCAAAGAGTGTGTACACTACCCATCGACAAAAGCACTTCCAGTGTCTGTGTGAAAAGTGTGAAAACTTTAAGTTGCTGTCAAAAGCCTACAATTCGGCGATGGACACCATTGGGAAATCTTCAGATTTAAAAACTAAACAAGACCTCCTGGATGCTACATTATGTATGTGTAAAGAAAACAAGTTTCATAATTTAGATTGTGTTACACGAAAATGCCACAAATGTGGTGTTCAGCAATTAGATAAGCACCTGGCAGCTCTGAAAAATATGAAGAAGTTCTCGTGGAAAAAGTGAACTACTAAAAAGAAAGATTATTCAGGAAAACAACTAACAAGCAAAGTGGTAAAGGAGGAAACTGGAACATTTCAGAAATTTTCACAGGAACTGAAAACAACACTTCACGCCCTCAGTCTACATCAACATACCCGACGTTGGCAACTCCAGTGTTTCCAATCTATCTCTAAGAGCATACCAACAGATAGCCTTGTTTTAGTGATGGATTATTCAGAAAACTATACCACCTTCCACCAATATGAAATCTCCTCTGCTCATTGGATAAGGAATCAGATAACCATACACCCAGTCGTAGTATTCTACACATGCGAAAAGGAAACCTGCGAAAAACCGATACAAGAAAGCATCATATTCATCAGTGATGATCTTCAACATGACTATCATTCAGTCCATACCTTTGTAGGAAAAAGTCTTGACCATCTGTCAAAAACCAGAGGGAAGTCGTTCAGTACTGTACACGAATTCAGTGATGGATGCGCCAGCCAGTACAAATCTCGTCACACGTTTGCAGACATAAGTTACAGCAAAGAAGACTTTGATGTCCACCGATGCCATCACTACTTTGCATCCTCGCATGGGAAAGGGCCATGTGACAGCGCTGGGGGTGTTGTGAAAGCTGCTGTAAGGAGAGCAGTTTTAAAAGGGAAAGTCCAAGTGCAGACGGCGGAAGACATGTATTCATTCTGCCACAATAATATGGAGAAAGGCCCTGGTCAGGAAAAATGCAACCACCAAAGAAGAACATTTTTCCTCATCAATGACATTGAACACAAAAGGCCAAATAGAGTCGCAATCAACACACTGAAGGGCACAAGAGCTTTCCATAGCATACGTGGGATTTCCCCGGGGAAAATCGAAGTGCGGAGTCTCAGTTGTGTGTGCAAAAACTGTTTGTCGGGAGAAGGGGAATGTACTGAGGATGTTGATCAATGGCAAGCTAAATGCTTTAAAGCTGGCAAAGAAGGAGGAAGAACAGCAGAGGCCAACATCTGGTAGAAGCAGAAAGGAGGGTATACCAAACAGTACAAAGATTGAGATGGAGACTTCGAATGAAACAACGACATCAAAACCAGCACAAAAGACCAAAAGAAAGGAGGAGACAGGAGGTGAAAACCAGGATTCTCCAAGTCCTTTATGTCCTCTACAAAAACCAAAGAAACTGTCCGAAGAAATTCTACCAAGGAAGTCCGGAACCTTAAAGATACCAAACAGTACAACCCCCCAAAACTATGACACTTTCAAGATGGTTCTGGAAGATCTGAAGAGCAGCAGGGACATTGACGACATACAAATGAAGACATTTCGTTATGACCATATTTCTAACATCCTTGTGCAAGAAAATATTAACATTTTGGAAAATTCACTTGTCATAGACAAATGTGCACACAAGTTATTGCCGGAAGATATTCGGTGTGACGGGTTGTTTCCTGTACATGTGGTAGGAGATGGCAATTGTTTGCCACGTTCTGGGAGTGTTTTGTTCAGTGGGAAGGAACATTTCCACACAGAGGTAAGGGTGAGAATTGCGCTGGAACTTGCAAAACACATTTCATTGTACACTGACCCCGATTACTTACGCAAAGGAACTACAATCACAGATAAAGAAGCAAAGGGTCTTCCAGTTGCATACACTATGTACTCGGACATGTATTCTGCCGGGGACGTTATAACAAGAAGTGTAGTAGAAAGGACCCTATTTGCAGAGATAATCAAGATTTGCACTGCCAGTTCCTTCATGGGGATATGGCAGTTGTTCGCCTTGGCATCAGTCTTTGGAAGACCTCTCCGGTCTGTGTACCCAAACATGGGGAATGTCACAGTTCGGTCACATTTGAACCGCGATATTATGCCCAGAGAGATGCGTGCAGCTTCCCCAGTGTACATAATGTGGTCATCGAACAGGACGGATGAAATGACGTATCAGCACTGGATCCCAAATCATTTCTGCCCACTACTTCCCATATCAGCAAATCTAGAAAATGATGAAGATCTGACTGATGCTAGCTTGGGCCTAGGAGATTTCAGTGCCAACTCTGACACCATGGAGGTATTACTGGATTCCCTGTATAGAGGCAACAGAAGAGGAAGGGGGCGAGGGGGAAGGAGAGGTGTGCGGACAAGGGGAGGAAAGAGAGGTGTGCTGACAAGGGGAGGAAAGAGAGGTGTGCGGACAAGGGGAGGAAGACGGAATAGAAGTGAACACAGTCTAGAACAGGTAAGATGAACTATTTTATTATATAACACAGGCCATTTGCCGTGCATTAAAGGGGTGCATTAAAAACTATAAAGCACATACATATTTAACATGCAAATGAGCCTTGTTACTGTGGGAACACTATTGTACGTTATTGTAAGTCAAGTAGTGAAAAGGAGGCTTCCGTTAATCGAGGAGAAGCATTGAAAATACATCAGTAAGCATGTTTCTCGAGTTATATAATAAATTATAGAATTGAATCGAACACTCGTGTTCATGTAATATTGAATTTATTAAACTCGTTTATTAATATCATATGAAACTCGCCAAAGGCTTGTTTCATATGGAATTAATAAACTCGTTCAATAAATTCAATATTACATGCAAAATCTTGCTAGATCCTATATTTAAGGAATAGAAGCCTGAAAATATCCATTTTTATTTTGACAAAACTTCAATCGAACAAAAAACGTGTACCTGATGTAATTCATGGTGATGGGAACTAAAATCAATTGTATTATTATGGTTCTGTTTTTACAGGAGACCAACACCCTGGACCCAACTAGCCAGGAGGTCAATCCCCCGGACGCACCTAGCCAGGAGACCAACATCCCGGACCAATCTAGCCAGGAGGCCAACCCCACGGACCCACCTAGCCAGGAGACCAACCCCCCAGACCCACCTAGCCTGGATACCAACCCCCCGGACCCACCTAGCCAGGAGACCAACTCCCCGTACCCACCTAGCCAGGAGACCAACCCCCCAGACCCACCTAGCCAGGAGACCAACTCCCCGGACCCACCTAGCCAGGAGACCAACTCCCCGTACCCAGCTAGCCAGGAGAACAACCCCACGGACCAACCTAGCCAGGAGACCAACCCCACGGACCAAACTAGCCAGGAGAACAACCCCACGGACCAACCTAGCCAGGAGACCAACCCCACGGACCAACCTAGCCAGGAGACCAACCCCCCAGACCCACCTAGCCAGGAGACCAACTCCCCGGACCCACCTAGCCAGGAGGCCAACCCCACGGACCCACCTAGCCAGGAGACCAACCCCCCAGACCCACCTAGCCTGGATACCAACCCCCCGGACCCACCTAGCCAGGAGACCAACTCCCCGTACCCACCTAGCCAGGAGACCAACCCCCCAGACCCACCTAGCCAGGAGACCAACTCCCCGGACCCACCTAGCCAGGAGACCAACTCCCCGTACCCAGCTAGCCAGGAGAACAACCCCACGGACCAACCTAGCCAGGAGACCAACCCCACGGACCAAACTAGCCAGGAGAACAACCCCACGGACCAACCTAGCCAGGAGACCAACCCCACGGACCAACCTAGCCAGGAGACCAACCCCACGGACCAACCTAGCCAGGAGACCAACCCCACGGACCAACCTAGCCAGGGGATCAACCCCCTGGATCCAGCTAGCCAAGAGGCCGACCCCCAAGTCCCACCTAGCCAGATCATCCTCCATCAGCAACTTAGCTGGGACACCATCATTCAGGACTTATCTAGCCAGAGGCAAGAGGGAGAAGTGGAGGACTCCTTAAACACTTCTGGAATTGTTGACGTCATACAGAGCTTAGAACAGGTAAGATAACAAATTAATTTAATTAAACATATCCATCTTTATTTCCACAATACTTAAGTTTAACAAAACTTGTATCTGATGTAATTGTTGGTGATTGGGAACTAAATTTAATTATAGTATTGTACTTGGTTCTGTAGATACATTATTACGAAACTAATTTTACACCTAACCAGGAAGCCATCTTTCTGGACACGCCTAGCCAAGACACCATCATTCGGGACATATCTAGCCAGAGGCAAGATGGAGAAGGGGAGGACTCCTTGAACACTTCTGGAATTCTTGACATCATACAGAGCCTAGAACATGTAAGATAACAAATTCACTTAATTAAACATATCCATTTTTAAACAGAATACTGCAATGTAGCTTATGTCGTTGGTGGTGGTGGGAACAGCATTAATTGTAGTACATATGTACTTTATTCTGTTGTTACAGGATTACAAAACTAGTTTTCCACCTAGCCCGGAGGTCAACTTTCGGAACCCACCTAGCCCGGAGGTCAGCTTTCGGAACCCACCTAGCCCGGAGGTCAGCTTTCGGAACCCACCTAGCCCGAAGGTCAGCTTTCGGAACCCACCTAGCCCGGAGGTCAGCTTTCAGAACCCACCTAGCCCGGTGGTCAGCTTTCAGGACCCACCTAGCCGGGAGGCAATCTTACTGCAGGGCCCACATGCACCTAGCCCGGAGGTCAGCTTTCAAAACCCACCTAGCTCGGAGGTTATCCTTCAGGATCCACCCAGCCAGGAGGCATTCTTCAAGGACCCAACTGACCATCATCAGATTAAAAAATCTCCAGCTCAATCTTCTCTTGGAGATAGGTACGATCAATTTAATATATATGGTATTTATCCGACAATAAGCCCATGTCTGGTAAGAAGCCCAACCATGTCTATTGCAGTTCAGTAGAAATAACAACAAATGATATTTCCATGTCCTGCAATAAGCCCACCCCTCAAGGAGTCAAGAATTATGTGTTGGCCCCCTGGGCTTATTGCAGGATAAATACAGTAAATAGACCCCATTTTCTTATTTTTCTCTCAGTGAAATTGTTGTTAAAATTTTACTTGTTTTTTTATTTAGGAAGTAAATTCATGTACATGTATAAATAAAAAAAAAATATTTGCAATGCCGCAATAAATTCACCAAACCAATTTTGTAAACGTCTATATTCCATATTGCAGGTTCCAAACAGGGTCATTTATTGCCATCAGTCATGGCAATATGACTTTTCCAGCAGTTGTAAGTTGGCCGAGTTACATGTTGCTTATATTACAGTTAGCCGGGTTACATGTTAATAGTTACCTTTCTGAACAAATAAAAAAAATGTTTTCTGGTGTCCCTACATATAACTGGTACTGCTTTTGTTCAAGATACAATCCATGCTTGGAAAAATATATTTTGGAGGTGAATCCAGAAACAGTTTTTTTATTTGGATATTGGAAAGTTTTAATGAGCTGTCAATGATAGTTGTGTTTAATTTTGTTGATTGTTTCTTTGTACACTTGTTTGAAAACATTAAACTAAGGCCACACAAAGTTAATTATTTGGTTCTCAGGCCAATTTTCCTCAAAAGAGATGAGGGCGGGAGTTTTTTTTATCCTTTTATTTGATGAGGGCGATTTTTTTTAAATTTTCAGGTTAAACTTGAAACTATTTTCATATAACATTATTGATATGCATGTCACTATGTTGCATCAATTTACATGTAGCCTGTTTTCTGATTACATAATACTATTTTTTTTTGAAAAATTGGTAATTACTTTTTCATGCATTCGACTTCAAAAAATGATGAGGGAGGCAAGATATTTTATTTTACTAAAATGTGAAAAAAAAAGGTGCAATGAGGCTTTTATTGGCTTCAAAACAGATGAGGGAGGGCCTGAGAACCAAGTATTTAACTTTGTATGGCCTAAAGGAAAAGTGTTTTAAATGTAGATTAATCTGGAATTGTGCATATCTTCATTTATCTTTCAAACATTTCATTGAAGCCATCACTTATGGAAATCTGTTGTAAATTTCTATTTGTAGATTGACAAATGGCCGTATGTACGGTTTTTCAAGAAAGAAGGTAGAAAAAAAAGGGTCCGGGCTTATGGGTAGAGGGAGACATTCTGCATACAGTCATCGAATCAGATGTCAAGGGTCCACTAGGAATTCCATCCATCAAGATGTTCGGATCACGGATATACTACCAATTCTCAGGTATCAATTCAAGGCCTAAATGTATAATTTGATAATGTTTAAATTTACAGTAGAATAAATGAGAAATAAAAAAGCTCACAGAAATTTAGAGAGCATTCAATTCGTTAAAATGGTGAAATAAAATTATTTACAATGATATGGTTTTAATATAAAAAGCTTCTTTCATTTATTTTTATTTGTATATTAATACCTTTTTCTTTCTTTTTCAGAAACTGATCAACTGGAGACTTGTTGAAATAATAAATTGCTATTAATTATTATGACCGTGTTGGTGTCTTATTCGCACAACTAACGAAAAATGTATCAAATGGCCTCGTAAACTGATCTAAATTAACACACAGAAACAAATTAAAAACATGTTTATGTTGTTACACATTCATTTTTACAACGTTGTTTTGTGTGTAACGCTATATTATACTGTATAACTTGATATATTTGTGTGTACTTGCTTTCGCTGTGTAAGCCTAATGCAGCATTTCGAGGGTAGATGTCAACTTTGAAATAATACACATAATTCTTTTATTTGGAGTTTATTCATGGCATTTTATTTTCATGGTTTGTCTACTGCCATGAAAACAACAAAAGTTTATACACAACAAATATTTCATGTTCTACAGTATTTGTATTTAAAATATGAGTGTTGAATACAATTTCACATCTGTGACATAGTCTGTCAAATATGATGTACCATCATTCATGTCCGTCCATCATGATGTCCATCGCACTCCCTTCAGTTATATGATTTTAATTGTTTTAAGAAGATTGTTGGCTTGCATTCTGACTAGAAACTTCAATCTCTTTCCCTTACCATTTGATTTTGAAAACATGTGGCTAACTCCCTCTGACAAATGATTTCTAAATCAATAGTTTTTACATCGACTCAAATGGTCCATTTTGGTACTAAACATGTACAGACCAAAACTTAATTTAATTGTAAATTTTCTGTGTCTTTTATAATTTGAAAGTACGAATAAGTTCCCAGAGATGTTTTTCAGGGTTAAATATGTGAAAATAATGGTATATAAGTTGTTTTTAAGCACTTTTCGTCCGTCTTGCTGACGTACCATCATGCCTCCACTTACTTAAATAAATAGGGTATTTTTTCTGTACTCAACCAATTAACTGTCTTCTATGCATTACATTCACTTACTGTGTACTTCAATGAAGTACTATATCAATTTTTCAGAACAAATTGAGTTATTTTAAATTTTGGCCTCTGTGTAACACAAAATGGTACCATGATTGTGAACCAGCTCATGTATATTCCTTGGTGCTAGACCTTTGCAAGTCAAATATCGAATCGCCGTTTTTTCAGAGATTTTGTTAAGTCACTTGTCTTGCGTACTTAAAGGGTGTTACCTTTTCGACTGTGACAAGTATCTCAGGAGGTTGTCATGGTTATCAAATCACTTAGTTTTTTGGTAAAAATTTTGTGCAAACAGCTCCCTTTAAAAATGTGAACCAATTCCAGTGTTACTACAAAGGAATATTCGAGACCATTTGAAGATGTGCATGCAGGTTATTTTTCTGCAGAAATTTTGGTTTTCATTGTAATCACGTCACAATACCGATGTTCGATGTGTTTAACGACAGTTTTGCCTGTTTTTGTTTTTGTATTATGACTTCCTCATTTTGAAATACTGGTACATTCTCAGATGAATTAAGCAATTTTTCAGTTATTTCCCGAAGCTGAACCAAAGAAGACTGATATATAACATATTATAAAATACAAATCACAAAAAAGATTTAAAACTGACCGTCTAGAAAAAAGGGAGTTTAAAGAAAATTCTTGCCTATTGTCTTTATTTACAGTAAACCACGATAAATGTTCATGTTTTAACTGCATAGTCATTATTTTATGGAGTTGAAGTGAAAAACAGCAAATAATAGCAATAATAATAATCAAAATATGTTGAAATAGAACTTCTAGGAAAAATCAAAACATATATATATTTTTTATGTTGATAACATGATTTGCAATGCTTTGCATTTCGGAACTTCTCTAACGATATCATAGACCGTAGCAATTAAATTGATGGATTCCGCCGACACGGGTGAGCTCCGGTAAGAGAAAGAGAGAGTTGCCAATCTCCGGCTTTATACGTCTCTGCTTAAATGGTATGACCGACATTGCAGACCCTTGTCTGACACCAGTGGATATTAGAAAAGAACAACCCAAAATGTTTAATTCTGTTTGGATGTCAGTGGGAGCACAATCTGATTAAAATACAAGGATCTGACAACATCCCATAAGAGGTCACGTTCAGATGACCTTTGTCGCCTCTTTACTTTACACTAAAATAATTTTCAAATGACCTGTCATCTTGCAGCAAGTCATTTCGTCACATTGTTCAAGACTAACTTTTTGGTGACGAAATGACTAAACGGACAAATGCGTTTATGCAAGCTTTGTCGCCTCATAATTTCAGTCAAGATTCTGACAGTGTTAATGCAAAAGGTCATCGGGACATGACCCCCCCTATGGGATTTTTTCAGACCTTCACTCGTGTAGGTTTACTTTTAACTAAACTCAAAACAGGAATGTCCAATAGACTTATTTCCAACGTTTGTAACATCGGAAAAGATTTCATTGTACGCGTCATCAAGTCTGCAAGGTCTGCTTTGATGGAATCATTTGTACCAATGCATGTTAGATTTGGTCACATTAAAAGCGAGGAGGTAATATAGGATCAAACCCGTCTCCTGGCACAGACTCTTGGGAGGAATTCTGAAGCCTGTCGACGGGACATGCATCTATATTCAAAATAGCGGTCAATTTAAGTTCCAAAGAAGATGTTACAGTTTACATTAACATAGATTACTGGTGAAACCAATGATGATCGTGACTACAACTGGATGTATCATCAGCGCTATTGGTCAATATTTCTCTGACCACAGCATAATGATGCAAATATCATAAACCATATTCTAAAGAATAACATTGAAGAATTTCGTGACTGGCTGGAAAAAGAAGACCTAGTGATTATTGACAGGTTTTATAGACTTCACTTAATCAACTTCGCGAGTTTCAACTCCGATCTGAAATGCCCTCCTTTCTCCACAAAGGTCAGTCCCAGCATACAACCGAGGAAAGCAACACGTCACGTTTGGTTACCAAAATCAGATGGGTTGTTGAGTCAGCAAATAATAGAAAAAAGCATTGGCGGTTGCTCGACGATATATTAAAATATACATCGGAGACTATGTCAGGATCGTTTGTGCTATAATGTAACAAATACCTTCCACCACTTGGCACTGGAAGCGAAGACAAAGATCAGATACTTGGCGCAAACATGTTGCATTTGTCAAAAAAAGAGAATGTTCTCCAAGAAAACGTTATGAGGGAAAAGCTTGACAAAAGAACAGTTATTTGGAAACCAATCGATGCATCAGACGCAGTTGTAGACTTTCCCAAAACTGGACGAGGAACAGCTTCGTAACCTGACATTAGGTAATTTGTTAAATTGCATAGAAATAAATAAAAACAATAAGAGAATATCAGTATGTATTTTAATTTTATTGATATTCACAGTCCTCTAATAAGCTGTCGATTATGTGAAATGTTTCCATTTTAATCATATGCGTGTTTATGACTAAAACGAAAACTTAAATAGTGAGACTGAAAAGTCAATGTTCAGAATTATATGTAATTGGTTCCTCTCTAAAATCTGCAGAACCATGTCATGCTACAAAAAAGGTGTAACTATTGATTTCGGCTTTAACATATCATGAACATTTAATTCTTTTATTACGATCATGTATCATAATGAAATGATTATACATGTCTATTGACATATTTTTTATCAACAAGAGTGTACCAGTTAAAAGTGGCCAAATTGTATAGCAAAGAGCACATTGGCGAAGAAGGCAGTACCATATACTAGTGGACTGGGTGGCTAAATCGGTGCAAAGATCCAAAGCAGTCATGTGTCATCAAAGTCATACCTATTGTGGATTGAATACACTGAAGGATGCATTACGTGCTGGTAGTGCAATTGCAAAGTTGCTTCAAGGGTAGTTGATGCATGTGCGAACATTTCGTCCGTGCTCTGGTACCCGATTCGCCAGACATCTACTCTTACCGTATGAACCCGGGCAGGACTGGAGCATGTATCTTATGGACGCACACAACGACAACCAATAGACGAGTGATGGCGATTCCATTGAAGAAGAAAAAAATCAGAGAATACCAAAGCGTCAACAAAACCATAATCCGAACTCAAAATCGATTAAACTCGGGGGGAAAATAGGAACAAAGGAAAGATTTACATGGAGACTCTCATAAAAGCACAAGAGAATAAGACCACGTGTTCCGGAAGAGTAAGCGTCTTCTGCTTCATCGACGATACCCGCCATGTAAATCTTGGTCACATCCAAGTAAACATCAATTCTCGAAATGAGAACCGAGTCATCATTGTCATCACAACAAGTAAACACACTAACAAGCAAACTCAAAAACGTCCATCTTCATATCACACAAAGATATTGAATATTCTCGATGATATCAAGATGGCGACCATAAAACTTGCCCATAGTCTTCATCAACCTGCATTTCTCGAATCCCTTTGCCGTAAGTTTGTTCGTCAGCAGTCGACATCTATCAGGAAAATCGCGATATTCAGAGCAAGCCCTAGAATAACGAATCAACTGCGACATGTAAACACCATAGGATGGAGAAGCAGGGATGTTACTATCAAGAAAGGGAAAGTTCACGATCGGAAAATCGAAATCGTCACGTTTGTCATACAGCTTAGTAGTAAGTTTCCCGTGTTGGTCATAATTTAAGTAACGATCGAGGTAAGAATCTGAGGTAGGAGAGTCTGTTGTGTCTTTAATCTCAAGTGCAGTAGGGTATATACGATCAACTAGGTCAGCAAACTTCTTGTTGTTTATAGACAACACATCGTCGAAACACCTGAAAGTGAAATTGAAAGATTTGGCAAGGTTTTTGTTACCCGTCCTGATAAGCCCCTCGACAAATTCAGCCTCGTATGAAAACAAAAACAAGTCAGCCAAAAGTGGTGCACAGTTAGTGCCCATTGGAATGCCAACAGTTTGTTGGAAAATCTTTCCTCCGAACTCAACAAAGATATTGTCAACCAGGAATTCAATCATCCGTACTATATCTTCTTCAGTTTATTTCAATCTAGCTTTTTTGTGTTTTTCACAAAGTATGCTCCAAGATAGCTCATAACCATGTATTTGTATCGTCGTTCACCTTTCTTGGAAAAGAAAGCTCTCATAATGAGAGACCGAAGACGTTCTTTCAGTTTGGCATGTGGTATGGAAGAATAGCTTTTGGTTTCATAAGATAGAAGTGAAAATTGACATGTGAAATCCTACATACTTTTAAACAGTATGTTATGTTTCCTAGAACTTGAAATTGCGCTGATTTCTCCAACCTATGGTGTTAACATGTCGCAGTTGATTCGGTATTCCAGGGCTTGCTCTAAATATCGGGATTTTCGTGATCGATGTCGACTGCTGACTAACAACACAAGGATTCGAGAGATGCAGGTTGATCAGTACTATGGGCAAGTTTATGGTCGCCATCTTTGTCTCATTGAGAAATATTCTGTATCTTTAAGTGATATGAAGATGGACGTTTTTGAGTATGCTCATTAGTGTGTTTACTTGTTGTGATTGGCAATGATACTCGGTTCTCATTTTGAGAACTTGATGTTTACTTGGATGAGACAAAGATTTACATGACGGGCGTCGTCGATGAAGCAGAAGAGGCTTACTCTTCCGGAACACCTGGTCTTAGTCTCTTGTACTTTTGCAAGGGTCTCCGTATTCTCTTATTTAATTTTATATCGCGTTGTTTTGATATCTTTTCTGATAACCGTTTTACAATTTCAAACATTGTAATTGTTAATACATTAATGATGATTTGATTATGGGCTTCGAGAATTATAAATAAATTATAACCAAAAAAATTTTTTAAAACCATGTTTTTTATAAATGTCATATGATCTAGTAAATATGGTATGAAAATTAAGAAATTCGGGCTTGGGGCGAAAAATGGCCTTTAATACACCTACCCCTTTGTTACTACTCATCTAGGGCGCAAGAATTGTACCTGCTGTCCCTATTGCATGATCGTAGAAGGCGACTAAATTTGGAATCTTAAAGTCCATTCTTTCGATACAACTTTCTCCTTCCTACAATCTGATTAAAATACAGATCCTTGTTCTTACTCCGTTTTACAAGGATCTGGCAACATCCCATCAGAGGTCACGTTTCACAATCTGAAAACAATTTTCCAACGACCTGTCATCTTGCAGCAAGCCATTTCGTCACATTATTCCAAATGAAATGTTTGGTGACGAAATGACTTAAGGTATTCCCACCCTAATCAACACTTCAAATCAAACATCGTGAATCTTCGGAAGTCAAAAGAGTTGTCCTTCGTGATAAGAGTTATCTTTCGTGTTGAACGGTAAAACAGTAATGACGGCCAACATAACTTGAGGGGACAGTTTAGGAAGAAAAAAACTGCTTCTAAACGAAATACAGCTGCCAGATGTATGAAAGATCATTCGTATGTATCTAGCACCAGTAGCGAGAATACGGGTATTGATGCAAATGTTCAGAGCTGGAAGGAGGGGCGCCGAATAGTTGAATTCGGAGTCCTACTTTCACATTTACAGTATTGTAAGTTTTGCCGCCTTGGTCCTGTGCCTTTGACGTTTCGCACCGTTGTCGGAGAACTTCAGAAAGGACTGGGAGGATATTTGTATGTAAGATGTGAGAACCCCGACTGTGAACAGATCAATCGAGTGCCATATGGGAGCATGCACAGAGTGAGTGATAGTAGGAAAGGCATGCCTTGTTTCACGGCCAACACTAAGCTTGGTACAGGTAAGAACGGATTTTATGATAGTTTTTACATGGTTCAGATCTATATCCTTCTCTCCATAACAGTCTATAAGAAATCGCTCGCCTCTGACCCACGTCAAGCAACAGTTTATATAAGTACCTGTGTACTTTAGTACATGTAGTACATACATGTATATGTGTAAACATTTTCCCTGATGTTGAAATATATATCTTAATTTATTTGCAGTAATTTTTTCTTGTTTCTGTTTGTGATCACCAATTACATGTGTCATAATTGAATGAGCAGCCCATGGTCAGAAAATGTCATTACATATGTCCATATGTAAAAATAATCAGACACATAATTTCATAAATGTGTATGAGTGTTACAGGCGCAGATCTAGAGGGGGGAGGGGTCTGGATACCTCCCCCTGGAATTTTAAAATTTTACAAAAAACAACATAAATCATTGCTGTATTATTGGATTTCTATGCATCCCCCTCCCCCTCCCCCCCCCCCCCCCCCCCCGGAAAAATTTCTAAAGGTTGGACCCCCTGAAAAAAATCCTGGATCTGCACCTGAGTGTTAGTTTTATTTGCATACAAATGTCATAGATTATAATTAGCAGCCCAGACGGTATCGTAACATATAGAAATGTATGTCTGTGTATAAAAATTCATAGTAAAACTCATAGTCAAACACACTACCCTCTCTTCAATACACACAATCCCTTACACTTGCATCCCATACATGTACATTATAAACATGCAACCTCAAATGCATGGTTTATTTCATATGCATACATGTACATATAAGAGCCCTTTTCTTTTCAGCGATGATTGACAGCTTGGGTGGTGCAGACAGGGTTAACAACTTTTTGTCAGTGATGAACTACAAGCCAATAAGCCAAAAGAATTTAAAGGTTATGGAAAGGAGAGCAGGAGACTTTGTAGAGTCCGTTGCCAAGTCTTCAACAGAAACTGCTGCGAAAAATTCTTTCCAACTAGAAATGGAGTAAGTTTAGTAGTTTGCAATATATTCTTATTGTAATACATCACCTCACATTTTTTTAATATGTACTACTGGGATTTTTATTAATTTGTCACAAGAATATAAACTTTTGAAAAATGACAGTACATTTTTTTTCTAGTGAATGATGGGAATCAGATACACTTTGATAATCGGATGGCATCTTTCGATTGATTTTAATTGGCTATAATGTATCTGATTAAAAAATGTATAGCAACTATTCCAAATAAAATGTCAGTAATCGATAATTGAAAGTGTTTGAAGATGCAATCGATTATAATCAACCAGTCACTACACTTTATATTTAAGACAAGAATCTAATCTTTGAATTATATTTCCTTGTTGTGGGTGTACACATATGTTAAGTTTTACTTGCAAAACATATTGATTTGTACATTTATATTTCAGAGATATAGGTTATGAAGAATCGGCTGAAGCGCAGAAGGCAATGGGAGAGGAAATTGATGATTTGGGCATCAGTCTTCTTGATGATGCATCACCAAGTATACAGTAAGTTTTTTTTCTGTTTTGTATTTACCTCATTGAACCTGCAACTATTATGGTATACATGGCTGTTGTCTGTCTGTTTTTCACTCAATTATCTGTCAATATACTTTTTAAAATGAAAAACATTTTTATAAGTACTAAAAACTGACAATTGATATTAAGAATTTGTGAAAACAACTGTAGATTGAAGCTAGGCTTGAAATTGTTTAAGATTTGTTAAAAAAATTGTTGAAGATTTGTTAAAAAAATTGTGATTATCATTTTGATTTTTAGAAAACTTCTACATCAACGGACAGTTCTAACACCAGAATCAGAACGCAGTGATAGTGCATCCATTCTCTCAAGGTACTACAGTTTCCTTGAACACCAAGTAAAACTTGCATGACCATCGATACATAATCCATGGGACTTTAAATGTCATCACCATTAATCATTCAAAATGTCTTCCAAAAGAAACAAAGAAGAATAAATAAATTCAATATTTATCAATTATGAAGTACATGTAGACAACATACTCTTATTTTAGGTGTTGGTTGAAAATTTTTCAATCCCTGATTTACTGGTTTTTGTACTCAATACTAGTATTAGACTATTCAGTTACACATTTTGTTCTTTTAGCACATTGAAAGACAAACCACATGATAGAAAGAAGAAAAGCAAATCTCCTCATTATAACCTGAAATGTAAGAAGAGGCTAATGTCAAAATTCCCAACAAAAACCAGGCAAGGAATGTCATGTGCAGTAGACACTGCATGGCACAAACGTGGTTTTGACAGTCTTACTTGTAAGTGTCATGGTTTTGTTTATTACAAATATAATGCTTATGTATTCAATGTTGACCTATAATGATTTATCACGTGTCATTATACTTATAAAACTGCATAATGTTTGTGTGAGACAATAGTATATTTCAGCCCCTTAGCATTATATTAGAGACATTTCATACATGTATTACCATTTCAGATGCTTGTTTGGCATAAACATTGTCAGTTATTGCATACAATCAAACCTGTCTAATAAGAACATAAATGGGCAATGCAAAAATCTTTTATATACAGGTGTCCTTAATATAAAGGTCAGATGTATAGTAAATTGCACTGAGAAGGTAATGATTAAAGATGAGTGTCATTTACAGCATTATTTATTCACACCTATAATCATAATAATGTTTTATTTTGCAGCTCACACATTCTTTATGAGCAAAGCAAAATATGGAAAAAAGGTCGTCAAAACAGTTGTTGGCCACAGGACTTGTGGAACATGTAAATGGTGGCAGCGGAACCGGCCAGGCCAAAAGATCAGGAAGCAAAGGTGTGTGGTACAACTTTTTTAATAATTCAAATACACAAAAGCTGTTTTAAAATTCTATTTATTCAGTTTCTCTGAGTTCCTGTAAAAGTCTGTTACATGTGTGTGGTGTAATTCCAAGTGCATGAGGCGTTCAAGTGTCTTTTGTGTAGTTATCAGCTGATTGTATAGGCCCGTTGTACCGATATGTATGCAAGCCATGCCATTTTAGGCAGGTAAATTTATTTATTTATTTATTTACAAAATAAATTTTCGCGAAATAGGCGAAAATTTCAAATTTTACAGTATTATGTTACAGGTGTGTCCATAACCATACAGGCAGTGCTAGGCTTATGGAAAGTGTTAGTGGTGTTCAAGGCATTAAGGACTTGAAAGCAAGTGGAACACCAGTTGAAATTCTCGAGGGGGACGGAGATAACACAATGATTTCAAGAATTAAACAGGATCTTGGCATAACCATGAAGAAGCGTTTAGATAGGAATCACGTGGTTAAAAATGTTGGCAAACAGTTGTATGCTCTACACAACAGCAAAGGAGTGAAACTAAGCAAAAATGTTGTGATTCATTTGCAGAAGTGTTTCAAGTATGCCTTATCAAAAAATCAAAACGAAAATGACTTGGCAGAAAACCTGAAAGCAATTTTACCTCATCAATTTGGTGATCATTCGTGTTGTAGTGCCAGGTTTTGTGGTTTTATAAGAAATCCTGGAGTGAAGTATATTCATAGAAGTTTACCGTACAAGGCGGCATTGAAAGATGAAAATCTCCGTAAACATCTACAGCCTATTTTCAATCAAGTTACAGCTCGAGCAGGCCAGTATGTGGACCTTGGATCTAGTCAACAGTGTGACCATGCTAACAGAGAGGTTACACTGAGAGTACCAAAGTCCCATCACTACGGCAATTCTGAGGCACTTGATTTCAGGGTCCATGCCTCTGCAGCTTTCATAAATGAGGGAAGAAGTTATATTACAAAGGTACCTTTGCATGCATTTGTTAATTTTGTTCGGTTTCCTTTTTGTTATTTTTCTGAAGTTGAATATTTTCATTATTTCTTTCGTTTGATTTTTTTTATTCGAATGTTTGTTATTTTGTTTGTTTATATTTTAGCATGGTGTTGACTGCTGTTACTGTTACCATGGATACATTCCTGTTTGAATGTAAGTTTCAATTTCTAGATTTTTATTGAGTTCAGCTGTTATAATTTAGTCATGGCTCGATAATTTTGATAAATAAAAATCACTTACACTTGAAATAAATGCTTTGAATTTTAACTAAATAAATTTTATGAAAGTGAAGAAAAATATAGATTATCGTGAAAAAAAAGTTGTACCTTAGTATTCAGATGAATGTTTGACATATAATTTGAAATTCATTTCCTAAAACTTTTTGTCTAGGTAAACAAGGAAGCTTGTTTATCTCCCGGAAAATTTACTGAGATCTATGCAGAGAAACAAGGCAAACGAAGATTAAAGGTAGAGCAAAAATCAAAACTGCCGTCTACAAAGAGGAGAAGGATGCAGCTGAAACAAGAGAGAAACCTAACACAGTGTGCTTCACAAGCACTGGAGGGTGACACATACCAATCAGGTACATGAATAATGTCCCATCTGGACTACAATGGTTTTGGGTACTAGTTGGAGATAAAAATCAATCATACATGTTAGCTCAAAACTAAAGGTCAAGCGAGATCATTGTAAAATAAAACAAATATAAAGGGTTTAACAAATCTTTTATTGAAGTATTTCATTTCAATGTCATTCATTTTTTATTTTTTTACAGAGATTGGTTTAGAAGAAGAAGTTGATATAGAAAAGATTCCAGACCCTGTTCCCCGTGGTAACTTCAAGCCTGTCACCATTCCTAGTGGAGCCCCATCCATTGTTGTTTTTGACTTGGAAACTACTGACCTGAGTATGTATCAAGTTAAACAAATGTCTTCGTCGCATTGGCAAAATTGCGACCTGTCATTCGTTTACTTTTCATATTGTTATAAACTACTTATCCAAATTATGTTTGCCAATTTCAATCAAATTTGGTCATTGGCATCACAGCTTTGAAGATCACCAACATCGTAATAAAAGGACCACTGACGCTCTGCAGAATTCATGAAAAATAGCCATAAAAGGTCCGAATTATTATTTTTTGACTTATTGAAAATTCCAAAGAGAAATTCTTATTTACAATGTGTATTTGAAAGTGCTATTACAGTGGAAATGTATTGTTGATAACCACATTCCTAAGTATTATATTTGTGTCTGTAACATACAATATTGTCATGTTTATTGAATGTAGTTTAACTTCAATATATTTAGTTTCTACATGTACTAAATTTCAGTTCGAGGTCGACACATGCCACACATTACGCAGATAGCTGCTGTTGGTCTAGAGAATGATGCCATTTTTAATACCTACATTATTCCAAAGTTACCAATTACGGAGACTGCAATGAAAGTTACTGGTATAGTTGTAACTGCAGGGAAAATGACAGTACATGGAAAATATGTTGATGCTGAGGATATCACATCAGGTCTCTTGAAATTTCTAAACTGGCTGCAGACATACCAGAATGTGATTTTAGTGGCCCATAATGGCAGAAAATTTGATTTTCCTGTTCTCATGAGCACAGTGAAATCTTTGAAACAGTCTGAAATGTTATTTCAAAGTGTAGAAGGGTTTATTGACTCCCTTAGTGTATTCAAGAAAGGGTTTCCAGGGCAGATAAATTACAAGCAGGAAACGTTGATGAGTTCAATACTGGGTCAAACATACGGCGCTCATGACGCAAAGGAGGATGTTTTAGCACTATCATTGCTAATGAAAGAAGCAAAGTTATCAAAATCTGAAACACTGTCTTTTAGTTTTCCTCCTATTGCTGTCCAACATGCTTTACAGTTTAGTGCGGAAAAGGCAAAAAATGTGCCTTCTTTACATAATTTAATTGCACAAGGCATCTTAAAACATGCAACAGCTGAAAATATTGCAGGCTCTGGCTTGAACTTCTAACACCTGAAAAAAAATTTCCAAAGAGATGGTGAAGATGGACTGAGAGCAATATTTGTGCAAAAGAATTGTGATGGACAGCCACGTATCTCAGCTGCTAAAAGAATCCTTGATTCAGTTATACCAAAACTTGTAGATCTGTTTGAAAAGCAAGATTAACTAAAGTTTCATTAGATTGATTACATGTATGCTATGTATTGTGCATTTATGATTTGATACTTGTTTCACTTTTCATGAAAATAGTTGTGAGATTTTATTAGCCCACCATCATCAGATGGTGGGCTATTCAAATCGCCCTGCGTCCGTGGTCCGTGGTCCGTCCGTCCGCCCGTCCGTCAGTCCGTCCGTCCGTCCGTTAGTCCGTCCGTAAACAATTCTTGTTATCGCTATTTCTCATAAAGTACCGAAGGAATCTTTCTCAAATTTCATGTGTTGGTTCACCTTGGTCCCTAGTTGTGCATATTCCATTTTGGGACCGATCTGAATTCAAGATGGCCGACAGGCAGCCATCTTGGATTTTGACATTTGAACTTTGTTATCCCTATTTCTGAGAATGTACTGAATGGATCTTTCTCAAATTTCATGTGTTGGTTCACCTTGGTCCCCAGTTGTGCATATTCCATTTTGGGACCGATCTGAATTCAAGATGGCCGACAGGCAGCCATCTTGGATTTTGACATTTGAACTTTGTTATCCCTATTTCTGAGAATGTACTGAATGGATCTTTCTCAAATTTCATGTGTAGGTTCCCCTTGGTGCTTAGTTATGCATATTGCATTTTGGGACCAATCCGAAAACAACATGGCCGACAGGCAGCCATCTTGGATTTTGACAGTTGAACTTTGTTATCGCTATTTCTGAGAATGTACTGAATGGATCTTTCTCAAATTTCATGTGTAGGTTCCCCTTGGTGTGTAGTTATGCATATTGCATTTTGGGACCAATCCAAAAACAACATGGCCGACAGGCAGCCATCTTGGATTTTGACAGTTGAACTTTGTTATCGCTATTTCTGAGAATGTACTGAATGGATCTTTCTCAAATTTCATGTGTAGGTTCCCCTTGGTGTGTAGTTATGCATATTGCATTTTGGGACCAATCCAAAAACAACATGGCCGACAGGCAGCCATCTTGGATTTTGACAATTGAAGTTTGTTATCGCTATTTCTAAGAAAGTACTGAAGGTATCTTTCTCAAATTTCATGTGTTGGTTCACCTTGGTCCCTAGTTGTGTATATTTCATTTTGGGACCGATCTGAATTCAAAAAGGCCGACAGGCAGCCATCTTGGATTTTGACATTTGAACTTTGTTATCCCTATTTCTGAGAATGTACTGAATGGATCTTTCTCAAATTTCATGTGTAGGTTTCCCTTGGTGCCTAGTTATGCATATTGCATTTTTGGACCAATCCAAAAACAACATGGCCGACAGGCAGCCATCTTGGATTTTGACAGTTGAACTTTGTTATCGCTATTTCTGAGAATGTACTGAAGGTATCTTTCTCAAATTTCATGTGTAGGTTCCCCTTGGTGTGTAGTTATGCATATTGCATTTTGGGACCAATCCAAAAACAACATGGCCGACAGGCAGCCATCTTGGATTTTGACAATTGAAGTTTGTTATCGCTATTTCTAAGAAAGTACTGAAGGTATCTTTCTCAAATTTCATGTGTTGGTTCACCTTGGTCCGTAGTTGTGTATATTCTATTTTGGGACCGATCTGAATTCAAGATGGCCGACAGGCAGCCATCTTGGATTTTGACATTTGAACTTTGTTATCCCTATTTCTGAGAATGTACTGAATGGATCTTTCTCAAATTTCATGTGTAGGTTCCCCTTGGTGCCTAGTTATGCATATTGCATTTTTGGACCAATCCGAAAACAACATGGCCGACAGGCAGCCATCTTGGATTTTGACAGTTGAACTTTGTTATCGCTATTTCTGAGAATGTACTGAATGGATCTTTCTCAAATTTCATGTGTAGGTTCCCCTTGGTGTGTAGTTATGCATATTGCATTTTGGGACCAATCGAAAAACAACATGGCCGACAGGCAGCCATCTCGGATTTTGACAATTGAAGTTCGTTATGGCTATTTCTCAGAAATTACTGAAGGTATCTTTCTCAAATTTCATGTGTTGGTTCACCTTGGTCCCTAGTTGTGTATATTCCATTTTGGGACAGATCAGAAAACAATATGGCCGACAGGCAGCCATCTTGGATTTTGACAATTGAAGTTTGTTATCGCTATTTCTAAGAAAGTACTGAAGGTATCTTTCTCAAATTTCATTTGTTAGTTCACCTTGGTCCCTAGTTGTGCATATTCCATTTTTGGACAGATCGGAAAACAACATGGCTGACAGGCAGCCATCTTGGATTTTGACAATTGAAGTTTGTTATCCCTATTTCTGAGAATATATTGAAGGGAACTTTCACAAATTTCATATGTAGGTTCCTCCTGGTGCCTAGCTATGCTAAGAATAAGGAAACGACAATGTAATTCACAAAAAAAAACCCCAAAAAAATGCATCTGTGTCCCACCAGAGTCTCTGCTCACACTTAATCAACACCTAAGAGACAATCGAAAGAAGAGAAAAGAACCATCTTTCAAAAAACAAACTTAGATCACTTGATGGTGGGCGCCAAGATCCCTCTGGGATCTCTTGTTTCTCTGAGTAATGGTGAGGCTATATACTTCTCTCAAGTGTCATTGTTTCTATGTCATTAACCTAAACTATAAACATATGGCAGTTAGATATAGTAGAACATTGTTTGTCATACTTGATTTGGAAGCTCAATTACTGGTGTGTAGAAACTTTTCACCTTCCGTGCTCTAGCAAAATTTATGAAATTGTTTTGTGAACATATTATATATATACATGTAGGTATAGGTTGTGATTATTGGCTTGTTATGAATCTGTTATTCATGCTTTATGTGCTGTATAGAGAATTTTGACAACATTTATTACAGTATGTACTTACTATAGTCACAACATTGAGTGATCCAAATATATCAAATCCGTGCATGTTCAAGCACAAAGTCAAGGGCATATGTCATGTATTTCCTATATATTATTCATAAATGAGTGAAATTATGTGCTTTTTTCTGAGGTTTAAGTGCTTGTGGTATCTTGAGTAAAAAAGAATTCCATTTATGATATTAAAAGTGAAGAGCAGGCGCTCGATCAATAATATTAATTTTTGCGAAGGTCAAGGTCACGGTCAAGGTCACAAAATATCAAAATTTGTCAGTTTTAATTATAATTCTACTTGTAGCCTTCAAGAGGTAGTGTTTATTACAGTCTGTTTGACTTTAATACAATTTTATGTAATTATCATTCAATTCTGTGAATCGTGGAAATTAGGGGGGTAGGGTTAGTAAAACTGAAAAATATTAAGTTACGCGTGGTAAAAGTTATCAGACATATTTTCAAAAGTTACAATAGACATGTCAGCAAGTATTTAAAAAGATTTTACCTTTGAAAACTATTTAGTTATACTCAGCTAACTCTGTGAAAGGTCTCTGTCAGATTTTTGAGTGTGAAAATTGTGGTGTTGATTTTGCAATATATTGTTATTTGTACATATATTATGAATCTTGTATTAATAGCAGATATTCATATAGTCATAACTGTTATTATGGTTTGTAAAAACCATTGTTTTTGTTCAAAGAAAACTGAATAAATTATTTTATGTAGATTTCAAGGTTTCTTTATATTTTTCTGAACCAGTATGCTGTGTGGCATTATTATACTGCAAAAAGTTTTGTTAGAAAAAAAATCTTGTGGATAAACATGTTCAATAATGGAGTATACATAGTAATCTTTCTAAATTTAGTGAAAATTCACATTTTTTATTTTGCATATTTTAAAATCAATTACGGGCTGAATACCTTAATGGACAAATGCGTTTCTGCAAGCTTTGTCGCCTCAAAATTTCACTGTCAAAGATTCTGCCAGTAGTGATCTGGACATGACCCCTAAGAGATTATCTCAGATCTTAACGCAGCAGAGAGGAGTTTACGGAACGACGCGTAGATCAAGATATGATTTAAATCAGATTGTCCTTCCTAATGTCTCCTTTGACACAACCTCACTTTTGGCCTTATAGAAAAACGAAGCGATTGCAGTATTAGAATAATCGAGGCTGATTATGTTTCGAAATCGCAATCGGTGACTTATCACAATAAGCCAATGCTTATTCAACATGTATTACGTACCCTTAACATTCACCTTTTATTCTACATGTATATGCATGATAAACACGCATTCGTACAGTTGTGGTATTTACAAATAAAGTCATGGCTAGATCTACCCACAACTAGTTTGAAGTAGTTAAAGGTTTAATCATTACAAGTATGATAACAACACATGAAGCTGTACTGTGTAATACAGGTACCATCCATGCTTAACGAACTGTGACTGTACACACTTAGAATAAATAAATACTAATGCAGATACATTGTTTATCCAATTCCTTTCACGTCCCAATAAAGTATTCAACAGGATTGACATTCAATCGATGATAATGGCCGTTTTCTTCCGTATCGAATCTCATTTGATGATTTTTAGTTCATTTTATTCAGGATATATCGATTTACAATTTGTACTCTTTTATTTTAATTAAATGTCAAAACAAAACATAACAAACCAAACTCAATGATGACATCTTTGTTGTGTATTGCAATGACGTACCCCGGATAAATATGATAGCTGACATTTTGCAACTTATTTAATGAACTAGTACATTCAGGGCGTTACTGTATTGATATATAGATGTATACCCAGTTTAAGAGCTGTCGAGATTTTTTTATGGCTGCATATTTTATAGATAATGGAAGGCCTAGTTTTCCTGGTACACAAGTATTGAATAGTTGGCATATACTTACAACCTTCCATATGATAATTGCTTTTGTGCGATATTGATTTTCATGTATAATCGACGCTAAATAGCGGGAAAGCAGGTTGGATGTGTGTTTGCGTGTGACTTCAAGATTAAGAGGAAGAATCTGAGTACAGATTTAGAAAAATATTTGAAGGAATCTAACGTTAAACACATTTTCACAAGTGCAAGGATATAAAACAAATGGATGATTTATAGAAAATTATATACTTGTTAAATTTTATAATTTTTATTCAGATTCAGATAGATTCTAATATGAACTGGTTAAAAAAGTACGAGTGTTTTCTTTCAATGATCCTTTTAAAACAAATTTTGAGCAACCCATGTGGCGATGGACTGTCATTAGCATTGAACATAACTCAGGGACTGTTCATCTCCGACTCGTTTGAAGTTGCAACTCTTCCTTCCCTCCAACAGTGTGCTGACTTGTGTTTACAGTTCAGTCTATGTAAGTCAATCAACTTTGATCAAGAAACAAGGACATGCTATCTTCATCAACACAACACAAACACGGACCCCTTCTTTGATGCGAGTACGAAGAACAGTATGTACTACATGGACTACAGAGATATTCCGAAGGTATGTTGAATGTCCATGCACTGTAATAACATAGGGAGGACTGCAGCAAATATCTATGTATTAAGTTGTGGTAGGGCGTAAGAATTTTACCTGCTGTCCTCATTGCATGATCCTAAAATGCAGATTTAATTGGGATCTTATCTTCTCCATTTTATGCCCCCGCCATATTGTAGCGTTACCCATGTCCGTCCCGTCCCATGATAATGTAACCAGCTTGGGCGGGACATTTATGTCGCAGACATTTCTTGTTTATAAACAACTTTCTCCTTCCTAATTTCTCCCTTGAAACAACCTTACTTTTGGCATTTTGTTGAATTTTTGTCCCTGTGAGGTAGGCCATAGGCTTTGCCCCAGGGCGAGACATACTATAGTCTCTAACAATGGTCGTTATTACTCCATGCTTGACGCTCAGCATTATGGGAGTGGGACGACTGGTTCACCTGTTGTTAGTATAATTTGACTGGGTTGGGTATTCTGATAGTGGCCTTCGGCAGTATACTTCAGTGTGGTAGCACTTTTAATCGGCAAAATACCCTGACTATCGCAAGAAGGCTTACACGAACATACCGCAGCCTACCACACACACTACCACATCGCATGCACCGGGAAGCCGTCCTTAAATGACCCTGACTGTTAATAAGACGCAAAGACAACCAACCAACCAAAACTGCAAAATATAGCAATGTATTTCGTTCAAACAAGGTTATAGAATGAACGAATGGAAAACGATGCAGGGCTCTATAATAAGGCTTGCCGTTCCAGTGCAAAATCACTTCGGACAAGGACCCTTCTTATGTAACGTGTCCATTTCAGCACAAATAGTAACTCAATCATTTGTGAAAATCAATTAATTAATTCCTCAACCCTTAAAGACTTATGCTTTACTTGATATTCTTATTTTACCTCTAATCGAAGGATCACGTAACACACACATATGCTGCACCTCTTAGTAATTTAGTAATAGATACAGTATGCCGAAAAATTAATTTAATTGCATCATACAGCTGTTTCGTCCTCCTAGGACTCTTCAGTGATGCTAGGGGCCAAAAGGTAGGAATCCAAAATTTCTGAACTTATGTAGAGCCAGAAGGATCAGGTGCGTAAAACCCCTTTGATTTATTAATTTAGACAATGCCATCAGCTAATCAAATTTTTAATTTCAAATTAATGCTTAAGAGGGTCAAACATTACAAAATAAGTTCTCAAACAATGAATGTGCACTTAATTTTATTATATGCAATATTGTCGCTGATAATTTGGACAAGTGGATTAATCTTTTGGATCCTGCACGGGTTTCGATAATGAGTTGGTTTGGTTTATTTAGTTTAACGTCCTATTAACAGCCAGGGTCATTTAAGGACATGCCGGGTTTGAAGGTGAAGGAAAGCCGGAGTACCCGGAGAAAAACCACCGACCTTGCACAGAGTTTCATCTTATATAATCGTAATAGATACAATCTGCCAAAAACATATAACTCTGTTTGGTTTGTTTTACGGCCCATCGACAAAGATGGTAACTAAGGGCCATTGTAATTTAAGAAAGGGGCAGGGGATATTCCTCAAAAAGGGTAAATAAGATAAATTCGAGACCTGTATCTTTCAAAAAGCTAAATACGAATAATCAGGGGCATTTAAAATGTTAAGATGAATAATTCAAAGCTTTTATAAAAGTCATGTTATAGCTTCTCATATGTTGTGTAGTTGTTCTATGAATCATCGTAAAATGGTGGAAGTCGTTACTTAGCTTTTATTTTAGGTTGATCTTCAAAGGTGATTATATACACCTGTAGCCTCTTGACTTATAACTATATCTTTTTTTCTCTCTCACGGATGGTTTTGTTTAATTGTTTTGACGTCTTACCAACAGCAAAGGTCATTTAAGGACGGTCTCCCGGTGTATGCTTTGTTCGTGTGTGTTGAATACGTATGTATTTAGGATGCTGCGTTATGTTCCTGTCAGCGTCCTTTCATTTGTCGATATAAAGTGCCACAATCTTCTCCCAGCAGAACAACCCATTCGGTTACATTATACTGGCAACGCGTCTTTTTAAGTCATCTGACCCGAAGGGACCTATAGCCATCGTGCTTCGTCCTTCGTCGTCCGTAAACTTTTCACATTTTAAAGTTCTTAAATTCCACCTGTGCAATTGAGCTGAACCTTGCCTGAAATGATCCTGAGATGTTCCTGACAAAGTGTTGTTATTTTTCGGGTCTGTTTGAAATGCAAGATGGCCGCCATCTTGAAAAACACATTTTACACTTCTTCTTAAGTTTCACCAGTGCTATTGAGCTTAAACTTGCCTGAAATTATCCTGAGGTGGTCCTGACAAAGTGTTGTTATTTTTCGGGTCTGTTTGAAATGCAAGATGGCCGCCATCTTGAAAAACACATTTTACACTTCTTCAGTTCCAACAGTGCTATTGAGTTTAAACTTGCCTGAAATTATCCTGAGATGGTCCGGACTAAGTGTTGTTATTTTTCGTGTCTGTTTGAAATGCAAGATGGCCGCCATCTTGAAAAACACATTTTACACTTCTTCTTAGGTTCCATCAGTGCTATTGAGCTTAAACTTGTCTGAAACGATCCTGAGAGGTCATGACAAAGTGTTGTTTTATTATTTTTTCGAGCCGGTTGGGAATTCAAGATTGCCCCCACAGGTGCCATTTTGAAAATACTTTTTTGAATTTTGCTGAATTTTTACCAGTAAGAAACTTGCACCGCGGCCAACATTGGTGAAGACAACACATTTTCAAAGGTTCTATTAACTGTATATTTGTTGGGGAAGAATAAGGGAAATCGGCTAGACCTTTTAAAATAAGTCAAGATGGCAGTTGTAGTGGATTCGATTTCGAGCAAACTTGAAAACATAAAATATAAAGAAGGATTCTTAGTTGCAGAATTGGCAAATTTATATCAGTGTTCTTCAGCGGGCCCGAGCGAACTTATCATAACATTTAATATTAGTACAAACTCTACCAAATATACTACATTTGGTAGAGTTTGTACTCGTGTTAAATGTTATAAATTCGCTTGGGCCCGCTGAAAAAAAAAACACATATAAATTTGTCAACGCGTCTTGCATCACCGGTTCTTGTTCGTTTGTTGTACGTCACTCATTTGGAGACATTCTGCTTGCTGAGCTGTAGCCGTGCAATACATGTTTGTTAACAGTACGCTTCAACCGTTCTATTTGCATTGTAAGAACGTCAGCAGTATGGGATTATTTTACCGCATTGACAACTTTGCCACCGGATAACAAAAATTCCTAGACGTTAGTGTTCGTAATCCTTATCTGGTCAAGTGTGACAGGGGCTACAAAATAAGCTTTCTGTCATTTTTTCGTCGAAATGTTTTTCCATAAAAGTCATTTAATGGAAAAGCAACAAAAAAATGACTTTGCCTGTGATACTTCAACATCAAATCAAATTTGAGAAAATTACGGTGCATTTACAGTATATTTGCATAATCAAAATATCTAGATTGAAATCAAACACATATTTTATTATTTACCTAAATAATACTTTAAGAAGTAATTATCATAAAAAGTTATAAGAATGTCTGTTTGACAACATATTTGAGATAAATAAGTAATTCAACGTCCCTACAACAATAATATTATTTGTAATATATAATTGATATAAACGACCTACATTTCTTAGAAGTATAAATTCATCTGTTAACTATAAACCCGGACATTTCAGGATTTCCTTTATGTTCACAGACCCTGACTGAAGCCTGCAGAAATCACAACTGTTCCATATTCGATAAATGCATTCCTACCTCAGAGACCAACTACATATGTCTGACAATCCTTAAAAGTGAGTATGTCTTCATGGTATGTGTGAACACATTTAAAAAATGTATGATGTTCACATTTGACTGGCAGTTATTATTCATACACCCAAAATGTGATAGACTTCCTTAATAAGCTTATCTTCTGGCGTCGATTTGGCAAATATGTAACATTTTCCGCTATTATTTACAAACGGAATACCCTCAACGAATCCCTTGGCACAGATTCCTAAACTTTATATTAAATTTCAACCTTCACCATTTAATTGTTTTATCATTTTCATCTATGTACTTTGATATACACGTACCACCTAACCAGATTGATTAATTTGCCATCTATGGTTGTCGGCATTAATATACTTGTTCCTAGGATATTGAGGAGAGTACCAGGACAAGGTTTCCTATTTCCCTGCATTTGGGAAATTGTTTTTTCCAGTGACGTCATCAATCCGAAATTGTAATCATAAAGAAGTGATCCATAATAAAGATAATCTGTCATAAGCAAATCGGTGTAATCAAAGGTTACATATAAGCAACTACACACAACTTCTTTTCTAAAGTTACAGAAAGCTGTCGATAGCCATTGTCCATCTTGGTCAAACACTCTAATGGTAGGCGCTACGTGGCGTGGTAGCGTCACTCGAAGGATTAACGTAACTACGCAAGAGTCTTGCCGTGGATGAAGTTTCGTAGTACACACTTTTATTATTATACAGAACTAGTTTAATTTTACTTCTAAATTCATAAATTAAAAGCCTAATATACGTAACTGTCGGCAAAACTTGAAGAGAAAATCAAGCCGAATAACTTATTATATTTATAGATTTAGTTAAGATTAATTGATATCATCAATATTAAATATGAATTCCATCTTTGTCTCATAGAAAAATATACTGTATCTTTAAGTGATATGAAGATGGACGTTTTTGAGTATGCTCATTATTGTGTTTACTTGTTGTGATTGACAATGATACTCGGTTCTCATTTTGAGAACTTGATGTTTACTTGGATATGACAAAGATTAACATGGCGGGTGTCGTCGATGAAGCAGAAGACGCTTACTCTTCCGGAACACCTGGTCTTATTCTCTTGTACTTTTGCAAGGGTCTCCATGTAAATCTTTCCTTTGTTCAAATTTTGCCCCTGGTTTAATCGATTTTGAGTTTGGACTGTGATTATGTTGACGCTTCGATATTCTCTTATTTTATCTTACGCGGTTACTGGAACAGCAGCAGTTAAAACACGGTATTTTTTAACACGCGTCTATTTTGAACTGTCTTCTACCTTCGGCTTGTTGTTGAAGTAGGCCAGCCACACCTGTATTATTTTCAGTTCTTTAATTTTTTTTGTTAGTTACCGCTCAGGTTTACTTCGTTTCAGGCTTATTTTTGCAAGGTTATCAACTGGATTTTTTTCATGATTTTTCAGAAAAAATCACGAAAATTCCTGAAGTTACGTATATTGGGCCTTTATAGGGGTTTTGCGCACCTGACGAAACAACAGTGTGTTGCAGTTTAAATCATTTGTTTGGCATACTGTATATATAACTGATTTTAAAAGATGCAGCACGTGTGTGTGTTACGTCACCGTTTAAGGGGATGCAGCGTTACTTACGCGTAAAAATACACATGAAAAATGTGTTTAGCTTCACGATTCACGCCATTTATTTCATTCTTTTGTGCAACACTTCTTTGTTTACGTTAATGACGTCGAGAACATTTTTACAGCGAGAACTACATCGCTACATGGAAATTACATCGTATTTGCCTCGAGACAACCCGACAAGAAAATGTAATAACGTATAATTGCAATATGATACGTAACTTGGTACTTGATACGTATGCGTGATATACGTAGTAAATTTAATTACACATATCATTCTATACTCACCACTGTTCTTTCTCTTTGTCCAGGTGAATGGAAATGCCATACATGGGCTCCAGAAGAACTAGCCGCTTTAATCGTGGAAAGCTTTAGCCATGCGGCGAGGACAAGGATTTGTGAAATGGTAGAATATCGCCTTTACTACGCAACTAACCCTCTGAAACCAAAGGGCTGCGGTACTTGCTTCTGTTGTAAAATCGTTTTCAGCAGTGGAAACATATAGCACTCTTGGTCATGGGCATTCAATGTTTTTATTGTACCTGACCGAAGTGTGAAACAGGAATTCGACAGCGTTGTAATTGTTCACTAAATCTTTTTTTCAACTTCATGAACGATTTTCTACGTAATTGCACGTTCTGACGTTTTGTTTCATTTTTGTCGATAACGATCGACCGGATTCAAATCTATAACTCTCCTTAAAACTAAATGAATAAGAACGATTGTTTACATAGCGATTATACTTAATAATGAAATGTTATTCATTTGCCGTGTGACTTAGTATAGCTTGTATATTACTTGATTCACTAAACACAGTCTTGAATCTTGATCACGGTGAAAATAAGTAATTCGTGTCCATGCCTACTCGAACTCTGTTGGCTAGATGTGCCAAGGCAAGGGAAATAAAGCGATGTCGGATATCATCTCAATGATATTGTCAGCAGGAAAGCTTGTTTTGTTCTTCATGATTCGTTCTATTTCTAACTTATTTCTTATGCCATTAAAATGTGTATTCCTTTTCCACATCTGACACCTCCAAATCTCACAAGTTGTTCTTCACGTGGCTTTTTGCTTTTCTCCGACAGTGGATCCAGGATGGGTGGGGGGCAATCTGATTGAAATGCATATCCTTACTCTCACTCCGTTATATACTGTAATGATCTGACAACATCCCATCAGACGTCATGTTCACGTGACTTTTGTCTAAATGTTTTAATTGGTGAAAGTTGATGCTGTCTTCTGCAGCAAAGTCATATCGTCACTTCATTGCACAGTAGTTTGTTGTGACGAAATGACTAAACACAAAGCTATTCAAAACAAACATTCCCATTCAACAAATACTGATCATTGTTCTCACTCCGTTTTACAAGGATCTGACAACATCCCATTAAATGTGTCACGTTCGTCACGTTCAGATGACCGTTGTCGCCTCTTAACTTAACACTAAAATAATTTTCCAATGACCTGTCATCTTGCAGCAAGTCATTTCGTCACATTATTCCACATGAACTTTTTGGTGACGAAATGACTAAACGAACAAATGCGATTATGCAAGCTTTGTCGCCTCAAAATCTCACTGTCACGATTCTGACAGTAGTAATTTGATATGCTAATGCAAAAGGTCATCGAGACATGGCGCCCTATGGGATTTTCTTATATCGTAACGCAGCAGAGAGAAGTTTACAGAAAAGCGCGGTGATCAAGATATTATTCAAATCAGATTGTCCAATTCAGGATTTGGACAGCGGTAATTTTATTGGCTAATGCAAAAGGTCACACAGAACATGACCTCTAATTGGATGATGTCAGATCTTCGCGGAGAGTAACGGAGTGACAATGGATCTGCATTTGAATAGGAATCGGACAGCAGAACAATGGCTGATGCAAATATTTCCTAAAGGCGATCGAGTCTGAGGTGTATAATGCAATAATTTTCGCTAGATAGAAACTTCATATTCACAGTAGTAAATATCATTCATAAAAGTCTGTAATTTTTTTTCATTTTATTGATGTATTCAACGTTACCTATCTGACGTCATCTGTCTGTCACAAGAAGAAGCGTCGATTCTGCCATGTTCATAGACGATTAGGTTTTGTGGTTTGTAGCTGAGGCCGGTGCTAAGTAGATTAATCTTTTATTGATAATGGATAATGATATTGAAGCCGTTTGTTGTTCGCATTATTTATAAATCGAATTTAGCTTGTGCTCATATGTAGACGGCTCAAAGATCAAATTTTGTGTATGGTAGGTATGAATGAAATTTAATTACCATAGTTTAATTACTTTATGTGGTTTTGTAACAACAATTTATTGATTATATGTCGCTTGATGATTGAGATTCGAGATGAATGATTAAGATTTGATTTATGGTGTAAAACAGAAATATATATCTAAAAAACAGTACCCTTCGATTTCATGGACCACAATTTGAAACCTGGGTAACACGATCGAGGTATTTCACTTAACCCTTTTTAACGTAAACATGGTCCAAGCCTACCCAAGAGTAACTGTCGATGAAGCAGAAGACGCTTACTATTCCGGAACACCTGGTCTTATTCTCTTGTGCTTTTACGAAAATATCCTTGTAAATCTTTCTTTTGTTCCTATTTTGCCTCTAGTTTAATCGATTTTGAGTTCGGATTATGGTTTTGTTGACGCTTTGATATTCTCTGATTTGTTTTGTTGTATATTTATTTCTGTATGATTGGTTGGTTGTTTTCACGTCCTATTTACAGCCAGGATCATTTAAGGACGGCCTCCATCTGTTGGCAATGTTGGTGTGTTTTGGAAGCCGCGGTATGGTCGTGTAAGCCTTCTTGCAAGATCCGGTTTAAACTGCTACCATACCTAAGTAAACTACCGAAGGCCCAAAGCAGAACATCCCGCCCGGTCACATTATACTCGCAACGTATGAGAGCAGACTTGGGATTTTCAAATACAACAACAGTACACCTGACATTACACACTTAGAATTATCAACTATCAGCATCATCATTTGCAATAAGTTTTCTATCGATACCTTAAGCCTGTATTCGATGAATGGGGTTCTTAATTGAATTAAATATTGCCGAGAGGAGGTAGTTCTTGATAATCCAACATGGGTCATTCATTACCAATTAGTATTTATTGAAACGTCGGGATCAAACTTAATTCATAGCAAACCAAGAACCATTGATAATTAAGCAATTATTGTTGGATTGCATTGGCTTTCGGTCTACCCGACCGTTTTATTTCACAATATCACATTCATTAAAGCTTTTATTGTTTGAAGCACAAAGTGCCTGTACAGATTGAGACTGATTAAATGGCGTGGCTTTTTTGCCGAAGTGATATAATTCACCAGTCTTATTTGAATATCAATGTTGACATTTGTCCGTTAGTTCGTTTGATGACTTTTTCATTTCATTTTTTATCTAGACTATGTATCCGCACTAATGACCTTTCATTCGTTGGTGGGCTTTTATGCGAATAGGAACGGTCAAGATTTAAATAGACTATAGATTATTAAATTTATATGTGGTAGGTCTCTTTTATTATCTGGAGTAACATGACTCAGTTCTCGGACACAAAAACACTTGATCTTTAGTAGAGCAAACTGATAACATAATTGAATATGTGAATATTGACCATATGTCTGCCAGCGTGATATTGGAACATACAGAACTCAGTGACCACCTGTCCATCGGAAGTGCTGTTTCAAACTTCAAACAATGATTTATTGTTTTAAATGTCAATTTAAGTGATACCAACCCGGGTTTTAAAGAATAATGTGGTATCAGAACAATTAATGTAAATGGCATAGGCCAAATTTAACACCATGCGGGTCAATATAATAAACACATTAAACAGTATCTGCCAAAGTTCACCTATGTTCATATTAATGATTATCGTTTGTCAATGTTATTAACGTAAACTTTTTTTAACTGAAGACCAATGTACACGGAGATAAGTATATGCAGGATACATTCTAATTGTGACCAACATACATTATCATCCGAATAAATATTTCATTTACATGGTGTATATCATATATATTGATATCGTTTTGATATCATCACTTACATATTGCTATTAGTAACATTAATCGATCTTCCAATGACATTCCATCGAAGAATTGTTGTACAGTATGTATTCTGTTTTTAGGTGAGAAGCCCTACCAGAAGGTATGGCTTAAGAATTGTACCTGCTGCCCCCATTGTATGATCGTACAAGGCGACTAAACTTGGGATCTTATCTTTAACCTTCTTTCTAAATAACTTTCTCCTTCCTAGTGTCTCCCTTTATACAACCTCACATTTGGCCTTTAGTTGAGGCCGAGACAATGGTAGTTTCTACTCCCTGCTTGATGCTCAACATTATGGGAGTGGAACGACTGGTTCGCCGCCTGCTACTAAATGAAAGACAATAAATGTATAGTCCATTCCATTATCAAAAGTTTTCACCTTTTAGGAAAGTTACGCTCATCAAGTTTTTAACAAAGAACAATCGTTTGAGCAGTGCTTCATATATTTCCGTGTCGGGTACACTTCGATTCTTTAGACATTATTTGCCCATTACACTGTCTCAAAGCTGTAAAAAAATAAAACTTCGTAACCGATAAATTTGTCAATGAAAATTGTTTTTGTTTGCGGGGGATTGGTATCTCGAAATTGGCGTCATCAAATTGATATGGTATTTTAATGAATTTCTTATCTCATGATATAAAGATAATGAAAGATTAAACTTAATAAGAGGTCCGGTGAGCCTTCTGGAATCAATCATTTGAAAAAACTACTGTATGTGCGTTGATCATTTGTTGTAATATAAGCATCATTGGTGCTGCCATAATGGGGTAACATCTGTATATAATACATAACCATGAATTTCCTTAAACTGTCCTATGGTCCACCATGTTCATGCATGGCCGTCAGTATCAGATAGATTTGCAGGGAATTCGGTAAAATTCCATCTCCGGAAACTTCATGCATGGTTTCGAACAGATACTTGATGTACAAAAATGTCCCAAGATTGGTTTGAATTGGTGTTGAATAAGTAGTTCGGTTGGGCCACGATGGACGAGGGGTAAGTTGTCCCGACATTTCACCACTAGCCAACCACCTCTGGATCGAAACCCTCGTGAGGCAGTTACCAGGTACTAAACGTAGGTCAGTGGGTTTTCTCCGGCTTTCCAACACCTCAAACACATGGGACGTCCTTAAATTACCCTGGATGTTGATAAGGGCGTAAACAAAATAAACCAAACCAAATGTTCGATAAGTCATCGATACCTCAGTATTATGGAAGTTACAAATCAGCTGATAATTATAACAACCTGCTTGACGCTCAACATCATGGGAGTGGAACGACTGGTTCGCCCGTTGTCAGTATAATGTGACCAGGTGGGGTGTTCTGCTGGGGGCTTTCGGCAGTATACTTTAGTGTGGTAGCACTTAAAATCGGCAAAAGATCCGGACTATCGCATGAAGGCTTAAACGAACATACCGCAGCCTTCCTAATACACACACACCCACATCGCATACACCGGGCGGCCGTCCTTAAATGACCATGACTGTTCATATGACGCAATAACATCAACCAACCAGCCAAATACATGCGTGCAGCAGGAAGGCACCACAGGCTTTTCTGTATCAGTAAAATATGGCAAAGATGACGCAATACACACATTGCTGAACTGCATCATACCGCTGTTTCGTACTTATAGGACTCCTCAGTGATGCTAGGGGCCAAAATATGTAAATGAAAAATTTCTAAATTATTTAAGAAGCAGACCAGTCAGTGCGTAAAACCCCTTTAATTTATGAATTTAGAAGTAAAATGAAACTTGTTCAGTATAATTTCAAATCGTATACTCCGGAATTATGTATACTAGGTACTGTGCCACTAATCAAATGAGATTAATTTATGCTATGGAGACTCCAGCAAACCTCGGGAATAAAACATCCACCAGCAGAGTCTGCCAACCCCTATAACTAAAGATGACGTAACACACACATTTGCAATACATGTACCTTTTCAATTTAGAAATAGATACAGTTTCCTATAAAAATGAATTAAACTGTACCATACAGCTGTTTCAGTACAGACTTCAGTACATAACCACAAGAATCATTATACTGTCTGTATTCGGAACCTTTCCGATGTGAATATCCAGGAGTGATGGGATTGGGGAAATATATTGCTATTGTTTTGTGAATTCCAATATCACCAGAATGAGATTCCTAACAATATTCTCCGTTATCATCAGGATAATGTCTTTTCTTCAGATATTGATTTAACCATTACTTGCAAATCTTACTGCCATCGGCATCTTCTATAAACAACCCATCTTTCTTGAGAGGCCATTTCTCTGCCTACAATTTCATGGGAAATCCAAGTTTATTTGTCGTTGTTTAGCCTTACTACAGTCCTTAAATCGTATCTTACAACTTGGAACAATGCACACATCACCTATGTTTGACACAAAAGCAATGTGCCATGTAAAGGCCCAGCTGCAATAAATGTTCAAATTCGAGAGATCAAAATGTGCGTCCATAAAGTATCTTTCTGCAAAATATTAGCCTTATAAATGATAGGCAGCAGAAAGGCCCAAATTGCTACCCTTCGTTTTCTTCTACCAATTTCGAGATTCTGACTTTTTTAAAACTACTTTGAGAAAATGTAATCGGCAAAATAATGTCAAAGGAATTTAGGGTGCTTCGGAACCGGAAGTGTTTGAACCTTGCACCAATGAATGTTCTAAAATAAAACCATTTTTTCTGTATTTCTTCGAATATAACGTTTCTCCTATGTCAATTTTTTCTAGTTTAGTCTAGTTTAAAATATCAAGCAGATTCAAATTAACAAAATAACAGGTAAAACGATCCTTGCATCATTTAGAGCCATTTCCGAACCTTGCCTTACACCCTCAGTAAACGTCAAAAATAAGATAATAATTCTTGTTCTGTGGACCTTTTGATTTTCTTAATCAGTAATTTGTGGGATTATGTTTGGGTGTTAATAAATAACACTTAATAAATCGGGGCTTCGGCAAAATCCTTTAGTTGATGAAAGAGGTGATTTTCAATTCGGAGTACAACTTGTCGTTAAAACAAATCATACAAGACTGAAATGTAGATAAACGTGTTACACTATGTTGCATGGCATTTATTTTCTATGTGAATGACAACATTCCAAGCAAGCACATAAAACGCTTCAAGATATAAATACTGAAAAAACAGTCCGTTATTGAAATCTACATCAAAAAGAAAACGAATGTCTCAATGAGAAAACTAATGTCTCAATGAGAAAACTGTTTATTACAGACTTAATTTTCAGGCCTCGAATTTAACATTTCATGTCAATTGCTAAAATCAGCAAGTGCCCTAAATTTGGACTTGCTAACTTGCTTTTAAATCTCAATATTCAAATAATGTATTTTGTTACCAATAAAGTAATTGATCATGTGTATTACTTTGTTCATTATGAAAATTTTATATTACAAACACATAAGTTTTATTAAGTGGTTCTGTAAATGTAACAGTTTGCATCTTATGCAGCCACTCGCTGAAAAAAACAAATGCATATTATTTTTATATGCTATTCACAGATATCTACTTGCAAAAAACAAGTTATATAGTGTTAAATTCGAGGCCCGATTTTGTCGGAAATGATTTGCGTTGTCTTGACTTTATTATTCAATTTTCAACTACAAGCTTCGTAAATAGTTACAAGGACGGGACAGGATAGCAATAAGGTTCCTTTCGACGACTTGTTACTGTTTTGTGAGAGTTCCCAGTGATTTCAACATTATAGGGATAATTATCTTATATTTTATTAACCTAATCGATTACGATACTTTACTTAAAATGCTTTAAACTTTTGTTCTTTATAGGCAAAAACAAACTTCTTTGATCTTGAAAGTCATTTATTAATGATAAACTCACATTTCCCTTAACATTGTTATGAACTTTTCATACTAAACAAGGTGGAGTACACGCTTCACGACGTTCTTTATGATAAAGATTGATCGATTCTCATATAGAATTACACTGATATTTTCTGGGCTTGACGGAAAACAACTTTCACTTCGCCAGCGATGTATTTGCGCATTATCGATAGAAAAGGTCACAGTACAGCCTCCTTGATACACACACACTCAGCAAATACACTTACATCGCATATACATGGAGCTTCAAGTAGTATATTTAACCTAATGAAATCCAAAACATAGAAGTCTCGTCAAGCAAGGAGCCTTCGTATGACCAGACCGCGGCCTCTGAAATACACAAGCATTCAAACACACGCATCGCATACACCGGGGGGGGGGGGGGGGCGTCCTTAAGGTCACTCGGTTCCTTTGTCAATATCCATAGGAATTTCATGAAATTTCACTCAAATGTTTACTAGTGTATAAAGAACAAGGATTTTTGTTGAAATTGGCCGAAAGACTGCAGAAATCTTTTTGGGGTGAAAAACTGATATTCTCAGGGAAAACACCAGAAAGAGCGAAATCAACAACTAACATATTACGTTTTAATGTATTACAATCCTAACGTTATATAGACATTTAAAACAGAAAAGAAGGCAAATATTTTACGTTTCGTATAACTTTTATTCAACAAAACAAACAATTATATGTATGGGTTTCATGAACATTTTCAAATAACAAAACATTGTGTGGATGAAAAACTGGGTTTTTTTAAGTTATGTTATGACGAGACAATCCTTATCTAACAAGGCATGGGAAATTGAACCAAAAAAATTATTTCACTTAAAATTTGGGGAAAATAATCAGAATTATTGTTTTTTTTTATTTCAATGGCCTCCCCTTTCCCCGACTTCTGAAGTATCTTTATATAGATTAATAAAACCACGTGTATCAAAAATGTATTATAGGAACATTTCAGTTAACCCTCATTTAAACAACTCCGGTACTTATATGAAATAGATTATCAAGCACATACCAATTGAAAGTCTAAACGATATATAGGTTGTTTTGGTGTCTACATCTAAAGAGTATCCATTTAATGCGTTGAAAGTAGTGAGATACTAGGTTTATCGATTGCTTTAGCCTGATTTGAATGTATCCACTCGCCTGGGATCAGATTACACAGAAAACAGTATATAACTAGCATTTATGGCATTTATTGAATAGTGACATCATCAGAACATGTTGCATTAAATATCGAATAAATATAAAGCAATGTGTTTGTTTAATGATGCAGTTGTAAAGAATTGAAGCGGACATATAGGTTGTCTTGGTGTTAACATTACTAATAGATGAATGGGGGTGAGTGGGGAATTCGCTTATGAACCTCACATCATGATATCGTTGTAAATAAAAAAAAAACTCGTGTTACCAGTTCCAAGTCCTTGTATTCACTCCCAAATATGTTTTACATAATCAGATTTCTGATAAATGGGAATAACGCAAATACATTGGAGCTACTAATTACCTCCCCTATACCATACTGTATTGTTTACACAACACGTTTACATAAGATCAGGTTGATATAGTCGATAATTAGGCAACCAACTTAACCTTCTAGCGTTTACATTGATTCTAGCAGACGTTTGGGTCTTTGCCTGATTGCAAATTGCTTGATCATCGGCGTATGTACGGTGAATTTCTTACCCACGATTGGTATCAAATTTTATATCCGTCAAAGCGGCCATGTTTTTGCCAAGAACGATAATCAACGGACCGAGAGACCTTAAAGGCCCAATATACGTAACTTTCGGCAACACCTGAAGCGAAAATCAAGCCTAATAACTTTTTATATTGATAGATTTAGTTAAGATTAACTGATATCAGCAATATTCAAGATGAATTCTTACGCGGTTACCAGTACAGCAGCAGTTGAAACTCGGTATTTGTAAACACGCGTCCATTTTGAACTGTCTTCTGACTTCGGCTTGTTGTTGAAGTGGGCCCCACCTGAATTATTTTCAATTCTTTGGATTTTTCTGTCAAGAGTTTTTTGTTAGTTACCGCTCAGGTTTACTTCGTTTTAGGCTTATTTTTGCATGGTTATCAACTGGATTTTTTCCCGATTTTTTCAGAATCACGAAATAATTCCTGAAGTTACGTATATTGGGCCTTTAAATGAACCTGGCTGTTAAAAGGACCGAAAAACAATGAAACCAGACCAAGACTTGCCACGAGGGTGTACTTATAATGCTTCACTATATTATACTAGCTACTATTAATGTTGGATATATACAACTTGGTAGTACATTTTCAATAGCATTATATCATGTGAATTATACAATACTTCTATGAAAGAATGAGTTATCCCCCTTCTCCTGTGTAATGTGTTCGCCAATGTAATTTTTATATACATTGTAGTTATACCTGCAAGAAGTATTTTCAGTCATGTCAGATATTTTTGTAGGCCAACATATGATTTCATTCATTGTTATAAGCCTCCCAACGGGAACCGCATGGGACTATTGTTTTACGTTTTGTCCGTCTGTTCTTTCGTCCTTCCGGCCTTCCAACCCTCCCAACCCTCCGTCCTTCCGCTGTTGTCCAGGCTCCTAATCACAGCAAGTAGGCATACCACTGTGCTTACCCAAACAAATAGTATACCTCCACATCACAAAAAGTCAATAATATCTCTTTGTGCGAATCTCGTTAGAATTTTAATTCCTAGAACAAGCATGATTAGTGCAATTACCAGGAGAATAACTTAATAACCATCTTTATATAGATACTAGCGGAATATGAATAATTAATAAATAATCTCTTTTTCAGTATGTGTTAGCCGATATTTTGTGAAATTTAACCGCTTAACGTATCAAGCTGAAATTTGACAATTATTTTCATTATGGTGTAAGATGATTAATAACATAAAAAGAAAATATGAAAATGTATTTTTACATTGTTTTTAATTATTCATGTTTCGCTATATTATCTATATATAGATAATTATTCTCCTTGCCACAAGTGCCTGTGTTCTTTGTGACGTTTCTGTGTGTTGAGAAATGACGTAATTTAAAGAGTGTTTACATGAATATATCCAAGTCATGTGGGAGCTTTATTTATCTTTAAATAGTTTTGACAGGGATTCCGAGATCATATACACATATATATGGTCCTTCGACACTATTAATATCTTAATAAAATCTAAATTGTATTTTAGCAGATTGTAAATAAGAAAACAAAGGTCAAGTAACCTTAATCGATAAATGAACCAAAGAAGATATTCAATTTGATTACATTATGTGATGTTATGAAAGCGTTAGACATGTTCAACCATTTGAACCAAAGTACTATGATGTTCATAACATGCTAGCTTCTGTATAAAAACATTAAAGTACTTTTTTATTGACGTTGCACAAATTAAGCCAATCAATTATTTTTCTAGAACATCTAAGCCACCTTCATCTACTTTTAAGACGTAATTTAAAGAGTATTTACAGTAATATATCCAAGTCATGTTGGAGCTTTATTTATCTTTAAATAATTTTTGAAAGGGGTTTTAAGGATCATATACACATATACATGTTATATGGTCTTTCGACACTATTTATATCTTGATAAAATTAAAATTGTATTTTAGCAGATTGTAAATAAGAAAACAAATATCAAGTAACCTTAATCGATAAATGAACCAAAGAAGATATTCAATTTGATTACATTATGTGATGTTATGAAAGCGTTAGACATGTTTTAACCATTTGAACCAAAGTACTATGATGTTCATAACATGCTTGCTTCTGTATAACAACATTAAAGTACTTTTTATTGACGTTGCACAAATTAAGCCAATCAATTATTTTTCCAGAACATCTACTTTTAAGACGTAATTTAAAGAGTATTTACAGTAATATATCCAAGTCATGTGGGAGCTTTATTAGTCCCCCACCGGAATAGGTTTGCGTTGTGTCCGTCCGTCCGTCCGTCCTTCCGCACACTATTTGTCCGGGCTCTATCTCCCATACTATAAGACACTGGAACTTCATACTAAGTGTGTGGGTTTCCTGTGGGAAGGCGGTGTGTCGCATACAAAAACCGGGTCACTGTGACCTATATTTTGACCTCTGACCTACATTAAAGAAAAAGCTTGTCCGGGCTCTATCTCCTACACTTTAAAGCACTAAAACTTACTACTTAGTAGTATTGTTCTCTGTGGGAAGGCAGTGTGTCGCGTACCAAAACCGGGTCACTGTGACCTATATTTTGCTATATTTTGACCTCTGACCTACATTAAAGTAAAAGTTTGTCCGGGCTCTATCTCCTACACTATAAAGACTAGAACTTAATACTTGGTAGTATGGTTCCTTGTGGGAAGGCGGTGTGTCGCGTACCAAAACCGGGTCACTGTGACCTTTATTTTGCTATATTTTGACCTCTGACCTACATTAAAGTAAAAGTTTGTCTGGGCTCTATCTCCTACACTATAAAGGACTAGAACTTAATACTTGGTAGTATGGTTCCTTGTGGGAAGGCGGTGTGTCGCGTACAAAAACCGGGTCACTGTGACCTATATTTTGACCTCTGACCTACATTAAAGAAAAAGCTTGTCCGGGCTCTATCTCCTACACTATAAAGCACTAGAACTTAATACTTGGTAGTATGGTTCCCCGTGGGAAGGCGGTGTGTCGCGTACCAAAACCGGGTCACTGTGACCTATATTTTGACCTCTGACCTACATTAAAGAAAGAAAAATTTGTCCAGGTTCTATCTCCTACACTATTAAGGATTAGAACTTTATACTTGGTAGTATAGTTCCCTGTGGGAAGGCGGTGTGTCGCGTACCAAAACTGAGTCACTGTGACCTTTATTTTGCTATATTTTGACCTCTGACCTACATTTAAGTAAAAGCTTGTCCGGGCTCTATCTCCTACACTATTAAGGATTATAACTTTGTAGATAACAACCCGGTGGGGGACTGTAATTCGTTGAATTATCTTGTTTATCTTTAAATAATTTTTGAAAGGAATTCCAGGATCATATACACATATACATGTTATATGGTCTTTCGACACTATTTATATCTTGATAAAATTAAAATTATATTTTAGCAGATTGTAAATAAGAAAACAAAGGTCAAGTAACCTTAATCGATAAATGAACCAAAGAAGATATTCAATTTGATAACATTATGTGATGTTATGAAAGCGTTAGACATGTTTTAACCATTTGAACCAAAGTATTATAATGTTTATAACATGCTAACTTCTGTTTAACAACATTAAATTTTAAGAAAAGATACTTTATATAAAGCTTGTGTAGTTTTAATTGGGGTGGCACAAATTAAGCCAATCAATTATTTTTCTAGAACATCTTAGCCACCTTCATCTACTGTTAAGGCCGATATGCCTTTCCACATCCAGTTCATGCTCCGCAAGACATAGGTATATACATGAACTTTAAATAATATGTGTTTTCGCAGCATTCAGTTCGTTCGCCAAAGAGACTGACATATTATAAATCTGGCGAGTTAATTTAATGAAGACATCAGCCTTAAGCCCTTATTATTGACTATGTTAACCTAGTCCTGCAGCATTTTAGTGGCTTATTTTTAGGTCCAATATATCTTAATTACATAGATTAATTATGACTCTTCCTAGGAAACTTTGAATATAACTATCAAGGAGGTTGAAACTAAGGCTGACTATTGCATGTTTTATGGGCTGTTGAGTCTTATTGATAGAAAACTAACAAACAAACAAACGACAGCAATTAATTTCTCCAACGTCTATTAAATGTCTGCAAGTATTTTAATATAAATATATCAACACAAGTGAATCATCAAATTACATGCATATATTTTTTAATGTGAAATGTTGCCACTTTATTAACTTAAAATTCTTATCGGAAACAAAAATTGTTTTTCATTCTGAAAAAAAATACAATAATTATTATATTAACCCCCCCCCCCTTTCCGAAAAAAATACAAAGGAAACCCTATTGTTCTTTGGTAACGGTATAATAAAATCATCTGATTATTCTACAAAATTTCAAGTTAAAATACAAAATGACATCATCAAAAAAATTATAAAAAATCATTGACGGTAAAAGTTATGTGTGTGCACTTGTCCATTTACATTAACACGTTTTCTGTTTTCGAGGTTGTCTCCCTTTGCAGAACTCAAGATGGTGTCTTTGGAGCAGGAGAGTCGTGGTGTGTTGGCTGTGATGGCAGTGTACTGTGTCATGGAAACATTGGGTGTTCTCGTCTGTGCGTTGTTTCGGATGTGAAGTTCACGTGTACAGCTACGACAACGGGAACGAAGATAAGAATGAACCTGAAAACACAAACCATTATAGTTTTATTTTCTTAAGCATCGCTTTACCTTAACCTAGTTTGATTACAAATTAAAATAATTCTGTAATTTTAAACAATACTGTATCATAACCAAGTTTGTAGGACGTATCAAAGCGGTTCAAAAGTCAACTTGGGTTATTTCCCACTTCCTAAAGTCTTCCTTGACACAACCTCACTTTTGGCCTTTAGGTGATCGTTCGCCCTTGTGAGGATGTCTATGGGTTCTGTCCCCACCGACTGTTTGCCCAATAAGGAGTTGAGAACGATATTGGCTGGTCCCGGTTTCATCAACGTCCTAAGCTTAAGGAAACTCCTTAAAATAACTTAAACTTCCTCTTAGGAAAGCTTCACAAAAGTTAAGGGAAATTCCTTAACTTTAGATTTTCTCCGTAAATTATGTAATGCTTCCCTAGGGATAATTTTGAGTTTATAATCAATGATGATGACTTTTGATTTGGTTGGTTGGTTTATTGTTTTTACGTCCTATTAACAGCTAGTGTCATTTAATGTTAATAGGACGTAAAAACAATAAACCAACCAACCAAATCAGCCGGTGCTGTCGTTTTGGCATCTATAGCTAGCATTAAACAATTTCAGCATTTACGTTATCACGTACTCATTTACAGCTAACACACCCAGCGTCCAACCACTAGACAACGGTGCCTCCTAAAAATATCGTAATACTAGCATCAGCGTTAAGAACATAATTATGTATATAACTAGAGCAGGGTAATATCCGTTGAATTAGCCCAGCAGAACGTCTAGTACGATTGAATATTTCTCCTACTCTAAAAATATTTAATGATTATCATATTGCTTTATCACATTGTTTATAATAATGAAAAGCTGCACTTATTTGAGGTGCATGCAGTGACCCATTTAAGACGGGTTTTTTTAAATTAAGAATATAAATATTTTTTTTTAAACAGATACTTGAGAAACCTAAGAATGACTTATTTAAGAGTCTTAACATAAGTTTTCATATAAATCCAAATCTATTCGCAACAGTGGTGTTTCTGTCTGGGAAAGTTGCAGTACTTACCTCGCCACTTCCAAAGCAGTATATCATCGTTATTACGGCACCCTGTGAACAGATTAAAAGATTATTTTTCATCTTTTGTCAATATCTAGTATGAATTTATATTAATAATTCGTTTTGAACTGTGCAGAACTATTTATGAAAATTCGAATTGCGATTCACGAAAACCATCGAGATAATGAATATATATCAGATTATAATTATTTTAATGTAGCGTAATGATATAAAGAGATTATCCGAAAGAATTATCCTGAATTATTATAGCGCAAATAGCAGTAACTATATTTATTTAACAGAAATTATTGTGAGTGCACAAATTCATCGTTAAACTTTTTTCATTATATAACACTATTGATTTACTTTTCATGAATCGAATTTTTCGCCGTATTGAAGTTTTAATCTGGCCCGTTCGTTATAAAAACATTGAAAAGTACAACTAAGAAATCGAAGTGAAAATTTTACTGGTTTTGAAAATTAAGTTGACGTACAAAAACATCTTACTAAATTATCACGTTACAAAAATGACAGTGTGTATTTTAGTATATTATTCTGTATAAATGTGAATCAACAATTTGTAAGGATGTGTTATGTGATACTAGCACCGCATCGGTTGTTCCTATGTACAGTACATATATACATGTCGATGTTCAAAATTCATGAGTCGAAGTCCCGATGTTTCGAAGTTTTCATGACGGTCCCGCAAAATCCGAAACATCGAAGTTTGACTGTATTTAGATTCAGTCGAACCTCGTTATCTCAAAGTCCATGTGACCCTATGGAAACTTCGAGATACCCGAGTCTTAATGCTAGCATAAAGCTTGGCCAGGACCCGCAAATTAGTTCGAGTTAAACGGGGTCTTCGAGTTAGACGAGTTCGAGATGACAAGGTTCTACTGCACGTTTACAGTACATTACTTTGTCATTGCTAAGATAGGTCCGTTAGATATGGTTTGATTTCCAGTTTTGAATGCCAAAAAAAAATTTAAAAAACCCCCTTTTTTGGCTGTGGTACAAGGATCCCTGAAATTTAAATCCCCTACCTGTGAATCTGTGATGATTTTGGAGATGATTTCGTAAACAAAACGATGAGGAGTTGATCCATGAGGACGATAGATGATAAAGAAAATCTGGATTCCGAATAATGGCACCAGAACAAATGTAGCTTTGATAGCACGTCTGTCAAAATAAAAATAATATTGTAAATTATTCTCATTTTTATGTCTGTAAATAAAGAAATATATAATGAATTTTTTCACATTTTAAATGCAATTTCAACAAATTCATGTACACATTGCAAGATAATTTTGTTATTTATACGTCTGCATTGTTTTCTCTGTTGCGAGTGTCATCGCAAGCGCTACATACTAGTTCAAGGCCATTTTGTGCCCCTGGTTATATCGATTTTGAGTTTGGATTATGATTTTGTTAACGCTTAGGTATTCTCTAATTTATTTACAAATACCTCAATACGTGGGTATGCCCGAGTGTGTTGCACATGTATTGTATTCAGCTTTTAGTGGGACCATGCTTCCAACAGCATGTTTTATATTGCAACTAAATGCTATAGCACAGATACTGCAAGACCCCTCCACAGACTTTTTTTTCATATCCTCTCTTGTACATATGTAGAAGGCTATGTGTGTAAATAAGGTCACAGGGTTCTGAGCATTTGTTACAGCTAGTTTTGGACCTTGGTCATTTTACACGTTTAAATCAGTTTTCGATAAAAATGCCCCCTCAATTGCCTTTAAGGCTAAAGAGTGGATGCCTATATTTAGAGTAAGGCCATCATCAAATGACAGCGAAAGGCCAGCGCGTGCCGTGACGTCAAAACTCATTGCTATGCAGACAATGGCACTATAGCTGTCGAAAACTTTGAGACACGGAAATTTTGTATGTTTTTGGAGGAAATCGGGATTTTTCTGCGGAAGGAAGATACATTTGACGCGCATTCAGAAGAATTTTGAAATGAAAATAATCCCTCTTTTCAACGGTACCTAGCTTGTATTCGTACCGCAAGAAATATATTTGGGGTCGATTTTTCGACCTCGAAAGTTTTCCACCACTCTTTGGCCTTAATGACCATTGAGGGGGCATTTTTGTTTGAAAATATTGATCTACCCCCACCAGTTAAGTCAAAAACTAGTTGCGACGAATGCAATTAGGATAATTACTCACACGTTCTATGTAAACCTTTCTAATATACAAACCAAAAACATACGTTTGTGTCCCTCCTGTACCCCTTTTGCTATATCTCCATTTGTAACTTTAGTTTTATTTTGATATACACATTATATTTATAATATGAATATATTTAGGCTATTGCGTGACATATTAACTTCGTAAATATATTTTATTTGTAATGGAAAGGACGTCAGTAAGTTGAAATAACTTTTTTCAATCTTATGTTTCAACTTAATGTTACGTGGAGACGCGACCTTGCATAACAATATTAGGAAATTACAAACCAGGTCAACTGGTTCGGACCTTTTGGCCTGGTAGGAACGTCCTGGCTCCATAACCTAGAGGTCTCGGGAATGGGCCCGGCTCGTCTCACTAGTTTCATTTCTGCTCTTTCTTGTATAATATTGTTAGTTCCCAGGTCGGGATGTTTGTATTAATAGTAGCCAAGTCTAGGTGTGTGCATGTACGATATGTACTAATTATCACAAGGATAATATCTTAAATATACAGCCCCTGGAACCCGATTAAATGTTACGTCGTGGCGGATCTGTTTGATTTGTATGCCTGCGTCAGGTTCTATAAAACGTCACGTTTTGTAACACTTTAAAACATAAAGACATTTGCATTACCTGTAGCCACTGGGCTCGTTCGGATGGGTTTGAAGCTGGGAAACCATGATCCGTAAAATACTACACAGAAACAAACAGTTCGCCTGAAACAGAAATTTACATAAATATACAAGACATCCCATAATACTTTCCATGAATATTACTTGGAACAACGTGTTATTTGACGTCATCAAGTTCAAATACCGGAACAGCCTGAATTTTAGAAGGAGTCATACAATCCCTCGTGTTGTCATAAAACGACAGAAACATAAAATAGTTTTTGCACCAATCAAATTTCATTTTAGTCACAATTTGTGTGCATTCGTCATAATAACATTGCTTGTATAATCTTTAAAGGCCCAATATACGTAACTTCCGGCAAAACTTGAAGCGAAACACAAGCCCCATAATTTGTTTATATATATAGATTTAGCTTAGACTAACTGATATCAGCAATATTCAAGATGAATTCTTCCGCGGTTACCGGTACAGCAGCAGTTGAAACTCGGTGTTTGTAAACACGGGTCAATTTTGAACTGTCTTCTAACTTCGGCTTGTTATTGAAATGTTTCAGAATTTTTACAGAATCACAAAAAATAATCCTGAAATAACGTACATAGGGCCTTTAAACCTTTGCTTTTCATATGGAACTGATTACATCGATACTTGTATTCATATACTGACATCATCACTGTAAATTGTAGTATACAGTTTATCAATATTATTTTGTTTACTAACGGCATATAGGCAAGTAGAATACATGATATAATTATAATTTGTATGATTTATTTATTTTTGGTTTAGGTTTATCTCCCACATACATTAATATCAATATATTTGGATACTATTGACCACATATCAACATCATAACAGTCATACTGTTACAAATATGTATCGATAACTTACTAAAATACAGGAAATGTTTGGTGTATATATTATCAACTCATAGGCACCAATGTTTTTGATCCAGCACCTGGAAATAGAAAGATAAAATTGTCGTCATGGATGTAAAGGTCATGTGGGGACGGGTGTCTAGGGAGACACAACAGCAAGGACATATGGGGACGGGTGCCTGGGGAGACACAACAATCATGGTCGTATGAGGACGGGTGTCTAGGGAGACAGGACACCCAAGGTCATATGGGGACGGGTGTCTAGGGAGACACAACAGCTAGGGACATATGAGGACGGGTACCAAGGGAGATATGATAACCAGGGTCATATGAGGACTGGTGTCTAGGGAGATACAACAGTCAGGGACATATGGGTACGGGTGTCTAGGGAGGCACAACACCTAGGGTCATATGAGGACGGATGTCTAGGGAGACACAACAGCCAGGGTCATATAGGGGACCGGTGTCTAGGGAGACACAACAGCCAGGGTCATATAGGGGACCGGTGTCTAGGGAGACACAACAGCCAAGGTCATATAGGGGACCGGTGTCTAGGGAGACACAACAGCAAGGGTCATATAGGGGACCGGTGCCTAGGGAGACAACGGCCAGGGTCATATGGGGACAGGTGTCTAGGGAGACACAACAACAAGGGTCGTATGAGGACGGGTGTCTAGGGAGTCAGGACACCCAAGGTCATATGGGGACGGGTGTCTAGGGAGACACAACATCTAGGGTCATATGGGGACAGGTGTCTAGGGAGACACAACAACAAGGGTCGTATAAGGACGGGTGTCTAGGGAGACAGGACACCCAAGGTCATATGGGGACGGGTGTCTAGGGAGACACAACAACAAGGGTCGTATGAGGACGGGTGTCTAGGGAGACACAACAACAAGGGTCGTATGAGGACGGGTGTCTAGGGAGACACAACAACAAGGGTCGTATGAGGACGGGTGTTTAGGGAGACACAACAGCTAGGGTCATATGGGGACAGGTGTCTACGGAGACACAACAACAAGGGTCGTATGAGGACGGGTGTCTAGGGAGACACAACAACAAGGGTCGTATGAGGACGGGTGCCTAGAAAGACACAACTGTCAGGGATATATGAGGACGGGTGCCTAGGGAGACACAACAGCCAGGGTCATATGAGAACGGGTGTCTAGGGACACACAACAGCCAGGGTCATATGAGGACGGGTGTTTAGGGAGACGCAACAGCTAGGGTCATTTGGGGACGGGTGTCTAGGAAGACACAACAGCCAGGGTCATATAGAGGGCGGGTTTCTAGGGAGACACAACAGCAAGGGACATATGAGGACGGGTGCCTAGAGAGACAACAGACAGGGTCATATAGAGGACGGGTGTCTAGGGAGACACAACAGCCAGGGTTGTACGAGGACGGGTGCTAGGGAGACACAACAGCCAGGGAAATATATATAGAGGACTGGTGCCTAGGGAGACACAACAGCCAGACTCGTATGAGGGCGGATGCCTAGTAAGACATAACAGCCACGGTTACATGATTTTGATTAGGATACTGAAAGTAGTATTTTGATTGGCTAATTCAAAAGGTCATCTGAACGTGACCCCATATGGAATGTCCTCAGATCTTGACGCAGCAGAGGAAGTTTACGGAATGGCGCAGAGATCAAGATATGATTTTAATCAGATTGCATCAGTCGCCCCTTTTAATCATACAGTGGGATACAGGGGTCTATTTATTTTCTTGTAACTCGTTATAAACCTTTTTTTTACTTACGCATGTCCCCTATCAAAAACCTTTGTTTTTTATCAGTCGTCTATACTCATTACTCTTAAATTAATTTTAATAAAACAAATCGATTATATGAATGCATTGATATCCGAGTTACCTCCCTTACAATACAGAAACACGGAAAAAAACAATTTGACTGTAAAAGTTCTATATGAATGCACCGACATCCCGAGTTATCTCCCTTACAGTACAAAAAACGGAAAAATCTCAAATCGACTGTAAACTTCTATATGATGCACCGATATTCGCGTTATCTCCCTTACAATTAAAAAAAAAACGGAAAAAACTCAAATCGACTGTACAAGTTCTATATGATGCACCGATATTCGAGTTATCTCTATTACAGTACAAAAACGGAAAAAACCCAAATCGGCTGTAAACTTCTATATGATGCACCGATATTCGAGTTATCTCCCTTACAATTAAAAAAAAAACGGAAAAAACTTAAATCGACTGTACAAGTTCTATATGATGCACCGATATTCGAGTTATCTCCCTTACAATAGAAAGCGAGAAAATATAACGTCCCATTATTCCAATGATATGTAAAGAATCGGAGATTACCGAAAAGTCAACAAAACCAAAATCCGAATTAAAAATCGATTTAACTAGGGACAAAAGAATAAGAACAAAGAACGAATTACACGAAGACCTTGACAAACGTACAAGCGAACAAGACCAGGTGTTACAGAAAAGGAGGCGTCTTTTGCTTCATCGATGACACCCGTCATTTAAAATGTCGGTCACATCCAAGTAAATGGCAACCGAGACATCATCATCAATTACTAAAGAGCATTTCAAAAACGTCAACTTTCATGTCTTACAAAGATAAGGAACATTTCTCAATGAGATTAAGATCTTCATCAATCTGCATCTCACATCCAAATTTCAAAAGGGAGGAAAATGAGTATTATTGACTGCCGACATGATTCAATATTTCATGAAAATGCATGTATTGTTTTGAAAGCTTACGGAAACAAAACATCTGTGCTCTTGAAACACTAACAACTTATTTTCTATTACTATGTACAAACCCGTGATTGGCGATTCCAGCTTTGATGACAGAATAAATCGATACTGGAACAAGAGGGAGACCTACAATGAAACAAAGCATAATTATACTATCCATTTACCTCAGAAAAAAGACTTTCTTATAAAATATTAAATAATCGAAAGCTATATCTTTTTGTTGTAAAATGTGTCTGAATCATTTAAACAATGGGAAACATCAGTGTTCCACCATTTGAAGTGTCACGCCGTTTGAAAGTGTTTCGCCCAGACAACTTAATCCTCGACCTTTCCCGTAATTCTACGGAAATGGCCGAAACAAATTCGGTTTTGATACCTTTGGTAAATGGGTGGTCAGGTGGTGCAGTGGGGGCGCACTTACCTCCCACCTAGATGACCGGGGTTCGATGACCTGACGGGACGTTAAAAGGCCCAACCATGCTGGTTTTCTTCGGGTACTCCGGTTTCCTCCCATAATAAGATCCCTCGCGCTTTGACATCAGGACCAATCAGAATGATTAATGTAAGCTTTATAGCTTGTGTATATTTGTATACTCTATACTAAACCAATAGCATTGCGATTGATACGATCTAATATGTCATCTTGATAAGTAACAAGTGTAGAAGGCTTCCACAGCTGCTTGTGCTACGTAACGACCGCGCAATTCAATTTCGTCTCATTGTGTACAGTCGATTTGTACAATGGTTTGCCTTTAGAGCCATGATTTAATTGTGTGTACGTCCATATCAACATGTACGGCGTTTGAAGGAATATTCTCCATTTGATGTATATATGCCTGCTAAAATACATTTGTGTATGTGTTTAGGAGATAGGTTATGATAGAGTAAATATAAGCTTCATTTAGTTTAGAACAATGATGAAACAAATTATCCAACTTATATTAAATCAGTCTCGTTAGCCAGCGCGCGAGGGGTCTTAGTGTGGGAGGAAACCGGAGATCCCGGAGAAAACCTACGTGGTCGGACAGGTGACCCCATACCTTTTCATGTCCGGTCGGGGAATCGAACCCCGGCCGCCTTCGTGAAAGGCAAGTGCGTAATCCACGGCACCATTCGACAACTTCAATTTTAAGTTAAATAAAAAGTTTAAAACAATTCTTGATTGTTGAAATAACGAGACATACTATGAATCACTGCTGGAAGACAGCCATCTTTACGTTTCGTTGACATGGCGAGACGGTTTGATGTGTGTATACGTGCTTCACATGACCGTATCAAACCAATTTTATAACTCGAGTACCACATGCCACATATTTCAATGTATTAAATCTTCACTATCACTTATACTTTTTCTTTAAATCTGTATAGCTGTCTGGGCTAGTCGCAACAATGGGTCATCGGGTACGTCTGCTTTCAGAAAAAGAATTCAATACATACAGATTCAGAAACCGAAGATATCATAGTTGAAAATCCCTACCAGATCTGATGTAAAATATACCAAACCACACCATTATTTTATGAAGTAGGATGAGACCTGTCTGAGTTGGGTTTTTTTCCATTTCCAGAAACTTGTATGTATTTCACTCCACGCATAGCTAAAGTGCAGGTACGTTCGGGTTTGGTATGTATTTCTTAGCAATGATTTTTCTGGTTGTCGTTTGAGCTTAAGCAGAAACTTTACCTTTAAGATATGCCTTGCTGTAAAGTACTTTCATTGACAGTAAATTATTTTAAGATATAGTATTGGCTTCATAATTAGCATTTTTTTTTATTCTGAGGTTTCACATTTTCAATTTCGTTTTCCTATTTTTGTTATTTTTTGTATCCCTTTCCCAAATAGCTTACATCAGGTATGCAACAAATTTATATATATTATTCAAAATAACAATATCTTGCTATCGTTGTGCAATTAGCGCAAGTTCATGTAAAGTAAAGTTATTACCTTAGCTATTGATTGGACGTTTAGCAAAGCAAAGTAAAACCAAACCAATACATCCTCTTTATACTATGCTTTGTTTTATGACATTTATTTTTTTAAATCATAAATATATTTGGTTTATTTATGTATTGCGTCGTATAAACATTCATGGACGCTTTATACTATGTTTTGTACTGTACATGTATTACACGGTATGATATATTTTTGGGAACTATTGTTTTTACATAGAATTAACATTAACGTGCTAGGTCTGGTGGAGGAGGAAAGCCGAACTTCCCGTAGAAAAAAAACACCGAACTGCGGCTAGTACATGGCAACTGCCAACTTCGCAAGCCAAGGGTGTACAATACGCTACTCTCCTTTTCACCCTTGGCGGATCTCACGGCAAATTCGAAGTTCCCGCACTGCGCCATCTAGTGGACTATTGCAGTTGTGTCCCTTGTTTTTCGTAATTCCTGACCAATCAAATAGCTCGTACTATTTGTGTACGATTCAACAAATAAACAGAAATGGCAGCGCCCTTTGATGAACATGCTTATATGCGAAAAATTCTAAATTCAATAACTTTGCGAGACACAGAGACGATCAATCAGCTAAATCAACAATGGAAATGATGTTTTTGTTGGAACAAGAACAGGGAAATAAGCTTGTGTTTTCTTTTTGTAACATTTCCATTTTATAAATGAGATCATAGTCGATAGTTTGTTCAACTTCGTAAAACAAAATCCACACATGTATCTGCTTTTTTTATCTGCCTGATCGGCGACATATCCCAAAATCTGACTCAACTGGTCGAAAACGGTGAATGTCGGGCCAAAAATCACACGTCTAGACTTCGTTGGCAACATGTTGTTACAGACACGACATGTTTTCGTGGGCGCTGCCATCTTTGTTATTTACAATTGCAGCACGCGTTTTCATTGGTCGGCTAAACTTAGGCGCATCCAATCAAAATGCAGGAGCGGGAACTTCGAATTTGCCTTGAGATCCGCCAAGGGTGAAAAGGAGAGTAGCGTATTTTATACCCTTGGCTTGCGAAGTTGGGCAACTGCCAAATGACATTGATGTGGGTATCGAACCACCGACCCACTGGCGGAGAGTTGTAGTGGTCGAGACGGTCAGATGACATAACCACTCAGCCATTTCAATCCCTTGTTTTAAATAACGCTTAATGCGTTTGCTGTGGTTTGGTTTATTTAGTTTAACGTCCTATTAACAGCCAGGATCATTTAAGGACGTGTCAGGTTTTGGAGGTGGAGGAAAGCTGGAGTACCCGGAGAAAAACCACCGACCTACGGTCAGTACCTGGTAACTGCCCCACGTGGGATTCGAGACTCGCAACCCTGAGGTGGATGGCCAGTGATAGAATGACGTAACACCTTAAGCACTCGGCCACCGCGGTCCCATTGTTTAATGAGTATACTTCTTACAATACTTACCCCAGCCGAAGAGGTAATACCACAGGAGGTACCTTGGTACTCTGAAAGCGTGGACTATGAGGCGGTGCAGGTATAGTCCCTCGCAAAACATCCAGAAGTAATTAGCGGAAACCGAGTACCGCTTAAGGAAGTAGAGCAGACGACAGCCAAACTAAAGTATAAACAAGAAAAACATGTGGTATAACTTTGTGATGACAAAAAACGTACAATGTATTGCCAAACGTAACAGATGACAAGATAAAGGTTACATGAACAAAAATGACCAAAAGTCACAGAATATGTATGTGAAAAATGTTTTCACCTAAACGAAACGATTTTGTTTTTTATAACTTACAATGTAATTGCGTGATTGAGGATGCGTTAAAAATAGGGGTAAATTTGATGTATTTTTTAAATTAAGTGATGCATTGGATATGAGCCAGCTTTTTAAAAAAAAATACGTACTGACTTCAAGTTCATGCTGGTATGGTGACAAAGAAGTTAGAGGAAGTTACGTACCGAGTTCCGGTGCATTATGGTATGGTGACGAGAGTGTAAGAGGAAGTTACATACCGAGTTCCGGTACATTATGGTATGGTGACGAAGAGGTTTGAGGAAGTTATCTACCGAGTTCCGGTACATTATGGTATGGTGACGAGGATGTTTGAGGAAGTTACGTACCGAGTTCCGGTGCATTATGGTACGGTGACGAAGAGGTTAGAGGAAGTTATCTACCGACTTCCGGTACATTATGGTATGGTGACGAAGAGGTTAGAAGAAATTATGCACCGTTTCCGGTGCATTATTGTATGGTAGCGGGGATTTAAGAGGAAGTTACGTACTGACTTCCGGTACATTATGGTATGGTGACGAAGAGGTTTGAGGAAGTTATCTACCGAGTTCCGGTACATTATTGTATGGTAGCGGGGATTTAAGAGGAAGTTACGTACGGAGTTCCGGTGCCTTATGGTATGATGGAAAGGATATAAGAGGAAGTTACGTACCGAGTTCCGGTGCATTATGGTATGGTGACGAGGATGCTCGAGAAGATCACTATACACAAACAGGTCCCACAGCAATGTAAACACGGACGTCAAGATGAAGGATAGAAACAGACAAAGATGGAGGCGTATTCGTTGCTGTGACCTCAACTGTCTGAAATAATAAGTATTTGTTAGAGTTGAGACAAAGATAAACAGTAAAACTGGCAGTATGTGTTGCAATATACTGCATATCGAGTTATTTAAGAGCATGCTAGATTTCGCGTTTTTTTGTACAAAACCACAGGTTATATATTTAGCGTATTTTATTTTTAGCGGTGATCAACTCATTATTTGGTTCGGCTCTATGAATCTTATTTATTTTAAATTATAAAAATGTTATTCTCATGTTTTTTGTACAATCCTTAGAGATACTTAATACATAACACCGTCGTATTAATGTTTTCGAGAAAAATATGTAATAAAAATTCATACAGAGTAATACAATGTAAAAAATGTGGTGAAATAGAACAAAAGCACCAATAGAACAATAACCAAACCAATACAGTAGTATATATTGTAGTCCATCAGCTAAATAATGGCCATTCAATGGATATTTTGGCGGAATTTTAGCTCACCTGGCCCAAAGAGCCGATGAGCTTATGCCATGGCGCGGCGTCCGTCGTACATGTATGTCAACATTTCCCTAAAATTGCTACTTTGCCTTCAGTCAATAAATACTGAATTGATTTTAACCGAAATTGAACAGAAACATCCTTTGGAGGAGGGGAACAGATTTTGTATAAATGGTGAGCCTGGTCCCCTTGGGGCCGGAGGGGCGGGCCAAATAGGGGAAATATAGGAAAAGCCTTTTAGATCCCTACTAGTCATAGAGTACTTTATGGATTTTAACCTTCTGTAAGATACATCTATTGGAAGTGGATGAACAGATTAAATATAAATGACTCTACCCCCCCCCCCCCCCCCCCCCCACACACACACCAACTCTGGAGCTAGAGGAGCAGGGCCCAATAGGGATACTAGAGGAAAAGCCTTTTAAATCCCTATTAGTCATAAAGTACTGAATAGATCTGAACCAAAGGTCGGAAACATCCGATGGAAGAGGGGAATAAATTGTGTATAAATGGTGACTCTGAACCCCATGGGGTAGGAAGGGCGGGGCCCCATAGGAGAAATAGATGCAAAACCTGTTAAATCGCTCCTTGTTTACTTGGTTTCGGTTGTAATCCCCACCCTATAACAATATATACCATTGCTTGACTTAAAGAGATTAACAAAATCATGATATTAGGATTGTCCCGGATGAGCCGCGCCCATGTGGAATCAATTTCTGAATTATAACTTTTAAATGGTTCATAATTATAGATTTTACCCTGGGGTCCACTACGCCCTTGCAAACTTGCCTCCTAAGTCATAGCTGTTAAACGGTTGAGATCCCCACCCCAAAACTATATTCAGTCGCTGGACATTAAGAGACGATCACAATTATGATTATAGATTTTACCCCAGGTCTGCCACGCTCTTGCAGTCTTAACTTCTGAGTCAAAACTTTTAAACGATTGAAATCCTCACCCCAAAACTATATATATGCCTCTGCTGGACATAAAGAGACGAACACAATCGTGATATTAGCATTGATGTTCGGGTCTGGCACATCCATAGTTTCTCAGTTTAACTCGAAAACAGATGCGATACCAACCAATTTACCAAACTTTTAATTTATATCGATTGGTCTTTGGGTCTGACCCTGTCCATGGGATCTTTTTGGAAAATATTTTACCATGATAACATAAATACCAATGTATCCATGTGATCGATAAGGCCCTCTGGACCTCTAAGCTCTTGTTCTTGTTGCTTTTACGGCTCATCAACAATCGAAGTCATTAAGGGTCAAACAATAGTATACAGAAAAAATGGAGACTCATTAAAAGCGAATGAATCAAAATCAGAAACAAAATTTTTTATTTTTAAACGGTTAAATCCGTAAAAAAAAATAAAAATAGCAAAAGAATTGTTTCTGAAATACAACATACCTTATCATAGAGTTTAATTGAATAAAAGTAAATATGTTTTGTGTGCTTGGGCAAAACTCGGCGAGAAAGTAATGTCACTACCGTAAAGACATACTAGAAATATTCTTTTTTAGTTTGAACCTTTGTTCTGTTCGTCGCTTTTTAAAAAAAAAAAGTGTGTTTACAGTTTAATGAAATAGGTTTTGTATCAAGCTCTCTGTCATGTTCGTTTATCAGGTGATGTATTTATTAATCGAAATTGAAAGTCTGCTCAGCAACAACGTTTGAAAGCCTGTACACACGAGCTTATCGTTACACGGTGATAGCAGCCGGCGGATCGATGCAATCTTTTGATATTGAAATAGTTCACCAGCTTCAACAAACAATTAATATTCCATGATGACATATCGTGGACTGGACCTAGAAACAAAGCTGATTTCGTTTCACTTCCTTCTCATTTTAATCTAAAACTATACAAGATCACATTTCGAGGACAGCTTTATTTAAATTATACAATTTCAAGCTATGCAAAATAAAGCTACATGTATATTTCAATTCTGTATTGTTTATTACTTGCTGAGTGAAGTCATATATCAAATGGAGCAATTTTGATTGCAACGGTGTTTATATAAATGTATGTATGACTTCCTTACGAATACAATCATGATTGGAGAATGTTAGTAAAACATGTCTAGACTTCAACGCTTAACCTTTATGAACGAAGCTACAAATGGCGGAGGATATGTTAGCTTTCCATGATGATATTGCGTTTTAATTTTGTGTTAAAAATCTATTAATACTGATATAAACCACATTAGTTTTAGTATAAATGTATTTTTTATGCATAAAGTAAATTATTAATTTATACAATCTATTTAGTAAATGCTTTGTGTCAATTGGTTTGTTCCGGCTTACTCCGGAAATACAGAATGTAGTTGGCTCGGGTAAGGGCTTGCTGACCGGAAGTGTAGTCAGCGCAGCTACGGGTTGGAAGTAGTTTTTGCGCGCAGGAGTCACTTGACACTGAACAGAAAAAATGTGTGTAAACACGGGAGGACTTTCATGCTAGACTAATGAAAATAAATGAAAACAACCCTTCATGTCCAACATGTTAGGTATACTTTATATATTGGGGGATGACGTTTTTCTACTGAGGATCCCCAATCTTTTGTTGCCTTTATACCATCAACATGTATCCGTTGATCGTTATTTCATTACTGGTATTTTAATAAATAAATGCTCTGTTTCGACTAGATATGTTTTGTTAATTTCGGCAAAAACAGATCAGAGGATATCCTGTGTGTTATCATGTGTGTATTTAAGTTGTCGATATGCTAAAAACAATTTAGAGGATACCTAAGCGTCAACAAAACCATAAACCGAACTCAAACTCGATTTAACTATATCTATAGAGGCAAAATAGGAACAAAGGAAAGATTTACATGGAGACCCCCGTAAAAGCACAAGAGAATAAGACCAGGTGTTCCGGAAGAGTAGGCGTCTTCTGCTTCATCGATGACACTCACCATGTAAATCTTGGTCACATCCAAGTAAGCAACAATCCTCAAAATGAGAACCGAGTCATCATTGTCAATCACAACAAGTAAGCACACTAATAAGCAAACTCAAAAAAGTTCATCATTATCTCACACAAAGATACAGAATATTTCTCGATGGGATCAAGATGGCGACCATAACACTTTTCCATAGTCTTCATCAACCTGCATCTCTAGAATCCCTGTGCCGTAAGTTTGTTCGTCAGCAGTCGACATCGATCACGAAAATCACAATAGAGCAATCACTAGAATATCGAATCAACTGCGACATGTTACTGTAACACCATAGGTTGGAGGGAGAAGCAGGGATGTTACTATTAAGAAATGGAAATCTATCATGAAAATCGCGATATTCACGAAGGTATACTAAAACTAAATACGTACTTGATGCAGAGGAATATGATGATGGCTGGTGTGAGCAGGACTAAGCTGAGGGAACAGCAGGCTATACCGACATACACTACTGATTTGTAAACCTGCAAGAGAAACCACTGTCATAGATTATTCATATCTGGGAAAAGCATATATATTTCTGTAATTCGTAAACAATTGTGTTGATGGACGATATTTTTTTTCATTTTTATATTGTTGCAGGAACCCAAAATGTTGAATATTATTATATCAGTCCAAGAATTTCGTCGTCATTTTCTCATTCGTCAGTTATAATCACGGAGTTTGCTCCATGTGTTTAAATTAGTGATTTTTTTTATTTTTGGAACTCTGCTTTTTCCCTTGGTAACATTCCCAGTGATCATTATTTTGTTTACATGTATTGCTTATGTAAAATCTAGAGGAGTTATTTTCCGACAAAATTTTAATCTTAGATATGTTATCTTATTTCGGATCGATAAATAAAATATTTTCATGGAAAGTTAAGTACACAAATCCGCCAGCTTCCTTTAACGTATAAACGAATGCATAATCTTGTCTTAAGTTTTCCTGTCCCCCCCCAAAAAGGAAAAAAAACCTGCTTACCCTTTGATATGTCAAAAGCTCGAAACCAGTTCCCGTAGCAATAAATTTATACCAATTTAGTATTCCATGTTAATTGTGCAGAATGAATCCAAGCTGGAATATTGTTGCAAACTTTGGAGATCGAAAAAATACACAAGAAATTATACAAAGAAAAAATAAAATTCAAAATATAATACAACTGTTTAAACGGGTTTTTTTTAATTTTCAGCCTTCCATATAAAGTCATGTGATGATTGTATATGACAATAACAATATTAGTAGTTTATTCTGTTTTTAGGGCTGATCGATACACTGGCTCAAGCTGAATGTTCGCTTTTGCTGTCCAAACATTATTTCCATACGGGCGGTGTTTTTGACTCCAAGGGCAAAGACCAAAAAGTATTATCCAATTCAGAGGAAATTATTTCCCTAGTGAATAACGTGTATATGCACATAGGGTGGAGAGAAAATCTCATTATTTCACTAATGAAGGAACCAGACACACCTCTCTAATACAGGCTATGAGTGATACACAGTAGTGGAAATCCCTATACAAATCTGTGTGACGTACATAAAACATTGAGTAGGTGAAGCTATCATTTGGACCTATCTAAATCTATATTTGACGAGACACCTAGCTACTCCCACTCAAACATCTCCGATCGATTATAAACAACCAATATCAAACCCACAATATTGTAGACGTGCTATTTCAAATTTTATACATATTTGTTTACTGAAGAATGACCTCGGATACCAAAGATTATTATTATAATGTTAAGACCCAATATAAGTTACTTTCGGCAAAACTTGAAGCGAAAATCAAACCTAATGACTTGTTATATTTATAGATTTAGTTAAGATTAACTGATATCAGCAATATTCAAGATGAATTCTTACGCGGTTACCCGTACTACAGCATCTGAAACTCAGTATTTGTAAACATACTTCCATTTTGAACCGTCTTCTAACTTCGGCTTGTTGTTGAAGTGGGCCCCACCTAAATTATTTTCAATTCTATGGATTTTCTTGTTTCTTGTTAGTTACCGCTCAGGTTTACTTCGTTTTAGGATTATTTTTGCATGGTTATCAACTGGATTTTTGTTCAGATTTTTTCAGAATCACGAAAAATTTCCTGAAGTTACGTATATTGGGTCTTTAACTTGATGAAATAATCATTTGATGTTGACATCGATCCATGATTTCATGAAACACCCGTTGTCGGTATAATGTGACCGGTTGGGATGTTCCACTGACAGCCTTGGTACAGCACTATAAATCGGCATCAGCTCCATAATTGTGTGTCGGCTGTTATCAATATTTGTAACTTATAAACAGTGTTGTTTTTTATTGTGATCGTTAAGCTTCCTTTCCTTAGCAGTAACACCAAAAAATGTGTACAATATATGAAGATGTGTTGTCACTACGATTAAATTCAACATTCGCCCTACTTACAAATCAAATGAGACGGGACATCCTTAATTCTTATAAGGTCACAATCACAGGCCGAGTTAGAGCGTCGACCATTTACAAAAGCTGTTACATTTAATGTGTTTACAGATGCGTGCAAACGTCAACCAATCACTGCCTTACTGTCAAATAATCACGCATGCGCAGGCGACCGCTAGTTGCTCTAGTTCGACTAGAATAAGTCGGTATCTATAGTATCTTTAGTTGCTTGACATGCGCAATGTCTACCTCTTGCTTCTATACGCATGCGCAAAGCACATCACTAAAGTGAGTTCGATCGTACTATAGTTAGACTACGGCCACTCAAGTTGAACTCAGACTCGGCCTTAAACAAACTCTTGAAATATTGTCACGATTTATTTGCCAAACAATCAGTTGAGCCTATTAGTTACTGTTATGGGAAAGAAAGAGGTGGACTAATTTGTGTTAGGTTGGCGTTAAGCAAGGCGCTGGTTCAAGTGTCACCAATGTTGTTATGGTAGTTTAATGAGAGAAAGCGTCACCCAAACCTATATTCTACAATCAATAAATATAATGAAAGGAAAAATGATATGGTTTCTGTAGCTACAGATTCCACTTGTTATAATGGTGTTTCCGGTTAACAGAGCAATATGATGTTTGCCCTTCCTGGTGTACACATGTAGCGTCAACCATTAACTGGAGGCTGTATGGTACTTGAGTTTCAGGTTTAATCATTACGGCTGAAATGTTTTGTAACATTTGTAATATGTATTAAATGGATCGACTCGGAACTGAAATGCAGATCTTTGTTCTCACCCGGTTTTTACAAGGATCTGACAATATCCCATGTCCAGAAAAGGTCATGTTCTGGTGACCTTTGCCATCTCTTCACTTCACTCTCCATTTAAATTTTCTAATTGATGACAGGACACAGCTGTCATCTGAACCTCTCATTTCTTCACAACATGTACATAATCTTGACGAAATTATAAAGATAGGATTGTGCAAGCTTTTCGCCTCAAAAATTCATATTCAAGATTCTGAAACTAGTTATTTGATGCAAAAGGTCACCTGAACGTGACCCCACTTCGTTTTACAAGGATCTGACAACATCCCATAAGAGGTCACGTCCAGATGACCGTTGTCGCCTCTTTACATAACACCAAAATAATTTTCCAACGACCTGTCATCTTGCAGAAAGTCATTTCGTCACATTATTCCAAATGAAATGTTTGGTGACGTAATGACTTAACGGACAAATGCGTTTATGCAAGCTTTGGCGCCTCCAAATTTCACTGTCAATATTCTGCCAGTAGTGATTTGATTGGCTAATGCGAAAGGTCATCGGGACATGACCCCCTATGGGATTATCTCAGATCTTAACGCAGTAGAGAGAAGTTTACGGAACGGCGCGGAGATCAAGATATGATTTTAATCAGATTGCTATTTTCCTTCGTGTTGCTTTATACGGCAATGGTTGTTCAGTACGTTTCACTCTTAATATTTCAATGATTTCAGTGGATAAACACTGTTCATTGGTTAAGTGTCGTTTTGAACTCCTTACTTTTGTTTTTTCATCTTACTATGTCTATACACGATACTGATAAAAGAAGAGTGTATTTACATAGTTGTGACGGCAAGAGTTTTGTATTTATGTGAACCAAAACCAAATAAACGCTCTCAACACATACACCCATGTCGAATACACTGAGAGGCCGTCCTTAAATGACACTGGCTGTTAATAGGACCTAAAAATAGTCAACAAACCAAAAAGCAATTAATTAGACCCCTTTGTTAGGTTGATGGTAATATTTGACCTGCTCTCAATCTAACTATATATGTAAATAGACTGTTGATTATAATGTATACAAACCTTTATCTTTAGACAGGGAGAGTAATCTGTCCATTCCCGGTAGTACACCTGCTCTCTCCACCAGGTGGCGTTACCAGTGCAATCCTTTTTGGCGTAATCTAGAAAAGAATAGAATACGTATATGTTATAATTAAATGAAAGATTACATTATACTGTAATGATATTATTTTGGCAGACACAAGTTTTAGCGCATAGGTTGGCGTGATGATAAGTCGGCTCAACCATATTACATGCCATAGAAAGCAATACAGAGAAATTACAATCGGCCCAATCGTAATTTAGGGGACATTTTTCATTGTGAAAAGCGCTAAAATAAGACTAACGCCAAAATATGTACAGTCTCGGTAATATTTTCTTAATTGTGCGACACAATTTATATGATCCACATATTTCCCGATTCTGGAATATAATGTGCCATATGCTCTACCCTTATATACAAATGCAATTGTAAAAGGGACTTTCTATAGTAAAAATGTAGGTTCTGGTTACAATGCAAAGGATGAATCATGTGCTGTCGCATGCGTTGATTATTTTAAGAACACGAATTTGTTTTATATTTGAGTTGCTTCGATGATGTAACCTTCGTTTTCGCAAAAGAAACATGGATCTTTATTATTCGGGCTACGGTTATTATGACAAAGGCAAAGCCTTAAAAGAGCTTGCTTTTTAGTTAATCTCAGATATTTACTAATTATCACTCATATACTTGTTCAGAAAGTGATAACATTTCCATAATTTAAAGTCGGCAAGTCGAAATGAAACAGACATCAGCTGAAAGATATTCCGGTTATTTTCAACTTTCCGGAAAAAGCCGATGAAGGTCAAGTGTGACGTAACGTAATTGTGTGACGTAACGGACAAAACGAATCCAAGGCAAGTAGAAGTAAGCAAGGGGAAACTACTTTGTTTACGCATGCATGTGTTACCATTCAATAGCTTCCGAGTATAATCGAAAACAAAAAGTGTTGACCTCGAAAACGACACCATGACTACGCGCAGGGCATTTCGAAATCTTACAACTGAGGCAATCAACGAAACAAATAATTAAACATGAATGTAACTGATTTCAAGATGTAAGGATGAAACACGAATTGAAATTTGTAATGTACAAATGAATATGAGTTATCATATACTTTCTTAATGTTTTAAAGCCCCACCCGGAACCGGATGTAACAATGATTTTGCGTTGTTTCCGTTTGTCTTGTGATTTGTAAGTCCCTCCGCTATATTGTCTAGACTCTACTAGACTCTACTTTTACACTAATTGATACTGAATCGGCATACTTGTTGTATTGATTTACCTTGATGAAGTTATATATAAAAAAATAGGTCAGTTTGACCTACATTTTGACATTTGACCTACATCAAATATAAAGTGTGTCCGTGCTCTATTTCTTCAACTGCTTGTCACTGGATTTCATACTTTGGGCATAGGTTCATCTTGATAAAGTGGTGTGTCATATATGAAAAGTAGGTCATAGTAACCTACATTTTGACCTCGCATCTACATTAAAGACTTAAGTATGTTTCGGCCCTATTTCCTACACTACTTGTCACGGGAACATCATGCATGGGCATGGTTTTACCTTGGTGAGGCGCCGTTTCTTGTTTCAAAATTAGGTTACTATGGCTTACAGTTTGACTTTTACACTACAACAACAAAAACAATTTAATTTCTTGACTCATTTTGTACACTACTACCCGCTGGAACCTCGACTTTTGGTAATAGGTTAACATACCCGTTAACCCTCCCTCATTACGAGGGAGACTCCCTCATTTTGACCATAATTTACCAATTTTCCTCGACATCTCCCTCATTTAAGTCCAAGTAATCTCACACAAACCTAAAATCTACAGCTTATAGTCGAATGATATCCTAGTTACTGTAGGGTGTGTGTAATGACCATAACAGGTGTGTCTGGATCTAATGAATACTTTTTGAAGTTGGTTTGATACATAAAAAGGGAAAAACAAATTGAGTAATGTAGTTTTAGACGTATTTCACGCACTTTCTCCCTCATTGGAAATGTGGAATGAGGGAGATCTCCCTCATGGGAGGTTTTACAGGTTGATACCTATAGGTTAATCGAGGGACCATCGAATTACCTTGTTATCAATGTACGTCATTTACAGTATTTGAGAGATTTCCAGACGGAATGGAAGGCTGAACCGCGTTATGATATATGTCACAAAAACTATAAAGCTGGATAGAAGTTCTGATGATTGATGAGATGACAATTTGCACAGCGAGTTTGAATGGTACAGATCAGCGTACAAAACAAAACGTATGGGTGACCGGGTATATCCCAGGGGCCGCTTACGATTTTTTTTTCTGTAGAACAATTTATTTCGTTCCCGATCTGGTAGTGGTCATTTGACGGTTGTCATTCATCTTCTTATAAGTATACAAAGTCTGGTCAACTTTCGACATAGCACTGCTTCACTATAGCTTGTAAACCATCGATCACGAAACACACGAGTATAATTCATTTGTATCTGACATCATACTGAAGCACAGCCGAAGACCACCATGTCGATAAAACAATGCATGCTTGTCTACATACGGTAGGTTAAGAGTTGACCCTTCCACCTCTGAAAACCAAATCAACTAATCCAGATCAGTATACCCAGGCATGGAAATACCTCACATTTCAAAACAGGGAGTTCATGGGCTGTCATCCAAGAATTTTGCGAGAAAACGAAGAAAAACTGGGAGTCCACACCAAACTTCGATTTTTGTTCAGCTTCAGACAAATAAAATAATTTCCATGTCATTGTAAAGATACAAGTAATTATATATGGAAGACTATACTTAGTTAAGTTAGATTGGGGAACACGTATAAACAAGCTGAAGCATCTGACAATGTCTCAGAAAGGTTTAGGATAACATCGATATCAGTTTTGTATCAATCAGCTAGCTGGTCCTCATTTCTCATTGACATCACGTCCAAGAGTACAACAGAATTTCCAAACACTGTTCGTCATATAGAGAATGGTCGTGGCAGGAGGGATTGATCGCTTGATTCATCGCCAACGAAGAAGTGATAGGATGTTTTTGAATTGATAGTTCCCTAGGGTACAAAGCTATTCAATGTATGAATTGAGCAGGATTGATGACAAGCATTGTAATACAAGGGCTTGAGTGTGTGAATGTTGTGTCTGAACGACCATGATAGGGCAAGAAGGTACGATACAAACGTTGTTACATATGTATAACGCTGTAGATAAAGGTTTAAAGGCCCAATATACGTAACTTTCGGCAAAACTTGAAGCAAAAATCAGGCCTTATAACTTTTTATATTTACAGATTTAGTTAAAATTAACTGATAACAGCAATATTCTAGAAGACTTCTTACGCGGTAACCGGTACAGCAGCAGTTGAAACACGCTATTTGTAAACACGCGTCCAGTTTGAAGAGTCTTCTAACTGCGGCTTGCTGTTGAAGTGGGCCCCACCTGAATTATTTTCAATTCTTTGAATTTTTCTGTCAAGTGATTCTTGCTAATTACTGCTCAGGTTAACTTCGTTTTAGACTTATTTTTGAATGGTTATCAACTGGATTTTTTTTTAGAATTTTTCAGAATCACGAAAATTTCCTGAAGTTACGTATATTGGGCCTTTAAAATAAATACTTAATGTACAAAGAAAACGAATCACCTCTTTTGAAAGTTGCTTTTGAAGATCCAGGAAGGAGACATTATCTAATAACCCAAGGAAACGTTTCATATTCTTCTGTTTTCTCGTGTTAGATTCTGTGCCGACGAGGCTAATTAAATTTACGTATTGTATATGACCATATGATGTATGTATAATTACACACCCGGTTATTTTGAACTGTATTATTGTGTATGGCATTTTAAATTTACCTTATTCCGGATTAATTGTCTCGTGTTGGTTTTGGATATTGGAGAAAGCAAAAATGGGATAATAAAGAACGGAACTGGAAAATGAAGTTTCATTGTGCTTGCGGCTCTGTCTATAATTCAACAAACACACAAATGCCAACGATACACTTGACAAGTACACGTGCATGATATACTCATATATTAGATGTGGCCTGAGTTTCCTCAATTCTTATTGGCTAAAATATGGTCACATGGAGGTCCATATTTTGTGATGTCGACCTGTTGTTTCTGTTTATAGAAACACAGAGTCAATATTGCATTTGTGACGTCATAATCATTGTGAAATTAGAGAACCCATGCATGTAACTATTAATTTCATTGCTTATCAAGGCAGATATAATTCAATTTAAGTCTTTTGCAAACAAGACTGAAATTGAATTATATCTGCCTTGATAATCAATGTACATCTAATGTAAAAATTAAGGACCTTTGGTTTGGGCAATATGGTGTTATACTGACCTGGTAGAATCTAAAATATTGACCTCGGGCTAACGCCCTCGGTCAATATTTGATTCTACCAGGTTGGTATAACACCATATTGACCTCAGCAAAAGGTCCATAATTGATATGTATATGCAGATCTATGCGTCGCGGTCAGAGCTAACTATAGTATAAGGTTGTCCATTTCAAAGTAAAACTCCAGTAAAGTAAAACATTTGATTATCAGATCATGTTGAGATTTTAACATATTGTTACTGTAACTCGATTGCGTACTATTCTTTACTGTCTGTCAAATATCTGCTATTTACTTCCAATTCTGAAACAAAATTTAAAACAAATCCTGCTTGTTATTCCCTGTAAGTGCACCGTAAACAGTTCCGTGACCCCTTTGCTACTTCTTGACGTTTGAAAAGGGATTGTACAAAACAGACACAACAGAATAGAACCTTCATATTTTGTTTTTGTTTTTTGTTTGTTTTCTTTTGAAAATTCATAATTAAGGATAAGATGCGGTCGAGCCAAATAATGAACTAAACAGCACCATACAGCTGTTAAGTCATTCTAGGTCTCGTCCATGATGCCAAACAAGAGCCAAAACAGTGAATCTTGGGCGACAAAGATGACGTAACACACACATATGCTGCACTTTTTAAATTAAGTAATAGATACAGTATGCCGAAAAATGAATTAAACTGCACAATACAGCTGTTTCGTCCGCCAAGGACTCTCCAGTAATGCTAGGGGCCAAAATTTAGGAATCCAAAATTACTAAACTAATGTAGAAACAGAAGGGTCAGGTGTGTAAAACGTCTTTAATTTATGAATTTAGAAGTAAAATGAACTGAACGAAATGTCAAAATCCATATCCTTTCATCATCTCTCGTTTTCTTTTGAGGGTCTGTTTTAACGAACCGTCTTAAATGAAAGGCATTAATGATATGGGTTGTCTTTTATTCATATTTGATAAGATAGATGACGTAACTCACACACATAACAAAGTGAGAATAATTATTTGCATTTTAATCATATTGCATGATTTAGACATGTGACCAAGATTTACATGGCGGGTGTCGTCCATGAAGCAGAAGACGCATACTCATCTGGAACACCTGGTCTGATTCACTTTTACTTTTACAAGGGTTTCCATGTAAATATTTTCTTTGTTCATATTTTGCCCTTACTGTAATAGATTTTAAGTTCGGATTATGGTTTTGTTGAAATTTTAGTATTCTCTGATTTTTTTTTATACAAAACAAGATATGTTTGGCAAGGAGTAATGACGTATCACGTGATAAAAAACAACTTTCCTTAATCGTTATTTTTCTTGTATCTATCCAGAAGAGTTTTCTGATTATAACGTCGGTTAAAAACAAATCTCTTCGACCTTGCTACATAGTCGTGTATTGTGAAAACGGAAGTCATTATGTTGTTTACAGTGTCATGATATTCGCAATCATCGTACAATATCTTACATTGGACACTTTATAGGTTGTAGTCGCCATCTTGGATGACCGCTGCTAATTATTTTATACTTTTACAGTAAAAAATGCTAACCGATACTCGTGTAAAGTTTCATTATTATCCAAGGAAGGAAACCATCTTTTACAATATAACAGATTTTCGGAAACTATTTTAGTGTAAATAAAGTATAGTTGACGTCCTTTATCAACAACTTTAATTATGATTTTGGTTTGTTAAAACAAAACTGCCATTGGATTTTTATATTGGTTTTTGCCGTGTTAAATCTCTACTCTGTTGAATATACACGTACTCGCTGCCGTTGTTTATCGGCTTTGTGTGGCATGCAGCTGCCGCAGATTGCTTTGAAAATTGGACAACTTCGGCCAAAGCAGATAACTTTGAAATATCCAATTAGAACAGGAGCATTGCTTTCTGCAAACTATAGAGACCAAACCGAAATATGCCGGCTGCTGACGAGCAAACTTACGGAAAATGAATTCGAGACATCAGAGAATACCAACGCTTCAACTAAACCATAATCCGAACTCAAAATCGATTAAACTAGGGGCAAAATAGGAACAAAGGAAAGATTTACACGGAGACTCTCGTAAATGCACAAGAGAATAAGACCAGGTGTTTCGGAAGAGTAAGCGTCTTCTGCTTCATCGACGACACCCGCCATGTAAATCTTAGTCACATCCAAGTAAGCATCAATCCTCAAAATGAGGACTGAGTCATCATTGTCTATCATAACAAGTAAGCACACTAATGAGCAAACTCAAAAACGTCCATTTTCATATCACACAAAGATACAGAATATTTCTCAATGAGATCAAGATGGTGACCATGAAACTTGCCCATAGTCTTCATCAACCTGCATCTCTCGAATCCCTGTGCCGTCAGTTTGTTCGTCAGCAGTTGACATCTATCGCGAAAATCTCGATATTCAGGGCAAGCCCTAGAATAACAAATCAACTGCGACATGTAAACACCATAGGATGGAGAAGCAGCGATGTAACTATCAAGAAAGGAAAAGTTCACGTCTATGAGTAAGTTTGATGGTTGCCGTTTCGGTCTCATATAAAATTTAATACATAATAGTATGATATTAAAGGTGATTTTTATTTATATATGCTCATTACCTTTCATACTTTTGTTATTAAGAATGATGCCTTTGTTCTCTGTTTGAGAACTTGGAATTTGACGAGTGATGCTGATAAAGCAGAAGACGCTTACTATTCCGGAACACTTATTCTCGTTTTCTTTCTATGTGTAAATTTGTCCTTTGTCCATATTTTGTTCTTAGTTTATTCGATTTTGAGGTCAGATGAATGAATTGTTGACGCTTGATATTTCCTTGGTGTATTTTCTGTTCGAAATAAATGGCGAAAGTGCACAAATTCCTTTTTAGTTTCATTTGTACTATTATAACCCGATGTGAATATATCGTAATATGGTGCTTCATGTATTGCACGACTTGCAATATAATACACCGTACCTAATATCGGAAAACAGCTGTAATACATGTACCTCCTAGGCAAATCATTGACTTATTAAATATCGAAAACATTGTTCAACGAGATGGAAAGCATGTTTCCCACTTGTGCAAAAAGTAGCTTCCATTCACTTTTGACAAGCATGACATCTCAACCGATTCAAAAACTCATCGTAGGTCGTTGGAATTGTCTCCAGGAATTCCGGCTTTTCTTCATCACAACTGTTTATCTTTTAAATAGGTTCAACAATTCTATTATCACAGAGTTGCAATCAAAACTAAATAAATATGATATTCTCAAACAAGAGACTTTAACAGTCACTTCATACAATATCAATATATACAAACGAAAAACTGTTTATACCATAAAACCTCGCTCAAGAATTAAGACAACCTTGCTATTAAGACCACTCACTTTCAGTCCCGAAAACATCTTCTGTATATCTTTGTACTTTAGCTAGTAGTTAAGCTTCACTATTAACACCACCACATTACCCATACCATTGACTACACAAAGTCACCTGGTGTTTATTCCACTCTGTACACCTGTCAAGTTTCAGATCATGATCGTTAAGCTGTAGTTTGGTGTCAAATTGGCTAATCAGCTACACTTGCTGTGTGTTTAACATTATAAAGAATGTGTATTAATTAACTGACCATGAAAACAGGTCAAAAAGTGGATTTCTGAGAAATCTGTCTGCATGGTCACCCTCGGTATTCAGACAACCCCGCCATTAAGACCACTTTGGTGCGGTTCCTTAGGTGGTCTTAATAGCGAGGTTTCACTGTATTATATTACTTTGTTAGATATTTCGGTAAATTGGGTAGTCATGCAAACGGCAAAGAAGCCAAAATGCTCTCTGGCATGCAACAGTTGTGAGACTTGGAGTTGTCGATGTCTGGCGCTCTATTCATGTACTCAAATAACTCTTAATTTACTTCATGTAATGCACATGCTAGTTCCCCTTCATTCTTTACCGATAATTATACCTGATATGCATATGAACTGCAAAAAACCTTGCAAACTGATGAAACTATTCCTTAACTATTCTTGGCGTTCAATGACGTACGGCTCATACTGAATACGTTTTGATCGGCTGTTTCTAGTTATTATCATGTCTTGTGATATCAGGCATAAGCAAACAGCAACGAAATAAATTGGTAATTGTATTTCGTTATCTTACATCACGATGGAAATATGCAAATACCCAACTGCAAGTGAACGCTTACACATTCGTTGCGCAGTGATGTATCGATGGGAAAATATTGCCGGCTTTCTATCTCGGTCTTATGTTGGAAATAGTTCGTGTTTCATCTAAAGCAGAATGACATGTAATCGGTAAACCGTCGGATTTGTGAGCATTTGTATTCAATCGTCGGAATAAAAGAATGCTTAAATTAAGATCTGAACGATTACTTCGTTGACAGCAGGCGTTGATTCAACTCTAAATTAGATCGAAATGGTAACCGGATTTTATCGCACTCGCGCACCTTGTTTTTTTTTTCCTTTTTCTTGTTTTTTTTTTTATTTGTACGATTTTTATTTTATTTTTTTTTTTATTTTTTTTGTTGTACAATTTTTAACTGTATTTTACTTTTATTAATTTTTTTTTATTTGTACGATTTTTGTTTTTATTATTTGTGGATTTAACGTCTCTGCAAAAGCCGGGTTTATAATTAGACAGGAGCCACTGGATACTCAAATAGGAAGAGAGAGCAGAACAAAATTACACAAAAGAAAAAAAGAAAAACACGAATATATTCCATTTTTTAAAAATGGAGCACATAAATTGTGGTCTCTTACAGTAGTAGAAACAAACAAATCTCCTAATTCTTTATTAGTCCTGCATACGTCACCTGTTAAGATCAACGAGCAGAAAGACAGAAAAGGGCTTGTATTCACAACCGTTCTCATGCTAAAGCATATATTTATTTGCTCAAGCCGAATTTCTTGTTTTAGCTATACATCAATTGATATTTTATTCTGGTCATGACGTGGGCAAATAATGAAGATACATCAAGCAGAAAACTGTTTTTTATGTTTTCATTTGACGTTTTAATCGTTTGAGGTGTTTAAAGCCAGTTACAAGTAAGCTGACTTGAGCAAATTATCCACGGTTGATCAGGATAATTGTTTCATAAATATGGGACCAGGTTTCTCTCATTTTTCGCCATGATGTATACAGTTTGCCCATAGAACACGTCTATATAGGTGTATTATATCTTACATATAACATCACTTGACTTTACGTTCATATGGCTGAACAATGATGTGACGTGACGAAATTTGGATCACTCTGATGCCAAAATGTGGAAACGGCGATATGATAAAATAATATTTGACTGTACACCTTACAATAAATAATATAAGGGATAATTTTAATCGCGATGATTGATCTATTTGCGTCAGAAAAAAAAAACACAGCAGATAAGCCGATATTTAAAAAAGGCAGCCAGTCCATAATTTCTTGATTTTTGAGTTAAATCAGGTATTTGAAAGGATTAAAAGAGGAAAAAATCCTTCATGATTGGAAATCGATGTTTGATGGGATAATTGAACCCCCGGAACTTTCAAATCTGATCATGAAAGATTCTTACGATAATGGTATTCTTTGTGGATCGGCGTAAAACCGACACAAATGCTGCTAAATGCTGGAAACTGTCTTCCCGGCATGACAACAAGCCATGTCTTTTAAGACTTTGGTGAACTATGATAAAGATGAAATTAACAAACTACAATTAAACAAATATAGTTTTTTTAAATTTTAAATGAGCATTTAGACTAAGATGGGGTCTGGAACTCTGGAATTAAGATACTATCGTTTATTCTCATCTAAGCTTCCTAACCAACAAGAAGTTGTGCCTATTAATGTTTGGACTGATCAGGAAAAATCTGGCTGACAAACGTCCTACTTGGATTTTTACAAAACACGTTTTTGTCGCTATTTCCCGAGAAGGACGCAATGGGTCTTTCTCAAATTTCATAAGCTTATTACCCTTGGTACCTAGTACTGCTCGTTTGATTTTGCAACTGATTGGAAAAATAAAGTGGTTTAAAGACGGTCATCTTGGATTTTCACAATGAAAGTTTGTTTCTTGATATGTTGGTTCCCCATCGTGCCTTGTTGTACTCTTTTGATTTTAAAACTGATCAGAAAGACACAATGACAGACAGGCGACCATCTTGAATTTTGATGCTGAAAGTTTGCTTTCACTATTGGGCTGAGAAGTACTCGATGAGTCTTTCTCAGATTTCAAATAAACGTTTATCTTGGTCCTTTAAGATGTGATATTTTGTTTTTTGGGGATGGTCAGAAAAATAATGATGACAGGCTATCATCTTTCAACTTATAATGGTATTTCTTAAGAGGAGGAATTCTCACATATCGCATACAGTAGCTAAAATCAAACACATGTTAGAGACAAAAGGGAAAATATCCAACTTTTAAAGAAAACATGAAGATTGTCATTTGTGGGCGCCAAGATCCATCGGTGGTATCTTGTAAGCTTTAGTTTGTACACACATATATATACACCGCACAGTTGTGGTAAAACGTGAGGGATCTGGATGTTTATTAAGAGTAGTTCTAATAGGAGTGTGTTTTATTATCTAACAAACTACAACAGTTTTTTAAAAGTACATTACACTTCTAACTTGATTCAACACAATAAAGTGCAGTTGCCGAATACAATAAACTCAATATATTAAGTTAATATGTTTTCATCACATATATCCTTTGTAGGAAAATCACCAATTTGCATTATCTAAGGAACAGTTAATGAAACACTTGCCAACTAAACATTGTCATCATCAGATGTTTTATAAAATACAAATACTTGACACAAAGTGCTTGACGTAAATCTATAACTCCCACAGCCATTGATTATAAATAAGAATCTCGTGTAAAATTCACTTGTGGTTGTTGATTTCCAATATTCAGGAAAATGAGTTTTTCGCGTGATAAACAAAAGATTATAAGATATGCAAGCTATTCCTACAGCAACTCTTTCACATCGTCAAGAGATAAAAATCTCTCTCTGACGTACAACTGGCCCAGGTGGGTAGAAGTGATTTGAGGCGATAGTTAGGTAATTGGTTTGTAGATGTGAATGTCAATATGTCATGTTTACAGCTCAATAACTGTTTCGGTATTAATCAATTTTGAGTTTGCAGACAAATAAACACATGTTACATTTCATCGTTTTTATAAATAGACGAATGTCAATACTAGTAGTTTATTGTTTTGATTGGTTGTACTTTGCGTCATGACAACAGATGACGTAGCACACTCATATGCTAAAGAGCAACATCTAGATAATTTAAACATCCTCTCAACTGCAATAGTTTTCCTATTGACAGTTGTCTGTTCTTATTTGTCGTATGGCTACTTATGGTACGGTAAAACAATTTCCTTCGACCAGGTAGTACTTTCGATCGAGACAACTTGCCTTCGGTGTTATATCTATTCACTTTGTTCTATGAATGGAGACTCTTAGAAGTTAAAAAGAAATAAAACCAGGTGTTCCAAAAGGGTAAGCGTCTTCAAAATGCATGTAAAATTCAAGCAATGTGATTTATCCAATGTAGCTATTAGTTTGCTTTTATTTAGATTACATACTGGTCAGTTTTTATATTTTTCAAAAAAATAACCTTAAAGCCGAACACAATGTCGTATTCTCGCAGTAAACAACTTGACTTTATGTCCATGGCATTTCTAAAGAGCAAAGCGGAACAATATATCAACGCGATCATTTACAAATGTTTATGACATAGGCACATCAAGCGTTGTATCACGTACAAAGATTATTGCATAGGTGTCAGGTTGATACGACTTTGACCGGAAACATGTCCTAATGGCTTCCGCCCGACCCAGACTAAGCCGTATTCCCGCCGACGCTTGACATGACATAACACGCCGATGCATTAAATGACCTTCAACATATGATGACAGACGAAATCACGATAAGTAATGCATTTAAGACATGTAACTTGCCTTCATTGCTTTTAAAATATCTGAATGTCAAGAAAATCATTTAGCACCGAAATAACAAACGCTAGGTGGCAATAGCTTAGTAGTATTAGACATTATTCTGCATCAAATGTTTCCCGTAGGAATTTGCAATTTCACAGTTACTGTGGTGATTTGTATCCCGTTATAAATATGACTTTTGCTTTTAAGGAAAAAAACTGCCGGTCGAGCTAGGATCTGATATAAACGCATTTGAAAGGTTTTCACGCTGTTTGCAACGTTCCATCAGGGGCATTGACAAGTTATGCTACAAATGCATTTGCATGTTTTTTTTTGAATTCAAAAGTAGTTTCTAAAAGCAAGAATTAAATTTACAACTGTCATTTAACGAATCACAGATATATCATCCATCCATCCATGTAAATTTTTCCTTTGTTCCTATTTTGGCCCTGGTTTAATCGATTTTGAATTTTGAGTTTGGATTATGATTTTGTTAACGCTTCGGTATTCTCTTATTTATTATTATTATTATCCATCAGAGATGCAAGTACAACTAACTTTTATTTCGTGCAGATAGTTCGAAGAAATTTTTGCAATTGCAAGAGAAAGTAAATTGCATTTATATTTATTCTTAACGAGTCATTTAAAAACGTCTTTGGATCAAATCATAAAATCTAGTTTACGTAGTTTGCAGATGAGAAAGCTTTTGAAGGAGAAACATGTTAGAAAAGGGTAAAATGGTCCCTATGTTTTTATAGTCAGTCTTTGATTTGTGTACCACTATAGTAATATCACCTTAAAATCACCTGAACTACTATCCCTGTCTCATTTAGCACATAATACAGACAAGAGCGTGATACCTAGGACATGGTCTGTGTTTTTTACGTCCGATGAACGTGTTTTGTCATTGAAGGAAGTGTCAGGTTTTACAAGTGGAGGAAAGCCGGAGTTCCCAGAAAAAAAACGTTTGACCTACGTAGGCCCCGAACCCACGATCTACAGGTAGAGAGGTAATGGAAGAAGAATGCCAGATACTTTAACCATTTGACCCCAAGGCTCCTAATGATGTTAAATTTGAAAAAAGAATAACGAAACTTCAACCAAACCATAATCCGAACTAAAAATCGATTAACTAGAGACAAAGTATGTACAAGGATACCCTTCTAAAAGTACAATGGAATAAGACTATGTGTCCCGGAAGAATAAGTGTTTTCTGCCCCATCGACGACTACTAATATGCAAATGTTTTAGGATCATTACAATTACAGGGAAAGTCAATAGTACAGTGGGTATCACACCATAAATAGTCAGGTTGCATTATCTTCCGTTGAAGAGATCCATGTTCGATTTACTTGTCTTACAGCGTCCGTTTATAATTTTGTTGCAGAAGGATCTAATGATACGACTGGCGTGATATTAATTCATGAGCATGTCAGGGGTCATGTAAGGGGTCCAGCACTCCACAGCCTTGTTATATAATAGCGTGCCAGACTAACAGTGCCATACACAAGGGTAAAAACAATTACTGTCCAGCTCCGTGTGTATCTGTGCGGTCAGTCTGGACACCGAACCATTAGTAAGGCACTTCTTCAAGATAATGGGCACTCTTACGTGGCTCTGCATCAATGATCCCTGTTAATGATTACCGAATATATAGTTCTCGGTTAACGAGAGTATCAGACTCTAAAGGTGATGTCGGAGACAAACGATACAATGCCCGTGCGATAATTATTTTTCCTTACCGTTCACATATTTCGCAAGTCTTTGTGTGTCTTGTTTCGGTCATAAATCCCAAGCGATGGTCGATTTGATGCTCAATGTTATCAATATTACATTTTATATTTATTTATCAAATATGGACCTTTGGCGAGGCCAATACGGTGTTGTACTGATCTGGTAGAATCAAATCTTGACCGAGGATGAAGCCACTGAGGTCAATATGTTTTATTCCGCCATGTCTGAAAAACTCCATATTGACCGAATCAAATGTCCTCATTTCATATATTAGATATGAAACTTGTTTGCAATATTCTGAAATTGCATTATATCACCTTGATTGAATATGAAATTTACATTGGTTCACTATGACGTCAAAATGATTATTACGTCATAAATGCAATATTGACTCGGTATTTATAAAAATTGAAACATCAGGTCAATATCATAAAATAAGGACCCCCACGTGACAATAATTTAGCCAATGAGAATTGTGAAAAGTCGGACCATATCTAACATTCAGAGTTATTTTTACTCTCAAGTGTAACGATTAGTTTGGTTTTATTTTGCGCCAATGCCTTTCAACAACTAAGGTCATTTAAGCTCTTGTAGGACTCAAAATCATCCAATAAACTAGTGTTTCATACGTTTGGAGTGCTTTATATAAAACTAGTTCCGGCTAGTTATGGGACCGCTGAGAAAGTTTAACGAGGAACTGATGACTTATATTTACATAAATGAAATGTACAGATATCCCAAACTTTAAAATGTAAACTTTTAATATGCTTCCCTGTCTGTGTGCGGATGTATACAGGGTAAAATAGTAATGGGGTGGTCCTTATTAGGGTTTGTATGTAAACTTCCGGGTGTCAACTTCTAGACATTGTAACAGCCCAGCTTGCATGTTGTAAACATCATACGAAACTCGTTTTTAAGCCTTGCAAGGTATATATCTATGAATCTAGACAGTTGTCAGTAGTGATACACTTTAAATATTAAAGTTATTAGCTAAAATGTTTGGTAATAACAGATAGCAATTTATTGAGTTGTTAAGTGTCCTTTAAAGGAACTAAAGCAAACTTTAGAATGCCAACACACTGACGTATACTGCCAAAGGTTCACAGCGGATCACCCGCCCAGTCACATTGTACTGACAACGAGTGAACCAGTCATTCCAATCGTATAATGCAGAGCGTCGAACGGGTAATGGCACATGTAACTACCATTTTTGAGACTCTGGTTTGTATCGGCCTGGAAACAAAACCCAAAGCCTTCCTTATAGGAGCAAAAGCTCAAGTAAATTCTAAAAGTGAGGACACTAGTGTATTCCTTTTATCGGAACTTTCCAGTTGTACAAACTTGGAACTGTTCTGCTTAATTGAACAGAACGTGCCGAATTCTGTTCCTGTGGGTGAAAATCTAATAATCGAAAAGAAAAAGAAACAACTTTTCCGGAAGTAACCAACACGGTTAAGTCATAAAATCTGCAAAACAGTGCGAGCAATCGGTTTCACACTATGATGCCATTAGGAGTCGGTAATGATATATTTTACTAATTCAGTGCAGTCAAACTGGTTACAGTTAAGTTTCTTTACAATTTATTGAACATCTGAAACGAAAACCTTTATACTGGCCGCCATATTGGATCCAACTTGGAACCCTCAAATGAGATGTTCTGGACAAACTGGTTCGTTTCGGCGGAACGTCGTGTTCCATTTAGCGGAGCGTCTGGTTCGTTCTGGAACAACCGGAACGTTCCGCTAAATGGAACACGCTAAGTGTCAAGGGTGACACTGGGAAAGATTTTGCGGATCATGCAATGGGTGAAGCGGGCATTTCTTACGCCGTACCTACATGACATTTAGTGTCATCAACAACGATTCCAGGAAGGTATTGATCAACATGTTGGATAGATTTAACCCACTGTTTTATAGACGTTTAAAAAGGTTAAAAAAACAGATATTCTCGAAACTAATCTATTTAAAATAAGGGACGTTAACTGATTTGTGTAAATCCGAATACCGACACTGTTCTGTTAGTAATTATTTCAAATAGATGTAGTTTCGTTGCAGCAAAACATGTCTGACTGTTACAGAAGAAAAATTGCTTCTCATTATAAATACTAATCACTGTTAATTACTGTTAACAAAACGTGAGGGTTTCGTTAATTCAGAAAAAAAAACTATTTTGGACATCGATTAGCCAAGTTAAGTGTAAAACGCTCATTTAAAGCAATTAATTATTGTTAGGTGCATTCTATACAGAAGGTATTTGTTTGATTATTTTCCGTTCCCAAATCTTCGTAGAAACAGGGCATATGAAGACGGTTACAAAGGGCGTCAGCCTAATGAGTGTCCTCCGGGAGTTTTTGCACGCTCTCGCATTCATTTTTTGTTTTTTTTACGTATTCTGTCTTCTGATTTAAACAACTTATGCCTATATCTATATGTGTACAAAGTTTCATTCATGTCTCAGTAATGGAAAATTGAAAGGTGGTCGAAATATGAAGTCGGAAATAGTTTGAAAAGATACGGATCCCTAGTGTTTCTATAGTGATTATATTTCTTATTTTCAATATTTAAAAAAAAATAAAACCAGTGATTCCGCCGAAGGATCATATAAACAGCCCCAAAGAAAGCACAAGAAATTTAGGTTGTATCTTTAAAAAACAAAAAACATTATCAACAAAACACTGAGAGACTTGATTTGTTTCAGGCAATATATAAACACAAGACAATTATCTGTAAGTAGATAAACGGTGTACGCGCACGTTTAACTGAAAACATTAATCTTTGTTTAGTGATCGGGGGATTAATTTCATTGTGTTTCTGAATTTCTAAGAAAACAAATAAAACGAAACTGAAAAAAACTATCGCCAATCCCCTCAAGATAGCCTTTTCAAAATGAAACGTTGATCATTTCACACACATACATTTGTTTTACGGCATACCCTGTTTTGTGTTGTTCCGCCTTTAAAAATTGTCATGCAAAGCAAGCTTTTATTTTGCTGGGAGACAACATGGCATAGCCTGATATTTAAGCGGCAAGGATATGATAGAAACTCAAAAGACAATTTTGAACATTTTTGTATTATTCTTGTAAAATTCTGCATAGAAGTCGTACTTTTAAAAGAGGTAAATTTCATTTACGCATCACTACGCTAATGACTAAAACAGATTCAAGAGAGAAACATATCGTGAATCTAACGACCGTTTAAGCACCAGTTTCAATGAAAACTGTAAGCTTTGAACTTAATCGCCACGAAACGCTGCCTAACAGTAACATTTTAACTTCGATTAATGAACTGAATATATCGATTTAGATACTTTCCAGGAAGGAATAAAAACAATTTTTATTCAATTAAGGAGAATTTTATCTGATAGAAAATGCATTCTGGATCACGACGTCAATCAAAACATAGAATGAAGGAGATATTCAAAGCTCCATCGGCATCAGTACAGCGGTGAGTTATGCAGGGTGCACCACGTAATGGTGTTATAATGCATCAATTTCCACTTGGAAGGCGAGACGGCTTAGTTACCAATGAATAAATCTCCATACAACCACTGTGACATACAGGTTCCAGTGTTTTTCACCGATTCCATATAAATAGTCGAGACAAGCGCAAATATGATATTTGGCTGATATGAAAATATGAGATATGTGACGGATTGGTCCCAATGTTTCTTACGTCGAGACATGATCCCCGTTAACTGTGCAAACTTACGCGCTTTGATTGTTACGTGGCGTCAATCATTATAGTACGATTTTTTTCCGAATGAAGTCTTCCGGCTGAAACAAAATCACTATAAGAATATGAAAAGGATTTTGATTTTTTAAGTTCAATTCAACTTTATTAGAACTTCATAATTATATAAGTAATTTGATGGCTATTAACACAACAATTCTATTGTAGTTACAAATATAATAGAAAATACAATTCTATTGTTATAACAAAACAACGACTATGCATTGCACAAAGCTAAAATGTTTGCTTGCCAATCTTCCCCAGTTTTAATGACTGTTTGATAAATAAGTATCTCTTATGATTTAAATTCGTACTATTTTATGCAAATATGTCTGAAAATATTTATATTGTCGCTCAATTAAGAATCATACAAACTTTCAATTTGGGACAGCATTTTTGTCTAACAGATTGAAATTTTAGACAGTGGAAAACGAAACAGAGTTCGTCCTCTAATAAATAGTATGTTTTAAAGATTCTTTGTCTCCTGTGAGTGCAAAAAAAATTCCTTACTTGGGGCAAATTTCAGTCAGCGTTTAGAAGATATGATTTAATCAATAAAGGAACGTTAAATTCTAAACCTTTTCGTGTTGATTTGGTAGGTTTCCAGGAAAACAATACAAAAGAAAAACATATATAGCTTAAAGAATGTAGACTGAATTAAGTAGAGCATGACAAGGTGTTGTAAAACTGTCAAAATTGTCTGGGAAGTCATGAGTCACTTAAATGCTAATACCAGGTTTTCGCGTTTTGATGATACATTCACCGAGAACGTAATATGCGGACAAATTTCTCGTAAATAAATCGTTGTGATACTCTATATCGTATCCTCTAAAATGCACACGCATTGGGCACACACGATCACATCACATACATGTACATCGGGATGGCATCCTAAAATGATTCTAGCTGTTGATAGGACGTAAAAACAATCAAACCAAATGTCGTATTTTGCAATACGCTTGCATTTGACACTAAACTCATCCCCAGTAGATTTGTTGCGACCGTAAATGGTCCCTAATATGTGCCTCCTTTTATAACAGAATTGTTCCTCGTTCGTATGTCAAAAGGTATTGGGTTAACTGTCCGACCGGTACTCCGGTTACCACCCATAAAATAAAACCTTTCACACGCTTATTTCTTATCCGTTGTTTTAAATCGTATTATCTTTAACAACATTTTTGCTATTTTCTCTATTTTTCTTGCAGGGGATACACTGGAGGAAGGGTGGTCGGTAGGTGCAGTGGATAGCGAACTTGTGGCCGGGGTTCGATTCCCCGACTCGACGTGAACAAGTATGGAATCACCTGTCCGACCATGTGGGTTTTCTTCGGGTACTCCGGTTTCCTTCCACAATAAGACCCCACGCATCTAGGCTATCAAGAGTGATTGATATAAGTTGAACTAATCTGTGTCCTAATTGTTGACGTTATCTCTAATTTTTGTGCAGAGAACACATAATAGAGGAGTATACAATTACTGCAACATATTGCTTTCCTTGGCTTGTCCGTAAATTGTCTATCACGTTCATAAATTGTCAGCCTTGTTACACTTACCATTGATCCCTTTTTCTACTGTGTGAATTCGAATAGCCTAATTGTTTTGCGGTTTTGGCAAACAAATAAATAGCATGCTTTCCTTAAGACGTTGTATTCATTTATCACAGAGAGTAGTGTCATTTTCAGTATATATATACGGAAATATAAAGGGAGTAAACTCATGAAAACCTGAATATTTCTTTAAATGAAACTATTAACGTTAACGTTAAGTTGATTTCCGATACTGGATAAACATTATATTTACACCAGAGGCTGTATTCTATTTTTGTTTATTTTTAATAAAGACATGTAAAACTATATTGTTTAAGAAAGTAAATTTGCTCATTCACTCTTTTAACATTATGATTGTAGACTGTTACCTGTAAACTATAGACAATTAGAGTTACTCCCCTTGGCATTATTAAACACGTGTTTACGCCTTCTTTAATAAAATGCTAAAGTGAGAGCACGTGTGGTCGCCGTTCTTTGGGTCATACCCGATAATAAGAGTATTACACACTCTATTTAAGTTCCTGTTACTTTTAAAAATACTGATATCACATCCTATTGAAGACTGTTCCAAAAGTTTACTTGTATGCAAATAAGCCTGATATCCCTAATTTCAAATCTGGATTTTGTTGATGAATGTTACAAATAAACATTTATCACGGATCGGAGAATTCTAAATCTGAAAATAGACATGTTTTGTTAATCGATTCAAAGATTGTGGCGCCATGCCCATAAAAATCGAGACGCTAGTAGGATTATGATCTGATTAATCATGCGGGCGAATAAGGAAGTCTTTTTTATTCAAGAAAACAGGTTATCTTTATGTTCAATTCAATTTCTCTCCGATCATCTATTACATCTTATTTTACTGAACTGTCGTATTAAAGCAATAATTAGGCAATCATGATTGATATGGATATTGCTAAGGATTGTGTCTTAACATGACAAACGACAATATGAAAGGGTGCAGTCACTTAGAACCGAAATCCATAAAATTGGATTTGGTCACATGCTTTTATATTTTATATAATTGAACGAATATGTCAGTCTGTGATAAATAAGTCCATACTATTTCATAGAAATACAATATTTTTATCATACACTGTTTGGACATAATGTAAGAAAGAAATTCACAAGAGTATCCTTCAATAAGGTAACATCGCAACAAGTAGACGATCAAAGTACAATGTTAAAGTGTGTGTTAATTTTCCTGTCAAGCACGCATATAAACTGGTCTCCAGAGTGCGTTTCATTGTCTGTGCTGTAAATCTTTCAGAATAAGGTTCTATTTCAAGAATACTTCTACTCCGACACAAAACGCCAATACCCCCTTTCGTACTGATTTTGTAAACTTCCATCAAACCTTGCAGTACAATACACAATCGGAGGTATCAATCAGTACGCAATCTTATACTTAAGAGGTGCAGCATATGTGCGTGATACGTCATATTTATGATAGGGGGAGGCAGACTCTGCTGGTGGATTTTTTAGTCCCCGCGGTTTGCTGGAGCCTCCATAGCCACAGTTAATCTCATTTGAGTAGTGACACGGTACTTAATATACACATTTTCGTAGTACACGATTTGAAATTATACAGAACTTACAGAAATTAATAAATTAAAGGGTTTTTACGCACCTGACACTTCTGCTTCTACATAAGTTTAGAAATGTTGGATTCCTACCTTTTCGCCCCTAGCATCACTGAAGAGTCCTAGGAGGACGAAACAGCTGTATGATGCAGTTTAATTATTTTTTTCGCATACTGTATCTATTACTAAATTTGAGAGGTGCAGCATATGTGTGTGTTACGTCAACCTTACATGTACACAAAAAGGTTCTTTCTGGGTCTGAACTCATACATGTTAGACAATGAACCATGTAGTTGTGTTTGAGTTTGAAGTTTTTCTTTCTCAGGTTTGGTTGGATATGATAACTAACATCAGATCAATGATGTTTAAGACCGATTGAAAGTTTCACGTGGAATGACACACAAACCTAGTACAAGGTTACTGTTACTTTTTATATATATTATTTCCAATTTGACAGGTTTTTTTAGTATTGTATCACAATGTATATGAACGGCATCAAACTTATTTTTATATTTCACTCTCTTGAAACTTCAATGATTTTTTTTAATTGTTGATGCGAGTTGATACATAGATAAGCTAATAGTGGTTGCAATATCACCGTTATCTCAGTCGATTGCCCGTTTTTAAGTATGCTCATTAGCGTGTTTACTTGTTGTGATTGACAATTATACTCGGTTCTCTTTTGGACAAAGATTTACATGGCGGTCGTCGTCGAAGCTTCACCAGATGCTTACTCTTTCGGAACACTTGGTCTTATTCTCTTGTACTTTTACAAGGGTCTCCGTGTAAATCTTTCCTTTGTTAATATTTTGTCCCTGTGTAATCGATTTTTAGTTCGGATTATGGTTTTGTTAACGCTTTGGTATTCTCTAATTTATTTTCGTATATTTACACCTCTCCCTCCTTGAGCTTAGTAAACTCTGACTGCGCATATTTTAGTGTATACGCAATGAAAAAAAAAGGCTCGGCGGATTGGTATTTGCTCAAATATTTGCGCCGTTCACGCTTCAAAGCAATAAGTATTTGCTGACGGCCATGTTTTGGTTCCTTCAAGATTTTGAAACATTGAACATATGCGGAATCAATTTCGTGTGCATTCGAAATTCTTTGACGATAACGCAAACATAAAGGCGCACTGCAGTTGTGACGTATGACGTCGGACCGCGTCACAACCAGATATCTGTGTCAATGCGTGTATATAACGACCGTTATAAATAAAGAAATAAGGTCGAAGTGCTAGTAATAGCATTCAATACCAAGTTATAAAATGCTGTTATGAAGAAAACTAGTGTTATTCACTGTGTATTTTCTTAACTTACCAATATATTGATGAAGATGTAGTGGGACTATATTATCTTAGCAACCACTGCCATCGTAGCAACCCACTTCGAATGTGTTTTTCCTTCGTATACCACTTTTAATTAATAATGATGTAAATATAAGGATTGTACCTCGTTTTGACTGCGTATACGATAGTATGCCTGCAGTTGGCAACGAACATTTTCACCATGCAGCGCTAACGCGCCCCATAGAATATGTTGGTTGCCAACTGTGGGCATACTACCGTAAACGCAGTCAAAATGAGGTACAGTCCTTATATTATATAACTACTCGTCAGTGATTCATACCTTGGGATAAACCAGTATTCTGGTACGTTTATTTTATGATGTCTTAAAGGTTATCTTTATGTTAATAGTTCGTTCCGTGAAATTCATTTCGATTGTCACCATGGTCGTTGTTGTCATGTCACCCCAGCTGGTGAAAAGTTGGTATACCCAAAACAAACGCCACAGGTTGTTTCCGCTATAATCCGTACTTCAAAAAAATAGGAGAGCCAATAGCCCCAATAGTAGAATTACTGAAGAGCATTGCAAAAACGCAAATCGTGGTGGAAAGGTTTATCAAAGTGTGCACTGTAATCACACAGAATACAGAATTAATTCCATATTTCTTCAGTCCTATTGGAATACGTTTAGATGAAAAGTGAAATGAAAAACTGAATAAATCGCTATTTGGTACGACGGTACCGTTACGGTAGATCTTCCTATCAAATACATTTCTGACAAATGAAATTAAATCAAGGAATGTGCATTCCTGAAGACTTGTCTTCCAGTACGTTTAATTTTGTATAATTTACCTAAACTGCATTTGTTTTTCGACTAGCTTATACCCAACTTAATTGAAACTTAGATTATCTAACATTAATCAAATTATTCCCCTAAGATAATTCAATAACCTACAAACTGGTCTGTTTTCATCCGTTCCAACGATTCATGTAGAGTAGATTCTCGCAAACACCCGCTTTATAATAGGAAATTCGTAACAAATATCCTTTCCCCTTTCAGATGTAATGCAAAAGATACGAAGTCTGGGCAATGAAAGTCACTGCGAGTAACACAACAACTGACAGCGGTACTCGTCAATGTTCCGCCTAATTACCGTTACCATAAAGCACGGTTTTAAGGTGCCGTGACCAGCACGTCGGTCTCCAAGGGACGGTTCCCGCTAAAACAGCGATACCGTCAGGATTGATTGACGAGCTATTGAGTGACGTGGTATCCCACTTGTGTGATTTATGTGTCACGTCTAATGAGGCAAATGCGTTTTTCTTAAAGGTTTTAACATCTCTCGAGCAACGAATGTCGTTTAAAATGACCTTCTTGCCCATATGTTAAATAACAACGAGTTCTCAAGGCTTTATCTGTAAAATAGAAACGGTGTTGTTTGTGGAGTTCAGCACAAAATGGAAGAAAATATTGCGCTTTAAAGAAATTATTTTGCTTGGAAACGTGTGTTTTTACATTTGTTTTTTTTTTTCCTATTACATGATAACCATTTTCATAGATAAAATGCTTTGATGGAAAAACAGATTTTTGTGAACACCAAGCTATTGTAAGCCTTGTTAGACAACATATTATTTTTATTGTCAAAAGCACATACTATTGTAAATAAGTGTAACTTTAAAATAGAAGTTTCTTTCCATATACTTACACAGTTACTATATTGAAACTCATTGAACAATATCGGTGTCCTTCCTTCAACAGTCGCACTGAGGATTTTCCCGCAACACAATTTACTGGTGTGCATTATTCAAAACTTGTTCAACGTGTTATATTTTATTAACTTTAACAATATTTTTGAGACAAATCATTCAACTTGTATCCATCACCCATATGTAATGCGAGTGCCTTACCCACTGTGCCAGCTGACCACCTTTGAAACTTGATCAATAATATCGAAGCGTCAACTAAATAATCCGAACTCGATAAATCTTATAGAAAATACAAACAAAGTCAAGATTGAAAGGGAGGCCTTTGAAAAAAAACAAGAGAAAAAGAAAAGTGTTCCGGAGAAGTAAAAAAATTTAAACTACCAAAGTGTCAACAAAACAATAGTACGAACTCAATATCGATTAAATTAAGAGGGAAATGTCAACAAAGCAAAGATTTTATGGATACACTCAACAACAAAAAAAGAACAAAGAATTGCATAGTGTAGCATCTTCTGCTTCATTGACGACACATGCCATGTAAATCTTTATTTCATTTAAGCAAATGTCGCATCCTCAAAGAGAGAATCGAGACATCATTTGCAATAAAAAAAAGATGACGCAACACACACATGTACTGCACCTTTTAATTTTAGTTATATATACAGTATGACGAAGAAATGAATCAAACTGCACCATACAACTGTTTCGTTCTCCTAGGACTCTTCAGTGATACTAGGGGCCAACAGGTGGGAATCCAAAATTTCTAAACTAATGAAGAAGCAGAAGGGTCAAGTGTGTAAAACCCCTTTAATTTATGAATTAAGAATTAAAATCAAACTAGTTCTGTATAACTTCAAAATCGTGTACTACGAAACTACAACTACGGAAAGACTCTTGCGTGGTTACGTCACTCCTTCGAGATGGACAGTGGTTATCGAAAGCTTTCTGTAACCTTAGAGAGGAGCAAACCTCGGGGACTAAAAAATCCAGCAGCAGAGTCTGCCACTCCCTAACTAACATACTAGTTCAAAAGCTGACCACGAGATGCTAATAATTTCGGTTTGTATATTCCCGTTGCTATGACGGGAATGACCTGATCTGATGCAGAGGAGTGACTGAAGACAATTACTTAAATGAATGCGAATAATCTTTCATCCTATCTCAACCCGAGGTGCCAGCTTCTTAAGTGCCAAAACTGAGGCTTTCCGAGTGTTTTGCAGCTTAATAATCGTACACCGAGGGTTGAGATCCCCGGTCTCACTACCAATTGGGGGATGACTACTTTTCTCTTACCCTCTTAAACCAAATCTAATATTGACGTTATATGTACATAAATTTTGATGTGTTGTGATTGACATGTCGACGTGACGTCATTATATTGTTGCCGAGACGTCATACAATTGTTGAGAACCTGCAAAAAGCACGTGTAGCATGTCAAAGAAAATCTAACACCGGTAAAAGTGTGGGGATTCCTGCCCATGGTAAGAGAAATGGTTAACTCATATAGTTACTGTCAGGTGTATATTGACTTGATCTATATATAGATTTCTCTTTGTCCATAGTCTGACAAATCAGTATTCTTTAATATATAATAAATTCAACCAATTGACAGTGTCCATACTTGTATATGACCGAAACCTTTGCAAAGCCATAGCCACAGTTAATCTCATTTGAGTAGTGGCACGGTACATAATATACATATTTTCGTAGAACACGATTTGAAATTATACAGAACTAGTTTAATTTTACTTCTAAATTAATAAATTAAAGGGTTTTAACGCACCTGACCCTTCTGCTTCTACACTAGTTTAGAAATTTTGGATTCCCACCTTTTGGCCCCTAGCAATACTGAAGAGTCCTAGGAGAACGAAACAGCTGTATGGTGCAGTTTAATTCATTTTTCGGCATGCTGTATCTATTACTAAATTTAAAAGTTGCAGCGCATGTGTGTGTTACGTTATCTTTGACAAATCAGTGTTCTTTAATATGAAATAGCAATCAATTCACCCAATTGATAATGTCCATACTTGTATACGGCCGAAGCCTTTGCAAAGACATAACGGTGTATGGAATAATGTGTTGAAGCTACTCGTGCCGATCTGTAATACTATATATATATAAATGTTTTTTATTAAAAGCTTTGATGTAATGCTGTTTCCGACTGTCAACATTTTTCAATAAATCTGCCAAAGGATAAGTATATTGATAAATATATATGTGTACGACTTCAGCTTGCTGTGGAAGTTATTAAAGAAAGCAACCAAGGATAAGTTGATATCGTGCAGTAACAATTGTGTATGACAGCTTATGGAATATATAACTCGGTAGATGATTCGGTAAGATATTGTTACATGAAGGATAATGTTAAACGCTTATATCTTATCCAGTAAAGTATGGCAGAGTTCCAACATGCTTTCATTCCTTTTGTTTGTCCTAACTGATAAATCTCACCATGTGAATAATGGCTTGTGTGATTGGCTAGATAGAGTTGTCTGTGCAGTTATTGCTTTTGTTTTTATTGCATCTGTTTGAAATATTAAGGAAATTGTGGACAAACATTTGTGTCTGAAGACAAACCAGAAATACACTGATAGGGGGGCGAAGAAGATTGCAGTGCATTTATAACAAAATAAATGCCTTGTACGTGTATGTATGATAAAAAACGTCAATAATTTACAGAGTACAAGTGTGCCACTGTCTTGTCGTTGATACAAATCACATTTACTTTTCCTTTTTTATGTCTGAAACGCAAGAACCAGACAATTTATGCAACTATGACGTGCTTTCAGTACAGATTGCTTAAGACTACGTTTTATGTTGCTCTGCCTTTTCCCAAAACAGATTTCACGAGGAGTTATAAAGTTATAAACTTTGTTTTAATAAAAAAAAAAAGGTGACTTACTTTGAATATGGGAAAATTAATATGCTGTACCCTTTTATTAAATGAAGGTGGGCATGGCGGGTGTCGTCGATGAAGCAGAAAACGCTTACTCTTCCGGAACAACTGGTCTTATACTCTTGTGCTTTTACGAGTGTTTCCATGTAAATATTTCTTTTGTTCCTATTTTGTCCCTAGTTTAATCGATTTTGAGTTCGGATTATGGTTTTGTTGACACTTTGGTATTCTCTGATTGTTTTAGAAGATGCTTATTTGTTGTGATTGAGAATGATGCCTCCATTCTCACTCTGAGGACGTGACATCTACTTAGATGTAACATATATTAACACGGCGTGTGTCACCTATAGAGCAGAAGACACTTACTCGTATCAAAAGTTGGTCACACTGACTTGAATTTAACCTTTGACTTGCATCGAAGGAAAGTTCGACCTGTGTCAACCACTTAAACTGAAAAATTACTGAAAATTCATCATTTGGGTATAGGTTCATATTGGTTAAGGCGGTCAAATCAGTGCGGGGCTGTAATTCGCCAAATAGTTTTTGTTAATTTTTATTTGTTCTTATATCAAATTTCATCAGTTTCTACTGGTGTAACTATGTATTACTGCTCATTCAGACAGAATTAGAATTACGTTATAGTTGTTTCTCCCACTATTTTTTCATTCTAATGAAAGCTGTTTGATGCACTTTGGTCTTTCCATGACAGAGAATATTGCATTTATAGTTTATGTTCATCAAGCTTTCTTTGTTTTAATTTAGTTGTGAATTAAATACTTTAGTATGTGCTTCTATATATCTGTTCTTCTTTAAATAAATCTGTTTTTACTTAATTGTTCGTATCATTTAAGGATTAACTTGAATTTATTTTTTATGTTATTGAGGTATAACACACAAAAAACTGAGTGTACTCTATATAAACCGCGAAGATGAGAGTACAGTTCGCTTTTAGATTCAAGTTAAATCCTTATAATTTAATTTATAACCTGCAAAAATTCATTTTCTTGATAGACTCTTTTCTCTTACAAATTAATACGCTACTTCATCAGCCAATTAGAAAGCGACGTTATAAAAGGCGACGTCATTTTTTACGTTATAAACTTAAAAAATACTTTATTCGGCTTTATTCCTATCATTATGAATAACTTCATCAAGTACACCAACATATCCTGTATTCAACACACAGTTATGTCCTAAATTGATCTTACGTTAGGGCCGCAGTGGCCGCGTGGTTAAGGTGTTCCGACATTCTACCACTAGCCCTCCACCTCTGGGTTGTCGGTGGTTTTCACCGGGTACTCCGGCTTTCCTCCAACTCCAAAACCTGGCACGTCATTAAATGACCCTGGCTGTTAATATGACGTAAAACTAAATAAACCAAAACCAAACCAAACCTTACCTGTTATTAGGGCGTTAAACTTAATTTTCGTACCTTTGATAAATACCACTCCCATCCTATATTCATACTCTCTGAAAATAAAATATCTGCTCTAGTTCATGTGTACTACGTCTTTACTATAATAATCCAAATCTCAAGGCAATACAAAATCCAGACTTTAAATGTACCTACGTAACACATTTATCAAATACACATTGAATATAAAGGACACCAATACAGACTGTGTGTTTTTTCTCGTCTGCACCGGGGAAGCTGATACAAGGTGTCCATCATCAACTCCCCTCCATCCCTTATAACGAGTTGCAATCATATCCGTACGGCTATTATCGGTTATATTGGCCTCGCAACGCTCTTTAAACATAGGTTTATTCCCGTACCTCGATCATTATATGGTCTCATCAGCTGCCTATCACCTGCCATTCTATAATGGTGTTTCGACATGAAACACAACAACAGGAAAAAGAACCATCAAACTGGCTGTTAAACGAAAGGTCTGCTGTATATTGTGGCGACACGTATACAAAAGTTTGGGTTCGGTGATTTCCTCATCACGAAATCCTGATTTTACCATGATAAACAGACCTTTAATGAAATAATTAGGTTACGTTTGGCCTGCTTGATGGAGAAATTTACAGATAAAAGGTTTTATGTATGACATTTACAAGGACAAAGATAACTGTGTCCATTGCCTATCTTTTAGTACAAGGTCAAACCAGTATGTCCAAGTGATACATCAACAAACTTACAACAGACGCATTAGCATTGCCCTATTGTAATACCTAGCTTTTGCAGATTACATGAAATGGCAAGTTTTGCCGACTTTATTATTCACGATCTTCAGGTTTGATGGAACGTTCACCTAAAGAAAGGAAGGATTAACAATTTTCATTATTTGGCGAGCTGTATTTACGCATGGTAAGATGGTATTTAACGGTTACAAAACACACTCGCTTAGCACCGACTAAGATAATGTGCTATTGAGCCACACAATTAAAATAAAGTTCCGGTCAAAGTTCTCCAACGGTTTATTGGTTTAGTTCACACGCCACAAAACGTGTGGCGCTGGGTGATGATATGATGTCATGTGATTAGTCTCATCCAATCATACATGCTGTTATGAAAATGAGGAATAGTAATGATTTTTTTTTTATCTTTTCGTCTTTTTTTAGGATAATATGATTTAAATCCTTAAGAGGTTCATCATTTTTGCCTAAGGGGAGATAGTGTTGACGGTAAAAAGGGGAACGATTTGGAAGGCAGTGCCAACTGACAGAACCCAACAGATAGTGATTAATATAACTGGAGACTGTAAACATTACTCACGCTCCCCTATCTCAGTTCACACACAAGTTTGAATGATAAAGCGAACCCGCTGATTGAAAGTTCAATAACAGAAAAAGGAAGAGGAAATTCATCACAATCTATTGATCTAAGCGCTAATTTTAGCACATTTCAAACGTCGTGAATGAAAAATGTGCTCAAGCCGTGCTTCGTTATAAGCACCAAATAAAAGTTTAGCAAATTGGAAAAATAGATAAATGGCTTTCCACGTAATTATAGCTTTGGAAACAAATCAAAGTAACCCGTTTCAATGTTGGGTAAATACCATCAAAGATAAATATGAACATCGGTTCTTACTTCACAAGAAAATGCGCCATTGTTTACATCCTAAGTGAGATTGGTCGATTAAAGAGATATTATATCATTCCGATGATACAAATAATATACAAAATACTAATGTTTTGAATATCTTATTGTTGCTTTTTTATCTTTGTTTAGATTATTACCTGTGATAATTTGATAATGATTATGTTGTTGTTTACTTATTGGTCGGATTGGTCGAGTGGTAAACATTCCGGCCTTCCATGCAGGCGGCCGGAGTTCGAACCCGAAATCGTCATGCGCATAGAATATTCAGAGAAAGTGTTTTTTCCTGCTCACACAACCCATACAACCTAGGTTGTAAAAAATGGTCTGGGATGGGTGTTGCAGTATCTGTGCTGTAGCATTCAAGTTAGGTGGCACTATAAAAGATGCCGTTGGAAAAACGGTCCAACTACAAACAGAACACAATTCATCTCCAGCACACATGCATACATACACACACATAAAGAGATATTAGCCAAGTGGTATAGGACAAGTTGTTAGCGCCTGATAAGGTAGCTCTTGTGAACTCCTCAGAATTGTATATGATAGAACTGTATGTGTTAATTGTATTGATTTTATAAGAATTGTATACCTATGCACTGTAAACGACTATAGAGTGACTTATGTTAGCTATTTAAGGCGCTATATCAAATGTTGTATATTTATTTATTTACTTCGAATTAAAAAGATTTGAATGCTACTTTGGGTGAAGAGAATTAACCTGTGTATATTGAAAAGCGTTCTGTCCTCAGACCTTGAAACCATCCTCAGGACGCAATCCTAATAATCTATTTCTCAATTTACCTCCCTCAAATAAAAATATGCACATACGTCGTTCGACAAAGTTTCTTTGAGCGTTATTTTCCGTGGTCGAAGTAAATTAATTTTTTTTTACCCAAACTTATTATTTTGGTATTCCTGTTTAACAAAGTAAATTTCTTTTTGTTATTCCCAAGATAAAATGCGTTCATCCCTTCTTTTTAGTACATAAATGTATTTATTCTCCCGAATAAAGTTATTATGTGTGTGCTTTGTTCCATTGGATGAATAACATAATTAACACAATCCTGTATAGTTTATATAGCCTAGTAACGGAAGTCCCTCATGATTTTTTCACATACACAGTCATATTTACTTACACGTATTTCATAGACACACCTATTACAATAATAAAATAATAACTCAGATTAAACATGCATCAATCTAACAAAGGACTGCAGTACATCCAACAATTTTACGTGACATTTCCCACGTAATCAACTGAACTGACGTCCAACTCTTTTTATCTGTATTAACGTTTCGTTGCCATGCAATATTGGTACTTATTGGTACACAGTATTTCGTTGCCAAACATTGTCATAGCAACATGTTATACAAATGTCTAGGACGTGCAGTAGGGGTATACATCACACCGTGTTGTTCCTCCCATAGGTGCTGTCCCCTGCCGGACAAAGTGACTGGATTGATCAGATATAAACATTTCGAAATCACATTGAGCGAATTAAGGTAATGATTCTTCACGAAAGAGTAAATAAATCTGTAACGGGGATTGGGGCTGTTTGTTTGACATCCAGTCGTAGTAGTCTAGTAGTAGAATATTATCAACACTAAAGAAGGGTTTGGAAAACCTGTATTTATTTCATGTGACGCAGGGGCACTACAGGTATTCCAGTAGGTAGGTGGCAATATTACGGCTTCCCTGATGTATTGAATGATGATTTAAAAAAAATAAAAAAAAAATAAAAATATTGAACCATAGGGCTAGTGCATTTCCCTGTCTCGGTTCGGCCAGTTTTTTTCCTCAGTCGCCTCATAGGCTTCGCTTTTTAATGCCTCTGCTTAGCATCACTGACGAGTCCTAGAAGGACGAAACAGCTATATGATGCAGTTTAATTCATTATTAGGCTCGATTGTATGTTATTCAAATTACATAGGTGCTAATGTCGTGTGTGTTTTTCATACAACCATCTGATTTAGTTTAAGAAATTATTGTATTTTATCCAATATGTGCTTACATTTAGGTCCCGCCACTCTCAAAAATAAAATGAATCGTTCAGAATCAGTTTCATTTCCTCATCAGATTTCATGTTACTTGGAAGTTCTATCTCTTGAAATGATTGTCCTATCTTCGCCTGTTTTGAAATTGTACAGGGGATTTGAGAACCATCCATTGCTTCTGTAAGTAAGGTTCGTTTCGTCGATGAAACAGTAGACGCTTACTCTTCCGAAACGCCTGGTCTTATATTTTTGTACTTTTTTCAAAGGTCTTCGTGTAAGTATTTTCTTTGTTCATACTTTGCCTCTGGTTTAATCGATTTTAAGTTCTGATTATGGTTTTGTGGAGGCTGGGTTTTTCTTTTATGTTTTTTACAGTGAAACTTCGCTTAAAGACCACCTCAGAATTAAGGCGACTTTATTTCAGTCCCGAAAAACTCTTCTGTATATCTTTGTATTTTAAGCTTCACTATTAAGACCACCTCAGTATTAAGACCACCTTGCTATTAAGACCAGTTTTGAAAATCCCAAATACCACTTTTGCATTAAGTTTCACCTCACTATGCAGACCACCGACCAAACACAAAGTCACTTGCTGTGTATTCCACTGTGTACACCTGTCAAATGTCAGATCAGTAAGCTGTATCTTGGTGTCAAATTGGCTCATAAGCTGCAATTACTGTGTGTTAAACATTATAAAGCCTATATATTAGTTAATGAACCATGAAAACGTGTCAAAAGGTGGATTTCAGAGAAATCTGTCTGCATGGTCACCCTCAGTATTAGACTACCTCTTAGTGTAGTCCCTAAGGTGGTTTTAAGAGTGGTTTCACTGTATTTGTTAATTAACCTATTGATGTAAATAGTATTAGTGTAGAAAAAGGATATGTTTCCAGTTGAGACCGAATTATAATAGTTAGCAAAGCTAAGTAGCATAAGCCCAATCGGAAAATAAACGTTACGTGAATGACCTATTTTCATTACATCTACATAGTATTTTTGTGTTGTAAAGCCAACTGCGTTTCGTACTTATCTCTGCGATGAGCAATTTGATCCACGAGCCCAGAAAATTTCATGCTACTTTAATTATTCCCAAGTGCATCATAACATGTTCATAATTTCTCATTTCTAATACTTTTTTATTTTAATTGGCAAAAAGCCAAAGCTTCTAGGTGTATTATTCAGAAAAATGTTCATAAGGGAATACTCTGAAGGATTTTGTACTCTTGCTTATGAATGTGTCTTTCTTGGAATGCTATTTCCTTATTTGGAAACTGTTAGTATATATACACTTATATTTAGTGTACTTAAAAGCCAACTCAATATCCCTGCAGTCCAATTCAATCGTAGAATTTAGGATTGAAGAAATAGAACTCATGAATATTGAATAAAAAGTACTTTGAAAGGCAATTGTCTAACCGCGTTTCAAAGTAAATGTAAAAAACCGCTTTCGAATTACGAAGTGTAACAGAACAGTTGAAAATTATCCAAAATGTTAAAGAAGAAGAATAAAAATATATATGAAGTCTTTTAATTATTTTTGCCCTGTCTGCTCGCTTTTGAGTTCGGATAATGGTTTTCCAGATGCTTCGGTATTCTCTGACTTGTTTAAATGTGATATACCATATATCCAATATCTAAGTTTCTTGTTTGTCATATACTTATGTATATACATGTACTCACGTCCATATTTTTCTTGAGTTTTTGTCAAGCTCATAGACAAGCTTATAGCTTATCTGTTTTGATAGAGGTTATTGTTATTGCATGAACGTGTGTATAGTCCACTTCTCAATTATAGTCCGCATGCCATAGGTACCGTCTTTACATAGAATCTTCGGGGAGCACCAATCGGGAACCGTCGGTACTTTTTGTAAACGATCGTTTACGGAAAGTGCCGACGATTCCCGATTGCAAAAAGCACGCTCCGCCACATATTGGTTATCTGCGACATTATGAGCAGGTAAATACAGTATCACATAAATTCTCCCACTCAACTTTTGCTGCTGATGACGGGAACTACATCCCTTTTTGTACTTACATGTTTCTGGATCTACAATTTACAAGTGAGTTGTTTAACTTGACAAAATCTCTTAAGGACTGTTCGACTATTCATCGATGATACATATGTAATTCTTGTCATGAGAATATATATCAGTTAAGTGTGTACTTGAGATGTATACGATTTGGTTAAGATTTAGCAAACATTGTTCTAAGAAAATAACCCGCTTGTTCGACAGAAAACATATGGAATACAGTAATTCTACATTGTTATACCAGTTTTAATTCATAGATTTTTGTTTTTTGTTTTTCACCCGTGGGAGCGTTCATGTCTGCATCCCAACTTTCCACAAAACACTATATTTCTTCTATCGCTGCATGGTGACGCCATTTTGTTGCTATGGTAGGGATATGCACCCAGTAAACAATGTGATGTTTATAACAGAAATCGGTAACTTCAGATTGAATATTTTTACTTCTACCACAATACCCCGTGTTATTCCACTCTCAGACCATTGTATGAACGTGCTTACTGTTGGATAAATATATGTTATATACCTCTAGCGAAATATGACCTTCCGGACTTTTGATTGGTTGAAAGGTTGAAAGGTTGAACTTTTATAGGAAATCACGTGGGTCAATGCAACGTGCTTATTGTTGACGTCGTCATCGATTGTTGACGTCGTCAATATTTCGCGGGAATACATACGAGATATATATGAGATGATGTTTTTTCGCGCAAATATCATCCGCGGTTCGCAGAAAACAACCCTGCCACTGCGTAGAAACAGGTCACACGACTCGTGGTTATTGGATATGGAATTTATTTCACTCTTGTTAACTATTTTTGAAAAGTTACAAAAGACACTCGCTAAAGCGCGTGTCTTTTGTAACTTTTAAAAGATAATTAACTCGAGTGAACTAAATTCCATATCAAACAACCACTCGTTGTGTAACTTCTATTTATATGATGCCAACATTAATCTATCACTCCACAAGTCCTGAATAGGTTATCTATTTCCATGGATAATTAAATTTCCAGCTCTCCTCCCCCGCTTCCAATACTGTATCATACTATTACTTTAGGAATGAAAACAATTGTATAAAAACAACTTCTCTTCTCGACAGATTAGACGAAACTTGTGGGTATATGCCGCATTATATTTGAAGTGTTTATCCAAAGACCTTCATCAAATTTCCTGAATGTATTCCTCAGATTAGATATAAAAAATGGAAAGGAAACTCAAGGGTAATTTTGAAACATATCATGCATATTGTCAAGTTACATTTTAGTTTTGTTTTAGTTTTAATGATAGTTTTGACAACCCTTGGGATTGCTCAATAACGAAGTAAGGCGTATCATATTATATAGAATATCTCTTTAATTGTTTTCCGATTAAAATGTCAAATTTTAAAATTCTATTGATAGTTCCGTTTTAATATGTCACAAAATGGGATTTATCTAACAATCCCGCTCTGTACAAACATCTCACGCGATTCCTCTGTGGTTTGTACAAATCAATTTTCGTAAATTTATGTGTGAGATTTAATAGGTTAGAATCATTGTGATTTTGTTATATCGTTATTCTTGTTTTACACAATCAAAACACACTTACAGCACTGCGAGGCACGATGGTTTAGTGGCAGGACGCCGGGCTCGTGATCGAAGGGTTGCGAGTTCGAGTTCCGGTTCTTAAGTTGTATCCTTGAGCAAGATACTTTACTCTGCTTGTGCCAGTCTACTCAGCTGTTAATGAGTACGTCGTTGGGTAGTGCTATACATTTTAGAATGCTATCTGTGAGCACAAAAATGGCAGCACCGGTCGTAAGATCCCCAGGACGATATTTGCTGGTTGCTAAGGCCCTATAACCACAGATAGTAATTTGTGAACCGCTTTGAGGCAGCGTTTAAGGTCGTGATAAAGCGGTATATAAGAACTTCAAATTACTATTGTTATTTAAAAACAGCCTTAAGTATAATATAAATTCTAAATATTAAAAAAATCATGTCTTTCTAAGTCTTTTTATATATTACATGAATTTCAATCGTTGTCTAGTCCCACGTTTGAAAAATGACGCGTATGTCAAAAATCAAAGTACTCAAAGTACTGTAACGCCTTTCTGGATTCCCAAATTAAGAAAGCAAGTTATCAAAATTTGATAATGGATTGTGTGAGCTTATGGTTCAACAAGCCCCCTTAAACATGCAATAATCACCCTTAATTACAACCAATCCCCTGATACGTTATAGTAAGACCCTTATCAAAAATCAGAATATAAATGTATCTGTTATGTAATTTGGGTATAATGAACGTGTGCATAAGCTATCAAAATGCCACATAAATAGTTTAAGGTAGTCAATAACAAGGCATTAAGTCTTATGTCTTCATCAAATAAGCTCCCCTGACTTATAACATGTCAATCGCTATAGCGAACTTACCGAATGCTATGAAATAACATATTATTTAAAGTTGTTCTTTACAGTAATGGGATCGCACAACGTTACACGATGTGCGGTGTGCGCACGATGTGAGAACGATGCTATCCTGGGCGATCATCTCTTACGCACGGTAAGCTAACATGGTGAGATGACAATTGTGGTTGGTGTAAATTGAGAAACTGCTTAGCAATCTATACGGTTTCATGCTAGTATTTTAAGCATATTTCTATATTTTAACTACATGTATTAGCTGTTATTTCTATCAATGTTTTCCTTAGAATTATTAATGGTCTTTTTTGTAGTTTTTGTCTTTTTTTTTTACATGAAAACTTTCAGCACATATTGACCCGTTCTGATTCAAGTAAACAATGCCAATGTTTCCCAAGTTACATGTATACTGGTAGATAGACCATATATGTATAGGTCTCTGGCCGGGGACACTTACAACACTTGCCTAGGTGTGAAAACACAGATAAAGTGAAGGGTTTAAAAACTAATTATAATTGTCCAGTTTTGTTTTCATAACGGTCACTCGGTAACTTTGATTAGAGTTGTCGTCGCGGAGCGGATCGACAGACACAGGGCAGGTAGATAACTCCGGCATGTTACATTTACCTGTTCTGTTACCGAAGCTAAACCCGTTCTTGACTGTCGCATGGTCCCTGTAATACAGTTAACTGTATATTGTAAAATTAATCCCAATTAATATGATGCGAATTTATATTAAGTTTCGACAAGAGGCCTTCGGTTCCATATTATTTTCAATCCAAAAAATGTATCGACCAGTTATACCAAATCGTGCACACAAATGAAAAAAAAACCAAAGAATACAAAAGCGTCAACAAAACCATAATCCAAAAATCGATTAAACTAGAGGCAAAATAGGAACAAAAGAAAGATTAACATGGAGACCCTCGTAAAAGCACAAGAGATTAAAACCAGGTGTTCCAGAAGAGTAAGCACCTTCTGCTTCATCGACACCCGCCATGTAAATATTGGTCACATCCGAGTAAACAAGTTCTCAAAACGAGAACCGAATATCATTGTCAATCACAAGTAAACACACTAATGAGCACACTCAAAAACGTCTTTCTTCATATTACTTACAGATATATAGAATATTTCTCAATGAGACAAAGATGGCGACCATAAAACTTGCCCATAGTTCTGATCAACCTGCATCTCTCAAATCCTTGTGTTGTTAGATTGTTAGAATATCGAATCAACTGCGACATGTAACAACCATAGGTTGGAGAAGCAGTGATGTTACTATCAAGAAGCTGATGTAGAAGAGTCTGTTGTCCTTTATTTAAACTTCAGAAGGGTATATACGAAGAACGATCTTTAGATCGCCCAGTTTTGTGCACTATGTGAGAATAGTGTGTGCACGATGTATGCACGATGTACGGACACATGTTTTGGTGCGTAATTCGTTACCACTATATGCGTACACGGAGCCTTCAGTTTTGCCACGACATATTTCAGAGGTGTAGATAGCGTAGATGAGCGTAACCCCTGGATATTGAGAATTCCACCGACAATACGTAAGATTAAATAAAGATTGCAAAGACAAACGTCGTAAACAGAATTAAAATGTAAATAAATCAATTTCTAATTATATATTGTATATCTAGAAACGGTATAATCACGTGACGAAAAACCAATAAGAGGGAGATCTGCAATTATTCAGGGCATACGACAGTCGCAAAGGGCGGCATAGTCTCTTATTAACCTAGCAATCCACCAGCATTGTTTGCTGCAGAATATTGAACTTTTAAATTATTTTTTTTGTTGGTTAGATTGCATGCAATACGGCTGTTTCACGTCCTACTTTTTACAGTATTAGTTGATTACGTCACAAATTACAAAGAGAAAGTATAGGTTTCGCCGGGAGACTTTGCCCTACAATGGAAAATCGTGTAACATTCACAGACAGTAATTTCTTGAATTGAAAGTTTCAATTACTCACTTGCTCTGTCGGTATTTCAGAGCTTTGATTGGAAACCTCCACTGGGAAATCAAATTTATATTAGAATAGTTATTTATGTACATATACCAGTAAATTTTAACACTACGTTTCAGAACAAAACCATGTGTTTTGAAACAGACTGTCCTCTTCTCGTACATGACACTTAGAGACGGATGGGTCAACATGATACCCATCACACTGAAAGCCTACAGTATCGCAGATCTACTTTTAGAAATATGTCGATGTTTTCTGACAACTGATTTTACTGTTTCGGACATTTTGTTCCCAACTTTTTAGAATAGATTGGTTTGGTTTATTTTTCTACGTCCAATTAACAGCTAAGCTCATTTAAAGACGGTCTCCTGTGTATGCAATGTGAATGTATGTGTTGCGTGCGTGTGTATTTGGGAGGGTGTGGTATGTTCGTGTACATGTATTCCTCTTTGAAACAGTACGTAACTTGTGCGGTACTGCCAAAGGCCCTCGAGAGTACACCCAACCAGTCACATTAATCTGGCAATGGCTGAACCAGTCAATCCACTCCCATCAATCCGAGCGTCAATCAAGAAGGAATGGGGAGTACACTCCAACCGGTCACATTATACTGACAACGGCTGAACCAGTCAATCCACTCCCATCATTCTGAGCGTCAATCAGCAGGAAAAGGTAAATACCATAAATAAGTAAATACCTTTTTGTTTTGAATTCTGGTTCCTCTCGGCCAGGGGACAGGACCAAAAACTTTCTTCACATGAGCAAACGCTCAACTAAAGTTCAAAAGCGAGGTGTTGTCAAGGGAGACATTACTAAGTAGAAATCTCTAAGCAAGAAGTGAAAAAAACAAGATCCCAAATTTAGTTACCTCTAACGGATCATGCTGTGGGACCAGGCAAAAACGGTAGTGAAACGAATGTTAGACCACTCCAAGAAATACACTAACAAACTAACAAAAGAGCCGAGACTCGTCATTTACATTCGTTGTTTGACAGAGGAACGATACAAACGTGTTCGCTAGAAATTTTGCATATTATGTTTTAAATTCCTTTTTTTTGATTAGATAAACTTTGAAAACTAAGTACACTCTGTTGCTGTGATGTCTTTGATATGGACTGACTTCCTCCAGTGGGAGAATAATGGTGTTTTGGATTTCCCGTAAAACTCTGTTAATTAAATAATGTGTTTTATCTATCAAGCGGTCCGCTGAACAACCACGTTTTCAAATGTCCAATATGTTTGCGGTAATAAGATACATGGCCTTATAACTATAGGACATTACGTTCGGGATTGATCTGGCGGTACCCATCAACGCTGCTGGCTCCTTGCCTATCCGGCAATAATGCCCATGAATTGGTGACACCAACCGTGGATTTCCGAAAAATCAATGCATATCGGGTTGGTTAGCTAAAACAAAATTACACGTTATCCTTTAAGTCTAGCTTATTTTTTCTTTGACACTTAGCTAAAATTCAATTATAAGCATATTCAACCGCAATGATTAATTTTAGTAGGATGGAGAAGTGGGTAATTGTGTCTGTGATATACTATCGCAGATTATAAAAAAGGTCTCCATGTACTCTACAGCATCGCGAAACTACACCAATGTCTGTTCTCCGCATCTCACATTCGTGCAACCGGCAACATAGAAATGTTCCATGTAGGATGAGGTAGAGATGTTTACCAGATTATGTTAAATGTATCTGCGTGCCATATACTTTGCTTTACCTATTCTCTGAAGATATCAGGGAAGCGGCACACGACATCAACGTAACGATTTTTATATTCAGATCGTGATTTTTTCCCTTTCTTGATAGTAGCATCCCTTTGTCTCCGACCTACGGTTCTTACATGTTGAAATTGATTCGTTGTTCTTAGGACTTGCTCTAAATATCTAGATTTTCATGATAAATGTCGGCTTCTAACGAATAACCTTACAACACAGGGATTCTAGAGATATAAGTTGATTAAGGCCATGAGCAAGTTTTATGATAGACATTAAGACCAATTGAGAAATAATATGTACCTTTTGATAAGAAAAGGGGCGTTTCTAAATATGTACGCCATGAATTTGTGTTTGAAAATAAAGCACTTCAGTTCACACTCTGAAGAAATGACTTTACCTTGAAGTGACCTAGATTTAATGGCGGTGGGTGTCGTCAATGTAACAGGAGACGCTGACCATCCGGAACACGTGGTCTTAACCCCATTTGTTCATATATTGCCCATAGTTTAATCGAGTTTAGTTCGGATTAGAGTTTCTTGACGCTTGGGTTTCTCAGAAGTTTAATTTGTTTTTAACGCTTCGATATTCCACGATAATTGTTTGATATGAAAATGGGTGTTTTTGAGTATGCTCATTAGTGTTTTTACTTGTTGTGATTGACAATGATACTCGGTTCTCGTTTTGACAACTTGATGTTTACTTGAATGTGACCAAGATTTACATGACGGGTGTCGTCGATGAAGCAGAAGACGCTTACTCTTCGGAACATCTGGTCTTATTATCTTGTGCTTTTACGAGAGTATCCATGTAAATCTTTCTTTTGTTCTTATTTTGCCTCTAGTTTAATTGATTTGAGTTCGGATTATGGTTTTGTTGACGCTTTGGTATTCTGTGTCAAAAAACAAGTTGTTATATACCGAGTCTTCGATTTGTCTATGGCAAATTCCAGTGTGCACAAGCGAGAATATCCCCGGGAGTATCAAGGATGCCACTTAATATTCTGTAGTCGAATTTGATCAGTAAGGATAAGTTAAAGTGATTTCACTGTGGATCTTGTGATGGTAAAAACCGTTATTTCTAAACGTTTTGCTTTTGATGTGTCAAATGGATCTTATTTGTATCAATTTCTGTGCTCTTTCGTAAAGTTGTGGTCATGCAATGACATTTTTAAACTCGATTGAAGGATAGCAAACAAGTTCGTATATTCTTATACATGATGTATATTTACATTTTGTATTGCATTTGCCTATATGCTGTAAGAACACCCAATTGAATTGTATGTTACAGTTCACAACGATAAGGTCATTGCAGTGAATGAATACAGGGATCCTGTCCCACAACAAATAAATATCAATGTGTGATATGATAAGTTTCATTTGAAATGGAAAGAGTAAAATAGTATAGAAGCATTGTTATTATGACAAGTTTACACAAATTGTAGCTTAAATGAAATATGATTGGTGAAAAACAATTTCATTTGTGCAAAAAATGTCTATTTTATAACGAACTATATGATTCCTTCTGAAATTCTGACTGTTCCGCTATTTGACCTTGATGACGTCAGATATGTTGGCGCCAAATTTAACTGCATCAATAGCTGTGGTTATGGAAATGTTTTTGAATGTAAATATAAGCATTGCACTATTACCAAGTACAGTAAACAGTCTTATGAATACAATTTGGATGGCACATAAATTTCCATGTCGCCCGTACAAAATATACACCAACTTGATACTGGCGTCACTACAAGGATATTATTAAACTGTCATACAGTTCAAAAGGCTGGTTTGTATCCTTTGAAAATTCTTTTTAAAGAACAAATAATATATGAAGTGCAAAAGAGTGAGAGGAGACTTCAAGTTAATATAGTATCGATTTGTCTGACTTTGAACATCTTGTATCTAATTCTGAAAGTACGACCCAGGATAATGTTGTTCTTTCACTAATTGAATAATTAGTCTGTCATCCCGAGAAACAATTTATAACTCTGACATAACAGAGGGTTTATATAGAAATGTCTAATTTTGAAGTGTCTTCACAAACCTAGGTCCATATTTAAAGCGACATTATTGTTTTTACTTCAATACACAGCGAGCAATATAAATGTATATTAGATATGGTCCGACTTTCTTCAATTCTCATTGGCTAAGATATGGACACATCGAGGTCCATTTTTGTGATATCGACCTGATGTTTCTATTTTTAGAAACACCGGGTCAATATTGCATTTGTGACGTAATAATCATTGTCATGTTATAGTACCCATGCATGCAACTGTAAATTTCCTTCTTTATCAAGACAGATATAATGCAATTTCAGTCTTTTGCAAACAAGTTTCATATTTAATATAAAAGGCAAGGACCTTTAATTCGGTCAATTTGGTGGTATACTGACCTGGTAGAATCTTAAATATTGACCTCGGGCTAACGCCCTCAGTTAATATTTGATTCTACAGGTTAGTATAACACCATATTAACCTCACCAAAGGTCCATAATTACTATATATTGCTATTGATATATGCGGAGCCATACCGTCAACTTTGTTACTTTTGGGGTTTTAGAAACACTGTTATTGATATATCCTCTGATGTTAGTGAAGGTCACCATGCTCGTTTTCTTTGGCGAAAACAGAATTGGATGTGTCAATAGCTTTAAGTACTATAAAGTGATTAATTTTAAGAGGAGAAATTTTTGTGCTTTTCTTATTTGGACTTAGTCACGAGTTTAAACATTTTGCGCTCTGCCGGGTGTTATATTTCACGGGTATCTAATTTCGCGGATTGTATTTGACCGCACATATAGCAAATTTAATCCCCGCGAATAAAAGCAACTAAACAGAAATAATTGTATCTTTACCAAGTCGAAATAAAAAAAAGGTTCAACGAGAAATGTAAAACAAGAAATGATAGTGGGGTATAACTCATTTTCTTTCATTCTATGCCATATCTGTGTACTATATAGACAATTAAATTTTACACACACGTTATCGTTTCAAGAGAAGCACTGTGTGAGAAATTAATGTCTAGAAGAGTACAGAAATTTTAATCTTAACTGCCATTGCCTTCATATTACAGACATGATACTTTTTCAATTTCTGAATACTTTTTATAAAGAAAAAACAATAAATCACATTTGTCTAATATCATCACATGAAGTTTTAATTATCCAAACAATTAGAAAATGAGGTTATTTATTTATAAGTACGGCAATGTGCCTACTAAATAAAGTACACATCTGTATTCCTGAGGAATTGTCTCTTAAGTGAATTTTATTATCATCACGTCAAAGTACACGCTTTTATTTAACTGACATTTCCTGGAAATAATGAAATTTACCACAGAAATGGCGATTTAGACAAAAAAGGATAATAAGAATACAACTTTAGGAAAAATACTTTCTTGGACACAGGAAAATTCACTTACGAAGCATATTTAGACTATAAGACAATAATTAGCTGACAGAAATATCATGCCTATCCTGGGGCTTCCAGAAAAACAATCCCAGACTTCCTCTGCTTACTGTAAACCTACTTATTTTCGCGGAGATTTTATTTTGCGATAAATACGGTAACTATTTAGTAAATATTACTAGACTAGATAAAAAAAATCTGAAGATCAAAGTTCATACAAGTATAGACAATGATACTCGTTTTGAGAACTTGATGTTTACTTGGATATGACCAAGATTTACATGGCGGGTGTCGTCGATGAAGTAGAAGACGCTTACTCTTCCGGAACACCTGGTCTTATTCTCTTATTTGTGCTTTTGCGAGAGTCTCAATGTAAATATTTCCTCAGACGGATACCCATAGACTATAGATAGAGGAGAATTAAGTGGCTATGAAGCTAGCCATTTCATTATGCTCACAAGTTTGCCTATTTGTTATGAGTGAGAAAGATGCTTCGGTTCTAAATTTGAAGACTGAGCATTTTCTTGGAAATGGCCAAGATTAACATGGTGGGTGTCGTCGATGAAGCAGAAAACGCTTACTCTTCCTAAAATCCTTTCATGGTCTTATTTCTTTGTCTTTTTTCAAGGGTCTTCGTGTGAATATTTTCTTTATTCATCTCTTATCACTTGTGTAATCGAGCTTGAGTAAGAGTAAAGTTTTGTTGACGCTTTGTTAAATCTCTCTCTAACTTAAATATTAGAGAGAATAAATGAATTACCTATAGCAAAGTCGATGAAGCAGAAAAACCGTTCACGACACTTGTGTTGTATCCTTTAGCAAGATACTTTACTCTGCTTGTTCCAGTCTACTCAGCTGTAAATGAGTACGTGGTTGGGCACCTCTAGAAATTGTAGAATATTAGCTGTGAGCGCCGAAATGGCAGCACCGGTTGTATGCTCCCCAGAGAGTTGTGAACGATATTGGCTGGTTGCTAAGGCCCTATAACCACGGATAATATTTTGTGAACCGCTTTGAGACGGCCTTTAAGGCCGTGATAAACCTGTATATAAGAACCTCGAATTATTATTGTTTTAACACAGTATATCAAGTGATATATTTCCTTTTCATTGTCCTCTCCGTTACTTTCTCCATGCCGTGTTGTCATTATAGGCGTGAGTCTTCATATACGATTATCGTGATGTCTTTGTACAACAAAGCGAATTTAATTAGATACAAACCGCGTTCATAGAATCTACAGTACCTTCATATCGAAATATCTGTTATCTTTTTAATCAATCAGCGAATGTGTTTCAAACAATATACAGTTGTTCCACGCGCTGTCACGCCGAAGTAATTAAACTGACAACACTTCTCTTACCTCACAATTACGTTGAGCAGACGACACGTGACGCCATTGGGTGTACGGATAGAAAGATATATATACTCGCTTATGTTCTACTGTTTGTTATGATAGTGGTTTCAGCTAGATCACTTTGATGGAACAGTTTGCAGTTTTCCTTTCGAAATTAAAACGTGTAAATATATAGTATTGTTTATGTTTTCCTGAGTTCGCTGGAATTTCATTAATTTGTTTGCTTTCATTTTCAGCGCCAGTCTGAAAAAAACATTTACTGTGTCACGTCAATCGAAATGACTTTGTTGATCAACAACATTCTATTTGTTTCTGCATTAACGCGTTAATTACGTTCATCCTTCTGCCTGCTATAGATTCAATGTGTATGCGGTGACCAAGTGGTCATGATGTCTGACATTCTGCTACCACTGGCCCTCCCTCTCTAGATAGTGGGTCCAAGGCCTACATGCGTGGGGCTGTGGCCAAGTGGCTCAGGTGTTTGACATTATCTTGCCAATTACCTTTGTAGGGGAGATATAATCAAGTATGCGACACACCGTTTCATGGTGGCTAACAGACATGATCCATCAACAAAAATTGGTTACGAAGTTATGTAGTGGAAACGTTCGTATTTCGGACGGACAAAAAACTTTGAGACCTTGACCTTTGAAGTTCAAAATGTATTGCGTATGCGAAATACCTTCCAATGAAGCAAAGTTTCGTGACTCCACTGTCTATGACAGGTCACAGAGTGATGGAGTGGAAGCATATCTGTTTCGGACGCACAGACCGAGCGATCTCTATAAGGCATCCGCCATTATGTGGTGAGCCTTTGATAAATCATTCTTGGGTGATATAGACCACTGAAAAAGTATACAATTTTACTCTTCTAACCCAATGCAATCTCTGAGTGAATTACATGGCTGTTATGCAAATCTACCACTGTCGCCAAAAGAAAACTTGAAACACGCAATGTTCTACTCTGATCAAGAAGTATTTTATATGAACAAGTATTTGTATTCGTAATTATAGACTTCCCCTCAACCCCCCCTGCCCCCCCCTGCCCCCCCCCCTCCTTAGCCAATGCTCGCACAAACATACAAGTAAGTGCGGTTTTCACTATGAACCGAGAAAGAGGTTGTCTTTGAAGAATTTTTGTTTTCCTATTCAAACAAACCTTTTTGATTCACGTTCAAAAGATGGCAGACTTAAAATCACAGGGGCTATGCACGGACCTATGTCACTATGAAATGATTGTCAGATAATTATTTTACCTCTCTCGAATATAGCCCCTCCCACTACTTTATATACTGTCACAGATATACAGTAGAGGGAGTAGAAAAGATTACACAAATTTGGACGTGTTTGTTTAATGACGTAAGAGGTTGTGTGACTCCACAATCCTGGACATCGATTTTTTATGACCTTAGATGACATATGGTTCAACATTCTTTGGACATCCATGCTACATGTGAAGGGAGAGGTAATATTCGAGAGAGGTAAAATGTAAAATAATTATCTGACAATCATTTCATAGTGACATAGGTCCGTGCCTAGCTCCTGTAACTTAAAATGTGACCTCTATTTAGCGCCATGACTGAACTTGTCGACATGCCGAAAGGACTGTCGATATTTGGTACCATTCTTGAGTTAACGAGATTGACATCCCGAGACAGGATGGTAACATGCGTTGTGCTGATCAGTAATACCGGGATCAAATAGCGTTTAAATCGATATAAAGCTGGGTTTGTTTGTAATGGTCACGACAAGCCCCGGACTCGTTTGATACCGTCCCAGCATTATGTTACCGACCGACATCAACCGTTTATCAATTAACGTCACAATCAAGTCGGATGTGAAAATGAAATCATTGGTTTGTGTTATCTTTTCTATAATTAAAAATCGTAATTTGTCAGACATGATTGCAATGATTGAACATAATTAAATGGGCTGAGTCATTGTCCCGCGAATGATGACAGGTCTATTCACTGATTTGTGTTACGTTTAAAGGCCCAATATACGTAACTTCAGGAAATTTTTCGTGATTCTGAAAAATTCTGAAAAAATAATCCAGTTGATAACCATGCAAAAATAAGCCTAAAACGAAGTAAACCCGAGCGGTAACTATAACAAGAAAGTCAGGTGGGGCCCACTTCAACAACATACCGAAGTGAGAAGACGGTTGAAAATGGACGCGTGTTTACAAATACCGAGTTTCAACTGCTGCTGTACCGGTAAACGCGTAAGAATTCATCTTAAATGTTGCTAGATCATCATTGCAGCTATCTGTTTATATTTAGTTATATTTCGTATCGGCTGATGTGAGTGTACTAAAATAAGTTCAGACACAATTGGAATGACTGAGCATTATTTGTGAGTCATTGTGTTTCGACTTAAAAAAGATACAACAAACAAAACTTTATTCTTTCAGTTAACTGTTTTATGGGCGGATTGGTCGAGTGGTTAACGCTCCGGCCTTCCATGCTGGCGGCCGGAGTTCGATCCCCGTAATCGTCATACGCATGGAACATTCAGAGAAAGTGTTTTTCTCCTGCCCACACAACTCCAACAACCTAGGTGGAGAAAAAAAATGGTCTGGGGTGGATGTAGCATTCAAGTGTGGTGGCACTTTAAAAGATGCCGTTGGAAACACGGTCCAACTACAAACAGAACACAATTCATCTCTAGCACACACGCATACATACACACACACATATGGAGAAATTAGCCAGGTGGTATAGGACAAGTAGTTAGCGCCCGATAAGGCAGCTCCTACGAACTCCTCAGAATTGTATATGATAGAACAGAATTGTATGTGTAAATTGTATTGATTGTATAAGAATTGTATATCTATGTACTGTAAAGCGCTTTAGAGTGGCTTATGTTAGCTAGATAGGGCGCTATATCAAATGTTGTATCAGATATTGTATATTAATAGTTTCGCCGATTTCGAAAATGGAAAATAGGGATTAAGTAGGAGGGGGTAACATAAAGAGAAATTAATATTAAATTCTGTGGTTGTTTTTCAATTCCTGTGTCATAATATGTTTTCAAACAGTGTGTTTGAATATTGAATAAACACTTTTTAATCAACTTGCTCTAATATTGAATTGAGTGGTCGAGTGGTACAGTAGAGGGTGCACTTGCCAAGTTCGCCACCGAACTTGGCAAGGCGGCCGGGATTCGATTTCCCGACCGGACGTGAAAAGCTATGGGGACACCTGCCCGACCACGTGGGTTTTCTCCGGGTTCTCCGGTTTCCTCCCACAATAAGACTCCTCGCGGGCTACAACCGGACCAACAAGAGTGGTTATTTTAATATTGAATAAACACTGTCTAAACTAACATAAAATAAAAATGATGATTGCGTTGCTATAAACCCATCATCACCACAAATATATTCAACAGAAATATGGAGTCTCGCTGTGTCTCATGTGGCGTATTAATTTATACCACGAGACATGGAACACATCGGTCGCGTTTGGTTGTAGCATTTTGAATATATCTATCACCTCGATGGGGTCCTTCTGACCGTTTGAATGGCGTATGAATGGTATTAGCAGGGTCAAACGCTTCACGCGTTATACCGTATAGCCAGTTATTTTCGCGGGGATGATATTTTCGCTAATTCGTGGCACATGTACGTAATGGTATCATTAGTTGCAATGGTCATCTCAAGCAAGCATCGTTGAAGTGAATCATCTATAAAATTGTTTTTAGACCATTGCATAACCCGGAATGATTTGATTTTTTCTTAACCAATCCTTAAAATTCTTTTAAAAACATACATTTTACAACATTGGACCAATCCCTAACATAAACAATTATTTTGTGTCTTGATTTTCGAAATATTACAGGATTTAGGACGTAAACAAAATATTGAATATCATCGGATCTCACTGGGAGGATTTCTGACTGGGTTGAGAGATATTAAACCCTTTAGGTAATTCTCAATAGGCAAAATATCCCAGCAGATTCCGCTTCGATTAAAAAAAATAAAACAATGAAAAAATCGCGAAAATTCAGACCTGCGAAAATACACCGCTATACGGTATATTCGATACAGCTAAAAAGGAAAATGTCAATGATGGAAAAGTAACTTGAGGAAACGTGGAAATACCAGCGTGTGCTACAATTGTAATTTAAACAAGAGCACCACAAGCGGAGGCATGATACGCCCGTTGTACCCTATCGGAAGTATAATGGTATGGAAACACAAAAACAAGAGTTTGCAACAGAAATGTATTTTCTACAAAATGCCAGCATTGCAAAATCCTGTTACGCACAAAGTTGAACAAATTGACAAAACCTGTAATATATGTTTAACATGATTGCTTTTTGAATTATTAAACAAAATTTGAAAGGCATTAAAGAAAGCACATACAAGAGCACCACAAGCGGAGGCATCATACGCCCGTCGTACACTATCGGAAGTATAATGGTATGGAAACACAAAGAAAGTTCTGAAACTTTCTACATAATATACGAAAAATGCTTCAGATCCGAAGTCCTAAAGGGCCATAACTCTAGTAAATATTGTCGAATTAAACTGTTATTCTGGAAAACAACTTCGTGTCATGATGATTAAGTCTAGCAAGTTTGAAACATATCGATTGAAAATTGTACTGTAGATCTCTGGACAAACAACAATTTGCAACAGAAATGCATTTTCTACATAATGCTTAATTTTGCTATTGCAACTATGCAATGCTGTTTCGCAAAAAGTTGAAACAACTCAACAAAACCCGTAATATTTGTTAAACATCATAGCTTTTCGAAGTACCATACCAAATAGAGAGGAATTGAAGAAAATACAAAAAAATCCGACATTTTCTACATAATGCCTGAAATTGCATCAGATACGAAGTTCCAAAGGCCAATAACGCTAGTAAATACTGTTGAATCAAACTGTCATTCAGGAAAACACAACTTCATATCATAATGATTAAGCGTAGCAAGTCTGAAAGATATCGATTGAAAACTGTAGGAGAAGATCTCCGGACAAACAACAGTTTACAACAGAAATGCATTTTCTAGACAATGCTTAATTTTGCAATTGCAACTATGAAATGCTGTTTCGCAAAAAGTTGAAATAACTCAACAAAACCCGTAATATATGTTAAACACCAAAGCTTTTCGAAGTACCATACCATATTTTAGAGGAATTGACGAAAACACAAAAAAGTTCTGACGTTTTCTAAATAATGCCGCAAATTGCGTCCAGAAATGGCAATAACTCTAGTGAATATTGTCGAATCAAACTGTCTGAGCTTTTCAGCAATTCAAATAGTTCGTTCTAATCCAATACAATACATTTAAGAGAAAGACTTATATAAATGCAGTCGTGTTCTTTTATCAACCAAAATTAGACTATAATGTAAACCCTCTCCTTAGCGGTAAGCAATTGAATATAGCACTAGATATGTATTGATATTGATTTCTTCATCCTGTCTATAAAGCTATCATTTGTCTTTATCAATTTTTCTGGGGATATATGGAAATGCGTTCACTCGAAACGTGGGTGTGAAAGACGCGAGGAACATTACTTAAAGTGTGTGAACAATACTTCATATCTCCCTCAAACCAGGTCTATAAATGTAAATAAATCGGTTTTATAAGCGGTGATAAACTTTGCCATATTGATGGCGGGACAAAATAACGTCAAAAAATTGAACCTAACACTAATGGTCTACTGTACCTTATCGTTAGTTCCAACGGTTTTACTCATCTCCGCTAGGCGTTTCCTAAGTGGGGTTATTTTGATATCGAGGCTCAAAGCCTCACTGAAATTCCCACGTAGCGAGAAACGTCAGTATTAACAGCAAAACATGTCAGATTGAATTTCTTAAACTTGACGTATTTAAAAATCAAATTTGATAAATAATTTTATAATTGGGTTTCATTCATGTTCTAGTACATCATGGTAAGTATGAATTATAAATCGGATGTTTGGACAGCGGCCGTTTTAGTTGTTGAGTGGGTTTTGGTGTAGAGGACTGAGCATGTGATAGTGTTTGAGTGGCTGTCGAGGGATTTCACGTAGCTGGGTTTATTTATATGGTACTCGAAACGTGTTATCAGGCCATGATGTCCAGGGGAAAGCATTTCAAGATAATTACGGATATTGGATTGGCTTTTATGTCCAAATCGGGACAAAATATCACCCGGTAGAATAAAACGGGGAAAATCAGTCCATAAAAATCTTCACAAATATTAAATTCACGGTTCTGACTTGGAAATGGTATCATAAAAATCTATTTTGGTATAATGGTGATATGAAATATTCAACAGTATTGACGAGATCATGCCATCAGTTTAGAAATATGTTCGTAAGGAAAGTGTTGTGTTAGAATCCTTGTTAGTATCGCGAGATTATCTTCATAAATCTATAGCAATCCAAATTTCAGACAAAAAAAAACCGCTTGTCAATCTGATTAAAATCCGTATTCTCATTTTGTTATATCAGGACATGAAAACATCCAATTGGAGGTCATGTTCTGGTGTTCTGGTCCATTAGCCAATCAAAAATCTTGAAAGACAAAATAGCATGCAAGAACATATTTGTGCAATAAGTCATTTCGTCACAACAAAGTCATTAATGTGTATGTCGTGACGAAATGACTTGCTTCAGATGACAGCTGCCAATTGTCATCGATTAGACAATTCTACTAGAGTGTTAAGTAAAGAGGTAACAAAGGTCACCAGACCATGACCTCTTATGGAATGTTGTGGGATCCTTATATAACGGAGTGAGAACAAGGATATATGCATTTTAATCAGAATTAACGCTTGTCGGCCTCTATCGCAAGAAGGCTTACACGAACATACTACAGCCTCCCGAATACACACGCTCTCAACACATACACCAACTTCGCATACACCGGGAGGCCGTCCTTAAATGACCCTGACTGTTAATAATAGGACGTAAAAACAACCAACCAATCAACCAGCCAAAACGCCTTGGACCCAGGCTAGTTTTTTTTTTCTAAGCCTAGCAGGTTTGAAAGATATCGGCTGAAAACTGTAGGAGATCTCTGGACAAACAACAATTTACAACAGAAATGCATTTTCTACACCGGGGCCTGAAAACGTCTTACAGATATGTTTTGACCTAACCTAAGGTGTGAGATTTATCATCTTTTGAGGTTTATAAATCTACTTTTGGTAAAAATATTATCTATCATATATAAAAAGAAGCTGTATTATTAAATTAGTCATGTTACCGGAAGACGATTTACAACCGGAAGTTAAGGCCCAAATATAGCTGTAAGAAGCTCGGTCCTCGAAAAACATGGCCTTTTATTCAAACTATTATAATTCAAGTTGTTTCCCCAACAAGAACTAAGTTTTGGCGCAAACTCATTAAGATTAATCTTCCAATCAAAACGACCAATCGAATCTCGTAGCAACGCCATTTTGCGTGTCATGGTACTTAACGTGACGTCATATTTTCGTCATAATTTCCCTTTATATATTACTGCTGTTGAGTAAAGGTTTTCAGGAAATAGAATTTGACATTATTACAAATCGTGGGAAATTGAAATATCTTTGCAGAATATATCAAACGGATACAAGATATACATATATAAAGGACATTTCCGGCTTGTGATCATCTAACCTATCGGTTTGCACGAGTTTATTAAGGGTATTAATATATTTCACGAGAATGTTTCCATTAAGATAGATTTATTATTTTACCGATGAGTATAAACTATAAATAAATATAAAAGTATATAAATGATAAATAGTCATTAACATTTATATATGTTCCTCCGACGTCTCAGATTACAATGTTTTATTGCGCATATTGATACATTTTACCACCCACTTGTATCATAATAAATCCATTTTGAGGAAATGTCAGCTTCAGTAAAAGATCGAGTTTGTGTTGTGTAGCTGGTGATAGCTGACATCTCTGCGCCGGTTCACCTTTTGACGGATCTAAAGTTCGCATCAAAATCACATAAAATGATTTTTTTAGTGAATTAACTACGTTTTTATCAAGGTAAAAGTAGATAATATTTGTATGGAACAGGTATGATCCGGACTGGGTCTCCCTTGGTCCTTCCCTGGGCTGACAATTGTTCTCCCAAGATTCTTTATTAGTCGGGAGCATTACGACTCATAGGCACTTCAACATTACAAGTACAACGAATACAATTTTACACGTCTAATAAACACACGCTCACACGTACACATCCACACACACCAACATTTGACAGTACAATGTAATGCATGTTTACCTCGGGTCTTTCCAAGGCCGTGACACATTCATCGATAAATCGCCATAATGACGAAAATAGTATCTCTCATTTGGTTATATATATATATAGGTAACGTATCAGTTTAATATAAGGAATAGTGTTATTTTAAAAAGTTTATCACCAGCGCTCATTTTATACATGTAGTAAAATATCAGCTACGTTAGCCTGTAATAGATATACGAAAAAAAGGGGGGGGGGGGGCGACGTTGAAATTCTTCCTGTTTATTCCTAAAAGATATTATCGATTAATTAATTAAGCAAACTGCTATTTAATCAATTTAAGTATCGATTTTTGAGCTGCTTTCCGTTAAAAAAAGAAATACTACTGTAATTAAATTTTTCGTGATAAAAAATTTAAAGTCTCAGGAAATGTTCATATCTAATTATGATATATATTACAGGATGCCTGTATTCTTTGTAGGCTGTTTCTTTTCTGCCTGTATCTTCCGTCTATTGATAATTATGGCGGCCTTGAAGTTCCATAAGTCGTAATTTCAGCAAAATAAGAAAAGAAATCATGTTATCTCAATTAAACAACCGAAATTGTTAACTTTGGCACCAACTAAATTTGATTTACGTCTAATAAAAACAGAAATTGTGTAAATATTTTACACTAAATTATATTTTAAATCAATCACATAAACGAAAAACAAAAAATAGGCGACTTTACGGTAGAAATGTCTACAATTCAATGTTTTGTCTTATCATTGGTTAATGTAGTAATTTGATTTGGTTATCTAAAGACGTGTCTGATATTGGAGATGGAGGAACGCCGGAGTTCCCGGAGAGAAAACACCGACCTACTGCTACATATAGTACCTGGCGACTAACCCACTTATAGGCCTCGAACCCGTGACCTAGAGATAAAGGGCCAGTGGTAGTAAAATGTCAGCCACTTTAACCACTTGGTCTTCTAATTGAAGTTGAATATGCATTCGAGTCACATACGCGAATATAACTATAGTTCGTGTTATAGATACAGTAAAACTATTTTTATTTTAAATGGCGCCATATAGAGTCTGGCCCAAGGTTCATGAATTGTCTTTAACTTAAGAAAATCCCTTAACCTTAACACTCCATAGGAAAGCATTATAGAATCAAGAGAAAAAATCTTGAAGAATGAACGTTTCTTAATTTCTGTTAGCAATGCTTTACTATGGATATTTTCAAGTCTAGAATGTTTTTAAGTTAAGGAACGAACGTTCATGAAACTTGAGCCTGGGTCCTATCAGATACACAGGTGCTTGACACATAATTATGGTGTGTATAGTACTATATAATAGTATTATATAGTACAATACACAACATATACGTATGTGTCCAGCACCTGTGATCACATATGCCCGGTACTAAAATCTATGAAACCCAAAATTGTTAAAGTAATATTGAAGCAGAAAGAAGGGAGCCTGAAACGTTTAGATATATATCAAAATATAATTCACGAGATCTTGTTGATTTCAAATCAAATATGGCTTTATATTTACATTTGCTCTGCATTGCCACTATATAACAAGGCCAGTTCCGTGTTACGAGACCGTAACGGTATAGTATAGCTGGCCGATACTGGCTGTTTGGCTGTTCCATTTATCAGAAATCTACCTTAAATTTCAGAACAAATGTAGAATATAGATATGAATTTATTATCAAAACTGATGGGAAAATGTAAATATAAGCATTAAACAGCATTCTGTTCCGTAATATGGTCTTATAACACGGAACAGAATGCTGTTTAATGCTTAAATCAAGGTTACAGTAAACCTTTGAATGTTACATATCGAACATCGTCGGAAACAAGCATTCGATTGACTAGTTCTCATCGAAGATGACCCATAAGCAGAATTCTATTTATGAAATTTGATAATTGACAGAATGGAAAAAATGGACAAACATTGTACCATATTGCTGTTTCATCCTCCTAGGACTCAACGATGGTTTTTCAGCGCCAAAAAAGTTGAAAATCCAAATTGGGTGTATGAGAGTTACAGAACACTCCATTATATAATAATGTCCCGTTTGATTCAGTGCATTGAAGTTAATATTCACTTAGTGCAATACTTGACTACCATATCCTACATTATGGGGGATGTATGTGTTGGGTGTGTGTGTGTGGGGGGGGGGGCTGTGAATTATAGAAAAAAAATCTTGGTACAAAATAAACACATTTTCGTAGTACACGATTTGAAATTATACAGAACTAATTTAATTTTACCTTTAAATTCATAAATAAAGGTTTTTTTCCACACCTGACCGTTCCGCTTCTACATTAGTTTAGAAAAGTTTGGATTCGCACCTTTTGACCCCCAGCATCACTGAAGAGTCCTAGGAGGTCGTAACAGCTGTATGATGCAGTTTTATTCATTTTTCGGCATACTGTATCTATTACTAAATTTAAAATGTGCACCATGCACGTGTGTTACGTCATTTTTACGAGTTTTGTAGAAACAATACATGCACGATGATATAAGTGTGTAATATAGGTAGTCAGAAGACATGTTACGAACAATCACCGACACCTGTTGATGTAAAGAACATACGTATACTCTTATCAAAAGTTTATTAAGCGTCGCCTTGACAAAATAGAGTAACATCATACTTTTGGAAAAAAAAGTTTGATAAAAGTACGCACTTCCCGAACTTTCTTTATGTTTGATGTGGTCAAGTGTGAGTTAATAATGACCCATAATGAATATCTATTGAGGTGTATATGTGAGGCTGAATGACCCTAGAAAGAGACATAACCGAGACGACGTTTTTCATGCCAATATGACCATATATTCCAAGAAAGAACAAAAAATGGAAGAGAAAATTTAGTCCTTTAATTTTCTGGTAGATCATGAATACAATCAATTTTTCCCTTATTTTACAGTATGGTAATATGTAAGTAGGAGACTCGTTAAGGTGCCATTTTGTACTTTATTTGACAGAGCGTTGCCTAGAAACATTTGAGGTGGCGTCATAAAGATATATGAATACGCTGTCTTTATTCAATGCATTATGTGATGTAGACATGTTGAATTCCTTTCTTTGGAAAATAATGAAATTATTCACAAATAATGTTTGAGTGAAGCTCTCTGTATTGTGCGCGTGGCTTTCATAAATCTCCAAATGCCTTTGTTCTGAATTTATTGGGGTTTTCGTGAAAGAAATACCGATAAAAGAAATCCTCGTCACAGATGAAGATAATAACATGTAAGTATAAATCGACTTACCTGATACAAATCCGTATTCGATAAACTCTGGGCAGGTAATGACCGCCGTTTGTCCGGCGTCCGTTTCATCAAAACAACCAAAGCCATCCCAAGTGCTTGGGCACGTGCTTTGTCCTCTCGGACGTGCACTTATCTGTCTTTGACAACAAGACTTGGCGGCCTGGCAACACGACTTCCAACGGACACAATCCGCGGGTTCCAGGGTACCACATACTCGCGAAGTTTGTCCGGGATCGTCAACATCCGGGATAGCACTAAAGGTACTGTTCCGGGATACCAGTAATGGCGAGCCTCTGTTCCAGTCAGGAGCTAAAGTAATTTTCTGTGAAGTTTTTTGTTGAAACAGAAACTTATAACACCAGGCACATGTCCACATGTTAAATACAGATACATTAAAATAACCGGAGGAGGCACGGCAGAGTTCCATACCTGACGACAGTCGTGTATTGGCGGGAAGTCTGACGCATCGGCAGACGACTAGGCACGCTTTTATGGGAGTTCTCTGGAACAAGGGTCGATATAGTGTGTATGATACGGTCACTATAGTGAAATCCCAAGCAAATCGTTAATGGTAGTTATTGTATTACCTGTTGAATGATTTTGAAAACAGATTTGGTATTTTTCATTCATGCATGTAGAATATCGTTATTGACTCTTTCTGATAAAATTTTTTTTAAAATTAAATTAAAAAATTCCACATCGGATAGTCTACCATTTCCATCGAGACAACACATAATTATTGAAACACATTACAGACTCGTGTCATTACAACAGTATCGTCCAATAGGACAATTTAACGGAATTTGATGGCGCACATGTACGGAGGAAATTAGTTGCTGGCTTCGCAGTACTATAGGCGACACATGTACTGGACCAATATCCTCTCGTAGTTCAATACATGTCTATAAAAAGCCCAAGCTGTTGATCTACTAGAATTAGATCTCGTATGGTTACTGTGGTATTGTAACCACAATTATGCCCCCGCACTGGACAAGCGCATCAATAGATATATTCTATTGCCACCTAAAACAACGCAAAGACGTCTGGAAAAGCTTTAAAACGGAGGAAAAAAATTCAAAGGAATTCCTCGAACGTGGTTACGTATTAGGCGGCAATAGCGCTTGGTCAGCTGGTACCCTTTTATCTGCTACAGATGCTGGAGGTGATGGCTCAGCTGTCTGTACCGCGGACATTCATCGGAGGTGGTGGCTCGGCTGTCTGTACCGCGGACATTCATCAGAGGTGGTGGCTCAACTGTCTGTACCGCGGACATTCATCGGAGGTGATGGCTCGGCTGTCTGTACCGCGGACATTCATCGGAGGTGGTGGCTCAGCTGTCTGTACCGCGGACTTTCATCACGAAATCAATCACAACGTGTCATAAGTTAAAATAACACATGGACAAACCGATTTACATGTTACATTGTACATAAAGTTACATGTACATGAAGTGTATTGATCAATTAATTAGTAATTAATTATCTGTCTGTTATATATACAATTTCAGATTTTCAGCTTTTTATTATACACTCAGATACGCAACTGCGTGTAACTAGAGGTCATTATACAACGTTGTCATGGTACATGGCTGACATAGACTATACAAGATGTACATAAAACATTGTGATACATAAGGATGTAAGCTATAGCATGCAATACAAATTACTTTTCAGAAACATAACATGGAGTAATTCATGTATTGGAATTATAGAAAAAAAGAATAATAGTAAATCATGTAATGATAATTTCAACGTTATGTAGAAATCTACAAAAAATTATAGTACGATGTTTGTTAAAGATAGAGAACATTCCCTTCATTTTATATAAACTTGGGTATTTGCAGTAATAATCTAGAATTAATTTCCGAATAAATGAAAACACCTTTAAATTTCTGTAACATAAATGTAAAGTACATAACCGTTATTTCAGCGGTCATCTTATTTCAGTGGTTATTGCGCTACGAGAATGCCGCTAACATATGATTGTACTAATTACAGTTTCTGTGTATTGCTTTCTACAGTAAGTATTGTATGAATGCGCTAATTTATCACTGCGTTTAAACGCGTTTTAAATCAGTTATGCGCTTAAACTTGAGCTCGCCAATATAAGCATATTAACAGTATATGCGTGGCTCTAAATCAATGGGAAGAAGAAGATTCCAGTATGAACAAGTTTTTCTTCAATGGTTGATAAATAAGGTTAATATCACTCCCAACGGGTTAATAAAACCTCGTATCCACCGAAATGCAAGTATTGACTAAACACTTTTTTTATGATAAGTAAATGTGATAGAACGTACGGAGAAAAACACTGACTAATACATTGGGAAGTGAAGCGTGTGACGTAACAGTTGAAATGACGTCATACAGTGAATATTGCCGGCTATTTCTAAAAATAGTTTCATCCCTGCTTCTCTAACCTGTGGTGTTTACATGTCGCAGTTGTTTCGATATTCTAGGGCTTGCTCTAAATATCATGATTTTCGTGATAGATATCAGCTGCTGACGAACAAACTTACGACACAAGGATTCGAGAGATGCAGGCTGATCAGAAATATGGGCAAGTTTTATGGTCGGCAAATTTTTTCTTTAAGTGATATGATGAAGAACGTTTTTAAGTATGCTCATTAGTGTGTTTACTTGTTGTGATTGACAATGATACTCTTTTCTCATTTTGCGAACTTGATGTTTACTTGGATGTGACAAAGTTTTACATGGCGGGTGTCGTCGATGAAGCAGAAGACGCTTACTTTTCCGGAACAACTAGTCTTATTTTTTGTACTTTTACAGGGGTTTCCATGTTAATCTTTCCTTTGTTCATATTTTGCCCCTGGTTTAATCGATTTTTAGTTCGGATTATGATTTTGTTAACGCTTCGGTATTCCCTAATTCATTTACACCGAAAAACATAACAAATATCCCACCTTCACAGAATAATGTTTTCTCCAACATTTGAGTACTTAGTATCCATGGGAACGTGTATCATTTATTTCCCTATTGGCTGGTTAAACATGTTGACCATGAGGGTCGTTCGCCCCTGGTTCCGTAACGAAGCACGCATCATAGATAATGTAAGAAAAACAGCAATTTCAGGCAAGACGCCATCTATTTGAACGCCATATTTATCTTTTCAAAACATATTTTGTGTTAAGTAGTATTAGTTTACATGTCCTGTATGGGACTTGAGGAGATAATGATCATAGAGATCAATATAGACAAGGTAGTACATACAATAAGTAGTACTTACTTCAAAAGTGGAATTTTTCGCGGTATGGAAATTTTCGCAAACTTTACTGGCATTAAATCTCCGCGAATATATCCACACGCGAACAATACTCAAACTCCGAAGTGTGTAATATTACCATAGGTACAATGTGCAAAACAGCATGAATTCAGCGCGAAAATTTCCACATTGCGTACAGTTTGAAGACTGACTATGCGAAAAATTCCACGCGCGAAAATATTGGCCTTTACAGTAAATGTAGTTTAAACATATTTTTGTTGCCATATAAAATGGCAACGAGATTAGTGAGAAAGTTGAAACAACTTATTGAAGATTTATTCCATTAAACATATTTTATGGATATTACATGAAAATATTCATGGGATGTCATTAGAGTATACAAATTATATAAAGCAAACATGTCATATTATTGTAGATGAATTAACATATACCGTGATCAATTTACCATTTATTTTCATGGGTCCTTTCAGTATATATTGCTAGAAACAATGGGTCCCACAATGTTAAATTGAAGAGGGTGGAGAGAGAGAGAGAGAGAGAGGATGGTTAAGGAAGCTGGAAAAGAGAAACCAAAAAAGGAGAATCAATCAAATATATTAAACTTTCCAAGGTAGTGTGACAATGGCATTGACAATTTTTGAATGCCTTGTGCTGATAGGATGAGAATGTGAAGACAATAAAAAAAATGTAAATAAAAAACCCGACTTTCAAACAGCAGGCGTGGATAACACATGTAGCAGTGCCAAGAGGGAAGCATATTTAACGTTCCCCAGATCACACTGAGAATTGTGATAATTGGCTATGATTTCAATATTCTAGCGGCACAATCTAGATTTCTAAGCTAGGCCTAATGCCTCACTCCATTCTTAAAAATCCCAGATGCTTTATTATAATCGGCCTACGAAGCGATTTTTATTATCATTGTAACAGAGGTCTAAAACTGCCTCCGCTAGGGATCGAACCTTGGGCGCCTGATTACTAGTCTTGCGCTCAACTGATCAAGCTACTAAAGGAACGATTTCTCTAGCCGAGACGTAGACTGCAGACAGTATTGAAAATGATGGACCCATCCCCTAGAGTCTTGTGATTTTTCCGGTTACTTGGTTAGTATAACTTCATGTGCCGAGAAGAAGGCATCCTATAACCAAATCAGGTCATGTTGGAGAGCTGATTTAATAATAATAATAATACACAACATTTGATATAGCGCCATATCTAGCTAACATAAGCCACTCTTAAGCGCTTTACAGTTCATCGATATACAATTCATATATAATCAATATAATTAACACGTACAGTTCTATCATATACAATTCTGAGGAGTTCCAAGGAGCTGCCTTATCAGGCGCTAACTACTTATCCTATACCACCTGGCTAATATCTCCATATGTGTGTATGTATGTGTGTGTGCTGGAGATGAATTGTGTGCTGTTTGAAGTGAGACCGTGTGTCCAATGACATTTTTTTAGAGCGCCACCTCACTTGAATGCTAGAACACAAATACTGCAACACCCACCCCGGACTATTTTATATAGAGTTGTTGGAGTTGTGTGGACAGGAGAAAAACACTTTCTCTGAATGTTCCATGCGTATGATGATTACGGGGATCGAACCCCGGCCGTCTGCATGGAAGGCCGGAGTACTAGTGTTAACCACTAGACCAATCCGCCAAAATCAACCATTATTTCAAACCCTGTCTGCAAACTGGCACCGTTCAAAATATTTAAAACAAAAAGATGATATTTGCGCTGTCACAGGTTTAACAAGAGAGATTAATGAAAGTTGTAGTAGTTGTTTCATATTTGTTGTAAAACAAATAAAGCGTGAATGTATATGAAGAAAAACCGCTAATTGGGTCGAAATTGGACTCCACTGTTGTATATATTAGGATCTTTTGATATGATAGGCCATCCTTATTAATAAGCTCTTAGTTGGCCTTCGGTGGAGGTAAATCGAAAGTTTTAAAAACATCTGTCTTCAATTTTATTTTAAATGCGTTCAAGGCACAGCGGTTCTGCCAATTTGCCAGATACATAAAAGCCTACCGTTAATGTTTAACAAATTGTAAGTTTACCGGGGGAAAATGTATCTTACAGTGATTGAAACAGAAAAGAATTTCATACACATTTAATTTAGTACAAAAAAACACGAACAGGTTCGTCCTAAACGTTTAAATAAGGATTTAAAGTCATTTTTGAAACTTTCATATTGCTATGGAAGGTCAGCCGTGACATCCATACTGAACGAAGCCCGCTAGGGCTTCATGCTAAACATGGATGAAACCGCTGATCTTCCATTACACTTTGAAAGTTACAAAATGTCTTTCAATCCATATATTTACATTTTCACTACAGAACAATAGCTGAATTTTATTAATATTTTTTCCAATACTAATTTTATATGTGTTTGTATATGCGTCGTCATCTGAACGACATTGGCGGAGTCAAATTTAAATAAAATTGGCGCCAATGAAAATGATACACTTTGTAAGTCAATTGAAAGTTTGATGAGGGGCGTTCTTTATGTTATTCGAAGCGAAGCGACAAGAATCGCATTGAACAAGTTTGATCTATGACGGCATAAGTCCATGTGCTACTTGTACGTCTCAAGAATCATTGCTTTTATACCTTTATGAAAAGCATTTCTGCTGGTAACCTTCATATAGTGGGTTGCACCGGAAATGTAAATATTTTACTCTACAAAGCAATTCACTATAATCTTTTTCCCCGTTTTCCTTTCTTGGTTTACTCAATAATGGGTCGGGGAAAATGACAACCAGTAGAACCAGAAACATGAAGATACTTAATTTTGAGCAAGCACAGGCAAAAGTACATCATCTAAATATATTTGTGTTCATTTTTATCTACAATTACCTTCACATTGTCAACACGCGAGGTGATGTTACATTGTATTTATTGTATTTTTGCCCACACAACTCCAACAACCCAGGTGGAGATTAAATGGTCTGGGGTGGGTGTTGAAGTATCTGTGTTGTAGCATTCTAGTGAGGTGGCACTCTAAAAGATGCCGTTGGAAACACTGTCCCACTACAGAACACAATTCATCTCCAGCACACACACATATGGAGATGTTAGCCAGGTGGTACATGTATAGGACAAGTAGTAAGCGCCTGATAAGGCAGCTCCTGCGAACTCCTCAGAATTGTATATGATAGAAATGTATGTGTTAATTGTATTGATTGTATGAGAATTGTATATCTATGTACTGTAAAGTGCTTTAGAGTGGCTTATGTTAGCTAGATAGGGCGATATATCAAATGTTGTATAATTATTATTATTATATAGATTCGCGTATTCAATACGTTATCGGCTTCTGCTGTGCATCGATGTTTTTACGTTATACATTTATGAAATCAAAGAATATTGTTTTGTTATTTCCTATCAATTATCATTATAGTAGTTATCATTATCATTTGTCAATCACGTTGTAATTTATTGACTACAATACTCTAGATTTGTCTGTATTTAGTGTTATTTTCTGTTGAGACAGGCGTATTTTTTTCATTATTAATTGTATTAATGCGAGCAGTTATTTCAAACAGGGACCACGGTGGCTGGGTGGTTAAGGTGTCCCGACATGCTGCCACTAGCCCTCCAATTCTCTGGTTTGCGAGCTCGAAGCTCATTTGGGCATTTGCCAGGTACTGACCGTAGGTCGGTGGTTTTTCTCCGGTTACTCGGGCTTTCCTCCACCTGCAAAACCTCACACGTCCTTAAATGACCCTGGCTGTTAATACATGTAGGATGAAAACATTAACCAAACAAGTATTCTCATTTTTTTCAATTACGTAAACTTGTAACAACAGTGTTACAGAATTACACTAATTTCAGTCAAATTCATTTCCGAATTATTTATGTTTATTTTCATAAAATCATACAAAGCAAGCATACGTTATATTTTGTGTACGCATTTGATAGCTTAGAGTGGATAATACATATTTTATTTTTATAACAATGGTGTTGTGATTGTTATTACCACATGCACATAATAAGCACACCGTCAACATTAGTTAAGCAAGAATCCTTTAAAGGATGTGTGATATCTCCAAAGTTCTGCTGACGCTGTAAACCCCCATACGTTGATAGCAACAACGTCACCTTGACTTAACTCCAATACCGACATTTGTGACGAATCTTCAGAATAAACGCCGGCTACAGTGTTCAAGTATTCAGTGATGGCACCATTTTTCATCAATTGAGTATCAATGTATCCGTTAGTAGTAGATATCCCTATACTCCAGAAGAAGACATAGACACCATCGGTCGGAGCAATAAACACCCCCGTCAAAGGATGGTAGTTATTTCCAGTGTTAGTTATGACGTTGTCAAACCTTATTATATAATCGTCTTCTGGTACGGCTTTGTCACTGGATAGCTTTGCAGAGAAAGTGACGATGTTTGATGCTGAAAACAAAGTTGAGATATCGAATTAATAATTCATTCCTTTACGAGTTGGATAGAACTTCCTGTCTTACAAAGACATTTGGTCCCAATTTGAATTTTATTTTTTCCTACGCTAAGACGGAGACGAGATTACGAGGTCACCTAAAACAATGTCCGGATGTCACGTCAGAAACATTAACAAAACATTGTACTAAGTTATTAACATGATCCAAATTCTATGAGCAGGGTAGTCATTCATCTGACTTGGGTCAAACCCAAGTCAGATGAGATCTGGCTGGGGATATAAACACTGGGGTATCAAACATCCAGCCGTGTCATGACAACTTAAGGTTTTTCCTCACTAGGCTGAGCTTCCCCTATCTCACTATCTCACCTTTAAGATGTATTATATATTTCATCCACATATAATAGGATGAAAGCGATTCATTACAGAGCTTTGCCCAAAAACACAAAATTCTTAACTCAACCAAACTATGAATCAACTGTAACTTAATGGTTTAAGGATAACAAGAAAACACATAATTTACCCATACAATCATCAAGTTGAAAACACCAAGCTCTAGCGCCTTCAACAAATTTCGTTTTATTTTTTTTTCTCTGTATGTTTATTACTTTCTTTTTCGCAAAATGGTTTTTAGATAGTTCACTTAAGTGAATTCATGTCTCCGCGTTTATGTCATCTGAAGGAAAATGACTTTGAACATTGGAGAACGAGGAGAAAGATGTTCTTACCTGCGACACGTACGGACCCTCCAGGTCTTGTGAGTTTATATCCTGTGCTCAGCTCTGCCATCTTGCCGGTGTGCACATAAGGACCCATGGTTTCTTGCTCAGATTGGTCGTTCGTTGCTAATTTGCCATCATTTGGTTCTGTTTTAGTATTACTATCATCGGAATGTTCAGTCATAGCATTTGTGACATTTCGGTTCGGATTCACAGCGACAAAGAGTTGCCTTAGAGAACGACGAACATCCATTGTATGCTCAGTTTGCTGAGCGCTCTGTGATGGTTCTTGTCCGTTCGGTCCGTGGATAGTTTCTAAAATTTTAATTCGTTGTTTAATGGAGTGATTTTCCTCTAAAACATAATCAAGTTTGACTTCCATTGCCGCAATTTTACCAAGATCTGTCGCTCGGAATTTCTTCAACTCCTCAATCTGTTGAGTTAGGTCGGCAACAAGGCGAAGGACAGTGTCAACATCCGGTTTTACAGGGTCAGGAAGGACAGAGCCCACATCCGGTTTAACAGGGTATTGCAGATTAGATATTTGGCAATTTCCAGAGACGAAGCACGTCACCAAGAGCGCAAAGCTTAGCAGCCACATTATTTCCTAATAGAAAATTACATTTTGATTACCTATTAGAATACGGTATTACATTTCCCTACTAGAAAGCAACATTAGATTTCCCTTCTAGAAAGCAACATAACTTTTACTTACATTATGAAAACAACATTATGATTACCAAATAGAAAACAAAATTATAATTACCTTATAGAAAACAATATTATAATTACCTTATAGAAAACAAAATTATAATTACCAAACATTATAGATGCAAATATAGAAAACATAATAATAACCTAATAGAAAACAACATTATAGATACCTAATAGAAACCATATTATTGTTTCTTATAAGAAACAACATAATATTTACCTAATAGACGCGACAATATAATTACGTAATAGAAAACAAGCTGAAAATTGCATAATAAAACAAAATATTTATCTAATAAACAAACAACATAATGATTACCCCGTAGAAAAAACAACACTACACTTGTATATATATCCGGACGTGAAAAGGTTTGGGGTCACCTACCCGACTACGTGGGTTTTCTCCGGGTACTCCGGTTTCCTCCCACAATAAGACCCCTCGCGCGCTAATATCCGGGCCAACAAGAGTGATTAATATAAGTTGTATAACTTGTTTCATAATTGTTGTAAAATAAATAAAGTTTATATATTTTGTATATATATCTGTATAGAAATCAACATTGTAATTACAAAAACAAAACCAATATGATAGTTACGTAACGAAAATAACTTTTTAAGGATTTAATAGAAACATTATACATAAAGTAATTAATATTCAATAGAAAACAACCTTTATTTACAATATTTACATTTACATTACGTCTTTCTGTGAAAAAGACAATGCTATGAAAGCAACTATATCAGTCGCCTTTGGGATCATTCAACGTAAATGATTCGTGATATTTGACCTTGACGCTATTACTTTTTAATTCCTTATAGAGTAGTTACATTCATGCTAGAATGAACAATGTTATCAAACACTTGATAGGATTAACAAAGTTATCAAATACTTGCATACTAAGTTTAGACAAAACGAGCCGTTGGTATAAACTCGGCGTAATGTTTAAATCTGGTTCCCTTTTGACCTTGAGGTTCTCTTGACCTTGTAGTCAAGGCTTCACTAACCTTATGACACTGCATAACAATCAACTGTAGGTGATTCATACATTCTTCATGTTTCATCAAGATATCTTTAACGGATAAAAATGCATTTCAGAAATGTAACTTTTCTGTGACCTTTGACCTCTATCCCCATGACCTTGAAAGTTTGTCTTTAGAACAGCTTTCATGAATGCCTTCAGCATTCCAATGTATATATAGATATAAAATACCTACTGCTTCTGAGACAGCCATGCAATAATGTGATGCATCGTCTACAGAAGATTGGGTCTTATTGAAGGTATATCCTGTTGGTTTTTCTTGATAGTAACGTCCCTGCTTCTCCATTCTATGGTGTTTACACCATATTCTATTCGTTATTCTAGGACTTGCTCTAAATATCGAGATTTTCGTGATAGATATCAGCTGCTGACGAACAAACTTACTACACAGGGATTCGAGAGATGCAGGTTGATGAAGACAATGGGCAAGTTTCATGGTCGCCGTCTTGATCTCATCGAGAAATATTCTGTATCTTTGTGTGATATGAAGATGGAAGCTTTTAAATTTGCTAATTAATGTGCTTACTTGTTGGGATTGACAATGATGACTCAGTTCTCATTTTGAGGATTGATGTTTGCTTGGATGTGACCAAGATTTACATGGCGGTTTTCGGTGAGGCAGAAGACGCTTACTCTTCCTGAACATCTGGTCTTATTCTCTTATACTTTTACCAGGGTCTCCATGTAAATCTTTCCTTTGCTCATATTTTGCCACTAGTTTAATCGATTTTGAGTTCGGATTATGGTTTTTTTTGGCGCTTTGGTATTCTTTGATTTTTTTTTATCAGGGGTTTAACATGTATGCAAACTGCATCAGTTTGAATACCAAATTTCACGCAAAACATAGCGTTTTATCAATTTTTACTTTATTGTATTTTTCGGTTAAACGATAGAATCTGCGTCTAGTATGGGAGAATAGGCAGAATCAAACTATTGGACAATAATATACATTTGGCAAATAAATTGTGTATTTTTTGTGTTATGGACCGGAAATATGAATTTACCATTATCTCAATATATTTGCACCATGGCTTCTAATTTACTCAGTGTTAATCTGGACTGTATAAGACCACCGCACAATAACATGACGTCATTTTGGCGAGATGTTGACCAACGTTACGTCAACGCTTTACACGTCGCCTCAGATAACACGCTTTATTACATTTTTGCCAGTGAAATATCGAAAATTATTTATTCTATATTTACATTTGCGCTGCAACCCACTATATGAACATTACCAGCAAAAATGCCTTTTATAAAACTATGAAAGCAATGGTTCTCGAGACGTAGCACGTGATTTCATTATGACGTCATAGATCAAGCTTGTTCAGCGAAAAGCTTGTCGCGCCGCTTCGAATAACATGGAGAATGCCCTTGCGTCAAACGCTCAAATGACTTATTATCATCATTGGCGCTAATTGTTTTCAAACTGGGCTGTTCCGCCCATGTCGTTTAAATGACGACACATATACAAACGCAGCTAATAAACTATTAACTGGAAGAAAATATCAATAAAGTTAAGCAATTGTTCTACAGTAAAAATGTAAATATATGGATTGAAAGTCATTTTTTTAACTTTCATAGTGCTATGAAAGGTCAGCCGTTACATCCATATTCAGCATGAAGCCCTAGCGGGCTTCATTCAATATGGATGTAACGGCTGACCTTCCATAGCACTATGAAAGTTAAAAAATGACTTTCAATCCTTATATAAAAGTGATATTTTTCACTAGTGAGAAATATGATATTTTTTACTAGTGAAAAATATCACTTTTTCTGACTTGACCAAACAGAACGCTGCTTACAAGCGACATTTGGGAAAATCAAAAGCTGCCACAGTAGATTTTGAATGTAATAAACAGAATAACTAACAGTATCTTCAGTAATACCAAACATATTTCACGAGTGTGGCTAATATTTTGATATTTTTCACTCGTGCTGCGCCCTCGTGAAAAATATCAAAATATTAGCCACACTCGTGAAATATATTTGGTATTTCTGAAGACACTGTTAGATATCCTCTATTTTTCGCTGATTAACGTTTATCATTAAGGTAATTGTGATTTTCAAAAAAAGTTCTTCGTATGTAAGCAAACAAGGACAACACCCTTTATAAATCAGAAAAATTACATGATTAAGAATAATAAATTATACGAAATGTAGATATAACCCTTGAACGTCTGCCATGCAGGTTGTATCTATTGACAACCTGAATGCAATCTGCGTACCAGATAAATATTAATGACCTTCTAACGTCAATCTATTTATCTTGCACCCAGATTGCATTCATATTGACAATAAATACAATCTAAAAGATTGAACGGTAAATAGTACATGAAGACTTACCTTAGTACCTACTCGTTTTTTCTTCTGGTTTCGTCAAGAGATTTGAGATATAATCTCATGGAACTGTTTATATGTAGTACATTATTTACACATCATTACGTGGCTAGGTACAGTCTAATTCCCCTATGAGACAAACAACTTCTATTTTGGAGGTGTCCGATAACATGATTCATCAAAAACGTTATTTGATAAAGTTGTTCGGTCATATAAATATGGGGCATGGGGTCACCTGCCCGACCACGTGGGTTTTTCCGGATACTCCGGTTTCCTCCCACAATAAGATTCCTCGCGCGCTAACATCCGGGGTAACAAGAGTGATTAATATAAGTTGGATAACTTGTTGCATTATAATTGTTGTAAAATGAATAAAGTTGATATACATTTTTACCAATTAACAATTTCAACCTTACGATAAGTAAATGTTTCTTGTAAATCATATTTCTTAATCATACTAACGACAGGAAATGTACATTTCAACCTTCGGATCAACAACACTAAGATAAGTGTGCAAACAATAGAGAAGTGTGCCTTGGGTTACGGACGAGGCAATGATCTGCCAGAGTGGAATAACACAGCGTATTGTGGCAAAAACAAGAATCGTTTTAATTGCAAAACACATTAACAAAATGATTGTTCCCCATTTTGACTGCGTATACGTCAGTATGCCCGCAGTTGGAAACAAACATATTCTATGGTGTGTAAACTGTGTTCAAGTGTTATACGAAGAAAAATCAAAGTACTGAAAGTACTGAAACGATAAAACTTCTAACAAAAGTATGTATTTTTTAACAGCTATTAAAGTGATTTTGTTGTGTGGGTTACTAAGTTTCGATATCAGAAGGTTTCAGAATAGGGATTAGATTAGTAAGTATTTGGAGGAAACAAAATTTACACGCAAATTGTTTAGATTGACGAGTTGTTTTCAATGAACATGTACAATTTAGTGCAGTGCTTTTACAATTTGAATAAAATATCATTTTTTTTTAATTTTGAAATGAATATTGATCAATTTACAGGGAAGCGAATGTGTTTCTTTTAAAGGCCCAATATACGTAACTCTCGGCAAAACTTGAAGCGAAAATCAAGCCTAATAACTTATCATATTTATAGATTTAGCTAAGATTAACTGATATCAGCAATATTCAAGATGTATTCTTACGCGGTTACAGGTACAGCATCAGTTGAAACACGCTATTTGTAAACACGCGTCAATTTCGAACCGTCTTCTACCTTCGGTTTGTTGTTGAAGTGGGCCCCACCTGAATTATTTTCAATTCTTTGGATTTTTTTCTCCAGAGTTTCTTGTTAGTTACCGCTCAGGTTTACTTCGTTTTAGGCTTATTTTTGCATGGTTATCAACTGGTTTTTTTTAACAGAATTTTTCAGAATCACGAAAATTTCCCTGAAGTTACGTATATTGGGCCTTTCATATATGCATTGAAATAAACGGTATTAGTTTGTTAGACACAAAATGAAGCTTTATTTCATAAACCTTCCCTGCAACACTTAAAACAATTTTAGCAAAAAATCACACCTGAGTTCCAGCTGGAAATGCAAGATGAGGATTAATTACGGGAGCAATGGCAGATCAAAGTTGAAACGACATATACTGGTTTGTTTTGATAATAACATGTTTGTTTGTAAGGTAATAACAGTTTGCATAATGAAGTAGACATATCATACCAACCTCCTAAAAGTACGATTAATGAAAACGGATGTAATGTAGCAATTTAAACATTTCGTTTCATTTCATTCTATATCATACATATGTACATGTATATCTCATAAAAGATTTAAGATATGATGTCGTTTGTAGAAAACCAAATGCGACATTAACTTTAGAACATATATATAAACTATTAAGTCTTATAAACATTTAAGACATCGGATAAAGAATATCCCGTGCATCAGAGACTATAACGTATGCACATACATAGTAAGTCAAACATGTCTGTATGAACATTAAACGATAGGTCCCAGAAGGATCTTGGTACCCACCATAGACTATCTTCATTTGTTTTAAAAAAAAAATGGATTTTTTCCTTTCTTTTTTCTTCTTAAGAAAAGGCATTATCAACTGAAAGATGGTATTCTGTGAGCTAAATGTCAATGGCCTTCGGTCAGAAATCAAATCAAAACCAGGACTGTTGGCTATGAAGCGATTATATAATCAAAGTTTGATACAAATTGCATGACAGTACACACGCACCTGTTAGCGATGTGTCTGGGACATACCACGATCCGTACATACGAGTGTATATCACTGTATATATAGCACCGACCGCGAGAGCTCGAGGTTATATATGGTGTGTGTAGCTATACACCGAGAGGTTATGTATACACAGATGGGTCAAACTAAGAACAAAGACGTAATATTTAAATGAGCTGTGGGAGTGAAAAATTGATTTCTTTGTTACAAATCGCGTTTAGATTATTAAAGTCATCATAATTATCAACAATACCATGGGAACATCATTTCCTTTAATGTTCAGGCTTTCAAATAGTTCATATATCATGCGATTGGTAGTTATTCAAGCTTTTCCGGAGCGGGAGGGGAAAAAATGACATGGGTCAAAAGGTCACAGAATAGTGGCAGCAATAGACGCCAAAACTACTCGTAGTTTTAGCGCTAAAAACCCATCCGAAGCGGGTTGCTCTCTTTATGTCCATCAATGGTATTTATAATTTTGGGGTGGGGATTTCAATCGTTTAAAAGTTATGACTCAGAAGACAAGTCTGGAAGGGCGTGGCAGACCCTGGGGTCAAATCTAAAAGCATGATTGTGATCGTCTCTTTATACCCAGAAATTGTATGTATAGTTTTGGGATGGGGACCTCAATGATGTAAAAGTTATGACACAGGAGGTAAACCTGGAAGGGCGTGACAGACCTGGGGGTCAAATCTAAAATTATTTGTGATCGTTTCTTTATGTTCACCAATTGTATATATATTTTGGGTGGGGATCTCAACCGTTTAAAAGTTATATGATATTAATATTGCCGAACGGACGCTTTTTGGCCCAGCCCATCAGGCCCCTGGGGGATGAGGTCCATCGTTGGTATCAATTTGAATCCCAGCAACTTAGTATGCTACCACTGAAATAATGTTATACATTGCTTAGATCCAGAAAAGACTTCATTTATATCAATATAGCCGAAATTGGCCGCGTTTGACCTCGTCCCTCAGGCCCCTGGGGGTCAGCCCCAACATTTGTACAATTTTGAATCCCCGCCCATAGTGATGCTACCAGGAAAATGTGGTCAGCCCCACTATTTATACAAATTTGAGTCCCCACCCATAAGGATGCTTCTGTCCATTTGGTCAAATTTTGTTTAGTGGTTATGAAGAAGAAGCCGATTGTTGACGGACGACGGACGCCACGGTATGACATTAGCTCACCTTGGTCAGCCTTTTGACCCAGCCCCTGCAGTGGAGATTTAGGAATGCAAATTTATGTACAGACCGAACAGGACTGTTTATTTTGGCTTCACCATCTCCGTGGATGAAACCCGTTTTTCTTAATGATACATTGGAGTGTTGCTATTTACTCAATTTTTACATTGACGTTTTGTTAAGGCCGTAAACGGGAAACCCAGTTCTGATTACCCTACCGTGACAGTCGGTAGAAAAAAATAAACGTCAAGCTAAATATTTAGATGGACATCTAGAGGCAGTTATTTTGCCTTGGTCCATCAGTTAACTTTTGTAAGTAAGTTAAATACTTTTTTGACTTAAGTTGAGAAGATTTCAAATTAAGTTTAAAAAAACCGTCTTTTGCATTTACTTTAAGATTTTTTTTTAGCTTAAAATCTTTTTAAAAATGTCAGATATGTAACACAAGTTGTTTCAGACAAAATAGATATCTGACGAGTCATCCTTGAAATGATTTCACTGCCTGATAATATTGATTTGATGTTCATAATCGTTTGTACATATATTTTATGTGATCGTCATTGACACCGTTTCAGAGTTACTTCCCTTTGTGGGAACTCTCAAATGTAGCGTAAACAGCTTCGTCTGCAGAGCGCGTTTGTTATGAAAATTTGCATTTTCAATGGATGGTTGTTTTGCATGAAATACTATTGATATGGAACCAGAACAGGTGATTGAAAATAAAATGGTTCTCACAGTTAAAGTCAAGCTAATTTACCAGGGAAAAATCGTTAAATATTGCATCCTAGAACCTAAAAATAGATGAATGCATGACCGTATGACTTGATGTAAGGTTCGAGTATCCTATTTAATGGGTTATTTCATCTAATGAATTATTTTTTAGAATGTATCACTAATAGAGGATGGACAAGATTTACAAGAATATGAAAACAGCAAACCTGGGTAAGTTTCTTTAAATGTGTTGCGTTTTCCGTACAAATACAAGTGTACATTCCAGTGACGTATATGGCTCGCATAACATTATAGCCTACTGTTTCAGTATACGTGCCTGGTACATTCACAAAACAGCTGATGTGTTCGGAATAATCTCAGGGATAATTCTGACTCTTAAAACCTATAGGAGAATTTGAGGGACTTTATAAAGTATTACAATTTTGAATTTTCAATGAGATTTTCAGGAAAAATATGGGTAAAAATCCCCAAATCTCGCCCCAAAGTGATCCCAGAATCTTCAGCTGTTCAGTATCTTGCAGGATTTGGGGTTTAACACATCAACTTCCAGTTTAAATCCCCCCTCCCAAATGCCCCGAACATGGTAACATTATCTCTGATGTCGGTGTCAAAAAGGAAGAATGTGTTTTTGACATTTAACACAAGATTATAAGTTCAAGATACAAGACTTTTTTATTCAAAGTCGCTGCTTCATATTTTGTTGTATCTACTAACTACTGTATACAGTAGGTTTCTTTTTGATAGACTGGCTCTAATGTCGTATTAATTGTTTATTTAACTTTGTGTTTCCATAACAAAATAGCACATCATTTGTTTTAAATGTAATGTATGCAGATGCATAACAGTTTCTGCAAATTGCAATTATGTTTTAAATCCTTGAATCATGTCTAAGACATGTTTAAAGAAAAGATCAATATTTCTTGGGCCAATGGGGTTAACCAAAATTATTGTCAATATGATTCATCCAATTCATTTTCTAGTTGGGTATGTAATAATCAACTTTTTACCATCAATGCTTATGTTTTTAATTCTTTTTTTTTAGCTGTGAGTTTAACCCAGATCAAGGAGATGAAGAAAAGCCTGCATTCATGGTAACACAAAGAGAAGATGGCTATTTACAGGAACAAGAGATCATTGATGCTTGTCAAAGTATAAATACATCACCAAAGAAAAGGAAAATAGATGTAAGATTTAATTGGTCAGATCTTTTATTACAGTCAAACTTTCATACCCCAACACTAGTTTTACAAGTTACAAAACAATAACATAACATTTACATACACTCTCTCACACAAACTATTTAAGTGTTACAACTTAACTTAATATACAATATTATTTAAACTTTAATCGTCATCATCATCATCATCATCATCATCATCATCATCATCATCATCATCATCATCATCATCACTACCATCATCATCCTATATGCATCATCATCATCATTACCACCACAATCATCATCAATGATCATCATCATCATCATCATCATCATCACCATTACCACTACCACTACTATCATCATCATTATCATAATCATAATATATTTACAGTCTACACTGACATTCACTCGATAACCATTGCTCAACAGGCTATCATTATCACCGCATAACTGTAGTCAAACACGTGACAAATTTCTATGACGTCGACAACAATACATGTGGGCGGAGCTATGCAAATCCTACAGTTTGAAACACAATTGTGTGACGTCACCAACAATAAACGTGGGCGGAGCTTGCAAATTTCATCCTGTTACACTTATTGAACCATTCCCACGTTTATTAGTTTTGAAATGAATTAAATCAGTGTCGGAAGATTTGACTATAATAAACAAAATAGTTACGAACATTTCAAAGAAAGATACTGTAAATATAAGGATAAACTTTCTATTTTGTTTAGGTTATCGGGGGGATAACTACAATGGAAAACGGGTAAATTCAATAACCGGCAAAGCCGGTTATGTATAATCCTTAAATCATCATCATCACAAAATGTTACAGTGATAAATTTTTAACTGATTTTTTGAGAGATAAAAAGTTGTCTTTAACTCACTGACCCCTGAAATTTCATATTGCACTATTCCAACTTTTGAAATGGAAGAGTTCAAATGTGTCTCCAGGGGTGTAATGAATCAGTGATCTAAAAGATAATAAACTTGTTAACTTAAAACGTAATCTGACTCAAATTTCTTGATTGGTTGAATTAAGATGTCCATTCTTTAATTACTTTGCCATTATGATTTGATCTTTATGGAGACAACTTTCTCTCTATTTTGTGTTTTTTTTTAACTACAATCAATTTAGGTCCAATCATTTAAGTAACACTGTAAATTACTACTAGGAAATTATCAAAGCAATATATATCAGTGATCAATCTACAATTATTTTTCATGGTCCTTTTCATTTGTATGGCCAAAATCAACAGGTGCCACATTGTTAAATTAAACCATTTCCGTAAACTCAATTGGTCCTTTCAAAATTCTATGAGGACAGGACTCGGGACGCGCACGTAGAGTGATCACTGCAATATATTCAAAACAGTTTGACTATATATTTATTATTCACATTATATCTATAGACAAATTGTTCATATACTAAATTACTAGTTTGGCAGATTTTGATTTTGTACGGAACATGCCGAATATCTCTGCTTCCTTCTAGTTTCGCAGTAAAATGTGCTCATTGGTAATAGGACAAGCATGTAATACAGTCTTTTCTCTCATTTCTAAGTGTGTAATACTGGCCTGTCTAGGGCAATACACCTATGATCGCTGTGGCTGTATTACACACCTACCCATGCAATATAGCCACGGCGTGACGTCACAATGGCACAACAAGGACGTGACGTCACGAGTTCGGTAAAATCTGATGCTATAAATAGGAAAATGGCGACGTGATGAAATTAAAACCTTCCACGATATTTTTTAACCGTGTACATTAGAAAGCTGAGATTATTTTTTCTGTGCAAACTATGTTTGCAAATATGGGGTATGCTTAATCTTGCTGTATCATTTGTTTTCGTCAAAAAAGCTCAAGGGAAAAGTTAATATTTTCAAAATGGTGGGCAATCAAAAGTATTTTCATGGTATTTGAGCTTATTCAGGTAGTTGAAATGAGAGAAAAATACCCTTTCATGACCAAAGGTGTAAGATAGGGAAATTCCACCCTTGGGATTTTCAAATTTGGCAAAACCCTCGGCAAAGCCTCAGGTTTTACCAAATTTGAAAACCCCTCGGGTGGAATTTCCTTATCTTACACCCCTGGACATGACAGAGTCTTATAATCTCATCCAGCCCCGAAATTTCAAAATGGACTTCTACCATTGAATTAAAGGAGTTCAAAGGAGTTTTCAGGGCTAAAAGAGTTAATAAATTTACCCTGAAAATCCTTGGAAGAACTTTGTAAGATACGTAATTGAATCAAACTAGGTGTTCAGGAGTCTTCTTATAATCTACAAGTAGTGCTTAATACAATCTCTTTATATCTTGTTGCATTTGTCTGACAAAAAAGCCAACAAGTTCTTGTACTTGTAGGCCTTTATGTGAATAAACCATTTACAAGAACCTGAGCACGGACTGGTCTTATATCCAACCTGGCTACAAATTTCCAAGGCGAGCCCCCACATATGCAACAGAGGTCATTATTATTTCAATGCCTCGGCTAGGAGTCGAACCCGGAACCTCTGGCTACTAGTCTTACGCTCAACCAATCAAGCTAAAGAGAAGATCTCTCTAGCCGAGCGGTATATTGCAGCTAGTATTTACCAGGGTTACATACTCCCCCTCCAGGGAAGAACTCGTCCCGAGTTTTCCGGGAGTCATAGGGATTCGGTTGCGAGTATCCCTTGTGTATGTCATTCCCGAGTCCCTACGTGGGCGCCACATGTAACAGAGGTCATTATTATTTCGATGCCTCGGCTAGGAGTCGAACCCGGAACCTCTGGCTACTAGTCTTACGCTCAACCAATCGAGCTAAAGAGAAGATCTCTCTAGCCGAGCGGTATATTGCAGCTAGTATTTACCGGGGTTACATACTCCCCCTCCAGGGAAGAACTCGTCCCGAGTTTTCCAGGGGTCATAGGGATTCCGTTGCGAGTATCCCTTGTGTATGTCATTCCCGGGTCCCTACGTGGGCGCCGTATGTAACAGAGGTCATTTTTATTTCGATGCCTCGGCTAGGAGTCGAACCGGGAACCTCTGGCTACTAGTCTTACGCTCAACCAATCGAGCTAAAGAGAAGATCTCTCTAGCCGAGCGGTATATTGCAGCTAGTATTTACCAGGGTTACACCATATTAACTGGTAGGGCTGGGCGGTTTTACCGGTATACTGTGATATAAAGTTGTGATGATCTACCGGTACGTATTGTTGTTGTACATTTATTCTTGTACTGGTTTTTTGGGAACTTTCGTTTAACTTACCAAAGAACTGTTTCTTACAAGATAAGATCAATTGGATTCCAATATGGTTTAATTATAATTTCCTATTAGTTTGTTGATCAACTAGGACAGACATGGCTTCACTCAAACAATATTAGAGGATAACACAACCAGAAACTTATGACAGACCTCTTGTTAATTGAATTGGTTTCAGAATAGCCAGAGACCTTTAGCTAGCTCAAACATTCAATCAAGGTGGTATGCTGTGGTACATACCACGCTATTTGCCTAAATACCTTGATATGCTGTGGTTTACTTTTGATTTTGTGGTATGTACCCTGGAGCTCTATTAACTGGTGTGTGACATTAAGAGAAACATGTTTTCCCACTAAATCTAGTGCATTTCCAAGATGTTTCAATCTAGAGAGAACATTATTTCATTAAATTTAAAAGTAATTTTTTGTTATTTTTTATTTTGTATGCACTATATTGTACCAGTTGTATATGAAAGCTATGGAAATGACATAATTTTCTGGATATTTTACGTAGTTGGTTAAAAAAACATGATATTAAGAGCAATTCACCTCAAAATACATGATACCTCGGTATTCATCAAATAAAATTAGTTTACATACCAGTAGATAATTAAAAAGAGGGAAAATAGGTGTTTGGGAAAAACATGATAAAAAGGGGAATATGATATTAATAGGAATGCTGTTACATGTACATGTAAGTGGAATCCACTGTATTGTGAAAAAGTCTTGGACTTTTAAAGATGAACATTTGCAGTCTTTTTGGGATTTCAACCTTTCTTCAGAATGTTACAAATATTTTCTTTCCCTGTGAAGTATTGAAAAAAATGGAACTTTCATGGTGATTTTGCCTAGATACAGGATCCATACAGCTATTTGGTCATATCTTAATTCATTTGCTATTTTAGTACCATGTATGGTCCAATTATAATAAGAAAAATACAGTTGAAACTCATTATCTCAAATTTGTCCAACTTGAAGACCCCATTTAATTTAAAGTACGTATTTCGTTATAGCCCCGATCAGACTTCACACTTAGTATTCAAACTCACCTAGCTCGATTACTTAGATAACTCAAGGTTTTTCGTTTAATTTAAAGTAACTTCAAGATAACGAAGTTTTGCTGTATTTAAATTTTAAAAATCAGATCAATAAGCTACGGATCCCACAGCTAGTTTTTGCATCTCTGAAAGATTTTTGTTTTAATTGTTTATTTTCAAAGTTTTTTTCACATTACAATAATATTCACATTACTTTATACACAATACATTCCACTTTCATAATCCTCCTTCCACTCCTTTCGTAAATGGTATTTTATCTATTGTAATGCTTTATAGAAAAGAAAAGAAAACATCTGATATAAAAGAGCTGAAAAAAAAAGAATGAGAAGCAGATAGAAAGTTAAAAAGACAAAAAAGAGAGAGAGAGAAAAAAAAAGAAATCTTGAAAGTTTTGCCCAAGGTAACATCACACAGATCAATAACCTAGGAATGAAGTCTGCATGTATAGCAGCGACCGTCACATGTTACTTTCCAAAACATACTACAGCAGGGATAATTCTGACTCTTAAAAGCTATGGGAGAATTTTGGGGCTTTTATGGGATCGGCAAAATATCTATTTTATGAGATTTTTCTATACAAAGTAATATAATTTTGAATTTTAATGAAGATTTTCAGGAAACATTTTAGTAAAAATCCCCAGATTTCGCCCCAAAGTGATCCCTACTACAGTTGTACATGTAGGAATTGCTCTGTTTTAATTAGTGCTAAGTGAGTATGTTACATTACACCGTACAGCAGCACCATGTCTTTGTAGAGCTTTAGGAAGCAATGTGTTTAAGGTTTCACTTCTACACTAGCGCATTATATTTCTCACATATTTTCACAATTATCTTATTTGAAGGTTCAATAACGGCAACCTACTCATTACCTTTGAGACTTAATCAACTTCCAGAGTGAACAAACTTGAGAAATTACAAGTAATTACACTGGTAAGAAAAGTAAAAAAATACTACCAGCCTTTTCGATCAGATCAAGGAAGAAAATGGAATGAGGGGGAAGACACTACATACCCTTTACTCCAAAAACTTTTAATTACCTTGCCTAGGATACAGAAGCTGACAGCTTTAGCTTATTGGCAAGCTGTAGTGATCCCAACCAAAAACAGCAGATACTATACTTGTTCGGGAGATATCGTAAGCTGTGCTAATCCCGACCAAAATTAGTAGATACTGTACTTATTCAGAAGATCTCGCAAGCTGTATTGATCCAGACAAAAAGCTGTAGATAATATCCTTGATCAAAAGATATCTCAAGCTGTGCTGATCCCGACCAAAAACAGTAGATATTATACTTATTCGGAAGATATCGCAAGCTGTACTAATCCAGAGTAAAAACAGAAGATAATAGTCTTGTTCCGAAGATATCGGACAGTGTCTTTGTTGATTAGTCACTCCCAAATACTGTTTGGTTTCGAACAAATTCTATGTTTTGATATAGCTGTGCGCTCTGACTCTATTGTTACGTTACTTGGAAAAATAATATTACATTTTAAAGATAGTTGGAAGAATCTTAACTACATCATGTACAGTGGGTCAGCAAATTTAAATTTACTTTTCAAATCTGTTTGGGAACAGTGCATGAGAACATTAGATCTTGCACTCCAATTCATATTCTGTGAGTTATAATAGCCCAGTATTCATCTCTGATTATCAATCTTATTTTTAAAATTCTAGGAGGATAGGGGCTGTTGGCCATATGCACTTATAAATACTCTATGCCCCATACAAATTTGAAATCTTCAATCCATAGACAAAGAACAAATGGCCCATGCCCATAGGTACTGGTATTTCTAAAACAGTGGTAAATGGCCCATACACAGCTCATTCTTCCCAATCCCAGTGCCTTACATATATACATGTATATATCTGGAGAATATGAAATATCTCATGATTTAATTGGATCTTGTTCACAAATTTACATACAGTGTTATTGCCCTATAGTTATATTTATCTTTGATAATATTAAAAATATTTCTCTAGAGTTTCACCACACTTGCTTAAATACCAGCACACACACACTCCACATACACACATACATAGGGAGATATTAGTCAGGTGGCAGTAGGTCTGGTAGTTAGCACCTGATAAGGCAGCTACTTCCAATTTCTCATAATAGTATAGATTAATGTATTAATTGTATAAAATGATATGATCCAGGGTTGGCGTAGCTTCCTATATGTGGGTACGCTGGTGCGTACACATAGTTTTCCTTGAAAAAAATAAACTGCTGTGAACCAAAATGAAATGTTGAAGAGTGCAACAGACTGCAAATTTGATGCAGTTAAAATAATAAAATTGATTGGACACCCCCAGACCACACTTCTGGGAGGGGTTTGTATCCTACTTCCTTACCAACTCCCTCCTAGCGCTGCGCACTTCAGGTTCTGCCTTCGTACACATCAAAACAACCATAGCTACGCCACTGATATCTATGTACTGTAATCACTTTAGAGTTGCTTGTTTTAGCAAGATAGGGCACTATATATATTCATCTCATTGATTTATTTACCTCAATATCAAGAGAAAAAAAAAGAAAACAAAAAATCTGCACAAGGATTGCAATATGGGATAATGTTCTGCAGCACACTAATTATCTTGTGTCACATGGATAATGAATTGGAATAAATTCATTATCTTCAAGCATATATAGAACACCAAATCTAATAGCGTCACTTGATTCAGGTTTATTACAGTTCTGAGTATATAGCCAGCTTCATTAACTTCAAAAATGTACATGAGCTGATAAAGCCATATAGCGAAAAAGGTTGCTTCTCAAGTACATGTTTCTGTTATTTTATTTTCAAGCCTAGAAAGCTCATAAGAATATTTTCCATTTATGAATATCCAAAGTATTTTCAGGGTTTCCGTTGTGCTGGGTATTTCATAAATGGGGTCCTTCCTAAATTAATGGGATCCTTCTGCATAGTTTAAACGGGAATCCTGAAAATTAGTGGGGTCCTTTTCAGTTTCTATGCTTAAAAAAGATATAGGGACAGCTTCAACTTAAACCCTGATTTTTAATTTGTTTTTTTGAAAAATGATTAAGAAAACCAGACCTTTTAAGAGGAGTTTATTTTAAGTTATTAGACGGATGCGTTTGTATTGAATAATATATATACAGAATAGTGGGGCTAACAGCAGTAATTTCCCATGCAGTAGATAATCTTGGCACTAAATTAATCGTTTAACTTAATCGCATATTCTGTTTTAACCTACTCCAGGTGTTGCTTACAAAAGATTTTTCTGACTTTTTTTCTGAAGGATGGAAAATAATGGACAATGGCTCTGAAATATAAAAATGTAATGGTAGACAAAAATATACATGTTATTGTTTCGTATCGATTTTAAAAAAAGTACTAAAAGTTCTTGCAAATGCATGTATTTGAAAAAGAAAAAAATGAAGTTGGTACGAAATTTAATGTTATATTTCTCCTGTCTGATGAATAGGAAACTGAGTACATGTAATGCCAGTCATCAAAATAACCTATATATACAAGCCAATAAGGAAAATTGAACTAATTTTTCAGTCTGGTTAATATTGTGTATGATGTTGGTTTTCAAAATGTGGATATAGGTTATGATGTATGGAAAATTGAGATTGGTTTCTTAGGATGGTGCTTTATTCTTACTGAGTTAATGAAGACAGAACATTCTCTGTCCCTAATTCTGAAGGAATGATGAAAAAATGGCAATAACTCTGAAAAACGGTTGGTTATGTTGTGCAGTCAAAAGCGCATTTGTCGTTCACCAAGACAGCCAGATATGGAAATGTATGCATGCAGGGGTCACCTTCACGACCACATGGGTTTTCTCTGGGTGCTCTGGTTTCCTTCCACAATAAGATCCCCTAACATGCTAAATTCTGGGCCAAGAAGAGTGATTTATATAAGTTGGATATCTTGTTTCATACCGGTAACTGTTGTAAAATAAATAAAGTCTATATTTATATAAAAGGGGCAATAACTCTAAAAAATTTTAATTTATGCAATGAAAGACTAATATGATTGATATTGATAAAGGAGATAATTAAATAAGCTTCATATCATTTATATTTATATCATATATATATACTAGTCATTAAATTTCACACATGATCATTTCACTAATTGTATTATGCAAATATTTTGATAAGTCAGTGAAAAATATTTTTGAAGTCTTTTTGAAAATTGTATTTATATAAATAATTATTGAAAAGAAGTCTAGGAAATTATACAGTATACCAGGTTAATTGGCAATAAAATTTAGACTGTTTTTTGAAGGTGGTGCAATTTTATTTTCTTCTTACTGAAAAATAAAGACAGATCTCATCTGTAAATTGAACAATTCTATTTCTAACATATTAATGACTTTTTTTTCTTCATTGATATGCTTCAAATATTGATATGTCCAACTTGTGTTTTCTTACAGAAGGATGGCTTTGTAACCCCTGCCACTCCAGACATCCCCAAGTCGTCCTGTCATTATGGTCAATCCAAACCGATGAGGGGAGATGGAGACCGAAACAAAGGTACGATACCTCAAGCCTCACTATCCTGAACTCCTATTACTCAAAAATCCAACTGTTTAATTCAACATTTTGTCAATCCCAACAAAACTTCATAGCAAACAATTCAAACTCGCATAACTTTGTTTTCTTCAAGGTGACCCGCTGATGGCATATATCCCTCCATGGAATATTCAAATCTTTTCACTGATAATCATTGTTTGTTATATGACATCATGAATCATGATTATGAAGTAAAGTAGGTCAGAATTAAACAGGAGTAAAGTAACGAAAGCCATCACTGGGTCAAAGAGGTCACCTTTCTGATGATATTTAGGTTTTTATAGACCATTATAATGTGAATTTGGTCAAGACATTACTTGTTAATTATAACTTAAATTATTTATTATATTTAATAATAAAAGATTAAAATTGTGTACTTAAGTCAAAAAGCAAAGCCAAACAACAAGGTCATTAGGCCCAGAAGTCCATATCAAAGTCTGTATATTTTTACTGATGAAAATTGTTTATGAGGTTATCAAGTAAAGTTGGTCGTAAACAAACAAGGCATCAACTGACCAAGTATCTTGGTAATGGAGTCAAGAACAAATTTAGGGTGTTTTATACTGATTTACATGTTTGGTCAAGATATAAACTTCACAAAAATATATACTTAGGTCAAAAAGCAAGGTCAAAGGTCATGGTCATTAGGCCTTAAAATTCAATGTTGTCAAAATTTGCATCTTTAGCTGATCAGCATTATATGCTATGACATTATGAAGCAATGCTGGTCGAAAATAAACAAGAACTCAACTGACCAAGTCAAAGCTTACAAATGGGTATGTTACCAGAACTGTTTTTGGACCTGATCAGCGCACCTGCCTTCTAAGTGCAGCCCTGGCCTATATACCTTTTTTTGGTCAGAGAAAGAGTATGAATGGACTAAAACCTATAATTATAATTCACTGATCTGTCTATACAATACAATTTTCAGGCTTTTGACCAAAGGCTTGTGTAAAAGAAATGCATTGATTAGGTTGCCTTACAAATTGAGCTGTAGGGAATTTCCCTTTAGCTCAGTCGGTAGATCATTTGGGCTGGAGAGCCAAGGGTCGCTGGTTCAAGCCCCAGGGAAGGCACTATCACTTTTCCTCATCCTGTTACAAACTGGTGCCGATGGTGCCGATGCCGTTTCAAGGAAGGAGAAGCCTTGGCGGGGTCAGTCAAAGAAACTGGGTTGGAGATAAAGAAAAAAGGGGTAATAGAGTGAGCTCAGTCGGTAGAGCATAACACACTTGAGCCAAGGGCCGGGGGTTCGAGCTCCAACGATGGCACTATCTTAATCACTTTTCCTCGTCCTATTACACAGGCTCTATTTCACAGAAACAATAACACTATATATATCAAAAGATTTCCAATTAAAACTTTTTCATAAATATTGTATTATTAAGCGTACGGTGACCTCTTTTGTGATTTCCTTTGCGTCATAATGTGCTTGATAGATCACTTACAGTATTTACATTTCTCTTAGGGCAGCAAATAAGGGAGTAAATGTTTAATTACGATTGTTTTTGTGTCAAACGCAAACCTCAGCGATATGGGAAGATGGTTAAGTAGGCTTGTTGATAACTAATGAAGACATGAAAAGGCTCTTGTTGACCTGTCAGTGTTCTCGTTATAGTCTTGTTTTCATTATTTTCATTTAAACATGGATTTCTGCTGCTGCAGTAATTTGTGTCTTATGATCCATTATATTTGTGTTTGGCTGGCTGGCTGACTGTCTGGCAGACAGGCTGGTACGCTTCCTGTTGACGATATTTTGTCTAGGGCATAACTTTTGTGTCCTTTCACTAATGCGTTCTCAGGCTTAATTACTATACTTACATCTGTATGTGTCTTGGAAATCAAGTTAAGTGTTTCATACAAGATAATGTCTCATTCTCCATAATATCCATCTAGACATATTCCACCTTCCATCACAAAACGTCCTATAAATGCAAATCTCGGGGAGGCAGATCAGCGGTTGTATATATACTTAATTAAGATTTTTCCTCTTCCACATATATTTATAGCCCTCTGTTCATTTTTCATACTGAATTTTGGCCATTGGTATTCAATTTTTATTTCCAGAGGTTGGGGGGGATATACAGTGTACTTGAATCAGTTGTCGATCTGTTTGTCTGGCTGTATAGACATCAGGTTATTGTTCACTACTACTCCTAAAGTACTACAAGAATTTCAATAAAAATTTTTTAGAGAGTTCCGAAGTGTCAAGAAAACCATTATTTGACCTCAACATTGTTTAAAGTAGGGGTAAAATATAAACAAAAGGGAAAGATTTATATAGATAATAGACCATTGTGAAAGTACAAGAGATTAAGACCAGGTGTTCTGGAAGAATAAGCATCTTCTGCTTGATCGACGACACCCGCCATGTAAATCTTGGCCACATCCAAGTAATTAACATTTTAATTAAGGCCTCAAAATGAGAACCCAGTTCTCATTGTCAATCACAGCAAGTAATCACACTCATAAGAATACTCAAAAACTTCAATGATACTTTTGACACAAAATTCTTATAGATTGGGTGTGAATAATTACAATTGTGTATGAATTGGTGTATTACGTGAAAATAATGGAGTTATACACCTTTTATAAATCATTGTTTGTCCGACTCATACCAAAGTACTGTACTGATTTGGAGCATACCTGGTACATAAACCGCTAATATAAACTTTAAAGAAATGAACCACTTTTGCTATTTAATGAGTTATTTTGGCTCTTTAAATTTGACTACACTGATTTCAATTAGCTACATGTAATTTCACTGATATTTGATTCATAGAATGAATCACTGGGGACCAAAGAATCTCTGGGGATCAAAGAAATTAGTTTGTTTCATACACAGATAATAGGCCGCTTGGAGGGAACCAAAAACATTACAACTTTTTGTAATAACCTTGAATTGTGTAAACATGTTTGTTGATAAACAAATTAAACGTTTTACTGTGTAAGGGATGAGAATCAAGTACATTCAGCTTTAAGTTACATACTTTCCAAATGTATTGAATTATCCTGGTTTTTTTTAAATATCAGAAACCAATTGAAAAGAGATATTCTTACAGGTAATGGCCTAAGTAAGGTGTATTGATCTGCCATTCTGGCGACAAGAACAATAAATAATAATAATGCTGGGATTCTTAAAAAAAATTGACATAAAAATGAAATATATATGTTAAAAAAGAATACTAGAACAATTTTTGATAAAGAAAACCCTATGAGTTGCAAGGCTCTCGGCTATTAAAAATCAAATCTGAAATCTGGGAGTACTTTTAAAGATTTGTTTACATGCACATATTGTTTTAGGAAGGAGTGATGAAAAAACAAATCTGACCCCACTGAGGTTCAAACTTGCCACCCTTTGGTCTCTAGTTGTACACCGTACCACTTGATTAAGGGAAATTGTCTCTAGCTGAGGCTTAGGTTCAACAAACTGTACTCTCAGTTTCTACACATAGATTTAAACAAAACAAAGTGCAAATTGAGAACGATTGCTTACACTTTGGTGTATCTTGGCAGAAGATGAAGAGTACAGTGTGGGTGGAGTTGTGGACCACCAGTCCAATGGTGTACTGTCAGAAGCAGGCTGTATTGGGGCGTCTGCTCCCTCCCAAACTGGCCAGTCACTTCACCCTGTGGAGGATCTCATTAAAGGTATATCAGCAGCAGTAACTCATGCCCCTAAAGTTTTCAAAGTTATATTACCCCCCCACACACACACACAAAATTAGGAATGGGGGTATACTGGAATCAGCTTGTCTGTCCATCTGTCCGTAGACAAACTTTGTCCGGCTATGCAGTGTCTCAGTTTTCAATCTTTAAAAAATTAATTATTCAATTACAGATCTTATGGTGGGGAGGGGGGGTTGGGGGGTTACTGGAATCAGTTTGTCTCTCCATCCATATGTCTGTCTGTCTGTAGATAGATCTTGGCTGGCTATGCATTTGCTCATTTTTTGACGGATCTTTTTGAAATTTTATGGGAATAGCCAGTACTATTAATTTTGCAGATGTCCCCTTGGGAGTAACATTGCATTTACAACTCTTTACAGAGAGTTATCCCCCTTTTATGGAAAAAAAGAATACTATTTTGTCCGGCCATGCATTTGCTCATTTTTTGACAGATCTTTTTGAAATTTTATGTGAATAGCCAGTATGATATATATATATGCAGATGTGCCCCTTAAAATAACTTTGCATTTTTGACCCCTTACAGAGAGTTATGCCCCTTTTATGTAAAAAAAGGAACACAATTTTGTCTGGCTATGCTTTCATTCATTTTCAACAGATCTTTTAAAAATTTTATTGCAATTGTATGATATAGAGAAGTGGGGGGGGGGATTACTCAGCCATTCAGGTGACAGTTCTAGCTCGGTCTGGCTGGAGGTTTACTGTATATTTGGTATTAAATTCCTTTTTAGTTTTGCATATACATGTATTTTTTAACTAAGCTTTAAAGTTGGACATTGAAATATTGTTTGTATTCAGGGAGGTGTAGGATTTTTAAGCTAGGAGTAATTAAGAAGGAGCCCGACTTTTTTTCACATTGACATTATGGTCAAACCTCTAATGGACAAGACAAAATTATTATGTAAACATAGTGTCTATTATCACATTTGTATAAACAAACAAAGCATGCTTAGAAAGTTTTAATTGAAGCATTAAATCAGAAAAAAATGATTGTGAAAAAGGAAATTTGCCAGGATTTATTTTAGTTAACTTCAGATCTGCAAGCATTTTAATAGACTATGTCACACAGTTGATAGATGGGAGTGTATCAATTCAATTTCCACTGATCAGATTTACAGTTATTTTAGTCACTCAAGTTGATAAGAGTTTTCTCCCCTTTCACTGAGAAAACATATCACTTCCTAATTGTGAGTTTTGGAAGTGAATTAGATATTGTTGGTTTAGATGCATGAACAAAATGTTAATTATTAAATTGAGAAATTCAATCTTGGAATTCTTTTTTGTAGAAATATAAAAATTCAGATCTCTTGTAGTCAACCCCCTTGGGCATGTTATGAGGGAATCTCATCTCACAGGGATAGATTCTTAAATTACCAAACACATGGCAAAGAAGCCACATGTTCGATAACTGTAGAATCTTTCCCCTCTAGTTGAGATTCTAGATATCTTTCTCACTCTCAAAAGGTTTAATTTCAACAAATTTTATTGACAAGTTATAGATGTTACAATGTAGCTGATACAAGTTCTCTCCTTTGGTGGTGTACAATATAACGTTGTTTTTATATAAAGTATGTAATATAAATATTAAATGATAAAGATTTGTTTTGTGAAAAATTTATCATAAGAAATAAACATGTATAAAACATTTGGCATTGGATCTTTTAAACAATTAATGTAACTTTATGAATTAAACTCTAATGTACCGTAATCCACATATATAAACAATGTGATAAAGTCTGAATATTGTAATATAGAGAAAAGTTGTGAGAGCTTAACATTTAGATAATTATATATCTAACAATTTGGTCACAAAATTATTTGCTAATAATTTCAAGTAATTTCCATCTAGATATTGTCTTTTAAGTTCCAACGCTTGCACATGCAATTGGCTGTAAGATAGAAATTTCAGGAAAAAACAGGACAGTTCTATCTTATATACAGAGAAATAAATGAAATATCTTACCGTATTTTACCGGGAATAAGCCCCCTCCCACGAATAAGCCCCCTCCCCACTTTGGCAAAGGTTCTTGGAACAGGGTGGGAGCCTGGGAATAAGCCCCCACCCTAAATTTTGTCTTTCTCTAAATAAAAAGCATGTTACTTTCTTTTCAATTTTGTGTCTGAACATAAAATATATCAAACTGTGTGCAAAAAAAATATCTATAAGGCTAAACTTGAAATAAAACATTGTTAAGCTGGTGTTAAGAACACCATACTTTCATGTTTGAACTGGTTTTGCATTTTGCAAACTTTGAACAAAAACGAAATATTATTCTTGTACTTGATCCATTATATGCAAGTCTGTATTGAAAAAGAAAATAAAGAAAATATATTTTATAGTGATAAAGCAAAAGTAAATTCATTTTGAAGTAGTTTGTTGCCAAGTAGTTTGTTTCAAATCTAACCTTTCTGTCAATATCGGTTCATTAAAATTGTCATTCTGAAATTTGTATCAACCGGCTCTCTGAGAAAACAAGATGGCTGCCTTCAGATGGCCTTAGCGTTTTTTGGAAGACTTTTATCCATAAATACATGTCTCTTGCTCTTAATGCTTCCAGACTCAATGCAGATAAGTTGGTTTGTTGTTTTTGTATGATTCATGCATTGGTTTTGTGTTAATTTTACCTTGTTTACTCAAATTTCTTAAGCTATCTATACTGCCTTGCAGGCCTATCACAAATTTCGTAATGGCAGTAGCCAAACGACAAGCAGTCTTATTGTCATGATATTAATTCCTTTTACACATCTGAATGTTATTATTGTATCTTAATGAATACTTATTAACTTATAAATGAAAATTCATTCAAGATGATGCTTGATAAATTGAATTATCTAAACCAATTGCTAATTGAAAATCTGTTAACAGCACCAATCAATCGGTGAATGGGATCATTTTGTAGTGACTGTTTTTAAATATTCTGAATGTAAGTTGCTATTTTAACAAAACAAACAACTAGAAATACATTACTGGTATAGTGTGGACTGAGTTCCTAGATCAAAACAGTAGAATATCCAAAATGGCGGACTTATGTGAACAGGGGTGTATTCGGGAATAAGACCCCTCCCTACTTTTGATCAATTATTTTTCTCAGGGGGTGGGGGCTTATTCCCGGTAAAATACGGTAACTACATGTATTTGACGAGCAATATGTTATAAGAATTCACAAACCAGATGGAATATGTTGCTTTTTTCAGATATGTCAGAAGAGACAAAAACTATCTATCACCAGTTTTCAAAAGTATTCAGGTACGTATGCAATAAAACATACCTTCAGCTCTATCCTATCAGTAATAAGTGGAAGTCCCTATATCTATATTATTAGCAAATTGATATAATAAAGTACAATACAGACTTAAAGTCCCGTTTTGTTGGTAAAATTTTCTTTAACATGCCTGATACAGGGGAGATAATGCTTACTGATGTTTGGATGAATACAATCTGGAGAAAACTACATCGACCATCAAAATTTTGTGTATAATTTATTAATAATGCTATTGGTTTTCTTATAATTGTGGTGTACTTGTACGATTAGGGTAACATCTGGGTAGATTTGGGTAAGATTTTGGTAGATTTTGGTAGATTTGGGTAAGATTTGGGTAAGATCTGGGTAGATTTGGGTAGATTTGGGTAAGATCTGGGTAGATTTGGGTAGGATTTGGGTAGATCTGGGTAGATTTAGGTTAGATTTGGGTAGATTTGGGTTAGATTTGGGTTTGATTTGGGTAAGATCTGGGTAGATTTGGGTAGACCTGGGTAAGATTTGGGTTAGATTTGGGTAGATTTGGGTAGACCTGGGTAAGATCTGGGTAGATTTGGGTAGATTTGGGTAAGATTTAGGTAGAGTTGGGTAAGATTTGGGTAAGATTTGGGTAAGATCTGGCTAGATTTGGGTAGACCTGGGTAAGATTTGGGTAGATTTGGGTTAGATTTGGGTAAGATTTGGGTAAGATCTGGGTAGATTTGGGTAGACCTGGGTAAGATTTGGGTTAGATTTGGGTAGATTTGGGTAGACCTGGTTAGATTTTGGTAGACCTGGGTAAGATCTGGGTAGATTTGGGTAGACCTGGGTAAGATTTGGGTAAGATTTGGGTAGATTTGGGTAAGATTTGGGTAAGATTTGGGTAGATTTTGGAGATTTGGGTAAGATTTGGGTATATTTAGGTAAGATTTGGGTAGATTTGGGTAAGATTTGGGTAAGATCTGGCTAGATTTGGGTAGACCTGGGTAAGATTTGGGTAGATTTGGGTTAGATTTGGGTAAGATTTGGGTAAGATCTGGGTAGATTTGGGTAGACCTGGGTAAGATTTGGGTTAGATTTGGGTAGATTTGGGTAGACCTGGGTAGATTTTGGTAGACCTGGGTAAGATCTGGGTAGATTTGGGTAGACCTGGGTAAGATTTGGGTAAGATTTGGGTAGATTTTGGTAAGATTTGGTTAGATTTTGGAGATTTGGGTAAGATTTGGGTAGATTTAGGTAAGATTTGGGTAGATTTGGGTAAGATTTTGGTAAGATTTGGGTAGATTTGGGTTAGATTTGGGTAGATTTAGGTAAGATTTGGGTAGATTTGGGTAAGATTTTGGTAAGATTTGGGTAGATTTGGGTAAGATTTGGGTAGATTTGGGTAAGATTTTGGTAAGATTTGGGTAGATTTGGGTAAGATTTTGGTAAGATTTGGGTAGATTTGTGTTAGATTAGGTAAGGTTTGGGTAGATTTGGATAAGATTTGGGTAAGATTTGGGTAGATTTGGGTAAGATTTGGGTTAGATTTGGGTAGATTTAGGTAAGTTGTCATGCCAATTGGATGAACATGTACAAATTTAAAGGAAATGAGTTTTGTAGGCAGCAGATGGTGGCACTCTTTCTTACTTAATTGGGAGGGAACAAAAATGTTAATACTATCTATGATAGTATGATAACGCCATCATCTGAACTTCGCATGACTAAGATGTTCTTATACCAATCTGAGGTAACTTCAAATCTACAGTTATCTCATTTGAGTAGTGGCACGGTACATGAAATACACATTTTCATTGTACACTATTTGAAGTATTAACTTAATTGTTTTTCTAAATTCATAAATTAAAGGGGTATTACGTATACACACCTGGCCCTTCTGCTTCTACATTAGTTTAGAAATATTGTATTCCCATCTTTTGGCCCCTAGCATCTCTGAGGAGTCATTGGGGTACGAATCATCTGTATTATGCCGTTTAATTCATTTTTCGGCATACTGTATCTATCACAAAATTTAAAAAGTTACAGCATGTGCGTGTGTTACATCAGCTTTCATTAGCAATGAATAATTTGAACATGTTCCCTTTTCATTCGTAACTATTGATACATGACTGATGAATGCAGTACCATGTTACCTTTTCTAGGTACAAATACATTATTATACGCATAAATAGTTAACACATTACGATAATGCCAGCTTGTTTTGTTTAGACACCGTAAGGAAATTCTTATATTATCCACCAACCTAAATACAGCAATTTCATATTATTCATATTCCACCAACCTAAATACAGCAATTTCATATTATTTAATCAGTTACAAACTTGATGGATTCAAGGAAATGCAAACAATTTCATTTTAATATCAGTGTCGATGAAAAAAAAAGAAAACGATTTCAGGACTAGTGCTTGTTTTTAATCATAAAGCAGAAATGATTTCAATGTTGATTTTGAATTGTTTCTTTTTTTTCCAGAACGTCTTGGTGACTTATTATGTAAAATTATTTGGATATAAGCACAGGAAAAAGTGTCATTACTAACCGCCTTTTTATTTTTATATAAATATTGAAATAAGAAAATGCATACCTATAGATTTGTTTTGACTTCTGGGTATGCTATATTGTAATATTTAGTTGTGAAACTTGTACCATTACACTGTATAAAACAGCGCAATGATGTTCAGAAAAACACACTTTTTTTTATCTAAACGAAACGTGGACATAAATCAGAATGAATACAAAAAATGACAAAGATGCGTTTGGATGATGTATGAAAAATAAAATTACTAAAAATTGAAAATTGAAAAAAAATAACCATTTAGAATAATATTAATTTCAATACCCGTACAAATCAGTTACAAAAATCATGTTATTCCAGGGAATGTGAGGAGTACGAGACGGCGTGTCCAGAAAAGTTGGACAAGTTAATCGCAGAGGCCAAGGCATTGGAGGAGAATCTGAATCAACAGAAGCAAGTGTTGTGTAGTCGACTCAAGGGACTGTCCCGTACACTTCAGTTAATGTGATTAAGGGAATCTTGTGACGTTGACCTGTGGTTCTCTGATTACATTACTGCGACAAGCGTTTTAACTTCCAGTATGGTAGCTGTAAACTGAAGAGATGTTCAAGTTACAGTGACGTCAGCAGTTTACAACTAAGGGATACTTCACAGTCGACCATGGTAACTGAGTCACTTTTGGAGTTGAAGGGACTCAGCTTCTGTGGCTTTACCTGTGTTTTGGTATTTCGACCTCTTTGACACAAGAGACTTTCCATAGTTCCTCCAGTTGCTTTGATATTCAAAGCTATAGACGCGATCGTTAAGATAATACTTGTTTTGAACTGGATTGTTAACGCGTGTCGTAAATTTATTCGAGATGTGATGTGTGATAGTTATAAAATCAATAAAACGTCTTGCTATCTAAATGTAAATAAGAATAAATTTAATTATTGTGTATGTGAAAAGTTCTTTTGTTGTGTTTTACTTGCGTGCTTGTACTTCCATGTTAAAGAATTTGCCTGTTAAAGGCCCAATATACGTAACTTTCCACAAAACTTGCAACGCAAATCAAGCCTAAAAACTGTTTTATATTTATAGATTTACGTCTGATTTCGGATTAACTGATATCAGCAATATTCAAGATGAATTATTACGCGGTTACCGGTACAGCAGCAGTTAAAACTCGGTATTTGTAAACACACGTCCATTTTGAACTGTCTTTTACTTCGGCTTGTTGATGAAAGTGGGCCCCACCTGAATTCTTTGGATTTTCTGTCAAGAGTTTCTTGTTAGTTACCGCTCAGGTTTACTTCATGTTATGCTTATTTTTGCATGGTTATCAACTGGATTTTTTTCCCCGATTTTTCAGGATCTCGAAAAATTTAATTTTGAACTACGCCCATTTCAATAAGATGTAGTCTTTTTTCATATTTTTCATATGTATAAAAAAAGTACATAAACATCACACACTAATACAATTGAAGCAACAGGAGGTACGTGTGTTTTTGAATTATTGAACCAAAATATACTTGTGTATTATGTTATGTCTTCATTGCTCAATCACTTCAAGTACATGTATGAGCCTGTCCGAATTATCCAACGCTGTTAGAAATTTGCTATATAAGTTCAAGGTAAGAGTGTACTGTATCTAGTTTTGACTGCACTATTTTAATAAGCTTTCGTGTTCAAATCACAAGAATATTACGACTGTGAAAATAATTCTGTCAACAGTATTAAATAGCGAGATATTGGTCAATTTTGTTAAAAATAACGCATAATCTTTGTAATAAAAGGTGAGAAAGTGTGCATACCACGAGAGTATTGTCCTTCAGCCGGTAATAGTATCTACTTTATTTGCTCGCCAGACAGAAGGTGCGAGGTCTGAGTAAGATGCGACGTAAAACTGCAACATTTTGTTCATTTCATGTCAGAATTTTCAGGGATATTTTACAATAAATTTAATTTGACGTAACGTCATATTTGTCCCTGAATTTTGTCTAAAATTATACAAGAAATGAATAATATATATATTACCAAAAGTAAATAGATAGGAAAATATACAGAAAGATGAAATTATCTTTTGAACGTCAATATAGGAATTTAACGGAATCTTTAAAATATTTATTCCTTAGAATATGATAGAACAAAATCTTGTACAACAGTTTAACTCCTTAAAATGCATTTAAATGGTATACTATTATCAAAGGTTGAATCATCGAGTTGACTTGATAGAAATTGATCTTTGAATTATGAGATATGCCAATGTTAGATTCAGACCCTATATTTTCAAACCAATTAAATGAACACGCCAAGTAGATATAGGTTAACTGTATTCTTCCTTGTACCGTAAACCAATTCTTCATCCTTGAACATTTAATCTGACTACAATTTAGTGATAACTTGTCCTGGTGTGACCAAGGGAGGGAGAAAATGATGAAGCAACAGTATTCAGTTGGCTGACGGATGTGACTTGCATTTTTCGAAGGTGATGTATCCAGCTGTCATAAGACAAGTGTTTCCACACAGCAAACTGTTTATTATTTTATCAAAACGATACTTATGTATGCCATCTGATAGATATAACTGTCTTAACTTCACCAGAAAGGAATCACAACAACAGATATTAAAAAAAAATTTTTTGCGAATTTTTTTACTTAAAAAAAAAAATAGAAAGAAAACTTAAACTAAATACTCTGTCTTATAAAATAACAACGTGTGAAATACTAAGTAAATTTGCTAGGTAAAAGTGCTTTTCCATCTTAAAATCAATAGGCGAAACATAAGTTATATAATCAAGATAACAATATAAGCAAACATCAAACATTGGGTATTAATGTATTGTAATCAAATGTTTTAATACGTTTTGGGATCTGTATCAGTCATCTGTAAAAAAAGCATATAACAAGTTATTGTGAGTGAACATTATTTGTGTTCTTTGTGTTATCACTGACCTAGGTAACTGGATTTCAATTGAGACCCTCTATTCACTATTTGAAATTTCGAAATGAATTTTAAAATACTTACTTTGTTTTAATTTGGATAAATAATATTCCCTTAAAGTGATTTTTTATTACATTTGAATGTTTTACGAATTGTTTTTAATGCAAGATGGTTTATTGTAAGTGTTGTATTAAATACAAGTATTGGTTATTTGGCAATGTCTTGTTTTGAACAAAGCCATTTCAATATTGGAATTTAATTGAGTAGGACAAGTATGACCATCTTGCGGAAATCATAAAAAGTACGTGGGAAATCAGATGATAATTGCTACTGGAAATTAAACGTCGGCAATACTAAACCTATGTAAGTTTCGGTATTCTCTAAATTTTTTTAAGCATTATTGGATGGGAAATCTTCATTTGCATGATTTTTCACTGTCTTAATACTTTGTTTCTGTGTGTTCTTGTTTACGGAATGTAAAAACATGCGTCTTTAGACAATTTGTTCCGTTCTATTTTATTTCCATTAGAATAGCATTGCACAGAGATATGGCCAATTCTTCCATATTCAACGAATATTTGATAAAGCTCTCAACTAATGTATTCTCGAGGGTAGCTTTCGGCGACCTTCTGGTTGCCATCCTCAGTCCTTTCCGAGATCATTAAATAGTTGCAGACTAATACTTCTCAACTAATAAATCTCCTCAAATTGAACATTGCTTTTGTTCTACATATAAATCTTTATATATTTACTGTTTTAAAGCCGTTCCCTGCCTCGGTGTTCAGCAGTTTTCAGTTTGATAGTTTTAAGTTAAAAAAGCGTCTGTTACGACATTACCTGTTTAAACAAATGATGGACACTAACGACACCGAAAACGCTCACTTGTATATAGACATATATTTCTACATTTATCAAGGCTGTCCATGCGAAAACATTTAACCGTTGGTTATATCATTAAATCTCGGCACAATGTCCTTCTAAAAACTAGTTGTCGGCTACGTTGAAAGAATAAGATATTGCATTAGGTTAGAAAGAAGAGTAGTATTGCAATCATAGTACTAGTATTTCATGAGACAATTTCGTACAAACGATTCTAGTAAGTACGTCTGTAAATTGGCTTTATTGTAGAATAATTTAATCTTGTTTGAAACAAGCATTTCCATTGACTTGAAAAATTATGTTATCAGCCCATAACGTAAAAAATTATGTCGACGTTTGTAACGTCGCATTGTATTGGCTGAAGAAGCAGCTTAAGAATTTGTAAGAGAAAAAAATCAATGAATAAAGTAAATTCGCAGGGCATAGATTACATTATAACGATTAATTTGAATCTATATTTTATGTTATGGGGTTATAACACAAAAAACTGGAGTGTACTCTCATCATAAACCGCTTGATTGTAAAATAACAAAATTCGTTTTTTTTTCAATGATAAACATTTTCCCCAAAATAAAACATGGTGATAGCTAGAAAAAAAACCGAGTATTGCTATTTCCCTGTACAAAAACTTATTTGTACCAAAGACAATTTAACAATGTTAAAAGAAAAACCGGTATGCCCAGCTATTCAATTTCATTGCTAAATAAAAAAAGGAAGAAATTCGCAGTAGACATTTTGTTTTTATTTTACAATATTTACAAAGAATAAATATCTTTTTAGCAAGATTATTCCAGACTCCCATTGTTAATCGTGATATTCATTAATTTGTTAAACTAATTAATAATTTGAATAACCCATTTCACTTTTTCGCCCCTCTGAGACTTTCACAATCTCTCTTGATAATGTCAGGTGCGTTTATTCAATAAAACACGTCTATTTTCAAAATAAATTCACGATGTCTGTTGTTGTATTTGTCTATCACTTTGTCTTATATCTTGTGGTGTTGCAGCGAAGTGTCAGCAAGCATTCTGGTTGTAAGTGTTTGGGTTAGGACGTCGTCGTACTCCAAGACTTTCCCATTTCACCCACGAAAGCCTGGCTGTTAGATCTGAAAGTTTAAACATTAAATAAATATATATATTTGCCTTTAATATGCATCAGTTAAAAATATAATGTTCACGTGTAATTCATCAATGAATTATAAGATAAGTAAAAAACAATCCCAGTAAAATCATTATTACTTTTGCTAACACGTTACACAATGGATATGTCCAGTAAATTTAACTGTTATTTTGTGCAATCATCGATTCTAACTAAAACTAAGAAATGCATACACCAATAGGAAATATACTTAAAAGATAAAGGTATGTTTGTAACTACGTGAGAAATGAAATTTGTGGTGAATATAATTAAACCACAGTGTATACGATTATTGTTGTTTCGTAATATTCAATCTTAAACAAGTCAAACTGATCCAATTTACTTTTTTCGAAAAATGTGTTATTACTTTAAGATGAAGTGTAGGCAACACACGGGGAAAATATAAATACGCCCAATCATATAGTTGACAAAATGATGTCATGACACTTGCTTTTTTTTTCATATCATATACTTGAACAATTGATATTTCCTTTTTTTGTTGAAATTTAATTAAAACAAAGTTTAAACTAAAACTATGTTGAAATGAAAAAAAGGTCACACCCAAATCTTAAAAGAAAATTGTTATATTTTAGGGGTTGGAAATTTAAATGTGTCCATTTTTAAAACAGACTTCAAAACCACCATACATTTCGTGAATTCTGTTTTTTCTTAAGAATAGGAGTAGCTGCATGACGGGTCCAAAGTTTGAAGGGTTTTAATTTATTTCATTTTTAGTGCTGGTATTTCTAGTTCATTTCATATCTTCTTTGGTATTTGGATAGAATGTTTTTCTTCCTTTACAAAAATTGATACACGATTGACCCAACATTTAAAGTAACATATATTAAGCGCCACACGCCTTGCCTAGTCGATGGTCAATGATGAAATTAGTTAACTACAGTTAATTGTTTAAATGTGGAATAGATTATGAATTAAATAAGCAAATCCCGTCAGTATATTAAGTAAAATATGCGTAACAAACTTATAAAGAATTCTGTTAAACTGAAGTTGGATTGAATCATCAGTATTGTGCAAACTATGCTTAAATGCATTGGACTAAAGATTTAGCAACATATCTACATTCTTTTCCTTGATGTATTATATATTTGTCAAAAACAAATAAAGTTTTATAACTTTTCCTTTGAAATGGTGTTCCAATAAGGATACTAATAATGACTTAAAACGAAAACTCTCACGGCGACTTAATTTTCCATTTTCCGGGTAACAAAATGAAAAACTGTTTTTGAAAATGGTCAATTATGAACAATTCCTGTATATACAGGATATGAAAAACTGTCAAAATTGTACCGATCGTGGCAGCGTGACGTTATATGAAAAACATATATATTTTTCTTGATAAGAAATTGAAAAACAATATTTATCACATCCTCATCTTTGATATTTTAGTTGGAATACAAGCACAATAACAAAATTTCGTTCCGATATTTTCCTTGATAAAAAAGGAAAAGCAATATTTATAACATTTTGATATTTTTGATATGGAAAACAAACACAGTATCAAAATTTCGTCTTTTATGTTTTTGTTTAAAAAAATAGAACCCAATTGTAGTAAAGTAAAACAATTATATTTACAATGTAGTATTAATTACTGCATGTATCCATCCTAATTTACTTCAAGAAGGCTTATAATAAACTTGATACCGTTCAAGGCAGATTTCGGGATTTAAAAAATACGTTTAAGTAACCGGATACGGTTCCGTAAAAGGACGTCGTAAATTCATCATACTTCATTTTGGTGAAAAATGATCAATGTATCAAAACTTTATCACACATAGGCTTATCCTTGTTATTATTGTCAGGTCGTTATGGCATTGTAGGCATGATAAAGAGTATAGCAAGTTATGTCTTCAACAAAACGTATCAGCAAAAATGTAATTAACCAAATTCGACTGAATATGTAAATACAAATAATCTAATAAAAACCTTTGTGACATGTCCAATTCTATTTCATCCTAAAGAAACAAATTATTATATTACTTATTCTTAAAAATCATATTTTTCTTCCTGTTTATTCAAAACTCAACAACATGATGAAATTAAAGACGAATTTAGCTTAAATCACAATTGTTATAAGTAATAAATAATTTGTATTGTATGTCCATGGAAAATAGAATAATATGATTTTTTTTAAACAAATTGCAAAACAGTATTCTATATATTTGCAATAAAGCATTCGTTTCAAGTACAAATAATTCATCTCTTATTATAATTACAAAAATTAAACAATATATTTCAAAAAAATAAAAATGGTACGCTCCGAGAAATGTCATAGAAAAGTATGTTAAAACCTAAAACTTAAAGATGTAGTAATTCAAAAACTGAACTTACTTTTCAACACACTTTGAATTATTTGCTTATATTTCGCGTTAACTGTTTTTTACGATGACTTATGCATATTTTCCTTAGCAACCATTGATCTAATTGAATCCGTAGAACCTCTCGATCTCGCTAATTTTCTTTGAACAAGCTCAGCGAAATACAAGACAAACAAAACAATTACTACATGTATTTTTGCTGTTGTCGCTTTTTTAATTGTTTTAAATTGATTCGACCGGCTGTAATTTCTTACGTCTTATTTGTTAAGTTTTAATAGATGCAGCCAATATAAACACACAATTTAATACCGGGTTGTCGATTCTATAATTTCTTTTGATTTTGTATCAAATCAAAAAAAAAAGTGACACAAAGTTAAAAAAAAAAAAAAAACGTTTGGGTAAATTCGTAATATCTTTTAAAAACCAGTAAATTATTTGTAAGTTTTTGTTAATGTCAATTGGGGTACCCGACTCAATGAAAGCTGATTGAACAGTTTTTCCCCGTCGTTTTTTTTTCAGGAGTAAATGTGACACCTGTTTCCCCATAATTTAAATTTAAAACAAATAAAACTTAATCTAAATCTAAAACAAATATAAAAAATAAATTCTTACCACTAGTGTTCCATTGCGCCTGCCGTTGTCCGCCCTCGCACGTCCTTAAACACTGCTCCACGTAATCCACGGGATCGTGTGCGTCATCATCCAGCATATCACGTAGTAACGCTATGTAGGCTATAGCAAGGCGTAGGGTATCAATCTTAGACAGGCGCTTCTCGTACGGGAAGGTCGGCACGTGGGACCGGAGTTCCTCAAATGCAGAATTTATACTCAACATCCTCTTTCGTTCGCGAATGTTGGCGGCGTGGCGTTGAGGTTGGCTTGGGAATTCTTCGTCGTATTTCAATGAGTCACGTTTTTGACGTAAACCGTCAAGGAAAAAGTCTTCAGAATTATCAGAACAGCTCTCCTGGTGTTGAACGTAGGAATCACAATGGGAAGGAGCAGAACAAAATGACGTCGGCAAGAATAACTTGTTAGCAACTCCCTCCAAACTGCAAGGTCTGGGGTCACAATAGGTTTCTATTTCCTCTTCAAGACTTCGACAGTAATTATAAAACTGTATCGGTATGTCTCTAGCAAGTTCCATATCAAAATTCAAAAGAAAATCTTAAATCTTTCCGGCTGTCCGAAAGATTTGAAACCATTATTTCCAGATTAATTCAATTAAGCAGACGTGTTCAAGAAAATTCAACAGTTGTTAAATATGAGACATTTCGGCTGCATGTACAACGTATAAAAGTTTATGTATTGAGTTATATAAAAACAAAATTACTTCACTAAAGTTTTCATGACTGGTAAAGTTGCTTGTTATTCCGTCAATGATCTAGTCTGCCTAGACGGTGTCTATTAGTATAAGCAACAACCGTTAGCAACGCAGGAGTGATGGCACAGCCAGAACAGGGAGGATCCTTATATATGCTGGGGATTGTATTTTGATGAGATGTCATCTTCAAATGTCGAGTCAATTAAAGTCTTGATGAAGTTCGGGGTTTGTGTATAACGGTAGTGCGTACGAGTCCGCCGCAAGGGGGACAACAACCTTGTTCACCGCCCTAAACACACAATCAAGTACCGTGGAGTCTTTCTGGCGAGGGACAATAGCCAGTCTCCGGTAAGGCACTGTGAACAATACACCCCGAGGATACCCGCGGTGCAGACACGAGATGGCAGTAGAACGGATATATTGTTAAACGGCCTAATTGAATGTCAGCTATTGGCTGAATGAACGGTCGCGTGCAAGTGATAGCGCATGGGGAGCATTGGAAAGTTATCGAAACTAGATGTTCTTTTCCAGATAATTATCTGTAGTTTTAGTGAAAAGGTTTTTTAAAAGATGTTATGAAAACATTTCTGAAAACAGATAGCGCTTCATTACATTGAATTGTTTTTCAAGCATTCCTACATACGGTTCAGAGACTGGGTGACATGTTGAAGAACTCTCAAGTATGCGAGAGCTAACGTCACAGCCTCTAGGTCTGACATACCTAGTTGTTCCGCACAGCGCTTTATTTACTTCAACGTAAAACAAAAGTGTGTCTTGATCGGCATTTAGTAAAGCTGATGAGCACATGCATATGTGCAGTGTATGTCCCAAAAATGGACGCTTAAGGGAACGCTGTTCAAGTACCATCTGACAGAGTAATTAGTGAAATATGGACGCCTTTGTTATGATATCAATCACGATACTGAAATACTAGACACATCAAAACCTGAAAATAAATCCAACGTGAATAAGACCGTCACTATTAACATTTATGCCAAAGTCAAGATTTAAATAAACAAGATAATGATCATGAAAGAAAGGGAAGAAAAGTTTTTGGAGCCATGATAATTAGTCAGCTGGCATTATCTTTCTTTAAATTAAGTGTCAAATATAGAAGTGCTAAATAAATGTAGCAGATTTGTTAGATAAAAGACCAAATGTGTTCACATATTTAAAGCATATGTAAGAAATCAAATTGCAAAGAAATGCGTTTTCATTGCTGAAAAATAGAAGCAGTAACATTTCCTTTTAATTTGGATTTGAAGTGTATACTATATATAATGACACCTTAATTGTTATAGTTTTAAATTTTATTATTGCATGGATTTTGCTTTTCTGTTACGTATCATTAACCGTTTTTTACGATTTTGTTTATGGTAAAATAAAACATTAATTTTTGATCCGTTGAAAAAAATCAGAGAATACCAAAGCGTTAACAAAATCATTATTCAAACTCAAAATCAACTAAACTAGAGGCAAAATACGAAAAAAGTAAACATTTACATGAAGACTCTTTTTTAAGTACAAGAGAATAAGACCAGGGTCCATATTCTTGAAACCATTCTCATGCTCCAGCATGGAACTTGTGCTCAACATTGATTTATTGTTCTGGTTATAATTTATTTAAGAACTCATATTTTGTCAAAGTATTTGGGGGAAATGAAGATCTATGAAGCAGAATACAAATTTAAACATTAATAATTGACTTCGGGATCGTTGACATATTTCAGGTGAGTTTCAAGAAAGCTGGCTTGAGCACAGAAACTGCTTGAACATTAGAACGGTTTCATATAAACGGGCCCAGGTGTTCCGGAGAGTAAGCAGAGAGTAAGCGTAATCAGCTTCATTGCTTCAATGAAATTATTCATTCTATAAAAGTGATATTTTTCACTATTAAAACTATGATATTTTTCACTAGTAAAAAGTATCACTTTTGCTGATTTCACCATTCAAATCACTGCTTACAAATGACAGTTGGAAAAATCAAAAACGGCAGATACTTATCAGTATCTTTAGTAATGTCAAATAAAAAGTGTATATATCTTTCGTGTTTTGATAATTACTCGTGCTATGAACTCGTGAATAACATGAAAATATTATTCCCACTCGTGAAATATATTTAGTATTACTTAGCAATTATTAGATATCATCTATGTATGATACGATGTTAGCACACTGTGATAGCGTGATTGTTTATCAGGAAGTGGAAAGAACAAAAACAAAAGTTCATGGCAGGAAACACCATAACAAAAGGACAAACTATACCAGGAACAGAGGTGACACGCCAACTTTTGGAAATGCCTTATAAGAAGCATAAGAGGTAAAACTGTGCGAGAAATGCCTCAATAGGATATGACAGACACTTTAAACAGCTATATGATCGGTTAAATTCATTTAAATGCATACGGTATCTATTACTAAATTTGAAATGTGCAGCATATGTGTATGTTACGTCATCTTCAATAAAACCAAACGATTATCCTAAATTCCAAATGAATCGTAGAGACGAAAGTAGCATCCTCGTAAGTATAAACATAACTATTGACGCAAATAGTATTGCAACTTAAAGACGTTTTGATATTATATTTATCTTTCAAAAATGCATTTAGTGGACTTGATTCACCTCTTTAAGAACATAATATTGATATTATGTTGTATAATAAGTAAAAGAATTTCCCAAAGATATGGAATCTTATTCCGAATTAAATGAATGAGTTACCATATGCTGTGAATGTATAACTACCTCATCCACCTAATATATATATATAAATTACATACATTTGTATGCCATGCTTTTGTAAATAAATGAATATTTGTGTGAACATTGCGGCCGTAATACCTAAAGTAATAAAACAATTTAATTTGAAAGTATACATAACCTGAGGAAAAAACGGCGATGAATAACTGCTACTTATGTTTTCTTAATATAAATCCTAACAATTCTCTTGTCATTTTCTTAGCTATTTCTTGTCATTTTCCTAGCTATTTCTTGTCATTTTCCTAGCTATTTCTTGTCATTTTCCTAGCTATGTCTTGTCATTTTCCTAGCTATTTCTTGTTATTTTCCTAGCTATTTCTTGTCATTTTCCTAGCTATTTCTTGTCATTTTCCTAGCTATTTCTTGTCATTTTCCTAGCTATTTCTTGTCATTTTCCTAGCTATTTCATGCCATTTGTAATAATTATTTCCACGATATATAACTCATTAAGCTGTTTAAATTATTCGAAAAGAAAACTTATCGTTTTCAATTGTTAAAGTGATTGTTGATATCTTTACATTGTTTTACCTTTATAAGCTTTGCCAACATTAAAAACTCTTTTTTTTGTGAAATCACACTTTTAACAACATTCACCAATTCGCTGTTAATAAATTCACTTTTATGTGACAGTTAAGAATATCAAAATACAGTAAATTTAGGTTATAACGAATTCCAAGGGACCTGGAGAAATAATTCGTTATGTTTGAAATTCGTTAAAGAGTTTATGAAGGTAAACAACTTAGATAACGTTTGATGCGTCCGCCTACTATTCCACATTTAGTATAGACTTGGCATTAGTAATAAAAGCAGAGATACTGTGAATGTTCAAACATTTATTATTTTACTTCTAAATTCATAAATTAAAGGGGTTTTACGCACCTGACCCTTCTGTTTCTACATTAGTTTAGAAATTTTGGATTCCCACCTTTTGGCCCAAAGTATCAGTGAAGAGTCCCAGGAGGACGAAACAGCTGTATAGTGCAGTTTAATTCATTTTTTCCGGTATGGTGTATCTATTACTAAATTTAAGAGGTGCAGCACATGTGTGTTACGTCACCTTCATTAACAAATATTGTTATTTTTTTTACTCTTTTACTTCTCAATTTACATTAATATTTTAAAAAATTTATATCTGTCTCTTTACCGATACCAATGCCAACAGGCTACTGAGCAGTTTCTGTTGGGCGTTCCCGGTGTAACAAAATATATCTACGCAGGATTTCAACAAACTGATTTGCAGTTTCAGCCCTAACAGGTACATACAACTGAATCGTAATTCAACTAGTCGTTTGTGTAATTTTTATATGATTATTTAATTATGTCTCTATCGATTCTCTTTTTGGCCCTAAGTTTCACTTGGAAACGAAGCTGCATTCGACACTTCCGAAAATATGGGCCGAAGAAATTCGTATTGGGTGCGTGTAATGACCTAACGAGACTACAAAATGACTTCAATTCAAAAGAAAATTCGTTATATGCGAATTCGTAATAGGTTTCCAAAAAAAAGTATAAGGAAAGAAGGGCAAAAACCGGGGATTTCAATTTACTTCGTAATAAACAGAAATTCGTATCAAGCCGGTCCGTCTTGAGTTTTACTGTATTATTGACAACATAATATAGATATACTGTTATGCTTGCATATTTTAAAGTTAATAGTATCGGCAGAAGTATTAAACCAACGTAATACCATCTCTAAACCGACCTTTATATAGAAGAATAAAAATCATAATCATCTGGAAAGCTTTAATCATATGTCAAATCAACACATGAGCTGTTTACATGATTCGTAATACTGGATGTTTAAAAAGACATACCAAATGGTAAAGACCATTAATTTTTTCCTTGTTAATTTATTGAAAAACAAAAAAATCGGATGATACTAAAGCGTCAACAAGAGCATAACAGAACTCAAAATCGGTGTACATAGAGGCAAAGCATGATCAAATGAAATATTTGACATGACATTTTGACATTTCACAAAAACAAGGGAGACCCTTGAAAAGATAAAAAAGAATAAGACAAAGTGTTCCGGAAAATGTCCCTACATTGCAAAGCAAACATACACCTCTTTTTATCTTTAAGTAATAATAATTACAAAAAAAAAATAAAAAATCTCACTCTATATTTTCCAATATTAAAGAAACTTGTAAAAGTAATCAATTCAGTATCAGAAAGTCTATGAGGCTTATAACGTAATAATTGCGACAAGGATGCACACACCGTCAGAAAATTTATTTCATTTTCCACGAAAATTGCGGAATATTTTAAAATTGATTTGATAACCGTGTATAATATCACCAATGGATCAGTTGTCCATACAAAATCGCTTCATTAAAAAGCCCAATATACGCATATTCAGGGAAATTTTCATGATGCTTAAAAATTATGATAAAAAAAGTTGATACCCATGCAAAAATAAGGTTAAAATGAATTAAACCTGAGCGGTAACTACCAAGAAACTCTTGAAAGAAACTTCAAAAGGTGTGGAGCACTAAAACAACAAGCCGAAGTTAGACGAGGGTTTAAAATTGATGCATGGTTACAAATACCGAGTTTCAACTGCTGTTGTAGCGATACCCACGAAATATGTCATCTTGAATATAGCTGAAATCAGTTAATCTTATCTCAATTTATAAATATAATAAGTTATTAGGATTGATTTTCACTTAAATGTTTGCAAAAAGTTACGTATATTGGGTCTAACCAAGACAATAATATAAAATTGACCTGTTCTTTATATTATCTTCTTAGTTACTTGTGACATCCATACGTCAAATGTATATATAATTTTTCCATTTGTTGACATCTTTTATTTCATTTTGCGCGGAAAGGCTAATCAGTTTCAAAATTAAATTAATAAGCTTGTGAAATGTTGCCAATAATGTACCCTTTGTTAGCCGTCAGCTCACGTTAGTCTAAAATGACATCACCCGTTGGACTCTGACGTGGCGAGGATGGGCGGGCCATCGTTATATTAACTTTGAATTGTTTCACACCCCGATGTGATATAACGCTGTGGTTGCTCTGATATAACGCTGTGGTCAGTCTGATATAACGCTGTGGTCAATGTGATGCCACTTGTCCGTGTGTCAAAACTGACCGGTCTCTGGCACGCTTTGTGTCCCATTTCCCCAGTTTACTTCTTGCAATATTACACAATTAACAGTTATACACAACTATTACTAATACTATATCTGTGATGGTCTGTTCATATCTGTGTATTGATATTTTGACATTATGTTATTGGTTCTATACGGATCTGTCACTTGTATAAATATATAGAGGCTAGTCAATGGTTTCCCGTTTAACATAGAATATATTTCACTCGTTTGGCAGATTTATAAAAAATATTTTTCACTCGTACTAGGCACTCGGGAAAATAAAAAACTGCAAATTTCGTGAAATATACATATATTATTTTATCATTATTATAAATTTTTTTTTTTAACATTTTCGTGATTTAAGCATCTGAATTCAATTTGAAAATTTTCGGTCACTGCTTATTGGGACAAAGTGCTTAAGGCGTATACAATTTTATCACGCTACAGGATAAAGTTCTATTAAAATTAAAAAGTACAAAATACATTGAAAAATATCTATCAATTTCCAAAAACAAAATCTTTATAAAGGTTTGAAAATGTTCATGCTCTGATAATTCGATCGTTCAACAATACAAATATACATCATAGTGCGCAATGACATAGAACCTTTATTTATGCAGTAATGATATAAGTTATATTAAGGTGAGCACTGATAAAAATGTAATACATGAATATATTTACGAATACATTTACACAACTAAATATGCATTAATGTCACTGAACAATGTTTAAAATATCTTTATTTTCATTAAAAACTATACGGTATATCAGGGGTTTTAGTGAGTATGTAATTTTCGGTATATTCGCTACAACACTCCATCGCGAAAAAATAAAAATCGCAAACAACGTTTCATTATGCAGTATGAAGATATAGTACAAGATGTAACCATTAGGTGTAAAATGATTGATAAAATAGTATGATCAACTGACAGTATGACCTGATGTAACTTTAGTGGTCCTATTGTACAACGGCATATTGCCGTGTTACTATATCCTTCGCGATATCATTTGATACAATACCCGATGTTTTTTTTAATAGATATAATTGTTCACTAATCATTTGTTTGTGTTATGTATATTAAATACGCTGAAAATAATAATTGTAGCTGTATCACCGCTTAAAATTAAAATATGCTAAATAAAAAACCTGCGATTTTGTGCAGAAAACGCGAAATTTAGCATACGCTTAAAAAACCCGATATACGGTAATACAATCCATTAGTTCGTTTTTGTGAACTTTTTTGTGCAATGGAAATACCGCGTGTGTAATTATATTCACGCAACTTTATCAATTATCGACGATTTTTTTTCGCGTCACACGAAACATTGAACCTAAACAATAAATGATACATAACCTATACTTATTAATGGACGTTTCTAAAGCCAAGTGTGTGTTAACTCAAAAGTGTCACATATATCACAATAACACCTCGTCTTATTCTCTTGCGCTTTTACGAGAGTCTCCCTGTAAATCTTTTTTCTTTTGTTACTATTTTGCGTCTAGTTTTATCGATTTTGAGTTTGGATTATGGTATTGTTGACGCTTTGGAATTCTCTGATTTTTTTTATTACATCGTATATGTATACAGTTACAGTTTATAACAGTCAAATAGCAGGGATCAATCATAAACATAATATAGACGTATTTTATTGTTTAAAAACAGTAATACGATATATATCAATATTTCTGGAAAAAAATTGATGAAGAAAACTGTTGGTTTTTCTGTTTGTTTTGCTCCGATTTTTTTTTTAAAAGTAAATCATGGCATCCCTCATGTCATAATATTATGCAGATTAATATAATTTCAACCGGTTGACGGTAGGAATTAGGGTGTAATTATTTTCTCTTAGGTATGAGATACGCCAATAGGTGGCGATACTGGTATTTGCACGTGCAAAGTGGTTTTAGATGTTACCTATACGTGTCATTCAGGCGACACAGATAACAGCGAGCACACGTACATTTCATGTTCAAATGAATAAACTACAAATGTCTAGGATTGTGTGCGAAATGTACATCATTCTGTAATTTCGTATGCTAAATGTACATTATTGTGTAATTTTGTATTCTTAAACATGATGATTTTTAATAAACATCAGTCAGTGCCTATGTCGCTGGGAAATACAGTTTTTGTATTGGTGTTATTTATCCTATTGGGTGATATAGAAGAGAAACATCAGTACTCACAGACTGTGGAGACAATCGATCAACAACCTCTGTTCTCGCAATCTGGAACGTTTATCTCCAGACCATGACCCGTAGTTATGACACTGTTTTCATAGTCAAAGATAAAATCTTTGCTCAAAAATCTTCTTGTATCTCGTTATTTAATTTCATAAGTGTAGACATACTCTTTGCCTTTTGAAAGATTACAAAAATAAATTGTTCAGAGAATACCAAAGCGTCAACAAAACCATAACCCGAACTCAAAATCGATTCAACTAGGGGCAAAATAGAAACAAAAGAAAGATTAACATGGAGATTCTCATAAAAGTACAAAAAAATAAGACTATTTGTTCCGGAAGAGTAAGCGTCGTCTGCTTCATCAACTTCGAAAGAGTCCCTATTGAATTTTTGATCACTTAGAGTCAGATGACAATAAAGTACGGTTTTACTGTATATTAGAGAATTACCTTAGAATCAGGTGTCAGTAAAGTCAGGTTTTACTGTATATCAAAGGATGTCATTAAATTCAGGTGTTAGTAAAGTCAGGTTTTACTGAATATTAAAGGACCAAGTCATCCGTCTTCATATCACAGAAAGATACAAGTGATGTCCTTAGAATCAGATGTCGGAAAAGTCAGGTTTTACTTCTATCACAATCTAAAGACATTAAACTATCAATATGCAATCGCAGAATCATATACTAAAGATTGTTTCCTCATACACATAACTACAAGATATTACACCCGAGGTAAACTATGGGTAAGGATGAATGCCACGGTCTATAAACATGACCTACATTTTTGAACATATAAACTATCAGGCACTACACACCCGAGGTAAACTGAAGGCATATATAAGCTACCACGGTCTATAAACATGACCTGCATCGACCTACTCCACAATCTACCCTTTTGTTTACACTGAACGCCAATCGGATAAGCTCGCACATTTACCTACTAAACAAGTAGATCTACAAATGGTTGTCGGAGAGTGTATTCAGTTTAGACTTAAATGAAGAATAAGAAACAGAAAGACTAAAATGTTTCTTGGGAACAAAACTGTGTTGCGAGCCGGATGGTAACAGGTGTTTACCTGGACAAGGGACTATATTGATATTACTACACAATCCCATTATTATCACTGTGTGTGTGTTGACAACCATATTAAACAGGGAAGTAAAATTATCTTTTTATGTGAATTTACAACGAGAAACGGACATAAATATATAAATATAACACACTTGTGAGTCAGTAACACTTTATTGATCAAAACCACAAGACTTAACTGAATTTCGGGCTTGGTGTCCAATACCTGAAATACAATCAATGACTTTGTGTATCTGTATTCGTAGGTTGTCGATATTCTGAACTCCTCATTCAAGTTACCCACATCATTGAATAAGGTAGCTGTATACTTTCGTGTCTTTATAAGTCATGTGTTATAAACATATTTGACTGGATTGATTCTCTGTATTAATATTAAGAATCCTTAAAAAATAAGGTGACTATGTTCAAACTACTGTCACAGACCATATTGTTGGAGAGATGGGAGTTTCCTGATGGTATTACTGTTATACGGCCAACCCCTGATGGTCAGGCGTGGACCATTAACTGGGGAAGAAAAACATTGACTCTCCTGGACAGAAAGGGGACAGTAATACATAAAATCAACCACAGCAGTGACATCAATGACATAAGTCTGTCACCAACAACACGCTCACTGTGGGCTTGTGATAGACAAAACAACATCATGGAGCTGGTATCAGGACAACTGACACACCGATTCAGCACCAGGGTGGAGCCCAAGTGTATCTGTGTTATTGCAAGTAACCATGTGATTGTGGGGTTCATCCACAAAATCTCCAAATTCACCACACAAGGTCAAATGGTACTCACTACGGGTACTAAAGAGACTGGGAAACCATTAGTATGTACACCATATAGGATCTCAGAGTGTCCTGTCACTCACAATGTGGCGGTAATTGATTGGAATTATGAGTATGATGGCGGTGATAATAATCACAATGTAATAGTTGTGGACAGTGATTTCCGGGAACTATTTGTATATAGAGGTAGCATCTTCAGCTCCTATGAACAAACATCACATGAAGGAGCTAGACGATTTTGGCCCTGGGGTGTGGTGTATGACAGTGTGGGGAACATCATCATAGGGGATTATAGCAACAAAAGAGTCTCACTCATCAGTGGAAGTGGTGAGTTCCTCAGGATTCTACACACAGACAAAGGGGACACAAAGACTGTAGGAGTAGACAGGGAGGATGTCCTGTGGGCAGTGTATGGGTGGTATGTTGAACTACGACAGTACAGCTACATGTGTGTGACTCCTGAGTCAAAAGCTGCAGCTACAGTTAACATGGCAACAGAACCGGGCCAACAAAACTGACCACAATAAACAGCTAGTCAACATTTTGATTGTAAATCATCATCATCATCATCATCATCATCATCATCTGAAAGTACTGAGAGCTAAGGCAAAAGACTGACAAGTTAAATATTATGAAGAAAAAAACCATCATTGTTGAAAGAATTTGTATGTGATGAAATAATGTCTTTTTATATTACTTAAACTGCTTTTCAGTGACCAATACACAATTCTCCAAATCTCAAATTTCATTGCAATATATATATATATTGACAGTCAGATATTATTCCTTGCACTTTTGTATGCATGGATTCTTTCTATAATTAGTTCAGGTTTGAAGTTCATTAACCTAAATATGGTAATATCTGAGAAGCTTGCCCTACTCTCCCATAGTAATAAATCAGTTTGACTTGATTTTTTATAGGCAGTTAGTCTGAAAATATGATTTTTATCACATCAAAACAATACATTTCCACCTTATGATAGGTTGAACACTATCTTATTCACATTTATCCACATTTCGGACTTCTGAAAACAGGAGCCCAGGTACATGAATGACAGGAGATGCATGTAATTGAATACAGTTTTTGCTTTTTCAAAAGCTTCAATAAGTCCATACAGAAAATACTGGTACTTGTATAACACTATACACAAAGTACCACGCCAGGAAAGACCCTACTATCTTGTCTAACAGAAATAAAATTTGGCATATTGTTTGATCCCGACGAAATTCGTCAAACCTAAATGTTTAATATCTTAGAGTTGTAAATGTTAACCTGAACATTTACTATAATGTAATAATTTTAAGGTTGAGTGTTAAAATATCTTGTTTGATTCTGCCCAGCATTGCTTCGTGATGTTGTAACAATATGTGAAGCGTTTGGGAAATGTAAAATGTGAATTTGACCTTTGTTACAGTGACCTTAAAGGAATGAATGTGAAATGTGAGTTTGTCTTTTGATCCATGGTTTGGTTTATTATTGCTTAATGTATTTAGTCTCAATAAGGCACCGTTGGCATCACATTGTCATACAACTTTGAGTTTTGAAACAAATAGAAAATCAGATAAAGGTCTCAATTTTCTGATGACAGTGCACTTTCACATCGTCTATTGGTGAAGCAGGTATACCAAAAGTTGCATCAGTATACGTTTGACGGTAAAAAAAAAATGTTATCGTCTGGGCATGATATATTGGGGAAAAGTTTCACTTATTTGACCTTTGACCTTGATGTCAGGGTCAAAGTGGCGTAACGGAAGTGTATAGTATTGACAAGCCTTATAAATAAGAAGAACTGAAAGTGGAACAACAAACACAAAGCTTTCCTTTATATACAAGTACTTCTGAAAGTTTTGTTAATACAATAAAAAAGAATACACACACGCACTTGAACCTAATTATATATAACATACACATTGTTATACGTTAATTCCAATCTGTATTTGTTTATTTCATTGGACTCGTGTGATACTAGAATTTACATGTACGTTTCTCCTTTGATCTTAACTCAGAAAAACAAGTCATTAGAGTGATGCAATACTGTAAACCAACTTATTTTCGCGTGCAATTAATTTTGCGTATTTCGCGGTTGATTAAAATTCTCGAAAATTAATCGCCACGAAATAGTTTCAATGAAAGGTAGGCCAACTGTAGGAGTACTGTACTATACTGCAAGCAGGATATACGACCGTTTTTATCGCGAAATTAAATCGCCGCGAAATAGTCATTCATATGAAAACGCGAAATTATGTCTAATTTAAATTAGAGTGATTTATAGACCCTTGGGTCGGGTGCAAATATACGGTAAACATGTATGATTTATGTAATATTGATGTATGCTCATGTCACTATAATAAAACATAATGTATTGTATTGTACTTACGGTTTTTGTTTTGTTTCGCCGTAATTAACAAACAGGTTTTACCGTTTATTACAGGATTTCCTTAGAATCAAGAATTAGCTGTTTATTACAGAATTTCCTTAGAATCAGGAATTAGCTGTTAATTACAGGATTTCCTTAAAATCAGGAATCAGCTGTTTATTACAGGATTTCCTTAGAATCAGGAATTAGCTGTTTATTACAGGATTTCCTTAGAATCAGGAATCAGCTGTTTATTACAGGATTTCCTTAGAATCAGGAATCAGCTGTTAATTACAGGATTTCCTTAGAATCAGGAATCAGCTGTTAATTACAGGATTTCCTTAGAATCAAGAATCAGCTGTTTATTACAGGATTTCCTTAGAATCAGGAATCAGCTGTTTATTACAGGATTTCCTTAGAATCAGGAATCAGCTGTTTATTACAGGATTTCCTTAGAATCAGGAATCAGCTGTTTATTACAGGATTTCCTTAGAATCAGGAATCAGCTGTTTATTACAGGATTTCCTTAGAATCAGGAATCAGCTGTTTATTACAGGATTTCCTTAGAATCAGGAATCAGCTGTTTATTACAGGATTTCCTTAGAATCAGGAATTAGCTGTTTATTACAGGATTTCCTTAGAATCAGGAATCAGCTGTTTATTACAGGATTTCCTTAGAATCAGGAATCAGCTGTTTATTACAGGATTTCCTTAGAATCAGGAATTAGCTGTTTATTACAGGATTTCCTTAGAATCAGGAATCAGCTGTTTATTACAGGATTTCCTTAGAATCAGGAATTAGCTGTTTATTACAGGATTTACTAACAGTAATGTGTTAGTAAAGTCTGGTTTAACTGTAAATTACAGGATGTCCTGAATGTCAGGTGTCAGTCAAGTAAGGTTTCACTGTTTATTACAGGATCCTGAATGTCAGGTGTCAGTCAAGTAAGGTTATACTGACTATTACAGGATTTCCTTGAAGTCAAGTGTCAGTAAAGTCAGGTTTGACTGTTTATTACGTGATTTTCTTGAAGCCAAATGTAAGTAAAATCAGGTTTTACTATTTATTACAGGATTTCCTTAAAGTCAAGTGTCAGTAAAGTCAGGTTTTACTGTTGAATATGACAAAGGCAAAGCCTTTGAAGAGAGTAGCTCTAATATTTACTACGAATCATTCATGTACTGACTGAATTTAAGATAACGTTTCCAAAATTTAAATTGGGCACTTCGAATGCCTTTGAGGCAATGACAGAGATAAATGCAACAAACATCAGCTGCTAAATACCAGAGAATACCAAAGCGTCAATAAAACCATAATCCGGACTCAAAAGCGATTAAACTAGAGGCAAAATATGAACAAAAGAAAGCATGGATACCTTCGTAAAGAGACTAGGTGTTCCGGAAGAGTAAGCAAGTAAGCGTCTTCTGCTTCATCGACAATACCCGCCTTGTAAACCTTGGTCACAGCATAGTAAACATCAAATTCTCAAAATGATAACCTGTTTATAGCCGGATATCCTTAGAGAAATGTGTCAGTTAAGTCAGGTTTAACCGTTTATTACAGGATATCCTTAGAGTCAGGTGTCGGGAAAGTCAGGTTTTACTTATATAACAAGATTTCCGTAGTCAAGTCAGCTTAAACAGTATAAAATATATGATATCCTTAGAGTCACATGTCAGTAAAGTTAAGTTTTACTGTAAAATATAGGTTGTTCACAAAGACAGGTGTCGAAATAAGTCAGATGTTACTGTATATGACAATCTTAAGACATTAAACTATCAATATTCAATCGCATGACCATATACTAAAGATTGTTTCCTCATACACATATAACTACAAGATATTACACCCGAGGTAAACTATGGGTAAGGATGAACGCCACGGTCTATAAACATGACCTACATTTTTACCTTATACACTTAACTATCAGGCACTAAACACCCGAGGTAAATCGAAGGCATATATAAGCTACCACGGTCTATAAACATGACCTGCATCGACCTACTCCACAATCTACCCTTTTGTATACACTGAACGCCAATCGGATATCCTCGCACAATTACCTACTAAACAAGTATATCTACATATGGTGGTCGGAGAGTGTATTCAGTTTAGACTTAAATGAACAATAAGAAACAGACATAAGACTAAAATGTTTCTTTGGAACAAAACTGTGTTGTGAGCCGGATGGTAACAGGTGTTTATCTGGACAAGGGACTATATTGATATTACTACACAATCCCATTATATATTATCACCGTGTGTTTGTTGACAACCATATTAAACAGGGAAGTAAAATAATCTTTCTATATATTGCTACACGTCTGAAAAGAACGATCTACAAATAGTGGCAGGCAAGGTGTATTCAGTTTCCAATGTGAATTTACAACGAGAAACGGACATAAATATATAAATATAACACACTTGTGAGTCAGTAACAGTTTATTGATCAAAACCACAAGACTGAACTGAATTTCGGGCTTGTGTCCAATACCTGAGATACAATCAATGACTTTATGTATCTGTATTCGTAGGATGTCGATATTCTGAACTCCTCATCCCAGTTACCCACATCAATGAAGCAGGTAACTGTATACCTTCGTGTCTTTATGTAGCGGAACTGGACTGGGTCGATCATTGGCGACCAGGTAGCTCAGTGGTAGAGTGTTCGTCTAGAGTTCGGAAGGTCCCGGGTTCGAATCCCGGTCTGGACGCTACATTTTCTCTTTCTCCTGTTACATTTATAAGTCTGTGTTATGAATATATTTGACTAGATTGAATCTCTGTGTAAATATTAAGAATCCTTAAAAAATAAGGTAACTATGTTCAAACTACTGTCACAGACCATATTGTTGGAGAGATGGGAGTTTCCTGATGGTATTACTGTTATACGGCCAACCCCTGATGGTCAGGCGTGGACCATTAACTGGGAAAGAAACACATTGACTCTCCTGGACAGAAAGGGGACAGTAATTCATAAGATCAACCACAGCAGTGCCATCAATGACATAAGTCTGTCACCAACAACACGCTCACTGTTGGCTTGTGATAGACAAAACAACATCATGGAGCTGGTATCAGGACAACTAACACACCGATTCAGCACCAGGGTGGAGCCCAAGTGTATCTGTGTTATTGCAAGTAACCATGTGATTGTGGGGTTCATCCACAAAATCTCCAAATTCACCACACAAGGTCAAATGGTACTCACTACGGGTACTAAAGAGACTGGGAAACCATTAGTGTGTACACCATATAGGATCTCAGAGTGTCCGGTCACTCACAATGTGGCGGTAATTGATTGGAATTATGAGTATGATGGCGGTGATAATAATCACAATGTAATAGTTATGGACAGTGATTTCCGGGAACTGTTTGTATATAGAGGTAGCATCTTCAGTTCCTATGAACAAACATCACACGAAGGAGCTACACGATTTTGGCCCTGGGGTGTTGTGTATGACAGTGTGGGGAACATCATCATAGGGGATTATAGCAACAAAAGAGTCTCACTCATCAGTGGAAGTGGTGAGTTCCTCAGGATTCTACACACAGACAAAGAGGACACAAAAACTGTAGGAGTAGACAGGGAGGATGTCCTGTGGGCAGTGTATGGGTGGTATGTTGAACTACGACAGTACAGCTACATGTGTGTGACTCCTGAGACAAAAGCTGCAGGTACAGTTAACATGGCAACAGAACCGGGCCAACAAAACTGACTACAATTAACAGCTAGTGAACATTTTGATTGTAAATCATCATCATCATCATCATCATCATCTGAAAGTACTGAGAGCTAAGGCAAAAGACTGACAAGTTCAATATTATGAAGAAAAAAATCATCATTGTTGAAAGAATTTGTATGTGATGAAATAATGTCTTTTTATATTACTTAAACTGCTTTTCAGTGACCAATACACAATTCTCCAAATCTCAAATTTCAGATATTATTCCTTGCACTTTTGTATGCATGGATTCTTTCTATAATTAGTTCAGGTTTGAAGTTCATTAACCTAAATATGGTAATAACTGAGAAGCTTGTCCTACTCTCCCATAGTAACAAATCAGTTTGACTTGATTTTTTTATAAGCAATTAGTCTGAAAATATGATTTTTATCAAATCGAAACAATACATTTCCACCTTATGATAGGTTGAACACTATCTTATTCACATTTATCCACATTTCGGACTTCTGAAAACAGGAGCCCAGGTACATGAATGACAGGAGATGCATGTAATTGAATACAGTTTTTGCTTTTTCAAAAGCTTCAATAAGTCCATACAGAAAATACTTGTACTTGTACAACACTATACACAAAGTACCACGCCAGGAAAGACCCTACTATCTTTTCTAACAGAAATAAAATTTGGCATATTGTTTGATCCCGACGAAATTCGCTTAATAACGTCAAAAACAAATGTTTAATATCTTAGAGTTGTAAATGTTAACCTGAACATTTAATATAATGTAATAATTAAATAAGCGTTTGGGAAATGTAAAATGTGAATTTGACCTTTGTTACAGTGACCTTAATGGAATGAATGTGAAATGTGAGTTTGTCTTTTGATCCATGGTTTGGTTTATTATTGCTTAATGTATTTAGTCTCAATAAGGCACCGTTGGCATCACATTGGCATACAACTTTGAGTTTTGAAACAAATAGAAAATCAGATAAAGGTCTCAATTTTCTGATGACAGTGCACTTTCACATCGTCTATTGGTGAAGCAGGTATACCAAAAGTTGCATCAGTATACGTTTGACGGTAAAAAATGTTATCGTCTGGGCATGAAGTATTGGGGAAAAGTTTCACTTATTTGACCTTTGACCTTGAGGTCAGGGTCAAAGTGGCGTAACGGAAGTGTATAGTATTGACAAGCCTTATTAATAAGAAGAACTGAAAGTGGAACAACAAACACAATGCTTTCCTTTATATACATGTACTTCTGAATGTTTTGTTAATAAAATAAAAAAGAATACACACACGCACTTAAACCTTATTATATATAACATACACATTGTTATACGTTAATTCCAATCTGTATTTGTTTATTTCATTTGACTCGTGTGATACTACAATTTACATGTACGTTTCTCCTTTGATCTTAACTCAGAAAAACAAGCCATTAGAGTGATGCAATACTGTAAACCAACTTATTTTCGCGTGCAATTAATTTTGCGTATTTCGCGGTTGATTAAAATTCTCGAAAATTAATCGCCACGAAATAGTTTCAATGAAAGGTATGCCAACTTTAGGAGTACTGTACTATACTGCAAGCAGGATCTACGACCGTTTTTATCGCGAAATTAAATCGCCGCGAAATAGTCATTCATATGAAAACCCGAAATTAAGTCGCCGCGAAAATAAGTTGGTTTACAGTGCTTAAAATCAATTGTATAACTATTGATAAAGCTTGGAGATTACTTCTTTCTGACGCGAGCTATAGTTGATTAGTCAATTTAAATTAGAGTGATTCATAGACCCTTGGATCGGGTTCAAAAATACGGTAAACATGTATGATTTATGTAATATTGATGTATGCTCATGTCACTATAATAAAACATAGTATATTGTATTGTACTTACGGTTTTTGTTTTGTTTCACCGTAATTAACAAACAGGTTTTACCGTTTATTACAGGATTTCCTTAGAATCAGGAATTAGCTGTTTATTACAGGATTTCCTTAGAATCAGGAATTAGCTGTTTATTACAGGATTTCCTTAGAATCAGGAATCAGCTGTTTATTACAGGATTTCCTTAGAATCAGGAATAGTTGTTTATTACAGGATTTCCTTAGAATCAGGAATTAGCTGTTTATTACAGGATTTCCTTAGAATCAGGAATTAGCTGTTTATTACAGGATTTCCTTAGAATCAGGAATAAGCTGTTTATTACAGGATTTCCTTAGAATCAGGAATTAGCTGTTTATTACAGGATTTCCTTAGAATCAGGAATTAGCTGTTTATTACAGGATTTCCTTAGAATCAGGAATAAGCTGTTTATTACAGGATTTCCTTAGAATCAGGAATAGTTGTTTATTACAGGATTTCCTTAGAATCAAGAATTAGCTGTTTATTACAGGATTTCCTTAGAATCAGGAATCAGCTGTTTATTACAGGATTTCCTTAGAATCAGGAATTAGCTGTTTATTACAGGATTTACTAACAGTAATGTGTTAGTAAAGTCTGGTTTAACTGTAAATTACAGGATGTCCTGAATGTCAGGTGTCAGTCAAGTAAGGTTTTACTGTTTATTACAGGATGTCCTGAATGTCAGGTGTCAGTCAGGTAAGGTTTTACTGTTTATTACAGGATTTCCTTGAAGTCAAGTGTCAGTAAAATCAGGTTTTACTGTTTATTACAGGATTTTTGTTAAGTCAAGTATCAGTAAAGTCACGTTTGACTATTTATTACATTATTTTCTTGAAGCCAAATGTCAGTAAAATCAGGTTTTACTATTTATTACAGGATTTCCTTATGTCAAGTGTCAGTAAAGTCAGGTTTTACTGTTTAATATGACAAAGGCAACGCCTTTGAAGAGAGTAGCTCTAATATTTACTGCGAATCATTCATGTACTGGCTGAATTTAAGATAACGTTTCCAAAATTTAAATTGGGCACTTCGAATGCCTCTGAGGCAATGACAGAGATAAATGCAACAAACATCAGCTGCTAAATACCAGAGAATACCAAAGCGTCAATAAAACCATAATCCGGACTCAAAATCGATTAAACAAGAGGCAAAATATGAACAAAAGAAAGCATGGATACCTTCGGAAAGAGACTAGGTGTTCCGGAAGAGTAAGCGAGTAAGCGTCTTCTGCTTCATCGACAATACCCGCCTTGTAAATCTTGGTCACATCCAAGTTGACATTAAATTCTCAAAATGATAACCTGTTTATAGCCGGATATCCTTAGAGCAATGTGTCAGTTAAGTCAGGTTTTACCGTTTATTACAGGATATCCTTAGGGTCAGGTGTCGGAAAAGTAAGGTTCTATTTATATTACAAAATTTCCGTAGTCAAGTAAGGTTTTACAGTATAAAATATAAGATATCTTTAGAGTCAGATGTCAGTAAAGTTAAGTTTTACTGTAAAATATAGGTTGTTCTTAAAGACAGGTGTCGAAATAAGTCAGATGTTACTGTATATGACAATCTTAAGACATTAAACTATCAATATGCAATCGCAGAATCATATATTAAAGATTGTTTCCTCATACACATATAACTACAAGACATTACACCCGATGTAAACTATGGGTAAGGATGAACGCCACGGTCTATAAACATGACCTACAGTTTTACCTTATACACTTAACTATCAGGCACTACACACCCGAGGTAAATTGAAGGCACATATAAGCTACCACGGTTTGTAAACATGACCTGCATCGACCTACTGCATAATCTACCCTTTTGTATACACTGAACGCCAATCGGATATCCTCGCACATTTACCTGCTAAACAAGCAGAACTACAAATGGTGGTCGGAGAGTGTATTCAGTTTAGACTTAAATGAACAATACGGACACAGACGTTAGACTAAAATGTTTCTTGGGAACAAAAACTGTGTTGTGATCCGGATGGTAACAGGTGTTTATCTGGACAAGGGACTATATTGATATTAGTACACAATCCCATTATATATTATCACCGTGTGTTTGTTGACAACCATATTAAACAGGGAAGTAAATTATCTTTCTATATATTGCTACACGTCTGAAAAAAACCGATCTACAAATAGTGGCAGGCAATGTGTATTCAGTTCCCACTGTGTATTTACAACGAGAAACGAACATAAATATATAAATATAACACACTTGTGAGTCAGTTACAGTTTATTGATCAAAACCACAAGACTGAACTGAATTTCGGGCTTTTGTGTCCAATACCTGAGATACAATCAATGACTTTATATATCTGTATTCGTAGGATGTCGATATTCTGAACTCCTCATCCCAGTTACCCACATCAGTGAATCAGGTAGCTGTATACATTCTCGTCTTTATAATTCTGTGTTATGAACATATTTGACTGGATTGATTCTCTGTGTTAATATTAAGAATCCTTAAAAAATAAGGTGACTATGTTCAAACTACTGTCACAGACCATATTGTTGGAGAGATGGGAGTTTCCTGATGGTATTACCGTTATACGGCCAACCCCTGATGGTCAGGCGTGGACCATTAACTGGGGAAGAAAAACATTGATTCTCCTGGACAGAAAGGGGACAGTAATACATAAAATCAACCACAGCAGTGACATCAATGACATAAGTCTGTCACCAACAACACGCTCACTGTGGGCTTGTGAAAGACAAAACAACATCATGGAGCTGGTATCAGGACAACTAACACACCGATTCAGCACCAGGGTGGAGCCCAAGTGTATCTGTGTTATTGCAAGTAACCATGTGATTGTGGGGTTCATCCACAAAATCTCCAAATTCACCATACAAGGTCAAATGGTACTCACTACAGGTACTAAAGAGAATGGGAAACCATTAGTGTGTACACCATATAGGATCTCAGAGTGTCCTGTCACTCACAATGTAGCGGTAATTGATTGGAATTATGAGTGTGATGGCGGTGATGATAATCACCATGTTATAGTTATGGACAGTGATTTCCGGGAACTGTTTGTATATAGAGGTAGCATCTTCAGTTCCTATGAACAAACATCACATGAAGGAGCTAGACGATTTTGGCCCTGGGGTGTGGTGTATGACAGTGTGGGGAATATCATCATAGGGGACTATAACAACAAAAGAGTCTCACTCATCAGTGGAAGTGGCGAGTTCCTCAGGATCCTACATACAGACAAAAACGACACATGGACTGTAGGTGTAGACAGGGAGGATGTTCTGTGGGCAGCGTATGGGTGGTTTGTTGAACTACGACAGTACAGCTACCTGTGTGTAACTCCTGAGACAAAAGCTGCAGCTACAGTTACCATGGCAACATAACCGGGCCAGCAAAACTGACCACAACAAACAACTATTCAACATTCTGATTGTAAATCATCATCATCATCATCATCATCATCATCATCATCAAAGTACTGAAAGTACTGAGAGCTAAGGCAAAACACTGACATGTTAAATATTATGAAGAAAAAATCAAAGTACTGAAATGCTTAGAACATTGTTGAAAAAATTTGTATGTGTTGAAATAATGTGTTTTTATATTTCTAAAACTGTTTTTCAGTTACCAGCAAAACATAACCAATTGATATATCAATGTATACATTGTATATATATATGACATTGTAGTAGTTTGTGTAGTTATCCCAATACACGATTCTCCAAATCTCAAATTTCATGGAATGTTTATATTCATATTTTTAGATTATTTCTTGCATATTTTGAATGAACGTATCTTTTCTGCATTTAGTTCAAGTTTGAAGTTCATTACCCTACAATATGCCTCATACCTCCTCAGTAATAAGACAGTTTTGTTCAAATTTTAAAGACAGTTATTCTGAAAACATGACTTTAACCAAAAAGAAACTATACATTTCGAGCTAATGATAGTTCGAGCACTATCTCATTCACATTTAGGATTGTCCGAAGACAGGAAATCCTAGTAAATATATGATAAGTTTTTTCAATAGCTTCAACAAATCAATACAGAATATACTAGTACATGCTTGGCAGCTTACAACCATGTCACCATTGAATTTTCAATCTGATTAAAATCATGTCTTGATCTCCGCGCCATGGGATAGGGATATCAATAGCACAGAAAATTTAACTGTAACAATAACATAAACTCTCAAAATCCATCTAATTCAGAGGTTATTCAGAGGTTTACATGGTGGGTGTCGTCGATGAAACAGAAGACGCTTACTCTTCCGGAACACATAGTCTTATCATCTTGTACTTTTACAAGGGTCTCCATGTAAATCTTTCCTTTGTTCATATTTTGGTTTAATCGATTTTGAGTTCGGATTATGATTTTGTTAACGCTTCGTTATTCTCTAATTTAGTTTAATCCAAATAGCAGAACCTGTAAATAATTTCCTTCAAATTGGAATTGAATGCTCGGTAAATCAGTAACCTGGCCAAGTTTCAATTCAATCGGATATCAATAACACTGTAAAAAAATTGACAACTTCTAAACACACAAATGTTTTTACACCCAAAAAGCACATTCTGTATATAAATTCCTTCCAAATTTGGATTATAGATTTCAGTTTGATAGTTAAGTATAGTGACCAAGATTAAATTCTAACGAGAGAAAACAAATTATAAGTTGTTTAACTTTTGTCTGATCCCATTTGTATATTTGCAAATAAAACATAGTTGAAATCAAAACGAATGAATATACTGTAAAAGTGGGATGTTTCGCGGTGTGGAAATTTTCGCTAATTTTGCTGGCAATAAATCTTCACGAATAAATCCACACGCGAACATATTCAACACCACTCAAACTGTGCATAATGTATAATTGTATCATACGTACACATTGCTAAACAGCATGACTGCAGCGCGAAAATTTTCTCATCGCAAACAGTTTGGAGGCTGACTAAGCGAAAAATTCCACACGCGAAAATATTGGCTTTAGCAGTAATAGCACTGACTAATTGATTTCCGAGGGTTTTTTTTTTGAATTTTTTATTTATTTAAACATATTTATTGCCTTCCATAGCAATGGGATTGGGCACAAGTTGTACAACTTATACTAAGCCCTTTCCCTACAATAAAACATTGATATATTTACAATTTCAAGATGGCTTATTTACAATACTAAAACACAATATCTCACAGTATCATACAGTCCCACATGCAAACACATCATGAGAGAGAGATCGAGGGGAAGAGAGAGGGAGAGGGGAGCGGTAGAGAGAGGGGGGGGGGGGAGTGGGGGGGGGGGGAGAGAGATTATCGTATTGAGTAACATTTTATATATATAATGATAATAATCTTTTCCGACACCGACGCCAAAAGTTAAGAGGAATATACGAGTTAAGGTGTCGGAAGAGCTTAATTCTTTGTTCAGCATAAGTATTGCAAGTAAAGAAAAGTGGTGGGTATTTTCATTAGGAAAACCACAGTGGCAACATTGATCAGTAATAAGATTGGCTCTAAATAAGTGATTTCTCAATGTACTAGATTGATTTCTTAATCTGGTATGTAGGATATTACTTTTTTCGTTTAAAAACAAATTTGGTACCTGTGGTAAGTCTGTATTACGAATGGAATTTTTGAAGGTTAAAAATGATACAATGTGCCGAATATCTAGGGGTAATGGATTCCACTGTCTAATTGTAGAGGGAAAGAAGGATAGGTTAGATGATTCCAATCTCTTCGTAGGTAAGATGTAGTTTTCAGCATGGAGACTGTGTTGAGAATGATCAGCAACAATGGGCGGGAGTAGGGTATTCAGATAGTCGGGAGTAATGTTATTGTTTATCTTAAAGAACAGTTGGAGTTTTCGACGAGAGCGCCGTTGGGATAAAGGTTCCCATCCGGTTTCAGCATAAAGAGATTTTCTACTTGAATATGAAGGTAGACCAGTGATGAAATGTTTCTAGACTGTCGGCGTCAGCAATAGAACAACCGTCCCAAAGTTCACAACAATATTCTAAAACAGGAAGAATAAAGGATCTATATATTATATTTAATGTTCGTCTATAAGGATATATTTTAATTTACGGAGGACACCTATTTGTTTCGCTACTGTTTTACAAATATGTTCTATGTGATAGCTCCATTTACAATTAGAATCTATATATACTCCTAGATGCTTATGGTAGTCTACAAATTCAATATTTATATTATTAAAATTTATTCCGAGTTTTTGTTTGTGTATACCGAAATACCATTTTATATTGCGGCGTATGTATTGCCACATTCTAGAAATAAATAATGAATTGCCGGAGACAGGGTAAAATATCCTGCCTATATAAATTTTTACAAGTCTTGGTAGTAATTATAAATCAATTGTAATTACCAATTACAAATTACAAAACAGTTCTGTACTAAATAGAAATAATTATTGTATAAAAAAAACTACTGTAAACCACCTTATTTTCGCGGCAACTTAATTTCGCGTTTTCATATAAATTTATATTTCGCCGCGATTTAATTTCACGATAAAAACGGTCGTAAATCATGTGTACATTATAGTATAGTATAGATTAATTTTCGCGAATTTTTATCAATCGCGATATACGCAAAAATTAATCGCACGCGAAAATATTTGGTTTGCAGTAATTGTAATTAATCACAGTTGCCGATGAGTATTGAAGCGTTTAAAGGTTGATTATTTGTATTTGTGTCATCATTATTTTTGTAATTCTAGATAAAAAAATCAACGAGAAAGTTTCTCACACACAATATAGATATTTGAATGTAACATCATAATTGGGGATTTTCTTAAAACACTAATTGAGTCAAAGAGTGTAAATGTGAGTTGTGTTTGCATGATATTCTGGTGATATTCTACATGCAAAAATTAAATCAAATTGTGAAGTCACTATCATTTTTATGACACAAGTGATATCTTCTTTATCAATGGCCTGCATTACATAGTACATTTAAGGTGGGTCCATACTTTTCGAAAAACCCATGTCATTTTTTTCTAAGTAGGCTTATTTTCTTTCATTTTTGACTTAGATTCCATATGTGAAAAGAAAAAAGGGGGTTCTCGACCTACTTTTTGAGATATTTGAGCTTGAATGTAGCACATTCTGCTTAAATTGCCCCAAAAATATGAAAATAACGTGCAAGTATATTTTCTACAATGTTTACAAAACTTAAGTTACCAGAAAGATGATTATCTTCAAAAAGTTACTTGATGCACTATCAAAAGCAAAATTTAAATTTAAAAAAAAAAATTATTTGTAATAGCTAAACAAGCATAAATGCTATCAAACCCCATGTCAATTTCATAAAACTTTGACAGTAGATAGCCAAGTATATATGCTTTTCGGTAAGCATAAAAAATTGGGGGGTTCTTGATGACAATTTTGCAATTTTGCTCACTTGAAGTAAGAAATTCGTCCCCCTACCCCAATTTGCCTCAATTTCAATGATACTATTCACGATACAGTCAATAAAGCCAATAGAATAATGAGAACTATCCGAAGAACGTACACGTACTTAGATAACAATACATTCTGTCTTTTATACAAAGTACGACCACATCTTGAATACGGGACTTGTGTCATCGCCGGCAACCCACGGTACACTTCTCTGACGTTTGCATACGTCAGAGAAGTGTACCGTAGGTTTCCGACGATGGGCTTGTGTATGGAACCCTTATCTCCAAAAAGATATAAATGAGTTAAAATAAACATGAAAAGGAGAGCAACGAAGCAGATACCAGGGATGAAATATCCAGGCTATGAAAACAGACTGAGGATCCTTAACTTATCAACACTAAGGCACAGAAGACTGAGAGGAGATATGATCCACGTATACAGACTTACACATGATGGGGTGTCTTTGGGCGAGCTTGAGAACAATGTTCTTTACTGTTCTCGGAACAAAAACAACATTTCCTTCACCCTACCAACAAGGCAACCACCCACCATGATATACCTTGGTTAGGTGAGAGGTACTCGCAAAACACCAATACGTGGTCAAAAACAGTTCTGCTTATTCAGAAATGGCAAGCTTCGTTTTTTTCGCCATCTTTATTTGTTCTTGATTCGTTCTAGCTGTTACAGCGTCTTTCCATAAGAACAAGTAAGAACATGTTCTTTATTGTTCTGGGAAAATGTTCTCGGTCCCGCCCAAAGACACCCATGGAGGATATGATAAAGCCGTCACTGAGGGTTTGTTGATTCCAAACAATAATAAGAAACAATAGGACACAGTCTTCCACTACTAAAAAGAAGGTGTTGGTTGAATGCAAGAAACGAGCAACTTCCTCTCAATATTCCTGGCCCCGGTTTCATCAACGTTCCTTAACTTCAGGAAACTCCATAACTTAAAAATCTCCATAGGAAAGCACTACAGAATTTAAGGAAGGTTCGTTAACTAAGGATTTTCCCCTTAAATTCTGTAATGCTTTCCTATGGAGATGTTTAAGTTAAGCCAAAAACAGGATTTTCCTTAAGTTAAGGAACGTTGATGAAACCGGGGCCAGCTGTCTGCATGCAGTATATATACGTGTGTACAATTAAAAATCAAAATTCAAAAACAATCTGTAGTGCCACAGTTGCTTGAGTTTCTGTCATTAAATAACCTATATATTATTTACTGACAAACACTCAAACCACTGTGAAAGTACTTACATACTGATCTTTTTAGCAGTATATTTTGTTTACAGAATTTTCCAAATTTCCCTAAAATGCATTATTTCTCTCAATTTTCAGGGGTAGAATAAGCAACTCACAATTTTTTGCGAGTGGGTTGAACAAACTTGGTAGCCCTTCATCCCACTAACATGCTACAGGCAAAATTTCAGTACCTCAGTCTTTTCGGCTATTGAGAAGTCTTTGAAAGTTTAAGACATTTCACCCCCATTTGACCTTAAAATTAGGTCAAGGTCATTCATTTTATTCAAACATGATAAAGGCCAAATATCAGTTCCCCTAGCCTTTCGGTTGTTTAAGTTGTGTAAAAGATTTTAAAACATTTGACTCGTGTGACCTTGAAACTAGGTCAAAGTCATTCATTTTAACAAACTTAGTAGGTCTTCATCCCAGCATGCTACATGCATAGTATCAGCATCTTGAGACTTTCGGTTATTGAGATAACGTGGTTTGAAGGAACACCCACCTCCGCACGGCGGACGGCGACGGACGAAGCACGAGAGGTCACCCTGAGCCCCTCAAAAGTTGAGATTGTATTAGCAGGTAAGTGAGGCAAGGAACGTTTTATAGGTTTAATTTAGCGCACTTATCTTCTTTCCCTTGAAAAGGGAGAGAGGTGCGCTTTATATGGACAAGTTTGCTTTATGCGGATAGTTGCGCTTTATGTGGACAGGTGCGCTTTATGTGGACAGGTGCGCTTTATGTGGACAGTTGCGCTTTATGTGGACAGGTGCGCTTTATATGGACAAGTTTGCTTTATGCGGATAGTTGCGCTTTATGTGGACAGGTGCGCTTTATGTGGACAGGTGCGCTTTATGTGGACAGTTGCGCTTTATGTGGACAGGTGCGCTTTATGTTGACAGGTGCGCTTTATGTGGACAGGTGCGCTTTATGTGGACAGGTGCGCTTTATGTGGACAGTTGCGCTTTATGTGGACAGGTGCGCTTTATGTGGACAGGTGCAATTTATGTGGACAGGTGCGCTTTATGTGGACAGGTGCGATTTGTGTGGACAGGTGCGCTTTATGTGGACAGGTGCGCCTATTAGGTCTAATACCATATTAAAGCCAGGTACATACTGCATGAACAAACGTGTTTTATTGCTGAATGAATGCTCTGGACAAAGAAATCTTTTGAACTTTGACCTCGACGCTACCACCTAAAATTCACAAGGATGTCAAAGTTGATAAATGTACTTGTGTATAATTCTAAATTCTTAGTATTAAAACAATGGTTACGTCTATGAAGTGATTACATTCTAAGAGATATTCTTATGATGACGAAATTACCCGACCCTCCCAGGCTCCGGTGTCAAAAGCCACAGAAGCCAAAATATGAGATATCTATGATCGTAAACTTTCATTCACATGCAAGAAAGGGATGTTTGTGATGTTTTGATATTGGTTGTGTAAACTACAATATTCTATGAACAATCTTTATGATTAATAAAATCAAAATATCGTAATGTTGCGTGCGGAACAAAAATATTCATAAGGTCTCATATGCATAAATATGCATATATTCGGCACTTTGGTGTTATAGATATAAGCTGTCGAGCAAAGTTCCTGATATTGAAAGTTCGACTCGCACTGCTTGCGGTTTTTAACACTTATTCTTTTTTTTAACTTAAATAGTATACATTGATAACTCTTAGTTAAGTTCAATTTTTGTACTTAAAAAAAAACGTGATATGTCTTAACAATTAATTTGGTCACTGAGATTTCACTCAAAGTATAGTTTAGTAATGATTAATTGCTTGAACAAAGCTAAAGGCCGGGGGTTGATAAATCGACTTGTACAACTAGCATTATATTACATATTAGAACACACTGCTTATCAAACTGTATGTGTATAAAGTATTTAGAGGAATAAATTGAAATGTGCCATTGAGAAGTTGTTTGAAGGAAAAGTTTATGCAAGGCGTACAATGACTGACGGTGCATGATGAGTATAAGTCATTCTGGCCCTTTGGGTCAGATGACCTAAAAATAGTCGGTTCCAAACGAATCCAAGTCAAGATGCAGTTGTGACAATATTGAAGTATATTTTCAAATGTTGAATGAATAGTGCCCGACGAAAAATTCTTTTTAAATATATTTACATATAGGTGACCCTTGGACTTTAATGGTCATCGGACTGTATGTAATTTTTGTTCAGTATTGATGAAAATATTAAGATATTTGACCCCTGCGACCTTGAAAGTAGGTAAAGGTAATTTGAATATGACTTGTTAGCCCTCAATCCCAGCTGGCTACAGATCAATTCAGTACCCTGGGGATACGATCAATGAAAAAAATATTCTTCAAGAATATTAGTATTTTGATGCCTGTACCCTTAAAAGTGGTTCAAGGTCATTTATTTGAACATTGCTAAGGCCCTTTATCCCAGCACGCTTTTGCTCAACTTTCGTAACTTTTCTTATGTTATACATAATTTTATTATCAATAGAAATGTTTTTGACTTTCAAGACTTTCTAACTATTTTTTGCAGCAGTCGACAACAATTACTGAGGTTATCTCCCTTTCATCAGTAAAACCGACGAAGAAGTGTATCAAAAAAAAGAAAAGACTATTAAATCCATGCTCATAGTATCATAAGGATATTTGGAATCAGATCAAATTGAATTGATTCTTCTTCAGTTTTCTGTCGCCAATAACCTAACTAGCCAACATACCTTTTTTCGTAAAAGAACGGACTTAAGATAGCTAATCTAATTCTGTGGTTAAAACAGTTGAACTGGTCCGACCAAAGTTGTTTGTAAATTGAATAACGTCGAACCTAGTAATATCATGTTGCTTTCAGGCAAGCCATGAGAAAAACCTTGCAAGGCCTACATAAGCATTGGCATGTTCGCCATGATTTTCACCCAAAAACGTTACATTTGAAGTTGTGCAGCATAATGGAAAACGGCCTTACATATAATATATTATCTCACAACAAATACAGATTTAGGAAGGTGTTTTCTGAAGCGTACAGAAGGTTTAAAACAATGAATTATCATCTGTACTCCATTACTGTTAAAGTTATCTCCCTTATTAACACTTATTACGGAGAATACCGCCAGGTGTCTCTGAAGCTCTTTATATCCTGGTTTTATCTAATTGCTATATGCATGGCATTACTAACGCCTCAATAAAAATATGCAGCTTTTATTGCAAAACATTGAACTTTAAATGATACTCGGTTCTCATTATGAGAACTTAATGTTTACTTGAATGTGACAAAGACTAACATGGTAGGTGACTTCGATGAAGCTGAAGACGTTTACTTTTCTGAAACACCTGGGCTCATATTCCTGAAACCGTTCTCATGCTAAAACTTGGATTCCTTATTTCTTGTTATTGCTATAAATCATATATACAATGTAATTTTGTCAAAGTTTTGATAAAAAGTTGAAGAGGCATGAAGTCGAAAGCTGTTTTCAACATTTACATTGACTTTTTGACTCTTCGACATGATTAAGGTGAGTTTCAAGAAAGCTGGCTTGAGTACAGAATTCATGCTTGAGCATGAGAACAGTTTCATGAATACGGGCCGAGGTCTTATTCTCTTGTACTTTAACAAGGGTCTCCATGAAAATCGTTCCTTTGTTCATATTTTGCCCCTTTGAGTTCGGATTATGTTTTTGTTAATGCTTCAGTATTCTTTAATTTATTTTAAAAGGTCTCAATACCACATGAAAAAATGAATTGTTCTTACATTTATGTGCATTGTTTAAATTATGTTTTTCTCTGTAATGTATGCTGTGTAAACTCTCAAGATCACTACAAATGGAGAAACTTACATAATATTGCACAAACATGTCTGGCAAATGGTTGGTTTGGTTTAGTTGGTTTTACGTCCTATTAACAGCCAGGGTCATTTAACGACGGGCCAGGTTTTTGGAGGTGGAGGAAAGCCGGAGTACCTTGAGAAATGTCATTACATGGCAACTGCCCCACGTGGGATTCGAACTCGCAACCCAGAGGTGGAGGGCTAGTAGTATAATGTTGGAACAACTTAACCACTTGGCCACCGCGGCCCCCAAATGTCAAGACCAGTATCTCCATGCATGCTTTCATCTTTCAATTAACTTGATTCAAGGCCACATTTCATTGGTGGCAAATATATTTTTTAAGAAAAACAACACAAAGACTTGTTTCATTCTTTAAGATTTCATTTTTACAACTATCCAGTGATCCCCTTGTAATACAATAACAACAATGGTTAAAAAATGTACACTGATAGTATATTGTCATTCTTTGGTATCTCTCAAGTTAACTTCGTCTGCTAACTGGTTAGCAGGCTATTGTTAACCTCGTTAACAACAGATGATTTGTCCACAAGTTTCCAGTAGTTAACACTAGTTACCAGCAGTTAACACTATTAACTGGTGGTTAAACACAGGTTAACATTTATTAACACTGGTAAACAGTGGTTAAACATGAGTTAACATTTATTAACACTGGTAACCAGTGGTTAAACAATAGTTAACCATTATTAACACTAGTTAAACGTGTTAACATAACTTAACTCTCTCACTCTCTCAGCATGTTGACATGGTCAATGCTACTCGTTAAGTATAAAAACTATATGGGTCAATGGAAGACTTTACTGATGACGTGCTATACGAATATGAAAATCAAAATCATGTCAAAACTATTTTTCTTCAATATTTGCCATTTTCATTTCATTTAAAACATTCAAATGTTTACTAATGATTGTTTTTCAGAATGGAAGCTTTTTCTTTCTTTAATTATATTTTCTTAATATATTAGTTGAAACTTCTTTTTCAATATCTTGATCTGCAAGATATTTCTTTTGTCAATTTTTTTTTTTATAAATATGAAACAGAAACAGTAAATGTTAAAATCTATTCTAAAACACAGAAAATAAAATCTATTGCAAAAGTCCTTTTCTTATAAGCACTGTTAAATATAGCCATTATTTACATCACTTTCCCATTGTATTTACTCACTCAGAAGGATGACCCTCAAATAAGCCCATGGAGATTTCAATCTCTTGGCAGAGAAACAGTGCAAACATTGACTGAAACATCAGACATTGCATAATTCTTATTGAAACAAATTTGTTGATCGACTTGTAATGAAAGTGATATTTGTATCAAAATGAGTTCCACTTTCCACGGTCAAATGTAACTTGAGACCACCATAACTACCATCTTTATTCTTCATTATGCCAATGGAAGCATTTATTTTTATTCCTAACTGAAAATAGGTGCCAATATAAAGCGTGGGCTTATTCACGGGTACCAATGGTAAGAGATCCCTTCTCTTAACTAATTGACCCCTGAGGACTCATTTGAACTCTTCTGAATCAAAGATTGGAATAGTCCATTTTGAAATATCAGGGATGAATGAGTTACATGAGACTGCCTTCTGCTCATACCAATAAAACAGTCAATTAATATTTTAACTCAATCACCCCTATATCTCTAAATTGAACTTGCCCATTCTTATGATTTGGTAAGTTTCAAGTTCGACTTTAGGGGTGAAAAGGTTAGACAAAGTTATATATAACTGGTAACAATAAGATGCAACATGGAAATTAACCCATTCACCCCTACAATTTTGTAATGGACTATTCCAACCTTAGAATCGGAAGAGTCCAAATGTGTATTCAGGGGTGAATGTGTTTAATGTAATGAAAATGTTATGATGAATATATTACATAATGTAAAGATGAATTAATCTCAACTCTGGGTTTTTTTCAACTTCTTCTTCAACCCGTTAAGCTCACTCCCACTCACTTGCAATGCATGCATAAAACTTGCTAGCAGTCACTATTATGCTTTACTTATGCTAAAACTGATTAAGCACTAATTGTACTGGCAAGACACAATCAGATATCACCTTCGGGTATTGATTGTCAATCTGATTGATGATTTACAGAAACAATATACAACTTATCATTTAAGTTTTAAAAAATTTAACTTAGAAATAATTTTACCCTCGAAACTTTTTTTATTTTCTTAATAAAAATAAACTCATTCATCGATCACCCCTTAAATTTCATAATGAACTATTCCATGTTTTGAATTGGAAAAGTTCAAATGTGTTTTTTAACTCCTGTGATTCCGTTTCAAATGTTTGAATAGTCCATTGTGAAATTTTAGGGGGCATTTAAGAAGAAGTCTTATATTCCATGTAACATCAAATGCCTAGTGTAGCACAGTGAAAAAAAGTGATAGTGTTTTACTCCAAACAAATCTACAAATCTGCAATAAAAACTACATTCATTACCATGCAAGTTTTTTCGTTAAAAAACTATTGTCAAAAATGCATGTGCATGGTATTTAAATGTGAAACACTTTGTGCCATTAAAGTTAAAAAGAAAGTTAAATTTCTAACCTAATAGATTTTTTTTAATAAGAATAGAGACTATTGCTACAATTTTTTGTTACGTAAGGTGTTAAAATTTGATAATATATAGATATATCAATAAAGGTGTGGCAAATACAACACGGTTGAATTCCGAGGTATAGCAATGTCCAGCATTGATATAATTACGAAAAGAGATAAATAGAGATTTTTGTATGTTCTGTTAATTAACTTCTTTCTAAACAACATGAAGTTTCAGACATACTGCTCAGCAGTTTATATTTAAAACAGCAACAAATGTACATAGAGTGAATCCGTCAAGACTTTAATTTACATTACCTGTGAGATTTGTACTGTACAGTAAGTCTCTCATTTTATTTTAGCGCTAGTATGGCAGGCTAACGAGAAATATTTAAAACATGCTTAATAAATTTTACAGGAAATGGATATAAATGGATCATGTTATTTATTGGATAACATTGCCAAAAATTCATGAAAATAAATTTTTTTTTTTGCAGATTGAATTGAAATCTAAAATACCGGGCATTGATATTTTGACTATCATGCTTAAACATCTTAGCTTACGAAGATTGGTATATGTACAATCAAATTACAGAAGTATAGAACAGACTTGTTTCTATCGAAAATAATTACCAGTAGAGGTCAAAGTCAAAAGTAAAGTGGCTCTGACGCAAAACATAACTTTTTAAAATCTGTTTAAATTCTATATTTTTTTCTACTTTCAATATATCTAATGCAAATGAAGAAACTCATGTTTTCACAGAAAATTTCCTTCCACCATAAGAAAATAATTTCAACGAGTTCGCAAAGTTATGCAAGAAATGATAAATAAACATCCAAGCATTGCACACTCAGATTGGCATGAAATCTGAACAAGTATTTTTTTTAACGAAAAAAGCGAAAAAATAATATGAAAAAAAAAATACAAGCAGCTTATGACATGACCAATATAGAAATAACTGTTTAACGATTAAAGCTTCGTTTAATTCATATTCTAACGGTTAAAACATTTCTGAAAGGGAAATAGCTAAAATCTAATAAAGGAAATCTACAATGAAAGAGCACTGGTAGAATATAAGCGAAACCATGGTAACCATAACATGTTATCAAAATCAAACCGTGGTATCATAACAGGTTATCAAAATATAACCATGGCAATGTATAGCAGATATATATATATAGCAAAACCATGGCAACACACAAATTAGGTATGACCCAAAAATCATAAGGTAATTAATGCTTCAGACGAAATCGTAAAACCATTTTGAAATTGTCAACAGGCCAGTTGTATGTTTCTACGCGAACAGTTTTGAACGAAGTGTCATGAGTAATTCCCGTTATGTCCAGTCATACCCACAGATAAGTCGGGAACACTAGCACGTAGACGCTCATTTTGCATCCACGATAGCAGGTTTTGGTTAGCACTGATTTGAGAATCTCTGCCGCCTCCGGGTTGGAGTCGTTCCCACGCGGACATCTTTGGCTCCTCCCTGGGTTTAGACAGGGTCTTTAGGGCACGGAAATGTTCGTCGTTTGTACTTCCTACGGTGTGTCTCCGCTTTGTCCTCTTGACCTTTCGCGCTGGTTCCGGACTTGATGACCTGGCCTTTAAAGATTTATCATTTGCACCGAGGTCAAAAGTTCTGGAAAAACTGGTTGGTCTCTCGACTCCGGCCATCTGTTTAGACAAAGACACATTCACTTCCGTTTTTTCCGATTTAGAGATTGGCCGTGCATCACGACTACATTCCGATTTTGCCGAATTTCTGCCCTGCGAGAGCACGGAGGGGGAGTAGTGGCGACCCGACCTATCAAACACAGTCACTGGGGAGGGATTCACCATCATGTATGTGGTTCGTGGATCAGTCGCCAGACCAGGGTAAGGAGAGGCGGACACCATATTGCTTGCTCCACCCATATTCTCCCGACTGTTTGTCACAGCAACACTGTTCGTGGGGTTACGCTCAAAGCGGTACGCTATACCGATCTTGGCCTCGCTTTTCTGCAAGGGGGACCGGTGGAGGCTTGGATCTCTGTACTGCTTCTCTAGCATGTCATTGCTGCTACAGAGTCCGAACTTATTGCACAGCGCCAGCGGAAGCTGAGGAGGAAGACGCATATGTGCGTTGGGCTCCTTTTCACTTTTTTCACTTCGCTCACTTTTGTCGCTGGTTACGGAGCCCGAGCCATCACTCTTGTTGAGCCGGCTCGTACTTCCGTTAAGTTTATATTTTGGATTGACCAAAACCTTCAGCTTCTGATCAAACGTGGACGTCAGATCGGTAAGAAGGTCGGACCCATCTTCCGAATCGGAAGAGTTGTAGCCGTAAACTTTCTGATCCTGTCTGTCCAACAGGTCAATTAAAGAATCTAACGAGCCTCTCCTCACCGAATTACTACGGCTGAGGTTGCCACGCGAACGTCGTATATGTTCGCCACTTTCCCGATTTGCCCAACGTGGTTTCTCCGATCCTCTTTTGGCAGTGATTCTTGCATATTGCCTAGGCTTTATTTCTTCCTCAGTCTCCAACATTGTTTCTAAGGAGTTTGTTCGTTTTGTAGGAGGAACTTTAGCACTATTCACACTTTGTATCACAAAATATTTGCCTCCATGTTTAGGGTCCTTCATAATTTTTTCCCCGTTGGAACTGGAAGGGGACACGGTGCTGGTATAATCGGATGTATTACCATACTTTAGCCACGACGGCCCTCCGTGTATTTCCGCCCCTGACGACACACTTGAGTAATCAGACGTTGCCGAACCTTGTCTCACATGACCGGACGACGGATATCTATGAAGTTCACTAGCCGAATGCCACACTGACGGTGAATTGAGTAAGTCATCCACATTCTGACTATCCTCATACTCTATTTCCTTTTTTGTCCTCTGAATATCTTGTTCCACTTTCTGTCGTTCCAACTTTCTCCTTTCGAAATCTCGCCTTCTTTTTTCCTCCTTTTCCCTTAACGCTCTAGCCTCCTCCTCAATTTTGCGAAGACGATCTATAGTATCACGACTCACACTAAATCCCGAACTGAGACCACCATGAGAAGATAACTCCATCTCATCATTCTTATCAAGAGAATCTTCCGAGTAATGCCTCGGCTTAATTATCATACTTTGAGATTGTCGCTCAGCGTCTATATATTCCCAATCGGGATCTAAAATCTCCTGGGACTTTGCCATCCGTCGATCATTTGGATTTTCGGTTTTGCGTACAACCACTTGAATCTGTTGCGGCATTGTTTTGAGGACAGTGGTGAGATTGGGGCTGCTTTGTGTCGTTTCGTTCTGCGTTTTCATGCGATGTTTAGCGACCTCTTGGTCGATGTTGCGTTCCCGGTATGGCGGTGCTGGCGGTTGGCTGGTATCGACCTCATCCTCTCCCTTCCCTCGTTTTTTCGCAGCTTGTACAAACGAGGATACAATGTACTTCGGATTGTTTGCATTGTCTGGAACAAACAAAAAATCTGTCAGTCTCACAAAATCAAGATTTGGATCCTTTTTACTGCACATTTTTAAAGAAAAATAATAGATAGGATATAAACAGAAAAATAATAATTTAGTTGGGGCTTTATTTGGATTTGAACTCTGAACTCCAGATTATTATATTATTGCTCTGAATTAAATGAACTATAGACTATTATACTTTTCGCACTGAACCAAACAAACTCTGAACCCCAGATTATTATACTTTCACTCTGAACCAAACAAACTGAACTGCAGATTATTATTCTTTTACTCTGAACTCCAGATAATATATTTTCGCTCTGAACCAAAGAAACTCTGAACTCCAGATTATATACTTTCGCTCTGAACCAAAGAAACTCTGAACTCCAGATTATTAATTTCGCTCTGAACCAAACAAACTCTGAACTCCAGATTATATACTTTCGCTCTGAACCAAAGAAACTCTGAACTCCAGATTATATACTTTCGCTCTGAACCAAAGAAACTCTGAACTCCAGATAATTAATTTCACTCTGATCCAAAGAAACTCTGAACTCCAGATTATATACTTTCGCTCTGAACCAAAGAAACTCTGAACTCCAGATAATATATTTTCGCTCTGAATCAAACGAACTCTGAACTCCAGATTATTAATTTCGCTCTGATCCAAAGAAACTCTGAACTCCAGATAATTTTTACTTTTTGCTCTGAACCAAATGAACCATTCAGGCAACAGAAGTGTCCTTACACAACTTAGTTCTACCCAAACAGAGGTTAACTCTTCCACCCCTATATAACGTAAGTAAACTGTTCCCTTTATTGAACCTGACCAGTCCATTACGATCTAGAGGTAAAGAAGCCAAAGACAGCATTTGCTACACATATGAAATCAGTTCAGCTGACATACACAAGTTTGAACGGACAAAAGCTTATGAACAAACTGATGATTGTTGACCGTGCATTGGAGGGCAAAACTTACCATCATCGTCACAAGACATCTTTGAGAAGGAAGTGTTGGACGGCCGATTATTTTCCTCATAATTCTCGTCCACAGGAACATAACTGTCTTGGTCCCAAGAGCTGAAGAACCAGTCATACTGAAAAATAGATCAGAACTGCTAATACAAATCCTGACAGGGCAGTGGTTGTCTTCATATAGCCAATTGTTTAAAAGATTTTGTCATTTTTTTCAGAAGAATTTAAAAAGTATATAGAAATGAAATTGCACAAATATACCAAACATTTATTTCAATGAAGATCATGAGCAGAAAAGAAGTGGAATTTTGAGCATTTGATACAATTAACAAGCTAGAAGGGAATTCAAATGCTGTTTAATACTGTAAACCAACTTATATTCAAGTGCTATTAATTTCGCGAATTATTATAATTTGCGAAAAATTAATGAAATGCAAAATGGTTTCAATCAGAGGTATGCTAACTGTAGGAGTACTGTACTGTTAATAGGATTTACGACCGTACTTATTGCGAAATTAAATTGCTGCGAAATATTCATTTCATATGAAAACGCGAAAATAGGTCACAGCTTAAATAAATTTGTTTACAGTATTTAGTTCTGCATTTACCTCCAAAACCTCCAATGAGGGAGCTAGATCTCCCTAATTCCAAATTAATTATATGGGGGCTAGAGAGTGCAAGAAAAAGCTAACTGAAACTTCTTTGTATGAAAATAACTCTTGTTAAAATCATTACACACCTGCAATTAACCAAAGATCCATTTGACACAGGATGTACATTTCAACTTTGTGCGAGTCTGGTCGAGGAAAGTTTGTAGGGGGAGATTGTTAAAATTGTTGTCAAAATAAGCAAGATCTAACGTTGACCATTAAATGTTAGCCTAGATTCACTTGTACACAACTTACGTGAGATATGATACTCTCCACGATACGACACTGATCCGACATGTCCTTAACGATGGTTGCCATGTCGTCATTGTTTTGGCGAATCAGAGTTGGGCCGAACATCAGAGCCAAGTTTCGTGTGTCCATCTAAGAATGATAAAGATCAGTAGGGTTAATATACTGTATAATGAGCAAATTTTGCCAGCAATAGTAATATACATGTTTTGCCCAATATTAAATTCATCTTTCACATTTAATTTCTGAATATACCATGTTGCTTATAGTTACATATGCTCAATGTAATGAAACTCATAACGGTGGGCAAAAAAGTCAAAAACTAAACCGCAGAGGAAAATTATCGGTAAACAGAGCTGATTAATTAAAGACTTCATGCTAGTTAGCAACTTGTGTTTTAAAATTATTATTCAGCAAAATCATCATACCTAGAAATCATGCACTTATGCTTAATTGATAAATTGGAGGCAACCTTTGAAGTTGAAGAAATCAAATTTGTCTGCAGGGATGAATATGAATACAACCCTGAAATTTCACAATGAACTTTTCCATCCTTTGAATTAGAAGAGTTCAAATATATTTTCAAGGGTGAATTAATTCTCATTTACACCTGAAATATCATAATGAACGGTTCCATCCTTTGAACTAGAAGTGTTCACATGTATTTTCAGGGATGATTGAGTTAATAGACAGGAAATCTTAATAAGTACAGGCTAACTTCCAACTTGATATGTTGGAGTCCGTAGACGGTTAAAATGGCCTTACCTTATTAACTTGATCGTAGGAGGCGACTCGGTTGAGATGTTCAGCCAAGTGTCTAAACGTCTCGAAATGGTGTTCCGGAAGGTCGTGTAATAACCTCTTGACCTTGAGCATGCGTCGCTCCGGGTCCTCTGTCCTGTTGGCATTGATAAAGCTCTGGTACAGCTCTGGGGAAACAAAAAAAATTATCATACAACAGTCTGGGGAAAAAAAACAAATTTATCATACAACAGTCTGGGGAACAAAAAAATTTATCATACAACAGTCTGGGGAACAAAAAAATTTATCATACAACAATCTGGGGAAACAAACACATTTATCATATTACTGTTGAGTTTGATCTCTTTTTATAGGCCAATGTGTTCACTAAAAGTAATAATCAAACACAGTATCAACCCAAAATTCATGGTCACTGGATTAAATCAAAATACCTTTTACAAGTCAAGTTTCTTTAGTCTAAAAATAGCTAGAGGGTATTTCTGATGTTGGAGAGAGCATTTCTTTTGTTTAGATCAGATATTGCAACAAATATTTAGCCCATTTTACAAAATGGCACACAGCATGATGTATGCAGACCAAGAATAATGTACTAGTACAGTGGAACCTTTCATAAACAATTATTTACTAGTAGAGAGAAAAATCTATAGTATTTAATTGTGATAATTGCTAGTATGGTACATGTAAAATATTTCCATTTGTCATCATTATACATCAATCAACATACAGAATACATGTTCCTTTATAAAAGAATTCTAAATCTTTGTAAGTAGACCAGATTTATCTCCCTTGGTGGAACAATTGAACCAGTTTTTAACTTTTTGAGTTAAACCTGCAACTCGTTATGCAGGTCTTGCAAGGCTCATCTGAGTACAGCATCAGATTACTAGGTCCAACCTGAAGACACGTTGGAATAGTTCATAATGACACTTTAGGTTTTAAATGAGTTAAATATCGTTAAGTACGTACCTGTAGTAATCAGTGGATCGGGTAACTTCCTGAAGAAGGTCTTCAGTAGACTGCTAATCACGTTCACGTCGCACCATTTCTCGTGGTCAACATTCATGTTATCAATGCCCTACAAATACAAAACCCATTGTAAACCCTCCTTTAAGTTTGCAAGATTTACATCACAGAAAAAGACCTATATATTAGTACAATGCTATAATGATTTTAAATGCATGGCACAAGTTCAAACTTTAAAAAATTTTTTTACCTTTATGTACAGAGATTACAATAATGACCAAAGAATACACAATTAGGTATATTTGTACCTTAAATGACAAGGAAAAAAGTTGCAATATTTTTTGCAAAGTCTCTGCAGTAAGAAATTTTTTTATCAAACTCATCAAATCCAACATAAATCCGGAAATTTTTGCCAAATAAACTTTTTGCCCTTTCAAGGTAAAATCAAATTTTGCACAAATATTTTCCTTCATGTTTATACTTAACAAGTTATATTATGTTACTTATAAAAGTATACAATAACAATAACTTTGCCTGAGGTCAAAAGAGGCAAAAATTTAAACTACATCTAAATTTTCCTATTGGCAGTACATTGTCAATGAAAATTTTAATAATCTGTTTCATGATTCTAACCTTGTTGAGTTCTTCCTGCATGTGATTGACGGCCGCTGAGTTACCGGGAACTCTATAAACCCCGGTCACCTCCAGGCCTCGGGCCTCAACGATTTTAGTGCACAGGTCCACGATAAGTGGCACAAACTGCAAAAGTAAACATATTCTCATTACAAAGTACACATATTCTTTTTACAATATACACATATTCTCATTACAAAGTACACATATTCTTATAATAAAGTACACATATTCTTAGTGCAAAGAACACATATTCTCATTACAATGTACACATATTCTTATTACAAATCACACATATTCTCATTACAAAGTACACTTATTCTCATTAAAAAGTACACATATTCTCATTACAAAGTACACATATTCAAATTACAAAGTACACACATTCAAATTTACAAAGTTCACATACATTATGCTTTCCTATGACAAAGTACACACATGTTCCAATAAATATAAAATATACCAAGTTCAATTGAAAATTCTTATTACACAGTACATGTTTCTATCACAAAGTAAAAAGATGTTCAACAATTCCAATGAGGGCAAAGAGTGAAATATGGCTAAAACCATTTAAAAAACATTTAACCAAAGAATTCACTCTCTGATTTTGTGTGACATCGGACTTCAATGATGCCAGGACTTTCGAGGAAGATTGTTAAATTTTGGTCGAAATGAAGGAGTCCCCCCTACTGATAAGAAAGGTTGACAGCTATGACTACTTAATACTTACATCATTGTTTGGTGAAGGAATACAGCAGGACAGAGGAACCCCAAACATCCCGGAGTTTTCTTGTTCTTCCGAATGTCCCGATCCTAATACACCGTGCTTGCGGAAACTCTTCAGCTTTCCTTTTAGTGTCTTGGCTTTGGTGTTGTCATCTGGAATGACACGATGGATGTGCGACAAATCATATCGACAAAGAATGCAAAGATGCTTTCAAATTTACAAGAATTTGCTTGCAGATCAATTATCATAGTACGCTTGCAGATAATATCACCAAAATCGTCAAAAGTTTAGGTTTTTTGGAAAGCAAAAGATTTGTAGAACTTGAACTGCCGCTCTGTCATTGGGACCAGAAGGATCTAATAGCGAATCATTTATGGATCCATCAGAGAATCAAGTTTTTCTACAAACGACCAATGATGGATCCCACTTTTCTGTGTAAACATTCGAGGATAATGTTTTTTTGAAAGGCAACACGAGCTACTCTGGCCATGCATGTTTTTATTATGGTGAAAAATCTTCTACTCCCGGGGAGATTGCAAACCAGACTCATGAACCAGGTATGAAATCAACCTAGCTTCAGTTTCAATTTGCACTCCCCCCCCCCCCTCAAACAGCCACATCCCTAATTCATGGACACAAACTGGATCCCTACCTTTGCTTTCAGCTTTCTTGCGTTTCATACTGGGGGAGTGTGGTATCTTCGGTTTGAGGGAAAGGCTTTGCAGCTTTTTGATGGCCTTGGGTGGGGCCTGCGGCGAGGTCTTGTTCGCTGTAACGCTGGCAGGGGGCTGGGCCGACTCGTACTGGTTGGTCTTTCTTATGATCAGATCTTTACTGGCTAAACCTTTTTCCTGTAAACAAAAACCACCAGTGAACAGGTTAATATACTCATGTCCGGCAGTCATCGTACTGTGTAGGTGTTCAATTTCGCGGGTGTAAAATTTATAGCGTTTTTCTGTCTGAAATTAATTCGAGGGTGTTTAATTTCGCGGTAATTTTCCCTTGTATAAAATTTTGCAATTTGCTGACTGAAATTTATTCAAGGTTTAATTTCACAGAGCACAAAATAATTGTGAAACCAAGATTATATAGCCGCCATTTAAAAGTTTTCACAAGGTGTTAAATTTTGATGTAATCATGAAATTAGCAAAATTAAATCCCTCGAAATATCGGCAACAATACAGTAGCTTCTACCACAGAAAACTGACTTTAAAAAATTCTGGTAAAGAACTACAAATCGATGACTCAGAAGCGCAGTAATTTAACTTTTAATTAATTGTTGGTGTGATGACAATAGATGATCTTCAAAAAATTACATCTGTAATTACAGAGGTGTTTTAAGACATTGGTGAAATTGTGATTTTTATTCTGACGGTCAATATCAATATCTTATAAAAAAATAACATTCAATTTTACATAGAATAATTATAAGTCAGGTACAAAATGGTATTTTCTCCTGTTTACCTGTGTTCGGTGAGAAATGCACAAACGAAACATACAGAGTTGTCCTTTCTTGGACAAAGATTATTTGGAAATTGTTGTGAAAGTATTTTCAGATTAACACTAAAAACTAGCACTACAAGGAAGCAAGATGATTAAAAAAAACAAAGATCACGGAAGCAATTTTAAGGCAAAGCAAAGCAAACCAATCAAATCTGTTTTACATATGAATCACCCATACAATACTCTACAAAAGCATATCTGCTAGCAATGCAAGAACAACTGGAAGACATCAGACTTATAAAATTTTTAGAATTTCTACCGACAAGGGTTTATAACCATTTCTTTTAATCTAGGGCAAAAGCCCCCCCCCCCCCCCCCCATCCCTCCAGATTAAAGAAAAAGTCAACTTGAAGATTGCATATTGACCCATTACACTATAGACAAGAACAATTCCATAGAATAAAGAATAGATTTATACTCTGAGGTGAACAAACCTCGAGGGAAGGGGGGGGGGGGGGGGGGGAGAATCTTTCTTGACTGACAGCAATCCGAGCAATACAGTAATCCGACACTAAGAAGAAAAAGCTGTTTAGAATGTGCAAGAAGCAAAATGAAAAAGTCAACAGACTGACAAGAAACAACTGCAGAACTGATTGATGTTGATGTCCAGAAAAGCAAAAGAAAGCGAAACGGGGTTGTGCATGAAGCCAAAACAAGAATCAAGAGAAAACACTGTACCCTGACTTTACACCTCGTGCCCCTTACATCCGAGTCAGGGTCATTGTTCTCCTGAATTGCGCGTATCCACGACAACATGGACTCGTGCTCCTCGGCTTGGAACAGGTACTCCGAGCCGTTGTACGTCTTCAGGCGAAACACGTTTTTCTTTTTTGTGTAGTCATAGGCGATGTCGACAATAGCGGACTTGATTGAGATTGGCTGGTCCTCAAAGGAGAAAGGGTGCACCTGGAGAAAAGATAAAAGTAATTCATTAAAACTTTGGCAGATTTATTACAGTATATTTCACTTAATATCATGATGCTTAATGTCACTTTTCAGATATTATCATGTTTTCTTGATATTTCTGATTCTTATAGAGATTCACCAATAAAACAACATTGCAAAACTTTGTGTATTTCGAACAATATTTCTTATGTTTCTTATAGAGAAGCACCATTAAAACAACATTGCAAAACTTTGTTTCATTTCGAAGAATATTTCTTACATATTTGTAGAGTATTTCTTACTTATTCTATTGTACTTTTACAAAGATCTCCTTGTAAATCTTTCCTTTGTTCATATTTTGCCCCTGGTTTTTTTAATCGATTTTGAGTTCGGATTATGATTTTGTTAACGCTTCGGTGTCCCCTAATTCATTTTTTTTTATATATTTTAGTATCCAATGTTATGAAAAAGAAAAAGTATAATTGGAGAGAAAAAGTTACTTTGAAATTGATAATTTTTGCCGTGTTTTTAATTTATTCCATGATGAAAAATTATTAGTTATGAAATAGAAACTTTGCTATGGGTATACCACATCTGGGCCCCACAGAATTTTCCAATGGGGTCTGTTATATGACCCCATAGGGAGATTCAGGGGTACAAAGTTATGTGGTTATCTGCATTCACAGGTCCATAAAACAATTACAAATGTGATACAAAGCAGTTTTTACTTTAAGTAGGTGTTTGTAATCCAATGAATTCATGTGACAATGAAATGGTATTTCATGGAAAAAACATGGAATTTGCCTCATCAAAAATATCTGAATAAACAGATTTTATTGTGTTTTTACCGAGTTGAAAAACCAAATATTCAAACCAAACTTTAAAATAAGAAGAAGCAGCTTTTTCAAATTATTGTACACCCAGATATCACTTTTCACACATTCACCCCTGATATTTGTAATGGACTCTTCCAACCTTTGATTTGGAAGAGTTCAATTGTGTCCCCAGGGGATGACTGGACTGTGACGGTAACAAACTCACCACTCCAACTTGTTCTTTCCTCTCCTTGTGTAAGTACAGAGCGTGACCTCTCAATTCTACCCAAACAGGCTTCCACGACCTGTCACTGCTCCTCTGTAACAACAAGAATTATGCATAATTGTATTTCTTCCACAATAGGTGGGTGTTATTCAACTCTCAGGGTATCAAATAATTATCATAACAACTGTTGAATACCGCACATGGAATAAACTCTAAATGCATTTTGATTGGCTGACATGGTGAACTCTGACCGCAATGACACAAATTGCTAATTGTTGACAAAGTCATCATTTGGCGGGAAAATACAATCTGATATGTTTACACCCTTATTGTCTGCTGTTCATTTATATTCAATTCAATGAAATACTGCCGTTTTTGGCTGAAATTGTGGTAGAAACAGGTCACACGACTTGCTGTTGTTGGATATGGTATTTATTTCACTCTCGTTAGTTAATTTTCAAAAGTTACAAATGACTTGTTGTGTAATCTCCAAGTCTGTCCTTTCAAGCTTTATCGATAAACATTTAAGTCCAAATGGAAAAATTAGTATGACAAACTACATACAGCAGGATGGTATCAGTAACTTGACCAAGTTTCAATCTAATTACATATCAAAAAGACATCAAGAACCTGTGAACAAATTTCATCCAAACTGGAATTACGTGTTCAGTAAGATAGTATAAGGAAATGTAACAAAATTCAATTCCATCAGATAACAATATCACTGTGAAAAAGTGTCTCGCTTTTCAACTACTGTCAAAGGCGTGACAATAAAAAGCTTCCGTTATTGACGCAGTGTGGTACCTTTCCGTCAGTGATGTCAGTTTTGAGGTGGAGTGTTCCCTCTTTCACCACTTCCTGTATCGGACTGGCTGGATCCTGTCTCTTCTCCGTGGCCTCCATGATTCGTGGTGTCTACAATGAGACAAATCGCCACAATGAACACGCTCATCTTCCTGAACACACTTTTAATATAAATCTTAAATGCTTTTCATTGTCAACCTAATTCTAATTGAAATGAATGGTTTCTTGGAAGTCAAAAAATTTGGTTGTGGCAAATCATGGAATTCTATCAAAAACATGATTTGTTTACATATCTGCTGAATCTTACAGATGTGGGTGGGCTTATTTGCAGGCATGGGCTTATCACTGGGTAAAAACATGTAATTCACAATTACAATCTTCTGATGATGTTTATAAACTCCACACTTGAGAATATACTTTGAGAATGGATTATAAACCATCAACTCTCCTTGGATGTCTTTCCAAAATAAATTAATTTTATAGTTACCCTTTCTCCAAAGAAGGCCTTCAACTTCTTCATGCTATGATGTTTGTTTGGTGTACTGAAACAAAAAACGAAAATCATGTCTTTGGTGTGTTCATTTTAACGAAAGTTAGAAAATTCATTTATAATATCTCTATCTAAAACAATTGTTTTTATATCATCTATCATTTGCCAGAGAAAACACAATATAGAGAGAAATTTCAGAAACAATGTTTTTTTTTATTTCAGTAAAAACATCAAGAGAAATGTTGCATCTTCTTAAATGTGATTTCTCCAAGTGACATTAAAAATTAGCCATACAACTGAACTCAGTTATTTGTCATACATAGCTACTCAAGTGGATTATCGTTATCCTGTACTCATTTATTCAAAGACAATGTTTTAAACTTGAAGAGTATAATTATCTTCAGCCTAGTCCAGACTTGAAACTATATATTAACTCCCTTTACTTGAAAATTCCGATAACACAATTTTTTCCCATAGTCCTATCAACTTCGAGATAATGGGGTTAGACTATTTTTTGTTCACTTTTGAAATATCGAACAAAATTTAATAAAAAAATTCTCACTGTAGTGTCAGCTCTGCTGATTGGTTGGGAGATTGAGATTTGTCCAATGACAGCTTGTGACTGTCTCTATCCTTGGCTGTTGCCATGAGATACGAAGTCCTCCTCTGTAATTTGATCGCATCTTCCTCTGGGGTGGCTAAAATCATAAACAAAAACATCAATATGGATATGGTTTTTCATACATTTCTGAACTTAAAATAAATTACATCTTTCATTAATTTCAATACTGACTTTACCAAACTTATGCATATATTTTTCTTTTTTCATTTTTTGATATGAGAGTAAAAAGCTACACTAGATTATTATTTTTTACGCTTTCCTAAAGTCTCCATTGCCTCATGTTTTAGTGCATCCTTGGAGGAATCTCAAAATCTCTCCCAAAAATAAAAAGACAAAATTATTTCCATTTCAGTTTAAAGACGAAATTTTTTGAGAAATATTCAGTATTTTTCATCATTATTTTTTCATGACAATATCTTTATATATACACATACATTAGCATCTTTACCATTGGTATTGGTACTAAATGCACAATATGTATTTTCGATATTCCCTTTGTATTAATTGTTATAAAGTTAGACTTACACTCCGATTTCTTCCTGAGCATAACAGAAGGAGTGGAGTCTCTGATAGGGGTGCTGGTCAGAGCCAGGCCCGTATCTGAACCTGGAGGAGGCAATACCACTGGAAACAAGACACATCACCATGTTAATGTTAGTGTTAAAGGGGGATAACTCTCCGGTCAAACCACCGGTAAAGGGGAATAACTCTCAAGTCAAACCACCAATAAAGGGGATAACTATCATGTCAACCACCAGGAAAAGGGAATGACTCTCATATCAAACCACCAATTAAAGGGAGATAACTCTCAGGTCAAACCACCAATAAAGGGGGATAACTCTCAGGTCAAACCACCAGTAAAGGGGAATAACTCTCAGGTCAAACCACCAGTAAAGGGGAATAACTCTCAGGTCAAACCACCAGTAAAGGGGAATAACTCTCAAGTCAAACCACCAGTTAAAGGGAATAAATCTAATGTGAAACCACAAATACAGGGAGATAACTCTAATGTCAAGTTACCATCAAAGGGGGATAATTCTGAAGTAAAACCAAAAGTAGAGAGAGATAACTCTAAAAGCCAAACCACCAACAAAGGGGGATAGATCTTATGCCAAACCACCAGTAAACGGGAATAACCCCCCCCCCCCCCAAGTCATGAAACCACCAGTAAAGGGGAATAACTCTGACATCAAAGCACCAGTAAAGGGGTTTATCAATAAGTTTAAGGGGGATTTCCCTTAATTCTAAGCTCTCAAATAATCAAACAATAATCAGGAATGATATTGATCCCCAAGTCAAACTACCATAACTCTTATAAGTCACAAAATTGCGAAAGAAAAAAGCAGTCAAAGGTTGAAAGTACATTTCACCACAAGGACTTGCTATGTCAGAAGTGATAGGCAATCAACTCTTTTTCGGTTTTGAGAGAGATTAGTATAAAGACATACAGACCAATCTACAAGTTTAGGAATATGTCTACTTATGTTAGATCTGAAACTGGTATATAACATTTTGTTTTAATCCATCAGAAAACATTTTATATTCTGGTTAATGTCTCTATACAATGTACTTCTTATGGCTACTAATATGTAAACTGCTTACAAATCAAGTTGTGCTTTATTAACTGCCTTATATATATTACTGGTGATTTTTTGCTGGGAGTTATGCCCCTTGGATATTTTATAAAATCCACATCTCAGAGTAGTATCATGTATACTTGTCTATCTTTGAAATGTTTTTAACCCTTTCATCCCTCAGTAGCCTAAGACTCTACCATACTTTCATCTGGATTGGTCCATTATTGTCCACAGGGGGGGAGGGGGGAATCATTCATCCCTGGTGACACAATTAAACTCTTCCAATTTTAAGGTTTGGAATAGTTCCTCATGAAACTTCAGGGGTGAAAGAGTAAATGGTTATAATTAAGTTCAAACTGACATTCACTTAAAATGTATCACACAGATTTCCTTGTATGGAACTCTTGTGAAAGGGAGGTTTATTTTACTGTGACTCTACCATACAGCCTTAATCATAATTAAATGATCTACTTACCCGAGGATAGCGAGGAATAGGGCATCATCCCGGCATTGCCGGAGCTGGAGATTGATGTATGTGACCCCATCCAAGGACTCGGACTGACCGGAGGTGAGTCCGGACTGGCAGGCTCGGGGACAGACTGACCATCTGCAAGGTCAAAGTAACAAAGGTCATCATACAGTATGCGTAAGAGAAAGATGATCATATAACAAGAAATATGCAATTTGAATAGGCTCCTATACTCTTATAGATATAGATTTACATGTACATATATACACTGGCATCCAAAAGTTCTGATACATCTTTTCTGCAAACACTTTGGAATTGAGCAAAAACTCAATTTTGAAGTTTGTATTACTATTAATACTTTTATGTTATAATTATGTTTTGTTATTTTTCAACTACATGCATGTATGGTTTTTGATACAATTAAAATCCTCAAAATGCAATAGTTTTGCAATTTCACGTTTTTTATAGGGATGAACAGGTTAAAAAGTTTTCCTTTCACAATTTTTACCGTTTCACATGATTTTCAAGAGTTACAAGGAAGAAGATCTGAGCACAGAACTCATTCTTTAGCATGAGAACGATTTCATAAATACAGGACCTGATCGTTGATGCAGATTATATACAAGTACTTACATCTCGGAGGCTGGTTAATAGCTGCCAGAAATGACGGCTTTCTAACTGGTTTGTTTCCGCGATCGTCGTCATCCGACATTCCGTCTACCTCGTCCTCCTGCATGTGAAGGGAAGCCTTGGAAGTCGTCATTTCCATCGGCTGCGCGTTTTGCATTGGCGAGTCTTGGTAAATCGGCATTGGCATAATTTCGACGAGCGGCGAGGGTGAGGAGTGAGGTGTACCCTGGGATACATAGATACGAATTGGGGCCGTCTGTTGCTGCGGAGGGGGTTGGGGCTGTGGTGTGCTACGCTCAGAGGAGTGAGAATGTGACGTGTGACCTGAGGAAGGTTCCGGCGATGAGTATCTCTCGGTGGATGACATCCGTCGTACACAAATTCCTTCTTTTTCAAAGTTTTGTAAACGGTTTGCAACAGTTGTAAATTTCCCGGACGTTATTTTCTTTATTTCCGTTTTATACCTGTTCAAGTTCTGCCCCTGACTGTTGTCGTTCTGTCCGCTCTCAAACTGCTGTTTCCTGTAGGAAACCATTGGCGGCCTCTCCCTACTGTCTTTTTGTTTAATTTCAATCTGAGCACCATGTGGCGATTTGGTCAGAGCAAATGTTGAGCCATACTGATTTGACATTTGGACAGTAGCACCTTGACCATTTGACTGACCGTTTCCTCCAGTTTCGATGGTCTTATTGCCGATTTTAACAATAAAGGTCCTAGCACCACCATTTTGATTCTGTTGCTCGTATGAAGGTGAGCTATAATTTGTCCGTAGACTTCGTTCCGTGATGTAGTGACCGGAGCGAGAGTCGAGACCGTCCACACTTGTGGACAGTTTCGGACTGACTGACATGGACGATGTCTGCGACACAACAGGCACATAATGTCTTGTAAGGTGATGGTCATTTTTCTTATCACCAGCCACGTTGGTTTGGGATGTATACGAGTGAGGTATCGTTATGTTCTGATTGGCTAATAATGCTGATGCGGAATCTGGGTAACTGTGACGTGAAGATGACGATGACAAAGACGACGTGTATGCAGATGAACTTCCGACACTGTATGAATCTTGTGACGGATTAACTCCTTCTCTTGATGCTGAAGAAGAGCGTTGTTCAAGGGGAATAACTCTGCCCTGTGGTTTGACAGTCACTGACCGTGTGATATTCTCTAGAGAATCGTTCGATTGCAGTATGTTGTCAGCTGACCGTCGGTAATGCGAGGAAGAGGTTGGAACACCTTCCGATGTTTTTACGGGAATAGATTCCTTTTTGGGGTTGGGATAGTACAGTCCTAACGAGTATGTCTTAGAGGGCGCCTGAACGTTCTCCTTGGCCCGGGACTCAAACTGTCTGCGTCTGTCGTTAAACACGACCTTGTGAAGGTCACCCCCACTAGCATTATTTTTAAGTTGCGGTTCTCGGTAAACACTCAATCCTGACGTGTACGATGTGGAGGATTTCATTTTTCTTGTTTTTTCAGACGATCCTAGATATCTATAATTCAACTCATCTGAATCGGCATACTCATCCAGTGATGACGCTGAAAACCTTCGTTCTGGTCCTCGATATCTTCCTGTCTCCCCAGAAGTTGCGACCCCTTGAGAGGATTGGGAAGGTAAAGGGTAGACTTGCTGGCCTTTGACCTTTATGTTGTTGCCGTTGCTACCACTTCCGCTACGACTATGATACAAGGGCTCCTGGAGGGAATTTCTGTTTGTATTTTGGTAAGCCTGAAAAAAAAACAGAAATGGTAATAACAAAAGAGGACAATTTACCAAAAAACATTAACTTATTCACCCCTGAACGGCAAAATGGAATAGTCCAACCATTGAATTGGAAGAGATTAAATGAGTATTTAGGGATAAATGATATAAAAAGAAAAACAAATTAATCATTAAGGTAAAATGTTTTGCGAACATCATAATTAAGTACCCAATTGAAATTTGCACATAAACTATCAAACCCACATGATACTGAAAAGGCATAAAACAAAATCTGAAGTCAAATATCATCAAAATGAAGTACAAACACCATTCAATACAAGATTCACTTGTGAAAATAAATCAATTTTTTTTCCTTAGAATTGATAAAGGTAAATATTTATATTATTAAGTCATCAGACAGTTTTGAGGTTGCACATAGGCAATAATCCCCCTAACAATGTTGGTTTCAGGGGAAGTCTTGTTCTTCAAACAAAAATACGTCTTACGGAGTTATGTCCCTTAGACCAAACAAAATAATGTCATCTTTTGATCTCAAACTGAGAAAAATGAATCTATGAAAGTTCATGTTGCTTTTATACCACAAACATTAAAAATATTACTTCATTAACGATTCGAGAAATTAATTTAAAAAAAAAATAATAAAAACGATCTGCATAAAGTTTAACAGTAACAGACACCTCCATGTCAATCAATCTTGCACAAAATATCTCAACACCTAAATCCAGTTCTTATTTCCGCTTTTAAAACTCTTTTGACGAAATTAAAATTGATATTATGAATATTCAATTATTCAAATTCTATAAATGTGTCAAAGCTAAAATAAAATTGACAGACACAATGTTTGATGTAGAACAGAGATACATTGTGGAACATCAACTGACTTTAAAACGTGGAAGGGCACACACAATATGCTGTCAATTTTTCGACATTAAATTCAGCACACGTCATGGCGTATACACTCCGATACAATAGGTCGTTCTGACTCAATACATGACTAGCATCTTTATTTACATACACACCATAAACCTTCAACCCCCAACAGTGTGTAATTGTGAGTGACGTGAAATTCCGTCTCGGTGACCTTTTGTATAATTTACTAATAATAGACTGGCTTCCACTAGTAGCACATCAAACATTAACTTTTATCAATGGATTGTCGGGATCGCAAATAGCAGGATATACAGTGATTCTCAGGCCACAAAATGTAAATTACATTGCCCTTTAACATATTTTAATCTTCATTTAGATGATTGAAATTTTAAATTACAAATTAACTGATCATAATTTTGGTTTTCTATACTTTCTCTCTGCTTTAACATATTTTAATCTTTATTTAGAGAATTGAAATTTTAAATTACAAACCAACTTATTACAATTTTGGTTTTCCATACTTTCTTATTCACCAAATAACATTTTTTTCTCTCTCCATATTTAGCTTATTCAAATTAGACTCCATAAACTGATATAAACTCATTCATACCTACAACTGGACTTGTCCAGGTTCAAATATTGTGACATTTATGGGTGAAACTGCATGGTTTAGAAAAAATAGGTATTTAATTTATGTCTCCGTTTGACTGGGCTTGATGTTAGACTGGGCGAAATGCGTGACATGACAAAAGTTTCACAGAGCAAAAAGGGATGGACTTTTTATAAAAGTGATGTTTCCTTGTATATAGGGTAGGGGTAACAGATCTTAAGAAAAGAACAGAAAATATTTGATCTAATTCTCAGACAAACATCGATCTTCCCTTAAAGAAGGCATAATTCTGACTAAGGAAGCACATTTAAATAAATTCCTTTCATAATGTATACGTGCTATATAACCTCAGAATAAACAAAACAGTTAATCTTCTGAACAAACTAATTCTAGGACAAAAAGACACTACCAAACTATTTCTGTCATTTATCAGATCATGAATACAGGTGATAAAGTTTAGGATGGGTTTGAATAACATTTCAAACATTTAAACATAAAAGTGGTTTTGTGACTAAGGTCACAGCCTTCATAATTTAATAGATAATACTTCGGCGTCCTTAAAGATATCACGGGACTTGAACCATTAATAGAAAAGGTGTTTGGATAGGAGTTTCACGGTATAATAACAGCACTGAGAGAACACAGTCTGCCTGAGTGTTTATCTGTGTCTACAAGCTGACATCGGACCAGATAGTGCAGAAAAACAGTCTGCACATTCCTGTGCACCTACCTAGTAAATTACCTATCTCTAAATATAAATATACAGGTAAAGAAATGCAGGTATACCCGGGTACATAATAGATATCTACCCTGTAAAATAGCCCAGTACAGGTATATCTTAAGTGTCAACCTCTGAAACCTCCAATGAGGGAGATCTCCCTCTTTCCATATTTCCAATGAGGGAGAAAGTGTGTGAAATGCAACTGAAACTGCATAGCTCAAATTGTCTTTCCCTTATTATGTATCAAAATAACTTCAAAAAGTATTCATTTGATCCAGACACACCTGTTATGGTCATTACACACACCATGCAGTAACTAGGAGATCATTTGACAACAGGATGTAGATTTTGAGTCTGTGTGAGTTTGGACTTAAATGAGGGAGACTTCGAGGGAGAATGGTAAATTTTGGACAAAATGAGGTTGTCTCCCTCGTAATGAGGGAGGGTTAACGGGTATGGCGTATAGCTTAGCCCTTTATACTATCTCACAGACCTCAAGGTAGTATTATACTATTGAGCATTATATATACATAGCTAATCCAAAACGATTTTACAGCATATTATAAGTAAATTCATATCTTTTAACAAAATTCTTCAAATTCCATCTGCATAACTTCATGTTTTTTTTTTATTTCTCTGGATCATTCTTTGTCCAACCAATAAATTTTGAAGAAATGATTTAAATTGGTCACCGTAAACAGTGACCAAAATCTCAGAAAATATGATTACAGAATTTTCAGATCTTTAAATACATATATTTCAAATTAAGCGAGTTTGAATGTACTGTATGGGGATATTGGCTGGAAGCGATGAAATACTTTAAACCAAACGAGGCTTTTGAGTTATATATGTGATGATGTTTGACTGTAAATTTTTCTATTGAGTAAGGTCATGCAGGATCAAGGGTGTTGGTTATTTTTGGGAACATTTGTAAAATTTCTAATGGTTTTGAAAAAGGCATATGAGCACTTTCAGAGTACGGAGCAATACATGAGGAAAATACCTCATAATTGCAGGAGACAATATTATTATTGCATAGTTAATTTTTCCCAACATTTTCCGACAGGACATGAAGAACTAGAAATGTCTGTGAGACATAAATGCCCTTGCCCCCCCTATGAAATTAGTTCTTCATACTTATTATGTATGTGAATTTTGATGACACCCGGATCAGTAGTTATTGAAATAAGCTCAATGGTTACATTACCAAGGGAGGGGACAGGACGAGACTGGACGCGCTGGGACGGACATGGGTATAAAACACTATATGCCCCCCCCCCCCATTTCATGGCGAGGGCATAACAATCGTCAAATGTAAGTACTGCTACCCACCATTTGAAGCACATCCTCGTCTCTTGGTAACACATCCAATTTGAGTACGGGCTCGTCGGACGTTTGTATCAGTGAGATGACTTGTGGGTATGACTGGCCGATGATGGGTACGTTGTTGATGGACAGAATGCGATCTCCTTCGTTAAGACCGGCGTTTTGTGCGACACTATCTTCTTTCACGTGCTTAACGAAGATTGTTTCCATGGGCTCCAGTCTGCGTAGCTTGGGCCGCTTACAGGAGATTCCGAGATGGTATTCTTGCGAGTCATCGTTTGTCTGTGGAAGAGATGAAAAATATTGTACTGTTTAAGGAAATTTATTTGTCAAAATGTCAAATTAATTTATAAAATATAAACCAGGGTTGTTATATCAGGTAATATTTTACCTGATTTGTATATCTTTGTGCCTGATTGGGCGAGTCTCGGGTCACATGACAGGATACCTTATTTGTATAACATGGTGTCCGATTGGTCCTAATTTGAATGCTACTTACTGGTCATGTACGTGACAGGGAAATAAAAGATCATGCTGCCCTCCTATTCTCAGGTTTTCGTGACAATATTTCCCTTAATATTTAGATTTTCTCTCGACCATTCGGCAAGAGCCTCAAAATTCTAATTCCGAATTATGAGAGCAGACGTCAAATGTGACATTACCGCCTAATCAGCTCTACATATTAAATTATTTTTTGATTGATTGATTTTATTTTACTCAAAGAAATTCTTATTTTATCATTCTTCCTGGTAAAAATGCTAGCACTTTCCAATAAACTTGGACAAAGATGCAAATTTCTGTTTCCAAGTTTATGTGGTAGCCTCAGCAACCGTGAATCACAATATTTTCAATCCAAATCAGAACCTGGATGTAACCAAAAGTGGAGGCTTCAGAAAATAATTAACTCTGTTTAATCTTCACAATGCATACAATATGAAAATAAGAAATTAAAAATAAATATTTACAATAAACAAAATCACTGTTAAGGCATGACTGATATTTCCCGACATCAGACTCTGATGACTAAATTAGGCGACATTCATAGGGACAGCGGAGACAGGTCACTATCAAGTCAGGTAAAAGTAAACACCGTTATCTATGGATCAATACAGACCCGCTACAAATTACCGTTAGTCTGAAACCATGGGTCTCCTAAAGTGTTAATTCTATGAATGGGACACACTTCTCCTGTCTGTCTTAACTTAGCCCAATAAACTATCTCACAGACCTTAACTCATTTGACCCTGAAGACACATTTGAACTCTTCCAATTCAAAGGTTGGAATAATTCATTATGAAATTTTGGGGGTGAATGAGTTTGATTAGCCTGTCTGGTCCTCTGCGGACACTTCTATTTACAGACATGCAAATCGATGTCATTTCGGCCTCACCCATAAACACCGACACGAATAATACACAACCTGGTAATAAATGGGTCAGAGTTAATATCTGTACCCTTTGTCCCCGAGACACACCTTACAGGCCACTGGATAACGGGATTATGTTCCGAGTCCGTCGTGACGTACGTTTCAAACCACATAAGCCATGGGGGGAAATATGGTCACAGGTACATTTCAATCAGCCTGTTTATCATAAAGTAAAATTTATGATAATACCTCGAAATCTGATTTACATATTTTTTACATTATCAAACTTCTAAAGGAACTTCCATTTCAAGATTTCAATTATAAATTTCCTCCGTGTGAAATTCTGACGTCAGCATATTTTCTGATTCTAATTTCCATACTGTTTGCTTGCTTGCGGTTTTTCATCTCACCATGGAATGACACAACTAAAATTTACTCTCGCTGTCTGGCAATAGTCAATACTGTATCATGTATTGGGTTTTTTGTGTCCAAGTCTACTTGTAATTTTCTGTTTTCTTATCTCCCTTCTTCATCTATTACTCTTTTCATCTCTCTATGCCTTCCTTTATCATTGGTCCCTTTCTCCATCTCTCTATCTCTCCCTCAAACTACCTTCCTTGACGTCCCTCTCTTCCTCTCCCCTGGTCTCATTATGTTTCGGTTTTCTAATCCTCTCTTTTTTATTCATTAATCGCTCAATTTCTCTCTCTCTCTCTCTCTCTCTCTCTCTCAGAGATAATGCCCCCCTCTCTCTCTTGACTGGTCTCAATGTTTCTGTTTTTTCATATCCTTTCTTCTTAATTAGTCAGTGAATTGTTCCATCATTCTCAAACCCCCATAACAAAATTTCGTAGTTGTGTGTTAAATATATTATGTCAAGATGGCCTTTGCCCTTCTGTAAGTGTATACATGTGTTTAGATAACAAAAAGCTGTTCCCCATTGTACAGAAGGAATAAATAACGTAATAATATATTCCATTTGTTGAAATGCTTTTCTTAATCACCACAAAATATCCACCATCTTTCCTTCCCCAATTTTGTTATCTCTTGTGTTTTTAAGTAGGACATATGGGTTGTTTTTCCTCCTGATTCTAACGACATATACTTCCTGCTTCAGCTCCAGAAGTCTGTCTTTCGATCTTCAGGTCCGTAATTATATCACACCAACAGTCGCTACTGATGTTAACGATAACTGTATCTGTCAATTAACAATTTACATCAATGAGTCTTTATTGTGTATATTTCCTTTTATGATAATTTCTTTTCTTTTTTCTTTGATAATAATTTATTTATAGTCTGAACAGGAAATTCTTTCAGATCCTTTTGTGTATTGCTGATAGTAACATCCTGTCGAGTCAAGTAGACGTTAAAAATTCAGCGTAATTAAGACAAATAATGATAATGAAATTAGATATCGTTAATTTCTCTATTAACGTCGTATATATACCTACGATGTCATCATATTGTTCAAGATTCAAGGAAGTTTTTTCTTCATACCATAATTGACCTAATTTGTGCTGTATCCCCTGTTTTAATATCATTTATTCTATTTCCTGTCTGACAGTTCTATCAAGATTCCTTCATCAATTGTTTATTTGCGATAATAATATCTATCGGGAATTTCGGAAGGTTCTGGTTATAAGACTCCAGCTCGTTTGAGATCAACATCATATTTACTAGGTCCGACCTTATTGCATCTTCTGCTCCAAACTGACCAATCATTTTGATTGGGATAAACAAATGTGACCCTGGTCACCAAGGAAGATTCTATTGTTAGCAAAGGGTGGATATAGGTATAAGTGTGCGCTGTACAAAACTGGCAAAAGACCTTATTACTGCAGAAGATTCTATTGTGTAGTGTGGGTAGGAAAATGTCTCATGTTATAAATCAGTACGTCCTAATCACTAAAGAAGAGTCTATTTTTAGCTAGCGCAGGGTGTATAAGGTCTCCTGTAATAAACCGGCAAGTCCTTGTCACTAACAGAAGATTTCGTTAGAAGGGGAAATCAGTTTAAACATTTAGACATACTTCTGTGTTTGAAAATATTGTGAATACATTTTCAATTTAATGATATTTTTAAAGTTGTCAATTTTTTTCAAATAGTTCACATTTGTGAAATAATCAACCAGTAGAAATGGAACTGCAATTTTTTTTGAGAAATTCTTAAAAAAATAACCAACAGAAAAATATCCTAACAATTTACGGTAATTGAGTTTAATTACCGTAGACCCGCCATTAAGTAGGTTATAAATGGACAGGTGTGAGTCGAGTGTCTTTACAGATGGGATGTAATTATTACAGCGCGTAATTACACATTATGAAGGTTATCCTTTTACCCGTAATGTTTAAATTCAGAATCCAATTCAAAATTTAATTATGTTTTTCTAAATCTATCTCAGCATATTACTTCCAAGAGAAGAAGTCCAATTATTTTCAAGGTGATTTTGCAAATGAAGCTTTTGCATAATGAGCTTAAAAGAGGTCTCGAATGTAAAAGTAAAATTGCTGAATTATGGAACAAGATCCAAAAATGAAGGATAGTCATGACCAACTGGTCTACTTAAATGGGGTATGCATTATGATTAAAGCTTCTTAAAAATTGCAAGTCTGTGTATGTTTTACATTCAATTTAGGAAAAGCATTTAATTTTTTGTTCCTAGTTTGTTTGGTATATCGTAGGTTTCCGGGCAGTATTTTTGACGATTTAATTAAATTTGATCTTGTATAATATTCTATTATTATACAGGTATAATATTCTATTATTATACAGCTATTCTATTATTATACAGCTATTCTTTTATTATACAGCTATTCTATTATTATACAGCTGAGGATAATGAAAGACATGATTTTTTTATTTCCAGGAATTTTTCCTCATCTTAGAAATTATTCTGCCGTGAATATACATTTTTAACCATAAAATGACAGCAACAGAGCATTTCGAGTGACTCACATTGTCGGATTTCCTGTCAAGCCATGAAATCGTGTCTTGGGGATCATGATTACATAACATCTAGATAAAGAATACCGTCTATATATATATATATACACTGCTTTTGTTCCTGGGGTCTCTAAAAACTTGAATGTTCATATCCACAATTTTTTTCAGTTCAGGCACTTCCTGGCTGTTTAAGAATTTTTCCAACCTTATAAGTCAAGAAATTTTATAGGATATATATAACCTGTATGAAAGCAGAGATTAAAGAAAAAATCTGCCAATTTAAAAAGTGTGATCGAAATTCCATTTTACTTTCATTCGAATGTATTTCAGAAGAGAAATCCAGCTTTCTGCCCAAATTCCACCCCTTCTCCTGATGAGTCTTTCAAAAGGTGATGAAAGCTTCAAATCTAAAGCACAGGATTTCAAGCATTGTAAATGTCATTATTTATTTCCTTCATTAACATCATTCATGTTTTCATAATTATAACAAAAAGCCACACATCATTACGATAAATGTGTTACAATATTTTACACACACGGCATGTTTGAACATAAGTCAAATGAATTAAGTTCCTTTGTCTTAAAATACGAAAAGAAAACTGCACATTTTCCGTCATCTTAAATTGGACACATTTTGTCCTCCTATTAACGCTACCAATACATTCAGACTACACGATGCTTCATCGCCGCTAATTTACTGCTGCCCCTGGGTTCCGATTGAACAACAGCGCAAGGAAATGTGATGACAACATGTGCATCGCATGTGCAAAACATGCTCTTGTACCGCCGTCTGCTGGTAAAGTGATTCATTCGAGTCAAACGCACGCACGATTCTGCATCGTTTTCATCCGTTACAGCTGGTATGTTATTCTAATTGTTTACACAGATTCTAAACATAATAACACGTTTCCCACCCAGATCTTTCAAATTCTTATCCAATAATAAGGCGGCCATACCACTTAGTGAGTGGTCTGACACATCATCTTGCGCAATTAAGGGGTCGAACTTTCAACAATGTAACACTCCCTCCGCAACTTGCACCTAAAAACTCTTCCTCTTCATACATTTTTGTTATGTTTTTTTGTTGGAAAAAATATGCTTTTTTTTGTTGGAAAAAATATGTTTTTTTTGTTGGAAAAAACATGTTTAATCTCTAATTCATCTTTCATAAATAACAGTCAAAATCATGGTATCCAAGAAAATGAATCATGAATTCGAATCGAGGAAAAATTGATGGCAAAACTAAGAAAATTAGGATTTTTTCGAATGTGGTGGTTTGTGAAATTGAAACCATGTTTTATAGTTTTATTCCCTTTATTTCAAAACTGGGTTATTACATATTATGTATCATGAAATTTGAAAATTGGGGGAGGGGGGCATTTCTTTTTCCAAATATAAAATGGTAGGAGCAGGGCCCGATATAATCTCTGTTTTTAATAGCTACATGTATGGCATATATCTGGTCATAGGAATTCATCATATAAAATACTTTCTCTATGTTTCATTAAAAATTGTATAGAAGAGGAGCATTTTATCAAAAGGAAAGAAAGAATACTTAAGACCAATGAAGTATTTTGTTTGGTAGTGGAAACATTTTAAACAAGGAGACTGGAAAATGGCAGAAAAGGGAGATAACTTATACACAAAGGGGAAGATTGTCATTACCCAAAACCAACGGAGTGATTTCAAAATTTTAATCCTTTTACCACTGCAGACCACTAATGGACTGGTCCCAATATATGAATGGAAGGGTCTATTTAATTTATGTAGGGATGAAAGGATTAATAATTTTAACTGTAAAATCATTAAATCTAAGCATAAACTCCTTTTTTGTCACTTGCTTATCTTTTGAATGTATGTTACGTTGACAACTCCATGTTTATTTTGTCCCTATCAGACAGCAACGTGTTCATCTTTATTTGCCATCAGTTCGAGTATAAACAGCCCGACCAGTGTTCGGGGAGGGCCTTCAGAAGCCTCGTCTGTCTGTCAGTCTCCGCTCTTGTTTACACTTGATGTCACCTCCGTGCATCTCAAACTTGTTCTTGATGACTATATAAACTTTTTATGGCAGCTTCAAAGTTTTTTTATGACCAACCATGCAAAACTTTTTCTCGCAGATGTTGTCTTTACTGAGTTTCCGTTGTCTTTACCGAGTTTCCGTTACACAACAGACGGGATGCTAAAATCTGTTTTCTGTCGATCTACATTATAACCGCGATTACTTGACACGTTCCTTTGATTATAACTTTCTTTTGGTTTTAAAAGCCAAGAAGAGCAATGACAGAAGTTTAACAAACTCTGCCAGTAAAAAATAAACATCCAGATGCGTATTTTCAATGCTTGACTTTGTGAAAAGTCTGTGTTCTGTCTAAGTCAGGGTAAGTGATGTCAGTGTGTTAGTTATGTAAGTTTGAAAGGTCCCGTCTGTTTATAAACACTGACAGCAATACAAGACTTTGGTGAAGTGAATGAAACAACCGTTTCTACCACAAGAAAAGTTCATTGAATACGAATCAAAACTAGGCTGGCGTAAACTAACTCATTTTCCACTGAAATTTCATGATGAACTCTTCCAACCTTTGAATTGGAAGAGTTCAAATATGTTTTCAGGGGTGAAAATTCAAAGGTTGGAATAGTCCATTATGACATTTCAGGGGTTAAAGATGTGCCTTCATGATCGTTATGTGTCGGAGACAGGGAATGTTGGTTATCTAAGTAAACTCAATCCACAATAAAATGTAAAAAAATTATAATTCACGAAGAATAAAAAGCAGTTATATATGTGAATGATAGCACAATTTTCCCCCAGTATTTTCCTATTGAGTGAGTCTGGCTTACCTCGTATTGGTCTTGTAGGGGAAACTCCGGAGGATAGACAATGAAGTGACGGAGGGTGAATCCGTAGCCTTGGTCAGTTTGGGGGATAAACACTGTCCGTGGGCCGTTCCAGGGGGGAAGTAAGGGACTTAGCGGGTGGTCATCGTCATTTGGCTGAAACGACAAGAAAGATTATAACCATTATTTAAAATAGACAGCAAAACATTATGTTAATAACAGCTGTTAAAAGTTGTATTTTCCAAATAACGGGAAGATTTCCAGTATTAAATTAAAGTTCAAACTGTTATCAAAGATGTCACAATTTTTTCTAATCACCCACCCCTTAAACATCATAATGAACTATTCCGCCCTTTGAATTGGAAGAGTTCAAATGTGTAAGGCAGGGGTGAGCGAGTTTAGTTGCTCCACAATATCTGCTCAAGATGCTTGCAAAACGTTGGTTGGACGAACAATTAACGTTTAACAGTGTCCACAAGTAATCATGGATGGAATATACCATGGGTATATCATAAAATAAAGTTACCTTACAGATGGACTTTGATTAAACTTAACACAAGGAAGAAGACAATTAGTATATCCCACACTGCTAAGCTCCAGATTACTAAACCAGTGTATTACGACATCACAGAAAACACTTTTAGATAAAGTCACATGATTCAGCTATTTCGATGACCATAGGGTGAGGTGAACTATTGACCCCAGGGTGAGTGACCGAAGACACCAACTTAAGGGTCAAGTCGACTTATAATGACATAACACTCCAGTGTTTAACAGTTAAATACTGATCCCTGCTGATCTGTGTAAAAAGAAAATCCACAGTATTCCTTTTAACAGTGACGCAATACCACCAAGGCATGGCAGATAAGTGAACTTCGTCTGTTTGATATGATACTGAATAACTATCCCTGGTAAAAATTATGTTAGGTCATTACTTGGACATCCGTCATAAACATCAGAGGCAAAGACTTGACCTTTCAAGTGGACACTACTAACGGCCGGAAAATCAATAATCACAGGTAATGATGGACAAACATATGTATACACCTGTATAAAAGTATGTATACCTGTATGTCCAGTTAATTACAGGTAAGGTAAAATCTGTACAGGTACACTTCCTGTCCTTACTAGTTAATTCTAAATATAGCGCAACACATATACATTCATGTACAGTACATATCCAGCAACACTGAATTTACACAAAACTAGAAAATGTCTGCAATTAAGCATGAATAGTTCATTATAAAATTTCCGGAGACAGATTGAGTTGAGATATCCCAAAAGAAATCTCCATAGAAACACAGTGTACCCTGATTTCCTTTGTATGATATTATCCGCCAATTCTTTGACACAGTACATGCACATACTCCAACTTGACAGGAATTCATAAATTAAAGATGATCTTTTTAAGTGAAAATCTCCCCAGATTTCCTAGTAAAGGTGACACAAGCAGCTAAACATAATCACACTGTACAGTACAGTACAGCTGAGATTTCTAGAGAAACTCATGAAGTCAGCAAGCTGAGATCAGCCATAATGTGTTGAGCATACATACACACAGATAACAGGCCTATAGAAGTCTTAAATGTTATCATACCAAACCTGTAATTACAGATGTACCTTTAGGCATCTCGCTTAAGTTCTGTTACAATCCACTATCATTGTCATTGAATCAACAATCCCATTCATCTCACTTCACCATATATAGTGTCAATGCATTTTTACCGTATATTATATATACCTTTCACTTAAAGTCAGAGATTAAGTTCTTATACAATCCACTATCATTGTCATTTAAATCAACAATCCCACTCATCTCGCTTCACCTTATATTTGAATCTTTACCTTCCACTTAAGGTCAGTGGTGCAGAGTGTAGAAACTATTGCATATTTATCAACTGTAATTCTTTAAGAACAACAATCCCACTCATCTCGCTTCACCTTATATTTGAATTTTTACCTCTCACTAATTACAGTCAGTGGTCAGAGTGTAGAAATCATTGCATGTTTATCACTGTAATTTTTTTTTAGAACAACAATTGCACTCATCTCGATTCACCTTATATGAATTTTTTACCTCTCATTTAAGGTCAGAGGTCCAGTGTGTTGAAACCATTGCATGTATATCAACTGTATATGTTTTTAAGAACAAGGATTTATTAGATGTTTATTCCTGGAATGTCTGCAATATCAGCCCTATCAGATTCTGTCAAAGTCATAAATCTTGGTGATTTTTTTTGGAGGATCGTAATAAAATGAAAGTAGAGAGAGTGTAAGTGCCTGTTTTTTTCCTTTGAGCTACTAATGTAATATCCTCTGGAATAGAGTAGATCCAGAAGATTACGGCGCGAAGCGGAAAGTGAAGCCGAAAGTGAAGACAACATCAAATGGATCGTATTCTGTTTCTACATGACCTTGTTGGAAACATCAGTACACTGTGACATGTACACATCGTAATGACATTGTACACAGTGATACATTGACAATCGAGCCAAATATTTTTTACATCACATCGTATCGTTTCTAGTTTAAATGAATTCTGCACATGCAAGTATGATACTATTTCTGTGATATAAAAGTTATATAAGTATATCATTTAATCAACCATAGTCATTTTGTCCAAAAGGCATCACTTGAAATGAAGAATTTTTTCATAAAAAAAGTTTAATAAAGTATCAGAAATATGACATCAATGAAAGTATTGCACAATTTTTTTTTTGAGAAATATGATTACTGAATAAATATTTCCTTGAAACAAACATTCTTCCAAAGCATTGTGAAGTAAATAATTTAACTCATTCACCCCCTGATGACACATTTGAACTCTTCCATTCACAGGTTGGAATAGTTCATTACAAAATTTCAGGGGTGAATGAGTTAAAACAAGAATGACAGAATATAATTATATACCTACATGAAGTGAGAAGCTGATGACTCGGTGATCTGTTGAGCATGTCTGCGATCACAGACTTTTTCGCTACACGCAGCAATTCACTCAACAGCTTACGAAATAAACACATTCCATGCTAACACACCTTATCTACCACATCAGTGCAGAAAAAAACGCAACAGTGATCCTGCTTGATAAAATCACCATAAAGCTTTTCACAGACCCAGACCAAACATTTGAAGGAATGAGATTTCCAAATATTTTGAAAAAGCACCATCAATCGTCGAATGAAACTTAAAAGAAGGATCTAGATCTGATGAAGCTGGTCGCAAAACTCATGTGCGAACCAGATCGACCAAACATGCGATAGATACAGGATTAGTTTATTCCTGCGAACACCGCTCTGAATGGAATCGCGTAAAGCTGTCACTGGTCAGTGGTATAATCGCACGTGACATGGTGCCCCCCAACATCCCCCGCCCCCGATGAAGAGATTCCAACATACCAATTATCTGAGTCGTCACTCGTAGGAATCGCAACACAAAATACCACCCTTGCACATTAATCTCTGACAGTCATGTGTTGGTATATAGCTGTGATTATCCCCTACCAATGATTAGCATTGTTAAGAGTTAACATCCTTTTAAGATGAAGTCACCTCTCTTAGGGGACCATCTTTTCTCACATTATTAACCAAAGCCCCCATTAAATTCTCTTGCATTATACTCGAAATCATATTTACATAATATTTATATGATGCACTTTTTCTCCAAGCTGACCTTGTATATCTCATGATATTTCTACATCTTGATTTTTTCACTTTGACAAATAATTACATTTCCACTAAGTTTGATCTATTGGCATTTTTTTTTGTCTTCAGCATATATATATATCTTTTAGTTCTCAAACATTATTCTTTTGTTTCAGCCGGTTTGGCGTCATTTCTTAAGTTCTATAAAGAAATATAGATATAATTCAGAATCTTAAAGAGTTGCCCCTTTAAATTTTTTCTCTTGATCATCCATCTTGTATAATTCTCCACCAATTTTTCTCTCTCCCTGACAATTAGCTTGTTCCTTCTATTAGATTTTTATCAAAATCTAGATCTAATTCAAAATCTAAGAGGAACTCGCCTTTTAGTTCTTCAGCAATATTTTTACCTTGTCCTGTTGTGTTTTTGCTTTCTGACATTAGACAGATCTAAATGTTCCTGTCTATATCTTTCTCCAAATCTTGATCTGAATTCTGCAAATTTAGCGTTGTCCCCTTTTCCCCTGTTATAATTTATATTCTCTGTCATGATTTTATTTCTCCCTGTCATTTTTCTTTCCTGACACCGTCTTTTTTTCTTTTTATTACTGCAGCCTTCTTTCTCTCGAAAACTAAATCCTAACAATATCATCACATAGCTATGCTATGTATATGATATTTAAAATCTAACACTGTCTTTAAGGGTTTTTTTAAGCATCCCAGCTGTCAGTGCTAGAAACTTCAAATCAGATGATTATCAGAGGTACCATGATAAAATACTCCAGGCCTATCTTTCCGTTGTACACTTTGAGATTAAATATGAGTCATGCCCACTTCAGAGAAGCTATTTTAATTAGTATTCAAACTAAAGAAAGTAAACATTTTAAAATGCCCATAAAAAAGATGTTGCAGAAAGATACAGATTTTAGAACTACTTACGAAATATTTCACAGTTTAAAAATAGGCATGGATTGACCGTAACTAATTACTTGAAAAGAAATCATGGCAAAAAATGTGTTTGTTAAATGTGTACATACTTAGTTTTTTCATATTTAGTAATTTGTCAAGTATGGTAACTTGGGGGGGGGGGGGGGGGGGGGGGGTGTTCAATTTTAACTCCACACACCCCTTTATATCTAAAATAGACTTACCCAGTCCTTGATTTGGAAAGGTCCAAATTGTGACTCTGGGGTCAAAGGTGATTAATGCCGTAAATGACTGTGGGATCTTCATGAGAAGAAATTACAGCATATTTCCTGCTTATAATCATAACCAGCCTAATTACATACACAGATATGCTAAGTGTTAAGAATGCAATTTGGCGTGGCCCCGCACATCTTCTATATTTATACCCAACGGTATGTGTCATCATGGAGGGGTTGGCATGGAAACGCTTAATGTCATTACTTTGTACTATTACTGGTACATTCAATGTAGACTATGTATACTGGGTGATACAAGTGTATGAGATTCTATTACTCATTGTTAGGTGCAGAAAGAAAATGTCATCAAGATGTGTACTTCATGACACAAGTATAATATTCTATTACTCATTGTTAGGTGCAGTAGAAAGGTCATGTGGATAAGATACAAGTATGATATTGAAGGCACAACAGAAAAGGTCATACAGATGTGGAATGGGTGATACAGGTTTAATATTCTATTGCTCATTGTCAGGTGCGCATGCACTAGAAGAAAAAGTCATACAGATGTGAAATGGGTGGAACAAGTATGATATTCTATTGCTCATTTCAGGCACAACAGAAAGGTCCTACAGATGTGGAATGGGTGATACAAGTATGATATTCTGTTGCTCATTTCAGGCACAACAAGAAGGTCTACAGATGTGGAATGGGTGGAACAACTATGATATTATATTGCTCAGCATTATTTACAACAGAAAAGACCAAAAAGAACTTATTTGTACAGTAAAATGGAATAAAATCTACACGTTACATGTTTATAAATATGATATTATATTTTGCATTATATGCAGCTATCAAGTTTCTAAAATTCCATAAGGTCTGTCTATGGTTCCATCTAAAATGACAAATATATGAATATGAAAGTATGAAATTTTCATCTCTGTATATTTTCAACTCATTCACCCCCGAAGACACATTTGAAATCTTCCAAATCAAAGGTTGGAAAAGTTCATTATGAAAATTTAGGTGTGAATGTCAGAGATAAATGGATCCAGGCACTAATGTTCTGGTGACAAATACATGCTAAATAATAAATTAATGCACTGTATAGTACTTGACAGATACTTTGGCCTGGAACGAAATCCTAAAATATACACATATACTGTATCATAACTTCACAATTCCGTGTACTTAGGTATAACGATAAGTACCAACTATACAATCAATTATTCCGTTACATGCAGACGTAAATCTATATCAAACATTCATTAGGACTGACTGTGTTACGCCTAGAGAGCTGTAAGTGTTATTGGTGGCAGATAATGTTGCAGGTATCGTGTTATTTCATCGTATCTGTCAAATATGGTCGTCTGAATTCCGGGAACACATCATAATGTTGGGTGACTGATCTTTCATACTAAGTTGTTTTTAAGTGTATGTGGGCCGAAATATTCCAAGTATATTAAGATGAACGGGAATATGGTACCATAATGCCACATTCATCAAAACACCCGTCACTCCCACCAAAATTCTTGTAGACAGTGCACTGATGTCACTGGAAGAAAAAATGGTGTCACTTCAGAGAGGGCTTTGGGATGGGGAAAGTGAAAGCACGAACATCTTGGTCTGGAATTCCCTAAGGTGAAGAGGCTTCGAGCCCTCGATCTTAATAAGTCAAGACTTGTCTGACAAAGGTCTTTTAATTAAATACAGACTCGGAGTGAGTGTGTATCTCATAACAGGCAGACAACAGAATTAAACCTATCAAGTTTATACGGACAGAGCGCATAACACTTAACATTAGCCGCGGAATAAGTTGAAATGACATAATATATTCGTCCACTTGTATACGAGGGTAATAGGATATAGACATGAAACGGCTGAGAAGAAAGGCCGACATCACAAGCTTGTATGTAACACAGACCTATAAGGTGACTTGTGACGGCTACCCACTTGTAAAGTTATCAATTCGGGGAAGGAAACCATTAAGTGCGATAGCCAATATAAAGGGTATGCAAATAATCGCTACTTAATTGTTTCTAACAAAACGTTGATACAAAAAGTCTTCAAATGCGATAAGATTTCTTTATTCTATTAAACGTATCCTGTTGTTTTTTTTCTAATGCAGCACTGAGAGTATAGCAATAACCCAACCCCCCACCCCCCAAACTTACTCGCCCCTCTGCCCCAAAACTGTCTCCTTCTGGCAACATGACATAACCAAGAACACTTGGAAAGTCAATTTCAGAGACAAGTATTATCACACGCACATTATATCAATAGCCTCATCTGACCACAAGTGTATGTTGTATTAGCTGATCAGTGTGTAAGCTTACCACCGTATAGTTCACCCTTGGTTGATGTGAAAGACCTGTAAAATATATCAGCATCAACATTGTTTTATGACTTAACTTACAATAACATAAACTCCAATTTCCATTAAATTTGTGATATTTTTAATTAATTCAATCACCTCTGAAATTTCATTATGAGGTATTCCAATTTTGAATTAAAATGAGTTCAAATTGTGTCGAATATTAATTTTGATGCCTGTTTTAGACCAGTCATGGCATCTTACTTACGATATTATGACAAAACTTTTGAAAGAATTTTGTCATCAATGTTATTCGATGATGAAATTTTGTCCCAAGTTCTCACTATAGCTAGGGCATATATTTTTTAGCAAACTTCCAAATTAGGGCAAACATTTGGGCTCAACTGCCAAACTTCTGAGGGCATAAACATATAGGGACCTTTAAACTGTCACACTGGGGCATACATAGTAAGGGACCTATAACTCTGCCATTCCAATGAAATATTGGTAAAATGGATTTTACTGTCAAGGTGCAAATATTTCAACATATATAGTACTGTATCGGGAGGGACCAAATAGCCACACTACGGCATTGATTAAGACAAAAATGAAACTGCTGAAGGCAGCAAATAGGAATTTGTTAAATGATCTACTACAACAGAAGGCTATATCGATTAGAACTGGCTATGTGTTACACAACATGGTATTCCAACTTTGACAGATATTTGATCTCCCAAACACAAAATTCCAAAATCAGCAATATGTTCTGTACAAATGTCAAGTATACAATTCTCAAGGTTTTTGAAAATCAATGTCTCTAAAAATATCTGGTATAGATGCTCTATCATAAAGCTAAATAGATCAGACAACACATCAATTGTTTGCTCACAGGGACCCTAAACTTACCACCACCAGAATCAGGAGAATGTATAAAATATTTCATAAGGAAATTTACGAATATTTTCAAGAAAAGGACTGTATATTATTTAGCCAGTGAATACATAACATGTACTTACACATTCCAGCAAGCCATGCTCGGTGCACATCCATGTCAGTACCAAGCTTACGTAAGTAAGGTGAGATATACACTAGCTGAGGTATCATGACAAACACTGTGGTGAGCGAGACATTATACTGTCAGCGAAAATTACATAAATGCAGTAGTTATTCCAAAGTCCATGTTCATAACACCAGTACGGAGGAAACTGATTCCGACACACACACAAATACATGCATACACAAATTAGCACTATATATCCTCAGTCACATGGAGTCTGATTGCATTCCGTGACACGACACGGCAGTTCAGCCCAAATTAAAGATCTGCGGCCAGTGCCGGTAGTGGTAGTCGCCTGACCTACCCTTTAAAAGACATTTAAATGGCTGTTTAAAAATAGCACACAAATACCAAAACTGGCAGAAAAACGATTCCAAATTAGAGTGTACACACCAGGTTTCGGTGGAATGCCATGTGGCCGCACGAGTAACAGTCCCGCAGATCAATGAAGGACGTGGACAGGACCCTAAATGTTTATAAATAACACATAAATACCACAAGGAAACATTTGTACGAGGGCTCAAGTCTTCATATCAGCTCCGTCACACAACCACAAAGCCCCACATATCCTTCATTCAACAAAACTCCGATAACAATCTCCCGGCGGCCACGGGTAAGTCTCCTCGCGGCCAGGTAGTCACTTAAACGGTACCCTTGTATCTGTAATCGGCTGGTACAACAGGTACGCCACAAACACTTTCCTTTATCCCCGAAACTCAGAGGTAAAACCCTCGGCAAACAGTGTTACGTCATTTCTCATTGATTATTACACCTGTTAGACCAACCTTACTGTCCATCGGTTAGACCGTGAAATTACAAACAAGGAATGGATACACTGTAAAACAACAAACTTTTACTTTTTGTTTGTATGTTGTACAACATTCCGACATAGCAAGTATGTCACATAAAGTGCCAAAACATTATAATCTCCCTGACCCTTTGACTCTTAAAAACTTAAAACAGTAATTAAGTGAACATAAGTCTGAATGTGTATTGTAAGGTTGCCCTTGGGCAGTGCCATGTCCTCAATTCATAAACCCCTAAAGACATAATTGAACTCTCCCAGATCAAAGTTTGGAATAGCTGATTATGAAATTTCAGGGGTGAATAAATCGAGAAATATAATTTCCTTTTGGGTATCTGCCTTTTTCATCTGTTGTAATTAAACTAAAACCATGCAGAGAACGACTAGTTTATGACTTAATTTAAATATTATGATGGACATGCAACTAAGGAGAATTTTCTCTCGATCACTTAGTAGAGAAAAAGACTTATAGTAATTAGCCTGCATCAGAGGTTCCATTATAAATTTGACTACTAGTAGAGGCATTGAAAAAGTAATGATCTCTGTTAATTACCAATTAGACAAACCTACAGTTTCTATGTGGAGTAAACATTGTGTGAAGGCTAGGGTGGATCTAAGACATTCTTGTTCAACTCTGCTTAATTGAAATTCATGATCCGTATAATACAGGTGTCTCTCGCTAAATGGTTTTGGTTACTTTAGAAAATTAATCTCTGTTTACCTGTATTCATCACAGAGTTCAGAGTTCTAACACTGTGTACATTAACTGATAATTTGATTTCTGATCAAAGGTTTGTAGAACTGTTTGTCGTAAACGTTCATGTTTAATTATCACCTCTACCTGATAATACAAACAAACGGAAGGAGGCTTTATTCGTTGACATTGACGGTCGTATAATCAGGTGGCAGACTGTTAGCTAACAATACAGGTGATTTAACAGTAAACAGGTGGAGATCTAGAGGATGTTAAACAACCTCAGTTTCCCCTTATGTCAGTGTTAATAGTATACATACACTGGCCAGGTAAACTGACCAATCAGTGTTTGGTATATATACTACTTGGCATTTATTTATAGACGCTCGACAAACCCGTCAGGGACTAATTAAGCCTTTGGCTTCTTATGATTACTGTTGTAACGTCTGAATTTTTGATGCTGGGGCCTGATAAATTTGTCCTTGTATTTATGTCATTAACTGGTACTTCATGATTTTTAAATTCCTTTCGAAAGAGAAGAGACCGTGGGGCGAAGCCTTCGGATGAGAGAAACTTTCTACTCAGAGCCGGCTGAACCTCGAACCCTCGACCTCCCAGTGACCAATCAGTGTCTGGTATACATGGGATAGTTGATTTGATTGTTTTTTTCGTCCTATTAACAGCTAAGGTAATTTTAGAACGGCCTCCCGGTGTATGCTACATGAATATGTGTGTTCGAAAACGTGTGTATTTGGGAGGCAGCGGTATATTTGTGTAAGCCTGAGCTTGCGATAGTCCGGATCTTTCGGCAATGTAAAGTACTACCACACAAAAGTATACTACCGAAGGCCCCAGCACAACACACCATCCGGTCACATTATACTGAACACGAGTGAACCAGCTGAGGTATTCCATTCCAAAAATTCTGAGCGTCAAGCAAGCAGGGAGAACGTAACTTCCATTTTTAAGACTCGAATATGTCTCGGCCAGGGGACAGAACCCATAGCCTTCCTCACAGGGACAAAAATAAGAACTGACTTTAAGTATTTTTATGTCATGTATACAATTGTTTAAGATTAAACATATTCTTTACATAAAATTAACAAAATTCTGACAAACATCAAGATTTAAAATTACTGATGCACTTTCTCTCAATAAAGTGAAATACAATGTATGGAAATAGTTTTGTACAACTATTACAATATTTTCATCACTTAAACCTTACCTCCACATAAGGAACAACTTGTACTGTGTAAAATCTATGGGACTCCATGATAATCCAGTGACACCCCACGTCACTTTACACCACGAAGAATTATAACTTCCTTTAAATGTTTTATCTGTGTGGTGTCCGGCACTCTGGCCGATTTGACCATCACTAATCCGTACACTCGAACCTCAAGTGTGTGGGCACCCTGGTCAACAAAATCTAAACTGATACCCATCCCAATGGCATACAAACATATATAAGCACCCACAAATCTGTGTCAATGTGACTCTTGCATTGTTCAATGTCCTTAACGGTGACTTTCAGTCAAGGTCACCGGTGAAAAAATGTCACCCGATATCGTCATTATAACTTCCACAAATTCTCAAGTATCTCAATATGAAAATATATGTCATCTTTTCCTTAATGACCTTAACATACTTAAGTAAATAGAAAAGAGAAATATTCCTGCCATTGTGTGTCAAATATTTCCAAACGGAAACAAAACTACTGAAATTTCTCTGGGTATAAAGCAACACAAACTCAATATTTCATTACCATGATTCATCTAAACTACTTGTAAATATGATAATCGTGACAAATTGCATACGGATTTGCACAAGTTAATAACGCTATAATTATATTTGACACATATGACTTCATTGTATATTCTATCAACACATTTTTCAAAACGAATATATATATACAACACATTATTTCCGAGGAGATTTTATTAAGAAAAATTTAAACCAGTATATTGTAATTACGGTATAACGAGAATTCTCAGTTATTAGAAACATTTTCTTATGCAAAGCATAAGAAAATTTAACCATTAAAAGGTTTTAACGTCTGTTTTGAACCTGAACCTATATATACACACTGACATTATTGTAGCATTAATCAGGTCTAGACCTAGGTGCAAATACATCAATCTTTCGACAAAAAAGAAAATTTTGACAGTTAATTTAAAAGATAACAAGATGAAATTTAAATAATTATATCTTTGCCCGTCAATGTCTTGTCATGTATTTTGTAACACATACAGCGAGTGATGTGTCATGCTCAAAATTTAAATATTTGGAATTTTTTTTTGACTTTCACCATGCATAGAGGTCAGTGTAAAACAGAACACAACTAGCTCCTGAAAGTTTTCGTTCCGAATTAATTCAATACATTGTAGTTTTATCAAAATAAAACCTTTAGAAGAAATCGGTCAAGTGGAATAGTGGATAATTAATCACTTGCCTTTCACCATGGCGACCTCCATGGGTACATTCGATTCCAAATTTGGATATAAAAGGAATTTGGTTAGGGTCTTACATAAGTTGTATTACATAAGAGAAATGTTTGCAATTTGCATATATACAAATCTAACCTGAGGACAGATTTCAAGCATGCATGCAAGTTCCATATTATACTGGTGTCAATTTAAAAAGGTGAACCTTCAATTTCTGAATTAATTTTTACCATTACTTATCAACTTCCTATTTTGTTCAAAGTCATTATGTAAACAAATCATCATTGTTAATTAAACAATGTTTAATTACGATCATTCATTAACTAAAATTAAAAATTATAAGTATAATTATGATCAATTATTAAATAAAATTAAGTGTAATTGACGCCTGATTCCCCGCTTAAGTTGCATTCACCCCTGAAGACACATTTGAACTCTTCCAATTCAACGACCGGAAAAGTTCATTATGTATCAAGAGGTGAACGAAGGACACCCTCCAGTAAGTTGGTCAACTAGTGATACATACCTGTCGGCCCAATCCGAAATTATTCTGACCCAATACCAGCTTATAGCCACTACAGCTATAATCTGTCTAGGTCGGAGATATTGTGTTGGCACCGAACTCTTCTTCAACACAAGTAATGCTCACTCTTTCCCTCCAAGTTAATATACCACACGGTGTCACTGCCCAAACCTTTAAGTAGGATTTGGCAGGACTTCAACACATCACAACCCCACATGACCCGGTCCTTTAGCCAGGTCCTCTACCAATCCACAGGTTTTTACACATCCCATGTTTTGACGCAACACGATAAGGACAGTGCTCGCGGTGAGGAAATGGTAAACGTCATCAACTGATGCTTCTCGAAGCGAACAGGAAGAATTTGACGTAAAAAAGATCATTGATTTCTGGGTGTTACGCGACAAACAGCACTATAGCTCGGCTGGTACTACGTTGTATCTAAACATAGAATATCAACCCACGTCATATTATCATGGCATGAAAGCCACCTGATCATATAAACCTCGCTGATTGAAAACTACACTAAGTGACCATAAATCTGTGAATTAGTACATTAAGACATTAAAATCCATAAGATTAGCATTTCTTCAGACATATTTTACATATAATGGTCAACACTTAATGGTAGAGAAACCAGCCGCAAACATTTGTAATGAAAACGTTTTTTTGTACTTACAATATAGCAGAACAGCCACAATTGCAATCTACGCAAGCTAGTAAATGAGGCGTCAAAACAGAGTGGGGTTATTCCAGGAGAGGTATAGCACTCTCGCTGCTACACACGCAGATAACATGTGACGATTACGGAAAATACACATGGCTATGTTTGCTGTGACGTGCGAAGGCTGATGTCAGGTGCAGTGGGATGCCATCGGCGAATAATAAGATGCGCATCTCTTCAAAAATGTCACCATTTACACATCAGAGATCGAGATATATATGATGTATTTAGGGAATATCATATTAAATAAGGTTATGTTGATTTCAATCATGTTAAGAATTATATACACAGTCAAACCTGCAGATGTGACTATAACTCTGTTAAGACACATACTTGTGTTAAGAATTTTTTAACGTTTTACATTGGAATGATTTTATTACTACAAACTGAACCTGTATTAAGAGACCACCTGTGATAAGAAACCACTTATGGTAAACCTGAACCGCCATTAACAAAACACATGTATTAAAGAGACATCCATGTTTAGAAAGAACACCTGTGTTAATTAAGAGACCACCTGTGTTAAGAGACCACCTGTGTTAAGAGATCACCTGTGTTAAGAGACCACCTGTGTTAAGAGATCACCTGTGTTAAGAGATTACCTATGCTAAGAGTCTACATGTGTTAAGAGACCATCTGTGTTAAGAGACCATCTGTGTTAAGAGACCACCTGTATTAAGAGACCACCTAAATTAATTAAGAGACCACCTGTATTAAGAGACCACCTAAATTAATTAAGAGACCACCTGTGTTAAGAGACCACCTGTGTTAAGAGACCATCTGTGTTAAGAGATCACCTGTATTAAGAGACCACTTGTGTTAAGAGACCACCTGTGTTAAGTGATCACCTGTATTAAGAGACCACTTGTGTTGAGAGACCATCTGTGTTAAGAGACCACTTAAGTTAATTAAGAGACCACCGGTGTTAAGAGACCATCTGTGTTAAGAGACCATCTGTATTAAGCGACCATCTGTGTTAAGCGACCACCTAAGTTAAGAGATCACCTGTGTTAAGAGACCACCTGTGTTAAGAGACCTTTTTTTGAACATCCTTATGTGGTCTCTTAACACAGGATAAACTGTATATACTGACACTGCTAAATTGATGTTTATCCCTTGCCGACGATATGAATGTTTGGCACTATAACATGCAAAATTTATATTATCATATTTAAATCAAATGTAGGTATCCGACATGTTACATGCTGGAAGTGTTTTTCTGTATGTAATTCTAACTAAATGAGGCTACACATAACTCTCACTCTAGATCATAGGATAGTATCAGGACAGACCAGAGCCAACATGCTATATAGACACCACAGATATACAACTCACCACATAAAGAAAATCTCCCCCACTGCATGTGGGCTAGACTGTTAATCGGCTAACAATCTCCTCTGTTGATCGTAAAATGTTCCCTGTGTCAGACTTGAGCAAGACTATCAAACCAGCACTCACCAAAACTGCTTTTTATCAAGGGAGATAAAAGCTCGGGCAGATATAGTCAGAAATACACCAACCATAGCCTCAAGAAACCTAAATGTGGATATAGACTAGATATTCACACGATATTTAAACAAATGTTCTGAATTAGATGTTAAATCTTCTGCTTTGTTGTTGTCGTTGTTTTCACGAATTTAAAACACAAATCCTTATATCTGCCAGTTCATAGCCATTAAAGGTTTTTACTGTCTCTAGGGCTTTTCTAATGTTTCCATAAATTGATCAACATCCATTTTTTTTAAAATTTTCTGCTCGTTACAAATACAGGAGTTTCGTTTAGTCACAAACTCATACATATAACACCTCTAAAACAACAAAGCACATAGACGTAAAAACATCTCTGACAAACTCCCGTGCCCATCAGCTGATGTCAAATCGGTTCATAAAATCCCTGGCAAAACCCATCAAAGTCATCCAAGTGCACTTTCTCTATAAGGTGAAACACCCTTCAAATTATTCCCTTTGCTTGCTTAATGGTGATGTCCCGCAGGGAGAGCTCCAAATTCCTTCACAGCGTTTGTTATGGAAAAAAGAACACATGTTGATGTCTAAAAGTCAATAATAATGAGTTTTATCCCGAATCCTTAAAATCCATAAAAAATATATATCATTTTGTCTTGAAGAATCACTGAGTTGTGAAAGACATTTGTCTACATACATAGTTTTTCGGCTTTAACAGACCGTTATCTGTGTCGAGGGACTCTGAGAAGCAAGTGTGGGAGTCCAAATCAGAAATATCTGCCCAAAACAACCCCAGATAAATCCTGCATGGAAGTCGGTGTTCCTACTTGGCTATCTCCATCAGGGATGACTCAGCCTCGCCTCCCATTTAGGTGAATACACTAACAGCCAAAACATCGTTTTCATGGCTTTCTTAAGAGCCTGAAGGTTTTTAAGGTTAATCCTTAACTTCAAGTCTAATGAATTTTGAAGAAGCCACAGGAAATGTATAACTGACTCAATTTTATTTAAAATTAGATTTCATTGCGCTTTTTCAGAAATTTTCAATGGATGCACATGCATGATCATGTATTTTGTTGACTAAATCAAAAAATGTCTGCCAAAAGTTGAATTTTCTTTAATTGCTATGGATGGAGACAAATGAGAATTTAAATAAGATCTGTTACTGCATGTACCCCTCCTTGGAATAGCAATATTATGTAACTCCCTCACCCCTGAGATTTCATAATGGACTATTCCAACCTTTGATTTGGAAGCCTTCAAATTTGTCTTTAAGGGGTAAAAAAAAATAACATGAATTGAATCAGCCCTGGGTTACATAATATTTCAACTTCAAAATATAAGCTACCACAGCTATATATCTCTATTTCACAATTCTGATAAGATAAACTAAAGCCTCAAACAAATTTATCAACACCAGAAATGTTAATGGACACAATCTTATGATCCCAAAGTTATGTCATCGGTTTCAAATTTCCTTACAGTCAGCGAGTCAAGCAAATAATCAGCATGCAGGTGTGCAACTTTAACAAATTATCATAACAGCAAGGTTAGAAATATCATTGGATTTATCATATCGATTCATTTTCATATTTCAGATAAATGATGACAGTTCAATTTGAAATGTTTTCCATTTTCTATAGCTGTAAGGTATGGGTAAATGCTGTACATTATTTCAGATAATACATCATGAAAGCTGTCATTATAAGCATTTAAGCATTCTGTATATTTGTACAATTAAAACTGTAATAAACATATCCAATTTATTACTTCGTGATAGTCTGTCATGACAGCTTAAATAATACGCACATTTTCAAATGTTAGAAATTTACTTCAAAAATCACCATAAAACGTTTCAGAAACTTTGAACCCATTATCTGATCATTTCAATTATTGAATATCAATGGAGTTTTAATCATAAGATAACAGTATTTCCAGCATACATGCAGATTGGATCGAAGGTCGTGACTTGGGTTTTATAGGAACTACCAAAACAGTATAACGCTGTTTTATCTTGGGAGCTGCGCTGACATGCAGCGGAGATTGATCGAGATTATGTCGCATGCCTTGCAGTTAGGATGTGCATCCTCGCACACAATGAATCACCCACAGTGCTTGTGGTTGAGAAATCTTTAAATGCCTCGAAAATCAAACTTAAGTCGTATTTCCTCTACATTTCTCACTTTTTATAATCGATAAGTTTTTATTTGAAGTTTCGTGGGAAACGAAACTTAGGCTTTTTCTTTTGAAGGGTTTAATAAACTTTTCTGGATGGGACAGCTTATAAATAGTATTCCTTCATTGAGTGTATATTATACTCGCTAAATGTCAAAATGCCAAGTTTATGAAATGGAACAAGAAGATTTTTCAGAGTCAATGATACGAAAACAAATCGGAAAGATTCTTCAACTGTAACAATTAAAGCCTGACATTCACAATTCAAACCAGATTTTGTAACTGAAAACCATTTGCTCATAATTCTTGAAAGAATAGCATCGGAGAAGATTCTAGGAATTAATTCAGTACATCTAGGGGAGTAGTACTGTTCAATGTTTATACAAACGATCAAATCTAATCCCTAATCGGCTACCTACCTAATTCTGTAAAGCTACTGGATCGCAGCTTCAGCATCCAAAGCTTATAATGTATCATTATAACTTGGATATTCGTCAAATCTCGCTCTAGAATTAGAAAACTGAACTATATATACTCGTTTATAAATAATAAAGTAGAATGAAGGCTAATTTAAAACGTGCTGTGTGCCTGACGATACAATTCGTGTAATGAGGTCAAATCTCGGTGTATTCATCAAAACCCACACATATACTATATAGAACAGTAGAAACACCTTTTAAGCTACATTCCTCCAAGTCATCCGTCAAATGTTGCCTTTCATATGTTTCATTAACAGATAGGCTATTACAATCCCATGTGATCGTTATCAGAATTTTATATCCGTCTTTTGATGTCGAAGCCCGGGTTTTCGTATTTCTATAGCAATTTCTTTACAACGATGCCATTTTTAATTTCAGTTAAAGATGATTTGGCCAAGATGTGCATTCGTGCGTAGCATATTATACACACATAATTGTTTGATATATATAATAAAATTTGAACAAATTTTCATTCATAAATATATACATGTATATTGCAATAATAACATTATATCATAGAACTGAGAAATTTTTTCATTTTTTCATATTTGAGACATGTATACAGTAAATTATTTGTTTTCTAAGACAGGTTTTTCTCCCATGTCAAACATCAAAACTAACATGCATATTTTCAGTACCTGATACCAACATTTCAGATTTTTATTTATTACTGTCAAATTAAACACATGAACATTTGTTCCTCTGACGATACGTGACACTTTCATCATTTGATTTATTCTAATGTACTGACACTACACAGCAGTGATATATATTAGAGACAGTTCAAATGGTCGGAACTTGCTGTTTTTTAACACGAAACGTTAATACTATGTACATGATAATGACAGCGATCGTGACAATCAACATAGTACTAATACGTTAGGTAACAAAAACACATGATACACTTTATCGTGCTGTGCATACATTCAAGTGTACATATACCACATGGTAATCAAAAAAATTTCACTGAGCTCTTCCTCCGAGATGAAGCATGGATTTAATTGCTTAGGTCCTTTACTTTGTTAACCACTGAAATTTCTTAATAAACTGTTCCATTCTTTGAATTGGAAGAGTTTAAATAGGTTTTCAGGGGTGGATGCGTAAAGGATATGCCTCAATCAATGTGGTGTTGTGTGAGATGATTGTATGTTTGCTGGGACAAGGTATGTTGGTGTATTTGCCTCCAATGATAGAGTAGATTCAACATTGACTATGTAAAGTGCTCTGTCACTGAAATACCATGCAAAAGTGCTGATTGATCCCTTTGTTTTTTGTTTTTTAGACAAATTTTGAAAGAGGTACGGTGAAATTTCAATTGTTTTGGTTTGGTTTATTTTTGTTTTTACATCCTATTAATAACAGCCAGGGTCATTTAAGGACATGCCAGGTTTTCGAAGGTGGAGGAAAGCTGGAGTACCCGGAGAAAGACCATCGACCTACGGTCAGTACCTGGCAACTGCCCCACGTGGGTTTCAAACTCACAACCCAGAAGTGAAGAGCTAATGGTGGAATGTCGGGATACCTAAACCACTTGGCCACTGCGGCCCCTTGCTTCTTTAATTGTAATTGACATGTCTGCATGTTGTCAGGTTCAAATGATTCAATTCTGTCTGTTCCAACTATTAATTGAAATATTTGAATACACAAGGATTGATCATTTCATATAAATACTTCGATATATATACATGTGCATTGATACATAGGTCAAATTGAGGCTGTATATATATATATAGCAATCTCCCCGACCAGTCACCATCTTCCATCTTCGAGGAATTGTTTACAAATTACTGATAAAATGATGGCATCTGGTCTTAGTCCAACACTTGAAGGATAATCAGGGAGGGATAGAGGGGGCAAAAAAACACTTGGAGCCGTGTTAGATAGTTGGATTACAGGGATAATCTATGGGCTGTGTATATAAATCACACAGTACAGACAACAGATACCTCGGTATCAGTCTACCATCTTCCTCAAATAACTCCGACCATTACTACCCATCTCTCTAGGGACTCTCCTGTACACAAGAATAACACCCTTCACAAAACATCTAATACCGTGCCATTTTTTTTGTTTTGTTCAGCAATCTTCATTCCAATACAATGGTGTTTTTTTTTGGATATTAGCAATCTCCATTCAAATATATTAAGGAATTAATTACTTCCAGTTTTTGAAATGGAAGAAATTATAATTGTTTGAGAACATTGCTGGAGTTTATAGGTGATTTCTGACATAAGCATGGTTTATAAACTTGTCTTAAGACATGAACTTTAGGATAAATCGGAAAGAAATTATTCCGACTTCCTTAGATATTCAAGTTAATGAGATTTTTCTGTACTCCTGGAATGTCACTCGTATCTATAGATTTTGGCCCCTGTAACTTATTCAATATTCATCCCCTACATCAATGATAGATTTTCCAAGTCTTTAATTTGGAAAGATTCAAATATAACTTTAGTGGTGGATGGGTTGAACTTGTAGATTGGATTATGGAATGCCATTTGCATTTTCTAGTTTTTTATGACCTTCTTTAAATTCATTGATCAGAAAGTTTATTCCTTGATAAATGCAAGCAAACTTTTTTCCAAAAACAATGAAATGTTTCATGAAAATTCCCCTTTTATTTGCACACAAGTGTTGAAATCTAGACTACCTGTTATTTTCAATTGCGTAACCATGGCAATGGACTTGATCTGCCACAGTGATGCATGTGGACATTGTAATTATAGGTTATCAGCTAATTACAGGTTTCCTTAAATCAAATTAAACGGTCACCAAGCATTCCTCGACTCAAAAGAGAAGTTTTATGGCAGGTCAAACCTGTGAACGTCTAACGTAGCATTAATCAGTCCGTTTTCTCCAACTGTTACCGTAAATCTACAGGAATTCCTGCAGAACCCTAATTTAACCAATAGAGGTCATGCACTCAGGTAAAAAGTTAATTACAATCCTTCTTCAGGTGTGCCGACGGTAAACAATTACTAAATTTAAAACCCAGCTAAGAATAACTCAGGGGAAGCAAAAGTATTTAATAACACTTTTAGAATTATCTCTAAAATCAAACAAGCAAGGACATTATTTCTAGGCAGAAAGATTTTTTTTTTAAGTTGGAATGTCATGGGGTATATGACTCAGCAAAATCAATATGAGGACAGATTTATCATATAGATAAATACATCTGGAGTTATGACAATTTTGTCATTCCTAAGGTAGAGAGCTAAGATTCTTTGATCCAGCTCATTGGCACAAGAATTCTATGCTGTGCAAACATTGTTCTAACCCAGAATGGCTGTTCCACATACGTGACATACCTGTCAAACTGTGTGTTCTTCAATGATGTTATATCTCTCTCTCGAACAACTGGCTAGGTGTCGGAACATCTATCATAGCCACAGACACCGCCACGGTAGACAGTGACACAACACTACTCTGTTTTCCACCTGTTGTGTATTTGTTATTGAATTCCTCCGCAGTAAAGAATACAAATCTTAACATCAACTGTCATCCCTGAAATATCATTATGAACCAACTAAATGTTTGAACTGGCGGAGCTTAAATTTGTTTTCGGGGTGAAAGAATGTTGAATATGAACAACTTTTCATCAGTAAATGTTAAAATTGCTTATAATTATTTTTTCAATGTACTATCATTTTTTTCTGCTAATGTGATTTCTTTCTACAGCTTTCAATATTTTTAAAGTCACTTTTGGCAATTGAAAAGGAATAATTTTCCTTTGCATAACAACTGGGGTCATAAAACTTAGAATAATAAAATTATAATAACTTCACCAAGGTTCACAAGTGAAGTTTGGAAGGAACCCACAAGATACTTAGAATAAAACAGATTCTTCGGGTTTTATGAGTTCGAGAAAACTAGATTTGTAATCCAAAAACATATTGTACAATCTATAACTTTGAAAAGCATCGCAAACTGTGACAAGCCTAACGAGGAAGTGACAACAAAAAAGATGGAAGACTTAAGATGATAGGAGATCACACAGACCGGGACATGTATAATTAGACAGTGACGGATCACCGCGGAAAGGGGAGACAACCATGGGCAGGAAAGTGGGTCACTGGACCAATCACCAACTGTTACATGTGATATATAAATTTGTGTTGTGGGATCGGAAATGAGGATGCAGACTCTTAAGTGATTTACACCTTAATCAATTTCACCAAAGTAATCAGGTAACAATCAATTTCTCGACTGCATGGAAAAGTATTTTGACATTCAATACAGTGTATGTCACACTCACCGATACACTACTGATTAACTTTTGTTCACCGAAATGTTCGCGTTTGCCAAGACTGAGTGACTACCACCAGCCCCTAACTTATAATTTTACTGCAAACTTAATTATCTCCCCATAGAACTTAGATTTAGATCAAACATCTCAGTGATCAAGATTATTAGAGTAAGTTAAGTCATTCATCCTTAAAGATACAATTGAACCGACAGGATATATACATACAATACAGCTAGTTATTTCATGGAATTAAAATTTTTGTGAATTTTATTCAAAATCAATTTTTTTTTGCATGCATTGTAATCTTGCAATCTTTATATAAAAGTATCTATTTTTGTATTTAACTATATTGCCCCTGCAGCTGGTAACTTTTAAATGTAACCTTATCTTCCTGAACAATTAATACCCATCATCATGACCTACTGTGAAAGTTGTTATTTTTGCAATTTGAAGTTTCACTAAGTCAGCTTCAAAACTGTTCGCGGTGTGGAAATTTTCGCTCAGTCAGTCGTGCTCTTTTGTACTGTGTGCTTATAACACTATTAGACATTAGACAGACTTTAAGTGTGTAAAATATGTTTGCATGTGGATGTATTCAAGGAAATTTAATGCAATCGAAATAAGCGAAAATTTCCACACCGCAAATAATTCCACTTTTACAGTAAACGCAGACATATACATCTGTTTAAACATTCAAACCTAATATCACTTGTAAATCTAAAACAAACTGTATGCATAATTATCATTGATTTGCATGTACAGAGAAATCAATACTGTATACTGTAGACTATATTTGATATATTAGTGTACAGTTCCTTCAGATATCAAATACCTCGTCATATCGATATTCTAAATATAGCACACCATTTAATACTGTATTCCTATATATACTAATATATCTGTGTGTTCACAGCACCTGCGGCATATACGGGGTCAATAATTTAAATAAAATTTACATAAACAATGTAATATTATATGAAAATATGACTTTTTAACATGATAATAAAATTTCAATCTAAATATTCATACAAACTGTGCTTTTCAGTAACAGCTTTCTGCGACCACATGCTGGTTTTTAATTTTGGCGAAAATAGAATAATGTTACTTGATTATTACATGAAATATTATGCCACATGCCGATATAGTATTTCAGCCACGTAATATATGAATAATTATCTAATATACACACAGCATACCTGTTGGAGGTGCACAAATACGTCCCTGTACTGCTTTTCTCAAACTCTCAGAAATAACCCAAGCCTCCTGGAGATGCAGGACTGGTACTCACAAATGAGAATCGCACACAGCCCAACTTTACCGATCAATAACACTGAAACCACATGTATACGACCCGATTTAAAGCAGATTTCCGATCCTCAATTGTCTACAGTTTCCATACAAGTTGATGAGGACTCCAGTCGTATGAGCCCCATATCTAGATTCCACATACATTCGTTTGTAAATAAACCTTAAAAACAAGCCGTCACTGGCTAAAACTTCAATCTTCCAATCCGAGAACACTGCCGTTTTTTTGTTGTGAATCGACAGTTCTTGAAGGATGCGTTCTACATTAGCCTGCATATAGGATCAGCTACTGAGTCTCGTTGTTACGTACTGTTTTAAACATGTCCCATGCTTTTAAACATCTTTTCCACATACAGCTATAGATCTACGACTCCAGACACAGATAATTCTTTGTGATATAGTGTTATAAGAAAACCATATTTCAGGCTGTGTTATGCATGGTGACTATACCATATATTATACATGAAAAACATATACACGGCTGGCAAAGTCTTCAGGTGAAAAGTCTGTTTTTGCCTCCAAATCTCAATTTATGCATGTCGTTACCACCACCCAATCCAGGCTCCAAAGAGAGATGAATCTTTGTGATAAATGTAATAACTCGTTTCCAGCATCTTGTAAACTTCAGCAGCTGCAGCCATCAGTCTGGGGTCAGAGGTCGCCTATGCACACCCTCGTGTGTTAGAGGGATCCTTGTGTAGGAGGTAAGGGGGTCGTAATCTGGACCAACTATCACTTTCTCACTTGATGTCTGTGCAGTCTTACCTCCCGTATGGGTGGGATTGAGAAGGGAATGAGGGAGGCAGGGAAGAACAAGGAAGGAAAGACAGGTTGAGTGTAGGTGTTGGAATTCATTTAAAAAAGCTAGGACATCATAAAGAGAAGGAGGGAAGAAAAGAGGAAAGAAAAGAAACAAAGTCAAAAATTCAAAAATAGTTTAAAATACTACGATCAGGCATCCAAAAGATAAAGATAACAATTATTATATTAATTCTAATCCCTATCTACAGTAAATATACATAATTTAGCGGTAATCTTATTCTTAAGATTTCCATGCTGAAAGCATTCTGCTAAATCTATGATTGTGTTAATATGATTATAGTTTCAGTATATTGCTTATTTAAGTTTTCTGAATGTGAGAATTCTCTCATTGTGTTTAAATTTAGTTTATATATATATAGATACTCTAAAATTTAAGCGTGCCAAAAAAAAAAAAATGTTGACAGCATTCAAATTTCCAATTTTTGACATTTTTCAGGAAATCTTCCCACTTCCTTCTTTGAATGGCCACTTATATCAATAACGCTACATTATTGTAAGTACCAGAGATCAGTGCTATATAGTTATGGGACATCTGGACAACATACACGCTGGTACCATATGGCAGTATACTGGAGGCCCAAAGAGGTGCCTGGGTATAGGGAGGAAAGTATTCCAGATATTTTGATAGGTCATAAAATTGATGTGATCTACATTGAATCAGGGCTAGCTAGGCCAGATCCATTCCCCATCAAGAATATCACTTTTGAGGTTTACACGTCCAACACAAGATCATCTATTTATAGTGCTGAATCTCATTCTAAATATAAACATTGTCTTAACAAACTGGAAAACGAAACTGTAAGTATTTTATCCCATATACCCTAAAGTCACAATTGAACCTCACCAAATCAAAGAATGGGCCAGTCCATTGTGTAAATGTAGGGGTGTATGTATGAGTAAACATATGGGGGTGATATATATATATACCTGACACTGACTTGATATGATTATATCCACTCATCTCCTTGACATTCTTTCTAAGGAATCACTTGACTTAAAACATTAATGATACACATCCTGGTATATCTGGCCACCTTATAAACTTTCTCCTCCTCATACTTGGTTGGCCCTGTGTAATGGGGGGTGAAATAGCAGACATGAACCAGTACTTCACACCCCTTGGTTCTAACTCTCACATATATCTTTAATGAGCCACATGCAAACAAAAAAATAGAAATAAATCTGAATTGCTGCAACATGCAAAACTGAATTGTCTCCCTTGAAAATTACCTCCCCTGTTTATGAATTTTAAGGTTCTGTCTAACACAGAATAGCCACTTCAGATATATATATATATACATTTTAGCTTTTTTTATAAATCATGATTGATTTGTCCTGAAAACACATTTGAACCCTTCCAATTTAAAAGTTGGTATACTTCATCATGAAATTGAAGGGGTGAATGGTTACAAGGTCATATATTTGTTTGCACTTTACATCAAAATATATTTAAGGTAATATAAAACATGCCCTCCAGTAAATTTTTCCATGCCTTAACTATTTGGTTCAACAGTTCAGTCCTACACTACATTTACCACAATTAAATTAAGGAAAATGTAACACTTTCCAGAGGTATATAGGCCTATGCGATTACTGTGTTAATGTGGAGAATTCTTGTTATCAGTTACGGTACATTACACATTACATACGACACAAGGACAGTTTATACCTGTAAGTAATATTTCCTTAACATTCTGTACACACCTGTAGATAGGTATGTACTAGAATATATATACATAACTATGTCAAGAATTCTAACTATTTATAGCCTTGAAAAATATTTTTCATAAACTTGTGGATTCTAGCAACAGTAACATAAGACTTGCATATTGTTTGTTTTATAATAGTTAAGATTTTTCTAATACAACTATTATTCATAACATTCATTGTAGAATATTATTTCTAATTGGTTGAAAAGCCCCTTAGAAGTATGTATTGTATGTTGTAATTTATCTAATAAATGAATTGTTATAAGTATTTTTAATGTTTGATTTTATTTCTGAAACTGTTCAGTTACAAAATGTAATTAGGTATCATTTTTACAAGGAAAATGTAATAGATTTTTACCTTCACTTCAACGACAATCCTTTAATTGATTGATAATCCATTTATCTGCCCTGCGGAAGCTGTTTAAATCTGCTACTGATAAGATTCTTGATCCCAGAACATATATGAAAACATCCACCACTTTCAAAAAACTACAACTCCAAGAATAAAACAAAAATTTCCACTGTACCGGTGTATATGTTTAGGTCTGTTGAGTGACTTCCTGTAGAATGAGTATATATAACACAGTACAATACATTGATGACTATGAGAATGAGATATTATGGGATAGGTCCAGGGTACTATCCTTATAGTACAGCGAATCTCTATACAACACAGTACAGGATATTCTCAGATTTCCCTTACCATTGTCAAACAGGATGTTCTACATTTGTCAATAGATGTAGGAGTTTAAACGAGAACATATCAAAACACAAACCATACATAACTACAATCACCAGGTGTTGTACAATTGTCTAAATTGTATACAAAGGAATCAGGTCACAAAATAATTTTTCGTCCAGATGAATGAATTACCTCCCTTTCTCACGAAAAGACATGAAAAGCCTCCTCTGCAGCTTTGGAGTTTCTATTTATAGCAACAATGACCTTGACCTTTGAACCCTGAAAAGCCATTATGTCCGAGGTATACTTATACTTGACCATAGCATAAAGTTTGACAATAACTATTTTCATTATGTCAAAGAATGAAGAAGTGTCAAAAGTGCTAATTGATATTGTGCATTGGGATGAGAGGGCACAGGGTGGGATTGTGCAGGTCAGATATAGGCCCCGATCCCATTTTATTTTGTATTATAAATACCCCTTTGGAACTAAGAAACCAATTAAATGACATATTTTGAGTTTTTTCAGAAATCGCACGCACTTGAAATATAGGAAACTTTTTGCAAAATTCAAAAGGACATACAAAATATTTAAATTAAAGGGTTTAAAATCAGGAGTCTCACTTTGGTCTTATTACGACAGTTGGCAAGTACACTACCAAAACTTAATAAGTAATCTGAAAAATTTCACCTCTAGATACCAAGACAAATGTCAACAGGGGAGGGAGTTCCTTCACATACATTCACAACTCGAGTTAGAGAAGATTTCTATTAATAGTAAACAACAAAATAGATATTGTCCAAGTAACTGTTGATGAAATTTCTTAAATGTCTATATGCATATAATCATGAACAAATGTCACCAGGGTAGTTTCCTTCATGAATATTCAAAACTTGCGCTAGAGAAAAATCTTCTAGTAATTATAAACTACATAATACAATATATTGTCCAAGTAACCCTGAATGAACTTTCTTGAATGTATAAGCATGATGAACTATATTGAATGTGTACTGAGGACAAGCAGTCTCCATATCCATTATAATTTCCTGTCCGCCATTCCTTGACGATCTACCCTCTTGTTTACTGAGCCAACATTAGATATCAGGGGAGAAATAAATCGCCTTCCTGCCAAAATCTTTGTCAACAAACACACTTGTTGTCGGGTCCTTCCAGTTTGTTTGTTTTTCGCCACGACTTAATAGAAGTGTAAACAAGGGTACCTGTTAATCATGTCCCCAGACACCATTAGTCTGGGGAGAAGATTTACTCTTTTGTCCTCGGCAGGAAATATGGGAGAGGGACAGACACCCTCCAATGGAAGATTATCTTGAAATTTAGATAATTAAGTTATCAATTTATTCACCCCTGAAAACAATTTGAAATTTTCCAATTCAAAGGCTGGAATAGTTTATTATGAAATTTCAGGGGTGAATGTCAGTTAACATATTGTCATACTAAGAATTTATGTCAAGCAATAGAGTATAGCACAAAATTGGATTCTTTATTTAAAATAAAATTCTTTCTTTATATTCCATAGCTAGAATCACCTTTAAAGTCTTCTATTAAAGGGTTACTGTTACATTTTTTTTTTAATACCGTTTGTCATTTTTTCTAAATATTGTTTTTTTTACATTTTTTTTCTTTTGAAAATACAGCTGATTATCAATATTTAAAATCATTATTCAGCTATTTCATTCAATAATGAATCATTTCACATTTAAACATTGCAGATAGAAATCACAGTTCAGCCAACTAATTTGACTTTCAACTCCTGTGAGATTCACCACAATATTCCTTTGGGGTGTGAATCAGAAAGATAAGATATTTTACAGTCTGGTTTATCACACAAGCTCCCCCTACCCTAACACACAGAAACCCTGACATCACCAGGGGGAGATAACTCTAATCTGATCCTCGGCCATCTTATCTATGCCCTGAGGTAATATTAGCAGCAGATGTAGAAATCAGGTTGGAATTAAGATTTGACCTCTTTCACCCCTGAAATTGCATAATGAACTTTTTCTTTCTTTGATTTGGAAGAGTTTAAATGTGTTCTCAAGGGTATAAATAAGTTAATCCCACCACCAACCTGTCTTAATTCTCCTCCTAGTCGAGATCACAGATAAAAATACAAGGTTTTAAGGAAGGTTTTATGACCTTGACCTACCAGCCAGGGAAGAACAAAACTATGTTTTTTGTATACAGCCCACAAATGGTCTAAATATAGCTATTTACATCTAGTCAATTTAACACCCTTTCACCTTAAATTTTTAATTCTTTTTTCTTTTATTAATTTCAATTAAACACCAGCTTATTTAATTTTTATCAGATATCAATATTTCTCCTTAAATATAAAGATTTGAAGAAAAAATAGATTCAAAATGCCTTAATGCATTGCACCTCTGAAATTTAATAATGAATTATTCCAACCTTTGAAATTGGAACAATTCAAATGCGTTGTCGAGGTAAACGAATCAAGTAGAAAATGCTGTAGCGTTCTTGGGTTGATTCACAGGAGATTTACAGGTGATCCTTAATGCGTTCACCCCTGAAATTTCATAATGAACTATTCGAACCTTTGAATCAGTAGAGTTCAAATGTGTCTTCAGGGGTGAATGAGTAAATTACTACAGAAATATAAAGGGAAATAAATAAATTCTTTACAATACAAGAACGGCTTTGCTGTATTAGATTTACATGTATTAGACCTAAACTTGTTTACCTGCTTTCACTAATGGACACAGTTCTTGTAAGATACATGTATATTTCAAAAGAATGGAAAAAATTCAAAATGTTTATTCATTATTTGATATTAAGCTAACAATTCATTTATCATTTACAAACTGGCTTATGCCAAAAATAGCCAATAAATCACCTACATTGTGTATGTGTTTGTTTTGTGGGCTTTTTTTGGTGTCATCAAATATTGACTGTATACTCAAACAAGGGAGGTAATTATGAAGTTAATTTTGTAAAATGGAAATCTATTTTAAGTGAAGAATGCGAACAGGATTATCAATACACACAGCAGGGAATAATATAGCGAATAGGGAACACATGTTGACAAAATAACCCCTGACGACAAATTTGAACTCTTCCAATTCAAAGGTTGGGAAAGCTCATTATGAATTTCCAGGGGTTAAACTTCGGAGACAAATGATTTGAGTTGAACTGAATAGTTACCCTGTATGAGGAGCGACAAAAGTGACACAGGCCGTGAGACCGGACTCTAAATAGACGGGGAACATTTTCTCTCTGCTCCAATTGGTACAAATTGTGCTGAATGGCCTGACAAAAAACTATTCTATCATTGACAGATAGCTTAACAGGTCTGTCTGACTCTGGCTGGAAAACTTCCCACTTAAAACAAATCTGCCTATCTGGAGCATGAGAACGAAACATTGTGTCCTGACTTTCTCTAAAGGTTTGTCCAACTGTTGCACAAATTCCATATGGCAAGTATGTCTAACTCTGTGGCACAGTAACCAAGTCTGCCTAGCTGTGTCACAGTAACCAAGTCTGCCTAACTGTGGCACAGTAACCAAGTCTGCCTAACTGTGACACAGTAACCAAGTCTGCCTAACTGTGACACAGTAGCCAAGTCTGCCTAACTGTGTCACAGTAACCAAGTCTGCCTAACTGTGGCACAGTAACCAAGTCTGCCTAACTGCGGCATGATAACTTAATCTGCCTAACTGTGGCATGATCAGATATACCAAACAATATTAGCAGAAGAAGTTCTGGCTAGGTATTACATGAGAAATCATAAAACAGGTTTTTGGCCGGAGAACTTCCGTTGACAACTTTATCTGTCCGATTATGGCCGGATGTCACAAAGGTGAATATCCTTACTCAAATAGTACACACATAAAGCTCCTTCAAGTTCAAGTTGGAATAACTGACCTATAAACTTTGTCAGTGGACAGGTTTTCACTGAATCAGGGTCATCATTATTCTTGGACCTATCAATTCTTCATTAACTTAAAATTACAGGTGTGACTTCATATAGTTTAGGTGTAAATATAGGTAAGATCCTTCATCATTTCATTACAGGTAACTTCAGGTAAGATCCTTCATCATTTCATTACAGGTAACTTCAGGTAAGATTCTTCATCATTTCATTACAGGTAACTTCAGGTAAGATCCTTCATCATTTCATTACAGGTAACTTCAGGTAAATCCTTCATCATTTCATTACAGGTAACTTCAGGTAAGATTCTTCATCATTTCATTACAGGTAACTTCAGGTAAGATCCTTCATCATTTCATTACAGGTAACTTCAGGTAAATCCTTCATCATTTCATTACAGGTAACTTCAGGTAAGATCCTTCATCATTTCATTACAGGTAACTTCAGGTAAGATCCTTCATCATTTCATTACAGGTAACTTCAGGTAAATCCTTCATCGTCTTAGTTTCAGTTGCATCATTTTGTTCAGGTGTAAATTAACTGCAGATAAATCCCTAATCACCAAATTACAGGTGCAACTTAAGGTAAATCTTTTGTTTTGTACAGGTATATCTTCAGGTAAATCCCTGATACCCTATAGTGTACTACAGGTAAATTCCTAATTAACTAATTAGTGTTAATAATTAAAGGTTACAAACTCATGTTTTTGTTACTGATGGCACTACAGGTAAATCATACAATCTAATTGCATCACTGCAGGTGTACCAGAGTATGATACAGGTAAATTAGCCCAGAATATTTAATCACGATTTTTAATATACCTTCCTTACCCTGAAGTTGAAGTCACCAAATCTTCATGAACACGAATCTCGTTTTGTTTAGAATTTCTACAAGAACTCATTTAGGTTAAAGTTAAATAAACAAATCACTTAACCTTTTAAAAACATTTATGGCATACAATTTTTTTTTCAAGTCCAAAACTCTTTATAGCATTAAATGAATGGCACATCTTTCCCCTATGGAAACCTCCAGGGTTTTTTCTCAAAATGAATTTTACATTAAGCTTCTAATATATTAACATAATATTACAACTGTCAATGAGAATCCATGCCGAACTGCTTCCCGAAATAAAAAAAAAATAGCTCATTATCTAATGTGTCAGATTTAAAACAAATCCATCAGTCTTTACTTGACTAGCCATGTAGAAAATAAAATGAAATGTGGAAAAAACATCAAATCTGCCGAGAGAGTGAAATCACCCCTCCAAAGAAAAAAGTACAGTACAATATGAGTAAGGCTGAATTAAAAATGTTGGATAATATTAAACCCTAGTTTTTATCTCTGACCCTAAAAACAATACCGTACTTTTTCACTCAAACACCCCTTTCAGTCTTCGGAGAACTATTGTTTTTTTACTGGATGCAAACAAATTAATCAACAAATTTCAACATACAATGCGACTCAATTTATGACCTCTATACTTTATAGACTGGTCCCCCAAAGACACATTTGAACTCTTCCCAATCAATGGTTGGAAAAGTTCAATATGACATTACAGGGGTGATTGAATATAATAAATCCCATGTTATTATCGAAAAGACATTTTTTTTTTTATTTCTAAAATGTCCCCTGATGTAACAGTAAAAGACCTTCTCAACTTTGTTCAGATCAATATGTTATCTAAATAGAACACAATTTTTGTTTTGCCTTTAACAAATTCAGAAACAAATCTCAGTCATAAACTTCCTCGTGTTAGGTTCTTATGATTATCTGTAATGCAAAATAAAGTGTGGTATTTCTGACTCACGACAATACATTTGTTAGTCAATCGCATTGCTTTATAATCTGTTAAGATCTAAAGAACTTTTTAAAATCAAAGAAAAATTGTTTCTTTTATGACAAATTATGCTCAAGAAAAAATATCCTTTAATGCTTTAATTTTCTACCTTAATGATAGATACATAATACTCTGTGAACCCGACCAACATAGCATTGTAAAGTGTGGTATGATAACAATGCACTGTACTAAGATCTCTATCTACATTTAGGAATGTAGCTGTATCTACGATTTGTCAGCTTAATTATTAATATAGAATTTACAAAAATGTTAACAACATTTATTTTTATCATTATTTAAATTGCAACTAAAATGTAGACATCCTTGGATTTGAAAAAGTCTGTTTCAGTAATAATTAACAACATTTTCCCCATGTTTTCAATTGCGTTCAATTTTTGCTTAAAACAGAACTCATTGACCCCTAATCAAACATTTGAACTCTTCTGATTTAAAGGTTGGACTAGTCCATTGTGAAATTTCAGGGGTAAATGACTTACCAGGTAATTATAAGTTTATAATGATATCTTAATCAATCAAACCTTACTGATCATGACCTAGTCTGTTCAGGACATAACTTGTTTTATAATATTTCAAATTGGAATCAACACCCTTCAAAACATATGACAGATATGAATGAGATTTGTACAGTATGTATGCACTATTAAAATACACCAATTGTACGATTCGACCCACAGTTACGAAAACAGGTATGACCATTATCCTTTGTTATTCAATATCGTTACATTTTAACAACTATTGTCAATATATATATAATGTACCGTTAAAACAGGATCCTAAAGAAATATAAAAAATAATCGATTTTCTATGAATCTGATAAAATATTGAAGTGCAGAAAAGATCCGTAAACTTCTATCAATATCCTGGATAGAAATTTGGGATTGTTCGTTATTTAGCCTCATTGGCGAAGTACTTTTAATGAACTTGTATTGTTATAAAAGTGCAATATACGTCTCATCAGCTCACGCAGGTGCAACATCACGTTTAATCATAAGAGACTTATATGTCTATGTTTGCCGATGAGAAATAAAGGCATTTAGAAACATTAAACCAAAAATCGTAATTAAAGCATGAAAATATCGCGTAATTTATACTAAGTAAAGGAAATAACAGTGTATACTTCATTCATGTAAGTCTTCCTAATTTTATGCCAGTGATTTCACGCCGGGACAGACACATGCAGTTATAAGCTTATTTGAATTGAATTTTCTTTGTAATGTCGTTTTTTTATAAATGACCCCCAAGGATGTACTTTAAATGTTCCCTGTGTGAAACGTTACACTCCCGGACTAAGTAGATAAAGTTGTCAATGGTTTTAAATGTCCGACACGATGTGAACAGCTAATCGTATGATTGTGTCCCTTGATATGATCAGAAGGTGTCAATCGCGTCTCTGTTACTTTCTGAACTCTCCTGTGTGTCATGGTGAGTTTGCTTTGTTGTGGTGTTCCCTTAAAACATCCATTAGAACAAATTTGGGGTGGTAAGTCCCCCCTCAGGGAGTCACCCTAACCAAAACAGGTAACAAAGCCCTGGCGGGGTCTGAATACATTAACAGTGGGGCACCTGGACAGGCAGTTTTACACCTGTACAAATGTATGATTGGTCGTAAACAATTTGCACCACAGTGCATTCCATTATACCTGTCCGAATCTGTCAATACCGGGGTGTACCCAGGTAAACTGTAACACAGACCTGATTTTTCATAATATGATGCAAAAGTAGTAATACTTTAAAAATTGACGAATGTAGCGGATCTGGACCGGGTCGATCGTCCGCGACCTGCAGATAACTCAATTAGTTGAGCTTCAGTCTAATAGTGCGGAAGATCTTGGGTTCGAACCCCGGTCTGACCTTGCCGTGCATTTTTCCTGTCCTGTTACATATCACTATGATAATAATATAGGGAGCTAACATTTGTGTAGAATTCTTGAACTGAAGGATTAATGTGAGACTTATAACATGTTTAATACAAATTAAATTTCTCATTATTCATTGTCCAAACTCATTTAAAAGGACTGTAACTTACAAAAAACTAATTTATACAAACACAAATCACAATATAATGTGAAGTGTAAATCGGGTCGATCTTTCCACTATTTAATCGAACAGTGGTCTGCTTAAAGCAAGTCTATATTTATAACTATGTACATGATTTTCCTGTACCCAGATTGAATCAGTTAACCTTTAAGTATACATGTACACTCTATACAATTCGTAAATTCGTCTAGGACTGGGGACAATTTTAAAGTCTCTAACACACACATACATATACTAGCGTATCTACCCACAATCAACAGGTAAATTTACAAATGGCCGGCACATTATAATATCAACCACGTACCTTTATCATAACACTTAAAATATTAGACCCTTTTCAAACTTAAAAACGGCCGATAACATTTAACATACACGTATTATTTATATTTACCTTTTTCTCTGGGTAGATCGATATAATATGATCCAGTACGTAATTTGCAAGAGACAGATCAAACTGTGTCGATAACACTATAGTACATCCACGCTACGTACGTAGCCTTGAAGCTTGTAGTGTCACAGTAAAACTCCAGTACGGCAGTTTCTGTCACGCTTCCCACCACAATCAAACACTCCTGAACCAATGACACTCTGGTATTTCATCAAATTCTCACGATAATACAAACGAACAAAAAAAAAAAATTCAGGTAAACATCCTTAGATTCACAACACAGGTGAGTTAGAGATTTCACAAGTAAAGAATTTGCGGTTTAAAAAGTCCTGTTTCTCCACTCTGGCGACAATTAAAAGGAAGTTAAACTTTCACCTGGTTAACATTTGCATAGACTTTCAGCCGATCGAGGTGTTGATACCAATTTCAGGTCAAAAATTGAAGTCTTTGTCGCTGGGGTTAGCTGTATGTATAACAGCTACAAGATTTATCCATTCATAACGATCCAGTCCTCCTGCTCACACTTAGAGCTAGGGTCCTTATAAGACCAGTGCCGTCTATATAAGTAACACTGTATGTACTATACCCCTGTACAGGTATAAGTATGTATATAGTACAGTCTGATTTCTATACGAACCTTTAACAGTACAACAGCTATTAAACAGTCTACCTGCGTGCACAGGTAAATATATACCTAGACACCTGGAAAGGTAGAGTTGAATAAGAACTGACCATACCTACACATAACCTTAGGGCTAGAGTGTTGGCTGACACCACATGCTGATCAGGGTCACACATATGTTTATCATGGTCAGTGCTCTGGGAGCAGATGGGAGGTGTACATGTACATATGTGTGTCGATCTGTTGTGTTGGGTGTGTGTGTGTGGGGGGGGGGGGGGGGGGGGGGGCGTGGAGGTTAGAATGAAGAAGTATTAATTTCTCTCAGGCACAAACATCATATAATAAATAGTAACCAATATTTGTATATCAGTAGTTCAGGCAAAACTTAGTCAATTCAATACAGAAATCATGAGGAATTTTTTTCGGAACAAAAATTGGATGTGAATTGTTCAAAAGTATAGTTAGCTTAATTTAGCTTTATAGGTAAAATATATATATAGCTCAACAGAAAACATCTCAATATTGTCAGAGCTGGTTCTTTTTCTTCTCCATTTGGATTTATTTTTATTCTTATTATGATCATCAAACATATGACATATTCTTGCAATGGGTTTATCTTTCATTTTGATAACGTGCATGCATTTCTTTCATAAGAGACAGACTTTATATAGGCTAGGCCTAGCCTGTTGTTCAATCCCATTCATTGTACCATCAAAATGAATAAAATTTGTTAAAATGAAATTTCTTTCATAATACTGAGATCACAAATAATGGGTGGTCCGGAGAGCGCACATATACCTTGGCCTTTCACTACGGTGGTCGGAGTATGTGTGTTTTCTCCAGGTACTCCGGCTTCCTCCCACAATAAGACCCTCGCGCGCTAACATTCGGGCCGACAAGAGTGATTTATGTAAGTTGGATAACTTGTTTCATAATTGTTGTAAAATAAATAAAGTTTATATATTTCAGAAATTATGTATTTGAACCTAGGTGTTTTTCAACATCAAGTTCATATTTTAACACATATTTGAAATCTCTGCCATTGCTATTTATCTTTTTCATCTTTTTTGTAATTTTTTTTTTATATTTTTATATTTTAAGAAATATACCTGGTATATTAATATTCACAAAATGACAAAACAGTTTCCAGATTTTCAACTTAAAGAATTTATATTACATGTGAACTTAGACCAAGATATTTGTATGTTTCTGTACAATCATAGGCTTAGAATGTTAAATGTTCATTTCTTTATCGTAAATGACAATATAAATGTTCTACCACATATATATAACCACTCAGGAGAAATAATTGCGGTATCATTACATTTTCAATAGAGATATGATCTTGAAATCTTGAAATTTCCATAAATGTAAACTAAATGAGGTAACTTGTGACACAGTTGAAATAATTATCATGGCAGGCTAACAGACTGTTGAGGGCAATATTCACCCCTAAATATAAAAGCCATCAAAATAATTCGACAAGAAACTCATTAAAATGATTTGACAAGAATCTCAATCAAACATTTCAATGACATGACTGGAAATCGATCACTGAAGTTTTTATTTTGAACAGATTTCACACAAAAGACCTATTTGTATGCTGTCATTATCCGTACATTCTGAACTTGACGAAACATTACGTACATGCATGTTGTATTACAATCTTTAGAAGCCTCAAGCCTGTGATTCTGTCTCAGAATTCCTAACCCATTTGTTGTGCTATTGTAGGCACGTTACATATAAATACCAGAAATATCCAATGTTTAAGTCGCGATTAACTCACAATGAGGCTGGTTGTCCACGCTATCTTACCTACATACTTACACCGCAGTAAGACTTTGAGTAACAAGAGCCGAAGCTTACAATAGGGGATATAGGGTCTGACTGAAATAACACGGCCGGAAATATTTAACCGTATAATACATACAATGTCGGATCATGTGGTTACCACTAATCTAATAAACACGAGGCATTCAGTTATGTCTACGATATAAATAAGCTTATTGACTTTTATGAATTTGCTGCAATGAAATCCTCAATGTATACATTCAGTGTAGCTTATATTGACTCCAAATAAATGAGACATTCTCTACTTGATTACTCACCGATTAATTATATGTCCAACTTAATACAAATGCTATGTAATCCCATTAAGAACAACTGCTTTTATTCCCCTTAGCTATACTATATATTACAAAACAACAATATAATTCTAGTATGTATACATTTAATTAACTAAATACTTTATTTTAAAAGGGTTATGTATGTTTAAGTTAAAAGGCAAAACTATATAGTAGAATGCGAATAAAATATGTTCAGCATTTTGAAAGCGCGAGGTTTAAAACACTGACACAGAAATTACAAGATTAACCTTGGTTACAAATGCACCCTTCGTCAGATATTTTTAATTTTGTAGTGTCTTTTCTGCATTCAATAAGTCTCGAAGATTCAAAATGGAATTAGTTTGTTGGTTCAGTTCACCGATTTTAGACAATCTTTTACTACGTTCATTATTGATGAATCAAATTGGTACAATTTTCTGTTTTTACGAAGGAGGCTCCCAATTTTGAACCCAAACTTGAACATTTTCAATCAGTGAATTTGGTAAAAAGATGCCATTTAAAAGTGTTATATTCACTAGGCGTATGAATCTCAACACCTGAAACTCTCACATGAAAATTTCTCAAAGTTAACAAGTATGGAAGATACCTTCCAGCTATGTCAATTTAAAGTGTAACAAATGATAGCTATAAAACTTGATATATATACCAATCATAATTCTCCCTTGTACAAATGTTTACATGTAACTTCAGAGGCCTGAATTCCTGGTGGTCAGCTGGTCAGTTTGACTTAACAACCCTTGCAGCAGCCCTGATGACCACCAGCTGTGGTCAATTTGTCATATCCTACCAGGTTGAGGCTGAGGATGATGGATGGCCAGACGAAGAAAATTTCCCAAACCAACTGATCTGTATCGCCATTCACCGAGGTCCTGATTGACACATACAAAATGGCCACCACTAATTACTTTTTTGACAAGCTAATTGGAGTTTACTCCTGCACCAAAACACACTGTTCCACAGAAATCCCTTAAAAAATATCGCACAAAACAAAGAATATTCAGAGAATAGGTATATTATCATCCACGATACCCAGGGGTTTCACTCACCTATTCTGATGATCTATCTCTATAATTAAGTGAGTGCAGGCAAGTTAATAGTCCCTGCATATGGGAGGATGCAAGGATGGTTTGAGGAAAGAAAGACACTGAAAATGAAATAATGGAAACCAGAGGTGAGAAAGGATACCATCAAGGTCAAAGGTCGCAAATCTACTCCCACACATGGACTGCATATCGGGGCTATTTTCACCCCTTCTACATTAAATCTATTTCCTCAATACGAAATCCCACTTTTCATTAACTTTTTATTGATATCATGTCTTAAACTAATGTACACTGTGCTGATCATTGCTGAGGGAGACCTTCAGTTAAAAATGCATTGCTGCAATTATTTCACTGCAAACTCATTTTAGTTTATTTTGTTTTAAGTCCTATTAACAGCCAGGCTCATTTAAGGACGTGCCAGGTTGTCGAGGTGGAGGGAAGCTGGAATACCCGAAGAAAAAACTCCGACCTATGGTCAGTCCCTGGCAACTGCCCCACGTGGGATTTGAATGGAGGGCTAGTGGTAGAATGTTGAGACACCTTAACCAATCGGCCATTGCGGCCCCTTCAACAAACTCATACAAAAGTTAAATTCTGTTACAGTAAAAGCCCTGATGATGATGATTTACAAGAACCTTGTTTACTCCAATATCCCTCGTTCGTCGCACAGTTTGTTTGGTCCCGACTGAGTTTGTATGTATTCAACCACTCGAAAACTATGTATTCCTCAAACTATTGATCAGGTCCCCACATTCAAGTAAATGGGGTTTTACAGATATATCTATAAAACGACTACCATTATATTTCATTTCTCTTATCTGGGGACCGTGTTGGCTGAGTGGTTAAGGTGTCTCAATATTCTACCACTAGCCCACCGCCTCTGCGTTGCGAGTTTGAATCCCACGTGTGGCAGTTGCCAGGTACTGACCATAGGTCTGTGATTTTCACCGGGTACTCCAGTTTTCCTCCACCTCCAAAACCTGGTACGTTGTTTAAAATGACACTGGCTGTTAATAGGACGTAAAACAAAATAAACCAAACCAACCAAATATTATCTGGAATGACTTAATATTTTGGTTTGAAAGAGACCAGGGGAGCCCTCCTGCTAGCAGATTCTGCCTCCATATGACATTAAAATCATATATCCTCTGCTCTATAAAGAAACCTCTACATAGATACAGTGTACAGTTTACCCTGCTCTTACATAAAAGTGATCTGTTTTCACAAGATATCAAATTAAATCAAGCCACCACAGAATGCAATGCAGCCAGACCTTTCATAGTCAACATGGCCTCCTAACACTGAAGGTGCGGGCAGATGTTGGGCCTTAACACTTTGATCTCCTGCTAAGTATTATTCCATGATTTCTTACATCAAATCAACCAGATCTTGTTTGATGGGTTTGATGGTGTCTACACATATAAAATCAACGTGTTACCAAACGCTGAGAAATCTGGGAGTTAAATCGGAAACATCTTTGTAATTGTGGGCAAAAACGGAAATAAAACACAGACAATATATGGTTAAATCAAATTTTAGCATACTTATAACTAAGGCATGATATTTTATCGTCTTAGAATTATTCTAGCTCGATATATATCTCCTTCGATCTTGATAAAGACAAGTCTTCCAGTTTAAAGTTTTAATGTCATATGCACTGGTTAAAAGTCAAGGAATTAATAGAACTTCATTTTGTACCTTTTTTCTTTCAGGAAAAAGAGAAAATGTATAGCGGCCAGACCAGGGGTCAAACCCGGGACCTTCTAAACTCTAGACGAACACTCTGCCACTGACCTAACTGGTCTTCAATGATCAATCCAGTCCAGTTCCACAACATTCATCCCTACCTTTTTCCAAGTTTTCACCCCCAAAGACAACTTAATTTAAAACCCAATTTCAGGTATCCCCTTACTAAGCATATCCAATGCTTTAATCAAGGGTTAGCAAGCTCACTAATTTTGTAACAGGGTAAAGAGAAAATGTTACCAGACTGGGGATCGAACCCGGGACCTCCTGAATTCTAGACGAACACTCTACACTGAGCTATAACTGGCGGTCGATGATTGATCAAGTCTGGATACTCTACAGGTATATATAGTGCTGTTCATGTATGATTTGGGAATCGAACCCCAGGCACCAACCAACCACTCTAAATTGTACAGATGTGATGATGATATAATTCTTAACCATTAGAAAGACATTTTTGGCATATCCCTTAATTTCTTTGCATTAAAACAAAAAACTGCAAGAGTCTCAGCCAATAATGTTTTCATATATTTCCCCCATAATTTCTTTGCATCACAACAAGAAACTGCTAGGAAGCCAATAATGTTTTCATATATTTCCCCCAAACATATCACTGTAGATGTTGAACATGGGATAAAGTTAACTGGCATCTTGTTGATGTAATCCGAACCACCTCATGAAACTCCAATTTTGGGTGACAAACAAAATGGCTGACATGTGACAATTGACGAGTGACCCTACGACCTTTCTACGATGTTAAGATTACATACCTGGGTGACTACAATTATACCTACATCTGCCTCTCCATGAAATTGATACCCCTGAAAGTGCATTTGAACTGTTCCATTACTAAGGTTGGAATAGTTCATTATTAAATTTGAGAGGTGAATGAGTTACATCTTGAGAAGTGGCATACTGAATTTTGTGTCGTCTTACAAATCATTATCTGTGAAACAAACACTGATTCAGAACATCCTCAAACTCCGATTTTTATATCACATTAGCACGCAGAGCTGTGACATCCAAAATAGATGTACAATCTTCCAATAAATTTTAATAATATCAATCTTTTTGAAACTTTACCAATATAACCTACAATTTATACAACAGACCCAGTGAGAGGCCTTATATCATATGCCTTGAATCACTGACATACAGTTTTTAACCAGATATTAATGGCCTTGAGTCACTGACATATAGTTTTTAACCAGATATTTGCAAAACATAGTTTTTTGCCATTCCTAATACATGTAGCATGACTTTATTAAAAACTTAAACATGCCAAACACTTGAGAAATATATGGTAATAGATTGGAGACCTGTGAACTCTTTTCTATGTCCTTGGAAGTTATGGTCACAAAGGACTGTACATACACTTTTAAGTAAGAATCTCAGCCTTTCCCAAGATTTGAAGTATGAATCCTCAGGGTGGGGCTGGAACAAAAGCCAATATAGGTAGCATGGACACATTTCAATGTCGGTTGGTTGTGTCTAATGATGACTTAGGATAGAATTTACTTGGGTGATGATTCCTCCCGGGTTCATACTTTTAATCAGAGGTTAACTAACGTATTCAACCCTAAAGACGCATTTGAACTCTTCCAATTCAAAGGTTGGAATAGTTCATTATGAAATTTCAGGAATGAATGAGTTTAAAGGCCCAATATATATGTTATTTCAGGAAATTTTGGGGATTCTGAAAAATTACGAGAAAAAATCAAGTTGATAACCATGCCAAAATAAGTTTAAAACGAAGTAAACCTCAGCGGTATAACTAACAAGAAAGTCTTGACAGAAAAATCCAAAGAATTGAAAATAATTCAGGTGTTGCCCACTTCAACAACAAGCCGAAGTTAGAAGACAGTTCAAAATAGACCCGTGTTTACAAATACTGAGTTTCAACTGCTGCTGTACTGGTAACCATGTAAGAATTCATCTTGGATATTGCTGATATCAGTTAATCTCAATTAAATCTATAGATATAATAAGTTATTAGACTTTATTTTCGCTTCAAGTTTTGCTGAAAGTTACGTATATTGGGCATTTAATTACTAATATTTTCTACCATAAATTACCTATTGCCATTTATCAAATATGAATCGCACTTCCTGAACATAAAAAAAATATAATTGTGTAGGAAGAGAGAGAAAATATCTATGCTAGCGGTACATATATCCACCACTCCCTAGTACAGTTGTATGATAGTGATGGACAGACATACAAGTGTGTGATCTCTAAGAACTGACAGTTGTTTACAGTAAACAGGTGATAGAGTTACCCAATCCTACAGTATAACTTGTTGTGTTTGGTCTACAGAGTTCTCACCCACTACACCTACCTACAAGTCAAACCTACACAAAACTTCTGAAGTCTACATCACAGAAAACCTCAACAATCTACTACCACAGAGTCATATATTTCTAAAACCAACACAAAACACAGAAACTCTACAATGTAAACAAAATACACATGATGACACACCTACATAATATTTTTAATTTATAGACCTAGCTCACAGAAAACCTCAAATATCTAGTACTAAACAGTTATATCTCTAAAAGAGAGCTTGAAATTATACTTACCGGTACAGAAACTCCTAACCCACAAATGTACACAGACCTGTTAAGTCTATACACCACAGAAAACTCAGAAATCTAGTACTAAACAGTTATATCTCTAAAAGAGAGCTTGAAATTATATTCTTACAGAAACTCCTAACCCACAAATGTACACAGACCTGTTAAGTCTATACACCACAGAAAACCTCAGAAATCTAGTACTAAACAGTTATATCTCTAAAAGAGAGCTTGAAATTATATTCTTACAGAAACTCCTAACCCACAAATGTACACAGACCTATTAAGTCTATACACCACAGAAAACCTCAAAAAGTCAGTACCAGCTCAAAAATATAGAGCTTGAAAATCTATAGAACCTCAATACAGAAACTCTAAAACCTATGCAAAATACAGAGCTCAAACCTATAAAAACTCTGAAATCTACACCGCAAAGAACATTAAAAATTCAGCATAATTATATATACAGTCTTATTTATAAAACTAGCACAAAATGCTCAGCTAAAACATATAAAATTCTAAACTCTACAACACAGAAACTCTATAATCTATATATAGATACAAAATACATATTTAAGCTAATTTACCAACAAAACAATTCTGATGTCTTATAGATCTAATTAGAAAACATGAATTTCTCCCTCCCCCCTTCTCCCCTAATAATTATACAACAGCAACCAAGAAAACCTACAGGAAACACACTGAAGTAAAGACGGTTTTTACAGGTAAAAATTCATTTATCAAAAACTCTTACATAAATTATAATAAAATCCATCACTTACCTGTAAATTATTTCTTTAAATCTCCTGCAGTACTTTGTTTTTACATCTTGAAATATATATATGATTAAAATATAAAAGACACGAGTATTTGACTAGCTGATGTTACTATATAGATGTATAACATTCACCCTCCGTCACAGCGGCACATGGAAGCTAACATGCGTTACGAAAGTGTGACTGTGTCTGATGTAATAAGGAATCCCCTTTCGCTTTAAGTTCTGGAGCATCCACAATGGAAGTAATAGTCAGGCATCCCCCTCACGAGAGGCTAGGCACTCACAGGTATATACAGCATCAGTGACGAGGCTCACGTCAGCCATGATGATTGAGTAAGGAAATATTATGACAAAGACTCTCTCTACATAATCACTTTACGTCCTCTCAGTCAGTCGTAATGTTGTTGTCTTCAGCTCCAGTCATCAACAAAGTCAATAAGGACACTCCTATTGTAGGTACAATGTATAAGTCCTAATTACTTGTAGTAGCATAATGGTAGTCAAACTATGTATAGAAATATGTGACATTTTATTATTATTAAATTATACAAGACTTGTAATGGATTTTCCTTTAACTTTTTCCCTGGTCCAGGTCCCCAGAATTGGGAATTCGTTTAAGCAATAAAATGCTAATTACAAAATATTGTTACAATGTTATATAATTAAAATTAACAAAATTTGACTTCATTGTTCACGGCAGGGCAGGAGACTGTCATTATGGATCATTAACAAAACTGATAACAAAATAAGTTTTAGAATACTGCACAGTTATAACAAGACTTTCTCTCTTCCCCCACCCACACACCATTATATACCCCCTTCTAATACAATCTATTCACTTATTTCCAACCCAGCCTCCTTACATCTCAGTACAGAATAACAATAAATCATATCCCCCAGACAGACAACAACAATACACTGGGTTTATACACCATCAACATCTGTTGTTTTTGTCCTACATTAAACCTAGTAACTGCACTGAATGGACTGGCTATGTACAGCATACCAAAGGTCAATAAGCACAGGGCAGTAACCAGGGGCTATCAAGGTCAAAGGTCAAATATGGTGGCTAGTCTCCAACAGCTGTATTTACTCATTCACCCCAGAAATTTTATAATGAACTATTCCATCCTTTAAATTGGAAGAATTCAAGTGTGTCTTCAGGGGTGAATGAGTTAATTCTCTGTCATAATTCTGAAGAAATACCTGTCAGGTGATAATCAACTCTTTCTCCCCTAAAACTTCATAATCAATTATTCCAACTTTTGAATTGAATCAGTTCATATGTGTTTTCAGGTGTGAGTGGGTTGATGTCAAGTCATTTTTGTAATGTTGGATGCCAGAACTTCACTTGCAAAATTAAACTTACCATAAATGTTTGTGATCAATACATTCATTTTATAACACTTCTCATTTACCCCTGGAAACATATTTGAATCCTTCCAATTCTAAGCCTGGAATAGTCCATTACAATCTGATTAAAATACAGATCCTCACTTATACTATCCTGTGTAGGATCTGACAGCGACCAGTAAAAGGTCATGTGCAGATGACCTTTGTATTCACCAATCAAATCGCTGCTTACCAGATTCTGAAAGTGAAAAGCTAATTCAATTTGTTTCTATACTTGTCGTAAAACCAGAGTAAAGAAGCGAGAAACCTGAACGACCGTATACAAAAATGGCGGCACTCACTTCATTGGTCAATACGCCAAGGCGTCACCGGGTGTTCTTTTTAGACATTATCAGTTTGATTTGTAGTTTTTCGTTTGTCCGAAAAGAAATAACAACTGAAGGTAAAAACTTAATCACAAAATATACTAATCAAATTGTTATATATTGCCCGGAATGATTTTCTCTTCTTCGCTTCGATCCGCCGTCATTTTTGTTCGTCTACCAAACACCATCTACAAGGTGCATTTTGATTGGCTGTTCATTTCCAAGATATGAAAATAATAAAGGTCATCTGCACATGACCTTCTACTGGTCGCTGTCAGATCCTACACACGATAGTAATAGTGTGGATCTGTATTTTAATCAGATTGAGTCTATTATGAAATTTCAGGGGTCAATGAATTAATATTCATAAACTGTCTCCTTGTTCAAGTCAGTGGTAACACCCCCCCCCCCCCACTCCCCCATATTTTTTAACAATTGTCCTATATACTGTAAAAGTGGAATATTTTGAGGTGTGAAAATTTTCACTTATTTCGCTGGCATTAAATCTGCGTGAATATATTTACACATGAACAAATTAATAACTCTACAATGAATAATAGTATTACATAGTACACTATGCAAAACAAAATGACTGCAGCGCCGAATAGTTTGGAGGCAGACTAAGCGAACAATTCAACGCACGAAAATATTGGCTTTTGCAGTAATATTATGCTATTTTTAATTATTATACGACCTTCGGATATATAACAAATCTTGAAAATATACCCCCAAAATCTAAAACTCTGTGGGAATGCACTGCTTAAGCAGGGCAGTGCTGGTGATTTTAGAGAAGTCTGCAGTGTCAATTGTTTTTTAACTTTACGGAATTAAAGATTTTAAAGATGCCAGTCTGCTACACTGGTACGTGCTTCAACAGAATCTTGCTGTGTTTGTGTTTTGCCAAATTGGTGTTTCCAACAATATTTGCATACTGTCATGCTGTTTTCACAGAAACTTGCAGTACCAATATTTTCACACAAGTTTGACGTTTGTGTATGTAGATTTACACTTCCAGCAATGTATTTCAAAATCTCTTACATTTTCCTCCCGTTTTCTCCATCTTTTAACATTTTCTCCTTCCACTGCTTTTTCTGAGAATCCCGGTAAATCGTTCTATTTAATAATCTGGGCCTATCTCCCCAGCAGGTGAAGCTGAGGTGTTGATTTACTCCTTCCAACTCTTATCATCCTCATCAGATATTATAGATACAGATGTAATTGGTAAAACTCGGTGGCTGGATTATAAACATCTACGTTTACGTTATTTTTTTCATTATTTTCACAACACCACTTGGCAAATATATTAGGTTATATAACGTTATCAGTTTTAAGGAATTCAATAACAGATGGACATTATAATAAATTGTTTTGTATCATCAAAGATACTTAAGACTGCAAAATTGATAATCAGAGGTTTGGAAGAATACCTAAACAAAGCATTGGAGCGGTCCGTTACAGCCTAGTGTTGGGTTTCCTATAAACAGTTACCTCCCCTTCAGGATCTCTATCCCAAAGAACGGTATAGGGTTTCCTATAAACAGTTATCTCCCCTTAAAGAATCCCTGTCCAACTGTTCTGTGTTGTTTCCTATACAAAGTTACCTCCCCTTAAGGATCCCTGCCCCAAAACCCAGTGTGGGGTTTCCTATATAAAATTATCTCCCCTTAAGGATCCTTGCCCCTAAGCCCAGAGGGGGGGTTTCCTTTATACAGTTACCTCCCCTTAAAGATCCCTGCCCCCACAACACTGTGTGTTTCCTATATAAAGTTACCTCCCCTTAAGGATCCCTGCCCCACAGACATGCAGTGTTGGGTTTAATTTCCAATATACATTTATTCCCCATTAAGGATCCTTGCCCCACAGCCTGACTGATTCCTCGGATCAGACATGCAAAGGTATGAGGTCTACTGCCGAAACACTTGGGTTTTCTCCAGGTACTCTGGTTTCCTCCCAGTCATAAAGAACCTTTCCTGGGTCCCGCTAACAACTTTATTAACATAAGCTGAAATAGCTTGTTTCATTATTGCTTGTTTTATTCCATCAAAACTCTCTAATTTTTTGTAAATATCTCTCTATATACTCTAAAATATCACATTTTCTCTTCTTTGAAACATTTAGCTATCCTCCATAAAAATGTTTAAACCTGGTTGTATTCTGTGAAAAGTCTTTATCTACTCACCGCAATCTTAGCAATAGTTTAGTTATCTCAGAAAACATCTTGCTTCACAACAAATTCTGGAAAATAGAAAGTGGACGCCCAACCTATAACGATGTATTTCTATGTAAATTTAGATATAATCTCCATAGAAATATACTGTGCTTTGTTTCTACTCTCAGTTTCATGTTCTCATTTGCTGGAAATGAATTTAAAGATAAACTTCAACAGTGAGACCATTATCACTGTTTTCTAGCAGCTGACAGCACACATAATTCTCAATACATTTTATCTTCAACTTCAAATGCTAAAAGCCATTAAAATTCTGATATTTTGTATTAAATTTGAAAAAAAAGTTGCTAACAGATAAACAGTTTATATATCCTGATATGCTTTAAAAGATGTAAAATGCCCAATTCTTCCTTATTAGCTGTGCTTTCATTGAACTTGCAAGACCACATTCACCCCGAAGACATAAATGAACACTTCCAATTGAAAGGTTGGAACAGTTCATTTTGAAATTTCAGGGGTGAGTAACATGCAATGATGTTTTCTTTTCAAACGATTTTTTTTGATATACCAACATTTTAATTTTTTATTCAAATAGGAATTTATCCAGTTGATAACCATGCAAAAATAAGCCTAAAACAAAGTAAACCTGAGAGGTAACTAACAAGAAACTCTTGTCAAAAAAGTCAAAAGAAGTGAAAATAATTCAGGTGGGGCCCACTTCAATAACTGAAGGTAGAAGAGGGTTGGAAATGGACGCATGTTTACAAATAGCGTGTTTCAACTGCTGCTGTACCTGTAACCGTGAAAGAATTCATCTTGAATATTGCCGATATCAGTTAATCTTAATTAAATCTATAAATATAATAAGTTATTAGGCTTGATTTTCACTTCAAGTTTTGCCGAAAGTTACGTATATTGGGCCTTTAACACAATGTGTGTCACTTCCTGTAGTGGTTATACACTATACCTGTCACTTTCTTTTGTCAAATCAGATGCACATTAAACCAGAACTTGCTTTATCATTATTCTTAAAAGACAGATTATAATCTAACTTATACCTGTTGAGACTCAAGCAAAATACAACCTGTGTGAGGAATTTGCTAAAATTAGTTAAAAGTTTTGTTTGAAACTGAAATAACGTATGTTAGCCGATTTCGACACCATCTGGTTGTGCTAATACACTGCTTCACCTTTTGTTGTGTTCATCATTACTCTGTAATTTTTTCTCCAGTTCCTTTTGATCCTCGACCATATTGCCAAATTTCTTCCCTCTCCCACCTTAGTTGACACCATTAAAAACAGTTATAGGTACGGAGGCTGATGTTTCTCAGCTGTTCTTCATCGGATTATGCTATAAGTGTGTGATTCAGTCTAAATCATATAGATGTTAAGTCTTAATGATTAATTACACATAGTTTTCACTGATTAATTACATTGTTTGTTTCCTAATTTTGCTCGGGTAAACAGGCGATGATGTCATTACACTTGGCTAAATGTCCCATTAAATACATTCCCGGGGTACTGACTCGAAGGTACGCCCATACACCCCAAACACTATGTAATACCGACCATTACAGATAATGTATATACCTTGCATTCTTACATCAGTAACGTATCTGCTTCGGCTCGGCTTGGCTCGTCATGGTCGCGGGTTCCTCTTGGTACAAAATGTATGCAGAGATAATCACACAACATTCTATGAATTATTGTCCTCCGTTAACAAAACAACAATCTTCCAATTTCTCTTTGTGATATACAGTGTCTCTGAGTACAAAAATTATTTCTGAATAAACAAGAAAAGTCTGTAAGCAACATTGGCTTTAGACATTATTCTTAAGATAAACAAGAAAATTTTCGTGAAAAACACTTTCGCTTGCCAAAGATTAGCCCGATATTATGATATGAATTTATCATTTAGACATTTCCCCTTAATTCTCACTGAAGTTTTTAGGTACAATGGTTAACGGAATAAATTGTATAAATAACTGTTTCTTATAAAATATCAAGACTTATAATGCATTAAATGACGTAGATCTAAAAACAAAATTGCGTTTTAATCCTATCTTTATCATATATCTACAGTATAAGCCAGATCTACAGTACTAAATCTAGTCTGTGACGAATAATTAACAATTTTCATAAACATTCTTCCATCTCATAGAGTCAATATCGAAAGTGATACAGGGCCCCTCCCCCCCCCCCACCCCCCACCCCACTCTGTCTCCATGGAACCTTGTAATTTGTATTGAATTACATTTTGAAATACTAACTTCAAAAGTCTGGCTGAAAGTGGCTGTTTTGTGGCTACCAATAGGTGAAGGGAAAAATCACAAATATAATTTGTGGCCACCAAAAGGAGTTGGGAAAATCACAAATATAATTTGTGGCAACCAATTTTTTTTTTCAGAATGGGACAAAGTAACCAAAATAATACCATTTCTTGTTTTCAACACTTATCCCAGAATGCAGATGCGAGAAAATCACAGCAACTTTAACACTACAGATTTTATCAAATTCAAAGAACAGATGACCAGACAAAAGAAGAAATTTACTATGCAGTATTCGATTTCAAAAACTCTGTATTTTCACCCAGACATACCGCAATCTTTGGCACTAAAAATTAAAAAAAAAACTCAATCTATCTACCGCAGTATATTAGCTACTTAAATCTCAACATGACAGAAATTTTTGGCAGGCATGAAAGATGTCAGCCGAAGCAAAAAATAAATAAATTTGTGGAAAAATCTCCTACTATTACACTTGTGGCCCCCGTGGAGTTGGCATGTGAACGTGCACCATACCTAGGAATGATAATCCTCGTTGTAATCGGGCCAGATTAACTGCCGTTAAATTGACCTGAACTAATACATATTATGTAACAAGAATTTTACAGAAAACAGACTTGCACAATTATAGTTCATTTATTTTGGGAAACTTATTCATTACATAATGAAATATGTGATAATAAAATGTATCCTCCTTTTAATTTTTAATTCTAATCAGATTTCATTTAGATTTTCTGAAAATTTTGCTATTTCATAAAATCCATAAAATAAAAAAAAAAAAAAATGGGTTTCATCATTTTGTTATAATATTTACTTAAAAACATCAAGTTAATATTGACAGTGTGTGCCAATATGAAGCACTGGATTCAAACAAACAAATGCTAGTTGGATGTGTATTATTTAAAATAGATATATGGGAAAAGAATTCAAAGTAATAATAACCAGGCAGACAAAGAAATTCAGGGTGATCTGCCCCTTTATCAAGACAGGTGTAAACAGTAGACCCGCGATAATTCGGACGTTGATTACGTCCAGAAAACTCATAATCCTAACAGAAATGTACGGGAATAGATTTCTCGAAATCCGAAACATTCTGTGCTGGGAACAAAGGTGTCCGGATAATCGAGGGTCCACTATTACTGTACAGGTTAACTGATCATCCAATATCACATTTAAAAGATGAATGCACAAATGAGGTTATGAAAATTCTTTTCTAGTTTTATGAAAAAAAGATGAAATGTAAAAAACATATTATGAATACTTTAACAGTCTTCACTTAACTTTGCCATCGCAGTAACAGCTGCGGGTTTTGTTATTTCGTTGACTTTCTACCACCTCCCGACCACCCCCTTAGTGATGTCACAGCCTTACGAGTCATTAACCTGCAATATCGGCCACGCAATATTCTCTGTATCTTATATGTCAATAGAAACATTTCTTATAATACCTGTGTCGATTAAGTAGCGTGACTTCATTCTAAGGATATTAAGTCGTCCCAGTATTAACTTCCCACTGACGCCCAACTTTCACTGTTTTGGATATCATCTTTCTCCTGTCATGCTATTTACTCCGACTTATGACAGACGAAACACTAAAAAAGCTGTCTCCTCAAATATCAGATCCCCGATAAAACCGCTGTATTTCGATTTTCTACGAATTTTTATTTTTTTACATAGAATATAGCCACTTTTGATTTTTAAACTGACAAAAATTATTGAAAGTGGCACAACATTAACATACTGCTCTAAAATTCCAGGTTTTTCTAATGACATCATACTTGCGCTACCTTGAAAAAAGATGAACTGTAATCAAATTTTCAATTGTTCTAAGACCAAGATTCCTATGAAATATACCAGCTTCTTGCTTTCTTTTATCACAAGAGAAAACTACATCATACAATAGACCAATTTACAAAATACCATAAATCTGGTTTCTATGGTATTATCAGTTAAGTTGGAAATTCTCAAAACAGCGTAAATCCAAAATGGAAAACAGATTTTTTGTTTTACTTGGCCTTAGAAATCTTCAACAAAATTATCTCCCTCCATGCATTATTAATGTACAGCTTCCTGTTTGCATTCTCCGAAGCTTGAAGCTTGTCCCCAATCTGAGATTTTTTCGCCGTGTCAGTGTCCCTGACTATGCAAAATTCTAAACAATTTTGTGAATGAATTTTTTTTCTCATTCAGAGTTCCTAATATTACCCTTGATATTACCTGCCATCCAATCGTAACCGTGGTGACCCAGCCCCGTGTCACCTGCATGGCTGTGGTCTAGCTCCAAGCTAAGCGTCACACATTTCTGTTAAATAGACTTTTCCTTCCACTCCCTTCCACATCAGTTATTTTAGTAATTGATGACACTGTATATTTGTAATATATCATCATGATCATTGTCCTAGAATATTTATACGGACATAACTAGACAATGTTTACATAGTGGTTATTATAACTTATTCACCCCTGAAGACACATTTGAACTCTTCCAATTCAAAGGTTAGAATAGTTCATTATGAAATACAGGGATGAATGATGAGTTCAACTCAAAATCTCTTCAAATATCATATAGCACTAAATGACTCACCCGAATGATGCTATTATAGCTCCCCGACTCTTCCTACTTAAATTTCTTTTCCATTTTTTACGATAACTAACGATAAAATATCCAACTCTCAAATTTCAACAATTATTTCATTCGCTGATCCCGACACTTTCCTGGAAACTTGAGAAATAAGTGAAGTGTTATTGAATTTTTTAAATATTCTTCCAACACATTAAATTTTGTCCTATCCAATACAAGCATAACTTGAGGTTTTTTATTGTAAAACCCATTTTTATGAGAAAACTACTTACCACATCCAATTATTATGCAAATGAGTTCTACAACTACCAGTTCTTTAACTCCCAAAACGAAAGTGAAAACGCCCCGTGCGAATACGAAACTAACATGTGTCCATACCGGACGTAGTATAGAATGCGCACGCACCTCGAGCTTCCTCTATACGAAAACGAACGAAGCAACCAAAAGCAACAGGCCTAAAGGAGCCAGAGGAGCCAGGGAGGAGGGTGGGCTCACATTGGATGTGGTAAGTAGTTTTCTCATAAAAATGGGTTTTACAATAAAAAACCTCAATTTTATATCAAAAACAATACTTACCACATCCAATTATTATGCGAATTCGTCTTACCTAGTGGATCCTCCAAACCGGAAGGACCATGGCAAATCCAGGAGGGCGGTAACCTGGTCACAGTCAAGGTACCTAAACCAAACTCCTACATGGAGAACCCCAAATTAAAAAATGGAAAGACCAATTCAAGAATAGGTCCTCCATTGCCATGCGAATGCATAATTTAAAAACATAAAAAAGTGGGGGGCACTTAAATTGACTCTGAGGTAGGTGGATGAGCCACTGACTGGGCAACAACCACCGGACCCAAAGAGTAGAGCTTGTCTGAGAAAGATGACAGAGATCTCAGATAAAACTCTGTGAATGTAGTGTGTCCTCGCCAAAAGGCTGAGGACATCACCTCAGAAAACGGAGAGCCGTTGAGAAGGGCCCAAGAAGCGGCCAATGCTCTAACCTCATGGGCCCTGACCTTGAAAAGTCTTCTGACATCCTCAGAAGAAGACTCATAAGCCAATCTAATCACTTGACAAATCCATCGAGAAATGGATTGAGCCGAGATACTAGACTGACCACCTTTGATAGGCAAAAAGAGCCTAGAATGTGACTCTCGATCCCCCCCTGTCTTGTCCAAGTAATACCGGAGGGCTCTGACAGGACAGAGAAGCCGATCACGCTCGTCCTTACCGACTATGTCAGAGAGAGAAGGAATGCGAATAGGTTCTGGAGAAAAACCAGGAACCTGATTCTTCGCAAGGAAGGAAGGTTCTGTCCTGATAGTTACAGAGGAATAATTCCTACCAAAACGTAAACAGGAGGAATGCCCAGACAAGGCATGAACCTCACTACGCCTTCTCCCTGATGCAAGGGTGACAAGAAACACGGTCTTAAAAGTCAAAAATTTCAAGGAGGCTTGACTCAGGGGCTCATAAGGAGCACCTAAAAGAGACTGCAGAACCAAGGCTAAGTCCCATTGAGGAGTTAGCTGCCTTATTCTAGGTCTCTCAATGGTAAAACCTCTGATGAGGGCTGACAAGGAGGGAGAAGAACCTACCTCTGGTCGCCCTGCAAATGATAAAATACCAGCAATAGCCGAACGATAGCCGGCAATGGTACCAGGAGCCAATTTCTTGCTGCGAAACAAATGCAGTAGAAAATCTGCGATTAGGGGAACAGAGGCCTTGAGCGGATCAACTTGCCTCTGACCACACCAATCGCAGAAGATGCTCCATCTAGACTGGTAGACTGCTGCGGAAGAAGACCTGATGGATCTAGCGATACAGTCTGACACCGGTCCAGAAAAACCCTCCTGCGCGAGACCACCGGAGATAGCCTCCACGCGTGAAGGTGGAGTATAGCCGGCCGGGAGTGCATGATTCTGGACCTCGGCTGCCGCAACAGGTTCCACCTGGGTGGAAGAACCAGAGGTTCTTCCACCAGAAACGACAACATCTGAGGGAACCATGGTTGTCTCGGCCACAAGGGAGCCACCAGAATTAAGGAGCAAGGTTGCTCCTCGTACTTCTGGAGGACCTTGGCCACCAAGTTGAATGGGGGAAAGGCGTAAGCATGGAACCCCTTCCAGTCCAGAGACAGAGCATCTACTGCCCATGCTGCTGGATCTGGTACGGGAGACACAAACGTTGGTAGCTGATGGTTCAATGCTGTGGCGAATAGGTCTATAAGAGGCCTGTCCCAGACCTGACATATTGCTCTGAATATGGACGGGTCGAGTTGCCACTCGGTCAGCACCGGCCGGAGACGCCTCGACAGGGTGTCTGCGAGTACATTGAGCCTGCCTGGAAGGTGCTTGACCTGAATGGTTAAGCTCATTTCCTGGCAAAGAAGCAGAATGCGAATGGCAAGGGCACACAGGACATGAGAACTGGTGCCCCCCTGTTTCTGCAGATAAGCTACAACGGTTGAGTTGTCTGTTGCCACACAGATCACCTGATCTTCCAGAAACGACCTCAGGTTCTGGATGGCCAACAATACCGCCCTCATCTCCAGCACATTTATGTGCTCGGAAAGATGATCCCCTGTCCACACACCTGAGCGAGCCTGCCCGTTCAGGTAGGCTCCCCAACCTGTCTTGGACGCATCGGTATACAGGGTCATGGTTGGCGAATGCCTGTTTAAGGACACCCCTTTCAGGACATTGTTCCGAACTGTCCACCACAGGGCAAAATCCTTCACCGATTGATTGAGAGGGATTGAGATCTCCCAATCTCGTGATGCAGGAACCCATTGGCTGAGGAGAAACATCTGCAGAGGTCTGATGTGCAGTCTGCCCAAAGGAACTACGTCTGCTAACGAGTTCAGAAACCCCAACAGACTGAGGTACCAGCGAACCTGAACCGCAGAACTCTGGACAAACTGCAGCACCAGACCCCTGGCCTTGATGAACTTCTCCTGAGTTGGAAGGACGAGGCCCCTGGCTGCGTTGAACCTGTAGCCTAGGAACACAAAGTCCTGAGAGGGAAACAGTTCCGATTTCTCTTGGGAGGGGATGAACCCGACCTTGAGGAAGAGACTCAGAACTAGTCGAGTATCCTGCACCAGGGACTCCTTCCTCGAATGAAGCATGAGGGAGTCGTCGAAGTAAATGTGGATATTGATACTCCGCTGGTGCAGGAAGCCTACCACTACCTGAAGCAGTTTCGTAAAAACCATGGGGGCAGTGGTAAGGCCAAAAGGCATAGCCTTGAACTGGAAAACCTTGCCCTCGTAAGAGAAGCGAAGGTACTTCCTGTCCGACTTCCTGATTGGAATATGAAAGTAGGCATCCTTCAAGTCTATTGAAGTAGCCCACATTCCTTCCCTGACTGAGGCAATAATTCCTCTCGGGGTTTCCATCTGAAAGTGGGGAGAATCCACGAACCGATTGAAGGCACTCAGGTCTATAATCGGCCGCCAAGCTCCCGACTTCTTCTTCACCAGGAAAATTCTGGAATAGAAGCCGGGAGTGCAACGGTACCGTGGAATCTCCTCGACTGCCCTCTTCTCTACCAGGGTAGCAATCTCCTGCCTTACAGCCAGGGCCTTCACTGGATCCCCCGGAGGAGGGAAAAAGATCGGCTCTGGCGTAAGCGGAGGTTCCCGTGACAACGGGATGCTCAATCCTTCCGCAACTACCGACAACGCCCAACTGTCTCGCGTAATCTCCTTCCATTGAGGAAGGAACGCAGACAACCGTCCTCCTACTGGGAGGCTTGGCTGTGGAAGGGGAAGACCTTCCCAAAGCTCCAAGGGGTTGTCGATGTCCCTTATAGGACCGGTAGAGCGAGACCCTTGATCTACCCGGCCGGCCTGACATGACAGAGTTGCGGAAGGAGGGAAGAAGTCAGGAACGCTGCTTCTTACCCCCAGAGGGTTTGGTGCCCTGCTTGCCTTTACCTTTGGCTTTGGCCTTAAAGGGAGACTTAGCCTTGGCTGCAGACTGAGTCTGGCGTGGCCTCGACTTAGCCTTCTTCTTGGCCTGGCCCGAACCCTGAGAGGTTCCAGCTTTACCAGCAGCTGACACTTTAGAGACTAAAAGTGCCGAAGCTACCGGGTCCTCCTTAACTTCCTTCTGAATAGAAGGAAGAGTACCCCCAAAGAGCCAAGGGCCCTCAAAGGGAGAGGACAAAAGCCTTGACAGGTAAGGCTCTTCAATGGGCTTGCCTTTGAGTACAGAAGCACGCCTGGCAAGCACCAAATTGGCTAACAGTGTGCACTGTAAAGCCGCAGAGGCCTTAAGACAATTGTGCAATGATGAGGTTACCCTATCCTGCACAGACCGTCTATCTCTCTCATCAACTTCAGACTCTCCCACAGGCACCTCTGACAGCCGAAAGAGAGTGACTGTAAGAAAATCAAAGTAGGAGAGGACCTGGAGAGAGAGTCTAAGAATCTTCTCCAGTTTGTGGTGTTCCTTAGCAGGAAACACCACTTGGTCGGTCGCCGCTCCTGGCCATTGCCGAAGCTCATGAGTTTCCAGCTTAGCTGGTAGACTTCCAAGCTTGGCGTTGTGAATGGCATAATCTGATGTTCTGACTTCAGACAAATCTGCCAAACTCAACTGCAGGCCAGATGCACCGGATGCACGAGAAGAAGACCCTGCCTTCTCTACCATCCTAGCATGGGCGACAGCCAAAGCCGAGGAAACAACAGAACCCTCAGGCAAAGACTTGTCGGAACGAGCCGAAACCTTAGGCGGCACTAGCTGACTCAGCAGCGTAGTAGCCTCAGGAATGGCAGACGCCGCAGGAGGAGGGCAAACCTCCTCCCCGAGGATTCTGGTAACGTCAGCGCGAAGCGCCCGCATACCAGATAGAGCATGGTGAGCTTCAGCCTCACCCTCAACCTCTACCTCATTCACAGCTGAAACCTCCCCATCATCATCAGATTCCGAAGATTCCGAGACACGATGAGGGGAGGGAGGTTCTGACCGAGCCTCAGTCAGAATACTCCCAGGTGACAGACTGAGGACGTCATCGTCCCTGTCCCCTATCTCCACTCCCATATCTCCCCTGGAAGTAGACACATCAGTGTCCACTGCCAAGGGATAAATAACTGGGTGGAGACTCTCTGAGAAGGTCCTTTTACGAGCTCTCTTAGGCTCTGATGGGCCAAGATGAGGCTCCAAGGTTCTTCTAGAAGCAGGGATATTGGTCTTGGAGCGAGATGTCCTAAAAGACCTAATAGGCCTTTTAAAAACACTACTCTCCCTAACCCCAGAGGTGGACGGGGGCGGAACATTCAGCGAACCTCCCACCTGCTGAGATGAGACCGGACCCCAACCCTGGTTAAAGCCCGGAGGATAGCCAGGGTTGTACCCAAAACCCTGAGGAAATGGGGCCATGGGGCCAGAGGGAAAGGAATGACCCCAATACTGGCCAAACTGGCCAGTTGAAACATGGGGTGGGAAACCCTGACCATAAGGAAAGGGTGAACCGCCATTCCCCCCCGGGGCAAAACCAGAGATGAATGGCCGAGGGCCAGACATATGACTGGTGTGCTGTTGGAAAGCACCAATGCCTTGATGCCTAGTACCAGTATGGGGTCCAAAGGAGCCATACCCAATACCATGGGGTGTCGCCCGACTCTCGCCAGACTTGCCACCTTCTCCATTACCCATGGGCGCGGCCCACGGGTTCCGTACGGTGTGGGCTGGCACAGTATTAACCCCAAAGGGGTCAAAACCGGATACCTCACCGGGAAGGGGAAGGGGCCGAGAAGAGATATGAGAGGTAGCAGTGCTACAACCTGAAGGGCCCAGATAATTCAAGTTATCAGGTCCCAAAGGATCCTCATACATATCCCTAACCCCACCAACAGGTGCTCCAGGGCTGACCAAAACGTCAGAAATAGGAGGACAACCCAACCCCTCCATAGATGAACCAACATCTGTGGAAGGGGGGTCAACCCCCGTGTCAACAGGGTAAGAAACCCCTGTACCCTCTAAACTTGAGCCAGCCTTAGGCTGGCTAGGTTTAGAAGGAGGCAGGGCCTCTGCCAACGAGGACCCTGCCGAGGGACTGTCCATGGGGTCTACGGAAGAGGACTTAGCTTTGTCCTTCCTCTTACCCCGTTTATCCATCCTGGACAAGTCCTTCATGATGTCAAAAATAATAATAAAAAGAATATTTTACCTTTATTTCGTAAATAAAACAAACGTAATTCACAAAAAACACCGAAAAACGAAAACGAAAGTACACGTGTACAGACACGGAAACGACCGGTAACCAAAACACGTGGTTATGGTACCGGCGTTTGAACACGTTTCCGACAATAAAATACGGTGAAAAAAGGCAAAATAGATATATAAATGAGACAGGGGAAACTGGTTTAAACAACGAAGAAACAATAACACAATGACACAACTATACCGCACTCCAAAACAATCTCGAAAGTTAAGAGCAAACGCTAGGCCATGTGCTTCTTCGGAGAGTTGAAGAAAGAGGAAGCTCGAGGTGCGTGCGCATTCTATACTATGTCCGGTATGGACACATGTTAGTTTCGTATTCGCACGGGGCGTTTTCACTTTCGTTTTGGGAGTTAAAGAACTGGTAGTTGTAGAACTCATTTGCATAATAATTGGATGTGGTAAGTATTGTTTTTGATATAAAATTTGCCATTCATTAACTGATGCTTGACGGCTATATAATATTTTGTAAATGTGTTTTAGTTGTGGATTTTTTCTTTTGCTATTTCTTCAATGAATGAATGACTCAACAGCTAAAGGAAGAACAAAAAGAAGTTTAAGAATTATGAAAACTTGTTGCAATATTTCATTTAAATCTAAAAACTCTTAAAATCAAATATTTCAATGTCATTCTCAAATGTCATTTCTACAAAATAAGCATGCATATTTCTTTGGTTTATTTGGTTTGGTTAATTTTGTTTTACGTCCTATTAACAGCCAGGGTCATTTAAGGACGTTGCAATTTTCATTTTAATTGAAATATGTACTATTTTGCAAAAAGCACATACCTTATTAATTAAATCTTAGATATTAGGAAAATCAACCTTTTCGAAAGAGATTTACAAAGATTTTGAAAATGAAAACTGATTTAAGGTTGTATGTAGCACATCACGTGACACTTTAAATTTACACATGGTCTCAGTTATATTACGGGATAAGGGACAGTCTGGGATTCATGAAATCTCATACTTCTGTCAACTCTTACTATATATATATAGTATGGAGATTTCTTATTTAAATCAACATTTATAATTAGCATTTCCAACATTCTAAAATTCAATGATTTCATCCTACAGAACAACTCAAAATGAGTTTTCAAAAGGGTAATTATTTGTCACTTAAAGAGGATGCTTACAAACATTTCATTAAATAATATTTCAATTTTTAAGCTTACAAAATCTCCCTCATGGAAATTCAAAAAGAGGATGCTTACAAACATTTCATTAAATAATATTTCAATTTTTAAGCTTACAAAATCTCCCTCATGGAAATTCAAAAAGAGGATGCTCACAAACATTTCATTAAATAATATTTCAATTCTTAAGCTTACAAAATCTTCCTGATGGAAATTTAAAACAGCTGGCAAATATGAATCTCTAGATTGACTATAGTGGATCTTTAAACTGCTAAACACATGAAATTTTCAAAACCTAGCTGACATATAATACTACTGATGTTGAATAATAATATGTTGTTTTTTTTAGTTTCAAAATATTTTATTATAGATGCAAAAAAAAAAAAAACAAGTAATACAGAGAAATATTATACATATATATATTTTGAAAAGGATTAGACAACAGGCTAATTAGCCTATATTAGTCTTTTCCATAATATTTGGCTGGTAGAATTTAATTTGTACATGTACAATTATAGAAACTACCAGCCTGTCTGTCGCAGCTAGACTAGCAATTTTTGAAATGAAATTCTAGCTCTTGACATTAGAACATGTACATTGGGTCATGGTGGTCGCTGTGTCAGCTTTGGGGTAGACGAATACCCTAACCGGTATGACTCATAACATATAACATCTGTATAATGGCCAAGACAGGGCAAAGTCACTGTGATTGTGCACTTTTGCAAATTTGAGGAAAACCACAAATTTTTCAACAATTTTTTTTCTGCAACCATATACCTGTATTTGAAGTAATAATACTGTGTTATATTTACTGATAATGTCCAACACTTATCTGAAACAATTTTGTTATCTACCCAACATCCATATCTATATCCTGTAGCAGTTATAACTGTGACAAAATTGAATCTTTCCACCTTGTTAACTTAATCATTTATTTATTCTTAGATTTTCCAATATTTATGGAGACCGATCTTCTTAATCGTGTTACGGCTTGGAAATTGAAGTGGAAACTAATGGGCAAGTAAAACTTATAACTTTCTTTTTTATTAAATAATCCTATTGTATTATTTTCCTAACTTTGAATCAAATTTTTCCCTCTAATAAATTCAGAAAAGAAATGCTTTTCTGCCGATTTGAGCAGAATTTCTTTTTCATTTTAATGTTTTATTTTAATTCAGTTTGATTAATTTAATTGGACTCAGAAAACATGGTGTAAATAATTATATTTTCCCTTTAAATATTTCATCAAATCATAATTGTGCTACTTGAGCGAAAATTAAACTCTTCCAATTCAAATGTTGGTATAGTTCATTATGAATATTCAGGAGTGAATAGGTTTATGCATTTGTTTGTTTAAGTGCTGGTAAGTTGATATAAACTTGATGATTCCGCAAATCTCTTTCGAATTATTTTCTTGTTTACATATCCAATCAACTCTATAATAATTCTGCAATGTGGTCTTAAATTTATCCTCTGTTAAGTTTTCAATATTTTTTCAGAAATGTGCTTCATAACATTTCTTTCTTAGTGATTTAATTGATAAATAAAACATTTACATAAATAAAATACATGTATAACACCTTTTATTTGCTTTAGAGGTGATCAAAAGATGCAGAAATAAAATATTTGTAAAAACATTTTTTGTAAATTGCATTCTCTATGAGAAAACGTCTAGTGAAATATGTTTAACTTGTTTTCCAGATATATACCGTGAGCCAGACAATATTAGCATTCCTAAGCAGGACTTTTTTACCTGAAGCGGTGATGTGTTTATGCTAGACTTATATCACCCTTTGCTTAATCCATTATTCTTTTTGTTAAAGAAATAAATGTGTGAAAAAAATTTATGCATACCACCCAAAATATGTTTTGAACCCCTACACTGACAAGCCGGAACAGATGACTTTTAAACAAAGTGAGCAATTCCACAAATATGTGCGTTCAACGCATAACCCGTAAATTTTAAACACTTGAGCGTTCATCATCAATAGTAAATTTCAGATATTCACTTACGTTTCTATGGAGATCAAAGGACTTGCCCAATGGTGCAATACACACTTCATTGCCGTGACAACACGAGGAGAGAAGAAGGAGACAATTACTGACAATGTTACATCAGCGCGGGGCTATTGTTCGGCACAGTGGCAACACCTGTGGAAATTACGGGATGAATCATTCCCATATTAATTAAACCACATCTTCTACCGAACGAAAACGTTTTCTCCAGTTCTCGTTCTCAACTGCCCTTTTTTTTCATTACAAGAATTGGTTACCAAGACAATTGGATAGAGTTTAAGTAGAGCCCCAGTGTGAGAGCTCCCTTGATAAGCCTTCGGTCCGAAACAAACCCGATCTCACGCTCTCGACGGTATTTGTAGGGCCATTTACAAACAAGTCTTTCTAATTTACCGTTTCTGAAGGAATGCTGGTATCTTTCTGATATCAAGGCTCCAAGACTTTAAGATAATAGGTTGCCAGCACATTATCCTAACAGTAGTAAGGCCTCGGTAGCATCGGAGTGGGTTTTTTTTTCCCTGGAGTGTCTTGGCACTGTGTCATTCTCCGCAGCACAATGCCGTAATCACTCCCAGCGAAATGACTCTGCATCATCCAGTCCTCTGCTCATTTTACTATTTAAACTTAACTTGTTCGCCCTGATATTTAATAATGAACTATTCCAACCTTTGTATTGGAAGAGTTCAAATGTGTCTGTCAATAAGACCATGTCTGCCAATAAGCCCAGTCATCTATTTTGCTGAAATACAGTGGAAATTAAAACAGAAATGAAATTTCAATGTCCTGTTCTAATTCCCATCTCATATGTTGAATGGAAGATTATTATTAATGTTGGCCACTTTGTCTTATTGAGGAAGCTTAGGTCATGGCGGCCAAATGGTTAAGGTGTTGGACATAGACTGCTACCACTAGCCCTTCACATCTGGGCTGTGGTGGTCAAGTAGTTAAGGTGTTCAACATTTTGCTACCAATAGCCCTCTACAGTGGGCAAGGGTTGTCCAGTGGTTAATGAGTCTGACATTCTGCAACCACCAGCCCTCTACCACTGGGCAGCGGTGGCTGAGTGGTTAAGGTGTCTGACATTCTACTACCACAAGCCGTTCATTTCTTGGCCAAGGGCTCAAAGCCTACACGGGGCAGTTTTACATATTAGTTGTAGGTCGGTGGTTTTTCTCCAGGAACTCTAGCTTTCCTCCACCACAAAAACCTGTTGGCAAGTACGTAAACGACCATAACTGTTAATAGGACATAAACATTAACCAAATAAATTATTGCAGAACAAATATGATATATTGTACCGTTATAGAAGCTAGTACAAGTACATGTTAAGCAAATGAACTTCTCTTTGCACTCAATACTTAAGTGCCTAAGAGGAAAAACAATAATTCTTATTCCATTAACTCAATAAGAAAGGTTTTATTATCTTAGTATCGAGGATAACATTTCTGTAAATTGAAAAGAACATTTTATGAGCCAATGTTTTATTATTTACGCTGATAAGATTTTACGAAGCTAATGTGTTTTAGGTTGGTTTGTAATATCATGAATCATTCAATTAATCAATTATATATACAAATCTATGAGAGTACAAGAGAGAATTCTCAGAACTGACAGTAAATGGTATTAGCAATCTCCATTGTATGAAACTTTGACATATGCCTATAATGATAATACATATTTAACCGAATTCTATCCATGACATACAGTGTATGTTAGAATTGAGCCCATGCAACTTTATGAGTGATCTTCACCTCAAATCTTAAAATTTTTCATCCCTGGAGTTTCAAAATGTACCATTCCAACCTTTTATTTGGAAGAGTTCAAATGTGTTTTCAGGGGTGAAAGTGTTAAGTTACATTTCTAATTATTTCTGTTCCATTACCGGTATAAACACCAAGGGCGATTAAATTTTATAAAGAAAGACTCAAAACATTTTGACAAGTTATAATAACTTTATGACCAAATTCTTCTATCTATATATCAAATCTAGTTACAGTTTTTAAATCCTCTGGGCATTAATGTTTAACACATTGAGTAAGATCTCCTATAATTTCTTGAATATTTTTTTTTCAAGTAAGTAAATTTGATATGAATATCTTTCAACAAGTTAAATGATCATATATAATATAACTTTTCTGTGATTTTTTTAGGCAGAATTTGGGGTCACTCTTATTAGGCATCTTCCAATATTTTCTATCTTGCAAAAAAAAAGTACTTAGCACTTAAAGCAAAGTTATCTAAAATGATTGAAGCAACATGCTCCTCATAAGAAAACTATAGCACTGGATCCCAAAGCAGACAAATTTCTGGAAATAAACAGCGACAGTATTATACAGTCACATGATACTGCACAATAAAAATCCTTTTTTAAATGTGACACGATTCTTTAAAATTTTCCATCTGCAGATTTACTGTTACCCTGCACATGAACTATAGCATGAACCTGGAGTCCCATCCTTGTATCATATTACAACCCAATACTATTAGTGTCAGTAGAAAAATCGTTAACACCCATAATATTTCATGTGACATGCACATGTCGGAAACAAAATACCCCCCCCCCCCCCCCGGACCATCCCTAAAACACATCCCTACAAACATACAGAGTTTATATCCTATTTCTGGCACTTTTAGCAATTTGTAACCTTAATACATCACAAACAGGACTGAATTGTTTAAAGATGTGATATCGAGTAAAATTTAAGTTTGTTTATCAGCATCTTTAAGTCAGAATAAAAAATCTTCATACACATACATGTATCTTAATGTCTTATTATCCAAAGGAAAGCATTACAAAAGTTAAGGGGAACCTGTGTGTTCAAAAACTTTCCTAAAAAATTCTGTTTTGTGTTCCTATGGAGATTTTAAAGTTTACTTTAAATAGAGATTTCCTTGATTTAAGGAACGTTCGTGAAAATGAGGCCTAACAACTGTCCCCATGTAGGTCGCAAACTTGCGACTTAGTGGCGGTGCCAGGGCTAGTAAATACAAAACGTCCAACACTTCAGCGATTATTAATAACACAACCATGTTTAAGTTACAATACAAATCTGTGCAGGTCAGTGATGCACTGTAGCACCTTTATTACTGCTGTGCATTCTATTAATTAGAAGGTGATTAGACGACTAGCTGACAGGTGGGTAATAAAATACAGGTAAACAGTGCATACCTGTCCAGATTGTAGACCTATACATACATATAAGATACGACCTACTTCAGCTCATCAGTGCAGGTATATAAATCCATCAAACTGACCAGTACCTTAACATCAAATGTGTCACCAAACTGACCACCACTGACCTGGTTTTGTCCATTTGATAAACATCCTACGATTGAGAGACAACACTTATGTGGTCAGACGGATAACAAAACTGTCACATTTTATGCCACATCGACTGAAAACCCTGACATACTTTATGGAGTGAAAGATTATCAATGCCACATGGACTGAAAACTTGTGACTTGGTTTATGGAGTGATAGATTAACATGGTTCTCCAGACAAACAAAACACATCTCAAGCACACACGCAGGCATTCACATAGAAGGAGATATTAGCAAGGTGGCATAGGGCTAATAGTGAATGACTGATAAGACAACTCATAGAGGGATATATTAGCAAGGTGGCATAGAGTTAATAGTAATTGACTGATAAGACTTCTCCTGCCTAAGACATATCTGACACACAGGCATTTACATAGAGGGAGACATTAGCAAGGTGACATAGGGCTAATGATAATTGACTGATATATAAGACAACTCCTGCATAATACATCTCCGACACACACACAGACATACACATAAATGGAGATATTAGCAAGGTGGCATAGGGCTAATAGTAATTTACCAATAAGACAACTCCTGCATAATACATCTCTGACGCAAACACACAGGCATACGCATAGAGGGAGATAGTAGCAAGGTGGCATAAGACTATTTAGTAGTAAGTGACTGATAAGACGGCTCCTGCATATTCCTATAAATCTATAAATGTATTACTTTAAAAGTTAAATCATTTTGATTGCATAAATTTTATATCTACGTACTATACATACTGTATTTGAGAATGGCTTTAATTCTCACAAGATAGGGCACTATTTATCAAATATTGTGTTGTTATTTTTTTTAATAATTTAGCGATTTCATTAAATTATGTAATAACAAAACTTGTTAAGAGTTTTAAACAACAAGACAGACCACATGTGCTGTGGAATCAGGAAAAGAAAATCGGTTCAGAAATATATACTGAGACAACCTTGCAGGGGTCGATCAGCTTTATTTCCGCCTCCATAACGCATCTATTGGGAACTGTTTTTATTTACATTGCACGACTACATCAGTGTCCTTTCTCCTGGATGGAATGGCCTCGATTCCAATCAACACATGCAGATGTTCTCCTGTGTGTAGACTTGCGGCCAATACACAGTACTGTCTTAAAAGAAAAGTCGACCATTTAAATCATCTCTGCTGATATTCCATTCCTCGCAGGCTAGTAACTTAGGACAATGACCAAAGCTTCACCCGGTGTAAAATCAATACCACTGGACATGTAAGTAAAATGACCGTGGCTTGTTACCACAGCATATGCCAAATGTCGGTGAGCAGAGTACGACTGGAATCCATCGATCTTTGACTGGACAATCGCAGGAAACAAGGGATGTTATTGAAACTAGAGAATTCTATTTATGGAACACTCTGACTTTGCTGACCTCTACAGTTATCAAGAGACTCAAATTGTATGTAAAAGATGCGAACCAACTTGTTAGGTCAATGACAATTTAAATGCGATGTGAACTACCCAGAAATATTAACCTGCATTTGACCTATCCGTTGTATCATTACTCATGTTACCAATGAAATTATCACCAAGTCAAATTCTTGATATTTGATGGTAGAATTCATTTTTCACTCAATCACAGAATCACCCTTAATTAACATTAAATTATTCTGTATAATATACTGTTTTGCATTATGGAGGACGAAAAGGCAAAAACTAAACTGTAGCTAAAATTTCTACAAGTACAGTATTACGAAACACATTTCATCAAAAGAAACCATGTTTATGAAGTTATAATGATCACTACGAAGCCACTATAGTTAGAATCTCTACAAGATCAAGGGAATTAAATCATTAAATTATATCTAAAAAAAGGATTACCGCTTCTTTAGGTGTTTGTCATGACCTTTGATTTTGGCTTTTGACCTATAGCCTTTTAAAGGCCCAATATACGTAACTTCGGGAATTTTTTCGGGATTCTGAAAAATTATGAAAAAAATTCCAGTTGATAACCATGCAAAAATAAGTTTAAAACGAAGTAAACCTGAGCAATAACTAACAAGAAACTCTTGACAGAAAAATCCAAAGAATTGAAAATAATCGAAAATAACAACAAGCCGAAGTTAGAAGACAGTTAAAAATGGACGCGTGTTTACAAATACAGAGTTTCAACTACTGCTGTATCGATAACCGCGTAAGAATTCATCTTGAATATTGCTGATATCAGTTAATCTTAACTAAATCTATATAAATGAAATAAGTTATAAGGCTCAATTTTTGCTTCAAGTTTTGCCGAAAGATATGTAATTGGGCCTTCAACAGCAAGTTTCGCTGTAATGAACAATTCTTCCTAACGGACCTTCATATCTGCCCTTTCTTACAAATTTGGAATTATATTTAAAATTATGACTATATTGCTACAGTGGAATAAAGTGAAACTTTGTTATACTGTTTCTGCATTAATGTTTCAAGCAAAAATTTTGACATTTTAGAGAGTTTGGGTGGTGCGTGACAGCAAACATATTTAACTAGTTTAGTGAAAAATAAAAGTGGACCTTGAAATATGTCAACAATGAATGACGTGGCATTAGTTGAAAAGAATAAAGTAAAACATTTGTTGTACTAACTGCCACCATCAATATGTCAAGCAACAATTTTTGCAGTACAGCATGTAGCCAAACGATTACAGGGGAGAAAAGAAAACGAAGACCTTGAAATATGTCTTGTAGGGTTTTAAATTAAAAGGACTGGCATTATATCAAAAGCAATGTAAACATTTTCACGACCTGAATACACGCAGGTTGAAGATTTAAAATGTAGAAAAACATGTTTACTGAGCTGTAATGCAAGCCATTGTCATGGAAACGCATTGATCATAGATCAAATAATATTCATCACTGACAAAAACATCAGGTTCAAAACTTGACAACCAACTGTATCAGGTGTATAACCAAATTTGATATTTAAATTGTCGATAATGAGATCATTTATCGGATTGTGTGCACCGTGTGCCGACCCTTTGATCTGTTATAAATACTGTCTGCGGCAGTGGTGGCGTAATCTCTAGGGTCTGTCAGGTACACCAACTCTCTATGTCATGTGTACATGTCCCAGCACTGCAGGCGAGAAACCTTCTCACAAAAATCGATAAACTGTTCACACCACTGAAGTATAAAGGGATGATGATGAAGGGGTGTATCTCTCCGTATGAATTATGCATCACGCATGTCTTAATATCAATTTATGTTTTTTCATCCCAGTTTTGTGAAAAATGAATTGAAAGCAGTGACGGCAACATTGTAATGTGTACATGTTATTATCAATGTAAATACCTGTGTCATACCATAATGGAAAACGCTGGTGTGGAATAAATCTGTAGGCATGGCCAATGACAAGGTATATTTACCCTATCTAAACGGTGAAAACCTTAATCATACAATCAAAATACATAATGGTATTATGACAAATACCTATATTCTTGAGGGAAAAATTGTTAAGTATTGTTATAACCACACAATTTTTTGAAAGGTACAGATTTTGAAATGATGTCAATCCAGTTCAGCCACTTACATTAATCAAGCCTACCCCAGCCTTTATTGATATGATTGTCCTATACCCATATACACCTACATGATTTCCCTATAACTACCTAGATCCTTTAACCTTTCAGGATTCAGCCTATACTTTAAAGAGGACAGACTGGCCTTTTTTAAATACATTTGGGTTTTTTTGCTTATAAGACATGAAGGTTCACATGGATGAATTTTATAGCAAGAAATCTAGGCCATATTATATTTTACCCGCCTATTCATATTATGTATTGAACAAGTGAATTTAGGACACAAATGTTTAAGTCTGGAGTTCATAATTTAATAATAATTAATCCTCTCGGACTTAATCACATTATGAAGACTATCTTAATATAAGTAATCACAGTCTCAACATTATGCTTTAAATAATCTCCCAAAAACTCTAGAAAAGAAATCACTGCACAACCTGATCAATTTCACCTTTTCATCCCTATTTAACTTTAATAAACTCTTCCATAATTTGATTTGGGTAAGTTCATTATGTTTAACAGTGTTGAAAGGGTTACAAATTACTAACATAGGTTTTTTTCTCATCCCTAATGTCACTGTAGCATTTAAATATGTATGGGGACAATCATCTGTTTCCAAATCTTCACACTTGGCCTACTCTCTAAATCAATTTACATAAGTATAAATATTTTGGGTAAAGGGGAGAGCCGTTTCCCAATTCATTAACTCATTCACCCCTACTGACACATTTGGACCCTTCCAGTTCAAAGACTGGAAAAGTCAGTCATGAAATTTCAGGGGTGAATGGGTTCAGAGAGGATTCCCATTCTCACAGACCCATGTAATTACCAACAGTTTAATTTGACATGTCGGTATGTAAGTATATAGGTCAGTTTGACTTCAAACTAATCTTGATCTCCCTTGACATTCCTCCAGTTTAAGTTAACCTTAAATTTCAGACGAACCCCCAATTGAATTAAATCTAGAACTATGCCACGTGCACTGTTACCAAAATTGTTTTCAGTTTTGTTTGCCATGTTTCATTTGTTTTGATACATCTTCAAAGAAACTTTTATTATTTATGTAAGTTTCATGAAAACATGTATACAGTATGTACATACCCTTAAGGCCAAAGACATTATGACATGTGTTTCCAGTTGCATACTCAGTTAAAATAAGGTGGTATATCGGTACATGTAGGTAGACAATAAATATTTTTATACATTTCGGAAAATAAATATTTACCATTTAAGTTTATAAAAGGCAGGAATTCTGAATTTAAAAGTACATATCGATACTTTTCAAACAAACTTTAGGATTGATACAAACAATATAACAACATTGTAAGTATGGAAACCAGAAACACATAATTTTTTCATTTGGCCTAAAAATGTACAAAAACAAAACCACTTTTATTGTAAACAACAAAATTTTATCTATATTATCAAAGAAATAAAATATATGTTTATCATGTAAAAAAGCATGGGGCCTCCAGCCCTGTTTTGACCTTCAAATGTCAGCATGTTCTGAAGTAGCTATACCTCTATCTGGTGACCTTCATACACGACTAGCAAGGTCAACCGGTTATTTACGTCAGTGTTTTTTACAGCATCACATTCCGAACCTCAAAAAACTGCAGTTCCTCGCATCATTGAAAGTTCTCTGCAACACGACCTCTGAATGCATTTTATCTACTTTTTTATTTCATTTATTTTTCTATCACAAACAAGTGTTTGAAATTGTTTTTTGTTTTTTCCAAATGCAAAAACAGTAACCTTAAGGGTATGGTTATAATATATATACACCAGTGTAAATAAGAATGAAATAAAACTTGGCAAAAAAAAACATACAGTGTACTTATAGTCCAGAGAAATTTTGGCAATATATAGAGTTTTGGCAGCAAATTGAAGATTGTATAGAGATGTTCTTAGGATAACAAGATGAGTGGCATTTTCCAAGTATATTGTTGCCACTATCAAAGACAAATTGGATTGTATAACTGATAGATTGGAACCACTATCATTAACAGGTTGGTGGCTTTATCACAGATAGATTTGAGTTACTTTCACTGACAGTCGGGTGGCATTATCAAGTAAATTGGAACCACTATCACTGACAGGTTGGTGGCATCTTCACATGTTGATTGGAGCCACCATCACTGACAGTTGGGTGGCATCATCACAAGTAGAATGGAGCCACTATCACTGATAGCTGTGTGGCATAATCACAGGTGGATATTTGCCACTATCACTGACAGGGGGGGGGGGCATCATCACAGTTAGATTGGTGCCACTATCACTGACAGTTTGGTGGCATTATGACAGATATATTTGAGCCACTATCACTGACAGGGGGTGGCATAATCATAAGTGGATTGGAGCCACTATCACTGACAGGGGGTGGCATAATCATAAGTGGATTGGAGCCACTATCACTGACAGTTGGGTGGCATCATCAGTTAGATTGGTGCCACTATCACTGACAGTTGGGTGACATCATCACATGATGATTGGGGCCACTATCACTGACATATTGGGTGGCATCATCACAGTTAGATTGGTGCCACTATCACTGACAGGGGGTTGCATTATCACAGGTGGATTTGTGCCACTATCACTGACAGGATGGTGGTATTATGACAGATATATTGGAGCCACTATCACTGACAGGGGGTGGCATATTCGTAGGTGGATTTGTGCCACTATCACTGACAGGGGGTGGCATATTCACAGGTGGATTTGTGCCACTATCACTGACAGGATGGTGGCATTATGACAGATATATATTGGAGCCACTTTCACTGACAGGGGGTGGCATTATGACAGATATATATTGGAGCCACTATCACTGAAAGGGGGTGGCATAATCACAGGTGGATTTGTGCTACTATCACTGGCAGGTTGGAGGCATTTTCACAGATAGATTTGAACCAGGAGGGTGACATAATCCCGGAGAGATTCGAGCCACTATCACTGACAGGGGGTGGCATAATCACAAGTGGATTGGAGCCACTTATTAATCACTGACAGGTTGGTGGCATTTTCACAGATAGATTTGAACCGGGAGGGTGGCATAATCCCAGACAGATTCGAGCCAATATCACTGACAGGCACTTCCACTGATAGGGTCAGTGATACTATTGTTACTGTAAAGCATTGTGAAGCTGGATGGAATGCTCTCTAGTGGTAGGTGTGATACCTGTTATAACGGGTAGGAAGGGCTGGGTGGTCATATAAATTACCAGTAATTGTCTTCAACACACCTGCCTATCTTTACAGCCCTGCCTATCCCCTGGTCAAGTGTTTACATAAATACCAACGTAATAATAGCATAATAATCAAACTGACCACAGGATCGTAGGGTCAATATTTGTTTAAATCTGAGTCAACAGTTACCAAGCACCTGTTCATCATGGTCATCAACAGGTATACCTGTATACCTGTATTATCAGTTATTTATATACCTGGGCCACTTCTGTATGTCAGGAGCTGTAAATTGCAATTACAAATAATCTTATTTTTTTTTTATTGGACATTGCCAAAGACGATAATTTTTTTTTTTGCACTGTGTACAGTAAACCTTAATATGTTCCTCATAATGCCAAATTGTCATTATACAGTAAAACCTTGATACAATAACCCTCAGAGTGTCACTATAATGTAAGCCCTTAATATAATGTCCTTCATAAGGCCACATTGTCACAATAAAGCAAATTAAACCAAGCTTGATAAAGTGTCTCTCAAATTGCCAATGTGTCACTACCCCAATATACAGTAAAACCTTAATATAAAATTCCTTATATTGCAACCAACATATTTTGAGGTTTCATTTTCCATTTGTCATAACAAATTCTTAATCTATCCCTTCAATTTACAAAGTAGCACTATCTTCAATTTTATGAACATTTCGTTGGAAAAACTGAGCCATTAAACCTAAGTAAAGTAGTATTGTACTGCTATGTATGTAATAGGAGATAGAAAATGCATGGCCAGACAATAATTCGAACCCAAGTACTAGAGCTGGGTACCACAAAATCAAATGTACCACTGTATACCACGGTATTTAGGCAAATACTGCGGTACGTACCATGGTATACCACTTTAATTGAAAGTTTGAACTAGCAAAAGGTCTCTGGCTGTTTTTGTTCTGAAGCCAATCAACGAGAGGCCTGTCATAAGTTTATCTTTGTGTTATCCTCTAATATTGTTTGAGTGAAGCTATGTCTGTCCTAGTTGATCAGCAAAATTATAGGAAATTTTAATTAAACCATATTGGAATTCCAACTGACCTAAGTAACAAATAGTTTATTGATAAGTTAAATGGAAGTCCCCAAAAAACCAGTACAGGACTAATGTACCAAAGTACATACCATCACAACTTTATACCGCGATATACCAGTATACCGGTAAAACAGCCATGCAGCCCTACCAAGTACTTCCGTACTCTACATGGATGCTAAACTAACTGAGCTTACTGGTCGGCGATGATCGACCAGGTCTAGATTCGCTACATATAATCTTGTTTAAATTCTTCAGATAAGTGAACTAGTCAGTTGATCCCCCTGTTTATATATAAGGTACCAACAGATAGGTCTGTTGGTTATCTACCACTTATATTATTCACTTTAGACTAATCCAGGGTTCCCCTATCATGAGATGTCCATACATGTACAATTCAGACACAATCAATATTAGTCAGTCTCCCGACTTGGACAGGTCGGCTCAGGCCCAAAAGTAGCGGTTGGGCTTATTACCAGACATCCCATCCATGCATATGGGGCAGGTCAAAAGTAGGGGGTGGGCTTATTACCAGACATCCCATCAATGCATATGGGTCAGGTCAAAAGTAGGGGGTGGGCTTATTACCAGACATCCCATCAATGCATATAGGGGGAAGTCAAAAGTGTGGGGTGGGCTGGACCAGACATCCCGTCAATGTACATGTACATGTATATGGGTCAGGTCAAAAGTAGGGGTGGGCTTATTACCGAGCATGGGATTATTGTCAGAGAAATACAGTAATAGCACTGCAGGTCATAATGGTGGTCACTGGTCAGTAATTATCTCCTCATATTGTCCAATGAATAAATATTGAAACACAAAAGAGTTTCTATATTTCACCTGCCACTGCCTTAATGTATCCTTTCTTACTGGCTTATATAGACTCAACTTTATTTGGTTCCCTTAAAAATATACATCCCAAGTTTTGTGAATTGATGGTATTATAAGCCAGGTATTAATAACTTATTCATCCCTGAAATATCATAATGAACTTTTCCAATCTTTGAACTGGAAGAGTTCATATGTGTCTTCAGGGGTGTATAATGCCAGTAACAGCTAGCGCATGATCTGATATATATAATAGTGTAGAGGAAATGTATATTAATATTGTTAAAATCATATTACTACAATTTTAGATTCAGATAGCGAGAATTTCAAGAAAAGTAAGGCCATGAAAACTTCACGAGGTCAACATTTCAGAAGATCTACTATCTTATATATGGGATCACCCTCTACTTCAGTTAGCATTCATAGGCTATGAATAGCAAGGACCGTTCAATGATGTCATCATTATTATGACGCCATAATTCTTACACTGAATACCACTGTGACCCTCCCTACAAACATTATTTGAGCTGAATGCTGAATAAGAATATAAATTAAATGTAATCAGATTTTCTAAGATTGGTAAAAAAAGTATTGAGCTTCTTTCAGTTGGCATTCATAGGCAATATAATTGACAATTTAACAAAGGCAATTGATTCAAATATGTTTTCAGTGGGTGAATTCGAATGAGTTCAATGAACTATGGTTCATAAGATCATGAATACACTACAGTCATAGGGCGCGAGTGTCTTTAATTCCCGCCCACAGGGACATACCACAGATGACCAGTCTATAGCTATCTGACCTTGACAGCAAGCAGACCAATATAATAATCTGTATATATTACCTAACCTTGTCTGGACGATAGACAATGATTACCTGTAACGACAATGTGGGCGATGCCCTACAGGTAAATTTCGGACAGGTATAACAGGCCAGTGATGTCCGTTAATACCAGTAACACTGCCCATCATACAGGTGTTACACCTGATTATGTAAACGATTCTACGCACCAGTGATGACTGTTTGTTTTGCCCGCAGGCCGCTACTGTGTGAGTTAATATAAACCTGTATCACTTATGGCGAACAGGTGTTAAATTGAATTCACTGCAAATCAAGATGCAATCATTGCGATAAGATGCGTGATGCGGCCCGGGGCGACAGATAACACAAAGCTGGACAGGTGTACACCTTCGTAAACCTGTAAGCTGCAGATAAGTTATGTACACCTCACACAAACCCCACAAATAGATAATACTACTGTTACGTACTTGCTACATGTGGTCTAAACCATGAAACACCTGCACACACATATAATTATATAACTCAGTAACTCACAGTAGATACTATTACTTATCCAATTCAAGGATATATAAGTTTATTTGGTATTCTTATTTTCCAAGCCTTTACTCCGAAGTAGGGCAAAACAAAATTTATTATTTTGTCAAAAGGGGCATTGTAAAAGTAAAATATTTATGGATTCATCTCCACAATTATCTAATTAACCCCTAAAATTTCATAATGAACTTTTCCAAGCTTTTATATGGAAGAGTTCACATGTGTCTTTAAGGGTGAATTAGTTTAAATACTCCCCATGTGGGCGGATATATTCAACAAGTGTAATGGTTGAATCATATATATCTGTCTGTGATTCATGAATTGCTCAGTGTCGACAATTCATGCAAGTTTCTGAAAATAAGACAAACTTCCTGAAAAAATAAAAGCACACACAAAATTTAACCATGAAATGAAGAAAGTTCATTTTCCTCATTTCATTGAGCTCAATCTTCATTCCATGTTTTATGTAGTGAGTAATTTCTCCTTTCAATCTCCTTCGTCCACATACATATACAGTAGAACCTCGATCGTTCTCTAAGTCGGTGGAACATAAGAAAATTTTGAGTAATTGGAGTATTCAAGTTGTTTTGTGTGAATTTTGGCTGTGGCCGACAAAAAACTTTGAATGGAAATATGGTCTTTGAGTTATCTCTAAGGTTCCACTGTACATGTGTATACCCTAGCTGTGTCATATTGTACAAAATGAGACATAAAAAGACTTTCAGAAAAATTTATCCATTATAGTTTAGATAAATACTTTTGTTGTTAAGAAAGCTTACCTGTGTATCCATGGTTACGGACAGCTGGTGAGATGGAAGGACACAACAAAAGTCATATCTATCTAGGTGACTAATTATCAAGGTGAATTTTTCTCTGCAATGAAAAAATTGAGAAACAATTTATTATTGTGATTATCAATATCCGTTAATTCAGAATATTTATATACCGCAATCGCCGTAAAAAGTGCCCAGGGTGCCTAAAAAATGGTTCATAAGAGGATAATAAAACTAACATCTTTGAACGAAAAATGTTTATCTCTATCAAGTCAATAAGTATGATGTATTGTGACAAGAATGGCAGGGCTTGTTCTGGGTAAATTGGGAAAGGCCCCTGAGTGAAATTGGGAAAAATTAACAACAAGTCGACAAATAATACAATGTAATTTAATCAGAAAAAAGCAATAAAATGACAATATTTCTTTTCAAATAGCTTCCTTTTCAACTGATGCAGATATTCAGTTTTAAAATGCACAAAAACAAATGTTTTTTTCTCTTTAAAGTAGATCTAACATCAGATTGGGAAAAAAGTCCTTGAATTGGGAAAAATGAAGCCTAAATCTCATTGGGAATGGGGCCGAAGTCGGCCCCTGAGAGACCCCAGAAAAAGCCCTGAATGGGTAGTATTAATGATGTGCAACATTATTGTCATCAATTTCGGACAATTTGTACACATACCAGGTACTGATATTTGATGGGTTTTTATTTTTCTTGAAACCATGCGCAGAGAGGTTAATTTTACTGAAATAAAGTTTTTGCTATGTCATGATCAACAGGGGGCATTTATGTAATTTCAACACCTTCACAGAATGGGTGGGGGTCGTGGGGGTCGGGGGTGGGGGTAAATGCTTACTATGGCGAATACGGTATATAATTTCAAACATGATGTAAGAGCTCATTCTTATGTGTACATATGCATGTGTGCACGTCATAGACAAATGTTTATCCTTTGAAACTTGTTCTAAAACAAACGAGAAAGATAGAATAAAGTCATGTGGAAACATGGCGTCCTAATCTCGCCATCAATAATGCAATGACAACACTCCTTCACTCACACAGAAAATTGACTGCAGTCACGCTGGTCTAGAAAATACACACAAAACCAGCAAGAATTTGACATCTCACAATTTACAATCTTTACACATATGTGTACATACCCTATCTAGAAGTTATACCTTTTTATAATACTCCAGATAAAGTTTGACACATTTATTGATTTTATTGTGAAATTTACTACACTAAATTCAAAGAAAGATAAATATTTGGTTTGTATAGATTTGAGGAGGGGGGGGGGGGGGGGGGGGTAAAAAGAAATTCAAGTTAGGGTATATGAAGACAAAAATCTCAGCTGTAGTATTATCTTGTCTTTCTTGCATTCATATGTTTTAATTAATTTCATAAAAAAAAATGTGATTTAAAAAGTATCTTATTAGTAGAAACAGAGAGATTTGTGTGTTATTTACAAGACAGGCAGAGTTATGTCCCTTTAATCAAAATACCCACACAGTGCTATTCAAAGGATTTCCCCTGTTGTTTTGACAACTTGTGTGCACTGATTTTAGTTTCATAATTCATGGTCATGATAAAAACTCTGCTAAAGCACTGAATCCCCTTTGATATAAAATTGACAGGATTTAGTGTATGACAATATAAATGTTGTTTCTTTTGATTACTGCGATCGAAAGTATAGAAGCTTAGCATTTTACTATAATGATGTGAAGGAACGGACCGTGCTTCCAAACATTATCAAGCAAATTTCACAGAAAAAAGCGTTTTTAAAAGTCATGTGAAGTAGCATTTTATGAAAACTGCAAAGAAACCCTACCAAAAATTATATTTTATTCTACTGGTTCTGAAGCAATTGTGATTTTTTTTCATTTATATGCGAACTCTTGCTCAAAATATCTGTGATAATTTAATATTTATGAGCCAATTAATTTACAATTGAAAATACTGATCTCAATCAGAGCTGATATGTGTGCTTCTAATCATAGACCCCCATTGGAAATAAATTGAATTATTTCAACTTTATGGTTTATCTAAGGTATAAAGGCCGAATTTTTATTTTACTTATTACTTATTTCCTGAAGTGATAAATTTTTGTCGATAATATTGTGTTTGCCTTGAATTTTTGAAGTAGATATATGTTGTTTACCATTACAATCACATGTAAATTAAGCATCAGTGAAAAGAACAGATATTTTTCTAGTAACCTTAACCTACATTTAATCAAGTCACAGGAGGTCATAAACTAAGTTTCCTGACATCTGTTTTAAAATGGCCGCCGTCTAACGTCATTTTATCAAAAATAGATAGTTCAGAAAGAAATTCTCGCAGGATCTCAAGACGTGCAGCCATTTTCAAACAGGATATCGGGAAACTAGTTCGGACAACTACACCTCCCTCCAATATAAAATCTGATAAGTGTAAATACAGTCCAACCTCTTTATCCCAAACTTGAATAACTCAAAGACTTCTTTAATTCTAAGTATTTCATCAGTCCAAATCAAACTTTCAACAAGACATTCAAAGTAACTTGACTTGAATTGTCAGTTTACTTTGATTTTTTTTTCAAAGCATACAGACTTTGAAATACATTAATTCTTGTAACAACTTAAGGTTCGTCTGTACAAATTTAGGGGTATATGTGTTCTAAGCTTGGTACACTGCTTGTGTTTTACTTCTCATAGGGGTATATGTGTTCTAAGCTTAGTACACTGCTTGTGTTTTACTTCTCATAAACAGTTATGGTCATTTAAAGATATGTCAGGTTTTAAAGGTGGAGGAAAGCTGGAGTTCATGAAGAAAACCACCGACCTGCAGTAAGTACCTGATATATGCTCTATGTAGGCCTATTACTAACGACCCTGTGCATGGTGCAAGCTAAGTGCTAGCAGAACGCCAGACACCCTGAACTATTTGGCAAATAGCCCTTATATTTAGGGGTAAGTGTATCAATGGGTTGTAAGAAATATGTAGAAGTGTAATTATTGGAGTAAAATGTAGGTGGGTGTGTTTTGGGATATGAACTGGTACGGTTTATTTTGTTTTACGTTATACTGACAGCCATGGTCATTTAAGGATGGCCCAGGTTTTGGAGGTGGAGGAAAGATGGAGCAAAAACCACCGACCTACGGTCAGTACCTGGCAACTGCCCCATGTGGAATTCGAACTCGCAACCCAGAGGTGGAGGGCTAGTGGTAGAATGTCGGAACACCTTATAACCACTCGGCTACCGCAGTTTTGGGTAAAGGTATGCATTATATTTAATGTGATCATGAACTAGCTGGTGTAGTACTCTAGATATTGATGGGAAATGTTTTAATAGGAAGACAAGTGCAGGTATGTATATTGACAGTGGGTTTTTTTTCTGATCTTGATCATGCAGCTTCTAAGCAAAAATACTTCTAAATGCATCAATAATATCAGGAATATTTCCCCACATATAATCATGATATACTGGCACTGTATGTCTGCTGTAAAGTTTGTTTAAATAATTGACTAGCTGATATATATGTGATTCATATGTCTCAAAAAATCATGTGATTATATATACCAGTGTATATATATGACTGACGAGTCTGGTACCTATGGAAATCATCGTATAGCTATCTCCTATATGTCAGAATAGAAATGTGTATTGGGATTGTCGGGTAGGCCTACGCCTGATAACAGTATATTGCTCATCAATTTAGATAGAGTTTCTGAACACATTCATACCAGTTGTTGTATATGCGACGACTGGCACAGTGACCGTCATGATCAGAAATCTAATTTCATAACTGTTTCATTCCTTAACTGGAATATATGTCGCACAAGCGACTGGGAAAGATGACGAACAGCGAACTCACTTCTGTGCATATGGCTACCATTTTAATCAACAACCCGGTTAATACATTTTACAGACTCAATGCAATATGAGGAAGATGCGGAACGCAATATAAATTTACCTGACTAGACTTAACACTGACAAGATTGTTACATCTTTCCTCCTTTGAAGATTGAACTTATATGGACAAGAATTAGAATAGATGCATTGTGAAATACTAATAAATGTAAATCTGACAGCAGGTATACATTAGAAAATCAATTACTTTCAGTTTTCACTACTTTCACTTTGTATGTATAATACATGTAGCACAGTTCATGAATTGAAATGTCATTATATACTGTTGGCATTTATCTGCATATGACTTTTGCATTAAATTCCATGAATTATTTGAGTATTATGTAATAAAAATTGGCATGTAATACTGTCTTTGCATTATCAATTGTTCTAAATTGAAAGTCACATTCTGTTTCACCTAGAGCTATATATGTATACTAGCCATTTCCTAGAATGATCAATTATGAACTAACTGAAATTCAAATTAACACAACAGTTCATTTCAAAATGTTTTCCGTTTAACTCGCGAGGTATTTCGCTTTCGCTTCAGCGAATGAAAGAAAACTTTAAACTAACGCAGAAAAGTAACTCTTTGTCACAAATATAAAATTATTACGCGCACATTCATTGTTAATAAAGTGAAGCACGCATAAAGCTTATTAGTAATTATATTTTCATAATTACTCTAGTCCTCGAATCGCGAAGGCACTTTAATCTGTTTGCCGGCTTGGGATCTTGTCATCATCCTCATCGGTGGTGTATCAGGAGGTGGTTCTACCCAAGGTGGTGACATTGGTGGTGCCACATGTGGTACTTCCGGTTCCTCATTTCTGACTTCCTGTTCCGACTCAAACTCGTTTCCTAGCATGTTTGGAGTAAACGATTCCTTTGATCGACGAAGATGACGTCGGTTTCTACGATACGTCCTTCCGGATTCCTCTGTTGTAACGTCATACGACCTGGTATTGACTTGTGCGTTTACGACTCCTCTTTTCCATGTGTTTTGTCGATCACCTGGAAATGGTGCGATGCGAACAGTGTCCCCTGGATTCAGTGGTTCCAAGTCTCGCGCTCCTTTGTCATAGTAAAAGGACTGACGTTCTTTTACACCCTTCAGCTGTCTTGAAACACTTCCTGGTGTTGGAACTTGGGGTTTCAACAAACTTCCCTTCATAGGAAGAAGTGTTTTTGTCCGTCTGTTCATCAGACGCTGAACAGGACTAGTGTCCATTGACTGAGATGGCGTATTTCTATAATCTAACAGTGCTAAATACGGGTCTGACCCAGATGACTTTGCACGTTTCATTATACGCTTTGCAGTTTTCACGGCTTGCTCGGATTTCCCATTGCTTTGAGGGTAACCTGGGGATGATGTCTCATGTTCAAATTCCCATTCCTTTGCAAATGTGCGAAACTCTTCAGAACTAAACTGCGGCCCATTGTCACTGACCAAGACATCTGGAATACCATGTCTGGCAAACTGTGCACGCAGAGCTCTGACAACAGTCCTTGCTCTGGTGTCTTCCAGATAGTCAATCTCAAAGTAGTTGGAATAATAATCTACAGTAATCAAATACTGCTTGTTGTCGAAGAGACATAAATCACTCCCGAGTTTAGCCCAGGGGCGATCCGGAATGTCGTGAGATATCAGGGTCTCTTTTGGCTGTTTGTCGTCATAGGCTCGGCATGTGTCACATCGTTCTACATAATCTCGAACCTCAGCATTCATACGCGGCCAATAAACAGTTTCACGTGCACGGCGTAAACATCCCTCAACTCCAATGTGTGATGAGTGAATTTTGGACTTTATATCCTCCCTCAAGCTCCTGGGGATTACCGCACGTTCTCCGCGAAATATGATTCCATTCTGTGCAGAGAGTTCATCCCTCACATGAAAGTATGGTTGTGCCAACTCTGGCGTTGTCGACCTCTTGTCTGGCCAACCATGTAGTATTACCTGTTTGAGAGTCTGTAGACTTTCATCACGGCTGGTCTCCTGTTGGATTTCTTGTAGTTTAGGCTCAGCAATTGGCAGAAATTGCGCCATGTTTATGCACTCAACATCCTCCAGAAACGCTGTCTTGTCCTCGGTCTGAAGAAACGCACGACTGAGAGTGTCCGCTAAATACATCAATTTACCGGGATGATACACGATTTCGAACGTGTAGGTCTGTAGTCGAAGAAGCATTCGTTGTAAGCGTTTGGGCGCGCTGTGAAGAGATTTCCGCATTATCATTTCCAGCGGCTTGTGATCACTCTGCACAGTTACCGACCTCCCATATGTATATTGATGGAACTTTTCCAATCCAAAAACCACTGCCAGAAGCTCCTTTTCGATTTGGGCATATCTTCTTTCTACATCGGTTAGAGCACGGCTCGCGTACGCGACTGGCTGGCCATTTTGCAGTATGGCTGCGCCTAATCCTTTCTCAGATGCGTCACATTGTAAGGTAAGTTCTTCTCCAGGGTCGTAATACTTCAGAACTGGTTTGGACGTGACTAGCATTTTCACATCCTCTATCGCGCGACTGTGACTGTCCAACCAACACCAATCTGCATCTTGCAGAGTTAACTTCCTAAGTGGCTCGCACTTGTCACTGAGACAGGGCAGGAATTTGCTCAGGTAGTTTACGAAGCCAATGAATCGTCGGACTCCAGCTACGTCTGTGGGGTTTGGCATATCAGCTACAGCCTTGACCTTGTCCGGGTCAGGTTTCAGACCTGTCGCTGTAATCAAATGTCCCACGAATCGAACTTCCTTCTGTCGTAATCGAAGTTTTTCTTTGTTGAGTTTCAATCCCCGCTCTCTGCAGCGGTTCAACAATGCAACCATTTTCCTGTCATGATCCAATATTGCCTGATCCTCTGTATCTCCCTCTCCACACACCAATATATCATCCACAATGCTGTGGACCCCAGGCAGGCCTTCCACTGCCTGGTCCTGTCTACGCTGATATTCTTCCGGTGCTGTCGATATTCCGAATGGCATCCTTAACCAACGGTATCGGCCATGTGGAGTGTTGAATGTGGTTAGGAAAGAACTTTGCTCGTCCAACTCGACGTGCCAAAATCCATTTCTAGCGTCAAGTACGCTGAATATCTTAGCGCGGTGAAGATGTGGTAGAACGTCCTCTACTGTTGGAAGCGGATAGTGACTTCGTTTCAAAGCTTTATTGAGGTCCTTTGGATCAATACAAATCCTAAGCTTGTCCGGTTTGACAACCATGACCAAACTGGATACCCATGGAGTCGGCTCACTGACTGGTGTGATTATGTCCATAGACTCAAGTCTGTCTAACTCTTGCTTAAGTCTCTGTCGTAAAGCTAGCGGTACTTTCCTCGGTGGATGGACAACAGGCGTTACCTCGGGATCTGTAACTAGATGGTACTTGCCTTCCAGCAAACCATTTCCTGAAAATACATCAGCATAATCAGACGTAATCTGTTCTACAGTAAGTGGTTTCTCCTCTCCCGTAGTCAAAATGTTCTCGTACTGAATTTTGACCAACTCTAGGTTTTGCATTGAAGCACTGCCAAGCAACGGTGTACATTTTTCATCTAGAACTATAAAGTCCTCCGTGTACTTCTGACCATTCTTGGGATTGTTAACTTCTAGTTTACACTGTCCTAGTGGAGTCACAGTTGTTTTATTAAACATCTTGAGGATGCTTGTGGTTGGATTAACCTTGACTTTGTTCGGTATAATAGACTTGTGAACAATATTGCACGACGCTCCACTGTCAAGCTGGAAATTGACCCTTTTACCTTCAATCTCCAAGGTTGCGTGCATTTCCTTTGTGTGTCCTTGTACTCTGTGAACAGTGTGAATGTCATTTCCAACATCAAGGGTTATAGATCTGATTTCAAAATAATCTTTATCAGGCTCATCTTCTTGTACCATATGTACTTTACCTCGACCTTTCGGCTTGGACTTTCGGAGATCCTCACATTTTACTTCAAAATGATTTGCTCCATTACATTTCCGGCAATTCTGACCGTATGCGGGGCATTTCTCCCTCTTGAATTCATGATTGCGACCACAAAACTTGCACGAGTATTCTTTCGCTGCTCCTTTTGATGATCCATAATTAGTAGACTTATTGGGCCCTGTGTATTTCTTACTGTGGACTCGTTCCTGTGTGTGCTTTGGATATTTGGACTTAACTTTGTTTACAGTCACTGAAGCACCACTACTATGTGCATGATCCAATGTGTTGACACTATTTTTAGTAAGCTCGCTCGCTCTACACATGTCCTCTGCCTTGTCTAAAGTGAGGTCCGGTATTCTTAATAACCGTTCACGCAAATGTGTATCAGTGATTCCACACACTATTCTATCGCGTATCAGGGAATGGGCGACTGTGCCAAAATTACAAGTTTTAGCCAAAGTTTTCACATCTGTGATATATTTGTCCATTGTCTCGTCCCCTTGTTGATTTCTTCTGTTGAATTTAAATCTTTCAACTGTTTCATTTTTCTTTGGTTCACAGTACCTGTTGAAGCTGGCTATTACAGTTTCTAACGTTCTGTTTTCCTCAGCATCGGTCCAGTTTATGTTGTTGTATATTTCCCTCCCTTCCGAACTTACGAGATATTTAAACATCTTAATCTTCTCTAATTCTTCGCTATCTTTCAATGCTAGATCAACGTAAAGGGTAAACTCCTCCTTCCACTTTTTCCAGTCTTCACTGACGTTTCTGGTGTGAAAATTTATCTTACTTGGAGGTGGTATACGATTGAGCGCCATCGTGAGAATTTACCAGTGAACCACGTGGTTTGACGACTGACGACGAAAATCGGGAAATGTCACAACTCAACAGTATTTACTCACTGTAACTGTTCATCTGTATATTCTGCGTGGTCCTATTAACCATTCTGACACCATGTTTCATTCCTTAACTGGAATATATGTCGCACAAGCGACTGGGAAAGATGACGAACAGCGAACTCACTTCTGTGCATATGGCTACCATTTTAATCAACAACCCGGTTAATACATTTTACAGACTCAATGCAATATGAGGAAGATGCGGAACGCAATATAAATTTACCTGACTAGACTTAACACTGACAAGATTGTTACAATAACAATAAAACATTGGCATCGTTACCAGTTGTTGCATACAATTCCTGTCGAAAGTAAATAGGCCTTATGCTCCTTATTACGGATCTAAGTCCGTGTTCCGATTTCCCACGAAAATGTCTATCGGAATGGTTCAATATCCGGGCCTAGTTCTTATACGCTCTGTTCGATTACAAATTCTTATTCTAAAGTTAAGTAGGCCTATTTGTCATTTGGGGGAAATGTATGATACTGAAAAACTGAACACTTATCGCAGCTTTATATCCAATGAAATGAAATCGTATTTGACTGGAAGTCAATCATTCATGGAGATGTCAATTTCAGAATCGGTCGGCCGAACACTTCCGCTGTCAGCGGTGAAGCGAAAGATGGAAATAGTCACCGGGTGTCTTACCTTTAGCAATCTTTTTTTTTCTCCATACTTAAACAGATAATGTAACCAAAGAACAGATAGTTTGGCTTAATACCTGTAAAACGGTCTTCGTTGAATACATTCAACGTGAGTGATTTCTTGTAGCCATATTTGTTTACTTGACAAGTGGAAATTGTAACGAATCTTGCGATTGGCTGGTCTAAAAATAGACCTTTACCTAAACCTTGCTTTATTTATGCAAATGATCCCTTATGTGTTTGATGTTACTTTCTCATTTGTAATAAATGCAACTCTGATATGATGTATCATCATGTATCCAGATAAAAACCGGAAATAGATGAAAGAAATCAAAGAAATCATCTCGTTTCAGAATCAGCCAATCAAAACACTCGTCAGGAAAAAGTGCACCTTGCTACAGGTATTTAATTCTTCCATATATGGATATGTCACAATTATAAGTATTGCATTATATAAAGGAACTGATCAGCATGTAGAAAGCACAGTTGATTTATTTGTTCACAGTATCATAAGAGTTAATAAGAATAACAACAATTTAAACTTTTATTGTTAATTTTATTGTAAATCCCAAATATTTTTAAAATAATTAAAATGTATGTGGTACATTATTTTATAAAAAAATGAACTAATCTTTACAATAAATTATTCATTTGTAATTTAATGAATATCAATGAATCTCATAAATATAATATCTGTTACAAATTGTTTTGAAATTCATACAATTAACATTTCACATTCGGAATAAAATATGAAAATTATTCTATGTATCAAGTATAGAACAACAAACAAGTAAAATATATGGCACAGTATTTCTTATTAAGGCACCAAATAAAATGATCACAATAGAAAAATCTAGTACAGTACGGTGAATCTTAGAGAAAATCAAATTTTTCAGAGTTCAGTAAGTTTAAACAATATTTTCTTCAATCATATTTTTTTTTATTTAACCCATTCACCCTTGAAGACACATTTGAACTCTTCCAATTCAAAGGTTTGAATAGCCCATTATGAAATTTCAGGGAGGAATGAGTTAATTACATGCATCTGATTTTAGAGGTGGAAAACATCCTTAGAATTGACATTCCTCTCATGTTTCAATTTATAAAATGTACTGGTACCAACTGTAAAGTTGTGTATGACTTTCTGAGACTTTATTTCATTACAGAGAGGGAAAAATAATTAGAAAATCTCTTTTGATTTTCAAAGGACTTTTATTATACTTATTCCTGACTAGAAAATCTATTTTCAAATCACTAATATGACACTAAATTTCTGACAAGAAAAATACATATGCTGTTATGTGTTCTATCTGAAAAGAACTAAAACCTTCGTCATTTTTTGTTACTCTTGTGAAGTGAAACATCAACAAAATCACAAATATTATAATTATCCACAGAAAACTATAATTCAGCTTATAAAAATTGAAATCTATACACTAGGTTTTTGTATGCTATTGCAACCTAATAGTTTTTTGAATTGCAGCAGTTAAATCCCTTGTTTGATTTTGTCAGACAGGAACTATTTTCAGTAATCATTCACCCCTGAAGACACAATTGAACTTTTCCAATTCAAAGATTGGAATAGTTCATAATGAAATTTCAGGGGGGGGATTAGTCAATACTAGAACTGCCATCTGTATCTACTGCGGATGACAAACAGGGCAATTCCAGTTTAACCCCCCCCCCCCGGGTAATAACTTTGTTGTGGGGGGTATAATTACCGGTAATATATCTTTCATACGTTTCACAATAACTGTCAACTTAAGTTCCATTTAAATGTTCTCATATGAACTGATGTGAGTAAATGAATTATTCGCTATAAATGAAAGTGGCTGATTTATAATCAAAAACACAATACATGTGAGTATTCATGTACATGTATATCAAAACACATTTACCTGAATTAAATTAGCATACATGTTTTGTCAATTTCATTAACAAACCCAGAGTCAGCCAATATTCCTTATTCCACATAACATACACAGCCAATTTTTCTTCACATGAAAAACATCAGGATTTTTTTTTCACATGACATTGGTGGAAACTAGTTCAAATAAAATTCACATGGAGATATAATACTAAACTCTCAACATTTCAAAATAAAGAAATATATGGATGAATAGAAATCCTTGTTGTCCAGTTTAAATGTTTTGGTAAGGCAGTACACATGATAAATTTCTTCATGTTAAGTTTTTCAAATGGAATTCACATTTTTTCATGACATTTTACTTAAATTTCATACGAAGAAAAATTGGGTGTGTAACAACAAATGAAAAGTATAAATATCTTTTTGCTTGCAGTAATTAAAGCAAAAACTTGAATTAAAACAATTATTTTGAACGAATGTTGATGATTCAATATAGAATCCAACAAATCAAAGGATAATAAAAAAACATATATACCCGTGGTATGCATTGTACATTTCAATCAAAACAACTAGTTTGAAGGAACATTACTGTTTCAATATAAATTCAATCTTGTAAGAGTTGAAGAATTGATAACTACATGTATGTATAAATTTTACACTTGAAGCAAAAAAAATATTTTAAAGGAATGTCATTGCTTCAATCTAAAATTAATCTTGAAAAGAATTAATTAAATATCATAATCATAAATATATTATGCTATATATATTGAAAGAATATTGCTGTCTTTCTCATTATTAACCTGAATGTTTTAAATCTCTGATGTCACAGTGTCACCTATAATCGCCCTTGACCCTGTGACCCACAAGGTAGGGTAATTAAAGCACATGTAAAGACTAGCTGTATTCTTAAAAAAGAAATCTTGCGAGGAATGTTCCTGTCTTCATTGCCTGAATGAATTATACTTCTATTATCACAGTCTGATATTAATCATTCAATAGTCACATATTGTAAATCACCTTTGACCTTGAATTGACCCCTGCTGTATTTCATTTCATTTCGACAAATTTTGTTCATTATAGAATTACGAATAAACTGAACAAAAAAAAGGCCATGCGTATATATACCTATCTCAAAAGTTTTGTTATCTCCCTTGTTTGCAATATCATGACTATATTTGGAAGTGTTTTAGAAAATGGAACAATGATGTCATAATGTAAAAGATGTCATCCCATTGTCACATGGCGCCAAATCATCACAAAAAACTTCCCGGAAGTCCATCTTGTATCCACCATTGTGGAATATCAAGGGGAATAACAACACTTTTGGGAAAGGCCAATATCAGTTCTCTACTGAAAACTTGCTGTACGTTGACCCTATGACCCCTGTTGTCAGCACATGTGTTTGTATCAAAGTTTTGAATTCTGTAACATTTGTCCCATCTCGTCCAGGTTTTGAAACAGGGTCTCACAAAATTTGACGGCGTCTGTATGTGGACTAGACTTCCAGACGCTTATAGCTGGTACAATCCTGTAACAAACAACACTTAAAATCAGTATGTCATGTTTTGCTTTTTGTTCTACTCATACCCGTTAACCCTCCCTCATTAGACTCCCTCAATTTGACAAAAATTTACACCAATCTCCCTTATTTAAGTCAGAACTCACACAAACTCAAAATCAACATCTTGTGGTCAAATGAGACCCTTAATATAGTTACTGCATGGTATATGTGTCATGACCATAACAGGTGTGTCTGGATCAAATTATCCCCTAGTTACTGCAGGGTATATGTGTCATGACCATAACAGGTGTGTCTGGATCAAATTATCCCCTAGTTACTGCAGGGTATATGTGTCATGACCATAACAGGTGTGTCTGGATCAAATTATCCCCTAGTTACTGCAGGGTATATGTGTCATGACCATAACAGGTGTGTCTGGATCAAATTATCCCCTAGTTACTGCAGGATATATGTGTCATGACCATAACAGGTGTGTCAGGATCAAATAAAAACTTTCTGAAGTTGATTCCAAAGGCAGTATATATACATGTACAGGTACTTACTTGTTTGCTTCTATTTTGTAAAACGCTCCGTATCCGTGTTCGATCATTGGTCCCACACATCCATAGATAGCAGTGTATCCAACAAAACTGGTGGACAGCACGAAAGAACCTCCCCCTCCGCTGAAACAAACAAAAACAGATCATAAGGGGGGTAGGGTGGTGCAGTGAATAGCGCACTTGCCTGTCACCAAGGCGGCTGGGGTTTGATTCCCCGACTGGACATGAAAAGGTATGGGGTTCCCTGCTCAACCATGTGGGTTTTTTCGAGGTACTACGGTTTTCTCCCATAACAAGACCCCATTGTGTGCTAACATCCAGGCCAACAAGAGTGATTAATTTAATTAGATAACTTGTTTCATGATTGTTGTAAAATAAAGTTTAAAGTTAAAGTTTATATAAATATATACTGATATGACAAATATGCAAAAACAAGTAAATCTGTTCAGTCGATGAAAAGAAATGTCTTGCTTGTTTGTGTTTTATTCAAGCATGGCCGAGCTTTGAATCACATTGCACGCTAGCAGGGTTGTAGAGAGTGAAAGTGAGCTTAACTCTAGCGATATAGAGATGTGTAACAGGAGAGGAAAAATGCAAGACCAGACCAGGGTTCGAACCCAGGACATTCCAGACTCTAGACAGACTCTCAACCAAACCAATTGAGCTACCCGGATATCTGGTCGCCGACGATTGACCCAGCCCAGATCCACTACAGATGTAAATGTCTGTGTATTTTACCCTTTACCTGTGTATGTTACCCTTTACCTGTGTATGTTACCCTTTACCTGTGTATGTTACCCTTTACTTGTGTATGTTACCCTTTACCTGTGTATGTTACCCTTTACCGTACCTTTTGGTGAAGGATGGGTCCGTGAAGATATCTGGTATAGGCAAGCCCTCCTCCTTGGCCATACAGGACAGACCCAACAGATGACGGTCACAACCTGTAAATAACAATAGGTCACTGATACTTAATTTTACATCTTTATATCCAAAAGAGGCATGCATACAATCCATTTGGTTATGCATTTTACATCCCATTAAAGACGGTGATCATTTAAAATCCTACCAAGTTTTGGAGGTGGAGGAAAGCTGTAGTTCCTGGAGAAAAAAACACAGACCTATGGTCAGTAGCTGGCAACTGTCCTGCTTAGGCCTCAAACTCCCAACCCAGTGGCAGAGGGCTAGTGGTAGCAGAATGTCAGACACATTACCCACTTAGCTACCATGCCCAGTATGTGTAATTTAAGTAAAACTTTTAAAGATCTAATCACCACTGCTTAAAACTGAAACCATGCAGTAAAAACATTTTCCAGCTTTTGTTAAATACATTGCAAAATACTAAACATAATGAAGAGGCCAAAAGGGCTTGCAACTCAACTGTTATTCCTCTTACTCAACTCAACCCATGAAGATGCTTTTGAACGCTTCCAATTCAAAAGTTGGAAAAAAGATTTTGAGATTTCATGAACAGGCGTGAATGGGTTAAAGGATAAGTTGACAGACGTGGGACAGATGAAGAACACTGCACCGGTACCATGGCAAATATATTAAGCTCAATAAAAAAACGGCCCTTTGTGACAGATAAACTAACAAGATACCCAATGGGCCTGCATCGCTAACCTGGTATCAATCTCTAACATAATGATAAGTATTATAGTGTAACCCTAAAGTCCCCTAAAATCTTTTACTGTAAGACATTTAGAAGAACATGTTAAGATTTAAACATATTTTACCCCTGTGACCTTGTAAGACAACATCATTTTCATTTTCAAATTTTGTTTTGCTTCATCCCAGGATGCTACCAGCCAAATATCATGTCTCTAGGCATTTGGGTTTATCAGAAGAAGTTACCTAAAGCTTTTAAAAGATTTGACCCCTGTGACCTTGAATACAGGTCAAGGTCATTTTGTTTCGCAATCTTTGTTGGGCTTCATCCAAGGAACTTTTTAGTTTAATATCATGCTTCTAGGGCTTTTGGTATTTCAGGAGAAGTCATTAATTTTTTTAACAGATTTGTCCCCTGTGACCTTGAATATAGGTCAAGGTCATTTCTTTTCGCAAATTTTGTCAGGCTTCATCCAAGGAACCTTTCAGCCAAATATCATACTTCTATAGAATTTGGTTTATTAGAAGAAGTCAATTAAAGGTTATAATAGATTTGACCCATGTGACCTTGAATATGGGTCAAGGTCGTTTCTTTTCGCAAACTTATTCAGCTTCATCCAAGGAAGCTACCAGTCAAATATGAGGTCTCTATGCCTGACGGTATTTTAGAAGAAGCTAGTTGTTTGAAGGTTTCGACATTTTTTACCCCTGTGACCTTGGAATTAGGTCAAAGTGATTTTTTTCCCCAAACTTTGTGCAGCTCCTTCCAAGAAAGCTACCAGCCAAATTTTATGTCCCTAGGCCTTTCAGTATTTTAGAAGTAGTCGTTTAAAGGAAAAATTTGACGGACGCAGGACGGATGGATGGACAGACGCCGGACGACGCACCATCACATAAGCTCACTTGGCCCTTTGGGCCAGGTGAGCTAATAAAATCCTTTGAAATTTCTGCACCTATGTAATTTGTGACAGTAATTCTTGGGCTAAAAATTCTTCTACTCATTCACCTTGTTCTTAAAAAAATTTTTTTTTCGAAATTTTGCTGGTTATTATTTGCTTAAAAATAAAGACCCCTGAAGACATATTTGAGCTTTTCTGATTTGAAGGTTGGAATATTTCATTATTAAACTTCAGGGGAGAATGGGTTAACATGGTCTTACCATTAAGGTGGTTTGCCTCGTCCATGAGAGAGTTGTGTTTGTTGGCTGCCGCTAAGTACAGTTGCACTCGTCTGTCATTCTGAGGACCCGAAACAACAACTTTGATTAACATTGATAAGAAACTAATTAAAGGCCCAATATACGTAACTTCAGGAAAATATTCGTTAATCTGAAAAATTCTGAAAAAAAATCCAGTTGATAACCATGCAAAAATAAGCCTAAAACGAAGTAAACCTGAGCGGTAACTAGCGAGAAACTCCTGATAGAATAATCAAAAGAATTGAAAATCATTCGGGTGGGGCCCACTTCAATAACAAACGGCAGGTAGAAGACAGTCAAAATGGTCGCGTGTTTACAAATACCGAGTTTCAACTGCTGCCGTACCGATAACCGCGTAAGAAGTCATCTTGAATATTGCTGAAATCAGTTAATCTTAACTAAATCTATAAAAATAATAAATTATTAGGCTTGATTTTCGCATCAAGTTTTGCCGAAAGTTACGTATATTGGGCCTTTAAGCTTTGTGCAAACTAGCTGCCACTCAATCAAAGAACAGTTACTGGTTTATTATCCATATTTCTTACTCAACTTCAAACTTAAATCAATTAAATTAATCTTTTTGTTGAGTACATCGGTTTACAAATTTTCATCATGACAAAGCGATTTTGAAATGCTGTAAAGGTACACAAATCAGCAGTAATCTTATTTCAGCGTTGTTGATATCAGCAGTAATCTTATTTCAGCGTTGTTGATATCAGCAGTAATCTTATTTCAGCATTGTTGATATCAGCAGTAATCTTATTTCAGCATTGTTGATATCAGCAGTAATCTTATTTCAGCATTGTTGATATCAGCAGTAATCTTATTTCAGCATTGTTGATATCAGCAGTAATCTTATTTCAGCGTTGTTGATATCAGCAGTAATCTCATTTCAGCGTTGTTGTTTTTTTTTTTTTTGCTGAAAGCATTCCACTCAATTATTTCAGTGGACTCCACTTAATATCACCCCTGTTAATATCACATTCCTCTTTATATCATGTTTTTCCCAAGCACCAATTTTCTCTCTATATAATCTATGTGATGTTATTTGTTTAATATCATGTATTTGGAGGTGAATTCCTCTTAATATATCATGATTTTGTTAATCAATCACATAAAATATATCACTGATTTCAGATACAACTTGTTCAAAATGTTGAATGGAAAATAAAAAATAACCACAAAAATGTTGTTTGATTGAAATAATGTTATCTATAAATAATGAAACATCTTCATATGTACATTGAATAGCTTACTTTTTGTTATGGAGATTGGAAATGCACTAGATTTAGTGGAAAAACATGTTTCTCTTAATGTCACATTCCTGTTGATATCATGTTTTTGTCCGACAAATGCAACATGATATAAAGAGGAGTGCACTGTATTGTTCGAACGACATTTTCTGTTAAGTGTTTTCCACAGCAAGTATTCAGAGTGTGACGATTCATCAATGCGCTTATTTATCTTAATTCAGTCATGCGTTAAAATTTGATCGTGCACAGAGCACCAAATGGTTTATTCCAGATTTACTGATCTGGTAAAAACCTTATTCACCTCAGACTTCAGCCTTAGAGAATATTGTTGAGACCAGGTCCATAAATCAGGAATCGACCTCACCTCAAGTCCATAACTGTATATCATTATACCTCATTGTTGTAACAGCTTGTTTGATTAGATAATACTGGTCATGTGACGAAGCAAAAATTTAAGAATCTCTCATGACAGGGGTCGTAAGATATAGGGAAATTCCAACTGAGGACTTTTCATATTTGTTAAACCCAAGGCTTTGCGAAGGTATCGCCAAAAAATCCTGAAGGGTGGAATTTTCCTGTATCTAACATATCACACCATGAAAAAGTAAATTTCTCTCGTTTCAACTACCAGAATAAGCTCAAAAGCCACAAAACTCTGTTTGAACTGGCCATCATCTTGAAAATATCATTTATTTCTCTTGAACTTGTTTGAAAAAAAACAAGATTAAGCACATTCCAAATTTGCAAACAATATTTACTCAGAAAAAAATCTATCTTTCTATTGTGTACAATGAATATTTCGTAAAAGGTGATAATTGCATCATATTGTCTCTGCTGCATTGCGTCATGGGAGTTTGTGATATCATGTCATTGTTCAGCAGTTATGACTCTGCGTCATGTAGAATGAGGTTTAATATACAGTGTACCCTCGTTATACCGCCACCTTTTGTCCACAGGAATTATGGCAGTGTAACAAGGGTGGCAATAGTATCGAATTATGAAAATTATTACCAAGGATTAAATTGCATAATAGATTGCATTTCCAACATTTTATTAAAAATAAGCTTAAAGTATTATATCGTCATATAGATCTTCATTGGCACAAATTTATATCTGAAAATAGTTATTGATACACCCCTTCCTTACCCTAGACAGCTGTTACCTTATACACACGGATATGATAAAAAGCATAATGTTACCCTCATGCATTCTTGTTTCCCCAATAATATTTCCCCTTTTTCGTAGCCCTTATAGACATCTCAGCTTCCACAAGCTTGTCCCAAATGACGGAAGCAGCTGACGGCAACAATAATTGTAACTGTAATAACAGGAATTGTTTTTATTCACAGGGGGTTTAATTTCGATATATTTGCAGTCAAAATGAAATTCCACGAAATTAAATACCCTTGAAATAGAACACCTGTTAAAACTACAGTGGTAATTACAATGAGAGAACAGATAATCCCATAACAGCGCAAAATTTTATACCTATGAATAGGTCCAAATAATATAAGAAAAACATGAAATATTCTCCACAACAAATGTGATAACTATAGAGTACATGCATTGATAAACCCTAGAATAACAAAGAATTGTGTCTCCATATTAGCTGCCCTCTTGATAAAACTTCTATACACTGTCGTCATAATTCCATACAGTGTCGTCATAATTCCATACAGTCGTCATAATTCCATTCACTGCCGTCTTAATTCAATACACTGTCGTCATAGTTCCATACATTCGTCATAATTCCATACACTGTCGTCATAATTCCATACATGTCATCATAATTCAATACACTGTCATCATAATTCCATTCACTGTTGTCATAATTCCATACACTGCAATCATAATTCCATACACTGTCGTCATAATTCCATACATGTCATCATAATTCAATACACTGTCATCATAATTCCATTCACTGTTGTCATAATTCCATACACTGCAATCATAATTCCATACACTGTCGTCATAATTCCATACATGTCATCATAATTCAATACACTGTCATCATAATTCCATTCACTGCCATCATAATTCCATACACTGTCGTCATAATTCCATACACTGTCGTCATAATTCCATACACTGTCGTCATAATTCCATACAGTCATCATAATTCCATACACTGTCGTCATAATTCAATACACTGTCGTCATAGTTCCATTCACTGCCGTCATAATTCCATACAGTCATCATAATTCCATAGTCATCATAATTCAATACACTGTCGTCATAATTCCATACACTGTCGTCATAATTCCATACACTGCCGTCATAATTCCATACACTGTCGTCATAGTTCCATACAGTCATCATAATTCCATAGTCATCATAATTCAATACACTGTCGTCATAATTCCATTCACTGCCGTCATAATTCCATACACTGTCGTCATAATTCAATACACTGTCGTCATAGTTCCATACAGTCATCATAATTCCATAGTCATCATAATTCCATACACTGTCGTCATAATTCCATTCACTGCCGTCATAATTCCATACACTGTCGTCATAATTCAATACACTGTCGTCATAATTCAATACACTGTCGTCATAATTCAATACACTGAGGTCATAATTCAATACACTGTCGTCATAGTTCCATACAGTCATCATAATTCAATACACTGAGGTCTTAATTCAATACACTGTCATCATAATTCAATACAGTCATCATAATTCAATACACTGTCGTCATAATTCCATACAGTGTCGTCATAGTTCCATACAGTCGTCATAATTCCATTCACTGCCGTCATAATTCAATACACTGTCGTCATAGTTCCATACATTCGTCATAATTCCATACACTGTCGTCATAATTCCATACATGTCATCATAATTCAATACACTGAGGTCATAATTCAATACACTGTCGTCATAGTTCCATACAGTCATCATAATTCCATTCACTGTTGTCATAATTCCATACACTGTCATCATAATTCAATACACTGTCGTCATAGTTCCATACAGTCATCATAATTCCATAGTCATCATAATTCAATACACTGTCGTCATAATTCAATACACTGTCGTCATAATTCAATACACTGTCGTCATAATTCAATACACTGAGGTCATAATTCAATACACTGTCGTCATAGTTCCATACAGTCATCATAATTCAATACACTGTCATCATAATTCAATACACTGTCGTCATAATTCAATACACTGAGGTCATAATTCAATACACTGTCGTCATAGTTCCATACAGTCATCATAATTCAATACACTTTCATCATAATTCCATTCACTGTTGTCATAATTCCATACACTGCTATCATAATTCCATACACTGCCATCATAATTCAATACACTGTCTTCATAATTCCATACACTGTCGTCATAATTCCATACAGTCATCATAATTCCATACACTGCTTTCATAATTCCATAAACTGCTATCATAATTCCATAAACTGTCTTCATAATTCTATACACTGTCGTCATAGTTCCATACAGTCATCATAATTCAATACACTGTCATCATAATTCCATACACTGCTATCATAATTCCATAAACTGTCTTCATAATTCCATACACTGCCATAATAATTCCAAACACTGCCATCATAAATCCATACACTGTCATCATAATTCCATACAGTGCCGTCATAATTCAATACACTGTCGTCATAATTCCATCCAGCTGTCATCATAATTCCATACACTGCTATCATAAATCCATACACTGTCATCATAATTCCATACACTGCCGTCATAATTCAATACACTGTCATCATAATTCAATACACTGTCATCATAATTCAATACACTGTCATCATAATTCCATACACTGTCATCATAGTTTCATACACTGCCGTTATAATTCAATACACTGTCGTCATAATTCCATACACTGTCATCATAATACCGTACACTGTCATCATAATTCAATACACTGTCATCATAATTCCATACACTGTCATCATAATTCCATACACTGTCATCATAATACCATACACTGTCATCATAATACCATACAGTGCCGTCATAATTCCATACAGTCATCATAATTCAATACACTGTCATCATAATTCCATACACTGTCATCATAATTCCATACAGTGCCATCATAATTCAATACACTGTCATCATAATTCCATACACTGTCATCATAATTCCATACACTGTCATCATAATTCCATACACTGTCGTCATAATTCCATATACTGTCATCATAAAAGAGAAAGACTTGTTGGAATTCATAATCATTTATTTGTTTATTTCAATTTTGTGGACAATTTGCTTGTCCAAGTACATGTAAATAGTTAATTACAAAAATAAATCATAAAATACATCATAAATAAAACTGTGTGGCACATTACAATTTATACAACAAAATCATAGCAAAACATTTTTTAAATTATCTTAAGCAAACAACCATTAAGCATGACAACTTCAATGCTGACAAGTTACATTCAAAGATTCTATCAAATTCACAAGTAGTTCTGCAAAACCCTTCTTGTGCCCATGAAATCATACTATTCTACTCAAGCCATTTTTCTTTTTCATAACTTGCTTTTAAACAAGAAACCCACAGGCCTTTTTGATGTAAGTATCAATAACTACATTTATTATATTTTTACCAGTGAAATATTATTTGTTCTATAAAAGTGATATTTTTCATTAGTGATTTTGATTTTGATAAAGCACCTAAAGACCTTTCTATGAAGAGTATTTGATTCCAGCATATCTGGGTCTGAAGAAGAAGATTTTTGAAATTTTAACTATTTTGACCCCCTTTGAGTCCCTCCCTCAGGCCCCTAGGGAGTTAGGACCATATAATTGACAACTGTGGTGCATCGTTGGCCAGGGAAGATTCTTGTCAAATTTCATTCAAATTGGTTCAGGAATTTTCGAGAAGAAGTTGAAAATGTATATTGTTTACGGACGCACGATGACGGACAAAAGACGATTAGAAAAGGTTATTTGAGACTTTGTCTCAGGTGACCTAAAAATCAAACATGGAAAACAGTTCTGAATTGTACTTTCCAATGGAATTTGAGGTAGATATTTGATCGTGAGGAGTCATTTTGAGGTAGATATTATTCTTTCTGGTCCTTATTACAATTTATTATAAATTGATATTTTTTACACTTCCTGATTGGCTAAGATAGCGCCACGTGATTCCCGATAAAAAGTCATATTGACCATTCGTGCAAAAAAAGCTGGTTGACTGAGTGTTTCTACGAATAGAAATATGACGTAACGTCAAGAGCTCCGAAGACCTACAACAACAACAGTAATGGCATACGGCAGAATCGCCGTTCTTACATATGATCCAAAAGATGCTATTCTCGACAGCATTGAGTCTAACAATATGAAACGGAAAACCTCATCAAAAGGCTATAATTGTATAGTATTGACCGAGACAAAAGTCTTTAATTTTCATATTGCAAGTCAATAAGATAATTATAATTGTGACTAAAACACAATCAGTAAAATAACAACTTATAAAAACCAGATCTAAATTTAGAAAAAAGAGGTCAATATTATCACAAGCAAGACGACAAATATAGAAACATGAGGTCAACATTTGAAAATATCAACTTCATGTTTCTGAATTATATATTATATTTAACATATTGACCTCATATTTATATTTTTGTCTTGAACATGATAATATTGACATCATATTTCTAAATCTAAGATGTACAATGTTTTATGGAAAGAAAGAGTAAAAGAACAACAAAAATTAAACAAAAACCCTAAATGCTGATGCTGAGACTGGTCTGACCTACTTAAGATATCAATAAGGGCTATCCCTATAGCTAATTGACCATTGGTCAAACAGGTCACGTGATATACTTACAGCCTTACCAAATATGGGAGCAGAGTTTAGGGTGGTAATTTAATGTTGTGTACAAACAATTATTTAGGTAAACCCAAATAAACAAATGAATCTTTCAACAGGCATAATATGTATACCCACACGCCGAAAAATGCAAGTACAATAACTTTCTACTCGCAATTTCAGAAATCAACTCGCATTTTGTGAGTGCGCGAGTGTTAATTGCAAACCCTGAGGAATGTTTCTAGTTTTTCAGTTCAAGTATCCCACTACTGTTGTTTGTCACTAGAGTTTCGACTGAGATGCTGGTAACATGTCCCCCATCTCATCCAGACTCTGAAACAGCAGCTCACAGAACTTCACAGCATCCGTATCAGGACTAGACTTCCACTTTGTAATAATTGGCACTATTCTGTAACACAAACAAATTGTAGTATATAAACAAAATGTCCTAAAACAATATTAAATTAACTCCATTTAGCCCTGAAATTTCATAATGAACTCTACCAACCTTTGAATTGGAAGAGTTCAAATGTGTCTTCAGGGGGAAATGAGTTAACCTATTCTCCCCTTAAGTCACATTGAACCTAATCAGATCAAAAGATATGTTAACATTTCAACTCTATAATTGGTAAATAATGACCTGCTTTTGTAACATATTTTAACAGTGAAACATATTTGCAGTGAAAACACCTGTTTTTGACATGTTTAAAGGCCCAATATACATAACTTTCGGCAAAACTTGAAGCGAATATCAAGCCTAATAACTTATTATATTTATAGATGTAGTTAAGATTAACTGATACCAGCAACATTCAAGATGAATTCGTACGCGGTTACCGGTACAGCAGCAGTTGGAACTCGGTATTTGTAAACACGTGTCCATTTTGAACTGTCTTCTACGTCCGGCTTGTTGTTGGAGTGGGCCCCACCTTAACTATTTTCAAATCTTTGGATTTTTTTGTTAAGAGTTTCTTGTTAGTTACCGCTCATGTTTACTTCGTTTTAGGCTTATTTTTGCATGGTTATCAACTGGATTTTTGTTCCTAATTTTTCAGAAACACGAAAAATTTCCCGAGTTACGTATATTGGGCCTTTAAACGATGAAGTACACATTATGGTATAAGTGACCTACCTTTTATATCCTATTCTCCCCTAAGTCACATTGAACTTAACCAGATCAAAAGACTTGACTAGCACATTCTTAAAAAGAAGGGATGGCAGAGTTTAATGGACCAGCTCTGAATATAGAACAGATAATTTTTGGACAAAATCTATTTATTTTTTTTTTGTAAGAAAACTAAGTCTCATTAATGGTTACTTATTAAAATTATCTTAAAGTTTACATATTCTGGTTGAGATAAAAAATTCTCCTCCTTTCTAGGCCATTCATCCTCCAGGATGCAGAATGTACAAATAAATATTTTACTTCTTGGAGTGAGTTTTTTCTTGGTCACAAGCCACAAAAACAGTTTCTTTAAGGGTAGTATAGAAAGGTACCCTAAAACAAATTGTTGTTTCATTTAAAGGCCAAATATACGAAAATTCAGGAATTTTTTCGTGTTTCTGAAAAATTCTGACAAATAATCCAGTTAATAACCATGCAAAAATAAGCCTAAAACGAAGTTAACCTGAGCTGTAACTAACAAGAAACTCTTGACAGAAAAATCCAAAGAATTGAAAATGATTCAGGTGTGGCCCACTTCAACAACAAACCGACGGTAGAAGATGGTTCAAAATGGATGTGTGTTTATGAATACCAAGTTTCAACTAATGCTGTACCGGTAACCGCGTAAGAATTCATCTTGAATATTGCTGATATCAGCTAGTCTTAACTAAATCTATAAATATAGTAAGTTATTAGGCTTGATTTTCGCTTCAACTTTTGCCCAAAGTTACGTATCTTGGGCCTTTAATTCTGTAAATTATGGAACGATAAAACTGCAGTTGCTCAATCTTCTATACAAGTAGTATGTCTGCCTATACTGAGAAATAATGTACAAAGGCAGAAATATCTGATATTTTGAAAAAAAGGATGGACTTTTTCTTCATCCAATCCTTTGACATGCCTATGATACACACCGATGAGGTTCGATCCTGTAGAAGATCCCATATCCATGTTCTAACATCGGAGGCACAGCTCCGGAGGCTGCAGTGTATCCCGCAAAACTTGTAGACAGAACAAAGTTACCGCCACCTCCACTGTAATCACGAAATATATAAACTATATATATAAACTATTAAAAATAAACTTATGGGGATATTAGATATTAGATTGCTCATGATAGTTATGCCCTTTTATTTTTTCGATGAAAAAAAAACATTCTTGAAATTAAAATACAAGTGCCTGTACTTTAATTGCTTTTTTTCTTTTATTTTTTTGGGTTTCAATATTCTATTTCTTCAATAAAGTTAAAATAGTTCAGAAGAGGTTCATGGGCCATAACGGTCATCTGAATATATATACATAAATGTATATAACTTTTGTTTGTTATTGTTAAAGATATGAACATATTTGACCCCTGTGACCTTGAAAGTAGGTCAAGGTCATTCATTTGAACAAACTTTGCAACCCTTTCTCTAAGCATGCTACAGACCAAACATCAGTACTTTGGGCCTTTTGGTTATTGAGAAGAAGTTGCTTGAAGATATTACGGTGCGTGACAACAGACAATGCACAATGGCTATAGGTCATCCTGAACCTTCAGGTCAGATGACCTGTACTAAAAGGTCAAGAGGTTTTTTCGTACCTCTTGGTGAAGGCAGGGTCGTGATATAGGTCTTGTATCGGTATGGATTCTTCTTTGGCCAAACAAGACAAGCCCATCAAGTGACGGTCACATCCTACGAAATAAATTTGAAATGTCCCTCACACCCATTTCATATATTTTGTAACAACAGTTGAAATTAACAGCTTAAAAAGTTTGTGCTTGATAATACATTAGAAAGAAATACAAGTTATTTTAAATATTGCTATCAAAGAAGGGGTTTAAGCTCAAAAGAAGTTATATTTTTGAAGTATTGAGAAAATTAAAAAAAACTAGGTCACTGTGACCTTCTTTCAACCATAGATATTTTTTATGATCAGTTTTAAGTTGTACTGTTTTGGAATTGCACAATGCATCAAAACTATGAAGAAAGATTGAAAAAATATTAGGTAATTTTATGAAAATGGGGCCTATTACGAATTTGAGCCCCTACTTTGACCCCTACATAACTCGTTAAGCACTCCGACCTGACCTTAATTTCATTTCATGTCATGACTACCTAACCCATAGGTGTTGATATACAAAAAATAAAATTAATCTGTGATAGCCACCAGAAGGCCCAAATTGGCACCCCTCCTTTACTTATTTTACAACAATCATAAAACAAGACGTGGAAGACATGGAACAGCAAGTCTACACCAGACATACTAGAAAAACATCAGAAAAACAATATAACAAATCAGCTATCACAGACCATGCCAACATACACAACCATATCATTGACTGGAACAACTCTAAAGTGTTGGAAAGGGAGGAAAACTGGAGAATGAGAAAAATAAAAGAATCCATATGGATTAGGAAGGTAGGGGAATCAATGAACAGAGACGAGGGGGGACACCAGTTGAGTCATGTTTATGATCCTATTTTAACATCCAATAAGGGGCGGAATGGGTAAACATCTTACCCGTCCCTCTGTCTACCTGTAGTACTAGAGTACATTTGGACGAAATGTCGCGCTACGTTTTTGACAGCTTACTTCTCTAACTCGCCCTATTTTAGGTAGTGAGCTGATTTCAGCGGTCAGAACACCGACACTCGGCTATTGTACTCTTTGCTTGACAAAGGAGACAGACGTTTTCGAAAAGTTCGCTTATTAAGTTTTCAATTCCTGTTTGTGTACAAAAACAATCTCAGTATAAATCATAAAACAAGCTATTCAACTTATATTTATCTTTTTTTACTTTAGCCTTCATGCACAGGGAGTCTTTTTGCGGGAGAAAACAGGGGTACCCAGAGTAAACCCACGAGGTCTGACCCCATACTTTTTCACTTCCAATCTGAGATTCGACCCCAAGCTGCCTTGGTAAAAGGCAAGTGTACTATCCACTACACTATCTGACCATCTAAGTCACCCAGGACTACAAATCATTTAAACTTGTATAAACAAATTGGAATCTCATTCAAACCAAGGAAGTTGAGTAGATCTATACTGTTACCACATAACGGGAGTGTGTTAGGTTCATTTTTTAAAGAAATCAAACTACGTCAATAATACGATATGCATACAAACTTCAATATGCATCTGCATTAAGAAATAATAAATTGATTAAGATAATGATTTATTAAATTTACACATTTTAATAATCAACTAAATGAGAAAGAAAATAGTTAGGTATGTATAAGGTTCTAGCCACCGGAGATGAATTTTCCGGACAATCTGCACATCGTTTTTGAGGGGAAAAAATGTGCACAAAATACTTTGGTAGAAGGTTTTTTTTCAACGTTTCAAACTCCAAAAAGCCCCTGCACAAATTACATGAGTTTTTATGGTATACTCTATCTATGTAAACAGGGAAAGATTTGCCAGGTCAGATTTTCGTGTCTGGCGGTTTCTTTAGAAGTGAAAAAGTCTACGTGGTTCCCACATACCTTTGAGGTTATTAGCTTCCGCCATCAGGTGGTTGTGCTTTGCCGCGGCGGCCATGTACAGCTTTGTTCGCGTCTCGTCCTGGGGACAAAATAAAACATAGTGTCCCCTTGCTCATACACCAATTTTAAACCATGTCTGTGATGGACAATGTGCAGAATTTATTGGCACTCAAAGAAAGACCTGCTTTGCATATTACGAGTGTATCAGCGGTCAGTCTGTGATGGGGTAGAATTTAACGTTTTTAGCAGCTCGTACGTATTTTGTGGCGAGTGGGTTAAATTTTAACTCGCCAAATTAGAAACTTGCTTGCAGTTTTGAAGTGGATAATGAAAGCACTAAACGATGCATTCTGAACCATTCTAACTTACAATTCAGTTCAGAAAATTAACTTAACTTTGTCAAGGTGTAAAATGTAAAATATTTCAGTTGCATTGTGATCATATTACCTTTTAAGGCATTGCAATTTTTGTGTGTGGTTTCGTTTCATGATTTGTTTTACACTTTCGATAACATACATTTCTGACATGTGTACAGATTTGAAAAATGTTTACACCTTTCAACAGGCATTATATCAACTTGCCAAAAAAAGGAAGTACAATCATTTTCTACTCGCAGTTTCAGAAATCAACTCGCATTTGGCGAGTGTGCGGGTGTTAAATTCAATCCCTTGGACATTGTGCAGAATTTACGAGTTTTACGAGTGTATCAGCGTTCAGTTTGGTATTCTTTAATTATAACTGTATAATTATCTGATTACCCTTGAAGACACATTTGAACTCTTCCAATTCAATGGTTGGAATAGTTCATTATGAAAGTTCAGGGGTGTTTGAGTTAATGTGGCATCAATAACAACTTTGTGCATTTTTGTGTATTTGGACGGGAAATTTACTTCGTAGTGCTTCTGAGTAATTCAAATAGGAAACTGTTGACATATGTTGCTCAGAATAAAATCTATAGATATTGAACTTTACAAAAATGTATCCTTTTGGTAGATTTTGATATGTGATGGCAGTTTAATATGGGGTCAAAGTCAGAGGGTGTTCCCATATCATTTCACCGGTTTGACATGTACACTTTTGGTTGTCAAGAGCTAGTTGATGCCTGTATAGTGCTCTAAAATGACACCAATCTGATTAAAATCATATCTTGATCTCCGCGCCATTCCGTAAACTCTTCTCTGCTGCGTTAAGATCTGAGAAAACCCCATATGGGATTACGCCCCGATGACCTTTTGCATTAGCCAATCAAAGTATTACTTTCAGAATCTTGACAGTAAATTTTGAGGCAACAAATCTTGTATAATCGCATCTGTCCATTTACTCATTTTGTCACCGAAAAGTTCATGTGGAATAATGTGATGAAATGGCTTGCTGCAAGATGACAGGTCTTTGGACATTTTTTTTAGTGTTAAGTAAAGAGGCGACAAAGGTTATCTGAATGTGACCTCTTATGGGATGTTGTCAGATCCTTGTAAAACAGAGTGAGAACAAGGATCTGTATTTTAATCAGATTGAAATGCAACTAAACACGCCAAAAAATGCTGTTTGAAACATTTTTCATGTATGCATCTTTGAATCTAGACAGTTGTCACTAGTGTTGAACTTCAAATATTAAAGTTATTGGCTTGAAAGCTTAATAATAATATATAGTAAATTATTTAATTGTGTGAATACTAAAATACAATAAAGGGAGATAACTACCGTCACTGTGGGGTCAAGCATGGCTTTGCTCCAGTCAAGTGCTTCCTGAGTACACGACCTCAGTGTTTCTGTTCGTGCATGGTAGAATCGCCGCGTTGTTGCCGTCTCATATGTAGGGGCTGGTCTTAAAAATAGACATGGATTTTTTATCGATTTGATGTCCACTGAATATGTGTGTGGTATGACTAGAACTTACATTTGGCTACAGTTGTATAACAGCTTACATTGTAAATGTTCAAATCCATGCTTGGTAAGTGACCTACATTTGTGACAATATCTAACTGTTGAATTCTTTATTTAGAAACAAATACCTACGTTTTATTTATATGATCGTGGAAGTAATAGCGACAGTACGGACACATAAACTGTCAAATTTTCAAGGATATCCCCCCCTTTATCAAGACACATAAACAGAATGAACATAAAACATGAAACAATTTTAGATTTAAAGGATTAATGTTGCATATAATCCCTTTGGCTGATCGGACGCTGCAGGTCCTACTTAATCAGCAAAGAAACATTCTAAGGTGATTTTTAGAAAATATAAAACCGTTGAGGACAGCTACTGAGCGTATCTATTAGCAATGTATTTGGATTCTATAAATAATGACCTACTTTTATTACAATATCTGTTGAATTCTATAAATAGCAATAATGACCTACTTTTGTTACAATATCTGTTGATTTCTATATATGGTAATGGTGAACTGCATTTATGACTAAGCCTTTAATTCTATAGTTGGTAATTTGATACTATTTTTGTAACAATGTCTAAATACTGAATTCCAATCTGGTAAGATAGAGTGTTGAATTTGACTATGACATACTTTCATAACAGTGACCTATTTTTTATAACAATGTCTAAATGATTGAAGTCTATAATTGGTAAGAAAAATACCTACTCATATGACAATGTCTGAGTGTCTGAATTCTATATTTGGTAACACTGACCTATTTATATGGCAATGTCTGAATTCTATATTTGGTAACACTGACCTACTTTTATAGTAAATATCTTAATATTTCAACTCTACATTTTGTAATAATGACCAACTTTTGTAACATATTTTAACATTGAAGTATATTTGCAATAAGAACACCTGTTTTTTGACATGTTTAAATAATAAAGCACACATTATGGTAACAGCGACCTACTTTTTGTACATCTTGTAGTAGGTATACTGCAGCGCCATCTGCATGTGAGTACTTGGGTGAAGGTTTTTCGATCTGAGGAATGTTTTACCGTATCGTGTGTATTCACGGGTGAGACAAAACAGGTTGTCAGCCTAGAAAATAAATAAAAATATTTATATTTAGATTTGAATTATTAACGACGGGGGATATCTGAATTTCTGAAGAAATCTGAAGAAGAAAGATATAAAAGATATAAAAAAAATGTAAATTTGGGACCACACATGGTAAAATGACCATTTTATATGTATAAACGAGAACAATTGCAAGCCTATGAGGAAAAAGGCATACACCAAATATGTGAATTTAAGACTTCCTTGACACATGGTAAAATGATCATTTTATATGTGTAAATGAGAACAATTGCAAACCCATGAGGAAAAAGGCATACACCAAATATGTGAATTTAAAGGCCCAATATACGTAACTTCAGGGAATTTTTCGTGATTCTGAAAAATTCTGAAAAAAAATCCAGATGATAACCATGCATAAATAAGCCTAAAACGAAGTTAACCTGAGCGGTAACTAACAAGAAACTCGATCTTGACAAAAAAATGCAAAGAATTAAAAATAATTCAGGTGGGGCCCACTTCAACAACAAATCGAAGGTAGAAGACAGTTCGAAATGGACGCGTGTTTACAAATAGCGTGTTTCAACTGCTGCTGTACCGGTAACCGCAAAAGAATTCATCTTGAATATTGCTGATATCAGTTAATCTTAACTAAATCTATAAATATAATAAGTTATTAGGCTTGGTTTTCGCTTCAAGTTTTGTCGAAAGTTACGTATATTGGGCCTTTAAGACTTCCTTGACACATGGTAAAATGAACATTTTATATGTATAAATGAGAACAATTGCAAGCCTGAGGAAAAAGGCATACACCAAATATGTGAATTTAAGACTTCCTTGACACATGGTAAAATGATCATTTTATATGTATAAACGAGAACAATTGCAAGTCTATAAGGAGAATGGCATACACCAAATATGTGAAGACTTCCTTTAAAGGCCCAATATACGTTACATCAGGAAATATTTTGGGATTCTGAAAAATTATGAAAAAAAATCCAGGTGATAACCATGCAAAAATAAGTCTAAAACGAAGTAAACCTGAGTGGTATGTAACAAGAAAATCTTGACAAAAAAATCCAAAGAATTGAAAATAGTTCAGGTGGGGCCCACTTCAACAACAAACCGAAGGTAGAAGACAGCTAGAAATGGATGCGTGTTTACAAATACCGTGTTTTAACTGCTGCTGTACCGGTAACCGCGTAAGAATTCATCTTGAATATTGCTGATATCAGTTAATCCTACCTAAATCTATAAATTTGATAAGTTATTAGTCTTGATATTCGCTTCAAGTTTTTGCCGAAAGTTACGTATATTGGGCCTTAAAGTTTTACATCAAACACTTACGGATGTCTTGAAGACTTGTTTTGCCCGATCTATAGCCGTCACAATATCTTTGTTCACGTTGAAAGTTAGCTCCACAGGAAGAGGCTGCTTTCGAATCTCCCTGGTTCCCTGTACACACACCATATTTATACAATCAATGTGCTAAACATATAGTTTCGATGATTTAGGAACAGTCATAAAAAAAATATTTATCAAGTAAATTCTAACAATAATAGATAGAAAGTTATCACTATCATTTAATTATATTGACAGATTTACTTTTTGCAGTTTTTAGATTCTTCATCTACAGGTTATGCATCCTGCCGACGGTAATGAAAGTGACAAAACTTTTGAGGCAAGCAACTGACTATTGTATATTTGTTCACAAAACATAACAACGATATGAAATCAAACACAGGTGATCTTTTCAAAGAGGTTTAACAGACAGGTTAATCATAGAAATGGGGAGTTTCAAAGGTGGCCTCTTAACACATGTGGTCTCTTAACACAGGTGGTCTCTTAACACAGGTGGTCTCTTAACATAGGTGGCCCCTTAACACAGGTGGTCTCTTAACACAGGTGGCCCCTTAACACAGGTGGTCTCTTAACACAGGTGGCTTCTTAACACAGGTGGCCTAGCTCTTAACACAGGTGGTCTCTTAACACAGGTGGCCTCTTAACACAGGTGGTCTCTTAACACAGGTGGCCTCTTAACACAGGTGGCCTAGCTCTTAACACAGGTGGTCTCTTAACACAGGTGGCCTCTTTACACAGGTGGCCTCTTAACACAGGTGGCCTCTTAACACAGGTGGCCTCTTAACACAGGTGGCCTCTTAACACAGGTGGTCTCTTAACACAGGTGGCCTAGCTCTTAACACAGGTGGCCTCTTAACACAGGTGGTCTCTTAACACAGGTGGCCTAGCTCTTAACACAGGTGGCCTCTTAACACAGGTGGCCTAGCTCTTAACACAGGTGGTCTCTTAACACAGGTGGCCTAGCTCTTAACACAGGTGGCCTCTTAACACAGGTGGTCTCTTAACACAGGTGGCCTCTTAACACAGGTGGCCTAGCTCTTAACACAGGTGGCCTCTTAACACAGGTGGCCTAGCTCTTAACACAGGTGGCCTCTTAACACAGATTCAGTTAACTTGTATATAACTGCAAAATATAGTTTTTAATGTGGCCTCTTAAAACAAGTTGTCTCTTTACACAGGTGTTCTGCTCATACAATTTATCAAATAAATGCAAGTTTAGTAATGTGTCAGTAACAGAAATAGGGAGTTTTTAAAATGACCCCTTAACACAGATGGTCTTTTCCCACAGGTGGTCTCTTTATAGAGGTATTTTCTTCACATGTTTAGTCCAAATGCCAATAACACCAACGGGGGATTTCAAAGGTGGCCTCTTTACACAATTGGTCCCTTAACACAAGTGGTCTCTTTACACAGGTGATCTCTTAGTACAGATGTTTTCATACATAGGTTCATTAAACATGTTAATAACAGCAATAGGGAGTTCTAAGTATGGCTGCCTCTCAACACAGGTGGTCTCTTCATACAAGTTTAATAACTTAATACATGTTTAGTACAAATGTTAATAACAGCAATAGGGAGTTCTAAGTATGGCTGCCTCTCAACACAGGTGGTCTCTTCATACAAGTTTAGTAACTTAATACAATGTTTAGTACAAATGTTAATAACAGCAATGAGGGATTTCAAAAGTTGTCTCTTTACACAAATGGTTTCTTTACACAGGTGGTCTTTTGATTAAGGTTGTCTCTTAATGTAGGTTGAGTTAACACTATATAACCAGATGTAAAATACAAGAGGCCCAGAGGGCCTGTATCGCTCACATGCATACAATTGGTATTCAGATAATTATGGTAAAATATTATCCAAAAAGATCCCAAGGACAGGGATAGACTGAAAGTTAAATCCTTGAAGCATATCTGTATAAATTAAAAGTTTGGTAAATGGGCGAGTGTCTCAACTCTTTTCAAGTTCAACTAAGAAATTAGGTCCCTAGGGATGTGGCCAGATCCTGACATCAATACCAATAAAAAAATTGTGTTTGTCTTTATGCCCAGCAACTGTATAGTTTTGGGGTGGGAATCTCAACCATTTCAAAGTTGTGACACAAGGTTTAAGTCTGCAAGGGCATGGCAGACCCTGGGATCAAATCTAAAATCCTGATTATGATTGTCTCTTTATGTCCAGCAAAGTTACGTCTCAGGTGTTGATTCTGCAATGGCATGGCATACCCCTAGAACAATTATAATATCATGATTGTGTTCGTCTCTTTATGTTCAGCAATGGTATATTATATTGGTAGTCAAAGTTAAAAAATATGTTTTTTGGCCCCCACCCCTCAGCCCCCTGAAGGGGGGTGGGGGGATCATCCCCTCAATCTGTACAATTTTGAATACCTACCTCTCATGAATGCTTCCAACCAATTATGATTGATATCTAGTGCATAGATCTAAAGAAAAAGTTGCTTATAACACCAAATTAATTCCTTTTTGGTCACGATCCACAGCCCCCCAGGGGTTATTCCCACCATTAGTAAAATTTTGAATCCTGAGCACCTAGGGATGCTTCCTGCCAAATTAGTTTGTTTTCCAATCAGTGGTTATGAAGAAGAAGAAGAAGTTGCTTAAACCAATATAGCTAAATAACCGTTTTTGGCCCTGCCCCTCGGGGGGGGGGGGGGTTGTCAGTCCCACCATGAGTACAATTTTGAATCCTGAGCACCTAGGGATGCTTCCTACCAAATAAGGCTGATTTCCAATCAGTGGTTATGGAGAGGAAGTCGCTTAAACCAATATACCAAAATAACCGTTTTTGGCCCCACCCTTCAGCCCCTAGGTAGTATATCCCATCATTAGTACAATTTTGAATCAGGAGCACTTAGGGATGATTCCTGCCAAATTAGGTTGATTTCCTATCAGTGGTTATGGAGAAGAAGTCGTTTAAAAAATTGTTGACAGATGCCATGGTATGGCATAAGCTCACCTCCGTTCTTCGGACCCAGTGAGCTAATAATATATAGATACCTGACAAATGTTTTTGTCAAAACTTTGTCTTGAACCTTGACCTTTAAAAGACTATGGTCTAACTTTAAGCACTGTATGATTTCATCTTGCAACCCTTTATGTTTAAATGGGACTCGCCTTGTCCTTGATGTGGTAAGGTTTAAATGTGATTTTAGGGGTGTACAAGTTCATTACCTTCCATTGCCCTTTACATCTCATGATGTGAAGATCGGTGTACAGCAACATTGTGACAAACATCATCCCATCACAGGGGGCGTGCTGTAACATAAACATCGTAAACATTGTACCATCACAGGGGGCGTGCTGTAACATAAACATCGTAAACATTGTACCGTCATAGGGGGCGTGCTGTAACATAAACATCGTAAACATCATCCCATCACAGGGGGCGTGCTGTAACATAAACATCGTAAACATTGTACCGTCACAGGGGGCGTGCTGTAACATAAACATCGTAAACATCATCCCATCACAGGGGGCGTGCTGTAACATAAACATCGTAAACATCATCCCATCACAGGGGGCGTGCTGTAACATAAACATCGTAAACATCATCCCATCACAGGGGGCGTGCTGTAACATAAACATCGTAAACATTGTACCGTCACAGGGGGCGTGCTGTAACATAAACATCGTAAACATCATCCCATCACAGGGGGCGTGCTGTAACATAAACATCGTAAACATTGTACCATCACAGGGGGCGTGCTGTAACATAAACATCGTAAACATTGTACCATCACAGGGGGCGTGCTGTAACATAAACATCGTAAACATTGTACCATCACAGGGGGCGTGCTGTAACATAAACATCGTAAACATCATCCCATCACAGGGGGCGTGCTGTAACATAAACATCGTAAACATCATCCCATCACAGGGGGCGTGCTGTAACATAAACATCGTAAACATTGTACCGTCATAGGGGGCGTGCTGTAACATAAACATCGTAAACATCATCCCATCACAGGGGGCGTGCTGTAACATAAACATCGTAAACATTGTACCGTCATAGGGGGCGTGCTGTAACATAAACATCGTAAACATCATCCCATCATAGGGGGCGTGCTGTAACATAAACATCGTAAACATCATCCCATCACAGGGGGCGTGCTGTAACATAAACATCGTAAACATTGTACCGTCATAGGGGGCGTGCTGTAACATAAACATCGTAAACATCATCCCATCACAGGGGGCGTGCTGTAACATAAACATCGTAAACATTGTACCATCACAGGGGGCGTGCTGTAACATAAACATCGTAAACATTGTACCATCACAGGGGGCGTGCTGTAACATAAACATCGTAAAATTGTACCATCACAGGGGGCATGCTGTAACATAAACATCGTAAACATTGTACCATCACAGGGGGCGTGCTGTAACATAAACATCGTAAACATTGTACCATCACAGGGGGCGTGCTGTAACATAAACATCGTAAACATTGTACCGTCATAGGGGGCGTGCTGTAACATAAACATCGTAAACATCATCCCATCACCGGGGGCATGCTGTAACATAAACATCGTAAACATTGTACCATCACAGGGGGCGTGCTGTAACATAAACATCGTAAACATTGTACCATCACAGGGGGCGTGCTGTAACATAAACATCGTAAACATTGTACCATCACAGGGGGAGTGCTGTAACATAAACATCGTAAACATGGTACCATCACAGGGGGCGTGCTGTAACATAAACATTGTACCATCACAGGGGGCGTGCTGTAACATAAACATTGTACCATCACAGGGGGTGTGCTGTAACATAAACATTGTACCGTCACAGGGGGCGTGCTGTAACACAGAAATTTTACCATTAAAGGGGGCGTGCTGTAACACAGAAATTATACCATCACAGGGGGCGTGCTGTAACATACAAATCATAAACATTGTACCATCACAGGGGGCGTGCTGTAACACAGAAATTATACCATCACAGGGGGCGTGCTGTAACACAGAAATTATACCATTACAGGGGGCGTGCTGTAACACAGAAATTATACCATCACAGGGGGCGTGCTGTAACACAGAAATTATACCATCACAAGGGGCGTGCTGTAACACAGAAATTGTACCATCACAGGGGGCATGCTGTAACACAGAAATTATACCATCACAGGGGGCGTGCTGTAACACAGAAATTATACCATCACAGGGGGCATGCTGTAACATAAACATTGTACCATCACAGGGGGCGTGCTGTAACATAAACATTGTACCATCACAGGGGGTGTGCTGTAACATACAAATTATACCATTACAGGGGGCGTGCTGTAACACAGCAATTATACCATTACAGGGGGTGTGCTGTAACACAGAAATTATACCATCACAGGGGGCGTGCTGTAACATAAACATTGTACCATCACAGGGGGTGTACTGTAACATACAAATTATACCATCACAGGGGGCGTGCTGTAACACAGAAATTATACCATCACAGGGGGCATGCTGTAACACAGAAATTATACCATCACAGGGGGCGTGCTGTAACACAGAAATTATACCATCACAGGGATGTGCTGTAACACAGAAATTATACCATCACAGGGGGCGTGCTGTAACATACAAATCATAAACATTGTACCATCACAGGGGGCGTGTTGTAACATACAAATCATAAACATTGTACCATCACAGGGGGGTGCTGTAACACAGAAATTATACCATCACAGGGGGCGTGCTGTAACACAGAAATTATACCATCACAGGGGGCATGCTGTAACACAGAAATTATACCATCACAGGGGGCGTGCTGTAACATAAACATTGTAAACATTGTACCATCACAGGGGGCGTGCTGTAACATAAACATCGTAAACATTGTACCATCACAAGGGGTATGCTGTAACATACAAATTATACCATCACAGGGGGCGTGCTGTAACATAAACATTGTAAACATTGTACCATCACAAGGGGTATGCTGTAACATACAAATTATACCATCACAGGGGGCGTGCTGTAACATACAAATTATACCATCACAGGGGGCGTGCTGTAACATAAACATTGTAAACATTGTACCATCACAAGGGGTATGCTGTAACATACAAATTATACCATCACAGGGGGCGTGCTGTAACATACAAATTATTCTATCACAGGGGGCGTGCTGTAACATACAAATTATACCATCACAGGGGGCGTGCTGTAACATACAAATTATACCATCACAGGGGGCGTGCTGTAACATACAAATCATAAACATTGTACCATCACAGGGGGTGTGCTGTAACATAGAAATTGTACCATCACAGGGAGCGTGCTGTAACATACAAATCCTAAACATTGTAGCATCACAGGGGGCGTGCTGTAACACAGAAATTATACCATCAAAGGGGGCGTGCTGTAACATACAAATCATAAACATTGTACCATCACAGGGGGCGTGCTGTAACATACAAATCATAAACATTGTACCATCACAGGGGGTGTGCTGTAACATAGAAATCATAAACATTGTACCATCACAGGGGGTGTGCTGTAACATACAAATTATACCATCACAGGGGGGTGCTGTAACATGCAAATTATACCATCACAGGGGGCGTGCTGTAACACAGCAATTATACCATCACAGGCGGCGTGCTGTAACATAGAAATTATACCATCACAGGGGGCGTGCTGTAACACAGAATTTTTACCGTCACAGGGGTGTGCTGTAACACAGAAATTATACCATCACAGGGGGCGTGCTGTAACACAGAAATTATACCAACACAGGGGGCGTGCTGTAACACAGAAATTATACCATCACAGGGGGCATGCTGTAACACAGAAATTATATCATCACAGGGGGCGTGCTGTAACACAGAAATTATACCATCACAGGGATGTGCTGTAACACAGAAATTATACCATCACAGGGGGCGTGCTGTAACATACAAATCATAAACATTGTACCATCACAGGGGGCGTGTTGTAACATACAAATCATAAACATTGTACCATCACAGGGGGTGTGCTGTAACATAGAAATCATAAACATTGTACCATCACAGGGGGCATGCTGTAACATGCAAATTATACCATCACAGGGGGCGTGCTGTAACACAGCAATTATACCATCACAGGCGGCGTGCTGTAACACAGAAATTATACCATCACAGGGGGCGTGCTGTAACACAGAATTTTTACCGTCACAGGGGTGTGCTGTAACACAGAAATTATACCATCACAGGGGGCGTGCTGTAACACAGAAATTATACCAACACAGGGGGCGTGCTGTAACACAGAAATTATACCATCACAGGGGGCATGCTGTAACACAGAAATTATATCATCACAGGGGGTGTGCTGTAACATACAAATTATACCATTACAGGGGGCGTGCTGTAACACAGCAATTATACCATTACAGGGGGCGTGCTGTAACACAGAAATTATACCATCACAGGGGGCGTGCTGTAACATAAACATTGTACCATCACAGGGGGTGTACTGTAACATACAAATTATACCATCACAGGGGGCGTGCTGTAACACAGAAATTATACCATCACAGGGGGCGTGCTGTAACACAGAAATTATACCATCACAGGGGGCGTGCTGTAACACAGAAATTATACCATCACAGGGATGTGCTGTAACACAGAAATTATACCATCACAGGGGGCGTGCTGTAACATACAAATCATAAACATTGTACCATCACAGGGGGCGTGTTGTAACATACAAATCATAAACATTGTACCATCACAGGGGGGTGCTGTAACACAGAAATTATACCATCACAGGGGGCGTGCTGTAACACAGAAATTATACCATCACAGGGATGTACTGTAACACAGAAATTATACCATCACAGGGGGCGTGCTGTAACACAGAAATTATACCATCACAGGGGGCGTGCTGTAACACAGAAATTTTACCATCACAGGGGGCATGCTGTAACACAGAAATTATACCATCACAGGGGGCGTGCTGTAACACAGAAATTATACCATCACAGGGGGCGTGCTGTAACATAAACATTGTAAACATTGTACCATCACAGGGGGCATGCTGTAACATAAACATCGTAAACATAGAACTATCACAGGGGGCGTGCTGTAACATAAACATCGTAAACATTGTACCATCACAAGGGGTATGCTGTAACATACAAATTATACCATCACAGGGGGCGTGCTGTAACATAAACATTGTAAACATTGTACCATCACAAGGGGTATGCTGTAACATACAAATTATACCATCACAGGGGGCGTGCTGTAACATACAAATCATAAACATTGTACCATCACAGGGGGTGTGCTGTAACATAGAAATTGTACCATCACAGGGAGCGTGCTGTAACATACAAATCCTAAACATTGTAGCATCACAGGGGGCGTGCTGTAACACAGAAATTATACCATCAAAGGGGGCGTGCTGTAACATACAAATCATAAACATTGTACCATCACAGGGGGCGTGCTGTAACACAGAAATTATACCATCACAGGGGGCATGCTGTAACATAGAAATCATAAACATTGTACCATCACAGGGGGCGTGCTGTAACATACAAATCATAAACATTGTACCATCACAGGGGGCGTGCTGTAACATACAAATCATAAACATTGTACCATCACAGGGGGTGTGCTGTAACATAGAAATCATAAACATTGTACCATCACAGGGGGCATGCTGTAACATACAAATTATACCATCACAGGGGGGTGCTGTAACATGCAAATTATACCATCACAGGGGGCGTGCTGTAACACAGCAATTATACCATCACAGGCGGCGTGCTGTAACACAGAAATTATACCATCACAGGGGGGGTGCTGTAACACAGAATTTTTACCGTCACAGGGGTGTGCTGTAACACAGAAATTATACCATCACAGGGGGCGTGCTGTAACACAGAAATTATACCAACACAGGGGGCGTGCTGTAACACAGAAATTATACCATCACAGGGGGGGTGCTGTAACACAGAAATTATACCATCACAGGGGGCATGCTGTAACACAGAAATTATATCATCACAGGGGGCGTGCTGTAACACAGAAATTATACCATCACAGGGATGTGCTGTAACACAGAAATTATACCATCACAGGGGGCGTGCTGTAACATACAAATCATAAACATTGTACCATCACAGGGGGCGTGTTGTAACATACAAATCATAAACATTGTACCATCACAGGGGGGTGCTGTAACACAGAAATTATACCATCACAGGGGGTATGTTGTAACATACAAATCGTAAACATTGAACCATCACAAGAGGCGTGCTGTAACATACAAATTTTATCATCACTGGGGGCGTGCTGTAACAGAATATTTTAATAGTAACATGAAACAACAGACTTTCTTCCAAACAAAGTTCCAGTTCTAGATTGCATTTTGCCCTAACATGCACACTAATGCAGTTTTAATGAAGTTGACCATTTTATGGCATCTGTATGGAGAAATTGTAGAATCGTACAAAGTTTCATTTTATTCTTATTGTGTAAAAGTTGTGCATTGATTAGGTTGCCTTACAAGTGTGAGCTCAGTCGGTAGAGCATCTGGCTGGAGAACCAAGGGTCGCAGGTTCAAGCCCCAGCAACGGCACTATCTTTGTCACTTTTCCTCGTCCTATTACAAACTGGTGTCAATGACCCTCCCTGTTTCAAGGAAAGAGAAGCCTTGGCGGTGAGTCAAAGACCCTGGGTTGGAAATTTAGAAAAAGGGGAGAATAGTGTAAAAGATGTGCATTGATTAGGTTGCCTTACAAGCGTGAGCTGTAGAGAACTTCCCTTTAGCTCAGTTGGCAGAGCATCTGGCTGGAGAGCCAAGGGTCACGGGTTCAAGCCCCAGCGACAGCACTATATCTTTATCACTTTTCCTCGTCCTATTACAATTGCTCAAAAAAGTTCACATTTGTGCAATCACAAAACAATTTCTTTCCAACTAAAATGGCCTCTGTAGAATATAATATCCTAGAAATACTCTAGATTGTCATTGAAAAATATGTTTTGAGAATAGACAACTGAAAGAGAAAATATAGATTTAGATACAAGGGAGATAACTTACATCACAATTTGCTCCTCCAAGTCCATTGGCGTAGAATATAAAGGTGTTACTCTTGTCAAACCAGCGATTTACAGGGTTTCCTGCGAGAGTGACTTGGAACAACTGAAATATCAATGAAACATTTTCCCTGAAAAAATAATTGACATTTAGAATCTTACCCTGAAATATCAGCCAACATTTAAGAATCATCCCCTAAGGGTTGAGATTTTCTACTTTATTCACAAATGAAGAAAGATTCTTTTAGATCCCTCTAAAAGGGTTCAGACAGAGAAATTTCATTAGATTGGTTTTATTTTGTCTTATGTCCTCTTATTAAGAGCTATTGTCTTTACAGGACAGCCTCCGAGTGTATGCGATGTGAATGTATGTGTTGAGCATGTGTGTATTTGGAAGGCTGTATGCTTGTGTGAAACTCTTCACAACAGTGCAGGGTTACATTCGTGCTACAGGTTGAACCGGCACAGGAGGCAAAGAAATAAACCATGATAAACGAACGCACTTGGACCGAACCATAGGCAGAGCTAAAAATCCACAGTTTTGGAGGAGATATTAATAACATATCAATAATAAATGCAGTTATTTTCACACGTCCACAAAATTATATAACGTATCATTACATCTACACTTGTACTGACATTGTTAAGGAAATAGATAACACAGACTAGCGATAGTCAGCAATTTAGTTTCGGCCAGGTATGTCTTGACCCCTCAAACCACACGTGCCAGATTTTCCAGAGGTCAACCTCGGTCCAAATCTGTGCCTGGTGTTTTTGCTCCAGGTTCAACTGGTTCAACTTAAGTTCAACCGGTAGCATGAATGAACCCTAAGTCAAGAGTATAAGGCTGAAAAAAAACAATCCATGTTTCATGTACCATGACCTTCCCTAATTTTCAAATTGTTGAAATGGCTGTTAAATTTCACCATTTTGACTTTGATGAACTTACTTCAAAGTTGTCCTTTGGTTCACTTTCATCAAGGAATAAAAAACTTACTTCAAAATTGTCCTTCGGTTAATTTTCATCAAGGAATTATAACTTACTTCGGAGTTGTCCTTCGGTTCGTTTTCGTCAAGGACAACATTGATGATACTGGCCTGGATCAGTTCCAGATTTGCATAGTTGTTGGGATCCAGAGCGATCAGCTGATTTCTCACCTATAGCATGTACAACACATAATGTAAATAAGTTTGATCACAGTTGCTTGAGTTTCTGTCAGTATGTAAAAAAATGTTTATATATATGGAGCTGCGGCCCATTACAGAATGTAATGGAAGTATTCCAACGTTATTTCTCAACTATTTGTAAACAATGCACATAACTTACTTGTTGTGGGGCTGTCATGCAATTCTTAGACTAAACACCGACATTTCTGATAAATTTAGATATTAATCCACCACTACATGCTAGTTTTGATTCATCTAACGATAATTTCTCCGTTGGATAGATGTTTTTTTTATGACAAGCTTTGTTTACAAATAGTTGAGAAATAATGTTGGTATACTTCCATTACATTACTGTAATGGGAGGCTCATTTCACACATATATATTTATTATTTACTGACAGAAACTCAAGCAACTGTGGTTTGATATAGTACAACATACTGTAATCATATTTATATTCGCGCACTTAAATTTTAGTGCATAAACAAATTTTAACAGATAATGAATGCAATGATAAATTGATGCACTTACAATACTTACTGTAGAATACAATATACAGAAACTGTAATTAGAGTAATCATAATTTAGTGAAATATGCTTTAAGCAGGAAAATCACAAACAAATGTAGGTTCACAGTTTAGATACTCACACAGTTATTTGAAACACTCACAGTACAAATTGTACTTTCGTCAGAAAGCAATATACAGAAACTGTAATTAGTGCAAATATTATTAAGTTTAGCAGAATGCTTTCAGCGTAAAAAATCATAAAAATAAGATTACCACTAAACTAGGTACATTTACAGTATCTACTGGAAATGAAGGTGTGGCTGAAGTCATTTACAGCACACCCAATGAATTTTCAAATCAACATGTGAGCATTAGTGCTTTCATTTTTGCAAACATTTCATAATTATTATTATTTTTTTAAAGGCCCAATATACGTAACTTCAGGAATTTTTTTGTGTTTCTGAAAAATTCTGAAAAAAAAATCCAGTTGAAAATCATGCAAAAATAAGTCTAAAACGAAGTAAACCTGAGCGTTAACTAATAAGGAACTCTTAGCAGAAAAATTCAAAGAATTGAATATAATTCAACAACAACAAGCCGAAGTTAAAAATGGACAAGTGTTTACAAATAACGAGTTTCAACTGCTACTGTACCGGTAACCGCGTAAGAATTCATCTTGGATATTGCTGATATCAGTTAATCTTAACTAAATTTATAAATATAAAAAAGTTATTAGGCTTGATTTTCACTTCAATTTTTGTTGAAAGATACGTATATCGGGCCTTTAAAGAAATCAATTTCAGTGCGTTACCTTCGCCCATTGTGTACGTTCATCCCCTGTTAAAACTCCTATTCCTAAACCTTCTGGCTGAAAATCACACAGGTCTCGGATTCTTTGTAGCTGATACTGGATTTCAGGCGGAGTCAAAATCTCACCACCCTCATCCTGCACATCAAACACATAGATACGCCCCTTACACATCACGGAGATGTGGCCGGGCGATACCCCTTCTGACTCTGCAAAAAAAAAAAAAACAGAAATATATTACAGTGCACTCCTCTTTATATCATGTTGCATTTGTCAGACAAATACATGACATTAAAAGGAATGTGACATTAAGAGAAACATGCTTTTCCACTAAAATCTAGTGTATTTCCAATCTCAATAACTAAAAGTAAGCTATTCGATGTACATATGAAGATGTTTCAATATATACACTTTGTAGATAACATTATTTCAATTTAAGATCGTTTTTGGAGTTATTTTTTATTTTCTATGCAACATTTTGTACAAGTTGAGTCTGAATTCAATGGAAATGACATCATTTTCTGGATATTTTATGTGATTGGTTAAGAAAACATGATATTAAGAAGAAATCACCTCAAAATGCATGATATTAGCCAGATAAAAGTACATAGATTATATAGAGGGGAAAATGGTGCTTGGGAAAAACATGATATAAAGAGAAATGTGATATTAACAGGGGTGATATTAAGTGGAGTCCACTGTACTTTGATGACCTTAATCAATAAATGTGATTAAAATTGTATCAAACAGTTTACAGAATGGATGTATAAGAGAAAGCAGAAATAATTTTGAAAGAACATGAATATCTTAGTCCTTCACGCCAGTGTGTGAAATGATCCCACTGTCAACGATTAAACCTCTTTAATGATAATTACCCGTTCAAAGCAGAGATGAAAACAGCCATTGAATTGTGAAAAAGGAAGAAACCCACATTTTAAAGGATTTTAATGGGAATTTTAAAGAATTAGCATTACAGCAAAATTATCAAAAAGGAGAAATTCCTCGTTAAGTTACCTGTAAAACTCTTTAAGTTACCTGTAAAATTCATTAAGTTACCTGTAAAACTCTTTAAGTTACCTGTAAAATTCATTAAGTTACCTGTAAAACTCATTAAGTTACCTGTAAAACTTGTTCAGTTACCTGTAAAACTTGTTCAGTCACCTGTAAAACTTGTTCAGTCACCTGTAAAACTCATTAAGTTACCTGTAAATCTTGTTCCGTTACCTGTAAACTTGTTCAGTCACCTATAAAACTTGTTAAGTTACCTGTAAAACTTGTTAAGTTACCTGTAAGGAAGTATGACAAAAGTTTGTCTTTGTTGATCCCAGGTATCCTACAGGTGTTAAATGCTTTCATGAACTGTGACATACAGAGTTGGTTCCCTTTGTTGTCCTTTTCCGCTCTCAGCTTCTCCCTGAAATATCAAAGGTCAGACTGCAGGTCACACTGATTCATAATTATAAAAGTATAAACACATGAAGATGACAAATCCTAACTGAATATGTCTCCACTTGTGGAATAAGATATCAATAGGAAAAGTATAGTCAGCTTTTGTAAGAAAATGTGAAAGTAGATCTAAATTCAAAATTGTCCCCCCTATTCTATATCATATACTATCGTGCAATTGTGAATAATTCTTTCACTATTATTTTTGGTTTATTTTATAGAAAATTGAATAACCTTTCGGATGATACACTGTATATGATACATGTATATATGAGATTAAATGTATATCCAAATTATTAAGTAAAACATATGAAGACACTGTGCCTGTTGTCCAATCCTTTTGTTTTTTAATAAAACTTTTTAAAATGAAAAAAAGACACTGTGGCCACTATCTGTATATTAAGTCAAAACAATATAATTTAATTTTGCCTATTCTCGCAATGTTAAACTTTTTCAGATTATATTGTATAACCTCAAAAACTGATGACGTCATATACCGCCATTTTTGGCGCAGTATTTTGTAATCAAACTTCTGATTGGTTGAAGTTGTTTTGTGGTGAAAATTATTCACATGTTTGTGTATTTTGCAAAACCATTCAATTTTTGTTATTATAAATACACCATCATTGTATAAGACTTATGTCTGATATAATGTATCTTTAGAAATGAAATTATAAGGAATGACCACAATTTTTTTGAGGGTTATACGGTATATACCGAAAAAACTGTGTGCACTTTTTTGCATAAACAAAGTGCACACATTTTTTTCGGTACCCCCAACTTTTTTATTTTAATTTCCCTTAAAAAATTGTGGTAATTCCTTAAATAACACAGTGTCTAGTTTAAAACAGATTCAGTAAAACGATGACATTACAGGAACGAACCATGAAAAAACAGTATACAGTCAAACCTTGATTAATCGAACTTCGATAATTCAAATTTCTCAATGTGTCGAACTTTTGACAAAGTCCAATTTTTTTTATTATATAACACTACTTATTCACTTTTCATAAATCGAACTTCTATAAATCGAATTTTTCGTTCGTTATGAAAACATTGAAAAGTACAACTAATAAATCAAAGTGAAAATTTTACCTGCTTTGAAAATTAAGTTAACAAACAAAAATTCTGAAAAAATTATCATGTTACAAAAATGACACTGTGTATTTTATTATACTATTCTTTATAAATGTGAATTTATAATTTCTTAGCCTGTGTTACATTACACTAGCCCGCATTGGTCCTTATTATGTACAGTACATATATATACATATACATGTAGATGTTCGATGTTCAATATTCATAAATCGAAATCCTGATGTTTCAAAGTTTTCACAATGGTCTCGCAAAGTTCGAAACATAGAAGTTTGACTGTATATCACACGATTGCAGACTACAGCGACCTACTTTCCGATGATTTCCCAGAACTTCAGTGTGTAGTGAAGGATCATGCCTGCCCGTTCTACCTGTGTACCAGACTGGGCCGGGTAACAGTGGTAAGAATAGGGAAACAGTCCTCCAAGGTTGACGAGGGGGGCCACAGGGTACCGCCCCTCAAAATACGCCACATCTTCCCACCATTTCTCCAGCTAATGAAAACAAAAGATATATTCAGAATATCTTTTTGAAAATACTTGTCTTCACAGATTAAGATAATTTCTTTCATGGGAATGAAATCATGAGATAATTTATTCTTTCAATTTTGGAAGGAAAATTCCTTTTCAATAGAGTTGTTAAAATCATTAAGGAAGGAAATTCATCTCATAATTTCACATTAATTTCACTTATCCAGTGCCAAAAAATGATTTTTTTTATTTTGAACCCTTTCACAATAATGTACCAATCCAGATCAACAGCTTAGTAGAGTCTACTTATTACACGGGGGTGAACTGTTAACTTATTCACCCCTGAAGACACATTTGAACTTTCCCAATTCAAAGGTTGGAACAGTTCATTATGAAATTTCAGGGGTGATTGACTTAAGGTACAACTAAAAAAGGCTTATTCAGTGTACACTACATACTTTACAACACCCCTCTTATTGGATATTCTACATCTAGCTGTGAAAATTATAATATTCAAATCAGCTATACCCAGTTTCTGGAATGTTTCGCCTTGTTTATGAGCTTCTGCTGTAGTTCCTGGCCGACTCCCAATTCAAACTGACGGACCAGGGATTCGGTACGCTTGTACTCATCAGGTGTCACGTGGGGCTTCACTGCAAAATTTAAAACAGCAAGTTAGCATTTCTATATGGTTGGTGTTGAAAACAAATTTAGCATTGAAGAAATCATTCTATTTTTTCTTCTCTCATTTTTGTGTCCATTTTTTGTTTGTTCAGTAGTTATATAGTCATAGTGGCAAACTCATCATGGAGATTTCCCTTGGTCTTTAGCTGGATGGTGGTCAGGTGCATACTTGCCAACTCTCCCTATTTTGGAGGGAGACTTCCAATTTTGGACCCTAAAATGTTGCATTTTTAACTTTTGAATCTGCTTAACTGTTCGTATTTTTAAAGATCTGATGATTTCATCTGAAAGAATAGCTCAAAAGAAGCAATTTAAAAGTGTTATTTTCCCTCTAAATGTACATGTATACATATCATTCATGTTTTCAATTCTGAGCATGCGTAATCTCCCCAATGGAAATTTTTAAAAATTGGCAAGTATGCAGGTGGTGAAGTGGCGTCCAGGGTTCAATTCGGGATCAGAAATAAAATATTGGTATGGAGTTACATGCCTTACTACTACATGGGTTTTCTCTGGGTGCTCCAGTTTCCTCCCACAGTAAGACCCCCACATGCTCATATTCGGGCCAACAAGAATGATAAGAATTCATAGAAATAATTTTTTTCATAATTAATGTAAAATAAATAAAGTTTATAACAACAAAACTCATCAATAATTTATACCTGATTCGAGGTATTTCTTGAGAGTATGTTGGAGGTCTGGTACAGGAAGTGAGGGGAGACTATTCTGGAATTGGAATGTCTTCTCCTCGTCAGTCGTGAACATCACATCTGGATCAGGGATACTGGTGGCCATCTTTTCTGGACTGTAAAAGAAATAAAATCTGATCAGTGCATCTTAAATTATGGAGCTTGGTGATTTGATGATGTATTCATTAAATATAATACACTAAAAGACAAACTTTTTCCTAGACTTTGGGAATGTTTTTTAAGCACTTCTTTTTAAAATGATACAGCAGGAATTTTTCTTGAACTGTTTTCCAGGGTCCATAGATTTGGGAATTTTTCAAAATTATACCATTTCGGAAAAAAACGTCAATCAAATGTTTTTGCATATTTTAACAGAGAATTGAATGAAAACAAATTAGGGATTACAGCCATATTCTCTCTATATTTTAAGCTTATATTTAGCCCCAAATGTCCTTGAAAGAAACTCCCTGTACAGCAGTTTGAGTTCTGCAAAATGCCATTTCCTACCTTCTGTGTATACAGGTAGTTTCAAATTCTTATATTCCTGAATATCCTGTTGAGTTGTTATTGAATACTTTTCTTAAATACAGCGAACAAAGTTAAGCCAAATCTAAGAAATGGATTATGGTCCTGAAACTATCATACAGGGATTGAGATAAGACGGGAGTCAGTTTAGCAGGATTATATAGTGCTATACTGAAAATCTATACCTTATTCACCTAATAAGTAAAATGCACCTCTGCCCCCATGAGTATGTGAAGTACATTATATCTTTATCTAATCATTAGGGTGTCATATATATACTGAACACTATCATTAAACTTATTATATTGATACATATCATATGTTATCATGATACAGTAAAGTAGGTTGCTATAGTCAGCTGTTTAATTTATATAGGGTCTGTCATCCATTTGTGATTTATTTTATCAACCTCTATGAAGCATGATAATTGAGGATGTATTCATCGTTCAGAATATCAGTCATTTGTTAATCTAATAAATCAATCAGCCATCAATCATTGAAGCTCAAAACTGTACAATTGTATTCAGTTCAGTTAACAGTACACATGCAGATATGTCATAAAAAATTCAAGATGGTGATGTTGAGGCTCATATACTGCAACTTCACTCCCCCCCCCCCCCCCCCCCCCCCCCGCCCACAATACCACCAAACTTTTGACTTGACTCCATTTAATGCACTAGCCCCCACTACTAAAAAATATGAAAAAAATCCAGTTGATAACCATGCAAAAATAACTCTAAAACGAAGTAAACCTGAGCGGTAACTAACAAGAAACTCTTGACAAAAAAATCCGAAGAATTGAAAATAGTTCAGGTGGGGCCCACTTCAACAACAAGCCGAAGTTAGTAGACAGATTAAAATGACCGCGTGTTTATAAATACCGAGTTTCAACTTCTGCTGTACTGGTAACCGTGTAAGAAATCATCTTGAATATTGCTGATATATGTGTTAATCTAAGCTAAATCTATAAATCTAATAAGTTATTAGGCTTGAATTTCGTTTCATTAGTTTTGCTGAAAGTTACGTATATTGGGCCTTTAACCTTTTACAGGAAAATCAATTGAAGTAATTGCCCTAACCTAATGATGTCTCCTTTTTACCTCCATATTTGCTCCAATAACTACCTAGATCTAAATCTAGTATCACAATATTGACCTTATATTACCTCACTGTGAACTTAGGTCTAGATTGACGAAGTCCAGTAGGTCAAGGACTCATTGATGTCAACAAGACCTTGATCAGTATCCGATGACAGATCTACTCTTTATTATCAGCTATGACAGGAGGAAATTCAAAGTCAACAGTGCCCTTGCTTCTATAGGGGATATAAATGGTTGAAACAGTGACAGCCCCCCTTGGCTTCCCCCTACCCCCAAGCATTCTAGATCCGAGGCCTTTAGCAACAATTTAGCTCTAATTACCAAAGTTAAAATCATTCAATTTCCTTTAAAATATCATGTGTTAATTGCACTTCATAAATTACAGTTGTTGAGACCATCAAATAAATTGGTTTATTAAAATAGCATTATATATATAGTGCTAAAGTATGGTGTAAAACAATTCAATATAGTATTATAAAGCTTAGAATAAGTACTTCAATGCGTAAAAAAATAAACTGTCAGATGTATTTTTGTAGAAGGTCCATTTCTCTACTGATTAGGCCAAAGACTCATGCACATACTAACTATTCCCTTACATCCTAATATACCATTACACAGCTGTTGGACAAGGGATTATAAATATAGATTGTGATTGTTGAGTTTGCCAGGATTATACATATATAGATTGTGATCGAGTTTGATGCCCATTTATATAAGATACAAGTAAAAATATGTTTTCTTCGTCATTTGTGTAATTTTATTATTTTTTATTGGCAAAAAAAAATATTGCTATTATATATTTATCGCTAATTTTATCATGTTATCTTGAGCGGACTATAGACATGACCCTATGACCCCGATTCCCTATCTAAACATTGACCAAGGATCCTGGTTAGGGCCATGAACTATATATAATATATTAATTGACCCCTCAAAACTGAAATTGCATGGCCACTCCAAACTATCACCAACAGCCCTTCCATTTTTTATCTTGACTGAAAATGGCCCATTGCTCTCAATTCGTGCATGATATTCCCTTCATTTAATTGCTGACCTGGTCTCAATCACAATTTAAATTTAACCAGGTAACCTATCTACAAAATGTACAGTAACAGGCAAGTTATTTCAACAGCACCTTACATCAACCATGCAAAAAAACAAACCTTATGACACATTTGAAGATTGGTTAATATGAACATGGATTCCCGTATGATAATACTAATAGAGAAACAAAACCCCAGATTTTCACAATCAGCTTTGCTATATTGATATCGAGTTCTAGTTACTGAACACAACCATCAGGATCTTCGATCTTATTTACCTGTTTGTTCCTGTGACACTGCTGCAGAGTCTACGACCTAACACGGATGCACTACTACTGGCTTTCCAGTTCACAGGAAAACGTCGCCATCCTGTCAATAACACGCCCGTTCTGATCAGATACACCGACCTCCCAACGCTCATAGTCACACACCGGTGATCTTTGATGGCCTACTTATTGACTTGTACATAATAAAGGTAAAACGAAAATAGGGTCTAGGGGCAGTAACTCTTACACAAAGTTGCACACTTCATGATTTGTTAGTTTCTATTTATTTATTTTTCACAAAATTGTGTGCCAGATTCTTTTCACGAATTAAAAATTTCATAAATTAAATCAAACAATTTTTTTCTTCAAATTTTGTAGAATGTAGACTTTTGCTTTTGAAGAGTAATAAAAATCCAAATCATCTTGTTCTTTTTTCTTTATAAACAAGAGGCCTAGAGGGCCTGTGTCACTGATATGGATAGAGTTGTAGCTTGTCTGACCTATTCAAGAACTTACTACATTCTCGTACATATATGTCTCTAAAAATGTCTTGGCACCTGGTGGCCAGTCCCATTTATATATAAAACTGAATCCCATTTACCCAAAATGCTTCAGACAATATCTTGTTAGTTATAGAGAAAAATAATTTTAAAGAGATACTGAAGTTCAAATAAAAACTGAAATTATCAGACTCGTTGTGCCTGCATTATTACATTGTTGAAATTAATAAATTTGGCCAACTGCATTTCATTTTTTGTGGGGTTGGTTGATTGTTTTCACATAAACAATATTAACAGCCAGGGTCATTCAAAGACAGCCTCCTGGTGTATGGTTTGTGGGTATGTGTGTTCAGAGCGTGTGTATTTTTGGGAGGCTGCGGTATGTTCGTGTAAGCCTTCTTGCAATAGTCCATATCTTTTGCCGATTTAATGTGCTACCACACTGAAGTATACTAATGAAGGCCCCCAAACCAGTCACAATATACTGACAACGGGCAAAACAGTCGTTCCACTCCCATAATACTGAACGTCAAGCAGGAAATAGTAACTACCATTGTTAGAGACTCTGATATGTCCCGGCCTGGGGACAGAGCCCATAGCCTTCCTCACAGGGAGTTGTCGAGGTCAGTCCATCTTTTATGTAAAACAAATTCCCTTCACCCTAGGTATGATGTTTCAGGCCAAACTTTAGACAATATGTTGTCATTCCCTCATCAGAAGAAGAATTTTGATGAGCTAAATAAAAATCCAGGAAATATTTCCAGTCCCCAATGGAAAATACAGAAAATGTGAAATTCCATGTCATACAATAGTATTGAGAATAGAAGTGCCAGACTGTCATCATGAATGGATTCACAGAAATAATCTATAAAACTTAAATACCTGTAATTGAAAACTAATAAACTAATGAAATGAACTGGTGGGCAGGTGGTGCAGTGGATAGCGCACTTGCCTTTCACCCAGGTGGCCAAGGTTCGAATCTCCAACTGGACGTGAAAAAGAATGGGGTCACCTGCCCGACCACGTGGGTTTTCTCCGGGTACTCCAGTTTCCTCCCACTATAAGACCCCTCGCATGCTAACATTCGGGCTAACAAGAGTGATTTCTATAAGTTTGATAAATTTTTTTCATAATTGTTGTAAAATAAATACCGTAAAGATTATATTTCAAATGAAATGAACAAAAAGACTCAAAAATAAAAGGTTGCATTGTTTTTTATTTTTACATTGCATTACAAAATTGCATTAAAATGTTTTGCATTGCAAAGTCTACATGCTAGTTAGAACTAATGATAAACAAAACTTACAGTTTTTATTTGATGATAAACAGATACCCACCGGTATTGTGTGATCTGCATGCACAAACATTTATTGACGTGGGAGTCAATAAAATACAGAGAACAAATTCACTGAAATGTTAAAATGTTCCTTACTATTTCACAAGTTTGTCAAATTACAGATTCTAATTCGGTGGTTAAATATACATCACATGCGTTTAAATAAAAATATTGTTCAGTCTTATTATACATTGGGATGGCACAAGTATACTTTAAAGGCACAATAAACGTAACTTTAGGAAATTTTTCGGGATTCTGAAAAATTATGAAAAGAATCAAATTGATAACCATGCAAAAATGAGTCTAAAACGAAGTAAACTTGGGCGGTAACTGACAAGAAACTCTTGACAGAAAATTCCAAAGAATTGAAAATAATTCACGTGGGGCCCAATTCAACAACAAACCGAAGTTAGAAGACAGTTCAAAATGGACGTGTGTTTACAAATACTGTGTTTCAACTGCTGCTGTACCGGTAACCGCATAAGAATTCATCTTGAATATTGCTGATATCAGTTAATCTTAACTAAATCTATAAATATAATAAGTTATGAGGCCTGATTTTCGCTTTAAGTTTTGCCGAAAGTAACGGATATTGGGCCTTTAAGTACAAGATAAAAATTGAAAAAAAATGTTTCCGGTATACTCTTCACAAATTATGTGAAGCAACAATAAAAAGGTACAGTGCACTCCTCTTTATATCATGTTGTATTTGTCAGGCAAAAACATGATATTAACAGGAATGTGACATTAAGAGAAACATGTTTTTCCACTAAATCTAGTGCATTTCGAATCTCTATGACTAAAAGTAAGCTATTTAATGTACATATGAAGATATTTCAATATAAAGATAACATCATTTCAATTAAAAATCATTTTTGGGGATATCTGTTATTTTCTTTGCAACAATTTGTATCTGAAATCAATGGAAATTACATCATTTTCTGGATATTTTATGTGATTGGTTAAGAAAAACATGATATTAAGAGGAATTCACCTCAAAATACATGATATTAACCAAATATAACTACATAGATTATATAGAGAGAAAAATGGTGCATGGGAAAAGCATGATATAAAGAGGAATGTGATATTAACAGGAGTGATATATTAAGTGGAGTCCACTGTATTATTTCTCAATGCTGAAAGGAGTTACACTGTTAAGATTGTGTGGTATTCCGAATTTACTATCTCTAAAAGACAGGTATTGGCTATAGCAATTGTTCAGAAACTTATATGAGACCACCAAATAGCTGTAGCAGCATATATGTCTTTAATTGTGCTATCACATGTCCAGTGGTGAAAATAGCATTACCCCTGGTCAGTATCAAGGATGTCTAATTTTCTAAAAAGGATTTTCAAAAAAAAGATTGCGAATTAATTCATTAATATAGTCAATATGAATAGGTATCTAAGATATTTTTTTCTATCATGTTAGCAAATGGCTTCAAACTTCAAAAAGAGTTTGAAATATTATTTAATTCTAATTTTAACTCATTCATCCCTGATATTTTGTAATGAATTATTCCATCCTTTGAATTGAAAGAGTTCAAAGGTGTCTTCAGGGGTGAATGTGTTCAACAAGATAACATATGTTGATTTTTTTTTTTAATAAATGAACCAGCCAAAACGTAACAAAGAAACACAAATTCTACAAAGTCAACACTCTGCAGATTGACACTGATACACTTATAAATCAATATAATTTTGTTTACAAATCTATTGGTTATATTTAAAGAAATCTTTCACCCAAAACACAACTTGAAAATCACTTTTCTGAATATGACTGCAATGATTATAGTTTCTGTATATTGCTTTTCTACAGCAAGCTAGTACATGTAATTTGAATATGCCAATTAATTATCGCACTAATATCTCTCTCTAAATTTGGTTATACGCTAAAAATTTTGCACACCAAAATAAGCATGTTTACAGTATTGTTTAGTCTATTGAAATCTAGACTTAAAATCTTGACTAATGAAAACAAGCAAGTAATGACTGAAACAATACCAGGAAACTAAATAAAAACATCTAAGAGAACTAAAAAGATAATTTTTGACTAAAATGCATCGTACATGTACACATATACACTGTATATAACAAATCTGTTTATCTGCACTATGAATATAGACACGTAAAAATTCAAATACAAAATATCTTTTTTTCCATGCATGATAAAAATGATGAAATTTATTGATTTGGTTAAATGAAAAATCCAATCAATATATGATTTATTTCACATGATAGAATAAAACATGTCAAATGATTTTCAAGAAAGAAATTGTAATGAATTCATCCTACCCGTATATACTATTTGCTGTTAAACTTTTTCAAGACAAATTAGGGCGATGAAACTTAATAACAGACTATGTAAAACAAGAATGTATCCCGCGATAAAAATGATGGTCATGGGCTACTGAGAATATTCCTGGGTTATTGGTGATAACCCAAGACGGGTTACTGAAGATATTTCATGGGTTATCCAACATTGTTCCCATTAATTCCCGATAACTGAGGACTGTCTTATGATATGCTAATTAGGAAGATGAGTTATTGAGAATGGTTCCTGGGTTATTGATGATAACCCAAGACGGGTTACTTAAAAAGTTTTATGGGTTATTTATTAAGCATTGTTCCCATTAATTCCCTTTAACTGAGGACTGTATCATGATATGTTTATGATGATGGGTTATTGAGAATGTTTCCTGGGTTATTGTTAATTGTCTTGGGTTATTGAAGATGTTTCATGGGTTATCAAACATTGTTTGCATTAATTTCTGTTAATTGAGGACTGTGACGTCTCATGATATACTAATGAAGATGGGTTTTTGAGAATTGTTTCTGGGTTATTGTTAACAAGAGGCCCAATGGGCCTGCATCGCTCACCTGGTATCAATCTCTGACTTATATTATAGTGTAACCCTAAAGTCCCTTAAAATCTTTTAATGTAAGACACTTAGAAGAACATCTTAAGATTTAAACATATTTTACCTCTGTGACCTTTTAAGACAACATCATTTTCATTTTCAAATTTTGTTTGGCTCCATGCCAGGACGCTACCAGCCAAATATCATGTCTCTAGGCAAATAAAGATCAAGGTCATTTCTTTTCGCAAACTTTGTCAGGCTTCATCCAAGAAACCACTTTCAGCCAAATGTCATGCTTCTAGGGCTTTTGGTATTTCAGAAGAAGTCGTTTGAATGTTTTAACAGATTTGACCCCTGTGACCTTGAATATAGGTCAAGGTCATTTCTTTTCGCAAGCTTTGTCAGGCTTCATCCAAGGAACCTTCCAGCCACATATCATGCTTCTAGGGCTTTTGGTATTTCAGAAGAAGTCGTTTGAAGGTTTCAACAGATTTGACTCCTGTGACCTTGAATATAGGTCAAGGTCATTTCTTTTCGCAAACGTTGTCGAGCTTCATCCAAGGCACCTTTCAGCCAAATATAATGCTTCCAGGGCTTTTGGTATTTCAGAAGAAGTCGTTCGAAGGTTTTAATAGATTTGACCCCTGTGACCTTGAATATAAGTCAAGGTCATTTCTTTTCGCAAACTTTGTCAGGCTTCATCAAAGAAACATTTCAGTCAAATATCATGCTTCCAGGGCTTTTGGTATTTCAGAAGAAGTCGTTTAAAGGTTTTAACAGATTTGACCCCTGTGACCTTGAATATAGGTCAAGGTCATTTCTTTTCGCAAACTTTGTCGGGCTTCATCTAAGGAACATTTCAGCTAAATATCATGCTTCTAGGGCTTTTGGTATTTCAGAAGAAGTCGTTTAAAGGTTAAAATAGATTTAACCTCACTGTGACCTTGAATATTGGTCAAGGTCATTTTTTTTCGCAAACTTTATTTGGCTTCATCTAAGGAAGCTACTGGTCAAATATGAAGTCTCTATGCCTGACGGTATTTTAGAAGAAGTTGTTTGAAGGTTTCGACATTTTTGACCCCTGTGACCTTGAAATTAGGTCAAAGTGATTTTTTTTCACACACTTTGTTCAGCTCCTTCCAAGAAATCTACCAGCCAAATTTCATGTCACTGGGCCTTTCAGTATTTTAGAAGAAGTCGTTTAAAGGAAAAAGTTGACGGACGCAGGACGGACGGACGGACGGACGACGGACGGACGGACGGACGGACGGACGGACGACGGACGCTGCACCATCACATAAGCTCACTTGGCCCTTCGGGCCAGGTGAGCTAATAATGTTGGGTTATTAAAGATATTTAATGGGTTATCAAACATTGTTCCCATTAATTCCTGTTAATTTAGGACTGTGACGTCTCATGATATACTAATGAAGATGGGTTTTTGAGAATTGTTTCTGGGTTATTGTTAATAATGTTGGGTTACTGAAGATGTTTCACGGGTTATCAAACATTGTTTCCATTAATTTCTGTTGAGGACTGTCTTATTACATACTTACTTAGGATGATGGGTTATTGTAAATTGTTCCTGGGTTATTGATAATAACTTCGAGTCACTAAAGATGTTTCATGGGTTATTAAACATTGTTTCCATTAATTTCCGTTAATTGAGGACTGTCTCATGATATACTATGGATGATTGGGTTATTGTGAATGGTTCCTGGGTTATTGATGATATTCAAGGTTTAATAAGAATGTTTCATGGGTTATTAAACAGTGTTCCCAATCGGCCAAAGAGGGTCAGAGTCACCATTTATACAAAATCTGTTCCTCTCCCCCAAAGGATGTTTCGGACCAAATTTGGTCCAGAACCATTCAGTGCTTTATGACTAGTAGGGATTTAAAAGGCTTTTCCTCTATTTCCCCTATTGGGCCCTGCCCCTCCGGCCTCAGGGGGGTCAGATTTTAACTTCCTGTTAGTTGAGGACTTTCTTATGATATACTAAGAATGATAGGATGATAATCGGTGGTTGAGTGACGCAGTGAATGAAAGGTGCACTCACTCGCCTTTCACCAAAGTAGTGAGGACTTTATTCCCTTTTTGAATGTGAAAATTTATCAAGAGATCACCAAGCGGGTTTCGTCGGTTTCTCAGGGACTCTGGTTTTCTCCCACAATAAGACCTCTACACGCTAGCATCCTGGCCAACATGAGTGATAATTTAAGTTGTAGAACTTGTTTCAAAATTGTTGTAACATAAATAAAACCTATACATTGGAAGATGACAAATAATGGTTCAAGGCTTACTTACTGAAAATCACAGTACATAGAATAGTATGCAGCTATATATAGTTATATGAATTATTTAACAACATTAATTAAAAATAATTTAACATGGCACGGAGATACTGCATGAATGGACAAAACTAATTTTCACAAAAGGAATCTATTTTTGTGATGTCTTACTAAAACATTTTCATTTCACTGTTATGCATACTGTAACACTTCTCGTATGCTGCCTGCCATCTTTAATTGATTGTTCCCCCTTGATGGGCAAAAAAGGCGAACATTTCCCTCTATACTTTATCGAATTCAAATATCATCGTAAAAAGTTTTATTTATGACAACACCATGAAATAATAGAAGAAAAAAAATCACACTTAAATTAAATCTCCAGAGAAACCATAACTTGAGAAAAAGAAACATTGGCAATTTTTTGAAAAATTGAAAGAGAAATACTAATACATGTGTACTACAAACAACACACATATTTCATCTGTAAATCCTGACCTCAATTTCCAGATTTGTTTAAATGTCATTTTGGTGAATAATTAACAGTTCTCTAACATTTCAATCTTAAAATTTGAAAAGTTGAAAGAGAAATACTAATACATGTATACCACACACAACACACATATTTCATATGTAAATCCTGCCCTCAATTTCCAGATTTGTTTAAATGTCATTTTGTTTATCAATTAACAGTTCTTTAACATTTCAATCTGATTAAAACGCATATCCTTGTTCTCACTCTATTACACAATGATCTGACAACATCCCATAATACAAGGTCATGTTCTGGTGACCTTTGTCACCTATTACCGCGGGTACTTCATACGGTAGTGAAAAAATTCCTGACAGTTTATGCCATCATCCGCAGCAAGTCATTTCATCACAATATTGCAGAGGAGCTTCATGTTGTGACAAATTGACTAAAAGCACAGATAGGATTATGCAACAGATTATGTGACAAAGATTTATATGGCAGGTGTCGTCGATGAAGCAAAAGACGCTTACTCTTCCGGAACATCTGGTCTTATTATCTTGTGCTTTTAAAAGTCTCCATGTAAATCTTTCTTTTGTTCCTGTTTTGCCTCTAGTTCAATCGATTTTGAGTTTGGATTATGATTTTGTTGACGCTTTGGTATTCTGTGTACATCAAAGTATCAAACATTCACATTCAGAATTTTGACTGCGGTAATTTGATTGGCTGATGCAAAAGGTCAACAGATCATGAACCATTCATACGGGATGTTGTCAGATCCAGTGTATACGGAGAGTAATGGAGCTACAACGAATCTGCATTTTAATCAGATTATTAACACTTTTAAATAAAAACATTCCTCAATTTCTTGTCAAACAATATATTATTCTGAAACCAATATAGATTATGACTCAATAATTCTCAACATCTATACTTATACGTAACTACTGTTTTACTCCAAAAATAAGAATGTGATACAAAAAGAGTTCAAAATAGGTTTAACACATTCCCTATGCACACATTATCAAAATATTCAAATTAAAACCAAAATCTTTGAATTATTTCATAAATGTTAAGAATTAAAAAGGTTTTTTTATTGTTTTTTCATTATTTTTTTGTTATTCAAAATTATTTCCTTGAACGCTGATAAAAAAAAGGTTCAGTCTGAGGATTTATATAAGTAAATCATACATTTTTTTCATTATTTTTTTTGTTATTCAAAATCATTTCCTTGCATGCTGATAAAAAAAGTTCACTCTGAGGACTTCTCTCAATAAATCATACAAAGTCCTGTATTATTATAACATTTATCATTATTTTTGCCATCTTATAATTTTCTACACCATTAAAATATCAATGATTTATCATAAATCAACAATCACAGTATATCAATAAAATATACTCAATAGGTAATAAAATAAGATCACATCTATAAATAAAACATTCAAAGCTGTCTACCCTGTGTTGTTAGAAGGGAACGTAACGCTCCCTCATTTTTAACATAATTCAGTCATCTCCCTCCATTTCCCATTCAGGGTGGGGCTTATTTCAGTCAAATACGTAAATCACGCTATACAGCTCAAATTGTCTCCCTTGTCAACACTATGGGCGAGTTTGATCATTAGCTATATTAAAGGCCCAAAATATGTAACTTTCGGCAAAACTTGAAGCGAAAATCAAGCCTTATAACTTATTATATTTACAAATTTAGTTAAGATTAACTGATATCAGCAATATTGAAGATGAATTCTGATGCGGTTACCAGTAAAGCAGCAGTTGAAACTTGGTCTTTGTAAACACGCGTCCATTTTGAACTGTCTTCTACTTTCGGTTTGTTGTTGAAGTGGGCCCAACCTGAATTATTTTCAATTCTTTGGGTTTTTCTATCAAGAGTTTCTTGTTAGTTATCGCTCGTGTTTACTTCGTTTTAGGCTTATTTTTGCATGGTTATCAACTGGATTTTTTTTCAGAATTTTTCAGAATCACGAAAAATTTCCTGAAGTTACGTATATTGGGCCTTTAACTATAGTTTGATCAGAATAAATTCAGTAATGTGTATTGCACATGTGTAAAAACAAGAAGTAGGTACACAGTGCACATGTCTGGTTACTATGGCTCAAACTACCGCTTTCATTTGGTCAACCAGAGCAACTAGCATGGTTATTTGAAAGCAAGACAGTAATTGTTTGTCGTTTACACACATGTAAACACATTAAATGTAACAGCCTGACTATGGCAAATGGCCGATGATCGAACTCGCTCTATACAAAATTCTTAAATCTAAAAAAATCACGTTTAAGGAAATAAATGAAAAAGAAAAACAATAACTAAACATATATCACAGAACACATAAAACTATGGAAGCTGACATGTGCCACAATTTTGTTTTTTAAACTACTGGGCCCAGTTGTTCAAATAATTCTGTCAATATACAAGTTAAAATCTTAAAATTTTGTATGTACATTGACAATATTAGGTTTTTGATATCTGCAAAGTTGTAACTAAATCTATGATTTCATTTTAAAGTTACAGGATAATTAAAATTTGCACTAATCACTGATTAAGCTTATCATCTTTTGAACAACTGGGCCCTGGTGGCACTTTTAGGCTTTCATACAAAACATGAAATACATTAATCAATAAAAAGTGTTTTTCCTCCACCATAGTCCTGGGTAAATATATAAGGGCACTTAAAACTAATATACAGTCGAACCTCATTATCGTGAACTTGTATAACTCAAAGACCTTGTTTAAATCGAATCTGGCTAAACTTGACACTGGCATTCTTTACGTAACTCAAATACTCTGATAACTCGAAGTTTTCACACGGTCCTGTTCACTTCCTCCATATAACCAGGTTTGACTGTATATACCTATACAATCAGCTCCCTACCACTCCTAGTATCCAATGGCACATATAGGAATTCATGAACTATTCATGAACTATTCATGAAATCGTTCTCACGCTCAAGCATGGATTGTGCGTGTGGTCAAACCAACTTTCTTTTAACTTGCTTCACTTAACTGAAATGGTCACATAGTCAAGTGTGAAACTCTAAAACAGAAAATGACTTGTAAACAGTCAACGAAAAATGTTGTCCGACAAAATTGAAATTTTTGTTTAATTAATAACTTTATTAACTCATTCACCCTGAAAATTCATAATGAACTGTTCCAACCTTTGGATTGGGTGAGTTCAAATGTGTCTTCAGGGGCGAATGAATTTAACAAAAACTTCGGCTCCAGCACAAAAATTTATTTTAGTTTCTGCATGAGGACAGTTTTATTACACACCTTCAGTCAAATTGTTCTCCGTATAGTCTGGACTGAATAAACAATTATTAAAGATGCTCGTGAGGGGAATAGTCACAATACATGTAATAACAAATATTAACTCATTCACCCCTGAAGACACATTTGAGATCTTCCGATTCAAAGTTTGGAATAGTTCATTATGAAAATTCAGGGGTGAATGACGTAAGCTAATTACAGCAGTTTAAATGATTTAAAACTGAAATTGAATGATTTTCAGTGAAAATGTGATGTGTCTTTGAAACTAATAATAGTTTTACTCAACATTAACAAATTTAATGAATATCAATAAAAGAAATTGGTAATTACATTGAACAGATATGTAGACATCAAACATGGCCCATACAAAATCTATCTTTTGATATTTTCTCTCACAATCACAACAAAATCAAACTTCTTACTTCTGCAAAGTCGCATGTTTAACCGAATTTGAAAAATCCCTTTCATGGAATTCCCTTACTTACACCCCTGGTCATGAAAAGAGTCTGTAGTACTTTTCAGACAATTCTATATCTCTGCTTAATATCTTCTCCGCAAAAACAAAATATGAAAAGTTGGCAAGTGTTTTTGTCAGCAATGCTTCAAGAGTCGGTTGTCATAGTTTCGCAGCAGTGGATGTCATGTTTTCCAGAAGATTGCCCAACTCGCCAAGTGCGTCCATCATGGCGTCGGCAAACTTCTCAGCATTTGTCTCCTGACTTACCCGCCACGACGTTACTACGGGAACAATCCTAAAACAAACAATTTCCTGTCTTATAACAATGCACATAAAGTCATCTAAATAGTGATGTAATGTCAGTGATTACATTATTTTCATTACAATTTAATCTTGCTTGTAAGAGGCGTTTTTATAGGCGTAGAAATTTGTGTTATCACCTCATAATGTAAAAAAATGGTGTCACCATTTTTAACTTGCTTTTGATTTGCTGATACAACAGCTTAATGATTTCTTAGAGATACAAGTCCTACCAAAAAGGGGATTTTCATAGAGATTATGTAGAAAAGATTAAATTATCAAGATGTTTCCTAAGGGTTCTTCTTTATGTGTTTGAGCCATAACACAAAAAAATCAGAGTATACTCTAAGCAGTTTATGATTAGAGTCCAATCCGATGTTTTGTGTTATGGCTATTCATAGCATAAACTAAAAATGTCTCGGATGTATTACGTGTGCAAAGTTTGATGACAATCGGATCAGTAATTATTTGAATAAGCTGGTTACGTTACCATGGGATGGGACGGGACGGGACGGGACGGGACGGGATGGACATGGATAACACTATATGCCCCTCCATTTCATGGCACAGAAATAAATTTAAGTTAATCCTTAAGTGATGTTACCCAGAAACAGTAATATTCCAACCTTAAGATATTCATCTCTTACAGGAAGAAGAACCCTTCAGAAACACCCTTGATACTCGAGAGATTTTAACTCTTTCACCCCTGAAATTTCCTGACGAACCATTCCAACCTTTGAATTGGAAGAGTTCAAATGCATCTTCAGGGGTTAATTTGTTCAGTTAATTATTTTGCTCTCTGCACCCCTGGGATATGTCACAGCAAAGTTCAGCAAAATCAAATGTTCAGTGTACACCATGTAGTTCATGAGACAGGAAGAAGTTTTATCATCTGTTGTACATCAAAATAATCTCAGTCAGACTTGGAAATCCCACATCAATACTCTCTGTAATCTCCGAAGGACAGGTATCAGCCTAGAGATTGGTCAGATTTTGTTTACCTGAGATGTCTTCAATTTTGCTAAGACATATATTCTTGGGATACAGAGACCAGAGTACTAAGAATGAAGGTATCTTATATTCCACGGCTTTGTCTTTATCTTTCAAGAGTAGAAAAGGGGATCAATCTTAAATTTAAAAATTAAGTTTAAGATTTTGAAATGAAGGTGGCTTACTTTTCTTGTTCCACTCTGTAGAAAGTTCCGTACCCGTCTTGTACCATCGGGGCCACAGCTCCGTAACAAGTCGTGTAGCCGACGAAACTGGTAGACAGGACGAAGTTACCTCCCCCTCCACTGTAACAAGGTATACATGTTGTAGTTACAAAGACTAGATATCATAATTGTATATATTATCTCCCCTTTACATACATACATACATTACAATCAACAACATTGTTCAGAGTGTAACACATAATTGTACAGATTATCTCCCCTTTACATACATACATACATTACAATCAACAACATTGTTCAGAGTGTAACACATAATTGTACAAATTATCTCCCCTTTACATACATACATACATTACAATCAACGACATTGTTCAGAGTGTAACACATAATTGTACAGATTATGTCCCCTTTATATACATACATTACAATCAACGACATTGTTCAGAGTGTAACACATAATTGTACAGATTATCTCCCCTTTACATACATACATTACAATCAACGACATTGTTCAGAGTGTAACACATAATTGTACAGATTATCTCCCCTTAATATACATACATACATTACAATCAACAACATTGTTCAGAGTGTAACACATAATTGTACAGATTATCTCCCTTTACATACATACATACATTACAATCAACGACATTGTTCAGAGTGTAACACATAATTGTACATATTATCTCCCCTTAATATACATACATACATTACAATCAACAACATTGTTCAGAGTGTAACACATAATTGTACAGATTATCTCCCCTTTACATACATACATACATTACAATCAACAACATTGTTCAGAGTGTAACACATAATTGTACAGATTATCTCCCCTTTACATACATACATTACAATCAACAACATTGTTCAGAGTGTAACACATAATTGTACAGATTATCTCCCCTTTACATACATACATACATTACAATCAACAACATTGTTCAGAGTGTAACACATAATTGTACAGATTATCTCCCCTTTACATACATACATACATTACAATCAACGACATTGTTCAGAGTGTAACACATACTTGTACAGATTATCTCCCCTTTATATACATACATTACAATCAACGACATTGTTCAGAGTGTAACACATAATTGTACAGATTATCTCCCCTTTATATACATACATACATTACAATCAACGACATTGTTCAGAGTGTAACACATAATTGTACAGATTATCTCCCCTTAATATACATACATACATTACAATCAACGACATTCTCAGGGTGTAACACATAATTATACAGAATATCTCCCCTTTATATATATACATACATTACAATCAACGACATTTTTCAGAGTGTAACACATAATTGTACAGATTATCTCCCCTTAATATACATACATACAGTACAATCAACAACATTGTTCAGAGTGTAACACATAATTGTACAGATTATCTCCCCTTTACATACATACATTACAATCAACAACATTGTTCAGAGTGTAACACATAATTGTACAGATTATCTCCCCTTTATATGCATACATACATTACAATCAACAACATTGTTCAGAGTGTAACACATAATTGTACAGATTATCTCCCCTTTATATACATACATTACAATCAACGACATTGTTCAGAGTGTAACACATAATTGTACAGATTATCTCCCCTTTACATACATACATACATTACAATCAACGACATTGTTCAGAGTGTAACACATAATTGTACAGATTATCTCCCTTTACATACATACATACATTACAATCAACGACATTGTTCAGAGTGTAACACATAATTGTACAGATTATCTCCCCTTAATATACATACATACATTACAATCAACAACATTGTTCAGAATGTAACACATAATTGTACAGATTATCTCCCTTTACATACATACATACATTACAATCAACGACATTGTTCAGAGTGTAACACATAATTGTACAGATTATCTCCCTTTACATACATACATACATTACAATCAACGACATTGTTCAGAGTGTAACACATAATTGTACATATTATCTCCCCTTAATATACATACATACATTACAATCAACGACATTGTTCAGAGTGTAACACATAATTGTACAGATTATCTCCCCTTTACATACATACATACATTACAATCAACAACATTGTTCAGAATGTAACACATAATTGTACAGATTATCTCCCCTTAATATACATACATACATTACAATCAACAACATTGTTCAGAGTGTAACACATAATTGTACAAATTATCTCCCCTTTACATATATACATACATTACAATCAACGACATTGTTCAGAGTGTAACACATAATTGTACAGATTATCTCCCCTTTATATACATACATTACAATCAACGACATTGTTCAGAGTGTAACACATAATTGTACAGATTATCTACCCTTTACATACATACATACATTACAATCAACAACATTGTTCAGAGTGTAACACATAATTGTACAGATTATCTCCCCTTTATATACATACATACATTACAATCAACGACATTGTTCAGAGTGTAACACATAATAGTACAGATTATCTCCCCTTTACATACATACATACATTACAATCAACGACATTGTTCAGAGTGTAACACATAATTGTACAGATTATCTCCCCTTGATATACATACATACATTACAATCAACAACATTGTTCAGAGTGTAACACATAATTGTACAGATTATCTCCCCTTTACATACATACATTACAATACAATCAACGACATTGTTCAGAGTGTAACACATAATTGTACAGATTATCTCCCCTTAATATACATACATTACAATACAATAAACGACATTGTTCAGAGTGTAACACATAATTGTACAGATTATCTCCCCTTTACATACATACATTACAATCAGCAACATTGTTCAGAGTGTAACACATAATTGTACAGATTATCTCCCCTTAATATACATACATACATTACAATCAACGACATTTTTCAGAGTGTAACACATAATTGTACAGATTATCTCCCCTTTACATACATACATTACAATCAACAACATTGTTCAGAGTGTAACACATAATTGTACAGATTATCTCCCCTTTACATACATACATTACAATCAACGACATTGTTCAGAGTGTAATACATAATTGTACAGATTATCTCCCCTTTATATACATACATTACAATCAAGGACATTGTTTAGAGTGTAACACTTTCTGAAGGACTATTTCCCAATTAAAAACTATGAATTTCAGGCTATTAAACTTATCACTTTATCCAGTTGAGTCACAAAGGCTCGATTCCCAATTCAAGATGGGTGATACTGCATCAATGGATATTGCAATTAGGGCAGTATCCCATATCCCCCCTCTCAAATTCTTGTCACTTCAACATTCCCCCTCTTAGAAATCTTGTCCGGAGTCTTGCCCTTGGAATCCCTTATGTCCTCCCTGGATGTCAATGTGTCCTCCCCTAGCCACAGGAAACTGGCCTTCCACAATTATAGATTCACTGCCTCCAAATGTACATTGTGGCTTGTCAAAATATTGGGCAAGTTTGATCAGTGACTATTTACTATAGTTGGGCTGATACATATAATGCATTTATGCATGTTGTAAACGACAAAAACCAATCATTGCTTTGCTTTCAAATAATATTTGTTATTCGCTATTTGCTCTAGTCGGACTTAAGGAAATCGGCATTTTGTACTTTTGTAGCCAGACATGCGCCCTGTGTTTCTATATACTTGCTTTATACACATTTCTAAAGTAAGTTTGATTGTACTAAATTTAGACCATAGCCACTATAATAGTTGACGACTAAACTCGCCCATTGACAATTCTTGACATTGCTGAACCCGTGTGTGGGTTCTCCCACATTATTAGAAAAGCTTGCTTCTACCACAATACCCCGTGTTATTCCACTCTTAGACAATTGTATAAACGTGCTGACTGTTGGATACATATATGTTATATACCACTAGTGGAATATGACCTTCCAGACTTTTGATTGGTTGATAAGTTGAACTTTGACCGGAAATCACGTGGTTCAAAGCAACATGCTGATTGTTGACGTCGTCATCGATTGTTGACGTCGTCACAATCTGGCAGGAATATATACGAGATGATGTGTTTTCGCACAAATATTCTGTGGTTCACAGAAAACAACACTGTCACTGCAACTTAGTATTATTGTGGTAGAAACAGGTCACACGACTCGCGGTTATTAGATATGGAATTTATTTCACTCTTGTTAATTATTTTTTAACAGTTACAAAAGGCACTCGCTAAAGCTTGTGTCTTTTGTAACTTTTCAAAAAAATAATTAACTTTAGTGAAAACATTCCATATCCAACAACCACTCGTTGTGTAACCTCTATTTATGTTACCAGCAAGGCAGTATTTCCTACTTTATAGCTGTAAGAGCAGGCCAGACTGCAGTACCCATAATTCTCACCTCTTTTTGAAGGAAATGTCCTCGTATAACTGAGGAGTGGGAAGTCCCTCCTCTCGGGCGATCAACATCAGTCCTAGCAGGTGGCGATCACATCCTGTAGATAAAGCCATATTAGGGAATAGGGGTGGATAATAATAGAGTATGAGTCAATATATCGCAATATTTGCCATGTGATAATTATTACAATTAAATTTTCAATATCGCTATATATATTGCCGTATTTCTTTTATAACTGTTTGACCCTTTTAAATGCAGACTTATTGGATATTTTGTAGAGAAAATATATTGAAACCTATTTCATCTTATTTGGGGTGTTTTAAAACTTTTGTGGTGTTGTACAACTTCAAAAGCAGTTTTCAGTACATTACAGTATTAAGCTAGAGTTCGCTTCTGTTCATGTTTTTCTATACTAAATAATTTGAAATACGCTAAAATAATGATATTTTGCAATATAACTTTGAATTTTGTAAAATATTTAAATATGGAAACTTTTTGCAATCCCTATTAGAAAATAGAGATCATTGCTGTAAAAGCCAATATTTTCGTGTGTGGAATTTTTCGCTTAGTCAGCCTCCAAACTGTTTACAATGTGGAAATGTCCGCGCTGTAATCATGCTGTTTTGCACAGTGTACCGATATTACTGTTATACACTGTAGAGTTTGTATGGTGTTAAATATATTCACGCGTGGATATATTTGCGGAGATTTAATGCCAGCGAAATATTGGCGAAAAATTTCCACACCACTAAAAATTCCACTTTTACAGTATTTACACCTCCACTTATGGCGATTGTAAACACAATTGGCTGTTTTTTGGGTTTGGAGTTTTTTAGGTTTTTATCAACATCAAAAGGCATTTTCCATTTTTTTGGACTCTATATTAATACAGACGTATCGTACCCTGTAGTTTTGTGGCCTCTAACATCAGCTGATTGTGTTTGTCTGCGGCTCGAAGGTACAGTCGCAGCTTCTTCTCTTTCTGAAACATTCATCACAAGTAGCGATATAGATTTTGCTAAATATCACTTCTCAATTGCCAGAGGAAAAGGTGATATCAACCAGAATGTAACTGAAGAGAAACCTAATTGAAGAGAAGCCTAATTGTAAATTACCGACATTTTGAGTATGTGGGGAGCTGTTGGCATCTGTCTGTATAGGAAGAACAGGAAATTAGAATTTAACGTTTTAGACAAGAAAGACTCTTATGCAGGAAAAATTCTTCCACATTTTTTCGCTTCAAAAAAGGAATCAATATTTTACGATAAATATTGTTATACTTAGCTGTTTTATGAACTCAAGGACTAGACTTTTAAATAACCAATAAAATATGTTATTACAGTATGAAGCTTGTTTGTTTTGTTAGTGTTCAATGTCCAATGAACACATCAATGGTCGTTTAAGGACGTGCCAGGCTCAGGTGATGAAGGAAAGCTGGAGTTCCTGGAGAAAACCACAGACCATTGGAAGGTAACTGGCAACTGCCCCACGAAGTGGAGGGCTAGTGGTAGCAGAAAATAAGACACCTTAACCACTTGGATACCGTGGCTCCTCAGTATGAAGCTGAAGGGAATGCGATACAAAAGTCCACTTACTGAGGCCATTGGGTCGAGCATAGCCTTACACCAGTCGACAAGCTCTACTGTACATGAGCGTAGTGTCTCTGTGCGCGCTCTGTAGAATCTACGTGTCGTAGCGGTTTCGTAAGTAGGGGCTGGCCTGATGAGGAAATCGGACAACATGTAACACTTCAGAATATATCGAGTCAAATTTTAGGAAAATTCCTCATCCATGCAACATACATTTGAAATTGCTATCATGAATTCGAAATCAAAGAAAACTTTGTTAAACTTCATGTTATTCAAGTATTCAAATTAACGTAGCAGACTTCAAATATTGGGTATGAAATTTGTCAGGGACTGATGAAATACTGTAAATGTATATATTTTAGCGGTATTGAAATCTTATTTTAGCAATTTTTTCCATGAAAATATTTTGTTAAATTATGATTGCGCAAATCACAGTAACTGTTGTAAATTGCGTTTGAAGGCAATATATGTGAGTGTTCAATAAGCTATAACAAGTTGGAAATAATGACATTTGAGTCTACTCTAAATATCTGATTTTATTCTTTTTAATAAAGAAATTTACAAAAGGAAATTTATTTTAAATCAGAATGCCTTTCAGAATAAACTGAACTGAAGTCATTAAAATCTTTACTTTTTATGCATCTTGTAGTACGCATACTGCATGACCAGCTGGACATGGGTGTCTGGATGGAGGTTTTTGGACCGGAGATACTTTTTACCATATCCCTGGAAGTGTTTGGCACAGCAGCTTAAATTGGATCCCTGAAAAAAAAGTACAACATTAAATGTAACACAAAATGTTGCTAAAGTGAAAGTAGACATTTAAAGCTATTCACCAGCTTTCAAAAATCTTTAACAAATTAATAAGAAGTTACTGTATGACTATTTTCATCGATTGTTCTTATTCATCAGCTTTCAAAAATATTTGACATATTAATTAGAAGTTACTGTATGACCATTTTCATCAATTGTTCTTATTCACCAGCTTTCAAAAATATTTGACATAATAATTAGAAGTTACTGTACGACCATTTTCATCAATTTTTCTGTGTTAGCAAGAGACTGTGCTTTTGTAATACATTATTGTAAAGTGATTTCTACTCATATTGTGTTTGTGTGGTAGGCCTGTATGTCAAAGTTTGGCATTGCCATTCAGGATGGAGGGCAAAGCCACCAATGAAACTTTGATTATAGAGAGTTTCTTAAAAGACAACAGAACATAAATGCTGATAGATTGCCCCAAAAACGCATAATGATTTTTATAAAAAAAAACTGCAGGCTTATTAGACAATATTTGCTTGCTCAACATATATACTGGTAAATATTTGGTTGTGCAACAATTACCGGTAAATGTAACTGCTGAAAGTTTGATTGCATCAATAAATAATAATAATTCAATAATATATACCGCTTTATCATGACTTTAAAGGCTGTCAAAGCGGGTCACAAATTATTATTCGTGGTTATACCTGCCTTAGCAACCAGCCAATATTGTTCTAATCTCCCTGGGGAGCATGCAACCGGTGTGGCCATTTTGGAGCTCACAGCTAGCATTCTACAATCTCTAGCACTACCCAACCATGTACTCATTTACAGCTGATTAGACTGGAACAAGCAGAGTATCTTGCTCAAGGATACAACACAAGTGCCGAGACCGGGACTCGAACTCGTAACCCTATGATCATGAGCCTGGTGTCATACCACAAGACCACTGTACCTAGGAATGGAAAGGAAGGAAGGTTGAGAGCTACAATAACTGAACATACATGTACAGCTGACTGTGCCGGAGGACTTACGTAAGCTAGGAATGTTTGTCTCGCCTTCGTGATACCCTCCCTGATGACATCATCTACGTGGAATATCAATTCTGCAGGCTTGGTGAGATCTCGAACTACCGTGGAGCCCTGCAAGCAAACAGAAACGCTATATAAATTTTACCACATCTGCAATATAAAGCTAATCAATTGTTACTTAACTGTGAGAAAATTGAGAATCAATGAACTGTATCAATGCAATATAGGATCTTTTTTGACGAGGAGATTGCTTTCTGTAACCAGTGCCAAGATAATATCAGTTACATTTTTAATTCAATTACATATAAGTAACACTATAAAAAGTCAACAATAACATAAATTCTCAAAATTCACATGTTTTTACCCCAAAACTCTGCTCACAATTCATCCAAAGAAAGTTTGACATAATACGAAATAAAATATACAAAAAATATTAGTGTGATCCCTACGTTAAAACCCTTTCACCCCTGAGATTTCATAATGAACTATTCCATCCCTTGATCTGGAAGAGTTCAAATTTGTTTTCAGGGGTGAATGACTTAATGATAGTTCTCACAAGAGTGGTAATACTGTAACATACCGGCCATTGCCCTTTACATCGCATTATATTGAGATCTATGTAGAACGTGCTGGACACGACAATCATGGCGTCCATTGGTGCGTGCTGAAAACAGAAAACACAGCATTTATTAACACAAACTCGTAAAAGTAAGTTAGGCAGTATTTCACCCTCATAGACCTAGACTAGTTGAACATTGCAGATATGTGGCTCTTTTGCAACTTATGTACTTGTATTGGGCTCATTGCGTAATATAATATTAAAGCCACACTTAACTCTTTGCATGCTAAGTAATGGAGTTATCTCCCTAGACCCAGGCACTGAGAAAATTTTATTTCAAATTTATGATGTATTTCCATTTATTCAACTTGCATATCAATGCATTATCGATGTCACCTCGGATAATTCTGTCAGATAAAAATACTCTCAGAAGTCTATAACATTTATATTTATATCATACCATTGGTTAAATGGATGAGGTGTGACCCCCGCTGACATTCTCTGCCAAAAACCCCCATATATAAATACAATTTTTGATTGTTAAACAGCGAGAATCGTGCTGTAAAAGCCTGTTACTGCCGGAAATGAGGCTGGGGAACTGTGGGTAGTGATGTTATGCTTATATTTAGAAAACGAAAGTACTTTTGAGAATATCAACAAGGCAGGATTCCCGCTGACAGTGGCTAACGGTAAGAAATGTCTAATCGGTGTTTACCACCAGCTGCAGGCAAAGAATTAATAGACATCACATAAATAATACATTTACAAGGTTTTCTTACATCACAGCTGGATGCTGCCAGTCCATTTTTATAGAAGACGAGGACAGAAGACTTATCAAACCAGCGATCACGAGGATCACCAGCCAGGGCCATTTCAAACACCTGTAAATAAACAATTCATGACAGTTATACTACTACATACAGTATAAAAAGTATTTTATTTTCAAAAAAGTTCATAGAGTTCTTCAAAATAATAAAGTAAATTGGGGATTGGAAACAAGATGAAAGCTTATATAAATTCCTCTCCCCGATTCAATAACAGTGTACCCTCATTATACCGCCACCTTTCGTCCGCAGTACTTATGGCGGTATAACGAGGTTGGCGATAGTATCGAATTATGAAAATTATAACCTTGAATTAAATTGCATAATAGATTGCATTTTCAACAACTCACTTGTCTGTACATGTAACCATGGTGACCTATATTTTATTTGGCTATACAGGTAACCATGGTAACCTGTATTTACTTGTCTGTACAGGTAACCATGGTAACCTGTACTTACTTGTCTGTATAGGTAACCATGGTAATCTACATCTAACTTGTCTGTACAGGTAACCTATATTTGACTTGTCTGTACAGGTAACCATGGTAGCCTACATTTGACTTGTCTGTACAGGTAACCATGGTAACCTGTATTAAACTTGTCTGTACAGGTAACCATGGTAATCTACATCTAACTTGTCTGTACAGGTAACATTTATTTGTATTGTAATATACATTTAACTCATGTGTTCATGTTTCCATGGTAACTTACATTGGACTCATCTTCAGGACTGTTATCATCGAGAGCTACCGCCATTAGGCTGCTCTGGATTAGCTCCAAATTTTTGTGGTTGTCAGGATGCAGAGCTAGCAGCCGACTCCTCATCTACAAATCAAACATCAAGTGTTACAAACTATCCAGTCAAAACTGTCCTCACAAATTTTGAGTTTTGTTTGAATTTCTGAACTGAAAAAAGGAAAATAAATTAAAGTAGGAAAAAGCTGAAAATTGGAAATTAATTTATTGATCATCCATGTTTCAAAAAGCGAAATTCCGTCACAAAACGGAAAACTATCACCCATGAAGTTAAGATAACCGAGGTGCTAATTAGTGACTGGAATTTCGATCCTGTCTTAAGTGACCATTCATTATAAGTTCCCTAAGCAAGTTTGCTTAAATGCATTACAATATATCTGTACTCTTTTCATGTAACCACATTGCTTTTATTTGAAGGATTTACATTTGATGAATATACATGTAAAATAATACCTTTTTCACATTTGAAAGATTGTCTTGTATTCTAAACAATGATATGACACCTTTCCATCAGATAGACTTGTTTTGATGTCACAACCTTAAGATTAAATTCCTCCCCTGCAAGCGGACCGATTCCCAGTTCCTTACCTGCGCCCATGTTGGTCGCTTATCGGCAGTAAGTTGACCGATTCCCAGCCCCTTACCTGCGCCCATGTTGGTCGCTCGTCGGCAGTAAGTTGACCGATTCCCAGCCCCTTACCTGTGCCCATGTTGGTCGCTCGTCGGCAGTAAGTTGACCGAGACCCACTCCCTCAGGCTGACCGTCACATTGGTCTCTGATCCTCTGGAACTGCATTTTGAGTTCTGGCGCCGTCAGTGGCTCACCATCATCATCAATACAGTCAAAAGAGAAGATGCGCCCCCGACAAAATACCACCAAATGTATTGGGGTGTCTCCTTCTGACACTGAAATAAAAAATGTACAACTTTTTAATAAAATCATGGAAGCGTATTAATACTGGTACATGTGTTAACTATGTTTCAATGATATATCATACCAAACAGTATTGTTGAATTTTCTTAATTATTATTTTTATAGGGTTTTGTTAGCCTTAAAGGCCCAATATACGTAACTTCAGGACATTTTTCGTGATTCTGAAAAATTCTTAAAAAAATGCAGTTGATAACTGCAAAACTAAGCTTAAAACGAAGTAAACCTGGGCGGTAATTACCAAGAAACTCTTGACAGAAAAACCCAAAGGAATGAAAACAAGAGGCCCAGAGGGCCTGTATCGCTCACCTGGTTTCATGTGATATGAAACAAGAATGACTCATAAGTGTATGTGTGGCCCTTCTTGTTATGTCAATATATCATAAGCATTTTTGATGGGTACATGTACATTGCTTTTGTTGTAATTCTAAAAATGTTAGGTTTTTTGGCAAATAGGGCATAAATCCATGAAATGCGTTCAGTGCAGCATCAATATAGCCAAATAAACACTTTTGGCCCCGCCCCTCAGGCCCCAGGGGGTTAGCCCCATCATTTGTTTAAATTTGAATCCCAGCCACCTAGGGATGCTACCACTGAAATATAAATGCCATACATTGCTTAGTTCAAGAGAAGAAGTCGTTAATATCAATATTGCCAAAAGGACCCCTTTTGGCCCCGCCCCTCAGGCCCCAGGGGGGTCAACCCCATCATTTGTATAAATTTGAATTCCAGCCTCCTAGGGATGCTACCACTGAAATATAAATGCCATACATTATTTAGTTCCAGAGAAGAAGTAGTTAATATCAATATTGCCAAATAGACACTTTTGGCCCCGCCCCTCAGGCCCCTGGGGGTTCAGCCCCATCATTTGTATAAATTTGAATCCCAGCCACCTAGGGATGCTACCACTGAAATATAAATGCCATACATTGCTTAGTTCAAGAGAAGAAGTCGTTAATATCAATATTGCCAAATAGACACTTTTGGCCCCGCCCCTCAGGCCCCAGGGGGGTCAACCCCATCATTTGTATAAATTTGAATTCCAGCCACCTAGGGATGCTACCACTGAAATATAAATGCCATACATTTCTTAGTTCCAGAGAAGAAGTCATTAAAGGGGCATCCCGGGGAAGTCTACAATGAAGTTCTTGAATGTACATGCTGTATGCACTACCAGATACATTTTCCTGATATTTCAATATTCAAAGCGCACTCAAAATGTGTTTATTAGCCACTTGCAAAATTGCATTCCTTGGGAAAGCCCGATAAAAATAGCGCTGATCATGCGTCAATCACGTGACTATTTTGTCGCAAGTCAACGAGGGGCCCATAGGGAGGGGATACGTAATGTACAGGTCCGATGATGAACCAGACACAAAGTCCGTGTATAAATTTATTGAATCACATTCACATTAATAATCAGACGTTAATTACACACGATATGCATATGAATAAATTTATGTCGACATCTCTGCATCATTTATCGACATCAGTACCTGACTGAAACCAATGCAAATCACAGGGACCTGAGAATTTGTTACAGCTAGTTTTGGACCTAAAATAGGATGTTTAGAGTAATTTTACACATTTGGGGGGTTAAGATCAATTTTCGATAAAAATGCCTCCTCAATGGTCATAAAAGCTACACTGCACTCTTACATTGTACGTTTAACAGTGTCATGTGGGTTTCCGACGATGACAACGATAGGGCAAACCTTAATTTCTGTAAAAAGTTATCTTCACGAATCCTCATTTAGAACCATTTCACAAAAGTGTGCATGCATTGAAAAGTAAAAAAATAAAATGAAATGATTCCAATTTTTTTTTATACAACTCGATGTATTGAAGATTTTTTTCAGACTATCTATATAACCATCTAAAATCTTTCCAAATTTCAGCGTCAACATAGTCTACTTTAACACTTATAATTATATATGTATCACGGAAGTCTGTGCACTCATATGACGCACCACGCACTAAACATGTAGAATACATGTATAATATATATCTCAAATTTGGAACTAGTCGAGAAGATAATTGTCCAATACTTAATCCATTTATAAATGTTATGATTCTTTACTTTTTATGTAAATTTAAAGGTTCGTTAACATTTTCAACACAACTGCAGACATGGGACATACATATATATGATTTTTTTTTATGAATTAATGACTTCACTTATATAATGCATATATTTTGGTTCATATCAAATTTAATACCGGGGTCCAAACCCGATAATATTTGTACAATCCATATTTTATAGATTAGGTATGACAAGATTTTTCCATCCGCACATGATGACATAAATTTATTCATTTTGTCCAAATTGAATCTGTATACATTAAACTCAATCACCCGAGATACCAGCGTTTTACAACGTAACCCCCCCCCCCCCCCCCCCCGATACGGTTTTTCTTGTATGTGAAAAGGTCTTTCTCTTCAGCAATAAAATTCAATAATGCCGTTTTACTGTAATATTATAAAGGGAATATTACAATACACGCTTTCAAGTTTTACACACGCATTTCATGTAACAGAGGAATGAAAGAGTTATCCCTTGGGAGGCCCCAAAACCAAATAAAAACTGTGTCACCGGCTATCCAGCAGAAAACTGTAATAATGCAAACAATTGGGCTGTTAGTCTCTCCCTTGAATACTTCACATCCCTCATTATGCTTCCGTAATATAATCCTTACGTTAAAATTTGACCATTCGGCCACTTTTCGCTTGGTAGTTACATGTAGGTCACGTGCACGCGGATCGCCATTTTTTGTTTACCGATGTAGCTTGTTATGCGCATGCGTTATCATATGTGATGCAAAAAAATGTACATGTCCAAATCGTTGATCAACGAATAGTGATTCCCTTTTTTAATTATTAATTAAAATTTTTGAGAACATATTTCAGTGTAAATCGCCCATTAATTTTACACAAGAGGATACATTTAATTCATATATACAATAATTCAAAATTAGCATAAAAAAATATAGTTTTATCGTGATGCCTCTTTAATATCAATATTGCCAATTAGACACTTTTGGCCCCGCCCGTCAGGCCCCTGGGGGGTCAGCCCCATCATTTGTATAAATTTGAATCCCAGCCACCTAGGGATGCTACCACTGAAATATAAATGCCATACATTGCTTAGTTCCAGAGAAGAAGTAGTTAATATCAATATTGCCAATTAGACACTTTTGGCCCCGCCCCTCAGGCCCCTGGGGGGTCAGCCCCATCATTTGTATAAATTTGAATTCCAGCCACCTAGGGATGCTACCACTAAAATATAAATGCCATACATTGCTTAGTTCCAGAGAAGAAGTCATTTATATCAATATTGCCAAAAGGACCCTTTTGGCCCCGCCCCTCAGGTCCCTGGGGGGGTCAGCCCCATCATTTGTATAAATTTGAATCCCAGTCACCTAGGGATGCTACCACTAAAATATTAATGCCATACATTGCTTAGTTCCAGAGAAGAAGTCATTTATATCAATATTGCCAAAAGGACCCCTTTTGGCCCCGCCCCTCAGGTCCCTGGGGGGGTCAGCCCCATCATTTGTATAAATTTGAATCCCAGTCACCTAGGGATGTTACCACTAAAATATAAATGCCATACATTGCTTAGTTCCAGAGAAGAAGTCATTTATATCAATATTGCCAAAAGGACCCCTTTTGGCCCAGCCCCTCAGGTCCCTGGGGGGGTCAGCCCCATCATTTGTATAAATTTGAATCCCAGCCACCTAGGGATGCTACCACTAAAATATAAATGCCATACATTGCTTAGTTCCAGAGAAGAAGTCATTTATATCAATATTGCCAAAAGGACCCCTTTTGGCCCCGCCCCTCAGGTCCCTGGGGGGGTCAGCCCCATCATTTGTATAAATTTGAATCCCAGTCACCTAGGGATGCTACCACTAAAATATAAATGCCATACATTGCTTAGTTCCAGAGAAGAAGTCATTTATATCAATATTGCCAAAAGGACCCCTTTTGGCCCTGCCCCTCAGGTCCCTGGGGGGGGTCAGCCCCATCATTTGTATAAATTTGAATCCCAGTCACCTAGGGATGCTACCACTAAAATATAAATGCCATACATTGCTTAGTTCCAGAGAAGAAGTCTTTTATATCAATATTGCCAAAAGGACCCCTTTTGGCCCCGCCCCTCAGGTCCCTGGGGGGGTCAGCCCCATCATTTGTATAAATTTGAATCCCAGTCACCTAGGGATGCTACCACTAAAATATAAATGCCATACATTGCTTAGTTCCAGAGAAGAAGTCATTTATATCAATATTGCCAAAAGGACCCCTTTTGGCCCCGCCCCTCAGGTCCCTGGGGGGGTCAGCACCATCATTTGTATAAATTTGAATCCCAGTCACCTAGGGATGCTACCACTAAAATATAAATGCCATACATTGCTTAGTTCCAGAGAAGAAGTCATTTATATCAATATTGCCAAAAGGACCCCTTTTGGCCCCGCCCCTCAGGTCCCTGGGGGGGTCAGCCCCATCATTTGTATAAATTTGAATCCCAGTCACCTAGGGATGCTACCACTAAAATATAAATGCCATACATTGCTTAGTTCCAGAGAAGAAGTCATTTATATCAATATTGCCAAAAGGACCCCTTTTGGCCCCGCCCCTCAGGTCCCTGGGGGGGTCAGCCCCATCATTTGTATAAATTTGAATCCCAGTCACCTAGGGATGTTACCACTAAAATATAAATGCCATACATTGCTTAGTTCCAGAGAAGAAGTCATTTATATCAATATTGCCAAAAGGACCCCTTTTGGCCCCGCCCCTCAGGTCCCTGGGGGGGTCAGCCCCATCATTTGTATAAATTTGAATCCCAGCCACACAGGGATGCTTCCTACCAAGTTAAGTTAAATTCTGATCAGTGGTTATGAAGAAGAAAGTCAATTGTTGACGGACGGACGGACGGACGGACGGACGGACGCCGGACGCCATGGTATGGCATAAGCTCACCTTGGTCCTTTGGACCAGGTGAGCTAATAATTCGGGTGGTGCCCATTTCAACAACAAGCCGAAGTTATGAGACAGTTCATAGTGGAAGAGTGTTTACAAATACCGAGTTTCAACTGCTTCTGTACCAGTAATTGTGTAAGAATTCATCTTGAATTTTGCTGATAACAGCTTATCTTAACTAAATCTATAAATATAATAAGTAATTAGGCTTGATTTTCGATTCAAGTTTTGCCTAAAGTTAAGCGAGCTCAAATAAGTATTGTCAAGTTTGGCTGGAACTGACGAAATTAAATAGGGTCCGTAAGTTATACCAGTTCAAAATAGCGATGTGATGATGTGACGTTACTCTGGTTACAGTACATTTAAGCAATGAACTGTTCCCAGATGTAGTATACAGTCAATATGAATACAATTTGGCACCCAAACTGCTAAATCTGGTTACAGTTCATTGCTTATATTTACATAAAGGATAATTTTAAAATATGCCTGTGGCTATTTCTTTGAAATAACGGCGGTAAACTTTCTCCCTTTTTCTGTGTGTGTTTATTAAATGGAAGAGTCTGATTTAAATCAATGTCATCTAAGCTATTGATATATATGGGGATTTTTGGCAGAGAATGTCAGCCGGGCTCATTTCCATCCATTTAACAAATGGTATGATATAAATTTAAATGTTATAGACTACCAGGGCTTTATCAGTGGGTTTTTGGAATCGGAACCCGAGACTAAATACATTATTTCTTTTCTAAATTACTATTTAAAGCACTGTCAGTTCTCATCACATTTACAGCCTATCTTTCTTGTTTCTTATTTAAACTTAATGTCACAAGAAGCTTCTCAAGCAAGTAAAACCACCATTTTTTTTTTCAAGTGTCTAAATAGGGAATTTTTAAGTGGAAATTTGGAAAAATCACACCTTTTTTCATTGGGAATGGGTCTGTTTACCGGACCTAAAAAGAGGGGTGATAATGCCCTGACTTTTGAGAGTATTTGTATCTGACAGAATCATCTGAGATGACACCGATAATGCATTGATATGCAAGTTTAAAAAATTAAAATACATCGTACATTTGAAATAAAGGTTAATGTTTCTTTTTCAATTTCTCAGTGCCTGGGTCTAGGGATTTAACTCCATTACTTAGCAGGCAAAGAATAAGTAATATGCTTCAATTTGGGCAGAGGCTTGACACCCGCAAATTAGTACCTTGATCTTCTCGATAAATATCCATCTTACATCAAGGCTTAGGACTTATGTTACTTAAGTTAAAACAATGTAACCATCCTGATCCATCCCCACAGTCACATCTAACACATTTGGACTCTTTCAATTCAAAGGTTGGAATAGTTCATTATAAAATTTCAGGGTCCTGTAGAGATGAATGAGTTAAAGGCCCAATATACGTAACTTTCGGCAAAACTTGAAGCGATAAAATCAAGCATAATAACTTATTATATTTATAGATTTAGTTAAGATTAACTGATATCAGCAATATTCAAGATGAAGTCTTACTGGATTTTTTTTCTGATTATTTCAGAAACACAAACAATTTCCTGAAGTTACGTATATTGGGCATTTAACTCGTGCAAGCCTCATTCTATGTAACCTACCTGTTTTGAAGTAGTAGAGGAGTTTGTCCTTTTTGATACCTGGTATTTTACAGGTGTTAAATGCTCGATGGAACTGACTCATGGACAAGTGTCCACCCTGACGGTCCCGGTCTGGTTTTAAGCGCTCGCTGGAAATTAAATCATAATTATGTTGTTATATAAACAAAATACATCTCAAACACACATGCAGCGCCATACTCACAAAGGGAGATATTAGCCAGGTGGCATGAAACTAGTAGTAAGTTCATGATAAAGCAGCTCCTGTAAACTCCTCACAATTGTATATGATAGAACTGTTTGTTTTGATAAGAATTGAATATAAAATGTAGAGTGGCTTACGTTACCTAGATAGCTAGGGTGCCATATCAAATGTTGTATATTTATTTATTTATATTTATCATATTGTCTGTATGGGTATATCATCATGACATTTATTTTGTGATAAAATTTTGCGTAATTATTTCATATTTTCTCTTTTTTTTTGGCAATTAAGTAGCATTCCTATCATCTGCTGAGAGTAAAAGACTGCATAGTAAATTATTTTGATATCAATTTAAGATTGTAACCCAGGGTTTAAAATTAACACTCGTGCACTCGCAAAATGCAAGTTAATTTCTGAAATGGCAAGTAGAAAAGTATTGTACTTGCATTTTTCGGCGAGTGGGTATACATATAAAGCCTGTTGAAAGATATATATTATTCCATTCTGTACACATGTCAGAAAACGTAGTTGAAATGAGAGAAAAATACTCTTTCATCCTGACCAAAGGTGTAAGATAGGGAAATTCCACCCTCAGGATTTTCAAATTTTGCAAAACCCTCGACAAAGCCTCTGGTTTTACCAATTTCGAAAGCCTCTCGGATGGAATTTCCTTATCTTACACCCCTGGTCATGAAAGAGTCTTATAAGTGACCATCATAACCTACTGTCTTATCATTTTCCAGTACTGCAAAGCGTAGTAGGTGACGAGAGACGCTCTTTCTAGTTGAGTTCCCTCCTTCTTTGGCAAGTAGTGGAACATGTAGGGGCCGGGACCTCCAAAGTTCACAAAGGGGGCTGCTGGGTACCGTCCCTCCAGGTAGGCAAAGTCTTCCCACCAAACCTCCAGCTAGCCAGGTCAAAACAAAACATACACATAAACCAAAGTTCACAAAAGGGGGCAGCTGGGTACCGCCCCTCCAGGTAGGCAAAAACCTCCCACCAAACCTCTAGCTAGTGAGGTCAAAACAAAACATACAAATAAACAAAATTGTAATCCCCTCCAGGTAGGCAAAGTCTTCCCGTCAAACCTCGAGCTAGCCAGGTCAAAACAAAACGTACAACACACACATACATAAGATGGTAAAATGTAAAAGACGTGTGATTAGAAATGTCTAGCAGATCAGAAATGTAAAATTTGACCTTGACCTTTGATTCAATTACCTTGATATTAAGTTTGGTCAGTGACATATAATTACGATAGTGTAATGCATGTCATCTTTAGGTGATATACAAGTATACTGCGAGATTTGTCATGATATCTTTAAAAGTTTAGAAACTAGGGCCCGGACAAAAAATTTTTTAGAAGACCAGAAAAAGAATTGGAACCAACAAAATATGTCCCCTTTCATTTGAAGGGGAGACATATAATTAGGATGGGACAATATCGACAATCTGAGTAAAATCATATCTTGATATCTACGCCATTCCATTAACTTCTCTCTGCTGCGTCAAGATCTGACAACATCCCATGGGGTCACATTCTGGTGACCTGTTGTGTAAGCCAATCAAATTACTGCTGCCAGAATCTTGAATGTGAATGTTTGTGGGGGAAATAGCTTGCATAATCTTATCTGTGTGTTTAGTCATTTCGTCACAACAAGCTAGTGTGCAGTGTTGTGACGAAATGACTTGCTCGGACGACAGCGTCAACTGTCATCAATTTGACAATTCTATTGAAGTTTGAGGTAAAGAGGCAACAAAGGTCACCTGAAGGACATGACCTCTTTTTGGATGTTGTTAGATTCTTATATTTACATTAGCTCTGCATTGCCACTATATAACACTACATAGGCCAGTTCCGTGTTATGAGACCATAACACTGGAGTGGTTCTTATGACATAATTACGATTGTGACATCATAATCATAACGTTGGAGATGGCTGGGTGATACTGGCTGTTGGCTGTTCCATTTATTTGAAATCAACCTTAAATTTTCAGAACAAATGTAGAATATAAATTAATTATCAAAACCAATGAAAAAAAGAAAATATAAGCATTAAACAGCATTCAGTTCCTTGTTATGGTCCTAAAACACAAAACAGAATTGCGGACAAATAATCATAATGTGCGTTATTCATTTTGTCTGCAATCCTGTTCCGGACCATAACGCGCAACTGAATCCTTTTTAATGCTTCAGTAAATCGGAGTGAGAATAAGAATCTGCATTTTTACTAAATCAGAATGAGGATGGAAGTAAATTACATACAAATGCTTCAGGACAATTTGAATCCATGTTTGAGCACACCATACATAATTATATATTTCTCCTTATAATGGGACTACATTTTGAAAATGATGTTCAGGGCCCACTTGCAGAAGTCCTATACCCATATATTTTATTTCTCAGGAAGATATGAGATCTTTATCTGCAACTTACCCAGTTTCTCATATTTTGGGCCCTATTCTTTAGCTTTTTGTCAAGGTCCTTTCCGATTCCGGCCCCAAACTGTTGTACAATGAACTCAGTCTGACGGTACTCGTCTGGGGTGACATGAGGCTTTACTGTCGGTAAAAATTAAAATATCACAGAATTATTTACTGTCTACACTGACATTCACTCGACAACCATTGTTCCACAGACCATCATTATTGCCTCATAACTGTACTCAAAACATGTGCCAAATTTCTATGATGTCGACAACAATAGATGTGGGCCGAGCTATGCAAATCCTCCAGTTTGAAAAAACACAATTGTGTGATGTCATCAACAATAAACGTGGGTGGAGCTAACAACGATTTTTGCAAATTTCATGCTGTTACATTTATTGAACCATTTTCACATTTATTAGTTTTGAAATGAAATTTGTGTCAGAAGATAGGACAATAATGAACAAATTAGTTATGAACATTTCACAGAAAGATACTAAAAATATAAGGAAAACTTTCTACTTTGTTTAGGTTATCGGGGAATAACTACAATGGAAAAAGGGTAAATTATACATAACTGCTGGTTTTTTAATTTACCCGTGTTCCATTGTAGTTATCCCCCCGATAACCTAAACAAAATAAAAAAATGATCCTTAAATAACAGCGTCAATTATCTAAAGAAAAAAAAAAACTTACCAAAGTATTTTAATAAATATTACCAAAGTTCATAGAACTGAAGTAATTTGTGTATATAGTACAATTTGTACACTGTATTGCCAATTTTCGAAGAAGATTAATTTCTACATTTTTTTATCTCCTTTCATGACTATGAATATAATGTATCCTTCAGTGAATATAAAAAAACAGCATCATAAACATTGTGAAAGGCGAAATCAACTGTAGTCTGCAAATATTTTTCATTTTATAGAAATATATATATATATACTGTTGAACCTCATGATCTCAAATGTGCACCAGTATTACATGTACATGTATATAGATTTGAAGACCCCATTTTAAGTATATTTTTACAGCCAATATAAAGCTGTTTCCTCCAGTCAAAATTTGTGTTTTTACCCAAAATGAAGCAAAATTCAAGAGTATTTTCCCAATTTATCTAAAAATCATACTTTTTTTTCCCATTTAAAAGCACAGGCTGCTGTAAAATCTAGGTAGCAAAGACACTGGTACATAATTTGTGGTCCATCAGAGATAATTACTTGAGTCTAGGTATCTGTCAAGGGTCGTATGTAGATCTGGTACGGGCAGTGACGGTAACGTTTCCTCATACTGGAAAGTCTTCTCCTCGTCTGTCGTGTAGAACAGGTTCGGGTCGGGGATGTTGTCAGCTCCAAAGTTCATTGTTGTTTCAAAGATGGACTACTTCAGCTAAATCTGAATGGAAAATTAAAAGAAAAAATTCACAGGTTAAAGCTGTCTGATGTAAACCACATTAATTAAATTCCAACTGATCTATAATAATAATTCAAGGTTCTTTTATACCCACGCTTTATCAAAACTTGAAGGTCGCCTCAAAGCGGTTCACAAATTATTATCCATGGTTATAGGCCTTTCCCGAAAGTGTTGTTATTCCCCTTAAATGGCCACAATGGTGGATAAAGATGGACTTCCATCTATTAAGTGTTTTTGTGACGATTTGGCGCCATGTGACAATCGGATAACGTAATTCCCTTTATGATGTCATACTTGCATGGCACCAATTTATTTCAAAACCACTTCCCAATGAAACCTTGATAGGGGAAACAAGGGAGATAACTACACTAAATTGAAATAGGCCTATAGGGCCCTAGCATTCAACCAATATCGTTCTCAACTCCCTGGGAAACATACAACCGGTGCTGCCATTTTGGCACTCACAGCTAGCATTCTACAATGTCTAGCACTACCCAACCACATGTACTCATTTACAGCTGAGTAGACTGGAACAAGCAGTGTAAAGTATCCTACTCAAGGATACAACACAAGTGCCGTGACCGGGACTCAAACTTGCACCCCTTTGATCACGAGCTCAGCGTCCTATCTACCACAAGACCATTGATCATATAAAAGAAGTAGGTTTTTTTTATCAAATTAAAATGAATTCATGAAATTGAAAGTTCCCCAAAAACATGACTATATTGTACCGTGGTACAAGTAACCATCACAACTTTATACCATGGCAGTGATCATTCTACAATTATTTTTTATTGGTCCATTTCATTTGTGTTAAATTGCCAAAACAATGCACGAGTCCCACGTGATCCAGGGCACATGTACAATGATAAATTTAACCATTTCCAGAAATTCAACGGAATTCAAAATTCTTAAGTACATGATGCTGGATTTATCACTGGTATGGTATACCGGTATTATACAGCCCAGCTCTACAGTAAATTACATACCTATTAAGTTTATGTAATTCCTCACTTCCGTAATACAATTCAGTCTGATCGGTGTTGTAGGTGTATACTATATTTGTCCGAAATCCAATTCAGGAGCAAGATGTATTGTAATCTATTATCAATAAACATCTAAACCATCTCAATGTATCTCCCAAACAATGTCAACAAGACACTATAAATATGGGCCAGCTGATACCCATGAATTAGATCGTCCTATAATATACCACTGTATTATCATATATGCTGATAGCTGAAGTGAGGCTGACATGAAGATTTGACAACTATACGTGATAAAGGTGTATCACTTATATTGTAGATTACAGATAAATTAACCTTTACTGTTTACATTTGCTATCACATCAGACAAATTCAGTCGAATTATGAAGATGTCTGACATACATGTATCGGAACTTGACTGCTTGACTGGCCCAGTCATTTGATATCGTAGCATCTAGGGCTGGGCGGTTTTACCGATATACCGTTGTATAAAGATGTGATGGTATGTACCGTGGTACGTTAGTCCTGTATTGTTTTTTTTGGGGACTTTCATTTAACTTAATATCAATGAACTATTTGTAACATAGATCAATTGGAATTCCAATATGGTTTAATTATGATTTCCTATAAGTTTGCTGATCAACCAGGACAGACATAGCTTCACTCAAACAATATTAGAGGATAGCACAAAGAGAAACTTAATATGACAGGCGTCTTGTTGATTGGCTTCATAACAAAAACAGCCGGAGACCTTTAGCTAGCTCAAACATTCCATCAAGTTGGTATATCGCGGTACGTACCGCATTCTTCGCCTAAATACTGTGGTACTTTTGATTTTGTGGTACCCATCTCTTGTAACATCAGTCTGTCTAGTGTTTAAAGCATCCTTTTTTGGGGATGTCGAGTTGGCGCAGTGGTAATGGCCGCAGGTGTTTCTGGCTAGGCGATTTGGTGCCGGAGATCGTGAGTTCGAGGCACGGATAGGGCACGAGTCAAAAAATTGTCTTCCTTCGTCATTTGTGTTTCCGTGTTTCTTATAATATATTAAACACAATGTATCATATACACTTAGTGTTGTTGATCCGAAGGTTAAAATGTGAATTTCCTGTCGTAATTGTACCCGTGCTTAATATATGTTATCTTGTACAATTCGTATCCATGTATTTATATGCATTGCGATCCAGGTGTTCACATCACTATAATAGACGATTTCCACTATGATCATGTCAGAATACCGGACCGTCTCTCACTGTGACTTCAAAGCATCCTTTTTTGGGGATGTCGCGTTGGCGCAGTGGTAACGGCTGCAGGTATTTCTGGCTAGGCGATTTGGTGCCGGAGATCGTGAGTTCGAAGCACGGATAGGGCACGGGTCAAAAAATTGTCTTCCTTCGTCATTTGTGTTTCCTCGTTTCTTATAATGTATAAAACACAATGTATCATATACACTTAGTGTTGTTGATCCGAAGGTTAAAATGTGAATTTCCTGTCTTAATTGTACCCGTGCTTAATATATGTTATCTTGTACAATTCGTATCCATGTATGTATATGCACTGCGATCCAGGTGTTCAAATCAATATAATAGACAATTTCCACTATGATCATGTCAGAATACCGGACCGTCTCTCACTGCGACTTCAAATTTAAAACATCCTTTTTTGGTGATGTCGAGTTGGCGCAGTGGTAACAGCCGCAGGTATTTCTGGCTAGGCGATTTGGTGCTGGAGATCGTGAAGTCGAGGCCCGGATAGGGCACTAGTCAAAAAATTGTCTTCCTTCGTCATTTGTGTTTCCATGTTTCTTATATATATATAGGCTTGGGCAATAGGATACCCGAACCTGGGTTATAAATACTAGTTATCTTGGTGCCAAACTTGAAAGAAAATTGACAAGAGGCCCAACGGGCCTTAACGGTCATCTGACTACCAATTGTAAAATCACTATGAAAATACGTGTAGTCATTAAATCAAGTTATAATATGCCTGTATAGATTGCCAAGTTCAAGATAGTGGCCTTCTTGGATTTCTGATGGGCTTGAAAAATAACAACACTTTGTTGGGACCATCTCAGGATATCATTTCTGGCAAGTTTCAGCTCAATTCCACTGGTAGAACTTGAGAAGTTTAAAATGTGTATTCAAAATGGCGGCTGTGGTGGCCATCTTGAATTTTGAACCAACCTAAAAATAACAACACTTAATCAGCATCATCTCAGAATCATTTCTGGCAAGTTTCAGCTTATTCCTAGTGAGTAAACTTGACAACAAACCCTTTTGGCCCCTGTGACCTTGAATGAATGTCAGGGTCATTTCTTTAAACAAACTTGACACACCTTTATCCCAGCATGCCACAAGCCCAATATCACATCTCTGTGCCTTTTGGTTATTCAGAAAAAGTTGTTTTAAAGATTTTGACCCTTTTGGCCCCTGTGACCTTGAATGAAGTTCAAGGTCATTTATTTGAACAAACTTTGTAGACCTTTATCCCAGCATGCCACAGGCCTAATATCAGGTCTCTGAGCCTTTTAGTTATTCAGAAGAAGTTGTTTAAAGATTATGACCGTTTTGGCCTCTGTGACCTTGAATGAAGGTCAAGGTCATTTCTTTGAACAAACTTGGTAGCCCTTTATCCCAGCATAACACAGGACCAATATCAGGTCTCTGGGCCTTTTGGTTATTCAGAAGAAGTTGTTTAAAAAGATTTTGACCTTTTTGGCCCCTGTGACCTTGAATGAAGGTCAAGGTCATTTCTTTGAACAAACTTGGTAGCCCTTTATCCCAGCATGCCACAGGCCCAATATCAGGTCTCTGGGCCTTTTGGGTATTCAGAAGAAGTTGTTTAAAGATTATGACCGTTTTGGCCCCTGTGACCTTGAATGAAAGTCAAGGTCATTTCTTTGAACAAACTTGGTAGCCCTTTATCCCAGCATGCCACAGGCCCAATATTAGGTCTCTGTGCCTTTTGGTTATTCAGAAGAAGTCGTTTAAAAATTATGACCGTTTTATCCCCTGTGACCTTGAATGAAGGTCAAGGTCATTTCTTTGAACAAACTTGGTAGCCCTTTATCTCAGCATAACACAGGACCAATATCAGGTCTCTGGGCCTTTTGGTTATTCAGAAGAAGTCGTTCAAAGATTTTGACCTTTTTGGCCCCTGTGACATTGAATGAAGGTCAAGGTCATTTCTTTGAACAAACTTGGTAGCCCTTTATCCCAGCATGCCACAGGCCCAATATTAGGTCTCTGGGCCTTATGGTTATTCAGAAGAAGTCGTTTAAAAATTATGACCGTTTTGTCCCCTGTGACCTTGAATGAAGGTCAAGGTCATTTCTTTGAACAAACTTGGTAGCCCTTTATCTCAGCATAACACAGGACCAATATCAGGTCTCTGGGCCTTTTGGTTATTCAGAAGAAGTTGTTTAAAAAGATTTTGACCTTTTCGGCCCCTGTGACCTTGAATGAAGGTCAAGGTCATTTGTTTGAACAAACTTGGTAGCCCTTTATCCCAGCATGCCACAGGCCCAATATCAGGTCTCTGGGCCTTTTGGTTATTCAAAAGAAGTCGTTCAAAGATTTTGACCTTTTTGGCCCCTGTGACCTTGAATGAAGGTCAAGGTCATTTGTTTGAACAAACTTGGTAGCCCTTTATCCCAGCATGCCACAGGCCCAATATTAGGTCTCTGGGCCTTTTGGTTATTCAGAAGAAGTCGTTCAAAGATTTTGACCTTTTTGGCCCCTGTGACCTTGAATGAAGGTCAAGGTCATTTGTTTGAACAAACTTGGTAGCCCTTTATCCCAGCATGCCACAGGCCCAATATTGGGTCTATGGGCCTTTTGGTTTATGAGAAGAAGATGTTTAAATGGAAAAGTTTACGGACGGCGCACGACGCACGACGACGGACGAAGCATGATGACTATAGGTCATCCTGACCCTTCGGGTCAGATGACCTAAAAAAGGGAATGTATAGCAATGCTGCATGGCCTTGTTCACTTGTAGCTAACCAGATAGCTCAATTGTTCGAGCGAATGCCTCAAGTTCGAAAGGTTCCAGGTTGAAACCCCATTTTTTCCTCTCCAGTTACACAAGCAATAAAGTTGTATGATAATAACAATACTCATGTTCAGTAAAGCACTACATAACATAAAATATCTATTTGTATGTTTACATCGATATTTATAAAAGATGTACATTAATCAGCTTGCCTTACACTTAGCATCAGTTGTAGGGATCAAGTTTCCCTTTTATATAGCACAGTGATAGCGCAATGGGCTGAAGAACCAATTAAGGGTTGCATAGTTTGAGTCCCAGTAATGGCACTATAACATTGAACTGATGCCTTTGACTTGACTTATCGTTTAATGTTTCAAAGCTATAGAGAACCCTTGTTGGGGATTCAAAGAATCTAAATTGGTGTTTGTAAAAGGAAGGAATTAAAGTGCTGTAGTTTGGCTCAATCCTGTTACCCTCGCTCTACAATACAGCCTGATATGTATATATACTCTACCGTGGAGCTGAAATGAAACAGCGCCAGCTCATGCTCGTGTAGCAGAACTGGACAGGATCGATCATCAGCGACCAGGAAGAGTGTTCATCAAGAGTTCAGAAGCTGGTCCCGCATTCGAACCTCGATTGGTCTGGTCACTACATTTCAATTCTGACTTTGTCCTGTACGTGTTACACTTGTAAGGCAACCAAATCAATGCACATCTTTTAAAATTGTACACTTGTACTAGCTTAATTAATGATATCAAACTTTATCCTGGTTAGCATTTGTAAGGCTGCAATCAAACTTCTGAATCAAAGTCATGGAAAATCCAATAGGATGCCAATGTATATAATCACATGGTCTTTTTAATCTGTTTATTAGACAATGACTTTTAATTGCAGGCTGCCTTGATATTCAACGTTACAAGTTGTTTGCATTAAAATGGTTATTAAATCGTGTACATATATATTCTGTAGATCTATACTTTCTTTTAATTAACCCAAATAGCTGGCGAAGAATATAAACTAGGATGTTGTTTGTTTGGTTCACTGATAAGGCATCACAGTAGCAAGCCTAAGATCTCGAGTTGTGTATCTATATTTCCTCAGAGCAGACAAAGATCAAGTAGATAGCTGGACTTTAACCTGGAAAGGACGCCTCAAACCCAAGTACTCCTACACCGCTTTGTGTACTTACTGTTACTGCGGTTATCAGATGCACATTACGTCAAACATCAAAGACCGACTCCAGCAGGTAGACGGCAGGTTGACTGCTGCTGAATGTTGTCAAAGTCCGGGTCATGACCCTTCAACGCGCCACCTAGCGGTCACAACAAATTTTACATGGGAGACAACCCTGTCATATATTTACTTACTTCCCGCGCTTTTTTCCCAGTTATGCAAAACAAGGATCATCAGGCTTATATTATTATGTACTTCATGTATACACTATTTGACATGACAAGTCAAAGCATCAAACAAATTTTGTGGAATTCCTTTTGATAATTTACAAAAAAAAAACAATATCTGGAAAATGATTACGATTTAATGTGCAAGCCCTGCGAGCGTTTATTAGCAGTGACTTAAAATGGTGCCATTTGGTCTTATCATTACACAAATTATAAATGTGAAAATAAACTACGATGATATGTTTTACTTCCATTACTCTTGAAATCAAAATTAATATCCAACCGTTTCTTAAGTCATTTTCTCGTCAGTAAGTAATAACAGAGACATACAAGCCATCTGTGTTACATACGCGCCTCGAGGCTGTCAGTAAGTATTATGTAATTTAATTTTGTCGCTTTCGACTCAAGTACCGCTGTAGTTATAAATCTCGCTTATTTTCTTAAGCATAATTTCGCAAAATTCGAACAGGCTCATCATCAATTATTTTACTGTCATTTTGTTCAAACTGACCAAAAAACATTCTTGCCAACTTTTTGAAATTTCCATGGGGGAGATTACGCTTCCTCAGAATTTGAAAGCATAAATAATATACATGTACATTCAGAGGAAAAATAACACTTTTAAATGGCTTCTTTTGAGCTCTTCTTTCAGAAGAAATCATCAGATCCTTAAAAATGGGGAAAGTTAAGCAAATTCCAAAGTTGAAAATGCAACATTAAAGGGTCCAAAATCGGGAGTCTCCCTACTAAATAGGGAGGGTTGGCAAGTATGAAAAAATCATATCTATTTTTATCATTCCAATAAAGATGCACTAAATAGAGGGTCTTACATAGGTGTGAATGTAATATGGATTTTATTGAACGAGTTAGGTAAATTAATATGTCCCGAGCCTTTTCACGCGAGTGTAAGATCATATTTATTACATAACTTATATTCCTGAAAAAGTACACCAAAACTCTCAAATTTAGTTTCTTTATAAGAAAGGCAAATTTCTACTTTGGCGGTGTGATTTTCACTTCCAAGACAATCATATAACGTCATAAAGACATCATTTGTTTATGGCGTCGCAATGGTGTTATTACACATGTGTAATACCATAGTAATGACATGATCCTATGACATGACTGAACGGATCAGTTATGTTATAAAACCCGATATGACACATGATTATACGAATAACAAACTTTCAGCAGGCTGGTCTGTTCATCTGATGAATCGATTAAAAAGAGTAACAATATCAGTGGAGTTTTAGAATATTAGTTGAATTATGAAATTTCTCGACTTTCATACACATAAATTGGAAAAATGATGTACAATCGCTGATCGCAATATATTTTAAAAACAAGTGTTAGGGAACATGTTGTTACAATGATCATAGTCGATTTCGTTAATGTTAGTTTGATTTATGTGTTTTACCTGTGTTTTACCTGTGTTTTTCACTGATACATGTGACAGAAATTTATAGACTAACATAATAGGTTAAGACTTTTAACAAAAATGTATATGAAGAGACACATACTTTGTTTTTTATTTATCCCCCAAAAAACAGTTTTTAATTGTCATTTTGTTGAATGTTTCTAAAGATAGATTTCCAAAAGGCTTTTGATCCTGTTTCATAGAAATTTAGAGATAAAACACTGATTATTTTCTAGTGGGTTATTTTGAAATAGTATAAGAAAATGGGTAAAACTTTTTCATTCAATTGTGAATTCAGCTATTTATTAGGGTGGTAATCTATATCAACTTTCTTCAAGGTCAAGCAAGGTGACCCAATTGCACCATATATTTTCATATTACGCAAAGTAATATGATTAAGAATTTAAGTAATAAAAATATAACGCGTATAATGTACAGATGATTTTCTCATACTTCTTTAATACTAAAAATCTCTCCTTGAAACAATTATTGAATCAAATCTATTTTTCCAATTTTCAGGCTTGAATATAAAAACAAATGCATGAAATTTCTAACCTTAACTTTGTTTTAAAAAACCTAATTTTGCTTAAATTTCTGATAAAGACGTGGAATAGAAGAATTTAAACTCTTATTGACAAAGTTCAAATTATCAAATATCTTCTGATTAAAAAAAATCTTTGGTCAGATGTGCTTAACGCTTTGGGAAGGTTTATTAATTCTGTAGATATGAAGGCATACGCCCCTGATACAGAAACGCATTGTATACCATTTTGATTCAAATCATCATATTTCACAAACGATATACATTTTATATGCCAATATATTTTATAGGAAGGGTTAAAACATTCCTACATCATTCTCCACTAGCAAAAAATAGTTGAACACTAACAGATATTGACAATTTTAATTTGTTTGCCAAAGCCCGGACTTCGATCGAAGTCCGTGGCAACAGTTTAGAAATACAAGGTTTATTTTATACAAGTTACCTCCCCTCTCCTGCTAAGCTACAAAATATATAGTATATGAGAGCAAGTTTTGGACCTAAATCATTGTGTTAAAAGTAATTTTACATTTATCTTAAACTGAACTAAAAAAATTCCCCAAAATTGCAAAATAAAAAAAAAATAAAAAAAAAAAGATCTAACGCCTTGATGAAGGTCCAAAACCGTGAAAACTAGCTATAACCACGGAAATAGATTAGATCTATAAAAGTCCGCGCTGTAACAAATCCTCAGGTCGATTGTGGTCAACCCTGGAATAAGATTATTTAAGTCCTTAATTGTGTCAAAGATGCTGTAAGTGAAAAATCGCCTTCGGCTATAGGACTTATTATGTTCCACATATAAGAAGCAAGTAATCTAAAATTGTTTTATAAAATATGCTTTTCTGTGTGTGAGTTTTTTCCCGCTTCTTCTTTCCCAATAAAGGATAGCATTACTCTAAACATATGACATCATAATAGTATACTGCCATGAACCTTAGATAGCACGGATTTAGGTACCAAGATAATCTAACATATACGTTTGCAAGGATACAATGTTATTTAATTTAATCTTGTTTGAAACAAGCATTTCCATTGGCTTAAAAAAATATGTTATCAGCCCATAACGTAAAAAATGACGTCGCCGTTTATAACGTCGCGTTTGATTGGCTGATGCAGCAGCGAAATGATTTGTAAGAGAAAAGAGTTAATTTTCGCAGGGTATAGATTAATAATAAGTATTAACTTGAATCTATTTTTTATGTTATGGGGTTATAACACAAAAAACTGGAGTGAACTCTCATTATAAACCGCTTCGTGGTTTATTTAGAGTACACTCCGTTTTTTGTGTTATAACCCCATAACATAATAAATAGATTCAAGTTAGATTCAAAATCCCAGTATTAACTTGAATGTTTTTTTTATGTTATGGGGTTATAACACAAAAAACCGGAGTGAACTCTCATTATAAACCGCTGCGGTTTATAAAGAGTACACTCCGTGCTACTTCTTCGACCCATACATGTTCGTCCGATTTATTTTAGATAAGATTAAGTAATATGGTGTACTGTATCTTACTTTCTCATTTATATATAACGAACGGTTTAAAGATATAGCTGGAGAAACTAGAGGCATTTATCTAAATATCCAACGGGTGCGAGACCGCCTGTCGTCCAAATATTTAGCGGGTCAGAGAGTCAGAACCCTTCGGACTACGGAATTAGATGATACAAAAAAGCTCCGTGCAAAATAAATAAAATCATATGCATGTTCATACTTGTAAAGGAATCATATATCCATCGGCACTTTTTTTCACATTCACACGAAAAAATAGATAATTAGGCTTCGAAAATCCCGAAAGAGGAATTTCCCTATCTTATACACCTCTGGTCATAAGAAAGTATTTCTCTCTCATTTCAAAAGTACACGCTTAAGCTCTAAAACCATGCAGGAAAATGCGTTTTGAATTGCTACTATTTTGAAAGTATAATCTTCTCCCTTATTTGAGCTTGTTTGACAAAAACGAAACAGTCAGCGAGATTAAGCATACCACATATTTGCAAACACTCAGCTTTCTTATGTTTACAGTTAAAAATATTGTTATTTATTTCTTTAATTTCATCACTTTTCTCTTTTCGGCATCAGAGTTAACCGTATTTATGACGTCACGTCAATGTTGAGCTACTGTAACGTCCTGTTGCGTGGCTGTATGACATCATACTTTACACGGGTATATGTTTAATAGTTAATACAACCACAGCGATTACAGGTGTATTGCCCTAGGCAGACCAGTATTACACAATTAGAAATCTTAAAAAACATGGTATCGTACGTCAAATCTTATTGCATATGAAAGCCAACTGCTTAGTGAAAGTATTCCAGGACTTGCTCTAAATATCGGGATTTTCGTGATCGATGTCGACTGCTGACAAACAAACTAACAACACAAGGATTCGAGAGATGCAGGTTGATCAGAACTATGGGCAAGTTTTATGGTCGCCATCTTTGTCTCATTGAGAAATATTCTGTATCTTTAAGTGATATGAAGATGGACGTTTTTGAGTATGCTCATAAGTGTGTTTACTTGTTGTGATTGACAATGATACTCGGTTCTCATTTTGAGAACTTGATGTTTACTTGGATGTGACAAAGATTTACATGGCGGGTGTCGTCGATGAAGCAGAAGACGCATACTCTTCCGGAACACCTGGTCTTATTCTCTTGTACTTTTGCAAGGGTCTCCATGTGAGTCTTTAATTTATTCATATTTTGCCCCTGGTTTGATCGATTTTGAGTTTGGATTATGATTTTGTTAACGCTTCGGTATTCTCTTTTTTATTTTCAAGACTAAGTCTTGAACTAGATCTACTTTCAGTGTCACTACTTGCATTTATACCATTTGTGAATTGTTCATTCAATTAAAAAAAATCAATTACACTCAATAGATTATAATTATTCAGCATTTAGTCTAAATGGTTTATTATCGTGTAAGACATCGTCGGAAACCCACGGTACATTTTTCAGACGTTACGCAAACGTCAGAGAAATGTACCGTGGGTTTCCGACTTTGCATACATGTAAGATTGCTCCATAAATAGACACGTGATCACCGAGGATGGTCAGTCGTATTCAATGTACAATTATGACGTCATAATAATGTCGCCGTATTCAACGTATCAATTATGACGTCATCATAATGGTGACGTCAAATAATAGGTCCGTGACATTCATATCCCAAATGAATGTCAAATAACTTTGGTATGATTATAGGCACAGGGACCTGAGAATTTGTTAGAGCTAGTTTTGGACCTTAAATAGGGTGTTTAGAGTAATTTTACACATTTGGGGGGTTAAGATTAATGTTCGATAAAAATGATTTTATGACCACTGAGGGGGCATTTTTATCGAAAATTGATCTTTACCCTCCAAAGGTGAAAAATTACTCTAAACACCCTATTTAAGGTCCAAAACTAGCTCTAACAGGTCCCTGTGATTATAGGTAGTTATATGTAATACCTATATGATGGTAAAAGTCAATGCATTAGATAACAACATGTGAAGTTTTCAGTTTGCAGGTTACGCGTATAACGTTATTATGATTTTTTTTTTGTTTACTTTACAGAATTTTTTTTTAAAAATGTGAAGAAATAAGGTTATGGTTTTCCTATCCTGTCAAACTCTAGACCGAAGAACTTAGATCTTAGCTCTCTTTCAGTAACCGATTATTAATCGAACTTTATTTTTAAAGAAGAAAAAAACAAATATTGTGTCCTTATCGAGTCGAATATCCTCGGTCTACTTTGTACCGCGAGCTTTGGTCATAATCATTCCGTAGCAAAAATATCACACCAGAAACCCCCCGATCGGAAAACCTCGGCCCTTTCCGTCATTCAATCGATATCTTATCAAACGTAATATGATTGGTTGCCAGTGTCGCTATAAGGTCCGATTTGATTGGTTTGCATTCGCACTCTGAAAATGGCTTCTCTCCCTACCTGTACTGGCCAGGTAGATCGAACACGGTTGTGCTAAATTATTTAAGTTGTGTAGGTAAGATATACCTGTGCATGGTGCAGTTTTGGTGGTCAGCTCTCATTGAGAAAATCTGAGTATTTCGTGCAGATTTTACTCCTGTTTTACTCGACAATTTCGTCCTGATAACCAGCCATAAAGGTGAGTGTTTACATTTTGGCTTCGACAGGAATTGATCTGTCAAATGGAACTATCGATGCATGTCGGTCTCTGTGTATTCCATACATACGTTATGTTACCTTGTTACTGACTGTAGTATATGACTTCTTTATCGGATATGTGGATATTACAAAACTTAATGATCATTTGGTCACAGGTGAGTTGGTAGGCTAGAAGGCCTAAATTATAAACCACTTTTCGATATATTGCATTGGTCCTATTGATCGTGAGAATCGTGCTGCGATTTACCTTACAGACAAAATGTAGGTCACTCGTTTTGTGCTTTGCTGTCTTTATTTCTAACGGTACGATACTCTTAGAGTCACGTCAATATTGTACCTACTTTATTTTTCCAAAGTCATGGTCTGACGGGTATATAATTCCTTTACATAAAAAGGGCTCCCTTTTGGATGTGAATAATTTCAGAGGGATAACTCTGTTAAGTGTAGTAGGGAAATTGTTTACAAGAATCCTTAATAATAGACTCACATCCTGGGCTGAGGAACACCGGGTATATGTTGATGCTCAAGCAGGCTTTAGAACCGAACATAGTACTGTTGACAATATTTTTAACTTACATGGATTAATTTCTCATTTTATAAACTCAAATAGACAATTATTTTGTACCTTTGTAGATTTCTCAAAGGCTTTTGATTATGTTATTAGGGACAACCTATGGTGTAAGTTGATCAAATTAGGTGTCCGTGGAAATATGCTGGACATTATCAAGTCTATGTATAACTCTGTTAAATCTAGAGTTAAAGTAAATAATGAACTATCAGATGAGTTCATTTGCACTACTGGGGTAAGGCAAGGTGAAAGCCTGTCACCATTTTTATTTGCAATGTATATTAATGATTTGGAAGGTGAACTAATTGTCAAGGGTTTTAGAGGCGTGTCAATAAATCTACTTAAGGTTTTCTTGCTTTTATATGCAGATGATATTACAATTCTTGCAGATACTGCTGTTGGTTTACAAAAAGGTTTAGATATTTTGTATGATTATTGTGAGAGATGGAAAATGAAAGTAAATACAAGTAAAACAAAAATTATGGTGTTTCGTAGAGGGGGTAGGCTAAGTGAATCTTTACATTTTTTGCTCGGTGACCAAGAGGTCGAGGTGGTCAGCAGATTATCTTATCTGGGTGTACTATTCACACCTGGTGGAGCTTTCTCTGAAACACAGAAGACGTTGGCAGATCAAGGCTCTAAGGCGTTATTTCAGTTAGAAAAGTGGACAAGAAAGTTCATTGGATTGACTCCTAAGCATATGTGTAACTTATTTGATAAACTGGTCAGTCCTGTCCTATGCTATGGGTGCGAAGTGTGGGGTTTTCATACGGCCATGGCTATTGAGAGATTACATCTCAAGTTTTGTAAAAGATTATTGGGAGTCAAATCAACCACACAGAATAATTTTGTATATGGGGAACTTGGTCGTACGCCTCTGAGGTTGTTGAGATTTAATAGAATTATGAAATACCATACTTGCCAACCCTCCCGATTTAGGCGGGAGGCTCCCGATTTTAGACTGCCTCTCCCGCCTCCCGATCGTGATTGCAAAAATCGGGAAATCTCCCGATTTGAGGAACCCCATCTCAATTTAGCTCAACCGTATCACCTTCTTGTGATTTGTACAGTCCTTCACTCTAGAATTTGACACTGATTAAATAACAAGGCTGTCCCAAGTCCAGTAATGACCCTACTGATGATTGTAAGGGCAGTGCATGCCCCGGGGGACTGTAATTAGTGGGGGAGGGGAATCGGGAGAACAAGTCAACACAGCCACGGCACAGGTGTCTTACAGGCGTGCTCACTCAAGCATCAATCAATTACAACCAGATCCTCTAACATGACCAACAGGTTATTAATTTGTGTAAACAACTGTAAGACTTTAAAACAAACACTTGATAAGGCTATTATGTATCAATTTACTCACATTTGATTGCATTAGACACCGTTAAAATGTGTGTATTCACTGATGGTCGCCATCTTGGATTACGTAAGGTACAAAACGGAAAACGGAATTAAAAATCCGGATTTATTAATTTACAGACAAATGTGTATTTTATAGTTTTATAAGAAACATTTACACTGTTAATTGATTAAAATATTTTATTTCACATTTAAAGTACATGTGATATTTTGTTTTTCATATTTGTTTCCCTCCAATTTGTAAATATATAATGCTAAATATTTAAAAATATTTTTTTTTCTTCAAAAAATAATTTCAAATCAGGATTTGTTGAGATACAAGTGCAAATAATATAAATTAATGAAAATTAATTATATTCCATGTACAAAATACGTACACCTGTCTATTTTTTCCCTTTTTTATTCTTTTATTGATATGATTATAAATTGAAAAAAAATTAAAACAAAAGGAATATATTCTAATTCTTTCCCCTTTTCTGGTAGATTAAATAGAACAATGAAAAATTATTTATGCTTTGGTATATCAAAGGAACCTTAAAATTAGCATCAGATATGTGCTATTAGGCTATTATGAGTTTGAAAATAGATTATTCTCTTGAAAATACTACATTATGATATATAGCTACCGGTTCCGCGACATATAGGTAGATTCCAGTCGAAAATTTCAAACACGCACTTTTCTCCCCCATGGAGATTTTGAAAAGTTGGCAAGTATGAAATACTGGCTAAAGATTGTTTGTGGAAACGCAAATAATTTAGTTACATCTGTTTACAATGTTCTTTATGATCAATGTGAGTTACACAATGTCAGCAATTGGGCGAGCTTAGTAAAGTCAATGCTTTTTACACATGGTTTCGGTTATGTCTGGAATCTGCAGTCCGTTGGCAGTATAGGCATGTTTATGATTGTATTCAAGACAAGAGTGAGAGATGTATTTGTTCAAAATTGGAATGCTGAGCTTTCAGAGTCCACTCGAGCTAGCTTTTACATACAACTGTGTGATAGTTTTGAATACAAAAAATATCTCGATATTGTGAACATACAAAAATTCAGAATAGCAATGTCAAAGCTTAGAGTATCATCACACCGCCTCAGTGTCGAGGTAGGACGATGGCACAAACCTAATGCAATACCATATGAAATGAGAAAATGTATATTTTGTGATGTGTTAGAAGACGAGTATCATTTTGTCATTGAATGTAGTAAGTTTGTTGAGGTAAGGGCACAGTTCATACCAAGAAGATACTATACTAATCCAAACAGTGGAAAATTTTTGGAATTGATTACATCATCCAATGTAACAGTTGTGAAGAATTTAGCAAGTTATATTTACAAGGCAAATGAAATCAGGAATGTAATACTTTTCAATAACTAATTATGAGTGACAGGTAATTTATATTGCGACGGTTTCTTGCATTCTCCTTCTAATTTGCGTTAGAATATAAATTCCCAACTCGAGTAATAATTTTATAATTTTTTTTTTATTTTATAATTTGTTATTTTGAAAGTAATGGTAAAGTAATGGTAAGTGGTAATACCACATTCATAGCCAATGGTCAGCAAGAGTTATCTACCTTTTCATAGAAATTGTAAACAGTCTCAAACATGTTGCATAAAAAAAAAAAAGTGAGACTTATTAAGATATTATAGAAGTTGTCGTAAAACGTGTTCCCGCACCTGACGCTGCAAGTGTATATTAACTACAAATTACTACCAATTATTATATTATAGCTATTGTGTCTGCTATTGTGTCTGCTTGTCCATATTCATGTTCCATTCCACCTGTACCTGTACCATCATTAATTGTATATTATGTATTGCACAAAGGCATTTTTGCCTATTGCTCAATAAAACATATCTTTAAAAACATCAGCGAAATTTGATTTGTTTTACTTATAGATATCGATGGTTACTTTTGAATTGATCCAATTAATTTACCGTTAGAAACGTTCAGGTTGACTGGTCAAGGCTGCCAAATCTATTAGCTATATAGGCTAACATTACAAGGTAGATATTGTGACCGGCCATTCAATTGTAAACAAGCGTGACGTCGGTCTTTCATGATCCAACTTGTATTGGGCATTTAAACTGTTTAACGCACATGTCTGTACTCCTGTGAGGTCAGTCTTACCAATTCCATTGAAATATTCACTTGGATATATTTAACGTTAAAAATTTTGCCGAGGAACTTTCTCCAGTATGACAACAGGTAAGATTTAAAGTTTGAATTGTGTTGTATGTGTACACAAAAGACACTTTGTAAATTTATTTTCACATACATCTGTATTTATTTAATTCAACAAAGTTTTAAATTTCTCTGATTTATTTGAGTTGTCAGTATGATTATTCATGACCATTACAACAGTCTTTAGAATGTTGCATCAATTTTATTTTTCAAGTAAGTTGTACAGTTTATTCGATATAATACTTCATTTTTATAATTATACATAACGGAAAACAGTGAAAATAATATGAGATTAACTAGGAAAAAATCCTCTATACATATATGTGTACAAAATTTCATTAAAAATGATCTATAAATGAAGTCGGGAAACTTCATTGAAAAAATTGGAAATACAAAGAATATAATTATAGTAAAATAAAAAAAAAATTGAAAGACTTTTGGCACGTCACTGTAAAATGTATATATACTTGTCTATCTGTGTTATCAAACTTTTCTATTCAGCAGTATTTTAAACTATTGATTAGGCCTGGCCTAATTATATATTTCTCATTTATATGAACTTAAACTATATTTTGATAGTAAGTTATTTAAACAATTAAAATAAATTAAACACTGTTACTTAATTAAAAATACTGCATGCTAATTGACCTCACTTTCCACCCAGGTGTCCATTGTGTATATATTACATATAACTATAATGGAAAATTGAATATTAATCAACACAACCTTATTGATGTTACCTGCAATTAAATCACATAACCAGACACATTTTACCTGTAATCAATGAACACCACAGGTAGTTCGGCCATCTATTGATTTCAGTGCCCCGGGGCTATTGTGTAAGTGTAATTATAGAATTTCATTTACTTCTGGATGGTAGCTTGACCATTCAAGTTGGATAAAAGCTTGCAGTTCGTTTATTGTTCAAAGCGTATCACTGAAAGTATATGGGGAACCAACGAGTGTTCACTTGAATTGTATAATACATGTATTACAGGTTTAATTAAGGGTTGGCCGATATAGATCTAAACAGAACTGTTCAATTTCACCACCAGTTCTGGATCTAAACAAAACTGTTAGATTTCACCACCAGTTCTAGATCTAAACAAAACTGTTAGATTTCACCACTTGAATTGTATTATACATGTACTACATGTTTAATTAAGAGTTGACCGATATAGATCTACACAGAACTGTTAGATTTCACCACCAGTCCTTTCCGATATCCTTTGGTGGTAAACGTTGGTCCAAGGCAGGTTAAACCAGTATATTATTGGGTCGTGTATTATTGATGAAGCTATGTGGCATGTACTTAGAATGGATCCATTCATTCATGTGCTGTATACACAGCTGAGCTAGCTGATATAAGGTATTTAAAAGTAAAATACATTTAAGTTTTTTCTTTTGAATACCGTTATATATGAATGTGGTCATGACTGGCTGATATATATACCCTGGTGGCTTTACTTAAAGTGGTTCAATGTTAAATGGGTATGCCCCACATAATGGCAGACATAGTCTGTTACAGTTTACACAGCAAATATTTTCTTGGTAGATATCAACATTTGCTCATGCTTGTTTCATACAGTATAAATATCTCTTTAGCAGTATTTAATGTGAATTTCGTTAGCCAAATGTACATGTATGTTATGTATAAGCTATGTAACAGGAAAATTCAAATCATGGACTTTGGTTATGATTTGTTTTCTGATAGGGTTCTTTATATTGAGTCATTTCAATAAATTTGTTAATGAATTCAAACATATATAGATAAATGTATTGATCGATAACAACAAACAGTTAATTTGTCAAAGTAAAATTGGATTTAATCCAAGAACTTAACATGAATGTGTTTCAAAAATCCTCTGGAAAACACTCCGAATTTGACCTAGGTTTTCCAACATATAAAAACACCCTATCAGTATCCTACAGAAAGATATGGGTTCAAGTGAGTAATCACAGATATAGATAATGTTATTCTAGCTGTGGTTCTAGATATTGATCATGAATCTTTAAGGGGTGAGTGTGTTTATACATTTAAGTTGGAACAAACTTTTTTTGGTTGGGATTCATCTAGTCACCAATGATGTACATGATAGCCTCGAAATCTATAAATATCATATTTCATAAGCGATTATGTCCACAGGGACCTGAGAATTGGTTACAGTTAGTTTTGAACCCTAACTAGGGTGCTAAGAGTTATTTGACACTTGGGGGGGGGGGGGGGGGGGGGTAGTTCAATTTTCGATAAAATGCCCCCTCAATGGTCATACAGGCTAAAGGTTGGAAAGTTTTCGAGGTTGGAAAGTTTTCAAGGTCGAAAAAAAAAAATCGACCCCACTTACATAATTATGTCTTGCATAAAAAAATCATGAAGTACGAAAAAACACTTGGTACCGTTGGAAAAATGGATAATTTTCATGTTAAAAAACCTCCAATAAATAATTATGAAATTGGGAACTGGTTGTCAAATCTTAAACTGGTAAGTCCTGTAAAAATGGTACTTATCAAAATCATTGTTGATAAGGCTGGAGAAAAAAAATTGTCAAAAATGTTCTGTTATTTTGCTGACTTGGCTGCAGTGTCCTTTTATCATATCCTCTGTCTCTCTTCATGAATACTCAGCAAATATGGTACCTGTTTACCTGTGCATGAATTATGTACACTAATGCACTGGTTCACTCACATAGCTCTCTCGCTGATGATCATATAAAGGGAGGACCGTGACCTCGGATCAATTGCTACAATCCCGGAGACCTCCATTATTCATGAATCTCCGCAGGGTTATAGAAATCTTTCACCACTATCAGTGTACACCCTAGAGTCTTGAGTATTTTTATCAGCTTATACTGTATCTCCCTGGGTTTAGTGTTTCCGTTATTGATTAAAACCTGATTGTCATTTGTATTTCTTATCTCGGAGAAGCTTGATAACATGACAGCATCACTGGAAGTCTTGTTCATGCTGTTTCTCCGGAAGTACTGACCACTTTAATTCTCAGTGATAAATAGTTTGTTTAAAAGTCAAGTAGTGCATCAAATTCAGTTTACTTTATAAGGGTCCTCCATCCCCCAAGTATATATTGGAGGATGTCTGGTAATAAGCCCACCCCCTACTTTTGGGCCTCAGTCAATTTTCTATGTAGAGAGCTGACTGTTGTCTAGAATACAAATACAAAAAAAAATCTTTTAATAATTTTTTTAATTTTTTTTTATCAAAATGTCACAGAAGATTTTTAATAATCTGTAGATGTTGACAAATGAGGGCGTGGTATGCGAGGAATGGAGTGTTGGTGAGTGCTATAAAGCTGTATAGTCAGTAATTTATATGTTTTACCTGTCCGTTATCAGTTTAATGTAACTCTGAGGTTTGATAAGATGTTTGCACATGCAATGATTTACAACTAGATAGTTTTGTGTGATTGACATCATTGCAAACAACAATTTGACCCGGTGTACCTAAGATGATGTTGTCAGTGTTTTTGAGGAAGACTTTTGGCTGAATACAGTTATCATATTACGAAAATAAGCACCCCTTTGGCTGAATGCAAATACTGTACAGGGATCACTTTGGGCGAGATTTGGGGATTTTTACTCATATTTTTCCTAAAAATCTCATTGAAAATTCAAAATTGTATCACTTTATATACAAAAATCTCAAAGATATTTTGCTGATCCCATAAAAGCCCTCAAATTCTCCCATAGGTTTTAAGAGTCAGAATTATCCCTGCTGTATTACGAAAATAAATTTAATAAACACCCCTCTCCTGTTTTCCCTAATCCCAGACCTTGCCAGTCTTAATCAATATTGAGATTTATATTTGTATGAATAAACCTTCTATGGAAGCCAACAAAACACTTGATATCTGAATCTCCAGCAACACAGCAAAGTATTTTAGACTTTTTCATGACCAGGGGTGTAAAATAGGTAAATTCCGACCAAGGAGTTTTCAAATTTATTAAACCTAAGGCTTCGTCAAGAGTTTTGCCAAATTTTAAATCCGGTCCTGCGAATGATCAATCTACGTGCGAGTTCCAAGGCCTGTACTCAATAAACTTATGATGGGATTGATAGAAATTCTTGAACAATTGTTTTTAGCGATATGTTATTAAAGGACTTTTTAAGTTTAAATTTTAAATTGATTACTGTGTATCCCAAAGGTGGAATTTTCCTTTGATCATAAAGGAGTGTTTTTCTCCAATTCCAGCTTCCGCAACAAGCTCAGAACCATGAACTTTAACATTTGGACTGATTAACATTTTGTAAGAAATGCAAAATTTTTCTTTCAACACAAATGGTTGATATTAAAATGTGAAAGAAATATATATCTGGACTACCAGTACCCTTGCTTTGGGGTTTAGCATATACCTGGTACACCCCTGAAATTTCATAATGACTTATTCCAACTTTTGAATTGGAAGAGTTCAAATGAGTCTGCAGAGTGAATGAGTTAAGTTCATGCGTACAAGCTGATCATCATACGTTCACAGCAAGATTTGGCGTCTCTGTTAACTGCAGGTTATTCAACAGACAGTCTGAGAGATTATCCTTTACTTCAGAAACATAATTCCGTCTTGGCTGTACCTGACCATATATAGCCTCATTAACCAGGAATATTGTCATATTCTTATTGTGTCTCTGTGTGGGGTCCGAACAACACAGATGTCTTATTAGGCATTGATTTTCTTCTGAATAACATTATAATCCTACAAAGGTCTTAAGGAACAACCCTGTATCCTAAATTTTATTCCCTGTGGATTTTTTGATGTCTTATTTTGTTCATATATCTAACAAATTTAGCTTCAACCTCACAATTTTGTTTTTTTTGCGAAGATTCCTTTTAGATTACCTGTGCAAAATATCAATTAAATACCTTTCAAATCGTGTACATGATAAAAGTATATTAATATACGTTGAGCGTATATATGAAAAGTTTATTTTTTGGAATATATAAATATACTAGCTCAGGTACACAAATTAAAGCGTATGAAAAACTAGTCATTAGTTGCCATTTCCAGTATAAAACTTGAATGATAAACTGTATGAATGGAGTATATGTAATTATCATAAAATTAGACTAAATATATATACATGGTAACCAATTTTAGAGTGTTTTTTAATTGATTTGTTGAGGTATCAGCAAATATGGAAGGAATCTTTTAAAAAGACTATGCATGATACTACCTGTCGTTTATTGGTACACATCTATACATCAGTGCTTGCAAGCTTTTTAGTTCACCTGGTTTGATGAGCATATATATAATATATGCCATGATGGCATCGCATCATTTGTCCATCCTTCAAGTTTTCCTTTCAAAACATCAATACTTTTTATCGGCCAGACAGTAGAAGAAAGGGGGGGGGGGGTTACACCCATAGTTTTACAACATTGAGCAATTGAGTCTCCCTTGCCTAAGGATGCTTCACAACAAAATTGGGGGGAGGGGGTCTGAGGGGGGCTACAAGGGAAATGTATTTCAGTATTTCAAACCTTTAAAATCAATCTTCTGTCTTTAAACAGGAAAGCAATGCAGACCCTCTTGGCTTTTTTTGAAATTCCATGAGGGAGATTACATGTGTTCAGAATAATATATATGCACTCTAGTACACTCAAGCAGAAGACATTATTTATTAAGTGACATGTTTTGAGCTGTTCTTGATAAAATAGTGATTATTAAGCAAATTCACTGGTTGAAAATGCACATTTTTAGGGTCCAAAATCGGGAGTCTCCCTCCTAAATAGGGAGGGTTGGCAAGTATCAACATATATATTATGGCAAAAGGCTGGTGTAAGAATTTTGTATCATGTCAATAAATACGTAGTCCGAAGGGTTCTGACTCTCTTATCTGCTAAATATCTGGACGACAGGTGGGTGCAAAGAGAAAAAAACGTTATACTCCAGCATTAGCCCAGGTCTATGGGTTGTATTAGGATATAGGCAAATTTTACACCCAGTGTTTTTAATTGGAAAAAACTCTTGGCATTAAAGTGTCTAGTACATTTTGTATTTATCTTTATTATCCACATGTACACACTGTATCAATTGAGTTATTCAAAAACCCCTTGATTGGAATTTCAATACCTTACATACCCTTAAATAGGAAAGAGTTATGTATTTCACACATTAGTACATGTATATATGTATAAGATTAGAAATAAACATCCAAGGGGATTCCAAATTGTGGTAAAACCTCAAGGCTTAACCAAGGGATAATCCGTATTAGTAAACCCTGAAGGTAAAATTTTCTTAATGTTACACATACTGACCAGAAAAATGTAATTTGTAATTTCTGCTTGTATTGATGTTTATCTGAGTATAGATACACTTTGGTGAAATTGCCACCTGCAATGATGGTATATTCATATATAAATAAACATCCAAGGGGATTCCAAAATGTGGTAAAACCTCGAGGCTTAACCAATTTATGTTATGAGTTTATAGATACTCTTTGGTGAAATTGCCACCAGCAATGATGGTATATCCATATATTCAAAGGTCCTTGTGGTTTCTTATCCAAACATCTGCACTGTTTTATATAAATTACAGTTGAGTTTATACCTGTCATTAGGAGGTGACTCCCTCATTTTGACCAAAATTTACCTATCTCCCTCATTTAAGTCCAAACCCACAATAACTCAAAATCTACATCTTGTGATCAAATGAGATCCTAGTTACTGCAGGATATGTGTAATGACCATAATAGGTGTATCTGAATCAAATGAATTCTTTATGAAATTATTTTGATACATTATAAGGGAAAGACAAATTGAGCAATGTAAGTTTCAGTCACATTTCACACACTTTCCCCCTCATTGCAAATGTGGAAAAAGGGAGATCTCCCTCATTGGAGGTTTCAGAGGTTGACACCTACAATATGTCATCTTCGCTAGCCAAGGGTTACGATCTGCACACTCATCTTCACCCTTGGCATATATAGACCACATTTCGAAAATCCCGCGACGAGAATTTTCATTGGATGCAGCTAGGTCTGGCTGCGTCCAATCAGAGCGCACCTTACATTTGATCATGCGCTCTTCTTATGGGACAGAAAAAAAGTAAACAAACATGGCACAGTGTCGACTCTGTCATGGATCTTTATATAATTACCGGTAAAACAGAGAAGAACAATCTTCACCAACACATTTACGGTAAGGACTTAATTAGTGCGTTGATCGCCGTTTCCTGATGCTGTCTAATGTGATCAAGCTTGAATTTTTCACAAATCAACCCAATGAGATGTTCTTCCATGTTTACATCCATTGCTGAAGCTGTTTTGTTACACACATTTTAATTGGTCGGTGATTACGTGATTCAAAGGGACACAACGCACATCGACCGCTAGGTGGCAGACCCGGGAGCTTTCAATTTTGCCATGATATATTCCAGGGGTGTAGATTACATAGGTAATCGTAATTAACCCCTGGATATCGAGGATGACAATATGTATGTGAGTCTCATACCTCAAACTTGTTTATCTCGAAAACCCTGTTTAATTCAAAGAATTTTTCGGTCCCAGCCAAGCTTTACACAAGCATCCAAACGTTTTTTGATGGTCCTGTCAACTTTGAGAAAACAAGGTTTGACTGCATATAAATTTCTGTCTCATATACGTTTCACAACTTTTCAATTTCTATTTGTATTTCAGATGTCGTGAATTGAGACGCCCAATCATGTGAGAGGCGGTTACGCCACACAGCCCTTATCATATCCACCCGTCCAGGATAATGCCAAGCCAAGAACGACGCAAGTCGCCGGATGCTGAGTAAGTATATTTATGATGTGCAATTCTGAAAAATTGTCACACAGCAAGCTATCCTCATAGAGAATAGTACAATAGTCAAATAACAACCAGTAAGTCCAATGTGATTGATACTGGCCGTTTATTACAAAAAACGACATAAAGTAAAAACACGTATACAATACATGCCATATCACACTGACTTAAAAGTACTATATTAATTATGCAATAATATATAATAAGTATAAGACTATTGTAGGAGGGGGGCAAAAAACCGCCACCTGACAAAGAGAGTCGCAACCCTCTGAGCCAACCCCAACCATATGTGCTGTGTGTTCGTTAGTTTATGATCTTGGATATCAGGTGTCTAGTGTATGGACCAATAAGCTTATAAATGGATGTAATTGTAACAGGAAAAAACGATATTGTACTTCAAATAGGGATCAAATCTGGGATCCCTATAGCAGGGTTTTCCCTGGGACCCTCAAATTTAATAAATTGATGAGTCCTGGGACTCCCATCACAAATAATATATAGTAAAACTTCATCAATTGTGGGAGTCCTTTGACAATTTTTGGAGTCAAAATGCAAGTTTTTGTGCGCCAGGGAAAACCTTGCGATAGTTGCCTAGTCCTCTGTTCTACCACTGATCATGAGCTTAAATGAAATTCCCTCAATCTCAAAGCTAAAAGTTGACCTCAATCCTTACAATTTACAAATTTCTGCCACAAAATATTCAGAGCGGCGAAGATAAACTTGATGAGTTTTTATGCCTCCACCATGAAATGGCACTCTCTCTTAAACGGATAGAGATAGTGAACTGTAATTTGGTATGTTGTTGTAAGATAAGATTGTTGGGTCAAGATTTGATTAAGTAATGATCCACCAAATTTTTCCAGAGTTATGGCCAAAAACTTAGAAAATTTTAGTAAAATGGCATGACTGATATTGGAAAGCCTTGTTCAACACCAGCAAGAATGTTTAACTTTTCAAGAAAATTTCACAAAAATGTGCTTCAAGTTGAATGACAGCGAGGGCATTCATCTCATATTGACACTTCTAATTTTTCTTTTTTTATTTAGAAAATTCGGCTTTCTGCAAATTGCCCTACCAGTATATTTAGATCTCACGACATACAGTTACAAATGTACATAAACGACGACATCAGCATTATGACTTAACCCATCCACCCCTGAAGACGCATTTAAACCCTTCCAATTCAAATGTTGGAATAGTTCATTAAAAAATTTCAGGAGTGAACAAGTTAAAAGCTAAGTACTACAAAATATCGGTGCCGACCATTAGATATCTCCGAAGCTTATTGTCAGCAGTCTGTATATTATCAATGAATAAAAAGTCGGTTATATGACCTGTAGTGAAGTTTCTCTGGTGAATAGAACTTTTTTGTCATTTAAAAAAACTAGGTGAAACTTTGGTCTACATTATGAATAAGGTATGTAATTTTATAATAAGTATTCTTGACTCATTATAATAATTCAGTGCCCTTACCTCGCGGTCAATAGCCTAGACTTGTTGACATTTCGCCGAAATTTAAATGACTTTCGTACAATTTTTACTTCAACAAAGAGTTCTGTTGTGCTTTCCAATAATACAGTATAAAGGGTATTTGAAAATGTCGTACTTCTAGCCCTTTACAAAACTGAATGTTTGAATCTATTCAAAACCGTACTCTGTGAAAATATTGTAATTAACAAAACTTTAATCTTTAAATCTTTAAGAAAACATCACAGTTAATCATTCTTGGGTAATGAAAATGTTTAAAGGATTAGATTTACATTTTATGGTCAGAAATGTTAAAAAATTCCTTTCATGTTCTTAAATTAGAATATTAGTTCAAATTTTATAAATCATATATAGTGCTTTAGTTTTAAAAGAATTTAAAAATCTTCAGAATTGATGTTTCCAAAAATTGAACTTAAGTTGGGGGTGTGCAGACTAATTATTCTATTTTGGAGGATACATGAGATTTAAAAGAAAAAGGATCAAAGTACGATAATCTTGGTGTTAATTTAATGCTGAGTATACACAATATGGCTTTCTAATATTCTGTCACAGCTAACTGTCATCAAGCTCTAGACTACGCAGGCTTAAATTATAATTTCTAATTAGTTACGTTAGCTCTTCAATGTTTGTTTTACTGATCAAATTTTGTATCAGTTTATCATGAAAAACAGGACATTAATATTCTAAGGCCAATCTTGTCACAAGCTTCAACTCTGATCAAACGCTAATCCCCAAATCTCACCCATGTGTCATATTGGAACAGTTCAGGATTATACTGCAAATGGGGTGTTCTATTTGTAAATAAGGGGATTTGGGATGTTATGTATAGGATTAAGTGAGTAAGTTATGTAACGGAAAACAGAACTTTTAAATTGAATCATTGTCCGGGCTAAAATAGACTAAAACAAACAAAATTACGTCAATGACAATTTGAGGTAAAGTTGTACCTGCCACTATATTGTCAAATCTGTCATCAGTTTGTGACAGGTCTGATGAAAGAGAATTATACTATGTGTTATAATTAATGGTCAGCCGTGATTAATTATATAAGGTCAATGGGTACTTTAAATTAATTTATATACAGTGCATTATAAGTACACACAATGAATTTAAAATCTCAGTTAAGCTGTACTTTGAAATATTGGCCGATGGTGATAATTTCACTGTTAAAGTTCTTCGTTAACTGGCCTGTTATACGTACATACCTACATGTACATGTACAATTTATTTATATACAATATACAGTATATAGAGTTGGATTAAATTTTTATGTTCTTCAAAACTGCACTTATTTTGCCATTCTTGGTTAGATGACAACATGAACTAATAAATTTTAAAAGTATTGTAAATTGTATATTTGAAGAGAAACCTCCTTGAATGGAAAGATATGAATATTAAATGGCATAAATTAGGAAAACTTTCATACTTGAGTGACATTTTGTATGGTGGGATAGACTTGTGATAAGCACATTGATATAAGTGATCCAGTACCTAATTGATTCAACAATACAACACTGCCAGAACCGTCTACGACCCTGATGATTAAGTACTGTGTTAGCATTGTTGATCCATAGGACTCCATCACGAACCAGTCCCCCCTAATCGGCCGACAATGGGAACACTTTTCTTGTTTTCACCACTCTGCAACAACACAAACCTGTCATTGACATCTAGTATTTCACCTTGCGTACATAACTGTAAGCTCGTTAAAATAACTGGCATTGATGGTGTTTGTTTACTTAACTCCTTAACGGTGACCGTTATGTATATATATATCTCCCCACCCTGATCTTATGGCAGATAATATAACGGTCCACCCACACATAAAAAACTTTGGGGTATATATTTCGGTGCACTTTTGCTAAATACAATGGTCTGGTGTTGTCCTATATGGCCACCTTTGTTTACCGAACAAAGTGAAACTTTTACGTGAATCAGCAATTCACCCTTGTTGCACTGTTCATTTTTCATTCTCAAATTTACATACAGCCTGAAAAAAAGAGAATGAACTTGTTTTATTGCATAACTAGGGCAAATTGATGACATGCACATACAGGATCGTGGTCGGAGTCATGATGTCACATACAAGTACTTCATTAACTTGGTGCCGGATGATGCATTCACTGTATAGCTAGTTGGTGCAGCTAATTGTACTGGTTTGAGATTTGTGTATACATGTGTATTGAATAATCTCAAATAACTAAAAATGAAGGATTTAAACATTTCTGTGGATACTTTTCAATCTTTTCACATGATGAGGTAAGCTACAGTTGTATGTATTATATTCTTTAACTTGTTCACCCTTATAGACACATTTGAACTCTTCCAATTCAAAGGTTGGAGCAGTTCATTATGAAATTTCAGGGGTGAATGATTTAACTCATTCATTCTAATTTAAATTCATTTTTATGTTGATTGTGAATATGTTAAAAAGTAAAAAAAAAAAAAAAATTTAAAAATATTAATTTAAAGCGCTTTGAAGTTTAAATATCACAATAATTGAACACTTACATCCTGTTTTTAAGACCAAATCTGATTGAACGAAGTCAAACACCATCACTAATTTATGTATAGGTTTTATTGGATTTTCTGGGTAATTTTCATAAATTTACCGAATAATTGGTACAAGACCCTGATGTAGCGTAATTGTATTGTGCATAGAATGTGGCACAATACATGTACGGCAATAATGATATTGTTTAATGACCTTTTAAACACGGATTTGAAAATTCAATCATCTATATAAGTAATTTAACCAATTACACACACACTTCCTTGAAGCAACAACCTTTGTAAACCAATCTGATTAAAATCATATCTTGATCTCCGCGCCGTTCTGTAAACTTCTGTCTTCTGCGTTCAGATCTGAGAAAATCCCATAGGGGGTCATGTCCCAATGAACTTTTGCATTAGCCAATCAAATTACTACTTTCAAAATCTTGACAGTGAAATTTAAAGGCAACAAATTAAAGCTTGCATAATCGCATTTGTCCGTTTAGTCATTTCATCACCAAAAAGTTCATGTGGAATAATGCGACGAAATGACTTGCTGCAAGATGACAGGTCATTGGAAAATTATTTTAGTGTTAAGTAAAGAGGTGACAAAGGTCATCTGAACGTGACCTCTTATGGGATGTTGTCAGATCCTTGTAAAACAGAGTGAAAACAAGGATCTGTATTTTAATCAGATTGTTTGTAAACAACCGTAAAGTTAGGTAAAGATTCAACGTAGCATTTAATCTTGTGAAAATATATTTATTAGTTACCTGGAGTTTGAAGTCTTAGGAAAGTAACTATGCATCTTTAGTTTTACCACATATAGATTGTTCAAGTCTTTATTGTTCTTTACAATAATTTATTTGTTTAATTAACAGAAATAAATAATCTTACCTATAGTACAGTCCCTTAGTTGGTAGCTTATTATTAATTAATATAATAAAACTAATTAAATCTTGGCTTTCAGTATAAATGAAGTTTTTTGATGTCTCTATATCAAATTGCAATGTCATTGTATATTTATTATAAAATGATTCCTATCATTACTATGGCAGTTTAAGCTAGTTAAACTTGTACAACTTAAAGTAAACAACAAACACCAAATTTGAATTGAATATGGCCGTTTTATTAAACGACCTGAGTATATAAATGTACATATATACAACTTTCAAAAAAGGTACATATCTAAAATAAGTAAGAGAATACCGGTGTGTTAACAAAATCATAATCCAAACTCAAAATCGATTAAACCAGGGGCAAAATATGAACAAAGGAAAGATATACGTGGAGACTATTGTAAAAGTACAAGAGGATAAGACCAGGTGTTCCGGAAGAGTAAGCGTCTTCTGCTTCATCGATGACACCCGCCATGTAAATTTCTTTGTCACATCCATGTAAACATCAAGTTCTCAAAATGAGAACCAAGTATCATTGTCAATCACAACAAGTAAACACACTAATGAGCATACTCAAAAACGTCCATCTTCATATCACGTAAAGATACAGAATATTTCTCAATAAAACCTTTTAGATTATAAGTTAAATCAATGTTGTACACCTACAGATGTATAAAACTTTTTTAGATAAAGAGTCGAGTCTAAGATGGGGTTATGAAAAACGTCACAGAGATAACCTATCTATGGTTGAATAAAAACCCAATTCAAGGATAGGTTGTCTCTCCCCCTATAGAACTAATTATTTAAACTTTTGATCAGTGTAAATAAAGTTTTTTGATGTCCCTGTATCAAATTAAAATGTACATTGTATATGCATGTATATGATCATTAATTAATAATTTATCAATTTTAACAAGTTACATTCCAAACAATTGCAGTGGGTTTATTTCATTGATTTTGGATGAGGGTTCTTTCCTTTTCCCATTTTTGGAAGATATTAAGGAACTTTCAGGAGAACACTGCAAATTTTGGGTATTTTTAGTTGTTAATATGAAATAATTTCTATTTGGAAATACATGTGCTGTATTTCGGTCCACAGAAAAAGCAGAAAAATGTTGAAATGTGTACATTTGAGTTAAATGTTAAATCATTTCAGTTCACAAAAGGTTTTTAAAATAATTATCAAGTTATTATTAGAACTGCAGTAACTGTATTTAATGTACGTATTGGGTTCATAGAAAGGACAGATTTCTCTCTTGAAATAACAATTTGTTCAGGATTAAAATCATTGCTCAATAATATTTACAAACTTTCGCCTGGTGCGGAGTGAGTATCTGTTGACCTTTTATAAAAACGTATAAATAAGTTCAAAGTGCATTGACCTTTATATAAGTCTAAAAGCGGGTTGGTTTAGTTCATATCATAATGCAATGGTGCGATGATTCAACTGTATTTCTATGGAGACGTAAGGAGAGACCCCTTATCGACAAGATCTGATTAAATACCTTAGAATTCTGGCATAAAAAAGCCATTGTTCGACCCAATCAATGTAATCCATAGATTTTCATTGTTATTGATGCTGTTTACCTGTGGTAAAATATGCACGGTCCGTTAACGGCCTTTAAGACCATACAGCTTATTTGAATATTCATCCGTGAAATGATTTGATCTACTCACGCCATCAATTTGACTAACGCTAACAGCCTGAATTGGCATGGGAAATAAAATGATTCTAAGGAAGAAAGTGTGGAATTTTGATAGTACACATTTATTTCATTTTTGTCATTTGATAGAACTTAGGTGAAATGTACATGTTTATACCATGGATTGAGTCTAGAATATCATTGTGAGAATATTCAATTAAGGAAATGAAATATATATATATAAATAAAACCTGTAATTTCTTACTTAATGATGATAATTAGTATTTGTGATATCTGGAACAATCATATTGTTTTAAACTTTATTGATTTTCAAATTAAAATAAATCAATGTATAAGATTTAATTTGCTTTTTAATCTAAAGCAGTTCCATACTTTGAGGATCTTGAGGTTAATTTATAAATATTGGGAATCTGACTAAAATAAGCTCATTTTAAAATAGATCTAACTTGTTTGCTATATATATGACAGACATTCTATGCATACATATACTATTTTCTTTATCCCCCCAAAATCCAACTACATGTATTTCATTGCCAACATGGCAAAATTAATTGTTATTGCCAACATTTTGAAAGTTACATGGAGAAGATTACATTCAGTACACAATAGAGAAAATATATCACTTTAAATTCGTATTTTTTCTTTAGCTTTTCTTGAGATGAGATCATATCATCATCAGATATTTTTGGGATTCAGATTTTGATGGAAGAGTCTTTTCCAAGAGGTATGGTCATGAGGTAATAGAGGTTTGTAGGGGTAGGGGCCAGTTCAGATGGTTGGGGGGGGGGGGGCTACGGGGTTGAAGAGTTGTAGGCTGGGTACCTGTCACTGTACGTCACTGATGAAGTATGTCACGTACCCCCCAATGCTGCAGTTTAATTTGTTTGCGATCAGTCTGTGGCCCACTTTTATATGATTTTTCTGTTTGTTTTACAGAGAGAGTAAGAACTTAAGTCAACTACTACAGCTGATTAACACTCCTGCCAGTAAACAACAGGTAAGATCACCTATATACCCCAGGTAACACTTATATACCAGGTAGGTGAAGTGCTCTCCGCGGGGATCCACAACATTACAGGTGCGACGTAGTCGAGTACCCTCTCGGGTGACACTGACCTTTCCAGGTTCATATATATATTTACCCATAAGTAGATAATTGATTCCTAGATAGGTCGGAACATGCTGACAAGGATTTTAATATCATATTAAAAATCGTTAAAAACATTTGGTAGATAAAAAATTGGTTTATGAGTCATGAAAATTCATGATCGGGCATCTCGGAGTTGCATAGGAAACAGTTTTAAGGTAGAAATTAATGTATGTGCCACAGAACAGGGTATGAGACAGCTAGAACATCATGGAAACTATTTCACTGCCTCACGTAGGCCTCGCGATTCCCCAAATTCAGTGACCCAGAGGTGGAGGGCCTATAGCTAGCTAGCCATAGCACATATATCTGACACCTAGAGCTATACTCACGAAGCCCTTATATATAAGTGAAACAAGGATCATTAACTCATTCTTCCCTACAGACACATTTGAACTCTCCCAATTCAAAGGTTGGAATAGTTCATTATGAAATTCTAGGGGTGAATGGGTTAAGTCAATCAGATTACAAATTGAGAATTTGAAATGACATGATTAAAAATGCCTTAATCCTCCATTAAAAAACCCAAGATGAAAGTCTCTGTTAGAATTGATCAACCATTCAAACTTGTAATGAAAAATTAAATTTATTTGGAATTCATTGATAATAATAAGAAAATGCTTTATTTTTTGAGAATTAAAAAATCTGAATTAGCCAAATTAAGGCTTAAATATGTCCCTGGGTTGGGGTTGGGGGAGGGGGGTACTCTTTATTTGTTAAACTATAAAATAGATTAACTTAAGACTCTACAAAATTATCAGAGGTAACAATAACTTAGTTATACAGAATTCGTCTAAGTGTATATATATCTTCTGCGATTGTTTACCCTAGTACGTAATATCTAAAAATAAAATGTTGGAGCCGAAGTCTCCTTGACAAAATGTCTTTTATTTGACCAACTTTTAGTATGGAAGCAAACAGAATTTCTAACAAGGTACGTTTATATTTGGGGGAATAAACAGCACGTCGTACCTGTGTGGCTATTGCACCACATACAGGTAAGTGTTTTATATATACACAGTATATATATATATACAGTCTATACACGAGGTAGCCTGACCCTTTGTGGTGTCGCAGGTTCAATAAGTCTACCGCTAATCCTTCTATACAGAAACAAAATAACGGTGAACCGAGAACAGAGAATATGTATTTCCTACCTTACCTACTGTATTCACTGCAATTAGCGCCCCGCTTCCCTTATAAATGCCTGTTTTTCCTTCCGCAAAGGTTTTGAAATTATAAACGCCCCTGATAAACGTGACAAAGCTTAATTATTCTATATAATGGTATGGCAGGGTCTGTGGTATGGTTAACAATGGAAAAAAAAACAATGTCGGTAATACATGTATATGTACACATTGTCCGAAATAGATGACAGCATCATGAGTACTACCCATTCTGGTCACAATACATCGTATTTAATGACTTAACGTATACAAAAAAAAAAATGTATAAAAGCAATATTTTTCGTCCCGATCTTAGTTTTGTTATACTATTAAGTGCCCCTTTGGGACGAATTTTTTTACGGCCCTGGCACTAATTACTGCAAATACGGTATAAATGTTTAAAATCCCTGAAGTCTTATAACACACCTGTTAGTGGAGTTGTCAGTATAGATAAATATATATAGGTACATTTACAGTATTATAATAGGTATAAGACGAAAAGTTGATAACAATGAAGGCGAAAATACCTATAATCGCCTTACTTATGGTACAGCTGGTTTGGCCACAAAACGGCTGAATATGCAGATTAGAGACAATTTGGCTCTGTTCTTTATCTTAAGGATGTTCAAGTCTCGTTTTAATCTCATTTAAAGCTTTTATGTTATATAGAAGAAATTTTGACTTCTTAGAAGAATATATCTTTAAGTTTAAGGGAATTTCTAAATTTATGGAAATTTCTTACCTTCTCCAAAGGAAAGTATAACCAAGATTCCTTTCCTTAACTGAAGATTTTCCCCCAACTTATGTAATGCTTTGTATGGAAATCAAGGAATTTTCTTAAGTTAAAGAGCATTGTTAAAAAAAATCAGAGCTTGGCTCTTTAATTTCCCCTGTGGGATATGGTGCTGTATTGCAAATTCCCTGAAGAAACTCCAAATAGGAAAATACCAGGTGTATGTATCTATATATTAAATAAAACTTAAATATTCAAGTTTTATTCTAAAATTTAAGGCCTGCAACCTCTGTACAGGTAAAACAAGAGGAAATAAAATCATTCACTCATTGAACACATATTTGAGCTCTTCTTATTCAGTGGTTGGAATAGTTCATTGTGAAATTTTAGGGGTGAATGACTTTAATTCTCAATGTATGTATAGTCTGCTGTGCATATATATACAGTTACGTGCCAAAAGTATTTCAAATTTTTTTATTTTGCTATATTTTCTTTGTGTTTCCAACTTTGTTCAATGAAATTTCCTGACTTCGTTTATGGATCATTTTTAATGAAATTGTGTGTACCTATAGAGAATTGTTTTCTGTTTCATCACATAATATTTTCACTGTTTTCTGTTAATTAACAACATCCAATTTTTGGGATGCCATTTTGACGTCATTTTGGTAACGTTATATAGAGAAATGGTGTCACACGGAAATTAGCAGTGTAGATAATTCTGTATAGCTCCATAAATACACAACAGAAAATTAAATACATATCATGAGAGAAAACCTTGTATATTTCTGTACCAAATGACAAAAAATTGTCAAAATTCATCTATAAACGAAGTCAGGAAAATTTAATGAAAAAAGTTGGAAATACAAAGAATATATAGCAAAATAAAAAAAAAAGAAAGACTTTTGGCATGTAATTGTATATATAGAACTTACGTGATATCTGATAATTGATAAATTGAGTCATGTGCCATCTATATATATATACAGGATGTAGACGGTATGTATTAATATTATCTAAAAAAAAGTTGATTAAATTCAAATAAATGCGATTTTATATCATTCCGAATTGAACATGATCAGTTAGGTCTTCCCGTTGGCCTAATTATTGGGTACGTGCGACATGTGCCAGGTAGTTCCGTTTAAAAACCAACAGTTGTAATACAGATGTCTGTGTATTATGTGCATTTAATGTATACTGTCGGGTAAATGACTTTGTGGAGCTGATGATTAATAAGAGCTAACGTGATTTGGGTAGTCAAGGCTTATCAGCAATATAGGAAATGTATATTGAAATATGTTTATCTTTGGAATGGTGTGGTTTGTGGGGGAGTGGAAAGAGTGGGGGAGGGGGGGGGCAATAATGATCCTTCATTTCTTTCAGACTGTTTTTACAGGGGTTATCAGGTAGCCGAAAAGGACCATATGCTATCAGCGTTAATAACAGGATTGTCTGTCGTCTGGGGGGGGGGGGGGGGGGGGGGGGCAATTTCAATACCTATAAGTGTATGTGGTGGTGGGGGAGGTGGGGCTCTGAACCATATTCTGTCTATTTAGAGCAGTGTTTGTATGGTGAGGGAGGGGGGCCACTCTGTCAGGGATTATCATTACAGTTGGAGGGAGGGGGGGGGGGCTCTGAACCATATTCTGTTTGTTTAGAGCAGTGTACGTATGTATGGTGGGGAGGGGGGACCACTCTTATCAGTACAGTTCGGGGGGGGGGGGGGGGGGGGGGGGCTCTGAACCATCTTCTATCATTTTAGAGCAGTGTTTGTATAGTGGGGTGGGGGTGAGGGAGAGGGGTCCTAACCACTCTGTCTGGGATTATCGATACAGTTGGAAGGTGGGGGGGTGGGCTCTGAACCATATTCTATCTTTTTAGAGCAGTGTTTGTATGGTGGGGTGGGGGTGAGTAAGGGGGGACCACTCTGTCAGGTATTATCAATACAATAAGGGGTTGCAGTAACTTATCTTTATAAGAGCAGTGTGTGTATGGTGGGGTGGAGGGTTGGAGGGGTGGTGTTGGGAGACCTCCCTCTCTGTCAAAGTTTCATATGAGTGGGAGGAAAGAGAAGGAGACCATTCTTATGAGGGTTAGTGGTACAGTGGTAGTGCTGTTATATATATAGTGTGTTAGAATGAGTAGGCGGAAGGAGGAAAAGAAATTTCATATCAAAGTTTTAAATCAAAATGACTCAAAATTCTTGGGTAATGCTAATGTGATGTGAAATTCATGAAATTGTACAAAATATTACAAGCCAGAGTGTTAAGTTCTGTGATTCATCGATATAACAAGGGCAAAACTGACTCATTGAGGGTCCATTGTGGACTGTTGGAAACTTCAGTTGTAATTCATGGTTCAGAAATTTGGATTATATATTTAAGTAATGAACCATGTCATTGAGAGTGTGCTAATGTGTAACAACATGCACGCATAATAGTATAAGCCTGTGTGAAACTTATTACTGTACCTTAACGCATTTACCCCTGAAATTTCATAATGAACTATTCCAACCTTTGAACTGGAAGAGTTCAAATGTGTATTGAGGGTAAAACAGGTTTACAGGTTTTTCTATATAGTTGTTATATAAATAACAAGAATGAAAACAAGACGACCAACTTTCAAATGCTTTCACCCTCTTCGGGGCTCTTCAGGAAAGTGTTATACATAATGTAGCAATGTTTAGTGTGAGGCTTGGCTAGGACTGATGAAATTCTTAAAATAAATCTTAAAGTTATATGAGTTTGAAATTACGAAGCTGAACTGCAGCTTATTTTATAAATTTTAAATGAGTGGATGATTTTTGTGTTGACAGTTGCCGTCCTTGGAGTTGAAGCCATGTCAATCAGAGAAGTACCTTCCCTGGCCCCTTCCACATCCAAAGTCGGGGGCTCACCAGCGAAAATCTTCCGAGGCTGTCGCACTGGAAAAATTCAGGTACCTTCTACCATCAGTTAAATAAATCAGAAAATTTTATTTTGGAGAAACTAAATATTCATTGACACATTTAAATTGTATAATACTCAAGAATTAAGTAAAACTATCAATTCACTTTGAATCATAACTTCATCATGATTTTTTTTTCTCCCTGGGATTTGATTAATAAGTTAAATGTCTCTCTTTCAGTCACAAATATCAGTCTGAGAGGAATTTCTGCAAGCACGCACATCATAAATGGTTTTCCTCGCTATTTTCGGCCCTCGTCAAGCAGAGATTATGTTGTCCGTAAGTATTTGTATTTTCCTTATCATGTGATAGTTCATATATGGTAAGGAGAGGTAACTCTACACAGTGACGTGGGACAAGGATCCTTAATTAATGACACATCTGACCAGGCTAGCATTTATGAGACTTGTTTAAAGAGGATGAAGTTTAAATATTGTAATTACCGGGTAGGTGATTTCAAAATGAACTTCATGTACTGTTAAACGGGAAATGTTCGTCCCGTCTTTATTTCCCCTCTCATGAAAAGATTAAAATCAGCTGTCTTGAATTCGCCCACCAGAACTTGGGTCCTCATCGTACATGTAATATGAAAGAGTAAGCCTTTGTTTAAAAAATATTCACACTGTCTTAAAATTTGCCCTTTCTATTGTTGGGTGAAAATAAAACAAGGGTGATTTTTTCCAGTTTTACAGCTTTCCAACCTAAGAAGAGTTCAAATATTCTTCAAAAAGGTTCACGATTGAATTAACTTGTGAAAATATATATACAGATACATAATGGTGGTGTTTTTTCCTATTTCAGGACTTGGATAGGGCATGCTCCCCCAGAAAACATACTGTTACTTGTTACATGTTTGAGAATACTGATGAGGGACTATGCTTTCCATCAACAATTTTTCGATTTCGGAGGACTCAAAGTGCTTGCAGAAGTAAGAATTGTAAAGCAATAGCTTCAGTAGAACCTCGTTATCTCAAACTTGTAGACCAGATTTAATTTGGAAGTATTTTGTCGACCCCGGCCAAGATTTTCACTAGCATTCAAACTTACGTAACTCAAATACTTGACTTACTCAAAGTTTTCCTATGGTCTTGTCGACCTCTAGATAACAAGGTTTTGACTGTACTTGATATTTCTATATCCAAGTTCTTTATTGTTCTTTAAAAGTTGCAGGCATAAAATATCTATGAGCTCGATGAATATATTATATTTTGTACAAGAAAATGAACTTTTTATGAATACAGTAAACAAATTTATTTTGACACACTCAAATTTGAGCGAATAACCAAAATTTCAACAGATAAGGGCAATGATGAATTTGCATACTCGAAGCAATATAAAGAATTCCTATAATTATCGCAAACATAGTTTAGCGGAACACTTTCAGTGTGAATATTGTTTAAATAAGATTACCACTATAATATTTATGTTTTCGTACAGTTACATATACATTTATTCCAATATAATTTGACTATTTTCTGACCTTAAGAAATGTCGTGATTTATTGTAGCATTTCCGAAAAGCTGCGGACAGCTACCTGATGGATGACAGAAGCCCATACGTAGTGGACATCCTCAAGGAAATGACCAGTAAGTGGACAGGATTAAATACGTCAATATTGACTAATCTATTCAATATTTAAAAAGAAATTAAAAAAAAAATTTAGTGCTGCATTGTAAAATATGTGTAACAAGATAGGAAAAAATACATGGCTAGGTTAGGGATAGAAGCTGAGACCTTCTGAACTCTTCTGAAGACAGACGCTCAACCAACTAAGCTTTCTGACAATCAAAGAATGTACTTGGCTTCTTAAATATCAGTA